>CM077175.1:25573615-26863615 GCA_039654105.1 Coreius guichenoti | reverse complement strand
ACTACGATTACTCTGCTTGGCAAACGCGGACAAAATGCCTCACCTGACCCCCGACCAGCTGTAGCAGGGCCGAGTTGACGGGCAGCTGCTCGATGTCTGTGTTGATGGCCGTCTGGTCAAAGGGACAGGCCTTGCGGTGCAGCTTGTTGAGGCACATCTTGCAAACAGTGTGGCCGCAACCCAGACTGATGGGCCGACGTACTGTCTCCTCGAACGTCTGGGTGCATATGGGGCACAGTAAAAACTCTGTCCATTGTGGAGCTTGTACAGGCATTGTAGCAAGGTTGTTCTACATGTAAACAAGAGTGGGGGGGTTTCTCCTGGATGTGCGTGCGGGTGTATGTGTGATTGGGTGTGTCATTTAACAAAAAGGAAATAATAGATGGGGGAAAAATGAAAGATTCCACTGGAATCAAAAAATCTTCTGAACACAGGAGTTCTTAAATAAGTTCACACGTCCCGGGTGATCATCACATGGTGTGAAACCTGAAACCTGGAACAAAAGAGATGTCTTTGATGATTAATCGGACAAATATGGAAATTAGGAAGCAATATTTTTACTGTCATGATAACCAACACAATTATGCAGTGAAATACAGTATCCGACTGGCTTAGTGAAAATCAACCAGGTCTGGCAGCTGTTGCTACCCAAACAAAGGAGAAAACTAAAAACAAAACTAGTTTTAACATTTAATTATAAAAATACATTCTTTAAAACCTATTGAGGCAGTTAATGGGATTTCCTAATTTCTGAAAATAATGGTGTCAAGGAATATTACATTGAGCGACTATTACTGCAAGACACTACCCGCAAAACCATTATTTTGTTTTTCATGCTATTTTGCTTCCATAACATGGCATCTTTCAGACTAGTGGAAGTAAAACATCCAAAATACACGTTTATTACACTTTATCTAATTGTATATGTAGACTTTTAAATTACAATAGCTATCTTTAAAAGCAGTTTACTCAAAATGAGTTTTACTCCTGCACCGAGTCAGAAATCTACATACAGCATTTACATACACCAAACCTTAAAGTTTTATTCCTATCTATATTATGAATGCTTTTTACAGAGGTGGCTGTTCATATTTAATTTGCCAGATTTATATAACGCTTTATTCCTAAAAACATGGTGGAAATGTATTTTTGTCTGGCTGTTGACAGTATTTTCTGACCTACGAAGAGATAAAAAGATGAAATCCAAAATCCCCTCCGTAAAAACATTTAAATCGAATATGACAACGAAGCAAAACAATTTAGAACATGGCTTTATCCAATGTTCAGATTTGTGTTCTGGCATATTTAATTACATAACGCTGCATGTTTAAACAACATTTAAAAAAAAAAAAAAAAAAAAAAACCTTGTTATGCAAAAAAAGTTATATTAAAGTACTGTGATTAATCGGTTGTGGAAGTATCTATTAGTTAATTTTTACACTATTCACCTGTGGTGTACACAGGCTACTCTTAGCTAACTGTCAATAAACTTAACTTCATATAGTTTAAGCAATTTTGAACGTATAAGCATTACATTAACTCATCTGATAGCCACGTATTAAAATTAACGCCATTTACCTTCCACAAATAAGCCAAATTGATTACCGTTAACAGTTTAATATTGTGTTCCCCATTAGCTATAGAGCTAACATAATGTTCACTGGCTCTTGTGTCTATCTGGGCTGCAAATACGCAGTCTTTTAATTTCTGACAGGGATTGTGAGCATAGATAAAGAGTTAAACAGACTCCAAATTGTGCTGAGATTGAGACGGTGAAACATACGATCTGTTTATGCTAAACCACAAGAGATCCCGCGATTATGTAACAGCAACCGCTGAACCCGACCAAAACACTCGATTATTATCCAGCCCACTGTCAAAACACTACAGTGGAATCATGACATGTGGTAAGAATAGATGCAAATACACAATCACGTGGATTACTGTAAACAGCTATTTTTGAAAGCGGAGGCCCGTGTAAACACAGCTTTCAGTTCAGCAACCTAAGCTAATAAGCTACACTGGCTAACGAAATTGCTATTTCAATCGAATAAACAGCTGAAATCAAATGTACTGGCAAAGACAACGCCAAAACCTACATGTTGCCCGAACTAACCACCAATTAAGCCCCCGTGCTGACTTAAAAGACGAAAAATAGCTCAAGCCGAAGCTACACAAGGCTAGCCGGGCGGCTAAATGCTGCAAACGTGCTATCAGATTTAGCCGTTAGCCAGCCGTGTGCGGTCCACACCCAGAAACCAACACATATTACACACATAAAATGCGCTATTCTGCATCCCACAGGTGTAAGACAACAAACGCACGCACACTCATTCACTCACTCGCTCATTCTTACTGAGTATCAGCTATCTTCATCTTTTCTTAAGAAAACGCTTGATTATTTCCTCGGTCGCCATGTCGACCGTTATAACGGATTGCCGAAGTAGTTCGGGAGTTCCTCGCGCAAAACTACCAGCAGAGGCAGCGCTCGAGTTCAACGAGACATAGAAGAAACTGGTGGTGAGTAGCGGGGCGCCCCCTCTGGTTGAGCAGCGCGCTGCATCTGCTCATTGTGAAAACCATAGACCGTGGTGAAAACACACCAAACTATGGAAGCCCATCTCCGCCACACACACACAAAAAATAAAATCATGCTTTGGTAAATCGCAACTATGGCATAAAAACATAAGTATGGCATAAAAGTCATAATTATAAGAAAAGTCGAAATTGACATACTACGTCATAACTATGAGAAAAAAGTCATATTTATGAGAAAAAAGTCAATTATGACATAAACAGACGAAATTACAACATACTAAGTCATATTTATCAGATAAAAAAAGTTGAAATAATGACATAAAAAATCTAAAGTGTTAGATGAAAAGTCGAAATTATAACACACTAAGTCATAATTATGACAAAAAAAGTCAATCTCCAATTTCATAATTATGAAAAAAAAAGTCAGTTGGGACATAAACATGGAAATTATGACATTAAAAGTCATTTTATGTCGCAATAACAAACCAGCTCATAATTATGATATAAAAACTGTTTATATCTTAATTATGACTTTTTAATGACTATAAAAGAATGAAAATTAATGAAAATCAAAGTAAAATATTTGATATGAAGTGTCATAATTAGGACATAAAAAGTTGAAATAATGACATACCAAGTCATAATTATGACATAAATGTAATTATTGGGACATGAAAATTGAAATAATGACATAGAAAGTCATTATGAGAAAAAATGATCACAAACATATCAACAAGTCATATTTATTAAATAAAAACTTTTACAACAATTACAACACACTAAGTCATAATTATGACATAAAAGTCAATTGGGACATACTGTCACAGATCAGCTAGGCTCTCTCACTTCCACCACACAGCGATCATAATCACCAGCGTACTGATCACCCGCACCTGTCATCAATCACCTCATCAGCAGCACAATATATATTCACACAGCTCACCTTCAGTCACTGTCTGGCCTTGAACTAGGAAAGACTCACTTACCTGATCTCCTGGGTTTCCTAGAGTGTGTTCCTGTCTCCCTGCGACTTCATCCCAGTGTGTTGGCTTTCGTTACTTACCTCTCGTCTCGGCTGCTGAGGTGTCCGTTTCTCCATCTCCATACATCTTCTGTAAGACAACCATCAAGACTGTTATTCATCTGCAATCTCTCTCCGTTATTCAAGCGCATCTTCATCACCCCATTCTCTGCCCTGTGTTCCCTAATAAAGTGTGTGTTTGGATCTTCACTAACCTTGTCCAGTGTGTATATCCTGACACATACAAATGTAAAATATGACATAAAAAGTAATTGATTAATAAAGATTAAATTGTGACAAAGTAAAAATCATCACATAAACAGATTAAATTATGGCATACTAAGTCATTTATAAGATGAATGTGGAAATTGTGACACAAAAACAGGAAATTATGACAGTTCACAATTATGAAATTACAACATAAAAGGTTGAAATAACAATCCAAATTATAATTATGACATAACTTTTATTTCCTAATTATGACTTTTTAATGATTTTTAAAAATAAAAGTCAATAATTAGGGAAAAGTTGAAATAATGACAGACTAAGTCTTAATTGTGACAATCTCTTTATGAAATGAAAGTAAAAATTCTGACATAAAATGTTGACATTGACATAAAAATTATATATATTTCTTTACTTTTTCATAATTTTTATTTTAGTTTTTTTTACCAAAGCATGCATTTTATCCCCTTATGTGGCAGAAATGTACTTCAATATGAATCTGTTGCTCTGCAACAACACATACTGTATAATTTGCAGCTACTCTTTTTGGGGAAATCAGCTCACAAATGGCTAACTCATAGTTTCATATTTAGAGATTCTAGTTTTAAATGACATATAGTATAAATGGGTAAGAAGGGGTGCATATAGGCAGTGTCTTCATAAGTGAGTTGTGCGTCTGTGTGTTGTATAAAAATAGATCCTCATGAATATTATGATCATAAAACAATATTATGTTGTTGTATTTTTAAACATTGTGAAATTTTCAAGATTCTCGGCTAGATTATCTTTCTGTACAACTGCAATCAGTAGCATCTCTCAAAATACTTGTTCTGGCACATGTGACCTTTACATACTGAGTTCGCTTTTTAAATACTGATTCTGTGAATTGCACCAATTTATGCAATTAAATGCTACGGTTGACATCAAAGGAATTAAAGTAGGCATTTATTTTCCATTTTTGTCTAATCCGTCTGATTTCTGCGGGGATTAACAGACCAATCATGAATATTGAGCGAGCGCTCATAGGTTAGAGATGGAATCTACCACCAGTGGATGCGCAGTGATAGGTGCTGGTGACAGCTGACCGAAGAGGAGCATCATGGGAGTAATTCCTCATTTCAACAGGCAATATTTGTTCATGTTTTTGGCCATTCAAGTATTAAAAGAGAGGCAGGGATGATTCTGCATGTTTTGTGATTTATTCAACTGGACCACTGAACTGTAACAGACTCAAATGGACCATCAGTGAAAGTTTAAGGTAAGATGTTATACAGTATATAATATAATATAATATAATGCCATGGAATAATGTAATGACATATAAAATAATAATAAATATATTGATTTGGTAACACTTTAGTTTAGGCTCCAATTCTCACTATTAACAATAGTTGGTTTTTAGCATGCAAATTAGGATATTGGCTGTTTAATACTTATAAATCACATATTAATGCCTTATTCTGCATGACCATATTCTTCATCCCTTAATACCTAAACTTAACAACTACCTTACTAACTATTAATAAGCAATAATAGGAATTTATTGAGGCAAGTTATAGTTAATCATTAGTTAATGGTGAGAATTGGACCCTAATCTAAAGTGTGACCATTGATACAAATAAACAACGTTTCATAAATCTAATTTACCATTTATTATAATTATCTGTATCGTGGTTTACCTAAGCCTATGCAGAACTTTTGCAATATCTGATATCTCTCCATGTATAATTACAGTTCATAAAACATATCACTTATCTATTAAGGACTGATAAGTCTGTACAATGAATTCACTATGCATCCATTGTGATATTTGTTTATCTTCAAGAGAGTGTAACCTTGAACTTGAAATCATGAACTTGCACTCGTTTTTGATTGCTTGGTGTGGGTAATCTAACACTATGACAGTATTGGTATTATGCAAACTCTTACATAGTATGTTGTGCGTAAAAGGGATTCAAGAATATTTGATCTACTAACATAGAATCCCTGAGCAACGGCTCTACAAAACCTTCTGCTTCATCTTGTTTAAATTTGTGTGTCTGGCGTTTTTCCTCTTTGAAGAATCCCTTAATTGCAGAATGGAGGAGGAGGCAGAAGATCTCTCTGGGACACAACCACTAAGGAGTGTGGCAGAGCAAGGTGCAGAGCTTCCAGATGACCCTCAAAGTGGACCGTCCACTGGCCTGTTGAAATCCAAAGCATCTTTCCCCTCCTGCTCCCCTCCCGTCGGTTCAGCAGTTTCTGCCCTGCAATCTAAAGTCAAAGCAGTGTCCCAGAGAAAGTTAAAGGGGACGGAGAGAGATGATCTATTACCAGAGGATTCCACAGAAGAGTCAGTGAAGAAACCCCAAGACGATGAAGTGCTGTCTCCTTGTCAAACAGAATACACTGAGCAGTGCAATAAGTCAAGCACTGCTGATGAAGAAGTGCTGGAACCCAACTCTGGGACTTGCAGAAAAAGTGGGAAAGACAGCCCATCTCAAGGTGCACCAGAAATGTCCCGTGGGCTTTGTGAAGGGTCTAGCCTGGAGAACATTGCAGTGGGTGGTGCTGGTGAACCTCAAGGGGACATTGCAACAAAGTCAATGGCATCTTCTCCCAGGCACTGGGCTCCTCCCAAGGGCTTTTGGCGAGTGGCACGACCAGAGACGCTACTTCTTAATTCAGAGAGTTCCTCAACACTGCCAACTACAAAAGATATACCACCCACAATTGAAGAGGGTCCAAAACGGAAGCCAAAACTAAAGACTGTAGGTGCAGTTGTTCACAAGGAGCTGCAAAGGTCTGACAGCTTGGAAAGTGCTTTTCATAGGTGTCTCCAGAAGGAGATTGGAGCAGCAGATCCAGTTGGTGGGCTGTGGAAGGCAGACAGTTGGGAGACTGTGTGCTCCAGAGGAGGGTCTTTGTCTGTTGCAGAGAAAGTTGAGATGAACAAGACATACCTGAACCAATATCAAGTTGAGGCCATTGAGATCACAACTTCCATGCGTCCAGAGGGACAGTATCAACCACCAAAGGAGCTGCACAGAGGTAAGACCTTTGCTTAAAGGGATGGTTCACCCAAAAATGAAAATTCTGATACTTATGTGGAAGTAGAAGATATTTGTCCAATGCTGTTTGGATCCCAACGTTCCTCAAAATGTCTTCTCTTGGGTTTCGTTAATTGCCTTATGCAGTTTTTCCACTGTATTTATCATTTAAACAGCATTAGACACCCGAGGGTCACTGAGCCAAAATTCACAGCAGGGAGGTTAGTATGATCTCTCGGAACAGATGTGCCTGCCTGTCACCGTAATTACAGATGTGGGGGAAGGGTTTTGGAAAGAGTAGAGCAGTGGAGATAACAGTGTTTTAATACCGTACGGCGTAGGGATAGGCTGAAATCTGCCAGCTTGGTTTTCCGGAGTGTTGTGTAACAGCAGGCTGAGCTCCTCTGGCTCAGAGGGCTACAGGATAATGGTTCAGTGTGTTTGTATTCTTCCACTTGCACGTAGCACCCTTATGTTGAAAGTGAGAAATTATGTGATATTGGGTCCGGTCTTGTGGCGGATGACCAAATTCATATTTATTTGTTTGCAAGTTATTGAAATTATATCTCGTATCAGCTGGGTTTTTGAAACCTGTGTGCTTTGTTTTTGTTTGTTTACAGATTTACCTCCCTACAAAGTAGATGATTGGGACTCAGCAATTATCACAAAGGAGCCTGTGTTTAACTATAAGTAAGAGACATTGTCCTCAATCAAACACATCATTGAATACTGATGTTTATTTGCACTTAGTTGTGGTAGACCTCTGCCAGAACACAAATCCATGTGAAAGAGACACATCTTTAGATTAAGGCATGCACATAACATGCTCATGATAGAGATTATATAAAACAGATTTGTGCTTCTGACATTCTGTAAGCTTATTTCAGATTTGTGGAAAGTATAGTGATAGATCATCAATATTAAAAGTCTAATGTTCAATATTGCACACATACATGGAAATTACAATCCTTTTGTGGGTTTGGATGAACGTTGAGACCTATCAAACATTTTGAATAATCATTCCATTTACTCAGGAGAGTGTCAAATTCCTTTTCTGTTTTGGACAGACCTCTGATCTCCACCGCTGAAGTAACTCTCAGTCCACGTCATGAACAAGCAAAGCGTTTGTTAGAAAGAGCTCGATTCAGAGCACGTTCTCAAAACCCTAAGAGCGAAACCCCCACCTGCCTTGGTCAAAGAGAAGGCCTGTAAGTCACCTCAACACTTTTAATTCCCTTCTTGTTGTCCCAAATCATGGTTGTCTTTTTACAGTCATATATTAATTGTATTACTGTGTGAACAAACCAGAGCAATCTTTTAAAGTCATGACCCATATCCTGTGACACACAGAAATATTAATTTAAGCAATTCATTCAGAGCTGTGTTCTTGTGTTATATAATTACATGTACTGCATATAACACATATTTGTCAAGCATTTTTTTTTGTATTAATCCTGTCATATTTGCTTGAAACACAAATAAAAGTTGATCAAAAGCCTTCATTCATGTACTTAAAATTAATAATGAATTTGCTGTTTGTTTCCATTCAGGTTTGAATGATAATTATGTAACATTATGCAGTGATGTAATAGAGATAATCAAATGATCTCCAGGTGTTCTCTAAAAGCTCTTGTATCTGCTTTATAGGGAGCTCTTACCAATCAGTGTGTCATCTACACTGCACACTGCTGTTCTTGTCACAGCTCAAGAGGAAGTGATTTCACCTGTTCAGTCACCGGACGTTCGTGGAAGGAACCATGAACGTGGGGTGCGCTCGCGTCGGAATGGCCAGTCTCCCACAAGAGTACGTTTCGAAGACGAGTCAGAAAAAGAGGCTGAGCGACGATACCTGGAGCGGGTGCGTGAACGCGGGCCAGTGGTGGTTGAGAAATGTCACTCCACCCAACAGCTGAAGGCAGATCCGGTGTACAACATCACAGAGGAAAGCAGGGGGAAGGCAATAAATTGGCTAAACGTTGGTATCCCTGTGGCCATATTAACCAAAGAGGGTGAGTGTTTGGCTGCCATGGTGCCAAAGGATGAAATGCTCAGGACATGTGAAGCCTGTGGAAGCATCTTGAGAACTGCACAGACCAAAGATTGTCCTTCCAAGCCAACACACAGTAATATAGATTCTCGGGAAAAGGCAGTCCCTCGATGGGTCAGGCCTAGCCACTTATGTTGCCGAACCATCCACCCGACCTTCGTGGAAAGGATAACTTTTGCTGGAGGCATCAGCCTGGCAGAAAGTGTAGGGCGGGGAGGTGTAGGAGGTGCAGGTGAGAGCATGTCAGCTTTTGGGAAGCTTCGAAGAAGGAGCAGGAAAGGAGAAAGCAGAGGTGAAACTAGTAATGGACCTTATGCTCAAAGTCAGGATCTATGGGCTCAGAGAAGGAACTCCAAATCCAGGTCAAGTCTGGAGGATCCAGCTACTCGCTCTAAAGTTGTAAAGCAAGGCACTACAGAAACCTCACCTGACCATGAGAATACAGATCTCTTCAGCAATGCCAGGGACTCTCCTCCAAACCTCCCCATCAAATCGGCTCTAAAATCAGGTTCTAAAAGCCGTCCGACAGGGCAACGGGTGGTCAAGCTAATGCCCTCCGTTCAATACCGTTTAATTCACCTTGATCATAAGCTGGATGGAGGCTCTCACCATGAAAACATACAACCAGAAGAGCACCTCAGTGTCACTCTCAGTGCCACCCCTCAGGTTAATCAAGTCACCTCAGGACTGACGTCTTGCAACAGACCATCCTCTCTCAGGTATTCCTCAGCTATGCTGACAACAGACCTCCAGGCTTTAACAATATGGGATTCTGCAGGAGACCCAGTCACTGGTAAGTTTACCTGAAACAAGATCTCAAATGATGAAATGTGGCATCCCACTAGCCAACTCAAAACAACTAGGTCAGGACGTTAGACCTACTAACAGTTTTTTTTTGTTGTTGCTAAAACCTTGATGCTTTTCTTTCGGTGCTCTATCAACCATGTAAATTCAGCATATAACTGAAAATTGCCTGAAAAACAGCTAGTGAGACGCTGCCGCTAGATGAACAACAGTTTTACACATAACCTGATTCAGAACTGGTTTATTGATTCCTACTCCAATATGGTTTGCTCATTCATTTGTTGTGCATCAGGTCATTTGGTAGGTGAGGGTGTCTGTATGGATCCCAGAAGCGCTTGCACAGCTCCTGTTTCCTCAGATTGCCGCCCATCTTTGAGAGCTATGGGTATGTCCAAGGCAGAAGACCTGAGGGCAGAACTTCTGAGAGCAGAGCACCGGAAAGCTGAAATACATTGGGATGACAGTTTAGCTGTGTCTAGGTAAGAGATCCCTTACTTGACACGTGTAATCTTATTTATGGGCTATAGGTAATTGCAGATTCTATATATGTTTACATTTGCATCATAAAGTACACAAAGGTTCCTAAAGAGGTCAAACTCACATGAAGGAGTTTCCTTAAAGTTACCTTATAAATGGATTGGTTGAACCCAATAACTGGTAGCCCAATATGTGGTGCGTTTTAGCCAATGATGACATCATTAGTTCAATGAAACACATTTAGGGGATGACAGCGGTTATGATTTACCTTATGAGCTAGAGTGAGCGTGCAGTATAATAGTGCACAGTGAATGCATCAGCAGCAAATGAATGGCTCACAATCAGCTGTCTAGTTTGCACGCAGTCAAAAGGTGCCTTCATGCGACACACACAGACAAAATGTCTTTCACTCTGCTGTGCATGATAGCACTAAATTAAAAAACAAAATATATCGACCCACGCAGTGTCCTTTATCATGTGCACTGTGCACATTTGTGATGACGCAAGATGAGCGCAAATGCACAGGGGTTCTATAGAACCAGTGAGTCTGAAACCAGACCACCACTGCAGGGGGCAACAGAAATAATCACTCTCAGATTCGGACAGCAGAAAATTTGCTCAGCATGAAAGCCCCCTAAAGTAATGACTTGATAGGATTACAACTGAATACAAACCTTCTGCAACCCAGCACCTGATTACATAAAAACTATGAACACTGTGTAACTAACAGAACAAAATGGCCCAACAGGCTGAACCCAGCATTCAACCCGAACCTAAAGATAAAAAAACGGCTGATGTATATTTTGGGATGGACATCCAAAACAATGCTGTGCCTAGAATATGCCTATGTCTTTTTTAGGGTCGCATCTTGTGACATCATGTCCTGTTTTTGGTTTGTTTAGATGTCTTTGGTCCATGTTGCATTTATCTTTCAGGCGAACTGCACAAGCGTTAGTTGGAAAGTGCAACGAGACCCACCTTTTCAGGGGTCTCGGTCCGCTTGTTTGGTGGCAAACTAGCAGAGCATTCGCACCAGAGTTCGTTTTAATCGAACCAAACCTTCCAAGTGTGAACTCACCCTTAGCTTTGTGATGATAAAAACATTACTTCACAAGATTGTAGTACTTTATAGTCCTTTACAGTACTAGTGAATTTCTTCCATAACTCTATGTGTAGGAGAACAGGGGAGCGAGAAGGGAGGCCTAAGTTATCCCTCCGTCGCTTTTTCTCAGCCATGGGACTGAACAGTATGGGTAAGCTGGTAAAGGGCAGCCGGTCCAACAGCATGGAGCACCTGTGTTCCCCCGCTGCCCGCTACAGTTCTGCCTCCCCGAGCCCTACACACAAAGGCCTTGTCCCTCTGAAGAGGACCCCCTCTCTCCAGTCTCTCCACACAGTGAGTTCTCTTCTTTGTGAAAGTGTTAATCCACCTACAGTAGCACACACCTTTGTAATATCATGAGAGATAATTTGGACTGTATCTCTGGCTTTGTTTAATGAAATTGAAAAACATATCATGTGGTTTGCTGACCTTAATACATCTGCAGAATTATGTAACAACACACTTTGATCAAACTGGTGGACCCTACAGAACAAACTAGAAGCAAATGTATTCTATTTAGGGAGGCAAGTTGACATGAGATGCATTACTGAATTTAATTGAGGCAATTTGGTTATAGAAAATACTGTATAAATATATTGATACTAAAGGCTAATTGACACCAACAGTCCCATTCATTGGGTTGTGTTGGCATTGGTCATTGCTTGTTTTTATAGACTGATTTTGATTTGTCATTTGTCGGGTCGTGGTCGTGGCATGTGAATTAGCCTTAACTATACCAATAGGAATAATCCAGCAAACTCTGTAATAAAAGTAGGTTACACTTTATTTTAAGGTGCCATTGTTACGGTGGAATTATATATTTAAGTACTGAGTAAAATTAATTAACAACATACTATAGGGTTAGGGTAGGATTAGAGGTTGGTTGAGGGTTAGTAATTATGCATAATTTACTGTTATAACTATGGTAAGTGCAAGTAACATATGTAACAAGGACACAAATAAAGTGTTACCTAAAAAGTACTTAAAGGATTAGATCACCCAAAAATGAAAATTCTGTCATCATTTACTCACCTTCATGTTGTTCCAAACCTGTAAGACTTTAGTTCATCTTCGGAACACAAATGAAGATCCTTATAATGAAATCTGAGAGCGGACATAAACAGAAGCTCAACCGAACCTGAACCGAATGAACCTCATTGGTTATTGCGGAAGCTCAAACGTGCTGCGTAACATGAGAATGAACCTCATTGGTTCTTGTGGAAGCTCAAACGTGCTGCGTAACATGAGAATGAACTTCATTGGTTCTTGCTGAAGCTCAAACGTGCTGCGTAACACGAGAATGAACCTCATTGGTTCTTGCTGAAGCTCAAACGTGCTGCGTAACACAAGAGAATGAACCTCAATGGTTCTTGTGGAAGCTCAAATGTGCTGCGTAACACGAGAATGAACCTCACTGGTTCTTGCTGAAGCTCAAACGTGCTGCGTAACACGAGAATGAACCTCATTGGTTCTTGCTGAAGCTCAAACGTGCTGCGTAACACACGAGAATGAACCTCATTGGTTCTTGTGGAAGCTCAAATGTGCTGCGTAACACGAGAATGAACCTTATTCTTGCTGAAGCTCAAACGTGCTGCGTAACACACGAGAATGAACCTCATTGGTTCTTGCTGAAGCTCAAGCGTGCTGCGTAACACACGAGAATGAACCTCATTGGTTCTTGCGGAAGCTCAAACGTGCTGCGTAACATGAGAATGAACTTCATTGGTTCTTGCGGAAGCTCAAACGTGCTGCGTAACACACGAGAATGAACCTCATTGGTTCTTGCTGAAGCTCAAACGTGCTGCGTAACACGAGAATGAACCTCACTGGTTCTTGCGGAAGCTCAAACGTGCTGCGTAACACGAGAATTAACCTCATTGGTTCTTGCGGAAGCTCAAACGTGCTGCGTAACACACGAGAATGAACCTCATTGGTTCTTGTGGAAGCTCAAACGTGCTGCGTAACATGAGAATGAACCTCATTGGTTCTTGCTGAAGCTCAAAAGTGCTGCGTAACACACGAGAATGAACCTCATTGGTTCTTGCTGAAGCTCAAACGTGCTGCATAACACATGAGAATGAACCTCATTGGTTCTTGCTGAAGCTCAAAAGTGCTGCGTAACACGTGAATGAACCTCGTTGGTTCTTGCGGAAGCTCAAACGTGCTGCGTAACATGAGAATGAACCTCATTGGTTCTTGTGGAAGCTCAAACGTGCTGCATAACATGAGAATGAACCTCATTGGTTCTTGTGGAAGCTCAAACGTGCTGCGTAACATGAGAATGAACTTCATTGGTTCTTGCTGAAGCTCAAACGTGCTGCGTAACATGAGAATGAACCTCATTGGTTCTTGCTGAAGCTCAAACGTGCTGTGTAACACGAGAATGAACCTCATTGGTTCTTGCTGAAGCTCAAAAGTGCTGCGTAACACGAGAATGAACCTCATTGGTTCTTGCGGAAGCTCAAACGTGCTGCGTAACATGAGAATGAACCTCATTGGTTCTTGCGGAAGCTCAAACGTGATGCGTAACACACGAGAATGAAGCTCATTGGTTCTTGCTGAAGCTCAAACGTGCTGCGTAACACGAGAATGAACCTCATTGGTTCTTGTGGAAGCTCAAATGTGCTGCGTAACACGAGAATGAACCTTATTCTTGCTGAAGCTCAAACGTGCTGCGTAACATGAGAATGAACTTCATTGGTTCTTGCTGAAGCTCAAACGTGCTGCGTAACACACGAGAATGAAGCTCATTGGTTCTTGCTGAAGCTCAAACGTGCTGCCTAACACGAGAATGAACCTCATTGGTTCTTGCTGAAGCTCAAAAGTGCTGCGTAACACGAGAATGAACCTCATTGGTTCTTGCTAAAGCTCAAACGTGCTGCGTAACACGAGAATGAACCTCATTGGTTCTTGCGGAAGCTCAAACGTGCTGCGTAACATGAGAATGAACCTCATTGGTTCTTGTGGAAGCTCAAACGTGCTGCATAACATGAGAATGAACCTCATTGGTTCTTGTGGAAGCTCAAACGTGCTGCGTAACATGAGAATGAACTTCATTGGTTCTTGCTGAAGCTCAAACGTGCTGCGTAACATGAGAATGAACCTCATTGGTTCTTGCTGAAGCTCAAACGTGCTGCGTAACACGAGAATGAACCTCATTGGTTCTTGCTGAAGCTCAAAAGTGCTGCGTAACACGAGAATGAACCTCATTGGTTCTTGCGGAAGCTCAAACGTGCTGCGTAACATGAGAATGAACCTCATTGGTTCTTGCGGAAGCTCAAACGTGATGCGTAACACGAGAATGAACCTCATTGGTTCTTGCTGATGCTCAAACGTGCTGCGTAACACACGAGAATGAACCTCATTGGTTCTTGTGGAAGCTCAAATGTGCTGCGTAACACGAGAATGAACCTCATTGGTTCTTGCTGAAGCTCAAACGTGCTGCGTAACACGAGAATGAACCTCATTGGTTCTTGTGGAAGCTCAAATGTGCTGCGTAACACGAGAATGAACCTCATTGGTTCTTGCTGAAGCTCAAACATGCTGCGTAACACGAGAATGAACCTTATTGGTTCTCAAACATCAAGCGAACATGCTTGAGCTTCCGTTTACCAAATCTGATGTGTGCGTTGATGAATGTTTATACATAAATAAAAGCCTAAATTCAATCTGTTCATCATATAAAGCGATTGTGTCTCTTCGGAAAATTTGGACCAAACCGCTCAATTCATATGGGTTATTTTTCCGATCTCTTTATGAGCTTTTTGAAGCGTCAAAGTGGTAGTTGCGTATCTGACAATGGAGGGACAGAAAGCTCTCAGATTTCATCAAAAAGATCTTCATTTGTATTCCAAACATGAACGAAAGTCTTACGAGTTTGGAACGACATGAGGATGAGTAATTAGTAAAAGAATTTTCATTTTTGGGTGAACTAAACCTTTAATAACACCAAAGTATTTTTGGGGTGTATTAACATTTTAAACTTTAATGTCCATGTAATGTCAGAGGATTGAACAGTTTTTTTGTCAGTTGTGGCTATTTACATATGTTTATGCATTAGAAAGACAGAGTTTCAAAGCTTCAGTGTTTCTCTCTGCCACCAGGAGTCTCCTTTGGCTCAGTTACGCAAAGCATCTTCTGTCCAGAGCCTACAGTCCCCGAAGAGGAAGTTTGAACTTTCCACTATATTAGGAGAGCTACCAATGCCATTGAGTTTGGCACCACGGTGTGTAATATTAGATGTGGTAAAGTCTCTACTCTCTACATTTTAGTAATAAAGTTGGCATGAAATGGAAGTTGCGATAGTTCTTTCTTCCCTATTGTGACATATTTTTTATGGTGATTTTAAATGCATACTTTATGCCTCAGATATGTAAACTCTGATTCTGCTGTAAAATCATATTGGCTATGCCAAATTTCTGTGTGGGCTGTTGGTTTCTGTGTTTCAGGGAGCTTCAAAAGGAAGAGAGCATAGATGAGGCACTAGAGGATTCTCGAGGTCCACTAGGGCGGCTGGTGCAGGCCTTTCCTGATGGGACTTTACTGATAGAGCTTATCAGACCTGCCAACAATAGACCCTTTGGCTTTGTCATCTCTAGGGGTAAAGGAAGACCTGTCTCAGGTTAGTTCCCCCACATTTGCCTCCGTGACACCCAAAACCCAAACTTTGTCTGAAATGATTCAATGCATTTAAAAGTCAAAATCATGATTTTATAGGTATATATGTGGAACGGGTCGGAGACAGTGCCACAGAGAATATCTACACTGGACTCCTGGGTGTTGGAGATGAGATTCTAGAAGTCAATGGAGAAATCATTGCTGGACTGACCCTAGATCAGGTTACACGCCTCATGACTCGCGACAGCAAAGCCACGATCCGGATCCTTCCACATTCCTGGATTAAACACTGATGCAAGAGACAAAATACGGAGCATGGAGTTATGTAGATGAGATCAAAATAAAGGAAAGTTTACAAAGCACTGACTGTGATTACTTTTAGACAGTATCGTTCTCCAGTCATGGGTTAAGAAATCTAAAATGGCTTTAGCAATGTTTTTTTAACAGAGCAATAAGAAATAAAAACATTTAAAACTTTTTTTTTTTTTAAATAATTGTAATGATTCTCGTTGTCGATGGATGGATGGATGGATGAATGAATGAATGAATGAATGGGAGGATTGCTACCTTGAAAATGGAAGCAATATACAATAATACGCTGTCAACACACACATAGGCTGATACAAAATACCAAATTATCTAGACATCTGTGCATGTAATATTTTGTTAAAGAACACATTTAAGAATAAAAGGAGAAATTTTTCAAAATATCTTTATGCTCAAGAAAGGAAGTGACCACATGAGGGTGAGTTCAGTAAATTATGACAGAATTTTCTTTTTTGGGTACACTATCTCTTTAAATAAGCTAATTAGTAATTATCTTAAGTAACTGATTGTGTTGCAAGTCCAGCACACTAAACTGTACAGACATGACAAACAGGTTCATTCATCACACTGAAAATGGAAGTTTAAGTGCATAGAATTTCGGGATACAGTATCTCATGCAGTGTAATCTATTTACTGCACATTTTAGCAAAAGAAACATGTCATGTAGGTCTTCAATACATGAAGAAAATCTGAATACTTAAGACATTTTAAGATATTCCAATCAGAAGCATGATCTTAAAGACATGTCACTTTCTCCATCTGCTGGTCAGTTTTCATAAATGCAACTTTGGAATATACATTACACTATTGTCATATTGGTAAAACTTTAGTTTAGGGTCCAATTCTCACTATTAACTAGTTGGTTATTTGCATGCATATAGGATATTTGCTGTATATTAGTATTATAAAGCATATTAATGCCTTATCCTGCATGACCATATTCTACATCCCCACAGTTTATAGAGGCAAAAGTCGTAGTTAATAGTGAGAATTGGACCCTAATCTAAAGTGTGTCCATCATATTATATGGAATCAAGTTGTCAATTTGGGAAAGTGCTGTTTATTTGAGTGTTTTTTGATTGTAATAGACACGAAACTATAAAACAAAACAAATAAAAAAAGGTAGCCTAACATACAAAAACATACAAAAAAAAGGTTTATATATATATATATATATATATATATATATATACACTCACCTAAAGGATTATTAGGAACACCATACTAATACTGTGTTTGACCCCCTTTCGCCTTCAGAACTGCCTTAATTCTACGTGGCATTGATTCAACAAGGTGCTGAAAGCATTCTTTAGAAATGTTGGCCCATATTGATAGGATAGCATCTTGCAGTTGATGGAAATTTGTGGGATGCACATCCAGGGCACGAAGCTCCCGTTCCACCACATCCCAAAGATGCTCTATTGGGTTGAGATCTGGTGACTGTGGGGGCCATTTTAGTACAGTGAACTCATTGTCATGTTCAAGAAACCAATTTGAAATGATTCGAGCTTTGTGACATGGTGCATTATCCTGCTGGAAGTAGCCATCAGAGGATGGGTACATGGTGGTCATAAAGAGATGGACATGGTCAGAAACAATGCTCAGGTAGGCCGTGGCATTTAAACGATGCCCAATTGGCACTAAGGGGCCTAAAGTGTGCCAAGAAAACATCCCCCACACCATTACACCACCACCACCAGCCTGCACAGTAGTAACAAGGCATGATGGATCCATGTTCTCATTCTGTTTACGCCAAATTCTGACTCTACCATCTGAATGTCTCAACAGAAATCGAGACTCATCAGACCAGGCAACATTTTTCCAGTCTTCAACTGTCCAATTTTGGTGAGCTCGTGCAAATTGTAGCCTCTTTTTCCTATTTGTAGTGGAGATGAGTGGTACCCGGTGGGGTCTTTTGCTGTTGTAGCCCATCCGCCTCAAGGTTGTGCGTGTTGTGGCTTCACAAATGCTTTGCTGCATACCTCGGTTGTAACGAGTGGTTATTTCAGTCAAAGTTGCTCTTCTATCAGCTTGAATCAGTCGGCCCATTCTCCTCTGACCTCTAGCATCAACAAGGCATTTTCGCCCACAGGACTGCCGCATACTGGATGTTTTTCCCTTTTCACACCATTCTTTGTAAACTCTAGAAATGGTTGTGCGTGAAAATCCCAGTAACTGAGCAGATTGTGAAATACTCAGACCGGCCCGTCTGGCACCAACAACCATGCCATGCTCAAAATTGCTTAAATCACCTTTCTTTCCCATTCTGACATTCAGTTTGGAGTTCAGGAGATTGTCTTGACCAGGACCACACCCCTAAATGCATTGAAGCAACTGCCATGTGATTGGTTGATTAGATAATTGCATTAATGAGAAATTGAACAGGTGTTCCTAATAATCCTTTAGGTGAGTGTATATATTCCCAACAGAAATGACCATTTCTGCATAATTTATTTGCACCAATTGCCCATGTGGTTGATCCAGCCCTTGAACTTAAATATCTTTCTTCAAATAATTTTGAATGGGTTGAATTTTTGCCTCATAAGACCACTCTTTTTAGCTCTTTTTAAACAATAAATGTATACAATACATTGGGGTGCACTACTATGGCAAGCCGTTTTGACTTTTATTCATTCCCAGGATATGAATTCTTGATATCAACAATTCAGTTTTCACTATAGTTAAATTATAATTCTTGATATCAGGAATTAGATTTAGTAACAATGGCAATTTTTGATATCAGGAATTACATTTCCACTAGTAAAAACGTGAATTCTTGATATCATTGACGTCATCTTGACATTGACAACATCACTCGCAGAAATATGAATTCTTGATATCAAGAATTAAATTTCAACTGGCAAAAACTATAATTCTTGATATCTGTAATGGTATTTTCACTAGTTAAATGTCACCATAGGCTGCCATTCAAATTCAATTGTTGATATTAAGAATTCATATCTTGGGAATGAATAAAAGTCAAAACGGCTTGCAAAGGTATAACATATCGTTGTAGTATTCTACTAGTGAAAATGCAATTTTAGATATCAAGAATAGTAGTTTTTACTAGTCAAGAATTTGATTTCTGTGAGTGATGATATTGTTGATATCAAGAATTTTTTACTAGTGGAAATGTAATTCCTGATACCAAAAATTGCCATTGTTACTAGTAAAAATCCAATTTCTGAAATCAAGAATTAGCATTTTAACTAGTGAAAACTGAATAGTTGATTTCACAAATTCATATGCTAGGAATGAATAAAAGCCAAAATGGCTTGCCATAGTACCATAGTTGCCATTTTTTTTTTTTTTTATTTGCTTTGTGCCATTATTTATTAATTAATTTGCACCTAAGTGTATGCTACTCTTTTACAGTCCCTTCACTCAATAGAGTGTACTTGCGTATATAGGCTGAGCACACTCAAAGCTCCCCAGTCAGTGTGCCTTCACCTCTCTGACTGCTATCCTATACTACGGCATGCATTCAGACACTATGGCGGACCTAAGAGCACCTGGAAAGCTTCTGTTTGGACTGTTACTGTTACAGACATGGCTCGGCTTTATTCACACACTCATTGACCTGGAGCCTGTTCTGCAAGAGACATCTCTACTCAAACCCAAAGTAGTCATTGCGGTTTTGGCCCGTAACGCTGAACACAGTCTTCCTTATTTTCTGGGATGTATTGAGAGACTGGATTATCCCAAAGATCGCATCTCTATATGGTAAGTCATTTTTGTTTCATGTTGGTGGCATATATCAAATGCTTTACAAATTTTATTTTCTAAAGAATTTGTGAACTTTATTTCTATAAAAAATTATTTGTGTTTTTTTAATAGGACGTTTAATAACATATCAGCTGAAGGTATATGAATGGATTTAACATGGCAGCACTTGCATTAATATTATCCCTCATTATTATATTTAAAAAGCTTATCGCTTACTATATTATTTCACATGGCCGTAAACATTTTTTTCTGAATTAAAGCACTTTCATGTATACTCACATTTGAGTATAGTATCTGCATACTGATTTAATAGTTTAATGTTTTATTACTGAAAGTAACCATAATGTGTTAGCACTATTATCACACAGATATATAATACATATGTCAGTGGTTTTGTATTTGACCACACATTAAAGTGAGCACTAGGCTTTTAATTACACCTCAGTCTGAAATATGCTGAAAAGCTTGAAAAGTAAATATGACAAGAATCACAGTGAAGTGAAAGAATGCAGATGAGTAAAAGGAGAAATGAAGGAGAAAGTGCAGGCAGTTTGCACTCCAAAAAACAGCAAAAATGTGACCAATAATAATGTTGTCTTATATTATTTATTTTTATATTAATAATAATAATAATTTATTTTATTATTTTTATAAATAATAATTATTATTTTAAAACAATAAAATCAAGAAATAATAGTAGTAATATTATTATTTAATTATTTAATTGATTGATTATTATTATTTTACTTTTTTTATTTTTACTTCTGTGCACCCTCTTAGGTTCCTGGATCCCAGTTTGAAAACGAACACACAATAATGGACAAAAGAATACACTACCATTCAAAAGTTTAAGTCAGTAAGATTTTTTAAGTGTTTTTGAACAAAGACTCTTAATAATAATTTTCTATTTAAATATTCTTAAATGTAATTTATCCCTGTGATGTCAAAGTTGAATTTTCAGCATCGATGTCACATGATCCTTCAGAAATCATTCTAATATTCTGATTTGATGCTCAAGAAACATTTTATCAATGTTGAAAACAGCTGTGCTGCTCAATATTTTTGTGGAAACCGTGACAAGTTTTTCCTCAGGATTCAATGATGAATAAAATAGAAAGTTCATAAGAACAGCCATTATTTGAAATAGAAATCTTCTGTAACATATAAATGTATTTACTGTTGAATTTGATCAATTTAATGATCAATGTCTTCACTGACTGAAAGTATTAATTTCTTTTAAAAAATCTTACTGAGATGTTACCAAAAAAAAAAAAGAACTGGGTTACACTTTACTTGGTTAGACTTTATATTAAAGTGTCCGTGTTACATTGTACTTACTCAAATAAGTACTGAGTAATATTAATTAACCACTTACTATAGAGTTATGGTCAGGGCTAGGGTTTGATTTAGGGTTAGTTACTTGTACTTATGCATAATTTACTGTATTATTACTGTTTAATTTACTGTAAGTACATGTAGTAACGTGTAACTACGTCACCTTAAAATAGTGTTACCAAAAACTGCAACATGGGCTAAATGCTATAATTCTGGTCCTGATTTCTGTTTGTTAGGGCCGCTACCGATCACAATATTGACAATACCACTGCAATGCTGCATGAATGGCTCTCTGGAGTGGAGCGTTTGTATCATTCGGTACAACTGCAGACCATGGAGGAGGAGAAGAGGTGACAACACACGCACATTACATTATATTACAAAACACTATATGTTCATAACTATTCTCTCAGAAGTTAGAAAGTATTAGTCTTCTTTACCATAAGTAACATAAAACTTTTAATGTTGTACAAAATTAATATAAAAGAGGAAACATCTCACGTGTCTGTGTATACTGAAGCATTCGGCTCTAATTCTAGTTATTATAATTATTTACAGGTATTATGTGGATGAGCTGGGCCCCAAGCACTGGACGGAGTCTCGGTTCACCCATGTGATGAAGCTGAGGCAGGCTGCGCTCACATCAGCCAGGGCACAGTGGGCAGACTACATTCTGGTGAGATGACCTCTCCTTCTGTGCTGATCTCAGGTCAGCTTCTGGTGTCCCTGTATGTGCGTTACAACTCTCTGTATTATCATATCATATTGATCTACTATATTCAACCCTCTGATGCTGCTCGTGTGGCGGTCAAAAATGACAGATTTTTTATTTTATTTAAATTAAATAATTATACTATATTTTAGTTTGATAATTTTTTTTATTCAATATTCAATTCTGTATTTTTTTTTTTTTTTAGTTTATTTATTTAAAAAGGGACCATGTACAATTTTTAACATAAATGTTTACATTTTATGCATTGTATCAGTGTTACAGTTGTGGGTACAGGAACAGGCAGAAGACTCAGGAGATGCAATCCAAACATGTTTTAATAGAAATAAACGCAAGGCAGGCAGGCAGACAGGCAACAACACAACATAGCATAACAGTGACCAGACAAAGAGTGAGGAACAGGGAGGAACTTAAGTAGCAAACTGAAATGAGATAATGAACTTAACACAGCTGAAACGAACATAACTAACGAGGGTAACTATGGTAACAAAGGACTGGCGGGAAAACTAACAAAGGAACATGTGACATGCAAAAACACAACAGAAACAGACTAATCGTAACATTACTCCCCCCTACCGATAGGCGCGTTCTCGCGCCATAGAAAGACCAACCGGGGAGGGGGGGCGGGGGCTCAGGTGGAGGACGAGGAGTAGGTGAAGGGTAGACAGAAGACACAGGGGGGACCAGGGCGGAGCCGATGGAGGGAGGAACCAAGGAGGAGACAGGAGAAACCAGGGCGGAGCAGACGGTGGGACTTGGGTAGCCGCCAGGCAGAATGCCCACAGTGGAGCCGATGGAGGGAGGAGCCCCGGTGGCGGAAGGGCCGACGACTCCACGGCGCTGACCGATGGAGGCGGAACAGCTGGAATGCCGACGAGCCAGGGCGACACCGAGGATCCGGCAGGGACATGGCGACGCCACGGGCTCTGGTGACCGAGACGCAGGCGAGGATCCCGAAGGCCGCGGTGGAGCCGGAGCGACAGAGGACCAAGGTGGAGATGGAGGGAGTGAGGAGCCCAACAGAGCCAGAGGGACGAGGCGAAGCCAGAGGAGTGCAGTCCCGAGGCGAGGGCGGGTCGACGAACGACCAAGGCGAACCAGCGGAACTGGTGGACTGAGGGGCCACGGTGGAGACGAGGGAGGTAGGAGCCAAGGCGGAGCTAATGGCTCGATAGGCCGAGGCAGAGTCCTGGTCACGGAGGTTGGAGGCGGAGACCAGGACTCCATGGACCGCGATGGAGCTGAAGACTGGCTGACCCACGGCGAGCCCACACCTCCGATGGTGGGCTGAGGCTGAGCAGAGGGGCTGACAGGCAGCAGCGGAGACGGGGATAAGGAACAGATGATTGGAGAAGGTGGGAGAGGGAGGCTGGGTGGGAGTACAGGAAGTCCTGGCGGTGCTGGTGTCTTCTCTGGACTCGGGACGGAAGGAGACGGGAGTCCTCACTGGACTGGAGACAGGAGTCGAAGTCCTCTCTGGACTGGAGACAGGAGGCGGAGTCCACTCTGGACTGGAGACAGGAGGCGGAGTCCACTCTGGACTGGAGACAGGAGGCGGAGCCCTCTCTGGACTCTCGTCGCGGGGTGGAGCCATCACTGGACTCTCGACATGGACAGGGACCGTCGCAGGACTGGAGACGGGGACTGGAGACGTCGCAGGACACTCGACGGGGACAAAAATCGATGAGCCAGTGGTCCTCCAACGGGCTCTGGACGGAGACAGGGGACGTCAATGGGCTCTGGACGGAGACAGAGGACGCCAGAGGGCTCTGGACGGAGACAGGGGACACCACTGGGCTCTGGACAGAGACAGGGGACGCCACTGGGCTCTAGATGGAGACGAGATATCTCTGGGCTCTGGACGGAGACAGGGGATATCCAGGACCGGGGCGCGACGCTCTCCATTACCGCTTCTCTCCAGCTCAATCCCGCGGTGTCTGGGAGGTCCACGGGATGATGGTAGGTGACCCCGATCCTGAATAGCGTCTTCAGCGTCTCATCCTCGAGATCGCTAGCAATGGCCACAGGGATAAAACGGGTCAGAAATGACAGCATATCTTGGCTCTCCTGAGCCAGGACGAGAATTGTTACCCGCTCATCCATCTTTTCGGGGGGTCTGGTCATCTGTTACAGTTATGGGTACAGGAACAGGCAGAAGACTCAGGAGATGCAATCCAAACGTGTTTTAATAGAAATAAACGCAAGGCAGGCAGGCAGGCAGACAGGCAACAATACAACATAGCATAACGGTGACCAGACAAAGAGTGAGGAACAGGGAGGAACTTAAGTAGCAAACTGAAATGAGATAATGAACTTAACACAGCTGAAACGAACATAACTAACGAGGGTAACTATGGTAACAAAGGACTGGCGGGAAAACTAACAAAGGAACACGTGACATGCAAAAACACAACAGAAACAGACTAATCATGTAACAATCGGATTTAGCCAAAGGCTAATTTTCATCTGCAGTCCCCTTAGGGGATTTTATGGCACTAAATTATATTTATGGAATAGTTATGATCCATTTACTACCTGTTAACCACTTTTTGTTGTCGCAAATCTTGAATGCTTTGGAGCACAGACTTAAGTTTGGTCTCTTTTTAAAGAAGACACTTGACAAAAAAAATCTTATTTTTAAATTTGATATGAATTATATACTTTTCAAAACATGTTTTACTCTATATTGAAAGATATTGAGAAAACATATTTATATGCAGTTTATTGTTAGTACTTTCAGAATTTCATCTTACTTTTTAGCCATATTCAGTAAATGCACCAAATTGCATATTTCTGCCTCTGAATAAAATTGAGGTGTTTTTTCCTTCTCAAGTATGAGCTCCATATTCTCACTATATCATACTATATGAGCCATAAAAGCCTGATAAAATAAAAATAGAATATAATAATAAAAATAATATAATAAAAAAAGAATATATATACACTCACCTAAAGGATTATTAGGAACACCTGTTCAATTTCTCATTAATGCAATTATCTAATCAACCAATCACATGGCAGTTGCTTCAATGCATTTAGGGGTGTGGTCCTGGTCAAGACAATCTCCTGAACTCCAAACTGAATGTCAGAATGGGAAAGAAAGGTGATTTAAGCAATTTTGAGCGTGGCATGGTTGTTGGTGCCAGACGGGCCGGTCTGAGTATTTCACAATCTGCTCAGTTACTGGGATTTTCACGCACAACCATTTCTAGAGTTTACAAAGAATGGCGTGAAAAGGGAAAAACATCCAGTATGCGGCAGTCCTGTGGGCGAAAATGCCTTGTTGATGCTAGAGGTCAGAGGAGAATGGGCCGACTGATTCAAGCTGATAGAAGAGCAACTTTGACTGAAATAACCACTCGTTACAACCGAGGTATGCAGCAAAGCATTTGTGAAGCCACAACACGCACAACCTTGAGGCGGATGGGCTACAACAGCAGAAGACCCCACCGGGTACCACTCATCTCCACTACACATAGGAAAAAGAGGCTACAATTTGCACGAGCTCACCAAAATTGGACAGTTGAAGACTGGAAAAATGTTGCCTGGTCTGATGAGTCTCGATTTCTGTTGAGACATTCAGATGGTAGAGTCAGAATTTGGCGTAAACAGAATGAGAACATGGATCCATCATGCCTTGTTACCACTGTGCAGGCTGGTGGTGGTGGTGTAATGGTGTGGGGGATGTTTTCTTGGCACACTTTAGGCCCCTTAGTGCCAATTGGGCATCGTTTAAATGCCACGGCCTACCTGAGCATTGTTTCTGACCATGTCCATCCCTTTATGACCACCATGTACCCATCCTCTGATGGCTACTTCCAGCAGGACAATGCACCATGTCACAAAGCTCGAATCATTTCAAATTGGTTTCTTGAACATGACAATGAGTTCACTGTACTAAAATGGCCCCCACAGTCACCAGATCTCAACCCAATAGAGCATCTTTGGGATGTGGTGGAACGGGAGCTTCGTGCCCTGGATGTGCATCCCACAAATCTCCATCAACTGCAAGATGCTATCCTATCAATAGGGGCCAACATTTCTAAAGAATGCTTTCAGCACCTTGTTGAATCAATGCCACGTAGAATTAAGGCAGTTCTGAAGGCGAAAGGGGGTCAAACACAGTATTAGTATGGTGTTCCTAATAATCCTTTAGGTGAGTGTATATATATATACACACACACACACACACACACAGGCTTACAGGCTTAAAAGTGTGCTTTATCTTCCAAATTAAAATTCCATGGTTCAATGTGTCATTTGAGTTGAATGATCATTTTTGAAAGGTTTGTATGATTGTTTGCATGATTTGTCCTCTAGTTTGCAGACAGTGATAACCTGCTGACAAACACACAAGTGCTGAATCATCTGATTGCTGAGAATCGGACGCTGGTGGCTCCAATGCTAGAGTCAAGGACACTGTATTCCAACTTTTGGTGTGGCATGACCTCGCAGGTACAGGCTGCTAACATTTTCATTACAATGACTTCCACTTACAGGAGATCAGTGTGGTCTACAATCAGGTTCAGTGGTCAGTCGTGTATCATTCAGGACCCAGTATGCTATTTTCAAACCGATGGGTGATTGTCAAACACTTTAGCCAATTTGCCGTAACCAACTAGGGTATGTTTGGGGGGGGGGGTCATGATTATAGCAAGTCGTGTACATTTAGGATGTTTTGCACTCCGCCTCATTTAAAAGTTCAGGTTTGGTGAATTTTATCTGACTATGACTTGACTACTAAAGAATGATACATCATGCTGTGACCTCTTAGCTGAATACAAAAAAACCCCACAAACTTTAAAGCAGAAGGTTTGTACTTTTGCAGGAAAGTAGAGTAGATTGTATAGTTGTACATGTTGGGTTTATTATTATTTGCTATGTGTTGAATTTTTTTTTTTTCATAGGGGAATTAATTTTTAATGATAACTTAGACCTTTAAAGACAGACCTAATGTGAGCTCAGATATTGTTAATCAATTGTATACGCTATCTGTTTGCATTATTTCAATTATTATTTTTTTAAATAATCATGTTCAACAGGAGAATTCCTGGTGGAAAAATTACATGACCTATGATTTTGCAATGACATCTCCATCAGAGAATTGAAACCCACTCTCATCAAACACTGAGAATGTCATAATACAGTCAGTCTACACATGCTCATATATTGCAATAACAACATAATCAACATCTTTAAATCAATAGTTTAGTATTTAGGCTATTGTTAGGTGCAGAAAACTTGTTAGAAAACTCTTTTCATGTAATCTTAATGCTATATTGTGTTATGTTTATCCAAATAAATCTGATATAGACCAAACTTTACTGGTATTTAAATAATACAAATTTAAAATTAAATAATAATAATTCTTGTACATACAGGCAGCACATAGCCTGACCTATTCTATGAAAAATGTAACGCAAACACTGCACGAGCATCACTATGGAAAGCCTATTGCCCTTATACAACAGCAAAGAAGTTAATATTGAGTAAGTTACATTTTCGACACAGTGCTGCCAGTTACGTTGTCTAATTTTGCTCCATTAAAGAAAACAGTTAGGAAGCAAGCAGAATCAACCGTCCATGTTTTTGAACGAATCATTTGAACAAACAATTCAATGAGTCACTTGTCGCCACCTACTGGCGAATCGATGTAAGCTGTAGAAAGTGAGAACAACTAAAAATGTAATGAACTTGATAAAGAATACACTACAAGTTAAAAAAATATTCCAGTGTTTCGTAAAAGTTAGAATATTATTATATTATTCCTTGTTTCTCCTTTTGTCTGCATAATGTATTAGAGCATTTTATTTTTTTTTCATGCTCTGAATCTTCTGTGAATCTTGAAAATGTTGAGCATCTCTTTCCTTTCTGCAGGGGTATTATAAGCGAACACCACATTATGTACCCATCCGGAACTGGAAGCGTACTAGTTGCCACCCAGTTCCCATGATTCACTCCACAATGCTGGTAGACCTGCGGCGCAGTGCTAGTGCTGCCCTGGCCTTTTACCCTCTGCACCATTACTATCTTTGGGCCCTGGATGATATTATGGCTTTTGCATTTTCTGCAAGACAAGCAGGTAACAATTCCATTATATCTGTACTTATGATAATACAGTACTATTCTACTGTACTTTACTGTAAGTCTTATTAAAGAGGAGCCTAGAGGTCATTGAGTGGAAACCTGTTCTTGATATTTGCTTTATTTTTTGTTTATTTGTATTTAAATTCAACTTAACTGAAAATAATTTCACTCATATTTGCAAAAGTCGTTGATTTATTCCTCTGAAATTAGATGTTTACTGATTCCCCAGTTAACAAAAATATGTACTAAGAATGTTTTGCTAACGTTCCCAATAAATTTCTGTTCAAAACGTCCAGTTCTTTATTGAGCAAACATTATGGGAAAGTTACTTTTGAATGTTCTCTGAACATTCTCTATTACAATTTAAAAAATGTTAGACGAACATCCAACTAAAATGTTTCAGAAAAAAGACATTCTATGAACAATGTATGAATAATGTTTTTGTGCTGACGTTTTGAGAACGTTATTGAAGGCCAGTGTGGCCAGTGCAAGACAGGGCTAACAACATGCTGGGCAGGGCCAAAAGCCTCAGACCAAAATCAAGCAGCGTTTTCACTGTCGGACCAGCAGCCCCGCCCTAAAACCCTTTATGATCCATATCCGCTTTGTGCTATCGTGTCTCTGGACCGGAGCAGACTGTGTGTGCCTTGCAGTGGTTCGCATGTCACTAATGTGGAAAGCATATTTACACTGTCTGAATCGTTCCCTATCCTCTATATAGACACTATATGTGCCATTCACCATATAGAAAATAGTAAATGTGTGAACAAGTGACCGATTTTAGCCGCAGCTTCAGCATCTATTTATAATGTAGGGGGCGGGACGGTTTAGATTCTAGAGAGCATTTGATTGGACAGAAAATCTGATGAGAAGCTGAAGTGCAGAGTGATGTCATCAAAATCGATCCATATTGGCGGAAGTGAGAGACTGTAAGTTTTGAATGCTTATATCTTCTAAATGAGAATTTTGTCATTGTTTTGGAGCACACTAGCTTATAGATAACAGTAAGGCTAACATATTTACACTAAAAGCCAAAAAACTTCAGTTTGGATTTCATGGGGACTTTAACACGCCTCCATAGAACAATGTCACACAACCCCACCGTTTCACCAGCATGGGGGTTGCTGACTGAAAACTATTGAATCATTATTTTCCTGTTATCACTGTAAAGCTGCTTTGAAACAATCTGTATTGTTTAAAGCACTATATAAATAAAGGTTACAGTAAAATGTTACAGTGACAGTAATTTATTAATTTGTGTCAAAAGTACAAATTAATAATTCTGAATGAAATTGGTATTTATCATTATCTCACATAAAAAGAGAACACACATACTTATTCAGTCGTGCCTGCTTCAGTTTATTTGACGTTACTGGAAGACATTGGTAACAAGTTTAAAGTTCAGGGAAGAAGGAGGCGTGAACCGACAAACGTTCAGCGTAAACTTTAATGACAAAATAAACAAACAAAAGTAAAGCGGAAGCCCCTCACGGACGACTGCCGCATATAAACCTAATAAAACACAATATAAATGTCCCAGGCCTGGTCCTCTATCGTCTTGAACTTTCGTCACTCCTCCTCGCCGTGAGATTCGAGACCGATGTGGCACGCAGGTCACGCTCATTAGCAATCGCTCCACTGGCCTCACTCTGTTCCCACAGCTCTCGGCCCCGCACTGCTTGCCACAACGTTACTTGAAAAACATTTTGTTCATAACGTTGAGAGAACCTTGCCAGAATGTTTGCTAAAGTTCTGAGAACGTTGCCTTTTAGCTGGTTCTGGCCATTACTGAAAAATGTATGATAAGAATACGACTTGCAGAATACTACATGTTATTATCTTTACAGGTGTGCAGATGTTCTTATGTAACAAAGAGCATTATGGGTACCTGCCACTGCCTTTAAAGACGAAGCAGACTCTAGAGGAGGAGGTGGAGAGCTTCAGCCACACTGTCACCGAGGCACTAAGTGTGTATCACTAAATCTGCTTAATCACAAAACAATATGAAGAATTGACAAAAGTCTTCACAGGCAAAAACAGCTTTTAAGCTGAGAGACTTTCTGGTGATGTAGTGAGGTGATGTTAAATACAGTAGCCTATTAGTACAACATTTATGAGTGAATAAACTGTGAAGGAGAGGTGTGGGCAATCTATTCACCACTATTCCTTCCTGTTCCTTTAGCTTACACAAACTCTTTACTGTATGCTTTTCCATAAAGTTTTCACAGGAAAGAGAGAGTTTTCACTCCTCTGTGACATCTCTCACATATTCTTTCTACTCTTTCTGACCCTGTTGTCTCCTGACATCAGATTAGCTTGACTTTATTTTGAAATCCGCATGTTAAAACATAGTGTTACTTTCAGAGCTCAAAACTTCATCCACAACCCAAAAGATCATTTACTGAACTAAACACCCCAAGAACTAAACATAAGAGTAAACTTAGCAATGGAGTCTCGTAAAAATAAAATCACCATAAATCTTGTGCTGTTCCAAGTGTGTGTAGCACCTACAGCTCTGCATATCCTTCTCAAGAATCCCAAAATTACAAGCTCAAAACGACTGAAGTGTGTTTATCACAAAATGTGCCTGATTGTTTCAGTCTAATCTTAACATTTTAGCACAGATTGTTTGTGGTCCTATCACAATTTAATACAGGTTATTAAATTGCCACCATATTAAACTAACCACCGACCCAATAGCAAACACGCAATTTAACTTACATTTACAGTAAAATACCGTATTTCATTAACTGATATAATGTTAATTTACTATTGAAGTACTAATATCTGTTTTGTACCTTTATAATACACTGACAACCACCAAACACAGTGGTGATGAGAGTCACATGATTAATCAAAGCTCATCACAATTTAACGGTATTTTACTGTAAAATTACATTAAATGTACGGTTAGATCTATTACAGTTATTCACCGTATATAGTATGGAAACTTTCTGTTAACCAATTAACTGTTTTTTCACCATAGCATTTTTACAGTCTTTTACCATTAAATTCACAATTTTTTTTACAATGCATCCTACTTTACCACCTGCATACATACAGTATACTCAGCTAAAGCAATATATACTATATAGCAAATATAGTAAACTCAGGTACGTGATTGTTTGTATCGTCACAAAATGTAAACTCGGTCCCACTTTATATTAGGTGGCCTTAACTACTATGTACTTACATCAAAAAATAAGTACAATGTACTTATTGTGTTCATACTGTATTGCAAAACACTTTTGCTGATATTGAGGTGGGATACGGGTAAGGTTAGGGACAGGTGTGGTGGTATGGATAAGTTTAAGGGTAGGGTTAGGTTTAAGGGAAGTATCAACAGTGTAATTCTAAATGTAACTACAGAAATTAATTACAGATGTAATTACATGCAGGTAATTTTTTAAATGTAAGTACAATGTAAAAACATGTATGTACACAATAAGTGCATTGTATCAAATTATTAATTTAAATGTAAGTACATAGTAGTTAAGGCCAACTAATATAAAGTGGGTCCGTAAACTCTATTATAGTATGCTGGATTTTTTTGTTTTGGTGCAAAGTATAACTATATTATTACCCAGCTCTTGGATATATAAGTATGTTCATCTTTATTCACACACATGCATTATACCCATGTAAGGTGATATATCTCAAATGCTTGATTGCATGTTTTGTTGCAAAATGTAAACTATTATCACTCAGCTCGAATCTGCTAAAGGCAACTATAAAACATGAAGATATAATTTTTTTTTAATATAATTTTCCGCAAAGATAAGAAAGCAAAAATTTCACCCTGTAATCTGCTACAACAATGTGTATTGTGAAAAGCGGTATATAAATAAATTTGACTTGAATCAGAAAGGGGATGGAAAACAGTTATTAAAAACTAAAAACTTTTTGGCACAAAAACAATTGACTAACACTGTGAACAAGTGAACCTTCAATTAAAATTCTTTAAATTAATAAACTTTTAATTAATTTAAACACCTTTAAATTATCATTCAAAATGTATCATCCAATCACCAAGCTCCCATTTTTATAAATCACTAATTAATTTAATTACTATGAGGTTTTTTTTTTTTTTTTTATTACCAGAAAATGTTTCCTTGTGCTTAAAAGACAAATAACCTGAAGTTTATCTTCCTCAGTTGACTTCAAAATGGAAACTTCACATTATCTGCACATTGCTTCCAAACCCAAAGACACCATGGCATTCAATCAGGTATAGATACTGACAGCCGAAATACTAAATGTAGAATATTGAAAAAAGTTGCCATGTGCAATACTCATTATAGGAATCAGAATGGAACTGTTAGGGTATTATCTTCTCCTCTTTTTAGGTCTACTTGATTAATCTAAAGCGCCGGGAAGATCGCAGAGATCGTATGCTGCGCTCGTTGGAGGTGCTGGGCATAGATGTCACCCTCACCGATGCGGTGGATGGCAAGTATGATTATAACCCACACTTTTGCACCAGTTACACAATGTCACGTTCACCCTATTGTTTATGCTGTATATCGTTCATCTCTGCTTCTCTACACAAAGAGTATTTTTCTATTACACCACATGCCACAGTCAAATACGACTTCATGTTTCTTCTCTCTCCCAGAACCCTGAATTCAACTCAGCTAAGGGCTTTAGGAATTGAGATGCTCCCTGGATATAAAGATCCTTACTCTGATCGTGTGCTAACTAAGGGTGAAATTGGTTGCTTCCTTAGTCATTACAACATCTGGAAAAAGGTATACAGCAAAACATGATACCCTACAATAAATTGATACATTAACATGTGTAACCGGTCCTACTCGGCCTGCTCCGAGCAAGATTCGAAACAGCGTTTTCAGCATGGGAGGTGAGGTGCGCTAACAAGGATGCTAAAGAGCACAGCCTCTAGTGTGCCTCTTGAGGCCAGGGGAGTGAGGTTTACACACACAGCTCTTACTAGCTGGCCTCCGTTACACTCACCCCCCTAAACCGCACTCCCACCCGGGTCACGGCACCAAATGTAACCGGTCCTACTTGACCTGCTGCAAGCAGGTTTTGAACCAGTGGCTCGCTGCGGCATAGGAGGCGGGCGTGCTAACAAGGACGCTAAAGACTACAGTCTCTAGCGTCATTCGCCAGCGCAGCTCTTGAGGCCAGGGGAGTGAGGTATATACACACAGCTCTTACTAGCTGGCCTCCGTTACACTCACCCCCTCCAAACCTCACTCCCATCTGGGTCACGGCACCAAATGTAACCGGTCCTATTTGACCTGCTCAGAGCGGGATTTGAACTGACGTCTCCGGCATGGGAGGTGGGCATACTAACAAGGATGCTAAAGAACGCAGTCTCTAGCGCGACTCTTGAGGCCAGGGGAGTGAGGTTTACACACACACACAGCTCTTACTAGCTTGCCTCCGTTACAAATGAACTCTTGTGTATGATGGTGTTAAATGCAAACTACATTCTTAAAAATAAAAGTTCTTTATTGGCATTTATGGTTCTATAAAGAAACTATGAAGTTTTTTTGGATTTTAGTATGAATATGTTAGCCTTACTGTTATAAGCTAGTGTGCTCCAAAACAATGACAAAATTCATATTTAGAAGATATAAGCATTCAAAACTTACAGTCTCTCATTCTGCCAATATGGATCAATGATTTTGATGACATCACTCTGCTCTTCAGCTTCTCATCAGATTTTCTGTCCAATCAAATGATCTCTAGAATCTAAACCGTCCCGCCCCCTACATTATAAATAAACGCCAAAGCTGAGGCTAGGCTAAAATCACTTGTTCACACATTTACTATTTTCTATATGGTGAATGGCACATAGTGCACTCTTTAGGGGATAGAGAATGATGCAGACAGTGTAAATATGCTTTCCATTGGGGTAAATGAAGTCTGGTTTCATGTTAGTGTCACGAGAGCCGTCGTAGCGCGCACACAGTCTGCTCCGGTCCAGAGACATGATAGCAAAAAACGAATCGGATCCATTTGAATTCTGCACAGAATGTTATATTTTAAAGCGATATGGAGGAGATTAGGAGGAGAAATGGTTAGAGATTAGGAGGAAACTGCGGCTTTACCGAGCTCAACGAGCTGTTATATAAACTGAATGCTATTGGCTATTTTATTAAAGAGGAGGAGCTGTTCGACATGTCCCGCCCTGTCTTCCTGTTTCAGTGGAAATGACGTCAACACATTGAATAATGCTGCACGTTTCAAGGCACTTCAGTGGGGCTTTAACATCCATGGGGCCTTTCCACTGAACAAAAGTTTCCTCAAAGTGGAAGGTCATTTTTAATTATATGCTCCTCTTAGGAACTTTTAATTGTTCTTCTATGGCATCACTGCAAAAACCCTTTTTGGAACCTTTCTTTTCAAGAGTGTAATATGAAATGACTTTTGATGCTGTGTGAACACTAAACGAGTCACTTTATGTTCATGACTTCTTTTTGTTGTGTGTCGACCTCAGGTGGTGGAGCTCCAGCAACATCAGGTGCTCGTACTGGAGGATGATGTCAGGTTTGAACCCAACTTCAAGAGCCGCCTCATCACCATCATGGAGGATGTGAAGCAATCAGGCCTCCAGTGGGACTTAATGTGAGTTGTGGTTTTATTATGATAACTTCACAGCTCTCTATTCTGCTTTGAGTCTTTATATTGATCCATTATCATAGCTTCCACAAAGTGGTGACTGGTCTTCTTGAGGTCCACAAATGAACATTTCATTAACAAAATATATTCAATTTCCATTGATAATTAGACATTTGCATGTGTTCCCTGTATCTGTTCTCCTCTTCTCTTTAAGTTACGTGGGGCGTAAACGATTGCAAATTAAGCATCCAGAGCGCTGGGTGGAGGGAGTGAAGAACCTGGTGAGCCCAGATTACTCTTATTGGACATTAGGCTATGCCCTTTCAATGCAGGGGGCAAAGACGCTTCTGGAGGCCCAGCCCCTCAGCAAGATGCTGCCCGTGGATGAGTTTCTACCTGTTATGTTTAACAAGCACCCCAAGTAAGTATCGGTAGATGTTGGTAATCAACCCCCCAGTTTCACGGACAAAGGCTTAAATCTAGTCCCAGACTAAAATGCATGTTTGAACTGTTTTAACTGAAAGCAACTTGCAGTGATGTATCTTAAAATATGTCAGTGCCATTGTTTTGTCTCAAGATGCACACCAGTAATGTTTTTTTTCTAAGGCACATTTATAAAAGCTACTTAAATGCCCTAATTGAACTAAGGCCTAATCCTGGCTTAATCTAAGCCATGTCTGTGAAACCAGGCCAACATTTCTTAAAAGGTTAGTTCACATAAAAATGACAATTCTGTCATAAATTTACTCACCCTCATGTCATTCCAACCCCAAAACACTTTAGTTAATCTTTCAAACACAAATAAAGATATTTGAGAGATTTCTGTCCCTCCATTGAAAGTCCATTCCACCAAAACTTTGATGCTTTAAAAAAGTTCATAAAGAGATCATAAAAGTAATCCATATGAATCAAGTGGTTTAATCCATGTCTTCTGAAAAGCTTAATATTATAAACACATTTAATTTAGGCTTTTATTTACATATAAACTTTAATCAATGCATATACATATGGTAAATGCCGCTCAAACACACTTGACGTGCTTGCATGACATGAAAACAAAGCATATTGATTCTTGTGCATCAAACATGCATGTCTGAGCTTAAGTTTACCATATTTGATATGCTCTATGTTTGTGCATTGATCAATGTTTAAATGTAAATAAAAGACAGAACACTTGGATGAAACTGCTCGATTCATGTGGATTACTTTTACAACATCTTTATGAACTTTTTGTTGGAATGAATTTTCAATGGAGGAACAGAAATCTCTTCATTAAAAATATCTTCATTATGGGTTTGGAATGACATGAGGGTGAGTAAGTGATGGCAGAATTTTCATTTTTTTTATATATATATATAAACTGAGGGTCAAAATGATTGTCTGTGGCAATTGAAAGCATTGTGTCCTGACCCAGGAACATTTAAAGGTGCAGTGTGTAATATATATGAGGATCTATTGGCAGAAATGCAATATAATATACATAACTATGTTTTCAGTGGTGTATAAAGACCTTACATAATGAACCATTATGTTTTTATTACCTTAGAATGAGCCATTTCTATCTACATACACCACGGGTCCCCTTACAGTGAAATCACCATTTTGCGGCGTCATGTTTCTACAGTAGCCCTAAACGGACAAACTTCTCTACAGAGCGCTAGTCTCTCTCTGCTGTCTCAGACGACGCCATCTTTGTCCTGTGTCGGCCACCGTAGCTTCTCTACGTGCTTCGAAAGGGAGGGGTGAGCGGTTGCAATTCGCAACCTCACCACTAGATGCCGCTAAAATTTACACAGTGCACCTTTAAGCCATAATGCTGCAGGTAGCAAATTGCACTTAAATGTAGAGTGAATTTACAGGATTTAAATGTAGTGGCTATTCTTTGCATTATCTATATTTTATGACATTTATGAAGAGCTGCACTTATAATGAATTTTATTAAAGGCATTTTAGTGTAAACTTCTTTCTGTGGGCTAACTGTAGTGTTCCCTCTGTCTGTAGTGAGGAATACATGTCTCATTTTAAAGCGAGAGACTTGAAGGCTTTCTCTGTGGAACCCCTGCTGCTCTTTCCCACACACTACACTGGGGAGTCGGGGTATTTCAGCGACACCGAGACCTCCACCATCTGGAATGACGAGACGGTGGCCACTGACTGGGATCGCCATCACGTCCGTGGAGACCGCAGTCGTGGGGACAAGACCCCCACACCCATCTCTGAGAGCAGCCCGAGAGAAGAACTATGATTAAGCTCTTTCAGGATCCGCTTACATTTTTAAGGTGTCCTTGTTAGTGTAATTACACATTTAAGTACTGAGTAATTTTAATTAACAACATGTACTTACTATAGGGTTCCGGTTAGGATTAGGGTTTGTTTCAGGGTTAGTTCAGTTCATCTTTATTCATTTCCCAAGGGTAATTTGGTTGCAGCATACAAGCATAAGACAGTCCTATACAAACAGTACAAACATATAAAACACATAAGATCTTCATACAAAAAAAATGACCTAAAATGTAAAAACTTTAAGAGCTGAGGGGATAATGTCTAAACTGATTTGTTTCGCTAATAGGAGTTCTAAAACGAATACCAGAGGGGAGGAGGTGAATCCCATGCATGGGGTGGGAATCATCGAACAATACTCTGGGCTTTTCCCAACACCTGCCTTTGATACAACTAGGCCATACTCATATGTTTCTTCCCAGTTATTGTACTTCCCTGTCTTACAATCCTCTCAAGACTGTTTATGGAATTAAACCAGCACAACATTGAGAAAGATAAAAACGACTCAATAGGCTCTGTAAAACATACATATCAATGTTTTATCCACATTAAAAGACCTTAAATGCATGTTATTATGCATAATTTACTGTTATTACTATAGTAAGTATATGTAACGTATTTCATAAGGACACTGTAAAATAAAGTGTGACCCACAATCCTTAAGGAATATGTCAAATGTCAGACTATAGCACAAAGAAAAAAAAAACATGGATCTCGATAATGCTCAAAATAATGAATTGGTTTGAGTAGGGTATAAATTAAACAAATTAGTTCAATCAAATGAACTTTTATGAGTATTTAGAACTTTCTTTTTCTGTTGAGTTCACAAAACTGACACATTTTAAGTAAACTAAATTGTTTCATTGTTTTGAGTTTTGTGAACTTGTTTCTTTTAATTTAGACAAACTTAAATTTAACTGAAACTGGGCTGGGATTTCTATTTCCCAGCATGCTTTGCCATGACACTCGAAAGGGAGAGTAAATGCTAAAATTAAGTGTTATATAAATGTTTTTTTGTGAAAGATTAATGTTAAGTGGGAGATTTAGTATAGTGTTTAATGTTTTACTATGCTAATTTACTAATTTAATCTAGTGTCTGTAATGTTGGGGTTTTTTTTGGGTTGGGGGGGATTGGGTTACCATTCAAATTAAGAGTAATTAAAATGTATAGTACAAAATAAAAATCTGCCAGTTCTGCTTACTTAAACTTTGAATTTCTTAACTTACAAAATCTGATGCAACGGTTTACATCAAAGTTTTGCTAATTTATTCGGGTTTACAGTGATGTGGATCAAGAGTCAAATTATATATCCTGATTGTGGGAATGATACTGATCGATGTACAAACATGTGTTCCAGTTATTAGCACACTAATGAAAGCTGTGAGAAATGTTGAACAGGTACAGCAATACCAGATTCAATACAAAATACAGATGAAAGTGGTGATAAAATAAACGCTAATAGAGTTAACTGAAAATTACTCGTAATAGAATTCTGGACACTTTCACTAATGTGCTTCTGAAAATTTTTAGGTTTACTCAAAATGTGTGTCATGACTTTACATAGTGCTTGACTCTTGCATTGTCTATACAAGATCTTGACCAAAATGCACCTCTTGATGGAAATAACATCACAACATTTATTTCCATCAAGAGGTGCATCGATTTTTGGTCCAGATCTTGTATTGACACTGCAAGAGTCCAGCACATCCCAAAGACTTTCAATGAATTTAAGGAGTCAGGAGTCAGAGGTGCCAATTCATGTGTGAAAATGATTCTTCATGCTCCCTCCCAACCATTCTTTCACAGTTTGAGCCTGATGAATCTTGACATTGTCATCCTGGAATATGGCCATGACGATTCCTACATTGAAAAACTACATCAATTAGGGTTAGAAGAACTGTTGCCAAACAGTTATACACACAGTGGGGTTCAAATGTCTGAGACTAATCTGGATTTTTTTTTTTTTTTTGGGATTTTGAACAATTTTAAACAAAGAAAATGTGACAAAATTAAGCATTTCAGATTATGCACCATTTCAAGGATGCTAATTAAATAAGCAAATTTGTGGCATTGATCATGTGAACTTCTCACAGATGGTTCGATATTCTTTGGATCTTTCTTCAATCATGCTGGAGAAAAAGCAGCTAGAACGCTGCTGTTATTATAGTAATATTACAACAAACCACATAGTAAGAACTTCCACTAAGATAAAAAATTATTTTTGACTCAAATTGTTATGCTGATAATTTATATAATGAAAAAACATTGTTTTAAATAATAATGTAATTCAAACAGGTTACACAATAATTAGAAAAATGTCACACTGTATTTCACATATTTCATGTCTACCATATGATCTCTCTGAAAACGACATGAGCTAAAGAAAACTATATTACAATCATATAATCATTTCTCAGTATTCACCAAATAAACACCAAAACACAAAATTCTTAATCCATTTATTTATTATTTAAAAAGCACTGGAGGTTTTTTTTTGTTTGTTTGTTTTTGTTGGAGGCAAACAATAAATCAATTAATCAAATCAAATCATTAGTCAAGTCTCATACCATAAAATAAGTACTGTAAGTACTGTAAAAAATGATATTTTAAAGCACACCAAAACAAAAGCATGTAATAAATAAAATAGCAGAATATTGCAAAACAAAGCAAATGAAAAGAACGTTTAACATTAGGTCCTACATGAAGGACAGAGGTTTTCAGCATTACGTTTTATCACCTGAGGAGATACATGGAGGCTTTTGTATTGACAAAACCCATCGGTCTACTGATATGAGACATGGCTGTAGACTGAGACCTTAGTAGATCTCATTAGACATCCTTTTAGTGTGATCGCTACAGACAATCTGCCAATCAGTGCATAATCGTTTTAGTGTGTCAAAACTGATGGACAAGATCTAGATTGTACGCCAAGCAACAAAGCAGTTCTTAAAATAAAAGTCGTCAATCTACATACTCTCAATCTAGAGTCGTGATTAAAAGCAGCCACGCTCACACTCACACACACACACACACACACACACACACACACACACACACACCTTAGTTCGCTTGAGTTTGACATGCAGAGATCAGACGCCTCGAACACAGCAAACGATGCAGCATTAGGAACTACAGAATACGTGTTTTCCCCGCTATAAGATTGCTAAGCTATCTGGGTTCTGTCCTAAACCATCTAGAAAGCTATGTTCTGCATACTATAGACATCTACAGTACATAAACCAATACAAAAAGTATAAGAAACAAGACTTTCCAGTACATCGAACCAAATACAAAAGATAATAACTGAAATTAAAGACCACAAAACACACACGCGCACAAAAAAAAAATAAAATTCAGATTTGATCCAGTGGTTTGTGATGGCTGTCCAGAGTACTAGCTGCAAATGTGTTGAGTATAATGGGAGGGATATCAAATGCAAAGTTGAATCCGGACTGCTAAAAGAGAGCATTGTGAGTGAAAGTCAAAAAGACGTGATCACAATGGTCTCAGTCTGTCGAGGATCACGTACAAAGCCCAACGCAGCCCAAGACAGTGAACCATTGATGCCGTCAACGCTCGACAGATCCACAGACGACTCACTACAGGAAAACTACTACTAAAAGACGACACAAAAAACAAGACAAACCCGGCCAAACATACAAGCATTGTGACGAATACATCCTTTAATTAGCTACAGAACAAACACAGTCTTCAATGCTATTCTGGTTTGGTTTGTTAACTTGTCAGTTGTCATCGTGCTTCAAGTTCCTGCCAGCAGTTACTCAAAGCACTCTGAATATTGCATAATTAGAAAACGGTATGATGAACCATTAAAAAAAGCTGTAGTTTTGATACCAGACCAACTGCGTTCAGAGCTTTTGTATCTATTACACTCCAAAATGTAAAGCAAATTACAAACAAAAGTAAAAAGTCAATTTTTCCCTCACACTGGTTTAAGCACTCAGACGAAGGTGCGCATTTAGACAAATGTATCGATTTATTGTGACAAGTCTTTATCCCCTTCCACAGTGTTCATTTAGTTGAGCACTATGCAGTAGCATCTATGCAGTGAAACCCATCACACTAGCAGACGACTAGCATTGTTGACAATACCAGTAAGAAAAAAGTGCAATATTGCATGTGTATTTCTTTAGTCGAGAAGAACGACGCCTGACGGCATACCTGTAGAAAATATCCGACAGTAAACAATGGTGCAAAACAAGTCAAAGAATTTTAAGGCTTTCTGAGTTTCCTGATGTGTTTTTTTTGTTCTCTGAGATAGTTGTAAGAGGTCCGCAGGCGGGACAGTTTTGGAGAGAGACCGTTTCCCAGGCTCTCCCACGTGAATACACACATACACACACACACACACACACGCGAACGTGGCGTGTAAACATTTGCACACAAGCAGCACTATTCTATTCAAGCGTGTACTGTCACCCCTAATATAAGGTGTATTACTTCTAGTAGTTCATATAATAACATCTTTACCATTGAAGCTGCAAGCATAGATATTTATCTACACGTATCCACATTACTATTAAACACATTGCTACATGTATCAACATTACATGGCCAAACAAAAGAGTTCCTCCAAGTGGAAAATAATAATAATATTAATAAATGAATGGTCTAATAAAATTAATCATTAAAAAAAAACCCTACTATTTCAGTTGCCATGCTGATACTACTAATAGAAAACAAAAGGAAATAAGCACAAAAGTAATTTAAGATGACAATAACTTATTACAATTTCAGTAGGGAAAGCTATGTGGAAATGCGGCATTGCAGGCAGTGTTTCTACCCAGAAGAAACTCACTGGCCGTTTCGGTTTCAATCGTTAACGTTTGGTTTGAACGTTTGTCAAGAATAGTATTCGTTTAAGGAACTTGACATCACAACTTAAAGGTTTAGCAAAGCCAAGGAGGTTTAAGAATGCATAAAGTCACCGCACGTGTTATGCGTGACTAATTCATGAGTGACACAAATACTTTGTGATAATTCTGCAACTGGTTATTGTATCGTACAGCATGTGTGGACAACAAAAACCAGAGAGGGTTTGCCGTTCAAACAAGGTTGTGCGGAATTTGAGACGATAGATGGAACGACTGTAAAAAGACCAAAGAACGAGTAACTTTTCCCTAAAACTGTGACACATCCTTTAGGGAAGGTTCTAAAACATGGCTGACAAGTGAAACAACAAAGATGGCCGACGAAAAACATTGTGCTACTGGTAGCAATTTTGTCTGCATGCACCCGAAAAAGTCCTTTACGGCATTTCAGATGAATCTATAATATCCAAAGCAAGCAATTTAAGACCAATGTTGCGTTCGCCATCACTTGTCAGTCATGTGATGATTTAATCACGTGACTTGGGAATGTGCTTGAGCGTTTGTGTCTCCTTCGCCCGTTTTGGTCGTCACTGGTTGGGCGAAGGGGTTCGGAGGAAGACGTGGTGAAGTTCTTCATTTTTGGCCTGTGGAAGTGAGGACTGAGCTTAAAAGGATCCCAGCATGCACGGCAATCGAGTAAGCTGCAGTGTCTTACGGAGACGGTGGTCACAGTGCAGAAGGCAGGGGTCCTGGCGAGGGTCTACATGGCAGTGCTGGCGTACTCTGAGGAGGAGGTTGAAGCGGATCCCTGAGCCGAACCTTTGCGGTTGATCATGGAGGGGTGGAAGTTGGGGTGCCGGCGGGCGTGCTTGATGAGGTGGTCGCTGCGCATGAAGCGCTTGTCGCAGAGTGGGCACAGGAAGCGTTTCTCGCCGGTGTGGGTACGCAGGTGTCGGGCCAACTCGTCGGACCGGGCAAACTTCTTTTCGCAGTCGGGCCAGGTGCAAGGAAAGGGCCTCTCACCTAGACAGAGCACATGGGCGATCCACAACTCATTAGACGACACTAATGCCGTATAAAATACACAAGTGCACTATAAAGTAAGCAATGGCTTGGCACCTGCACTACCTACTGTTCTGGATATAAAGCATACTAACTGATGAACTTCAGACAGCTACTGTACTATTTTTATAGCTAGTGTACTTACCAAGGCTGCACAATATCAAAATATTGCAAATGTACATATTGCAGCGGATTGCAATAACTAAATGATTTTAACACTTCAAAAAGTTACGAATAGTCAAAGTTTTAGGGTGATGCAGAGAACAGACTGGACACATGACTGTTACATAGGTGTGACATGCTTAATATTAAGTGCAATAAGCCGTGGAAAAAAAACTCAATGCGGTACTCACACGCACAGAAAGCTGCCTCTCAGACAGCGCGCAATACCGAATTCAGTTCTTTTAAGCACCATTCACACCTTTGTCAGATTTACTAACAGCTTGCGCCAGCGCAAACCCTCTTTTGGTGTTAAACTACTGTTGGTGTCTTAAGTGAACTGCTGAGAAAGAAATCAGATGTGTATCATTATATTGGATCTGTGCATTCAGTCTTAAATTGACAGCAGCCTATAAATACCTGCTGCCAAGTCATTAATGTTAATCAAACAACAAAGCACAGCTTTAACAAAGATTAAGCTATATTTAATTTATACAGTTAAGCCTTTTATTTGTAACTTTGTTATGTTGTATTTCTCTCTGCTTGTAATTAGTGTTTTTGTTCTTTTTTTTTTTACCCCCTCACAATTTACTTATTTTCCTTGTTGATCGAAAAATAATCTGATCCATGACTCAAAAACCATTCCGAACTGTGAGTTTTGTGATCTGAGGAACCACTATTCATAATCAGATTACAGTTACATTTTTATTGATGATTACATGATTACATATTCACACAATGTTAGTAAATAATTCATAATTTATTGATCCCCCCCCCCAATTATTTTTTTAAACTGTCCTTTCTAAAAAAGCCTATCACTTATATATGATACGGTCAGAAGGTCTTCTAGATTTGTGAAATTGCACACAAAGACCAGCCACTAGTGAAGTGGCTGCAATTACGTGAAAAAGGAGAGGCAACACGACACCTGACCACTGAATTTACAGAAATCATTTCATTTTTAAAGTGATCTCAACATTGCATATCTAATCAACTCCTGATGAATACATTTTAATTATTATTTGAATTATCACTCAGTGAGTCATTTAACCTGTCTTTGGAAGGTTTTTGTCTTTCAAACACATTAAAATGCACAAATTCATGTCATTTCATATTTACGTGTAATGCAGGTATTCTCAAACTTTTTGTCAGCCACACCTATTTTGACCCAATACATTTAAGTCAATAATTCCAGGCATTCATGGTTCTCTGATTACGATTAATGGTCACGCGACATGCAGGTAAACAAATAAAAGTACTTCATCATTTTAGCATTTGTTGATTTGTTTTTGTTTATTTTAATTTGACGTTTTTATGATTTAATTAATTATTAGCTTTTCATTAAACTCACTACCAGTCAGTTTGGGAAAACCTGATGTAATCTAATGTTTAATGCCCTTCATGTTGTGGATATCAAAAAATGTAATATATTTTCTTTCTCTTTGTATTTTTATTCAATACGGTACAAGGTTGCCCTATTAAAAGTAGTCAGATTACATTACCTAAAATGTGGAATGTAATATATTACGCTACCAACTACAATTTTCATCATGTAATTTGCAATCTGTAACTGATCACCAGCTATCATTAACATACTGTACCAGGGTCACAGTCGGCAGAACCAAACCGGCCATCACGAAAGTTAATCATTTGCACGTGTTTTTATGTCTTGTCAGTTTAAGCATTCAATTGATTTTAAACCAATCAAGATCGATAAGATGCGAAAGAGAATCCAAAATGCCTATTTTGGTGAGTAATAATGTTTGATTATTGGTTAGGCTAGAAGTTTTTGTTGTGGTATAAAAATTGGCATTAAGAACGATGAAATTTCCCTGGTATCTAAAATGTTGGCATCATTACAACCTTATTTATTAAATACTAGGTTACATGACCCAGACCCTGTATGTACTAATGATTTCTTAGCGTAGCAGCTACCTGTACTTGCATTTTTTAGTGTACTAGTAAGTGTAGGCCTACTAGTTTCTCTCACCGTTCAAGGCTACACTTGTGCTCCGTTAAAACTATCACCTTGTCTCTACAGTATACATCAATTCATGAACAAAACCAAGAGGTAAAGACCGTTTGTGAACAGCTCATGAAGGGAGGCCAGGTGTGGCTTAAATGGCTCTTTTAGATTTAGTCAAATAACAGAAAGTGCATTTAAATGGGAACCTGCGCGTAAGCGGGCGCGCACACGCGCGTTCTGAACTCGAGCTCTGTTCATATGCAAATACAGGGTTCGTCACTATACTACTATACTCGTCCTCCCTCACGCGCTCCTTCCTTTGTTCATAAACTTTCTTTGTTCGGAGGCCAGAGTTGGGAGTTTTTACTCTTTTGTTCAACTAACGAGTAGTGAATTATATTATTATCCACAGATTCCCATTTAATATCTCTATTCATAGTCGTTAGTGAGAGTTGACAGAGGGAGCCCTGACAACAGTCAACAAACAAACGGCCGACAGTTAAAAGTTACTCTAACCGAGAACTGCAATAAAACAACCCATAATGACTAAAACCTCTCAACAGTGAATTTTAAAACTAATACATACGATATGAGCAGCTTATAAAACGGTAAAATTTCATGGTACCCAAGTTAATGGCAAGAACAGTATTTAACTTGTATACATATACAAAGTACATACATATACACGTGTGTGAATGTAGGCTAAATAATGTCTGCGGCATTAGCGTCCAACCGCTCCCATGTGCTTCAGCTTACCTGTGTGGGTCCTGATGTGCGCTTTCAGGTGGGACGATTTGCCATACACCCTGTCACACCCGTCGAAAGTACAGGGGTGACGCTTGGTGGGGGACCGGGGTGCTCCCCCTCCTCCCCAAAACTGCTGAGCAGTGTTATTGTACTGTCCCGGGACAGGGGTGGCAGAGGGGGTCATGGTCGGCGTTGGGGTGGTGGAGTCAGACAACGTGGTGTAGCCGCTCTCTCCGCATGACGAGTTGCTGCTTTCGGAGTAGGCCGACATAGGACGAAACTTGCCATGGAGGTCGGTGAGGATCTCTGCCACCGTCATCATATTGGCCCCCTCTAACCGGAGCGTCTCCCGCACCTCCCTGTCCTCGCTCGACCCGTCTGGCTCCCCGGCAGGAAGGCCCTGAGGAGGGGCCTGAGCCGCACCAGACACCGGAGTGGGTCGATGGAGGACGGGACCGCTGGATATCGACACCAGGCACTCAGCGGCCAGATAATCCGAATAGGCGAACGACATTTTATCGCGACTGCGTTTAACGACACAACAAAAGTTATGATGGAGAGCCTCGTTTCCTGAGCCCGTTCGGTTCTTCTCCAAAGACTTTCAACACGTTGTTTTTGCTCATCAGCAGCGACCGTTGCTGTTTATCTATAATAAATACAAACAAAACAAATGAAATGAACGATAAAAAAAATCCAAAAGAAGTAAAAAATAATACGCTACCGACGTGTCTGCGTTTCAAGCCCCAACGTGGTGTCCTACATTGCCCCTCGTTTCATTGTGTCTGCTGCTAGAACCGGCAAAGCCCACGCCACGCCCCCGGTAGCGAATTTATTAATCCTACTACGGAGAAGGCTTGGCTCATGAATATTAATTACGTAACGCGCCGTTCGCCCAGTACTCTTAACGGATTGGCTGAAAAGCAGACGTGGGTAAGTAGGCGTGGCTTAGCAGACGAATACACGAATCACGGTGAGCTCATAAATATTATTTATAATGCGTGACAGGACGCTCCAGGAAGGTTACCAAGCAACTTCAGCGTGACTTAATTAATATTCATACACTAACATTTGCCATAGTAGGCTTCGTAGTCTTCCAGTCGTCAGCATGCAAAGAGAAACACGCACCGAGTCACGTGGTAAACTGACACGCACTACGGGCGTGGAGCAAAGAGAGTCTATTTAATAATAAGTCAAATGACACTGTAGGAAACAAAATCTAATCACAGTGCAGTTTGCTTCGAATAATGACCTTGGAGTAGTGCATAATTAATAATAGTATTAACAACTACTCAAATGAATTCTTATCAGTTGGTCACATAGTATAGCCTAATGAAGATGTGTTCATTTTGATAGACCTACTTGATGTTTATATGAACCTAATCTACAAAACAATACATGTTTAATGGAGAACTGAGTAGTATTTAGCTCATGGAATTAAATTTTTTGGTTAGAATTTTTTTCTTTTTCTTTTTTTTTTTCAGTTTACGCCTAAGATGGAGGCTGGTCACAACATGCCCTGCTTACACACTCATGAGGTTGCACTCTAATCCTAAAATATAAATCCTTAACTTTTTTAAATTTCATTAAACAACACCCTCTTGCCATAAACCAGTGTCATCAGAGTGCACACAGTAAACACCCCAGCAGATTAGACTGAGTTTATCAATACAGGCCTATAGCTGTTCCTCCCAAGACCAGATGGAGTCTGGTGTCAGAGTATTACAGCGAGCAACGCCATGAAAATCCATGATCATGAGATATAGAGACTCACTATGGATGAAGTAGGGCAACCTGAAAGCCCTAACAGATGCTGTGAATCATGCATGATGGTCTCCTCCCTTTTTTGCCCAACATTTCAGGCAGTGGAAAAATAGGTAGCGCTTTGGAGAATTGAAAGGAATAATGGAATACTATTAGTAGGTCAGTGAAAATAAAGGCTGCATAGATAGTTTATGTGTGTTTTGTGTGTGGTGTTCATGTAAGGCTTGGGGCCACACACACACACACACACACACACACACACGGTTTTGCTATCTTTGTGGGGACTCTCCATAGGCGTAATGGTTTTTATACTGTACAAATATTCTTCTATCGCCTTACACTAACCCTACCCCCAAACTATTTTAACTACGTTTTCCATTTTAAGTTGGGAACATTTGATACAATTTGCTGACTTAGTACTTGCGAGCCGGTATCAGGGGTGATTGTAACGTACCACTGAGAAGAACTACTTTTGGTCAGTTATCTTTTGCTTTCAGAGGAACACATGAGTGGAATAGACTTCCATCGGAGCTGGAAGAATTAAAACACATAACAGGTCATTGTGGTTTCTCAAAAAAGCTTAAAAAATGGTTACTGTTAAATCAAAACTGTGATCATTTATAGACATTTTGGTATAGTATTTTTGTTTCTTTCGTTTTTGTCTTGTCCCTGTCCTTAACATCAACCTGCCAAGGGACTACAGATGAAAATTAGCCAGTGTTGGCTAAATCTGGCGCATTTTACATATTTTTATGTATTATTAATGTGTATTGTCCCTGATTAAAATAATTAATAAAATAAGATAAACCTGCATCACACAAAACTTTCTGCATTTTTACATTTTCAAAAAACATCACTGTCCCCACCAGTGTTGGGAAGGTTACTTTGGAAATGTAATAGGTTACAGATTACAAGTTACCCTATTTAAAATGTAACAAGTAGTGTAACTATTTCAATTACTTTATTAAAGTAATGTAACTGATTACATTCGATTACTTTTTGATTACGTTTCTAAATTTCTAATGAATGTTTTGAACTGTTAATCATTTTCAAACATTTAAACCAGGCAGGGTCATACTTTCAAAATCCATCATCACTTGAATTAAGATTATAATTTAATTTAATTTTAAAGCACAGCCACCACAAAATCAGACTTTACCTCACCTCTTTTTACTTTGAGATCGTTCTGAGGTTAAACACAGTTTTAAAATCATAACAAGAAACTGTTTAATAGCTATGATACTGTTTTTGAAATCAAATCTTTGCATAGCTATGACAGGAAACACTGGCATCTAACAAAGCCTTGTAAAGAAACAGTTAATTTTAAAAATAAAGCATAGCCCATACATAAACCCAAATCGGAAATAAAACGAATAAGCATGTCCTATTCTGTGTCCTAAACTCCTGAAACATTGGTGTCTCATATTTTAGACGATGCAATTTGGGAAAGAAATCAATTAAATCTGTATGTGTGTCTGTGTGTGTTTGTGCTCTTTATCTTCAAAAAATCCAACTGGACAATAGAGCGACAGATGAAGTCGTTTTTAATTTCCAGCACTGGAACTCATTTTTATCACTTGTCATGGTGGCAGCTCTCAGACAGGTTGTAGCCTAAAGCTTTCAGCGGCAATGTGGATTGATGTAATTGGCAGATGTGAAGCGCTGCAAATTCAAGCAAGTGAGCCAATCAAAAGCATCAGAATAGCATCGCTTTACTAAATGGCCTTTAAATGGCAGGAGGCATCGTGCACATCAAAAACAGGCAAAGCAACAATTATTAATATTATTCAACATATCCTAGCTTTTTACAGAAAATATTCAGATGCAACCCCCTTTGTAAACGTTAACATTTTCATGAGTAACTTTAATTTTTCTCAGTAACTGTAATGGATTACAGTTACATTTATTTTGTAATTAAATAATTGTAATTAAATATGTAACTAGTTACTCCCCAACACTGATCCATACAATATAAACCTGTACACACACACACGTTTTATGGGGACTTTCCATAGACATAATGATTTTTATCCTATACAAACTGTATATTCTATCCCCTAATACTAAACTTACCCCCAAATCTACCCATCACCTGAAAAAACAAAAAAAAAAACAAAAAAACAAAACATCACTTAATATGATTTATAAGCTGTTTTTCTCATGGGGACCAAAAAATGTCCCCACAAGGAGAAGGATGTTGGATATTACCATCTTTGTAGGGACATTAACAACATTTTATCTGCTGCTCGTGAATTTGTTTTAAGAATGTTTAGATATTTTTACTGCAAAACAATAAAAAGAAACTGATGAAGAAAATTACTTTTGCACTTGCACTGAAGCTTTTGTTTGTTGTTGTGCTTAACTGCCCAGCAGATGGTGCCATACTTGAGGAAGCAGAGTCTTTCTTTTCCTCAACTGTCTAGTGAACTTGCCTTGCTACAGACTAGATTTAAACTTTACTCTTACTATCACTCATATTTACACATTTAACCCTGTAAAGTAGAGGTAATGCACCTCAATTTTATATAGAGGCCATGAGCAAAAAATATACAATATGAAGCAGTTGCTGATATTTACATGGCTGAAAATAAGATTATTTAGATAAGAATTTGATGTAAATTAACGAGATATTTATAACGAAGACTTACATAAAATACATACATTAGTTGTCAATCTGTGTCTCCCAATAATGTCTTAATATGATATTTAAATGCACCACTCCAGTTTTTATTGTGGGGGGCAAAACATATAATGCAAATGCAATACAATGATGATTGAGAGACGTACAAATAAACATTCCTCAAAAGCCTATGTATGATATATGTATCATATTTGAAAATCACAACACAATGCAATACAAAATAAAGGTAGCACCCGTAAAAAACAATACGGAAAATTCCTTCATGTTTATACAGTATTGTTGTTACCGACTAGCTGTTATGTTTTGTTGCGTTTCAGTCCTCCGGTTTCACAGACAACGCTTAAGCCCAGACTAAAATGCATGTTTGAGCTGTTTTAACTGAAAGCAACTTAAAATATGTCAGTACCATTGTTTTGTCTCAAGATGCACACCAGTAATGTTTTTTTCTAAGGCACATTTATCAAAAAGCTATTTAAATGCCCTAATTGAACTAAGACCTAATCCTGGCTTAATCTAAGCCCTGTCTGTGAAACCAGGCCATTGATTCCCTGTGACCTAGTTTCCCTGTGTGTTTAATTAGTCATTATGTTCACCTGTTGTCTCATTAATTAACTCATTAGTTCCCTTTGTTTGTTCCATGTATTTAAACCCTGAGTTCCTCATTCTCTGTCCATTCTCGTCAGTGACTATGTTTACATGGACAGCAGTAATCTAATTATTGCTCTTATTCTGAATAAGACAATATTCTGATTAAGGTGTTTACATGAGTTTCTTTTAGAATATTCCGTTCATGTTCCATTTTACATGTTATAGAACATAGATCGATTAATGGCACACGTTATTACGTCCCCATGCCACGCAGTCCAACGTTCCTTCTAGAATTTCACGTATAACATACAGTTCGTCTTCGTTATGGTACCATAAACAGTTTTGGGTGTTTCATTTTCAAATTTTACGAAAGCTTCAAGTGCAGTTAATTATTTGTCATGCTACACATGCAAATAGACAATGGCGAATACAATTTCTCCAGCAACGGGCCTCCTCTGCCACCGCGACAAACTCTGAGGTACTGGATGACAGTACAAAGTAAGGACTGGTGGGAAAGAGTTGCTTGAAGCCAAGCCATGCTCTCTTGTTTTCCGTCAAATGGTTGACCACTGCGTGTGCCAGTGGCGTAACTTAGTAATGACGGGCCCCAGTGCAGGCTATTACGACGACCCCTGGGGCTGCACAGTTATGAAAACACTTACAAACACACACACTGCGCTCGTGCATGATATCATGAAATGCGTATCTATAGCCAGAATTGTATTTATCGTTCAATTTATACGCAGAAATGACTTTTTACTTGCATATGATACATACATTTTTGCATATAAATTGAACGATAAATACAGGGTCACTCTATAATTGCGGGTACATCTCATGTCCGTGATGTATATTTTTAATATATTTCCATAAATATAAAGCCCCAGTGCTTATTTTCATAGTACAACATTATATTTTCCCCAGTCACACTACTACATGTGGAAAAACCCATATCTTTTGTTCAAAAATGAGATTCATATCACATAGAACCCTGCTATTCAACTGTCCGATTTTGTAAAGTTGCTCATTCTAATCTGCATTTAAGCATGAAAATGATCTCAAACATAAATTAATTTCATAGTTTTACCTTTAGTTAGATTAGATAATCAAGACATTAGGTTGTGCTCTTCAAAAATAATAAGTGTTTATTGTGATATACCTTATTTTATGTGTCCGAAAAACCATTGTCAACTAAGTTACCCACTAGGAAAACCCCCTTTAAAAAGAAATGGATTGTCCCAATCTCACATAATTTGCATAGTGTGATGTCATTTCATCTTGAAGCACACGGATGAAAGACTAAAAGTTGGGTCCTCTCTCTTTTCCATAACATTAGTTAAAAAAAGCAAACCTGTGTCAAGAGTGGATTAATTGACTGTCCACAGTGTTACATAAGTATTATTGCTGCAAATTTTAACAACAACATTTTACAAAAACTTATGTTATGTTTATTAAAATATATTTCTAAACATACCATGTGCTCAGTGGTTCTAGGCTTCCATGTTGAATATAGGCCCAAAATGCTAAAAATGTCAACTAAGTTACTTGTCAACTGTGTTACCCAGTAAAGGTAACATAGTGGACAGTAGCAAACTGTTACGCGTGGTGAAACTCAGGGACCAGGGCGAGAGGATCCAAATGCAGATGAGTTTTAATAATAGAATTAACAGGAACCAAAACAACAGAAACCATGAACAGGAGAGAACCAAACACATAACAGCCATCAAAAGACAAGACAAGACTAGACCTAGAACATGAGCAAACATTGGGGTATTTATACACAAGTTAACCAGGGGCTGACGAGGAATAGGTGTAGGTGATTTGTTTACCCTTAAGGCCAAAGTATACTTAACGTTTTACGTGTACTCGAGGGTCAGCGTTACAGTGCGCAATTTCGTCATCAGAAGAGTACGCGAGTACTGAACGCGCACCGCTGGATTTTTATAACCGCGCGTACTTTAACTTTCGGCATATTCAGCATCTTATGATGTAGCCTATCTTGCTCATGCTGTTCACTTTTCAACAGATGAAATTAAAACATAATATTATAGGCTACTTAAACATAACTATGAAACTAAATAGGCTACACGTTTTCTTTAACCCTCTGGTCGACGAAGGCGCCGGCGCGTTCTGATGGATTTTTTCCTCATGACAGTGGAAATAACTCACAATACTCTGTCATTTTGGCCATACAGATAAATGTGTATGTGAGACATAATTATAAACTATAAATTGTATACTTTTATTTGTGTACACTCACAATAACGACAATGGTCGTCAGTAAGCGCGCCGGTAGAGTCGAATGACGTGTGATTATCGAATCTCAAACCAGCTCATTTCATTTGAAATGTGTGTCACAAATCCTGCGGAGTCACTTCGTCGTCATATTAACGACGTTAATAGTTAGATTAAGGTGTGTACATGTCTGTAATGCACTCAGTGTTTCCAGATTGGGTCGACGATTTCCAGCCCAGAAGCTCACCAAAACCCACTTCAAGAAAAAAACGGCCAAAACTTTAACTGACAATTGTGATATAATTTTATTGCCATACCAATCAAGGTTGATAAGTGCCATTTTTATTTCCTTAAAACATAATGTTGATGAAAAAAAAAAAATCAATTTCCCAGGAAAACGGATCAAATATGACTAAAATGTCCAGGTGGAAACTGTCAAAAAGGCAATCCCTCAGAAAAAAACATGTGCATCATTTTCAATGTCAACAGTAAGAATAAGCCAATTTAAGTGCAAAAAGTGGCCAATATAAGGGATCGGAAAAAGCAACATAATTAACAGGCATTTCACACACGTTAATGCACACACCACTGCCAAAATGTAATCCGCCAACAAAAAATAACAACGATGCGCTTACCTTTGTGTTGCGCTTTGCTTTGACAAAACTACAGTACGTCTTTTGTGAAGTACATAGAAGACACACTTAGCACAGTCAAAACTGATTAATTCAACTGATTGATTCAAACCTCTATCAGCAGCTGTTGGGGTTGCTAGTTGCAGATGTCCTGAGTGTGTATATGACGATGGACAGGAGTCATGGTTATATTTATAAAGAGTCTTCGAGTCACAGGTGTAATCCACGTTTGAGAGTTCACTCTCCCACTCTTTACTGTAGATACAACTTACTGTATATTTATGCCACTTTGGCATAGCGATCACTTGAATATACAGCTACGAGTTATCGCGGTGTCAGTCATGAATGAGCACATCTGCCTGATGATCGCTGATTGGCTGAAAGTGCGTGCTCGTTGGCGACGTCAACACCTACGCCAGCTGACTCTTCTTGGGCCTGTGTCATGATGACTGATTTTATGGAGTACATGCACACTTTAGTTTTGGAACCCGCCCAATCTATGCACTCCAATAATGCGACTAAAATAGGAATACTCCACATGTCTTAATTCGATTTGCGTTTACTTCGAGTATGACTTTAGCTGGATTAAGGTAATTAGAAATCGCTGTTTACATGGTAATTTCTTAATCAGAGTCTTAATCAGGTTAATATCGGAGTATTGTTGTCCATGTAAACGTACTGAGTGTTATGTTGTGTAAAGATAGGAACACATCAAACTGATGCCAAAGAACTAGCGCTGATGAAAGTCTCGCGTCGCCTGCGTCGGGGGAAAAAAACTCTTCTTGAACACACCGAAAGGACTACAGCCGACTGTCAGCTAGCACGCGTGCTCTACGGCTGCGTGTAAAGGAGATTTATGTCTATTTCTGCAGATATATTTGTCTATATTTGTCATTCAAAAAGGGAAACCTACACTGCAGATACACAAATCGTAAACAAAGCAGCGCGTGCTTACCGTTTTGAATATCAATCATGCTGATCACTTTCTTTATTCCACTCGGCTCATGTTATTATTAAAATATTCGCCCAGGAACACTCAGGTAAGATGGTGTAAAATTAGAACCGCCTTCTGTCTGTACCGTCTTGACTTCTTTGCTCGCTATTATTCTTGTGCACTGACTCATTCACTAAATTGAACACACAATCAGAGTTCTCTCTCTCACCGACGGCCCAACGCTGATTCTACATGCTGAATCGGCCCCAAAAAACCCTGACGCCATACGACTATAGAGCCAATGGTGCGCTAAATTAAGTAGGCTACTATTATACTACACTCTTAAGAAAAATGGTTCTAAACAGTACCAAATTAGGGTTCTTCGGCTTGTAACAATAGCAGAACCCTTTTTTGTCTTAAATAGAACCCTTTTTATAAGGGTCCATAAAGAACCATGCTTTAAAAAGTGTTACATAGCACCATAATGTTGTTATAAATAACCTTTTTAATAATGGTTTATTTTAATTAATAATAGCATCTTCATATTAATATTATATTTATATATTATTTATTAATATTTTTGATCCTCTCTGCATGGTCTTGTTGTCTCTATTTGGGTTTTACAAAATAAAATAAATTAATAAAAAGATAAAATAAATAAAATAAAAACAGCATGTTGTGTCAATTAGGTACTTTTTTTTTATTAACATGGAAAATTGTAGCAAAAAATGACAGTGCTCTAACAACAGTTGTTAGCTGAATACATTAATAAATAACAATTGACATTGAACATGATATAGATGTAATGAAGACCAAGTTCCAGTGAAATATTTTCACAATCCTCCATGATGTCTTTATACGTCCTTCATTATGTGTGTATTCTGAGTGCCAGTTTCTCTCTGCAGATGATGAGGTTATGGTACATGACAGCATCTGAAATACAAAATTGAGTTTAGAGTCTCTTCCATTTGATTTTGTGAAAACAGTTATGTTTATGAAGGCCAAAATGAGCAAAAATGAACAGTATGTGAGCCCTTTACCTTGTTAAAAGGAAAAAGTGATACGTCATGGGATAGCTTTAATGTTTTTTGTGACTGGGTATGTTTAGGCATAAAGTAATAATTAAAAAAAATCTAACAATACGGATCATAAATTCAGTATCTCTGTTACTTAGTTGAGAAGAAAAGAGGAGTATCCTTAACTGAACAGAGCGGCTCACACTTACATGGTCTGTTACAATAAAAAGAGAAAAAGACATGATTGGTAGGAAACCAGTTACAATTTTTAAAGTTAAAATGTATAGAGATTTTAAGAAAGAAATAATTTAGGCTAACTGTTGAGAGTATGCTGAGTGTCTGTGTAGTTGTAGCTGAGCTCCAGAAAATCAGTAATGAGGTGGCTTTGACAGTTACAGATTTGAAAAACAAAAAGGTGGGAATAAAGAACCCTAAACTCTAACACAAAGAACCATTTCAGCATATAAAGGGTTCTTCAAGACCATACAGTTCTAAATAGAACTGTTACTACGTGCAAAGAACCTTTAAATAACCTTCTTTTTTTAGAGTGTAATCTCCTTCGTCTTCGTGCTGTTTATACAACCATCCTGTGGAGAAGAATGGACCCTCTAAAAGAGTAAAAGATGGACTTACCGGCAGTCATACTGCTTTGCCTGGAGCAGGAGCAGCAATCCCTCGAGACCCACACCTGGATTTCTAGATCTGGCGTGCCTCACCAACTTCCCGAACAAAGGTCTTTTACCATGCAAGCCTCAGCGTGGAAACAAAGGCATGACTAACCGGTGTGGGTCCTCAGGGGAATTTTTTTTAGAGTACATGGAGTGGGTGCTGGTGAACTGTGATTCGCCATTGACCATCGCCCTCACTGAGGAGGAATTTACCAGCCCCGCTCCTAATCCTGAGCCCAGCCTGCCATCACAATCGTCTGACCAGGTGTGTGAGCTGTGTGGGGATTACAAATTTAAGAATCTGTGTAAGGTCTGTTTACATTCTTTGCGTATTTTATTTGAGTGCTTTGTCTTCACTTGTAAGGACTGCCCCTTAATATGTGTATAAAACTACAATGTATCACTGCCTTATTTGGACTTGATGACTGCAGCAACCAAACAGCACGTTCTCAAAGAATCCTGCTGAAGATCCAACAGAGTCTCCTGGTCTTCACTTCTGAGTTTCCTACTGCCACAGAGGGTGAGCTGCCGCTGGACTTTGGTCTTTGTTGTTTTGAAGAGCTTGATTTTCTCCCTGCCCCCTCTGATTCAACCCAGCAATAGTATCCCTGTCTCCCTGCTGGTTCCGCCCAGCAAAAGTTCTTGCCTCGCCTACGCCACGGACTTGTGAGCCGTCTCTCCACCCCTATGGCTCCGTCTGGCTCCGCCCTCCCTCCAGTTCCACCTTGGCCCTCAGTCAACTCTGTTTCTGGGCTCCTTCTCCACTGACTCCGTCTCGACCCGTCGTCCCCATGGCCTTGTCGAGGAGATTTACACCATATCTGCATCCCAATGTGCATACTATCCACCCTATCTGCCCTAAATAGTATTGAATATTACTAATGTCACATACTATTTAGGATGGATAGCATGCACATTGAGATGCAGGCCATGACTCCTCCCTCAACTCCACCGTGTATGGAACAGTGTATGGAATAATCAATTCAAGTTGCTTCAGTCCAGTAAGTGTTCATTTTGAAATACTAACTGTAAAAGTTATTCTTACGCTTACTTTAGTAAAAATCAGTAAAGGTTTCACAGCAAAAAGACACATGAACCGCGACCTAAAGGGGACGTTTTTACAAGTATACTAAAAGGCTTTTACATGCTAAGAAAGTCTAAACTATCAATCAGATGGCAGAAGGCATGCTTATTTTCTTTAAAAATTGTGGTTAGGCACTTACAATGGAAGTGAAGGAGGCCCATTTTTGGAGGATTTCAAAGCACTAATGTGATTAATTTTCTGAAAGCAATTACATTTATCTGTTAAAACCGTTTTAGGCATATTTATGGCTTTAGAGCTTTTCAGCATTAATTTACAATAGCAACAAGGTTGTAAAATTGGATATAGCTGTACACAGAAAAGCTAGTAAGTGATTTTAAACTCCTAAATCATGTTAAAACAGATATTGTTTACACCTTGTTGTGATACTTTTGTAACCGTGTGTATTTTAGTGTTTACATATTGGCCCCATATAATATAATATAATATAATTTAAAATTAATCTAATGATAATCTAAAATAGAAATCAAATAAAACAAATGGCTCTTTAAACACAAAACATTTAACAAGCATTATAATTAAAATAATAAAATGATAATTAAACTTTTCAAAGGTTTTGAAGCACCCCACCAGCAGACAAAGGAAAACTTTGCTCAATGCTCAAGCCATGCCAAATTCGTGAGCATGTTATGAGAAGGCTGAGGCTCAGTTCAAGATGTCCATCGGTATGCTGCGAGATTTTGTTAGCTGGATGGTCCCCTGGTGGGCATCTGTCTTCTGATTGGTGTCTGAATGTCCTGTGGGTTTTTACAAAGGCTTAACTCAACATCTATCCATTCACTTATGTGGTTATGCTTTCCTAGTAATGGTCTCTCCTATGAAGTGCTGGTGCAGGGCATTACTTTAAATCCAATCACTTATGGCTATGTCTCCGGTCTGTCTGTCGCTCCAAAATCTCTGTTTAATTATGTTGCTTATCTTCTTCAGTGGTAAGTGCTTAATATCCTATTCTTTAATATCCTCCTCTGAATATTTCGACAAATATAAAATGGCCAAGAGAAGTTTATGTAAGTTAGTACTTCTGCATTCAATGATGGTTTTTAACTTGCCAATGTTTTTACAAGCTGACTGCCACAAACTGCACCAAGGTCAACTTTGCAAGTCTACTTGCCCTGGTAAGAGAATATACATGTTGATAAATGTTTTTGCTTTTTATCTATACATAATTATGGATATTATTTCACATGCATACTTATCTTATCTAAATGGCCACATACCGTAGACATTTATTCTTTATTCGGATCCCCATTAGCTTCCACAAAGTGGTTGCTAATCTTCCTGGGGTCCACACAGCCATACAAGACAAAAAAAAAATCTCTCTCACACACACACACACACACACACACACACACACACACACACACACACACACACACGTATTACATGATATTGTGTACAGATGTGCAGAAAGGGCAAAGGCACACCTATAGATACAGTACAACGATAACCAGTGCCTGGAAAGGTCCTTCATCAGGAGGCAGTCAGTTGGCTTTGGACTGTGTTGTTGACATTGCTGTCCGACCAGGATGTCCAGAAATGACATTAAAGGTATGTTCAAGGTATGGTCTTTTTATGCATGCAATTTTGTCATCCAAACTCTAAATTTAAACTATAGTCAATTTTTTTTATGTGAAACATTTTTTATTTTACACTTAAAATATTGAGTAAAAGCAGAGAAATCAATGAAATATACCTTATGAATTTAGTAAATATAAGTAAACAATTTAAGTAGATCAGAATAACTATGTTTGGTACGATGACAAACAAAACTGAGTACACTGTAAGACACAAGTTAAGCAACTCAAATATTTGAGTAAGCCAATTTAATAAACCAATATTTATGAATAATGTGAATCCACTAAAAACAATTCTTTTCTTTTCAAGAAATAAACCTAAATTATATATGTAAATCAAGCAAAATTAACTGTTTTTAAGATTTTTAGGCATGCGGTCCAATCTCAAACAATTAAGTGATGTTCAGAGATTTAAATATTTATATATTTTTTAGAGTGCATATTGATATAGCTTTTCTTGCTTTACAATGCAACATGTTTTATAACAACAATTATAAGCACCCATGAGATTTATGGGCACAGGGCTTTTGATTTAATCTTAAGATAATAGTTAATAATAATTTAAAATATTAGCCATTTATTCACGCACCAATACCTTTTTAAAATTGTTTAATCTATTCCTTATTTGTTTTCCATATAGCTGAGGAACATACAAATAAAGCATAGCTCATCGAAAAGAGACAATTCGGTGCTACGCTTGAAAAACATAAGGTAATTTTAAAGTTTCTGTTGGTGCTATTTGTTTATGCTCATTCATGCTGTTCTGACAAAACCTTTTCTGTATTTGCACTATTTCTGCTGTCAAGAGATAGTCTGTATTTATCATGGATGGGATGAGTGTTGAGAGGTTGAAGGTCCATCTGGTGTTTTGATTTCTCAGAGAGTCATTGGAGAAGAACCCCCTGCGGTTCTCGCTCGAGGGGGGAAAGGTCACAAAGCTCTGCCCACAGGAGGCTGAGCAGGTGTGGACCCTCAACATCAAGAGATCCATTCTGAGCATGTTCCAGACCTCTCACTCAGGACGAGTCAGTGAGACGCTGAGAGAGGTGAGAGAGGAAATGTAACTCACTCTGCATGCAGTTTCGTACAGGCCCGCTTTTATACGAAAAACACATGCTCGTTTTTGAAAATATATTTGAGAAATATGCAAATGTAGAGTATATTTAAAAAGTGGTTAATTTCATAAAAAAATAGCAATATACACTACTGTTCAAAAGATTAGGATCAGATTAGATTTGTTTTTAAGAAATTAATACTTTTATTCATCAAGGATGTATTTCATTTATCAAAAGTGACATTTATAATGTTACAAAAGATTTCTAATAATAATCTAATTTTCAAATAAACTTTCTATTAAGATTCCTGAAACTTATCAGGGTAAAATATGAAAAAAATATTAAGCAGCACAACTGCTTTGAACATTAATAATAAGAAATGTTTTTTCATCACCAAATCAGCATAGAATGATTTCTGAAGGATCATGTGACACTGAAGACTGGAGTAATGATGCTGAAAATTCAGCTTTGACATCACAGGAATAAATTACGTTTTAAAATATATTAAAACAGGAAACAGTTATTTTAACCACGATCAGTGTCGCATATTGACTACAAGACAGATGCAACTGCAGGTAAGGCAAACACAAGGCAAATAATCCAAAATCCAACAGACATGAATCAAGTGATGAAGAGGCAAGAGTCAGGCGATCAGAAAACTGTGTATCACAAGAGAGGCAAAATCCAAAAAACAAATCAAAAAGCCACCAGAAAAAGGCTTGGTGACATTAAAAACACAAGGGAAGGTACGTATACGTTGCAAAGAATGTGGAATAGAAAGTCTCTATGGCTGTGTTCGAAATCACCCACTATACCCTCATTCACTATTCCCTACATTATTCCACTAATATAGTCCACTTGAAGGAGATTGAGTGTGCCGGAAGTCACCGGAAGGCAGCTTTTGCCTAGTTTGTGCTTGCTGTTTAATAATCATTTGAAATTGAACAAACTGGCAGCTCCAGTAGTAAGATGAAAAGATTTATCTTGAACTCTGTCATGGAAACTAGCATGTATAAACCTTAATTTAACAACTTAATAATCAAGTAAAAAGGAATTTATACGTGTAAGATATTATGCTGTAGCCACCTGCACATACTCTACAATCACCAGCACCTGCCAGCAATCACCCTCATCTGCTCCACACCATAAAAGCATGAACCACACACACACATTCTCTTCGAGTCTGTGTAATCTGACAGAAGACCAGGCCCAACAGACAACAACCATGAGCGCCATTTCATTCGACCCAGCTACTCTGCTCTTTTCCATGAGACAAGATGGCACCTGAGTCTGTGTATCCTGACACATACAGGGACTTGGAGGTCTGTCTGAAATCAAGGTGCATTCACGCCATGTCATAATTACGAGATTTCAACCAGTAAAATAGCACTCACGTCCTCGTAGAGCTCGTAATTACAGCTTGTTAGCTGGGAATTTTCTGAGAGCTCCTACTTGTACCAAGTGACTGCTGCAGATTAATTTAGGTGTTGATACTGTTGCAGATTAATTTAGGTGTTGATACTGTTGCCAAATAAACGCATAAGTCCAACGATGTGAACCGCTCAGAATATAATGTCATGTGTTGTCATCTCAAAATAACACTAATTACGACATGGCATGAACGCTGCATCCGTTTCATGAGGTGCCTTCATGCTCAAATGCTGCTTGCAAAGTCATTGCCTGAAAAGGCAGCAAGTCGGCTGCCTAATGCCCGATACACTTTGTACGATTTTGCGCTGTCCCAGGCAAAAGATGACCAACCGTGGTGAATTCTGTGGTTGTGGCTCCTAAACGGTGGTCCTACGTCGTACAGTGAGAGAGATTCAAAGATGACTGTTGTCATGGTCTTGCGACCAAAGCTGCGTGTCAGAAATTTAGCATGATCATCTCATAGTGTGTTTGCTGCTACGACCTACGTCTACTGACTAGCCAATAAAAATGTAACATGCATCAATGGCGTCTTGATCAACGCGACATGGCGCTAAAACTTAAAACTACTTACCTCAAGCTCCATTTGCCAAATTGGCATGCCAAGTTGGCCTCTTTTCCCTAGCCATGACCACATCCACATTCTCCTCTTTTGCTTCCTCCTCTTTCATCAGCGCACATAAAAACCACAATTGCCAAAGTGCAATTCATCTTGCTCTATTTGTTTACCACTAGCGCATGCTAATGACGTGTTATTCTTCTATACTAACTTGCATCTTAGCTTACGATTCAATAGATGTCATCATAGTACAGTCTACATATATGTCGTAAGTTTATTAGATCCATGTTGTACAGTGTGATTTGTAATGATCTTATAGGATTGCCGAAATTGCTCAGTTTGTAGCAGGCATAAGCTTTCAGACACAGCCATGGAGTCAGAGGTGGCCATATTTGAAGGCTGAGGTGCATGCTGTGAATTGTAATTCACTGACCTGACAATGAGCATAAAAGACTTCAATCAAAAAACATTAAAAAAAGTTTTAAATCATAAGTTTAAACATCGTTAAAAATCTAAACTTTTTTTCTCAAGACCATACGAGCAATATAATATTAATGATGTTGGATTATGTTTCCTCTACAGACTGATGTGTATGGGACATGTATGAGTTCTTATGAACAGAGAGGATCATCACTGATGAAGATCCGAAACCTCCAGCAGTGCCTCAGTGACAGAATCAATCAGTTTTGGAGGCACTCTGTCCCCCTGAAGGAGGGCATGGTGGGCCCCAGTTTTTGTATACCACACTTAACAATCACACAACTGACCCAATGTGAATTTCTTTAATTTGAGCGTCTCTTTCTTTTGATTAGACAGTAAGTGCCGGGCTCACGTGCATCCAGCTCTATGATGGAACAATGCTGAAGAAGGTCAACTGTACAGAAACAGTGTCACTGATTCCCCTGCCAGGCCTGTTAGAAGCAACAGAAACTAAAACCGTTTCAAGCCTAACTCTACTCAGAACCCTTGAAGTGATTCCAATGGACCTCAGTAAGACTATGGCTTTTGATCCAATATGATTATATTACTCTTTTTCTGTTGTGTATAATGCCATATTTCTACTACAGTTTGATGAGAAAATTAATACTACATTTTTCAAACCACAAAAAAGCTACACCGATTGATGATAGTGAAATCAATTGATGAACGAATCACTTTAGCCGACTCTTTTGATCAGTTTGGTTCTTGTGAATCTGTCAAGATTCTAATTTATTCATTTAATTTATTCAGCTCTCATGCCTTTCCTAAAAATGTTCATCAAACAGCTATTTGTATATGGGTCCAAATCCGAAGAGCTCACCTCAAATCTCTTGAGACTTTTTGTCTCTAGATGCGGCTTTAGATGTGCTTGATTCCTTTTACTCACTTTATTTTGTTGTATTGTACACAGAGATGTAATGAAATACAAATACTATACTGTCTTAGTACCGTTTTTGGAAATTTTATTCAAGTACAAGTACCATTATGTTACAACCCTGGCTATAGGGAAGCGACACAAAGACCAAAGTCTGACAATCAAAAATAAAGTTTATTGAATTATAAAAGGAAAAAAAAGGGGGACTGTAGAAAATACCACACTGCTACTACAGTGCTGGCTGCAAGATCAGAGAGAAAGAGAATGAGCATGTGTCCTGGATTTAAAATGGCTCCCTTCAGGTGTCATCAATTAACCAGTTGGTCACAGGTGAGTTGCCAGGCAACTGTAACAAATCACAAATTAGAACTGGTAATACAGTGAACTAGAATTTTAAAGAGAAAATATGTTTTTACTCAAATTCATTTCTCCAGACCATTTCGTATTTGCTACTGTAAAGCGCAACTTAATTTCTGTTCAACATGGTGGCTGGTAAATAATAAATTGCTCTGTGTTTGGGTTTTTCCCCATTCATTTCCTGTGGTCGCCTGGTCAGTCAATTTTGACTGGAACAGCCAATATGCAACCTTTTTTTTTTTATGACCACTTAGGCTGCATTAACATGCCTTTAGGTCAATCAGATCACAAGTGGACGACACTAAATACAGGTGTAAATGGGGTCTAAAACATTTTGAGCTTGTCCACTTTTGATCACTTCCAGAATTAGTTGAAAGTGTATTCGACCGAGTTCCTTTCATAGTGTAAACGCTCATGTGGTCGAAAATGTTCAAACAGCTACAAAGGACGCCTACTGACCTAATGTGTAAACATTATGGGAAGCGTGCTAGTCGGACGGGATTTAAACTTTGTGGGCTGAAGACCCAAGTTTGGTTTGAAGATGAGAAATGTACCAAGCACTATGTTTTCTCACCATTCCGGATTTCTAACACACTCACAGCGTTCGGCTGGTCTTGCGGCTGTCAGAGCAGAAACGAAAGCTTGCGTTTTCTCCAGTCACGTTCATATGTAAATTGTGCTTTTGCCCATTAGATCAAAAGATCTAAAAAAACCCCCATACATTTACCCGCCCATAGACCCTCACCTCAAAGAAATCAGAGCAGAAGTAGCCTAGTTGAAAGTGGACAAAAGAGACGGATTAAAACACCAGGTGTAAACAGGAATGTGTCTCCCTCGTCATGTGATGTGTCTCCCTTATGCTCCCAAAGCACATCTTAATACCAGGTGTAAACAGGGCCTTGGACTTATCAAATGAAGTCCAGTTTTTTTGTTTGTTTTTTCTTTGTCCAGTTATTTTACATTGCCTTTTTAAATAAACTCTTAGATTTGAAGAAACCATTTTTAGAAACAAGAAAAAAGTAAAAAAGAAAGAAATTTATTGACCTAAAACTTATTAGGGTTAAAGATTTTATTACTTTTTGTAAGTTTGGCTGCCCCTGAATGGGTTTTATCATTGACATTAGGCTACCTGAGCAGTTGAAGTAAATAATTTCAGAATCAACATAGGCCAAGGAAAAAAAACCTGTCAGATTTTATTTAAATTGACGTCATGCAAAGGTGTATTATAAAATGTTTGGTGTAAATAAATTGCTATTAAGAATAATGCACTGATTCCTATAACCACTGAATTGTATTCAGTGATGAAAAGTTAGTGTGTGGTTTGGAAAGTGCATGAAATTCTCAGGTAGTCTATCCATGGAAGCATTATTCTGAATGAATGCAGTTTACTTAGTGTAACACTGCTATAAGGTTGCATACATTAACATTACACAATCCAGCAGTTAACAGGACTAAGATTGCACAATACTTTTAAAGCATTTCTAAATCTTTGTTTTTGCCATATGTAAAGTGTAATTATTCTTCTTCTCTGTAATTTCAGGGCAGATCACCGGCTATTTGACCAGTATTGTGTTTGAGGCTGAAGGCCAAACCTCAGGCAAATATGGTGGACCATCAGTTCAAGAGGTTTCCAACAATGTGAGGAGGTTGTGTGCTCATCTTGCAGATCAACAACAGGTCAGGCACTAATTCACGGCATTAAAGCGTTGCTTTAATTCATGATGGCAGGTTTCTCTCACCTTTCTTCATCATTCTTAGCAATCAGAGCTTCTGCTGAATCTGGTGCTTCAGCTGAGAACCTTGTCATCCCATCAGTTGAGAGACTTGTGGCAGGAGGCCTCCTTCAAATGCCGAGATGACTGGTTGGTCCTTCAACAATTATTATATAGTTTTTAAGTTAAATGTTTAAAGTTAATTTTTTCTTTGCTTGTGACTTTATTTTGTTATGCTATTTTTTTTATTTAATGCAATACAGTATTGTTATGACCTGATCACATAATAATTTAAAATAAATTCTGATGAGCTAAATTGCCATAAACATGGTCTTTTTATAAGTGCATATATAATTTCAAATTTTTTCTTTTTAATTTGGGGGTGAAATTAGATATGTTTTGCAGATTTTGTGAGATTAATTTTACTTTTCTGTTAGCAGTAATAGACAAATGAAGCCCATAAAAGGGACATGGTGATGGTAAAAAAAAAATGAGATGGGAGGAAAAATTTATTTCAATGCCTTTTGCATTATCTCGGAAAGAAATTGCTCTGAGATAATGCAGTTCTGACGAGAAACTTATAAAACTTTTGTAATGGAATTGCGAGAGAACGCAAATATTTTGTGGGAGAATGCAAAGTTTAGAGAACGCAATACTTTTGGGTGACAATGCAAATGTTTTACAAGCAAATGCAAAGTTTCTTGGGGGAACGCAAATATTTTGTGAGAGAATGCAAAGTTTATTGGGGAGAGTAATACATTTACGAGACAATGCAAATGTTTTACAATTACGAGCAAACGCAAAGTTTCTCGGGGGAACGCAAATGTTTTGCGAAAGAAACGGAAATTTTTCGCAAGAGAATGCAAGATTTACAACCCAATACTTTTGCAACAGAACACAAAAGAATTAAAATATAATTTTTCCTCCCATCTCATTTTTTTTCCCCCATCACCATGTCTCCTTAGGGGCTTTCTTATTGACAAGCATTTTTTATTTTCTGATGTTAATGTTGATTCTGGTGTCATGACAGGCAGCCCCTTGTAGATATGCTGTCAGCCTGTGGAACTGAGGACTGCATCCTTGTCACTACAGACCTCATGCTGAAAAAAGAAGTTGACCAGGAACATATCCTACCCCTCCTCAATACCATCAGTTTTGCTTCCCACCCTACTTCATCCATGATTAGCCACCTCAGTGTACGGTTTTGAGTTGTTCAATGAATTAATTATAATACAAAACTAAAAGCTGTATCTAAAACAGAGTGGATTTTCTGGACTTTTCTCCTCCAGGCTCTGCTGCAGATACCTCTAATCCGTCCAAAAGCGCTACTGGTTGTGTCTTCACTGGTCCACGGCCTTTGTCAGCAGGAACAGGGTCCATGCAATGAGATCTCTGAAGTCCAGCAGTTCATCCATGTTCTTAAGCAGAGTCTTGAGGCAGGATGTGAAGTGGATGATCATTTTCAGATCACAGAGGTACAGCAGAAATATGGCAATAACCATTAGACCGCAAAGATATGCTGTCATGCAGTCAAGGATTCGATACAGGTTAAACTCAATTTTATTGGCATAATGTTGATTACCACTCATCCCTTATTTTGTGACATAATGTTGAATATATATATATATATATATATATATATTTATTATTATTATTAATTTTTTTTTTTTTTTTTTTTACTTACCCCCATAAAAGAAGCAATAATCGAAGTTACATATTTTCACTTATGATTGCCCTGTGGTTCTGAACCTATGCCTGTTATGTGGATTACGATTGTGGATTACCCTTAATAAAGCTGCGTTTGGATCTCCAACCCAGACCTCGGAGCAGAATGTAACGGGCCAATTTTTGGAGGATTTAAAGGAAATGTGAAGCTTCTAATTTCATAAAAGCACTTACGTTAAATATTTTTATCACGGGTAGCAGGCATATGACAGGGACATGTGAATCTATTTGCAGCATTCATTTATTAAACAACTAAAAACAAAGAGGATAATCCAGTACAGAGAGAAAAAGAATTGCAACAGCTTCACATAAACGTAAAGACAACAACCGATAAGGAACAGAACTAAACAGGGGGTATAAATACACAGGACTAAAGCATCGTTTCCACCGAAATTACCTGAAACAATTTGTCCAAGGAACTTTTTTCCCCCCAGACCTGTTGCCGTCTGCATTTCCACCACGGTCTAAAGGCAAATTAGTCCGGTGACGTAGGACTGTGCACGACTTTCCAGTTCCCGCTGGATTTTCATTGATCCTGAACCTCGTCATCTGTCGTAACTCTATTGTTGATTCAAATAGCAAGCAACTCTTACTGCATGCCCTTTTAAAAGTGGTGGTTGAAATAAAATGCTGTGTGCAGTGCCAGCGCAAACCCTCATTTGGTGTTAAACTACTGTCAGGATTTACTAAAGACATGCAGTGAAAAATTTGCGCTGAAAAGGCATGGACAGGGATATTTTTGCGGCTGACCTTATTGCATATGTACTTGTAGGAGTTTCCCTTTCAGACACAACATTTATGGGAGGAGAGTATTTAAATGAATCATGCAAGGTGATTTACTAAGGTTTGCGCTCGTCAATTTACTGGTATTTGTGCCATTATTTAAAAACCAAAAAAAAAAGCATGTCTTAAACCAGATGCTAATTTACACTGCTCTTGGTAGATTGTGTTGGTCATTATGGAAAAGATCCGGCTGCGTCAGTTGTTTGCGTGTCGTCAGTAGATCATGTGCAAAACTTTCCATTCCCGTCTGTGCTTTTTTTGGAATTGCACTCACGTTAATTTGCACTGTTTAGTAAATCTGGCCCCTAGTTTATAGACTACGCATTAATATATACAGAAATGGACCATGGTGAACATATGTATACAGGTTGTGAACCCTGTTTTGTTTTCAGAGAGTTTAATATAACTTTTAAAAAAGTTCAGTACAAACGTTACTGTCACTCATCAACGGCAGCTGTCACAGTTGCTAGGCAACAAGAACAATCCTCCATAGGCTAGACCGTCCCATTTAACAACGCCCGGTCCGAACTTCGTGGCTTTCGAAGGATGCAGCCTCTGAATTGGGACACAGCTTAGGAAACTTGGCAAACAGGACCAAAATATAGGAACAAGGAAGACTAGAAAGAAATGAGTGAAAGTAAGAGTCCTAAAACTAAAACAAAATGTGACCGGTTTATGGTGTTTCAATTTCATGGCGACTTCATATATCCAGTTTTCATCCTTGTAAAACTGGATATAACATTACACAGAAAAAAAGTAATTTTTATTCCACATGAAAATCATGTTAACACATATTGTTTATGTATTGTGGCTATAGTGATGAAACAGTGAGTATTTTAACATTTACTAATTAGCTCCATTCACTTCCATTGTAAGTGCCTCAGGCTAACCCAGATTTTTGCTTTTTATGTAGAAAAGGTAATGTACCAAAAATGTATTTGGTGGTAATCAATATTATGTCACAAATTATGTCAATTTAGCTTAACTCGACTGAACCTGTAATATTTCTTTAAGCTGTTCTGTGTCTCTCGTGTAGCTGCTGCATGTGTTGAAAGCAGTGGAGACTGCAGGTGCGGCTGTATCAGATCTCATCTCCACACTGAGCCGCTGTGTGCAGAATCATTCTGTGCCACTGGAGCTGCGTCTGGCCGCTATACGAGCATTCAGGAGGATCCCATGCCATCATGACGTCAGTATCACCAAACATCAGTGACACATTTACATTGATGTTACGTCTATTACGGCATAACTTACGTCCTTGCATTGTTCTTTCTTATGTTATCAGAGGAGAGCCCTTGCTCAGGCATTTCAAAGACAGCAAGAGAATGTGGAGGTCAGAATCGCAGCGTATCAGCAGCTCATGCACTGTCCAAACCAGGAGATTTTTACGATTGTGAAGACAACGTTAAGCAATGAGACGTCCAGTCAAGGTACTGAAAAGTACTTAAAATTATTAGTAACTCAAATGTACTATATTAAATCAACACTCTTACAAAAAGCTTGAAATTCTAATAATTATAATATGAATCGATGAATCTGTAACACTTTTCAATAAGGTCCCATTAGTTAACATTAACTAACAATGAGTACTGTAGATAATAAAAATACATCTGTTCATATAGTTCATGTTAGCTTAGGTCCATTTAAATAATATTAACAGACACAACTTTTGATTTTGATAATGTATTAATAAATCTTGAAACTAACAAGTAAGATCAATACATGCATTCTTAACCAATGTAGTTAACTGATGTTAACAAATGAAACCTTATTGTACGGTGTTATCGATAAATATTCATAAGAGTAAATTCTGGTAGTGTCGCTCCATTTGGTGTGTCTTATAATAAATCACACACTATATTTGGGGGAAAAAATCCTTTTTAACATGTTTAGTTCCAATCCTGTTAGATGCAAAGTTGGGGGTGCGGGGTTAAATGTCAGTGCAAAAATGTGTAATAAAATATGGAATTAGTCACACATGGGGCAAAAATGACACCATTTCCTGAGAAATGGTTGTATATTTTTAACTTTTCGCATTTCCAACACTCTTCAGCTGTAAAATGACACATTTTCATACGTTCTCTATGATATCTCCTCAGTTGGGTCGTTTGTTTGGAGTCACCTTTTTAATATCCAGAAAACAGAAGACCCTTTGAAGAAAGACCTGATGGAGTCACTGCCGGATGATATTATAAGTAAAGACTTTGAAGCTGAACCATGGAAATATTCTTCACATATGGATTACACAGTGGACACAGGTACTAGACATAATGTAACTTTTCCAGCTGTTTCTAATAGTTTTCTATTTATAACACTTTGATTTGCTCCCATTTTAATGTTTGGGCTGAATATCTGTTCCAGGAGTGGCTGCTGCTAACATCGAGGGAGCTGTGGTTTTCTCCCCTGAATCTTTTCTTCCACGTTATGCTATGGCGAATCTGACAGTTCACGTCCTAGGCAGAGCATTCAATCTTCTGGAGGTGAATCTGTTTGTATTTTCCACAAAACTTAAAAATCAAAACTGACCCTATTTATGATTGTGTACTGTTCCTGCTCTTATTGTGTAGTTATTAATCAGTGAATACTTCAGTTTGTCTTCATAATCTTCTAATCTAATAATTTATTTCACACCGGACATTACTTTTATGTCTGAGTGTAACATGGAGAGCAAGGAAGGCAGGCAGAGATGAGGAACTAAGTGCATATAGGTCCCATATCATTCTGGCACCGCTCAAGAACCGAGACTGGTTAACTGGGTTTACATGACATTGCTCACACCATGTTAAAAACAGCTGCCGTTTCTACTGGTCGAGCCTGGCTAGTTAAAGCTGTGGGCTCCTTGACACGGTGAGGGATAAGCTCCTTGAATGCAGCCAACTGATGTTTTGCTTTCTGGTACCTGTCAACGATGGTGTTGACTGCGTCACCGAACAGGCCAGAGGGTGAAATTGGGGCATCAAGAAGAAAAGGTTTTTCTTTCCTTTATCCCTGTCATATTAAGCTACAGATGCCGCTCAGTGGTGACCAAAGCAGCCATTGAATGGCCACTGGCATGGCCCGTCTACTTGTTCACACAGAGGGCAAGATGGCCTGGTGGAGCTCTTGAACCACCTTGGAACCCAACCCCTTACCATGACCCAAATCTTGTAGCAGGTCTGCCACATATGACTTATGCCGAGTTCACACTGCCCGATTTTAGGCCCGATTTTGACTCGCCGACAGGTTTTGCGAAATCGCGAACAAATGACCTAAATCATAGGCAAATCGGTGCTCGTGCATGTGAGTGTGAATTATCAAAGACGCAATCTGAGAGAATCGCTGATGCCCATGAGATATTTGGCATGCTAATTTATGCTGGATTTAAAATCCTGCTGTGTAAAATGCTTTCTGACTGAAAAATACATCGGCGATGACCTACAGCCAATGAGAGAGCAAGATACAGGGCAGCGGGAGGTTCAGCGAGGAGTTATATACCAGAATATCAGTATTTTAATAGATATATTTACAATCATATCAAACAGAAACAAAGCACAAACATTTGCTTGACCAGCCGCAACAGCAGCACATTGCAAAATTATTTCTTTACCTCAAACTCTCTTTGCAGAACACAATCCTTGCTCCCTGTGTCTCCCCAACCATTTCCTCCACCATAATCTTTTTTCTTTTTCTCCTTTTTGCTGCAAATCATCGCACAGACAATTTGGATCGCAAATTTTCTGCAATTTATCATGTTTAATAACAATTCCAGTCTCCCGCGAGAACTCCGGTCTGATGCACGTGTGAGCTCGCGTTGTTTACTTGTCACATCTCACGTGTGTTTGGTTGTGAAATGTAGTTTGCGCACCGGAGAGAGTTGTCAGTGATTCTTCCTACTGTAAAGTCATGCAGTGTGAAACCTCCTGTTGCTGGTCCATCGTGCAGTGTGAACACAGCAGTGACTGAATGCTACCCCAGATAGTAATGCAGTGTGAAAAGAGCAGTGATCCGACGAGTTTGAAAATCGTGCAGTGTGAACTTGGCATTACCCATCATATTAGATGTGACTCTGCCTGGGTTTTTGGGTAAGGCTGGTTTCCTCCATGATGATGCAGTTGAAGGGGAGAGATAGTCCGCAAGCATCTCTTCCTCCTTAGGCATCGCCCCATACCTATGCTCGCGCATCCTGATCACCATAGAATGTGTCGAGGTGACCTGGGTATGTACACGGGCTGAATATGGGTTCTTCCAAGCCCTTGACAACTCAGTGTGGTGGTCAAGGAAGAACGGGAGATGGCGACAATGAGGTTGCACTCTAGCTAAGGTGAGGAAATAAACAAGCTTGGAACGAATGACCACTTGCTTCTCATTTGGCCAATCGATCTTTAACTTGATCACTGCGCGAGTAAAAAATCTCGATCAGCTACTCAAATGTGCCAGATTGAGGAAGCTGCTTTGCCGAAGCACTAGCCTGCTTGTCTACATCCAACCCCTCAGAGTTAGTTCCTCGTTTTGGTCTGAAGAATTTGCAAAGCGAGCTTCAAGATCCAAAACGCGGTCCTCTGAGCCAACTCAATCTGTGAAAAATATATATATATTTTTTTTCCCCCGTGACTGGAGCCACAAGGTGCAGGCACTTGGCTCTCATCCCTCAGGTAGAGAGCCAAGCGGGATCGGAGCTTACGCATGCTGGATCTTTCACAATGTACACAGTCAGACCTGACATTTTGTTGTCTAACTCTTGGTCTAAAGACTTCAAGCACACACACAATACAGGAAACACACCCGCTCAACAAACATGTGGCTTCTGAAGACAAAGAAGCTGACAACACACATTTCTGGTGTCTATTTATGGTCTCATTGATGTTACGGTATGTTGCCATGTCCGTACTTTCGGCCAATCAGATTGCCGTGTTTAGACATGTGCCTCAAACACCGCAGGGGCATTCTCATAGCATCAATGCCATGGCCAAGTGCAAATAGCGTGCCTTGTTAGCAAGTGCTATTCGCACTAGCTCAGCCTAACAATGCCTGGTTGGGCCAAACAAGATTTTAAAAAAAGACACATGTATTTCAATGTCTTCAGTGGTGTAGTCAGTAAAGCGTAGGGCATAAGGATCTAGGTTTTGACGCCATCGACCCAGGTTTGAATCCGCCTTTTGCCGAGCTCGCTCTTCTCCCTTTTCCCATCACATATCACATTGGAAAGGCACTTTCAATAAACGAAATGTTTAATAATAATAAAAGCATTTATTGGGTAGGGGTAGATGTAGGGAGGGCTTTTATTGTCCCATTAAGGCGGCATCCATTTAATAATTTTAATAAATATAATAATTTACACTCTGTTATTATTGCATCCTGTTAATTTACAACAATACAAAGCTGTAAATAGTATGTATCTGTCAAAATAAAGTGTAAATTGCATGTAATTACTATTTACACATATTGCAAAGAACTGCTACTTTTAAATGGTGTAAATAGAATATCACTATTTTCACTTAGTATGCTATTTCACTTAGTAAATAGCATCTACAGCTATTTGCGCTTAGTGTAAATATCTATCGCTAAGAAAATTTTATTTTCACAATGTAAATAGAATCTAGTTGCTATTTACACTTGGTGTAAATAGCATCTATCGCTATTTGCACTTAGTGCAAATAGCCGCTGCCTTTTTTTAATGTAGCCTTTCCCATTGTCAATAAACAATAGATAAAATCTGGTCTTTTTCTCATTGAATATCCTGTTTCAGTCAGAAATACATAACATTACAGATGTTAAATGGGTAATAGGAATAATCCATTTGTCTAGACCAGTGGTTCCCAAACTTTTTCTGATGGGCCCCCCTTTTGTAAAAAATATTTTAGGGGGGGAGACATAATCACAAGAGGTTATAAGAATTACATAAATCAGCATGAAAATGTAAAGGTTCCTTACAACAGACTCAAGGATCTTATAAGTTTTTAAAGCCTTTGAGTTTAAAGGTTTTGACATTTTCTTAAAGGAAGTGAAAAGAGACTTCATATCAGAGGAAAATGTTCTAAAGTTGGGATTACAATGAATGGTTCTGGCTTCGTGAAGATGGAATTTAACCAGAAGACAAAGTAATAATACAGTATAATCAAGATTAACATCATTAGAATGAAAATCAGACAAAAAAATTATAGATTCTGTCAATTGTACGAATTTGTTACAGCATGAGAATACTAATAAGGTAACTTCTGACCAAAAAGACTTGGAGAATGGGCAATGATAATACAGATGCTGAATTGATTCTTCTTCAATATTACAAAAGAAACATAAAGAAGATACATGCTCAGAAAATCTGCTCAAAAATAAATTGCAAGGGTAATATCTATGAACTATTTTGAAATGGAGTTCTTTAATTTTACTAGGGATAAAAAGTTTGTGAGGAAAAGTCCATAAATTATACAATTCAGAATTCGGATAACAGATACTCCATTTAGATTGTGCTTTAGGGAGGTGTCTTGGAGTTGAAGAAAGATCGTTCCTAATAAAGAAGTTATTGCATTTCTTATCTAATACATGAACACCGTTAATTGCAAGTGTAGGGATATAGTTGTTTAAATATCCGTATCTTAAATGCGCTTTAAACAAAGTTTTTAAACTAACAGGAATACTTTTAATCACCTTATTAAAGTCTTTTACTGAAATTGTGGCATCTTTCAAAGATAGAAATTCAGCAAAAGATAGAAGGTCCCTTTGAGTACTGAACAAATCAGAAACAAACAGAATATTTTGATTCACTCATTCCTTGAAAAAAAAGTGATTTGTTACCAGACAGTACATTCTCATTATTCCAAATAATACAGGTGTGTGGGGAGAAATTATGTTTGAAAGCAATCTCCCAGGAATCTAGAGCTTGTTTGTGAAAATTTGAGTTTAATAGGTAATTTGCTGCACTTAAAATTAGAAGATAATATTCACGTTGCGTCGCCTGCATCTGGTGTAGACACGTTGTTTGGATAGTTGAGATGTTTGCAGTAGATTCATTGTCTGCTTTAACGTTTACCTGGCACTGACAGTCCTTTCACAAACTTGTCCATGCTTAGTGCAGAACCATGCATCATTCATTTATATTTTAACACGGTTCCCTGCAGTACTAATTTCTGATTCTTCAATCATGCCATCTAGTGGTCTGTTATTCCCAGTGTTGGGAGTAACGCGCTACAAAGTAACGCGTTACTGTAATTCCACAACTTTTAGTGGTAACGAGCATGTAACTAAATATTTTTTTTAATCAAGTAACGCATTTACAGTTACTGAAATTTAAATGAGTTCGTTACTCGCGTTACTCTCTTTTGTGAAAAATGAACGCTTACAGACAAGAAGCTCATTCTCGCTGTATTGTTGCCGCCTGCACCGCCATGTCGCGAAAGCCAAACTACTTTGTTTGGCCTTCCAAAAGAGGGGACAATTAGAAAACAGTGGCTAAGCTTAAGTTACAACACTGTTCCAGAGCAGCACAACCCAAATATTTGACTGTGTGTTTCTATGTCTTTGTCATTTCTATGATAACAAATGCAAACTTACCAATCTGATACTTTCTGGTCCAGTCGCGCTGGCAACATTGATCGATCAGCTTGGTCATCTGCATCATCCGGATCAGATTCGGGCTCGAACTGATAAGGTAGAACTGACATTATCATCTATCATTGCTTTATGGTAAGAAGCGTGACATTTCCGTCAGACACATTAGGCACATTAGGGCAAATCACAATGCACTGGATCGCTGGCCAATCAGAGCACACCACGCTTTTCAGAACGATGAGCTTTGAGAGATGAGACTTGTTAGCCCAGTTTAACGTTTGTTGAGAATCTCGTCTCTTATCTCTATTTAGCTTTGCCTTATGAGGCATGTTTGTTAAACCATTTTGTTAAGCTTTTGTTAAATCACATACTCAATTATATGCAGCACATCAAGGCACCTTTGTTTTCTCTTTTAATTAGTGTTAATACTGTAGGCCAATCACTTTTATTTCATTGGGCCTAATGTGGTAAAAAACCACTGTTAAATGATTGAGACAGTTGTTATTTCATTTCAAGTATTAAAAGGGACTTTTGTACTACTGCTTGATTTGAAGGCCTGTTGCCCTGTTGATTACAATAAATAGGTCTAAAAATTGTTTATTGTGTTTGACTGTTCAGTACTGTTCATATTTACATTTAAATAGCAGACATAAAAGTAATTTAAAAGTTACTTTCCCTAGTAACTAATTACTTTCGATATACAGTAATTGGTAAAGTAATTCAACTAGTAACTGTAACTAATTACTAATTTTCAGTAACTTGCCCAACACTGGTTATTCCACGACAACAAACGCTATACAATAGATAACAGACCACTCAAGCGGTTACTACTATTTTGAGGTAATGAAATGTCAAATTAATATTTTGTGTTCAATTATTTACATTACGTGGCAAGAAGCTGCATATTAAGAGTGATAATTTCGCTGTGGGTTCTTGTATCACCCTAAAGAGGTTTATTTGTATAACAATCTGTTGTCTGTACACTATCCATTAGCCTTGCTGTGCCCCACTTTTTTTAGTTTGGGAACCACTGGTCTAGGCCATGCGGGGAACTGGTTAATGTTAGCCAGAAATAGTTTTACAGTAGCAAATAGATATGTTCAATTATAGTATTTTTTTATTTTTTTTATTTACTTTTTTAGATTAGCCTAAGAATGGAAAACCTAGAGCCTATTCTGAAGACAGTCTTTGAGGAGCATCCTCTAGCATCTGCTGATCACTCCGGACCTAAGGCTCAAACAGGCTCCATGAGGCATGGACAGAACGGAAGAAACAGTGACAGTGACCGCTGTCAATCCACAGCGTTAAGTTCCATCAAGACTAAGGTGAGAGTCTTGCGAATGGTGGTTTTGTGTCTGTTATTTGGCTTTACATCATGCATGACCAAGTTTTTCTGTTTAAGTTCACAGAGCAGAGGAAAAGAGACAGTAGCTTCCGCTGTTGGATAAATGTGAAGATGTTTGGCAATGACCTCACCTTTATGACTTGTGATGACCTCCAAGCATATCAGAGAAAGCTGTCACTTAGTACAGCTGGTGTGGTTGTCAAGTTGTTAAAGGTAAGAAATTCTTTCTCAAGATGTTACTTAAAGGAATATTCTAAGCTCAATATTCACTGTTTCGTTAGTTTTAGTGTGAAAAAATCACTTATTAACCTCGTCTTTGTAAAGTTATATCCAACTGTACAACTTTGTCATCATGATAACACAACACCTAAATCCCTAAAGTGACTGTAAAATACAAAACACTCAAATTAAACACCAGTTTTGACAAGAGCTTTTTTTAAGTGCTTTTATAAAATTATAAGCTTCACATTTATGCTTTTAAATCAATAAACCGTTTCCTTTTTTTTTTTTTTTTTTTTTTTTTTTTTTTTTTTAAGTACCCCAGTTATACTGTTGTAAAGGTTCCTGATTTTGTTTTGGAAGTCTCCTGCAATAGATTTACATGCATCCAAAGTCAAAAACACTTTAATTTTCTCATAATATACATTTCAGCATCACCTCGTTTCTCAGTGTCTAAAACGGTTCGATCAAGGATTCCATCTCTCTAAGCTCCTCCTTTCTGAGAGCTTCCTCTGTTCTGATTAGACAGACGGCCCAGTCTGTTGTGATTGGTCTACCGTTTACAGAGTGTGTCAGAAACGAAACACCCATTACCATATCTGAATTTCAGCTCCGGAGCTTTCTCATCACTTTATACACAGTGATACAAACAGTAATGATGGTGTCGGGTTCAATTAGAGCGCAAGCCCTCGTCATTTGGAAGTACATCAAAGTGGATTTACTTTTGCAGCACAGAAAACAGCGGCTTTTTTTTTTTTTCTCTGAGAGTGCAGGCAAACATTATGCAAATTTTTTACAAAATTTGTTACGCTGGTTTGTAACAGGAAGTAAGACTGGAATTACTGACGACTCATTTCAGGCAGTTCAGAATCTGTTATTCCTCAGTTCATCATTACATGTCATTTTTGCTAAAATAACTAAATTCTAAGATGTAGCTAAATAGCTAAATTCAAGATGTATGATATTCCATCATGTAAGCAAAGTCAGCAGTGATTACAAGGTGTTTGGTTTCATTTCTTTGACATGTTCATGTTCTAGATGACTAATCTATTGGGCTATGGTTAGACGTTTATTACATTTTCAATGACAGCCAAAATTTTGCCTTGTTTTAGCCTAGACGTCAGGGCTGTGTTTGGACAGCTATTAATGCAAAATTACTTGCTGAGTAACTCCATCTTTGAAACTTTGTGAACCTTTCACATTCACAAACAGCTGTATTACAGTATGGTACGGTAATATCTGAAAAGTAGTTCTTATGCCATAAATGCTGTTGATTAATCTTAACTTGAATTAATCCCTGAATATTTCTTTAAAGCAGATTTAAATAATCATCATCTTATCATACCAGACAGATTTTTTTTTTTTTTTTTTAAAGTCAGTGCATCTTTATGTATATGTATATGTTTGTTTTTTTTGTTTTTTTTGCTTTTTGTCATATTAATAAGACTAAACCTTATCCTTGTTTTAATTTCTTCCCTTTTCTCAGGGTCAAGAGATTAAAATCAGTCAAAGGCCAATTGTTCTGTCAGAGGAACTGGTTTTACCATCTCTCTCTGGATTACCCATGAGGCTAAGCATCAACATGTCCACTCTGTTCTCCCTCAGACTTAAAGGCATCGCTAACTATAAGAATTGGTCACATTTTTCGCTGGCTGGCTATGTCAAACCAAAGTATGTCTGTTGTAGTTTTAATAATGGCAGTGTGCTGTCAGGTTGAAGTCATGATGGCAGTTCATCTCATGTTTGTCCTCTTATGCAGTGCGCTGGTTGCCATCTCTGTGAGAGCTGGAGTGGATGGAGCGTTTGGTCGTGTGGGATTAGAGTGGGTCACTCAACTCAAAACCTTTACCAGCTTGGATGGAGCTGTATATCTGCACCATGGGCAGAGCCTAAAGGTGGTTCTCAACACTCCAGAAGATGTCATGGATATACTGACCTTCAAGTATGTGTTTTTTTTTTTTTTTTCAAATATATAAATTCACTTTGATATAGTATTATTGGGGGGAAATATGACACATGTCATGGTAAAACTGTCCTGATATCAGGGGAAAAGGAAAGAAAGCATCATTAAAAGAATGACATTTTTAAAAAGAAAACCATATTAAATAGTTTAGATATTTACAGTGCATCCGGAAAGTATTCACAACGCTTCACTTTTTCCACATTTTGTTATGTTACAGCCTTATTCCAAAATGGATTAAATTAATTATTTTCCTCAATTCTACAAACAATACCCCATAATGACAATGTGAAAGAAGTTTGTTTGAAATCTTTGCAAATTTAATAAAAATAAAAAACGGAAAAAATCACAAGTATTCACAGCCTTTGCTCAATACTTTGTTGAAGCACCTTTGGCACCAATTACAGCCTCAAGTCTTTTTGAGTATGATGCTACAAGCTTGGCACACCTATTTTTGGGTAGTTTCTCCCATTCTTCTTTGCAGGGCCTCTCAAGCTCCATCGGGTTGAATGGGGAGCGTCGGTGCACAGCCATTTTCAGATCTCTCTAGAGATGTTTAATCGGGTTCAAGTCTGGTCTCTGACTGGGCCACTCAAGGATATTCACAGAGGTGTCCCATAGCCTCTCCTTTGTTATCTTGGCTATGTGCTTAGGGTCGTTGTCCTGTTGGAAGATGAACCTTCGCCCCAGTCTGAGGTCCAGAGCGCTCTGGAGCAGGTTTTCATCAAGGATATCTTTGTACATTGCTGCATTCATCTTTCCCTTGATCCTGACTAGTCTCCCAGTTCCTGGCGCTGAAAAATATCCCCACAGCATGATACTGCCACCACCATGCTTCACTGTAGGGATGGTATTGGCCAGGTGATGAGCGGTGCCTGGTTTCCTCCAGACATGACGCTTGCCATTCAGGCCAAAGAGTTTAATCTTTGTTTCATCAGACCAGAGAATTTTGTTTCTCATGGTCTGAGAGTCCTTCAGGTGCCTTTTGGCAAACTCCAGGCGGGCTGTCATGTGCCTTTTACTGAGGAGTGGGTTCCGTCTGGCCATTCTACCATACAGTCCTGATTGGTGGAGTGCTGCAGAGATGGTTGTTCTTCTGGAAGGTTCTCCTCTCTCCACAGAGAAACGCTGGAGCTCTGTCAGAGTGACCATCGGGTTCTTGGCCACCTTCCTGACTAAGGCCCTTCTCCTCTGATCGCTCAGTTTGGCCGGGCAGCCAGCTCTAGGAACAGGCCTGGTGGTTCCAAACTTCTTCCATTTATGGATGATGGAGGCCACTGTGCTCATTGGGACCTTCAATGCTGCAGACATTTTTCTGTACCCTTCCCCAGATCTGTGCCTCGAGACAATCCTGTCTTGGAGGTCTACAAACAATTCCTTGGACTTCGTGGCTTGGTTTGTGCTCTGACATGCATTGTTAACTGTGTTAACTTCCAAATCATGTCCAATCAACTGAATTTACCACAAGTGGAATCAAGTTGTAGAAACATCTCAAGGATGATCAGTGGAAACAGGATGCACCTGAGCTCAATTTTGAGTGTCATGGCAAAGGCTGTGAATACTTATGTACATGTGATTTTATTATTTTTATTTATTTATTTATTTATTTATTTTCAATAAATTTGCAAAGATTTCAAACAAACTTCTCTCATGTTGTCATTATGGGGTATTGTTTGTAGAATTTTGAGGAAAATAATGAATTTAATCCATTTTGGAATAAGGCTGTAACATAACAAAATGTGGAAAAAGTGAAGCGCTGTGAATACTTTCCGGATGCACTGTATGAATTTATTTAAGAATTTTTCATGAAAATACTTTTTTTTTAATTTTTTTTAATTTTTTTTTTTTATTTTTTTTAATTTTTTTTTTTATAAATGATTAAAATGTGTACACTTACATGTATTCAAAGTGTAAGGACAATATGCTAGTGCGTACGAGATGGTTGCACCACGTAAGATTACATTTTATTCTTTAAAAAAGAGATTGAAGTTGGTAACATCTTACTACGATAGTTCACTTTAGACATTCTACTAACTATAAGTATCTTTGCAACTACATGTCAACTACCAGTCATTAGAGTATTAGTAGACTGTCTGCTTTAAGTGCACATAACACACACAGTTTCTGCCAATCTCATGTTAATCTTGAGTACCTATAGAGTAGTACTGCATCCTTCATATCTCCGAAGAGTCTTTAGTTTTATCAGATTTATAAAAGACAGACACGCTCTACCGATTCTTTCCAAAAACAGCCGATAGTTATCCAGGGATAATCGATTGGTTTCGCTAGATAAGACCCTATTCCTCGGCTGGGATCGTGCAGAGCCCTCTGAAGCCCTTTAATGCCCTTTGAAACTGCGTTGATTTGGACCTTCGACCTGTTGGTTGCAATTGAAAGCAATTGTGTGGAGAAAAATCCTGGAATGTTTTCCTTAAACTTAATTTCTTTTCGACTGAAGAAAGACATGAACATCTTCGATGAGATAGGGGTGAGTAAATTATCAGGAAATTTTCATTTTGAAGTGAACTAATCCTTTAACGCTGGGTTATTTGGGAAGCGGAACAAGATTATCTTTCCCTCACAACCAGTAACACACTTCTTTAGTGACAATGTTGATTTTGTGGTCTAAAAACAAAATGACAGCGCTGCCGACGGCTTCCGTAACCCGAACGAAGCTCGTTGATGGACGTGCTCTTGCTCTCGCTCTGGTTCATGTGCTCATCCGGGAGAAGTGCCCATACAAGAAATTCCGCCCTTTATGATGTCATACAGGGCCATACTCTGAAAAAAACTTTCCGAAACTTATTAGAATCCTGGAGTGTATTTGGCACAGAAATACTCCGTCATACGTCCAACTCGTTTTTTGACATTTTGGCCATGTTTAGCATGAGAATCCAACTCTTTAACAGTGTAAATAAGTCAGAATGCATGAAATAGCATTAGACCCCCCCCTTTAATATCTGCCAACATTTTATTTTGATATAGTCAGTAGTCGGTAATGTCTGTTGGGGAATAAGTAACTTTGCAACTACATGTCAACTTACTCTACTAGCCCTAGCCCTAACCCTAACCTAACAGTCTACTAATGCTCTAATGAGAGTTAGTTAACATGTAGTTGCAAATTAATGAGAGTTAGTTGACATGTAGTTGCAAAGTTACTTATAGTTAGTAGAATGTCTAAAGTGGACTATCGAAATGAAGTGTAACCTAAAAGTTATGGTTACAAAATCATATGAATCCAACTTGAATATAAAAAGTACATTTTTAAGAAATTGGCACATGTTTTAAACTATATATTCTTAAAGATTTTTCCTTTTCTTAATTGTTGTCACTTTTACTTGTCAGTAGTTATGTATACCTGCACCTAAATGAGACTGACTCAGTCAGACTGAAAAGCCTTCATGTAAATTGATCTGAATAAAATTTTTATCGGTTGGAAGGGGTGGTGTAGACCTGAAATTATCTGATCAATTGTGGGGGGAAAAAAATTAGGAAAGAGGTAACTATGCAGGAGGTAATTCTGGACAAATGAGTACTACATTAGCACTTCAAGACTAACTAATCAGTAAGTAATATCAAATTTAGGACTGAGATAGTTCCTTATTAGGTAATCAATAATTACTAAATGAGATTAACCTCATTAAGAACTAATAACTAACTATGACAAATCATAAAGAATTACTAATTAATTTCTAATCACATCATTAACATGTCTGAGATGTGAGCAGTTGTCTTTATTTTTACTCTCAACATGGTCATAAAATGCATCACTAATCACTCATTTGTTACCTAGTCACTCTTCAAGAACTACTAGTGTTCTGGACCATAATTTTAAAGTGAAAAATATATTTCTTACTTTAAAATAATGGTCCAGATGACTAATAGTTCCTGCAGAGTGATTAGGTAACAATTGAGTAATTGAGTAACACTTAGAGAATAAGTGATGCTTTTTATGACTGCATAATTAGAGTAAAAAAAGGTGATTATGTCTCAGACACAGAATAATGTATATAGTAATTAATTGGTAATTCTTTATAATTGGTCATAGTTAGTTGATGGTGTCACAATTTAGTCATCTGTTTTAGTTTCATTTTCATTGACTTGTTTGCTTGTCATTATTTCCTGTTGTCTTTTGTTATTTCCCGCCACTTCTGTTACCATGGATATTCATTTAATCATTACAGCTGTTCATATTTGAGTTTATCATTGTATACTTAAGTTCCTGTGTTTCCTCAGTTCATTGTCAGTTATTGTTTGTGTGTAGACATGCTGTTACGTTACCTGTGGATGATCTGAGTTTGTTTGATTAAATACTTATTATTTTTGAGTTCATCTTCATCTGACCTTCTTCTGTAGACTTTATTCGTTGAGTTCTTGACAGATGGTTAATGAGGCTAATCTCATTCAGCAATTATTGATTACCTAATAAGGAACTATCTCAGTCCTAAATTTGATATTATTTACTGATTAGTTAATTTTATTTCCGTACTAGTTAATAGTAGTAGCTGAAGCACTACCCTGTCCCTGTCCACTATATCTGTCCAGCATTACTTCCTGCATAGTTACCTATTAATGACGGACCATTATTCTAAAGTGTTACCAAAATACCTTGCGCACATACAGTGGGGAGAACAAGTATTTGATACACTGCCGATTTTGCAGGTTTGCCCACTTACAAAGCATGCAGAAGTCTGTAATTTTTATCATAGGTACTCTTCAACTGTGAGTGACGGAATCTAAAATCCAGAAAATCACATTGTATGATTTTTAAGTAATTAATTTGCATTTTATTGCATGACATAAGTATTTGATACATCAGAAAAGCAGAACTTAATATTTGGTACAGAAACCTTTGTTTGCAATTACAGAGATCATACGTTTCCTGTAGTTCTTGACCAGGTTTGCACACACTGCAGCAGGGATTTTGGCCCACTCCTCCATACAGACCTTCTCCAGATCCTTCAGGTTTCGGGGCTGTCGCTGGGCAATACGGACTTTCAGCTCCCTCCAAAGATTTTCTATTGGGTTCAGGTCTGGAGACTGGCTAGGCCACTCCAGGACCTTGAGATGCTTCTTACGGAGCCACTCCTTAGTTGCCCTGGCTGTGTGTTTCGGGTCGTTGTCATGCTGGAAGACACAGCCACGACCCATCTTCAATGCTCTTACTGAGGGAAGGAGGTTGTTGGCCAAGATTTCGCGATACATGGCCCCATCCATCCTCCCCTCAATATGGTGCAGTCGTCCTGTCCCCTTTGCAGAAAAGCATCCCCAAAGAATGATGTTTCCACCTCCATGCTTTACGGTTGGGATGGTGTTCTTGGGGTTGTACTCAACCTTCTTCTTCCTCCAAACACGGCAAGTGGAGTTTAGACCAAAAGCTCTATTTTTGTCTCATCAGACCACATGACCTTCTCCCATTCCTCCTCTGGATCATCCAGATGGTCATTGGCAAACTTCAGACGGGCCTGGACATGCGCTGGCTTGAGCAGGGGGACCTTGCGTGCGCTGCAGGATTTTAATCCATGACGGCGTAGTGTATTACTAATGGTTTTCTTTGAGACTGTGGTCCCAGCTCTCTTCAGGTCATTGACCAGGTCCTGCCGTGTAGTTCTGGGCTTATCCCTCACCTTCCTCATGATCATTGATGCCCCACGAGGTGAGATCTTGCGTGGTGCCCCAGACCGAGGGAGATTGACTGATCTGGTCTTGGCCATTGTGGAGAGGTTGGAGTCTGTTTGATTGAGTGTGTGGACAGGTGTCTTTTATACAGGTAACGAGTTCAAACAGGTGCAGTTAATACAGGTAATGAGTGGAGAACAGGAGGGCTTCTTAAAGAAAAACTAACAGGTCTGTGAGAGCCGGAATTCTTACTGGTTGGTAGGTGATCAAATACTTATGTCATGCAATAAAATGCAAATTAATTATTTAAAAATCATACAATGTGATTTTCTGGATTTAGATTCCGTCTCTTACAGTTGAAGTGTACCTATGATAAAAATTACAGACCTCTACATGCTTTGTAAGTGGGCAAACCTGGAAAAACGGCAGTGTATCAAATACTTGTTCTTCCCACTGTATGTGCTGTGGTGCACATGTTTACCAGAGCCCTCACATAATAAGATCTCTGTTTACATACAATTTACTTCTTACAAGCTGGTCAGTGGGGGAGACAGAATATATAATAAATATACAAAAAAGCTTTTCTGACATAAATGAAAATGTGAATTAGATTGCAAATTTTAGAGTTTATATAAACAGAACTTTCAGAATCTGAAATTGGATTGGATTCATTCGGATTGACAAATTACTGCATGTAAACATACCTACTAACCAAAAGAGTTGTTGTATCTTGACTCTAAAATTGTTGTGACAGCTCCAGAATGTTTCGTGTGAGTGGGGACAGTAAAGAGGAGCTCATAGCTACAAGAAATCTCAAGGAGAAGAACACTTGCACTCCTAAAACATGTGAGTTTGTTTAAAACAACATTAGTTACACGTTTTTTTTTTTTTTTACATTTTTCATTCTGGAAAGAAGTTAAAGCCGCTTGGTGTTGACATAGTTGTATGGTTCTTTTTGCAGGGTCTAAGATGGTTGGATGGCAGTTATGTTCTGATGTCACTTATCCTTTGACATTGATGGGAAAAGGCTTCCCACCACTGGGCCCAGTTCTCTTTACTCTCAGACTCCAAAAACTGGACAAAGGTCTCAACCAGTACCTCTTGGAGGCGGCTTATACTTTGGTACCCCAGGTAGGCAAGATATCTGACATCAACATCTTTGTTGATCCTGGAACAATATTCCAACTAACCAATCAGATTTGAGGGACAAGTTTACAGTTTATGTTTAGTCTTACAACCAGGGTTAGGTGTTTCTACATTGGTGTAATCCTATCATTTCTCTCTAATTTAAATGTTGATCAAGAACATGCAAAATCACGGTGATCCTGACATCAAAGGTTAAGAAGGTCAAAATAACGCTCTCTTTAAATTGCTCTTTCTGTGCTTTCTGTGGATCTTTGACAGCGGAATTCCTGGATGCCGCTGGAAGCCACTCTGCTTCTCTTTCTTGGCACACCACAATCCACTATCCCCAGAGACGTGTCCCTGGATGTCAATCTTAGTCCGAAAAGGCTGATTCTGAAAATAATACACCCCCTGAAAAACATTCTCATTCAAGGTTTCAAACCCACTTCAAAAATGGATTTCCATATGTATATTTAAAGGCTGCTTTCACACAAGAACATGATACAATTGACCATATGCACGGTTATGTCCTGGTTTTCAATAAGCTAGCTTGGGCATTTCTGGTGAACTGTTAGCTGTCATTCTGTACTCGCTATACATCAACACAAAACCATCAATGGTTGACTTTTTAATGTTGTGTTCATATTTTAATGCAGTTATCACACACCTAATTTGCCAATAAACCAGTTTTATTGATTGCAATAATGATGAAGCTAATGGGAACGTTGGAATAAGAAACACAGTGTCTAGACACACACACAGAACATTTTTCCAGCACTTCAATGCAATTTTTAATGTGAAGACCAAAAACATTATTTGTTCACCCTTCTGAGATTTGTCCCCATTTGTAAAACCGAACATTTCAAGATGTAGGAAATACAGCATTTGATAAAAAACACTTTTATTTAAAAATAAAAAAAGACATTAATTATCACTATAACCAATAGATGGCGGCAGACGAGCATTTATTGGCTCATAGCCATTTCCTGTAAATATATATATTATACATACACTGAACAAAATTATAAACGCAACACTTTTGTTTTTGCCCCCATTTTTCATGAGCTGAACTCAAAGATCTAAGACTTTTTCTATGTACACAAAAGGCCTATTTCTCTCTAATATTGTTCACAAATCTGTCTAAATCTGTGTTAGTGAGCACTTCTCCTTTTGCCGAGATAATCCATCCACCTCACAGGTGTGGCATATCAAGATGCTTATTAGACAGCATGATTATTGCACTTGATAAAGCATGATTTATTGTGCCTTAGGCTGGCCACAATAAAAGGCCACTCTAAAATGTGCAGTTTTACTGTATTGGGGGGGTCCAGGCCGGGGGGTCCCAGGAGGTCCAAAAAAAAAGTCAGTATCTTGTGCGACACATCTCCTTCGCATAGTTGAACAGGTTGAGATACCTGTTACCATAATCAACAACCTGATCAACTCTATGCGAAGGAGATGTGTTGCACTGCGTGAGGTCGCACCAGATATTGACTTTTTTTTTTTTTTTTTTTTCCCAGGACCCCCCCCAGCCCAGACCCCCCCAATACAGTAAAACTGCACATTTTAGAGTGTCCTTTTATTGTGGCCAGCCTAAGGCACAATAAATCATGCTTTATCAATAGTGCAATAATCATGCTGTTTAATCAGCATCTTGATATGCCACACCTGTGAGCAAAGAAGTGCTCACTAACACAGATTTAGACAGATTTGTGAACAATATTTGAGAGAAATAGGCCTTTTGTGTACATAGAAAAAGTCTTAGATCTTTGAGTTCAGCTCATGAAAAATGGGGGCAAAAACAAATATATATATATATATATATATATATATATATATATATATATATATATATATATATATATATATATATATATATATATATATATATATATATATACACTCACCTAAAGGATTATTAGGAACACCTGTTCAATTTCTCATTAATGCAATTATCTAATCAACCAATCACATGGCAGTTGCTTCAATGCATTTAGGGGTGTGGTCCTGGTCAAGACAATCTCCTGAACTCCAAACTGAATGTCAGAATGGGAAAGAAAGGTGATTTAAGCAATTTTGAGCGTGGCATGGTTGTTGGTGCCAGACGGGCCGGTCTGAGTATTTCACAATCTGCTCAGTTACTGGGATTTTCACGCACAACCATTTCTAGAGTTTACAAAGAATGGTGTGAAAAGGGAAAAACATCCAGTATGCGGCAGTCCTGTGGGCGAAAATGCCTTGTTGATGCTAGAGGTCAGAGGAGAATGGGCCGACTGATTCAAGCTGATAGAAGAGCAACTTTGACTGAAATAACCACTCGTTACAACCGAGGTATGCAGCAAAGCATTTGTGAAGCCACAACACGCACAACCTTGAGGCGGATGGGCTACAACAGCAGAAGACCCCACCGGGTACCACTCATCTCCACTACAAATAGGAAAAAGAGGCTACAATTTGCACGAGCTCACCAAAATTGGACAGTTGAAGACTGGAAAAATGTTGCCTGGTCTGATGAGTCTCGATTTCTGTTGAGACATTCAGATGGTAGAGTCAGAATTTGGCGTAAACAGAATGAGAACATGGATCCATCATTCCTTGTTACCACTGTGCAGGCTGGTGGTGGTGGTGTAATGGTGTGGGGGATGTTTTCTTGGCACACTTTAGGCCCCTTAGTGCCAATTGGGCATCGTTTAAATGCCACGGCCTACCTGAGCATTGTTTCTGACCATGTCCATCCCTTTATGACCACCATGTACCCATCCTCTGATGGCTACTTCCAGCAGGATAATGCACCATGTCACAAAGCTCGAATCATTTCAAATTGGTTTCTTGAACATGACAATGAGTTCACTGTATTAAAATGGCCCCCACAGTCACCAGATCTCAACCCAATAGAGCATCTTTGGGATGTGGTGGAACGGGAGCTTCGTGCCCTGGATGTGCATCCCACAAATCTCCATCAACTGCAAGATGCTATCCTATCAATATGGGCCAACATTTCTAAAGAATGCTTTCAGCACCTTGTTGAATCAATGCCACGTAGAATTAAGGCAGTTCTGAAGGCGAAAGGGGGTCAAACACAGTATTAGTATGGTGTTCCTAATAATCCTTTAGGTGAGTGTATGTATATATATATATATATATATATATATATATATATATATATATATATATATATAAATATAAATATATATATATATATATATATAAATATAAATATATATATATATATATATAAATATAAATATAAGTTTCGGTTTTGAATAAATATTAAGCATTATAAAATAAATAAAAATAAATTGTCAAGGTGAAGTATGCACAAAGTCTCATGAAAAACAATAACTTTTATTGTGAATTACACAGAAAGCAGCACCGCGCTCTCCCTTCATAAATCACTGAAACTGTCAGTCAGTGCAGCGCAAAATCACTGGTTTCGGCACACTTGTGAAAACTCCCATTTTGTTCAATGAATCTAACTAAAGTACACAATAAATCTTTAATTTACAGTGTGTTGACACTTTTTTTTTTTCCACACGAAAGTGTGAAAACTGATGGTCGAATTTACTTTTGCCGAGGAGGAACACTGAGGGCGCGTCTTTATGTTGTCTTGCGTTTGATTTAACTAAATTAATGCTGGGAGTGCCTATTTAAGTGACTATTTATATAGTATTACATTATTGATGCTGTTAAAGCTAAATCAGGACATTGAAGATACTGACACACCAACAAGTGACATCTGACCGGAAGTTTTCCAGCTGGCTTATATTATTGTGGAAGTTCTTAAGAACGTTCCATGCATATGGTCAGTTGCATCAACAAAATATTTATCGTATGAAATTGTTTCTGTGAATCTTTTTTCTCACAGCGCAGCTTGAAGAACTAAACAACCAACATTCAGGCCGAATCGAATTACTGATTGACAACATCCACCATTATTTTATCAAGGTAAGTGAGAAGAACATTTTGCTTTTTAAATTCCCAAGAAAAGCTGTTGTGCTATATTATTCAAGAATCTTGTCTTATTCAAGAACATGGTTCATTAAATTATTCACCATTGTTTCTAAGGGACTACTAGAGAAGGTGAATCTTGCTTCAGAGACGAGAGCCCACTTTCATCTTGATGCCAAAGTAGTAGCAGATGGACATCCATTCTCCCTCTCGGTCAACACCACACATGCTCGCAGCAGGAAGTTCATAATACAGGCCTTGCTTAAAAATGTCTTCAATAAGGACGCATCACTCTCAGGCAAGCATCTGCTAATGATCGCCTTTAAAAAAAATTTTTCATTCACTTTCTCATTTTTTTAAATTTATTAGGCATTTCAAAAGATTTGTAAAGAATTCTAAGCATGACAAACTACACATTTTAAAGTAGTAAAGTATATGATCATCTGATATATTTGATATATTAATCAACATAAAATGACAGATTTATATTAATTGATTAAGTATGAAAACAAACTATGTAAAAAAACTTGATGGGTAGATGCTTTTCATCTATAAAGCATATTTTATTGCTTAGAAATTTGAAGCTTATGGTAGTTCTATCTTGAAAGATCTATACGTACATGAGATTAGTTAAAACTAATTTTCTCTATTGACAAATTGAATGGGATTTTTATTTCCAGAACCATACAGTTGTGCTCTACACTGTAAAAAAAAAGTAAAGTTGACATAACTTAAAATTGTAAGGCAACTTGCTGCACAGCTTTTTTGAGTTTACTCAACTTTTAAACAAAGTTGTTCACTTAACTCAATTAACTGAGTAAGGTCACATGTCTCCCAATTTAAGATCTTTTGTCCAGCTGATTGAGTTTTTATAGTTTTTTGATTTTGTGTTGAAAATTGTTTATTTTTTTTATGTCACCATCATGGTGATCAGTGTTTTCTTTAGTTGGGCAGTTTGACAACTTTTTAATGTTAGTGTTTCTCTGGCTGCTGTAACTGCTGTAACTGCTGTAACTGCTGTAACTGCTGTAACTGCTATAACTGCTATAACTGCTATAACTGCTATGGCAAGAAAAGCAAGAGAAAACACAATCAGATGCTCTTGGCTGCTCTCTGATAAGAATGTAGTCATTGTGTAGTGACTTAATTCACTAATTTTATGACTGAGTTTAATATGAGCAATATATTGTTAACTTTGTTTTATTGTGATTCTAGAAAAGATCCAGCACGGTTTTAATCAGAAAAGCTGAATAAGGTTTAAAACAGATTGTACACTAAGCACTTTGACCTCCTGTGAGATTTACTCCCACAGACATCAAGAATCAGCCTATGAATCTCAACAATTATGACATGCTTCATGACGCAATGCATTCTGGGAGCCATGGATGAGTTTTGCATGATGCACCCAGAATGCATTGTTAACTTGTTGCAACGTGTATGCTTGTTAACTTGCATTTACAAATCGATTTTACAATTAATACTAGGTTGGTCAACGATTGTTGAACCAACTTCTTTTCACTGGTTAAGCCAACTTTTTTGCATTTAATTGTCCAGTTAACTAAAACATAATCATTAGTCTAAATTTTTGTGAGTTGGATTTTTTACAGTGTATAGTTACTTCTCTGGGACATAATTTTCAGTGATATGATGATTTGTGGTCAGCCCTTTATGTTCTGCTTCACTTCACAGTGCAGCTGGAGAAAAGTCTGGAAGATGGCCAGAGACATTATTCTATAGATGCCGGGTTTCTTTTGCCTAGCACTGTCAGCATCAGAGTTCTTGGGTTACTAAAGCAAAGGGGCCCAGAGTGGAGCTCTGCTGTGAGGGTTAGGTATGGTATACAAGGTAAGTCATTTCTACAAATAACGCAGCACTTCAAGGCAAGAACACAACAGACTCTTCATTCACTTATAATTTTTTTCAGAGGATTCACAGAACATGCAGGAGTGTCACATGAACCAGAACCTTCACAGTGAATCGGACCAGGTACAGACGTATCGTATAGCAGCAACACATGAACTCCACTGTTCCCACTTCAACAACCTAAACCACAAGGTAATATTTGTTTTCTCATTATTTATCTCTGTTTTCTTTTATGGTTTTACATTTTTTTTGTTTTTTTTTTACCATTTTCAAGAAAAATTGAAAGACTCTAAAATGCCATGTGGTGTAACCATCAAGTAAAAAAAATGTTCAAAGTTTGAAGTTAATACTTTTATTCAGCAAGGATGCAATTTATCAAAGAACCGTGAAAATAAATGTATCACGGTTTCCACGACAATATTAAGCAGCACAACTGTTTTCAACATTGATATTCAGAAATCTTTCCTGAGCAGCAAATCATCATATTAGAATGATTTCTGAAAGATAATGTGACACTGAAGACTGGAGTAATGCTGAACTTTCAGCTTTTCCATCACAGGAATAAATTACATTTTAAAATATAGTAAAATAGAAAACAGTTGTTTGTAGTTGTACAATTGTAGTAATATTTCACAATATTACTGTTTTTACTGTATTTTTGGTAATGCTTTATAATAAGTACACAGTAATAAAGTACTTACAAATAATTTGCAAACTATTTATAGTTAATTCATAGTTTATAGATTGTAGTTGGTGATATATTAATAAGCTATATATAATATATACAAGTAGTGAGTTCTTTATTTGTTAACTTAACTTAACCATATAAGTGATGTACATTTATTTTAAACCAGTAGTAAAGGAGTTGTTAATGGTTATTAGGAGTAAAACATTCTCTTGTTAGAATAGGTCACGGAAAATCTCATTAAGTGCTTTTAAACTAACCTTTATTGGACATTAATTGCATTCATATTAGGTGTTCCTGCTTCTGAATTAAACCAGTATTTCCACTTTCCATTGTGCAGCATTTACTACAGTAAAGTTGACTGAATGGATCTCTGAGCTGGTATGATTGAGTGGAGGCAGGGACTAATTTACATGTTAATGGATTAACTATAAACTAATAGTTTTCAAATGATTTGTAAGTACTTTATTACTGTGTACTTATTATAAAGCGTTTGATCAAATAAATGCGCCATTGATGAGTATGAGACTTTTAAGAGCATAAAAAAACATTTAAAAAAATCATAGCCCACACAACATACCCAATCAAGCCCAAACTTTTGAACAGTAGTATACACTATATTGCCAAAAGTATTGGGATACCCCTCCAAATCACTGAATTCAGGTGTTCCAATCAGTTCCATGGCCAAAGGTGTATAAAATCAAGCACCTAGGCATGCAGACTGCTTCTACAAACATTTGTGAAAGAATGGGTCACTCTCAGGAGCTCAGTGAATTCATGCGTGGTACCGTTATAGGTTGCCACCTGTGCAATAAGTCCATTTGTGAAATTTCCTCACTACTAAATATTCCACGGTCAACTGTTAGTGGTATTATAACAAAGTGGAAGCAACTGCAATTCAACAGCAACTCAGCCACGAAAAATCACAGAGCTGGGTCAGCGCATGCTGAGGCGCACAGTGCGCAGAAGTCTCCAACTTTCTGCAGAGTAAATAACTACAGACCTCCAAACTTTGTGTGGCCTTCAGATTAGCTCAAGAACAGTGCATAGAGAGCTTCATGGAATGGGTTTCCATGACCGAGCAGCTGCATCCAAGCCTTACATCACCAAGTGCAATGCAAAGCGTCGGATGCAGTGGTGTAAAGCACACCACCACTGGACTCTAGAGCAGTGGAGACGTGTCCTCTGGAGTGACGAATCACGCTTCTCTGTCTGGCTATCCGATGGACGAGTCTGGGTTTGGCGTTTGCCAGGAGAACGGTACTTGCCTGACTGCATTGTGCCAAGTGTAAAGTTTGGTGGAGGGGGCATTATGGTGTGAGGTTGTTTTTCAGGGGTTGGGCTTGGCCCCTTAGTTCCAGTGAAAGGAACTCTTAATGCTTCAGCATACCAAAACAATTTCATGTTCCCAACTTTGTGGGAACAGTTTGGGGATGGCCCCTTCCTGTTCCAACATGACTGCGCACCAGTGCACAAAGCAAGGTCCATAAAGACATGGATGAGCGAGTTTGGTGTGGAGGAACTTGCCTGGCCTGCACAGAGTCCTGAGTCCTGAATATCATGAATTTATTCATTTATAAATATCATTAGGTTTTTAAGAAGTCACAGTAAATTACATTTTACAACCTGAACTAATCTTGCCTTGTCATAAAAAGATATTATCTGAAATTAAGTTATAAATGTTATAAACCTTGACACAGTCATAAAGGGTTGCAGGGGTCCACTTTATGATATAATTTCCTGTTTTGATTAATTTTTATTTCAGTAATTAATTACTGGCTCCCACTTGCTTTCTTAATGCACATTTTATGCTGATTTATGATAACAAATATGGAAACCTGCTGATTGTTTCAACCAACAGATTCACCTTAGACATGAACGGAGCCCAATCCATGTTCAGTCATCGCTTGATATAAGCTATGGAAAGCAGTGGAACCAGAGCAGCAACAAACACAGGATCCTCTTCAATCAGTCGCTCAGAAACCAGTCTGGACCCGGCCTCACCAGTTATGCTGTGGAGGTTCAACTAAACTAAAATATTCCAACTGAATCTAGAATGTGTACATAATATGTGCTATCTCATATTTGCATGTTTAGGCTGTGGTCTTTTGTGGCACATAATAACAACGTATACTGCCTCTTTCAGCTCAGCCTGCGACTTCTAGACAGAGGACTGAATTATAGAACTCAGCTTCTGCACTCTTATTTCAAGAAACAAAAATCTGAGAGCAGCACCCACCTGAAAATCAATTACAACAATCAAATTCCTTTGGTAGCTGGTGTCCACTGGAAAGATGTGTCAAAGTCCTCTCTTCAAAAGTGGGAAGGTGTGTATTTATATTTTCCCTTGATGGTCACTAACCAGAATCAGTCTCTCATTTGTTGTAGATTTTAGAGATACACAATACCATATCTTATCTGCTAATATTAGTGATTAGTGATGTCAAAGTATCGACAAGTTATGTTTACCACAGGCTTTATTTTACTCATAAATAAAAAAATAAAAAAAACATTATAAAACCCCATTAGTAAAAATCTCAAAGGAACCAGCAGCTAATTAGATTTCCGGGTTCTGACATCATACCTGCATCACTCTATAGGATCTACCAGTGACGTAAATGTACGTTGATTGGCCAAACGCATGCCATATGAAACACCGGCACCCACCATTTTTAAACAGCTGTGTAAACTCACAGTTTATATATCGCTTTTTTCCATGTTCATAGAGTAAGTATAAGACATAAAGATAAGACACCTTTGTCTGCGGCATTGTGTTCTTTTCTCAGCCTCGATGATATGAGGCACTGCAAGTTGTCGTAGGAAACAACTTAAGGTCTTAAACCCCACCCTCTCCATGTAATCGAATGGGACGCGAGCCAAACTAAAAAATCCAATTAATATTTTTTTCCAAAGATTGTTTCTGTCATTTTATGTAGTTCTTATCACGCAGACGTATGTTCAAGTGTTTGTTTTCCCAATAAGTTATAAAAACGGGGTGTAACGTCATGATTGACAGCTGTGCTTGCGATTGAGTCTGTGGGAGCGGGAGTGTGGGCGGGACTTTGACACGGCTCCACCTCAGGATCACTACTGTGCAGACTTGGGCTCCGAACAGTGTACTCGGCAACGACTGTTACTGGGGTGTTTTGGCTTCGTTTTTCTACAGTGGAAGGAAGCAGAGATCCGTTGTCCATCTTTTTTTACAGTCTATGTTTCATTCGCATAACTTTATACGTCTACATTCCATCTCCGAAACCCACAAAAACACAGCTCTGTGTCCTCCATCCTCCAGTTGTAGACATTGTTGAATGTAAAGTGATTTAATGTAGTTAAGTGTTTTAGTTTTACTTTATTTAGACCATTAAGCCCACTAGGGTGCCGCAGTATGACTTAAAAGTATTTAAAATTAATAAATTATTATTAGTATATTAAAATAATCTAACTACACAACACACACACACAAATAAAGCTAAAGATTGAAACTTTAATCACATTTTTTTTCCCCACATCAATAACTCTTGTTTTTATTGAAGAAGATTGAGTTGGAATGACAAAAATGAATTGTGGTTAATTAATATATCAATACTTACTCTTATGTGAAAGTGTGCTTGTCATTCACTATGTCCACAGGATCATTCAACATGGATACACCCTGGCTCTATGTGTACATCGCTCAAAAACTAACTCAGCCCCAGCGTGGCATCACACAGTTCAGCACTGAAGTCACCACACGGAAACTAGTCAACATCCGAAGTGTTACACTTGAGGGTTTCTTCAAGGATAGGGGTAAAGAACGGCAAGGCCAGCTACACCTTTTCACAACGACTGTCAGTTATATCAAGGTGAGTGTACCTTCTGTTCAACACCTGATTAAATCGCTTATTTTTTTGAGTATTTCTGTCAAGGTACCTCATTCCTGAGCCTTTAGAAATGTTTAGACGGTCCCCCTGGAGAAATTTCAGGATAAGTGCATGATCTTAAGTGTACTGGTGTCGTTCCAGGTTGGTGGATGGAGCATGCTGGGTAAGCGTGGAGTTAAAGCTTCATACACAATTAGCACAGCCTGGACACCAGCTTTGCATGGGCAAATCTCTGTAGGCAATGGTAAGCAAGTGAAGACTCTGGAAATAAGTGCAGGCTATGGCAAGCAGGACCTCAATATTTCCACCATTCTCAGTACTCTGGATAAGGTACCAGAAACCATATTTCCGTGCTTTTGATGTTTAAATATGTCCAAAATGTGTACTGATCCAAACCTTTTTCTTTCTGAGCAGAAGCTAAAGAAGAGGCTTTTGATGACGACAATGACCCTGTCGGATCTCAAAAACCCTTATGCAGAGCTACAGATGGAGGGTGCCATAGAGGAGATACGGAAGGACAGGAGGGTTTATCAGAAAAGATGGAAGCTAAACTTCAGGTCTGTCTGGAATATGAAAACCACTAAGAAAAGTGATGATAGTGGCGATTGCAGTAGGAACAAAGCACTGGCTTTATCCACAGTGCTGTATTACACTATATCTATAAGCGTGTTTAGTTATGTTTTTGCTTCTTCCAACAGACAACCATTCAAATTTCTCCCTCAGAGTCTCATCCTCCAGGAGACATTCACAAGTGATCTACAGCAGAAGGTTTACACTTTGGAGTCAAAGGTTCTAGTCCATGGAAACAAAAAGGCCATTCACATCCTTACTCTGGGTTTCCAACCACAGCAGCCATATGTGAGTGTGAACTTTTTCAACACACTGTGTAATAGTGTTCTTAGGCTGTATTACAGTACATAGCCTGTTATGGTAGGATCACCCAAGTCATTTACCCAAGAATTAAACTGAAGTTCTTGCAGTAAGTCAGGTATGTTAAAGACCCCCTGTGGTGAAAATCAAGCTTTAATGTTGTTTATATATCTATGTGGTGTTTTTATTATTCTTTAAGACAAACCAGGTGCAATTTCATAAGTCAACACCATTGCTGAGTATTTTCTCCTTAAAAATGCAGTGTACCAAAGACACGGTTTGGAATCGCTGGTGTTTCTGATGTCACAAACTACCTTGTAACCAATCATGTCAACATGTGATTGTCAACTCTGGGCTGGTTTGAGTGAGTGGAGGCGGGGCTAATTTGCATTTTCATAGAACCACATATACTAAATGAGGCAAGGGTGTAGAGTTACATTTAATCTATTTTAAGGCATTTCAAGGAAAAAACATTTAAATATTTAATTTTGGTGATCAAAGATGAGTTTTAAGGGATACAGTTGACTACAGGGGGACTTTGTTACTGGCTAGCTTTGTTGATTGGCAATTAATGTAAATACTAGGGCCATATATGTTTTTACACAACAGTTCAATAAAAAAGATGTTATAAGAGCAACTTACATTTTAGACACAATATGGCCTGTTGCTTTGTCTCTTTTTGCTGCAGTAATGAAAATAATTCCAAAAAAACACAGTAGTTGTGTTCCTGAGCGGCTCAGTGGTTTGTACAAACCCGATTCCAAAAAAGTTGGGACACTGTACAAATTGTGAATAAAAACAGAATGCAATGATGTGGAAGTTTCAAATTTCAATATTTTATTCAGAATACAACATAGATGACATATCAAATGTTTAAACTGAGAAAATGTATCATTTTAAGGGAAAAATAAGTTGATTTTAAATTTCATGGCATCAACACATCTCAAAAAACTTGGGACAAGGCCATGTTTACCACTGTGTGGCATCCCCTCTTCTTTTTATAACAGTCTGCAAACGTCTGGGGACTGAGGAGACAAGTTGCTCAAGTTCAGGAATAGGAATGTTGTCCCATTCTTGTCTAATACAGACTTCTAGTTGCTCAACTGTCTTAGGTCTTCTTTGCCGCATCTTCCTCTTTATGATGCGCCAAATGTTTTCTATGGGTGAAAGATCTGGACTGCAGGCTGGCCATTTCAGTACCCGGATCCTTCTTCTACGCAGCCATGATGTTGTAATTGATGCAGTATGTGGTCTGGCATTGTCATGTTGGAAAATGCAAGGTCTTCCCTGAAAGAGACGACGTCTGGATGGGAGCATATGTTGTTCTAGAACTTGGAAATACCTTTCAGCATTGATGGTGCCTTTCCAGATGTGTAAGCTGCCCATGCCACACGCACTCATGCAACCCCATACCATCAGAGATGCAGGCTTCTGAACTGAGCACTGATGACAACTTGGGTTGTCCTTGTCCTCTTTAGTCCGGATGACATGGCGTCCCAGTTTTCCAAAAAGAACTTCAAATTTTGATTCGTCTGGCCACAGAACAGTTTTCCACTTTGCCACGGTCCATTTTAAATGAGCCTTGGCCCAGAGAAAACGCCTGCGCTTCTGGATCATGTTTAGATATGGCTTCTTTTTTGACCTATAGAGTTTTAGCCGGCAACGGCGAATGGCATGGTGGATTGTGTTCACCGACAACGTTTTCTGGAAGTATTCCTGAGCCCATGTTGTGATTTCCATTACAGTAGCATTCCTGTATGTGATGCAGTGCCGTCTAAGGGCCCGAAGATCACGGGCATCCAGTATGGTTTTCCGGCCTTGACCCTTACGCACAGAGATTGTTCCAGATTCTCTGAATCTTTGGATGATATTATGCACTGTAGATGATGATAACTTCAAACTCTTTGCAATTTTTCTCTGAGAAACTCCTTTCTGATATTGCTCCACTATTTTTCACCGCAGCATTGGGGGAATTGGTGATCCTCTGCCCATCTTGACTTCTGAGTGACACTGCCACTCTGAGAGGCTCTTTTTATACCCAATCATGTTGCCAATTGACCTAACAGGTTGCAAATTGGTCCTCCAGCTGTTCCTTATATGTACATTTAACTTTTCCGGCCTCTTATTGCTACCTGTCCCAACTTTTTTGGAATGTGTAGTTCTCATGAAATCCAAAATAAGCCAATATTTGGCATGACATTTCAAAATGTCTCACTTTCAACATTTGATGTTATCTATATTCTACTGTGAATAAAATATAAGTTTATGAGATTTGTGAATTATTGCATTCCTTTTTTATTCACAATTTGTACAGTGTCCCAACTTTTTTGGAATCGGGTTTGTACTAATGGGTTGAGTGAATGATTCAATGACTCCCTTATAAATACCATCTTTTTTCTTTTCTGAACAAATCAGTGTTTGAACAAATCATTTGAGAGAATGATTGAATGACTCACTCATAAAGACAGATATTTGGGTAACGCTTCCGATTACAACCCGGAAAGTACTGCGTAAGTAAAGCGAATTTACAGCATACCTTTTGGTAATTATACTGTAACTATAAAGTAAGTACGTGTAGGTATAAGGGAACAATATGTAATATTTGGGGAATAAAGGGGTAACTATCAGGAAAATTAACAAATTATTTATACTGTAAGTATTTTTTTTAAATTAAGGGGTAATTATCCATGTAGTTATAGGGTGTGAATCTGCGGGCTGTAAATTAAAGTGGTGTTTGTTCCCCTCGTTTCATGTAGTTACAGGGTAAGTACAATAAAAAACATGTACAAAATCTGATATCACTCGGAAACAAACGGACGGCATCCGACATCCGCGTGACCAGAGTTTCTCACCGCGCTCACGTCACCCTTCAACTTACGTCAAGCGTGAGCTCAGCCCTCGCATGCACGCACAGGTGACTGTTGGTCAGAAGCGATAGTCTACAGTTTAAAAAAATGTAAAAAATTGGTATTTTCTTACAAACACTTAACGTTTCACTTCAGAAGACATTGATTCATCCATTGGGGTCATATGGATTACTGTAGTTATTGCTGTATGTGCTGTTTGATGCTTCAACTTTTGGGAACCCAAATGAGTTTTCATTAGCAGAGATTATTTATTTTTCTGTGTTCATCTGAAGAAAGAAAGTCATATACATCTCGGGTGGCATGAGGGTAAAAGACGAGTAAACGGTGAGGACATTTCTGGGTGTACTGTATTTTATTTTAATACATAATACAGAATAGCTAGAGACATAGGATTCCTTCTTAAGATTCATCTGTGGCAAGATGAGGATGAAGCCAAGCAAGAGGAACGAATAAGAAGTGTTGTAAATCTGTTTTGAAAGTTTCCGAGTGATATCAGATTGTGTACGTATTTTTATTGTACTTACCCTGTAACTACATGAAACAAGAGGGGAACAACCACCACTTTAATTTACAGCCCGCAGATTCACACTTACCCTGTAACTACATGAAACAAGGATAACGAACACCACTTTAATTTACAGCCCGTAGATTCATACTTACCCTGTAACTACATGAAACGAGGGGAACAAACACCACTTTAATTTACAGCCTGCAGATTCATACTTACCCTGTAACTACATGAAACAAGAGGGGAACAAACACCCCTTTAATTTACAGCCTGCAGATTCATACTTACCCTGTAACTACATGGAATAACAAGCACCACTTACCCTGTAACTACATGGATAATTACCCCTAATTAAAAAATACTTACAGTATAAATGATTTGTTAATTTTCCTGATAGTTACCCCTTTATTCCCCAAATATTACATATTGTTCCCTTATACCTACAAGTACATACTTTTATAGTTACACTATAATTACTGAAAGTCACGCTGTAAATTTGCTTTACTTACGCAGTACTTTCCGGGCTGTAATCTAAAGCGTTACCGATATTTGTTTTGTTACTTAATCAGTTGTTTAAACAAATCAGTTGAGTGCATGATTCAGTGACACAATCACAAAGACATGTGCTCCCAAACAAACGCTTTATTCCTTGAGTGATCAGTCCCAAATCCACTATAGCATGCGATGTAATAGTCTCAAAGTGGAAATGCTTCTGACATCCACTCAATGAGCATATTAGTAGTAATAAAACTATCAATATAAAAGAGTCCTTATTGTTTGAGTTTGAAACAAACGTATCTCAATCTGTACTCTCAGTATTGATGATAGCAAGTGTAGAAAGGCCATGTTTCCTCCCATCTAAACACTCACTTCCTCTACTACTTTACCTGGGCTGCGTTCCACTCCACTTTTAGATACGCACTCGCAAACTTCCCTAAGCTCTTCCCCTCGGGAAATCCCGAGGTGTGCTCCACTTCGCGAAGTGGACGAGGGATGTTTATATGGACAGCTCCTTGTCCCCTTGATTTTGACCGAGGGAGCGAGTCTACTTTAATGTACACTTCAAGCAGCTCTATATCCCACAATTCAACTTGATTGTGACGTCACAGCAGATCGCTCTTAACTGACGTGTATGATATATTATTTATTTTGAGAATTAATTGCATAAGTGTATAATATATTATTTATGTTGAGATTTAATCGCATAATACTTGTACCAACCTTATGTTCACAGTCAAAGTTTATACTATTGATATTTTTTTTTCATTTGTGTAATTTTATTTTTCTCCAACAGGTCATATACCTATAGGATTTTATATATTTTCTCCAGCAACTTATATGCATATACACTCACCTAAAGGATTATTAGGAACACCATACTAATACTGTGTTTGACCCCCTTTCGCCTTCAGAACTGCCTTAATTCTACGTGGCATTGATTCAACAAGGTGCTGAAAGCATTCTTTAGAAATGTTGGCCCATATTGATAGGATAGCATCTTGCAGTTGATAGAGATTTGTGGGATGCACATCCAGGGCACGAAGCTCCCGTTCCACCACATCCCAAAGATGCTCTATTGGGTTGAGATCTGGTGACTGTAGGGGCCATTTTAGTACAGTGAACTCATTGTCATGTTCAAGAAACCAATTTGAAATGATTCGAGCTTTGTGACATGGTGCATTATCCTGCTGGAAGTAGCCATCAGAGGATGGTACATGGTGGTCATAAAGGGATGGACATGGTCAGAAACAATGCTCAGGTAGGCCGTGGCATTTAAACGATGCCCAATTGGCACTAAGGGACCTAAAGTGTGCCAAGAAAACATCCCCCACACCATTACACCACCACCACCAGCCTGCACAGTGGTAACAAGGCATGATGGATCCATGTTCTCATTCTGTTTACGCCAAATTCTGACTCTACCATCTGAATGTCTCAACAGAAATCGAGACTCATCAGACCAGGCAACATTTTTCCATTCTTCAACTGTCCAATTTTGGTGAGCTTGTGCAAATTGTAGCCTCTTTTTCCTATTTGTAGTGGAGATGAGTGGTACCCGGTGGGGTCTTCTGCTGTTGTAGCCCATCCGCCTCAAGGTTGTGCGTGTTGTGGCTTCACAAATGCTTTGCTGCATACCTCGGTTGTAACGAGTGGTTATTTCAGTCAAAGTTGCTCTTCTATCAGCTTGAATCAGTCGGCCCATTCTCCTCTGACCTCTAGCATCAACAAGGCATTTTCGCCCACAGGACTGCCGCATACTGGATGTTTTTCCCTTTTCACACCATTCTTTGTAAACTCTAGAAATGGTTGTGCGTGAAAATCCCAGTAACTGAGCAGATTGTGAAATACTCAGACCGGCCCGTCTGGCACCAACAACCATGCCACGCTCAAAATTGCTTAAATCACCTTTCTTTCCCATTCTGACATTCAGTTTGGAGTTCAGGAGATTGTCTTGACCAGGACCACACCCCTAAATGCATTGAAGCAACTGCCATGTGATTGGTTGATTAGATAATTGCATTAATGAGAAATTGAACAGGTGTTCCTAATAATCCTTTAGGTGAGTGTACACTGCGTGCAGAATTATTAGGCACATTGATTTTCTGATCATATTTTTTTTTCCAGGCACATTTTACCAATTCCAAACCACATTAATCTTAATAACTACTATTAATTTTGTATTTAATCATTTATAAGTGATATATAATTGTTCATGAAGGCTGGAAATGAAAAACACCTTATATTCAGGTGTGCAAAATTATTAGGCACGTTTTCTTTTACAGATAAAATGAGCCAAAAAAAAAGATTTAACTCAAACTGAAAAATCTAAAATTATTAAATGCCCATGAGAAGGACACAATACTAATGCAATACTAGACATTGCAGTTAAGGCATGACCATTGGACAGTGAAATGCTCATTGGGTCAGCAGGGTCAGACAAAAACAGGTGGCGAAGAAAAGACACATGTTAACTGCAAAAGAATTAAGGTGAAGAATTAAGTGTGAAACCATCAGGAACCCTTTCTGTAAAAGAAAACATGCCTAATAATTCTGCACACCTGAATATGGGTGTTTATAAGGTGTTTTTCATTTCCAGCCTTCATGAATAATTATATATCACTTATAAATGATTAAATACAAAATGAATAGTAGTTAAGATTAATGTGGTTTGGAATTGGTAAAATGTGCCCAGAAAAGAAATATCAGAAAATCAACGTGCCTTATAATTCTGCACACAGTGTAGAATGGTGCATAAAACAAATTCATAAGTAAAAAAGGGGTTTAAATAATAAATCAGCTCCATAGTGAATTCCAAGTGATCAAGGGCTTAGTGCGTTTCATTTAAACCTTATGCATGAGTTCCGCCAGTTGTGGGCACTCGTGCAACTTTAGCAATGACGCACATCCGAGTCCACGAGATGGAGGAAAGTTAGCAAATGAGGGGCATACAAATTTGGAGTGGAACGCAGCCAAGGTTTTATGTTGGAGGTGATCAGCTTGGAACCCCCAGTGGACAGTAGCAGAATGACAACCTACTATAAAACAGAGTAGTAACAGAACTATGGGCTGTTACAATCAAGTGTATCCTTCGCATCCTTTAATCACCCACAATTCTTTGCGCACAATCTGAAAAAGAATTAGTGGTAAATTAATCTGCACTGAGCTCAAACAAATGTTATAATGCAAGACAAAAAATAAATAAATAAATAAATAAATAAATTCTAAACTGTTCATAATGTAAACCACTGGTAGACCATAGATAGTTGTCATTCACTTAGCATTCATAGAAGTCTGTAAATATAAAGATTTTAATATAAAGTATTTTTACAAAATTAATTTTAATAGTATTTTTGTGCTGTGTCTGTGACAAGGGGGACAGAATCTTTTATAATGTAGCCATGTGGATTTACTAGAGCAGGGGTGTCCACTATCATGCAGAGTTTAGTTCCAATCCTAATTAAATGGACCTGAACCAGCTAATCAGGGTCTTCAGGGTTACTAGAAACATCTAGGTAAGTCTGTTAGGAAAGATTTGAGCTAAACTCAACAGGACATTGGCCCTCCAGGAGCAGGATTGGACACCCCTGGACTAGACCATCTTATTCTAGCATTCAAGCCTAGAAGGCTCAGAAGGACTTGTCTAGGAAGTATCCTAACAAGGATGCAGCCTTCCTATTAAGAAGCACACAACTTGTTTAATTTCTGAATGAATTAGTGTTTTTGAATAAATTGGTGGAATGAATGATCCAAAGAGCCAGACAAGTGTGATGCAAACAGAGAATACAGTCTCAGTGCTATCAGACTGTTATATCAGCACTCTCAGGACGCAGCTGAGCCAATCAGATTTGAGGAATTAAGATAACTGTTGTATAATATGGTTTATTTGTTAGGTGTGCTCCTCAATAGTCCAGTCTTTCAGCACTGAGAGAATTCCTCAAGACTCAAAGATCTGTGTCACAGTCCAAAACAAACAGGTAAACAAGCAGAGATATTTGATGTATCTCAGAACAGTGCCAAATCTTACATATGATCATAATTTTAACATTTAAAATTACATTTTGTCTTTGTTCCTGGAAATGTGCTAACTTCACCTCTCTGTGCAAGAATGTACATAAAATTCAGGGCAGGTTGTGGACTGGAAAGGAGGAAGTATTTGCAGCCTTTGGTCAAGTACAACTTCATGACCTAACTACATCCCAGCAAGGTATTACAATGAAAGCAAACCTGTCCCAGCTGTTTCAGGTAAACAATAACACATTCTTTTTACTTTGACTTCCCTCTAATCTTTGTAATCAAGTTAGCAAGTCTCTAGTTAATTGTATTCTGTTCTAGTTTACCTTTGCGCAAAATAACTTCAAAGTATGCCTTCACAATATACAGTACAGTGCTGAGAAAAAGTGTTTGCCTCCATTTTGATTTTCTGTATTGTTGCATATTTTTACACTGAACATCATTAGATCTTCAACCAAAACATATGAATCCACAAAAGTGACCCTTCATGAACAAAAACTCAACAATAAGACCTACCAACCCAGTGTTGCTCTGTAAAAAAGTAATTCCCAGCTAAAAAGTTTTTGCTCTAAGAACATTTTTCAAACATTCTGTTTTGATTATGTAAATGTTAAAACGTTCAGTTATCTTGATGTTAGTGGAACGTTTTTTTAAGGTTAGTATGATGTTCCTGAAATATTCTTCCGATTTAATTTTTATTAACAACTCAACATTGTAGGAACGTTGATTTGTAACATTCCAAGAACATAAAAATGTCCAGTTTCTTTAATGTTAATAGAATGTCATTTATAGATAGTATGATGTTCCTGAAAATTGTTTTCAAACATTCAAACACCTGCTGTTGACAAGCAAAATCACTTAAGGAAAGAGAAACAACAAGAACAGAAACTGACTTCCAGACACAGTTTTAGATGAAATCAACTGAAGATAAAAGATATGAAATCTCTCAAGATCTCAGCAGATTAGGATAAACAACTCACAGCATTACATCTTCACTTATTACAGTCCATATTTTCTTTATGTCTTTTATACATGTACAAAAGTTTTTATTGAGATTAAGAGAGGCTTAGATGTTGATGTTTTTTTGAAAATAAGTTTCGTTTAAGGTCACCATTATGGTGAACATTGCTTGCTTTAGTTGGGCTCTTGACTCCTCTTGTTGTTTTTTTTTTTTTGTTGTTGTTTTTTTACTTATTTCTCTTTCAGCAATTGCAATAGTGTTTTCAGAAAACATTTGTGGATTGATAAAGAAAGAGAAGGACGGAAAACAGATCAACATATCTATTAATAGCAGTCGAATGTACCTGGAGTTTCATAACTGATTTAAATGACTATGAAGTAAAATGTCTGCAATTTTCAAAAAACACTACAGCCTCTTGTGTAAAAGTTAAGACACACTTAGACATCAACACTCATCATAACAAACATCAACAATGATTGTCACCATTATTGAGGTTTGTATGATGAGTGTTGATAAATATTCAAATTGAGTTTTGTATGCTGGCGTGAAGCATGTCACCATTTTTGCATTTCATATGCTGATGGTTGATGTCTGTAAGTGTCTAAATGACACTGTAGTTAATAACTTCATGCTCACAATATGTTTTCATAATTCTTCAGAATATCCGATTGTCACATGGTCAGTAGCACAATATTCAAACAAATTAATAACAAAACACATTTCTGATCAGTGATTAGACTTCAGATCAGTGAATCAGTCCACTTCACCATGACATAGAATAACATTAGGTGATTTTGGCTGTTAATTAGTCTCAACTTTCTCTGATGCAGTAAAAGCATCTTAACACATTAATACAGCAACCAGAGGGGGGAAAAAAAGCACAATCAAGGGTCAGGAGCCCAAATACAGGAAACACTGATCACCACAATGGTGACTTCAAATCTGTAAATTCTGTAGTGTGGACACATATGAACAGGGCGGTGTTAAACAGGGGATTTTGCTGTGTAGCATCTAACCTTAAGCCATTTTTAAGCCAGAAAGTTAGTGATCCTTAATATTTAAAGGACATTCAAAGAATGTTTTTCAAAGAATGTTTTCTGCCGACATTGAGAACATTGATCAAATACTAATAACAAAATGTGATTTCATGAACATTGTTTTGAAAGTGTTTAATTCTAACACTTTCATTAACTTTTAAATAAATTTAAGAGAAAAGTTAGGAACAATAACTATGGGACAGGCTACAAAACTTTCCCACATTCCAAGGATGTTCTTTTAAAACAGCACGCACAACCTTATTCATTTGAAGTTAGTTGTCATTCCAAATGTTTAAAGGATGTTCCAAGAAAAACCTTCTACAAACAATGTATAAATAACGTTTTTGTGTGAACCTTTTGAGAACATTAAAACATTGAGCAAAAATTCTATTAACGTTACTGGAACAACTTTTGTTCATAACTTTGAGAGAACCTTGCCAGAACATTAGCCAAAGTTATGAGAATATTCCCTGTTAGCTGGGTTGCTTAGGGCGTTTTCACACCTGGCTAGTTTAGAGCATTTTTTTCGGAACCTGGTGCATTTTCTTCCATAGTTTGGTTCGTTTATATGAAAATGGTAAATGCTCTGATCCACTCCAAAAAAATTGGTCCGAGATTGCCTAAACGAGGTGGTCTTGGCCTGCTTAAACTCTGGAGCGGTTCACTTAGTCAATCCGACCCAACGGACCAACAAAAATCAGGTACATACATTGACTGAAAAGCAGCAGTTTGTTTTGCTAATGCCTCTCAGAATGAATCATGGGTTAACCTGGTGCAAAGACTAAGTGAAATTCCTAATTGAAATTTGGTCAGATGAGTATATTTCAGAACAACTGTCCAAAACACACACTGTAAACCCGAAATTGAGGCAATCAGTTTCCTCAAATTTTTTAAGTTAAGAAATTTAAAGTTTAAGTAAGCAGAACTTGCATATTTTTATTTTGTAATCATACATTTTAATTGCTCTGAACTTGAAATATTTGAGTAAGCTAATTCATACATTTAACTTAAATATATATGAATATCATGTAATCTCAAACCTTTAGTAGTGGAAACTTGCTAGTTTTAACTAGCTAATTCAATAAATGCCACCTTGCTAATTGGTTACACAATGCTTTGGTAGCATTAGCATAGCATAGCACTTGCTGAATGAGGACAGCAATATAATACATTTAACATATATCTGTTCTCAAACTAAGCTCATGCTCCACTCGTCACCATGATGGTATTCCTACAAAAAACCCCCAACATAACAGAAACTCTTCTAAACTAGCATAACAAAACATTAAACACTACTAAATCTCCCACTTAACGTTAATCTTGCACAAAAAAAAACATAATATAACACTTAATTTTGGTATTTACTGTCCCTTTTAAGTGTTGTGGCAAAGCATGCTGGTAAATAAAAATCACACCCCAGTTTCAGTTAAATTTAAGTTAGTCTAAATTAAGAGTTCATAAAACTCAAAACAATGAAACAATTCAGATTACTTAAAATGTGTCAGTTTTGAGAACTCAAAAGAAAACGAAACGTTAATTAGTTTGAACTAATTTGTTTAATTTGAGTTGGCTCTACTCAAACCAATTAATTATTTTGAGTGTTAGGGTTTACACCAACAAAGCCTGGATTCTTGGTCAAAATGATAAAGTAATATAACGACAGCTACAAACAAAGCCACAATAAGCCCACAGAGCTGTTGTCTATCCATCCTGATAGATGATTGCTATGAGTGGAATCCCAGAACATAAATGTGCACTATGTCTAATGGACAGTTTACTTGCATGTGACTTGTATTAAACATTTTTGGTCTGTTTAGAATTGAGAAAGCGAACCAAACCAAGCAGAAATTGCAGCAGTTGTATCAGTTGTGATCCTTGTTTCAGAACAATGCAAATGATCTACAGGTGTGAAAACACACTTAGAGTCAAATTCAGATGTGAGGCAAAGAATTTTTCACAGCAGTGTTGTTACACCTTTACAATTTTTAGGTGGAATTAAGTTAAGAGTGTTTTTCAGCTGGATTTCCCGAACTCTATCAGCCTAGATATTGAGGTGCTCAGGAGTCACAAGAACACCAGCGAGTTTGACTATCACTCTGAAGGGAAAATAGCCATTGACGACAAGAATTATCATGTAAATGATCATTTTCCAAGTAATTTATTGCATATTTCTGAGCATAGTTCTGTTGATGAATGCATGAACTGATATTGAGTGCTTTTCTTATTTTTCATGACATTCTAGGCACATGCAGCCATAACAGTATCTCCTTTTGGAAACATCGGCAGTTCTATCAGCCTGAACGCAGATAAAAAAAATGTAACACTTCACTTTACTCAAGAAAACAAGGTGGCAAAGGGCATTAGTGATGTGTGCATTCATGCTGGCTTTCATCAGACCTTATTCCCAGGGGTCACTGCTAATGGTTGTATTCATTTAGCTGCTAATTCTTCTTCAGAAAGGTAAACTGATAACAGTTCTGTCTTATTGTGGGACGAGACATACTGTTTTCACAGTGCATCATGATTGTTTTATTACACATCATTTGTTTTCATTTCTTTTTTCTTTCTCTCCAGTGTTTTCTTGCATTGTACAGTAAAAAAGGAAGAGGAGACGTTTAGTGCTCATTTGAGTGGAATTCTACCACATGATCAGTTGCGACTGTCTCTTTCAGGGGATCTTGTCAATTCAATACGAGATCTCAATGCTTTACCTAAATCAGCTAGTTTGGTTGGAGTACTAACGCAGTCAAAGGGTCTAATTGAAGGTAAGATCAATATGCCAATGCATTTACTGTAATACACTGGCACATACACTCACCTAAAGGATTATTAGGAACACCTGTTCAATTTCTCATGAATGCAATTATCTAATCAACCAATCACATGGCAGTTGCTTCAATGCATTTAGGGGTGTGGTCCTGGTCAAGACAATCTCCTGAACTCCAAACTGAATGTCAGAATGGGAAAGAAAGGTGATTTAAGCAATTTTGAGCGTGGCATGGTTGTTGGTGCCAGACGGGCCGGTCTGAGTATTTCACAATCTGCTCAGTTACTGGGATTTTCACGCACAACCATTTCTAGAGTTTACAAAGAATGGTGTGAAAAGGGAAAAACATCCAGTATGCGGCAGTCCTGTGGGCGAAAATGCCTTGTTGATGCTAGAGGTCAGAGGAGAATGGGCCGACTGATTCAAGCTGATAGAAGAGCAACTTTGACTGAAATAACCACTCGTTACAACCGAGGTATGCAGCAAAGCATTTGTGAAGCCACAACACGCACAACCTTGAGGCGGATGGGCTACAACAGCAGAAGACCCCACCGGGTACCACTCATCTCCACTACAAATAGGAAAAAGAGGCTACAATTTGCACGAGCTCATCAAAATTGGACAGTTGAAGACTGGAAAAATGTTGCCTGGTCTGATGAGTCTCGATTTCTGTTGAGACATTCTGTTGAGAGATGGTAGAGTCAGAATTTGGCGTAAACAGAATGAGAACATGGATCCATCATTCCTTGTCACCACTGTGCAGGCTGGTGGTGGTGGTGTAATGGTGTGGGGGATGTTTTCTTGGCACACTTTAGGCCCCTTAGTGCCAATTGGGCATCGTTTAAATGCCACGGCCTACCTGAGCATTGTTTCTGACCATGTCCATCCCTTTATGACCACCATGTACCCATCCTCTGATGGCTACTTCCAGCAGGATAATGCACCATGTCACAAAGCTCGAATCATTTCAAATTGGTTTCTTGAACATGACAATGAGTTCACTGTACTAAAATGGCCCCCACAGTCACCAGATCTCAACCCAATAGAGCATCTTTGGGATGTGGTGGAACGGGAGCTTCGTGCCCTGGATGTGCATCCCACAAATCTCCATCAACTGCAAGATGCTATCCTATCAATATGGGCCAACATTTCTAAAGAATGCTTTCAGCACCTTGTTGAATCAATGCCACGTAGAATTAAGGCAGTTCTGAAGGCGAAAGGGGGTCAAACACAGTATTAGTATGGTGTTCCTAATAATCCTTTAGGTGAGTGTAGATTCATTAATGTTGTGCAAATTAACATTTCAGTGAAAAAAGTTTAGTTTCAGAAAGTTCAATGACTTTAAGGGAGGCCGACTTATGACTTATGGGCAGTAATTTTCAAAAAGGAATCTGCCTTGCACAACCAGATTGTCTTTGGCACCCCCTAACATTTGCCATTTTGAACAAAACACAAGTTTTTTTTTGTGATTTTTAGATTTGTCATATGTAAACCCATTCTTATCCTTGTTTAATTGGAAAGCACTCGATGTGTGTTTGTGGTGCAGGAGAGCTGACCTTAGTAGTGGATGATTCTGTATATGGTCTGGAAGTGACTCGTCAGCATGAGAGGAACTCTGGAGAAGAACTTAGTGCCTTACTATGTGTAGTTGCTATGGAAGAGTCACTGTGTTTAAACACCAGCAGCAATATGACACAGCATGGGTGCAGAAGTCTTCATACCCAGCTGTCCCACACTTTCCCTTGGCTACGTTTTGCAGGTACAGTATGATCAGCGGCATTAGAAGACTCTTGTTATGGCTGTGTCGCGGAGTTTAATATGTTTCTGTCTCTGTCTATTGGAGCAGGGCTTCCATTTAACAGCAGTGCAGGTGTGAATGTAAACTGGAATGACAGCAGAGTCTGTGCCCAAATGGAGTTGCATGCAGGGGCCAGCGGCCTGAGAGCCACACTGGAGCAGAGTTCACACCACACCACACAAACAACCGGACACACTCAGGTTAGGGAATCACAGTCATTCAGTAATTGTGAATCGCTGAAAGTCTCCCAGTGTCACAAATCTCATTCACATCAACTGACATGCAAGAACAAATGAAGTATGTGTGCACTTTCTTTTCTTTTGTTCTTCTATGCCAATAAATTGGCTGCTCTTCCTGGCTGTATGCAAACAAAAAAGTTGCTGTGTGTTGAATGAATGCTTTAGATATGAACTGATGAAATCAAGATTTTCTGTGAATGAGCAATAAGTCATATGGACTACTTTATGGGGTTTTACAGTATGTTTTTGTCCTTTTTTGAGTTGACAGTCACAGAATTTTATTCTGCTCAACAACCTTTTCTCTTATTAAAGGAATTAAAGGGATTTTGATGCCATGGACCCCCAGATATGATGATTATAATTTTAGGAAAGGAGACCCTAACAAGCTAAAGGCAGCTAAATATTTTTAAGCATAAAACCCATCTGGGTTACGTAAGTAACCCCAGTTCCCTGAGAAGAGCAACGAGACACTGCATCATGGAGTTTGCACTATGAGGAATGCCATCAACCTGACCGGTGTCTGAAGTACTACGTCTCAAGCGGAGCGCCCATGAGTATAAAAGGTTGCCTGTAATACATGTCATCAACTCCTTTGTCTGAAGGAGATGTGCAGACAAACCCTAGGCATGGCAACGAGATGCAGCTTCTCGTTCCCCTACTCAGGGAAAAGGGGTTACATACGTAACCCAGACATTCCCTTTCGAAGTGGAACTTTGATGCTGTGTCATGGAGTTGACGCTACAGGGAACCAATACCAACAACGCCATGCTGAGGGAATGCCTGCCTCACTAAGCTGTGAACATGCACAAAGATAATGGGCATAGCATAAACTGACTCTACAGATTACTTAGCCGGAGAGTATGTCAACCCTTAGGGTGCGTCCAAAATGACTCACATAGACTGTATAGTGGCATCACCCTAAGCCAATATCTTCCAATAGTAGGAGAAGATACCCAAGCTTCTATGCTCCTATAGCAAGAGAAGTCCCAGCCTTTACACCTTCCTTCCTTCCTTGCGGGACAGGCGTCAGCCATATAAGGCCCCAAGAGAAAAGCTCTAGGGAAAAATGGCTCAGCTATGTCAGCACCTTGACAAAGACCTTAGGGAGTAGCCTACCAAAGGGATTATATCAGCTATGATCTTCGACTACTTCCAGGGGGAGAATACAACCCTAAACTTCATCAGAATGGTTGCAAACATGAGAGCTGCATAATATAATTGCCAAATACTCTCGCCATCAAAACTCAACCCCTAGGGGAGCTTCAGCTCTACTTAAATACCCTAGAGCAATTAGGGGAGAGCACTCAAAGAGAGCAGGGTATAACGTAGTTTGCCCAGTAACTCTCATCACCCAGACTCTAAACCCCAAAGGAAGCTGCAGAGGAGCATAGGCCCTACTTAAAGACCCCAGAACACTAGGGGAGAGCAGCTCATACCCTGCCTTGAGTAAAGGCACTCTACCTAAGACGCACTTTCCTTTAAGCACTAGACCATCTCATGCAACAGATAACAAGGAGGGATGCCTCATAGGCGAACTTCCTCTACTTATTAGTTGTCAGACCAGGCCATAGTAAAGCACCCATCAAAGGTGAGCACCATCTCTACTTGAAGACCCAACAATAGTTTGGGAGGGAGGTAGATGAAGTAGAGGGAATTTATACAGCCCTACATAACTCCATTTACATAGCATCAACCCTTAGGGCCACCCAAATGGGAGATATGTCCCAGACAAGAGAAAGGCAGGCTGCAGTTTGCCAATAACACTCATCCACCATACCCCAACCCCAAGGAGGCCTCAGGGGATCTATGCCTTACCAGCTCATACTCTGAAAAGGCACTTCTTCAAGACAATAGTTAATGGTTAAACTATAGAATGCAATGACAAGGAGGGAGCCAAAGGCAATCCCACTCTATTAGTCAGTTTGTAAAACTGATCATCTGGAGAGACCTACAGTATAGCAGCACCCTACCAAATGGGAGCAAATCCCTACTTCAAGACCCAACCATTTGGGGAGGGAGGTAACAAAACAGAGGGAGTCTTGTGAGTTGCCCATCGTAGTTCTGTTCACTCTGTTCTACCCTAAGAGCAGGGTGCTTACAGCTTACCAAAGGGAGCATGCAAGCTGCTAAAAACCCTACGTAATTAGCACTTCACTGCTACAACCTTCTGTGTTGCCACTCTTACTCCTAAAAGGGAAGCAAAAAAGAGAAGGACATAATGCAGTTTGTCCAGTAACTCTCATCACCCATGCTCTAAAACACCAATGTAACTGCAGGAGAGCTTAGGCCCTACTAAAAAACACCATGTAACTGGGGGAGAGGAGCTCAACCCTACCTTGAGTAAAGGCACTCTACCTAAGCCCTGCTATAGCTAGCCCTTTGTCTTTTTCTTTTAATACCAGACCATCCCCAGCAAGCAATTTTGCATTTAAAATACTTCTAATAGCCGTCCAAACACAGCCCTGACGTCTAGGCTAAAACAAGGCAAAATTTGGGCTGTCAGTAAAAAATTAAGACGTCTAACCATAGCCCAAGAATAGACTAGTCATCTAGAACATGAACTTGTCAAAGAAATGAAAACAAACACCTTGTAATCACTCTTGACTTTGCTTACATGATGGAATATCATACATCTCACAAGTTATTTTGGCAAAAACATGTAACCAAATTCAAGGTTATTTTGACTAGAAATGGGTTGCTCATAGCCGGACTATATCGGGTCTATAGCTAACTGAGATGGTGAAATGATGGCTATTGCTTGCTGGGTAGTATGTGACAGGAGGGAGGGATGCCTGCAGGCAAACTTCATCTACTTGATAGCATTGTCAAACCAGGACCATAGTAGAGCACCCTTCTAAATGGGAGCTATATCCCTACTTTCTCATCTTCAAGAGAGAGTCAAGCATGGGTGGAGCTTCTCATCACAATGAAAACATTAAGCTCCCACGAGAGTCGAATGCGCTCTGTGCATACACTAGATTCTTATCCCTCTAGAGAATCAAGCAATAACAGAGCCTTCTACCATCGTCAAGGGTGCCTTCCATTTCTTTGAGAGCTGAACACGCTCTGTCCAAATACTAGATTCTCAACACTCGGGAGAGAATAAAGGAATGACCGCTTACTGCAAAGGTAATGCAATGAGTGCACCCTGCAGCTTTTATCTTACACGTGCGTACAAACAAGTGGCTCCTGAAGACAAAAAAAGCTATTGACGTGTATTATGTGTTTGGTACCCATGCTTCAGACACTGGCCATGCTGATGCCGTTCCCCATAGCATCAACTCCATGATGCAACCTGTGTGACTTTCTTTCTTCTGCAGAACATAAATGAAGATATTTTAAAGAATGATGGTAACCAAATATTTTTGGTGACCATTGGCTGTTATTGAATGGACCAAAAAACCTAATGATCTAGAATGAGTGAATATGCTGGTCCTAAAACGTTTCTAACATCCATGTAGGATAAATGTGGACACATTTTTTTCAACTTCTGTGTTTGTTTTGAAACCACCTGTAATACCTGACTTAATCAAACACACAATAATAACCACTTGTTGAAGAATAAGCAAGCATCAGTTTAGTGTGCATTGGTATCCATATGGATGCCCCAGAAACTCCTTGTACATTCTGGGTCATTTCCCATGTTGTTGAAGGGAAATGCCTCTGATTCCACACTCCTCTCCTACAAGTAAAGCAAACTGAAGGCACAGAGGCTTGTTTTCACAGGTGAAATGCACAGAGGGAATCGACCCGGGCCACCTGCTGGGCGTCTGCTCTGGGTGGGACGAGGAAAACTCATTGAAGGTACGTGGGTGAGAACATTTAAGACTGTTTCCTTCTTTTGAAGAATGGTTCAGTGATCACTGTGAACATTTGCTTGTGTTTGTATCATATGGTGAGGGACATCAGAACTCATCCTGATATTTGTGTAGGTTGAAATCAGAGCCAGTCTTTCTAACTCTCAGAGTTCAGCTTTCTCGTTTGATCTTCAAGGTCACCTCAATACCTCCAGGTAATGTTATCTGTAGGCAATATTACTAAATATACATTACAATAATGATATACAAATGTAATGTATGTTTAGACTGTCTAGAAGAATCAGTTTTGATGTCTTTTTTAGTATTGGGATAATGGTGAATATTTCCCACAACATATCAGCTTTGCATCCGTACCTGCCGTTTGAGTTTCACTCGAAATCACAGGTATGACAACCAGGTTTATAGTTTTTAATTAAGCAAGACTACTGTGTTTGCTGCACAGTGTACATACTATTGCATACTAGTTTTTGTGTGTGTGAATGCATAAACATTTTAAAGGGGCTTTCAATAGTTAGCTTTCAGTAGTTACTCTAGCTAGCTTTAGCATCGCTATTCTTTGTACCGATTCCACACTGGTGTTAGGTATTGCACTGCCATCTATATTGTCTCTGAGATTTATGTAAATCACACTAATACTAGTGAGTTTAAGGTAGTGGTCTAATAATTAATTCACTTATCTGTCGATAGCATGATCATAAGTGTGTTTCATTGTCTAATTTTCACACTTTGCATCACCAAACAACATTAAGCTACTAGCATGTCTAGAGAGACGGCAGCCAATGAGTGTGAGGATTCTTTCCAACACGTGGGTCACGTGGGTCATTTCAGCATGGAGAAACTACTGAATGCACCTTTAAGTATGCTAGATTGTTGTCACATGACCTCATTATGCAGATGTTTACTTTCCAAAAGTAGTTACCCAGCTTATAGGGAAGGTTCTCAGAACTTTGGCTAACATTCTGTCAAGGTTCTCTCAAAGTTATAAACAAACGTTCTTTTAGTAACATTAGTAAAATATTCGTTCATAGTAGTCTGGATTTTAATAATGGTCTTAAAATGCTAGCAAAAAAACATTATTTATACATTGTTCATGGAACATTTTTGTTAAAACGTTTTAGTTGGATGTTCATCTAACAGTTTAAAAAATGTTTCGGAGTGTTCAGAGAACATTCAAAAGTAACGTTTCCATAATGTTTGCAAAATAATAAAATGGAATTTTCATGTTCCTTTAACATTCACATAACTAAGAATAAAAAAGTTTCATAACTTAATTGGAACGTTAGCAAAATGTTTTTGTTAGCTGGGTATTATCTCATAAATAAATAAAAATGTTTATTTTGTTTAAAAATGCCTTATGTGTTGTTCCCTCACAGTTGAGCCACTCACGCTCTTCAGTTAAGGGTACTGCAGAACTTCTGGTTGGCATGAGCGGTTTGACTTTTGAAGCTGAGATCTTGAGTACAAACGCTGGCTTTAAGCAAGTGCTTGTGTTCAACCACTCTATACCTCAGGTAGTGAAATTTTCAGTCAGCCGTAATATAATGTCTTCTGTTAAGGTGCGGTCACATTTACTGCTGTTCAGCGAAATCCAGTCGTTTCAAACAATCATCGCTTGAGGGTGAAAGGTTTCCCAATGGATATTTCATATGGGGTTCAAGTCACTCAAATTTTCTGCGTTGGGCAACAGAAAGCTGCGTGGTTTGAAAATGACTTCTGTGTGAGTGAGCGGTGCTTCATACATGATTACACTATTAGCGACGAACAATGGACCTTTTTTGCCCAAGAACGTTTTGCAGAAATTTCGCTAATGACCGCACTTTGTTCTGCAGGCGAAATGCAGTCATCTTAATAGGAATATGGAATTTTATGTGGATTTTGAATCGGATTAAATTTTGTTAAACTTTGAACATGCAAATTGGCATGTTTATTAATAAAGAGCTGCTTAGTTTTGAAGTAACCTCAGAGTAAGCGATACTTCATGCATCGCTATTGATAATGGACTTATGCTAATGTGACTGTGCCTTAACACTACATGAAATATGTTGCATTATGTTGTGTTACATTTCATTTTGATTAATGTGTTATTTCTATATCAGCTACACTCGTTGCCCACAAATCTGACAGTGAAGACACGCTATGGTGGAAAGAGAGGGTCACATACTCTCACACACCGAGCACAGTGGGAGAATCAGGATTTAACACAGTCTGACTCCTCAGATGGTGACACACAGTTACAGCAAAGTTATCCAGAACTGACAGGTGGCTATACCACATTGCTATTGAGGGGGAAGTTGCTGATCTGGTCACACACGGCATCAGTTATTATTATGAAAATGCTGATGTGTCTCTCTAATTGTAGGAAAGGCTCAGGGTTGGGGTTTGGACCTTAGGATAGAGAATGACACTCAGAGAAAACTAGGTGATCTGAGTGTCGACTGGACTCTGTTTGGAAGCCATGATCAGGTGAGGCCAGACAAATGTTTTTTGGGGTTTTGATGTTATTTTGGCATTTTTTTTTTTAAGTCTCTTGTGTGTTGTGTTCAGGTCAGAATTCAAAGCTCTTGGACTTTGGTGAGCAGACAAACGGATTCATTAGAGCAGAAAAAACCCTTTATCTCAACACTGGCTCAGTTTCACATACATGCCCTATCACACGGACCCAACCACAGGCACGATTGCAACAATCAGGTACACAGCCGCCAACTCTCTATAACAGAGTTTCTCAAATCCAGCCATTTAGCTCAAATCCTGTCTGGGTCCAAATCGCCCCCTATACCCTTAAGTAGGGAACTGTTTGCAGGGACAGGCATTTGTAATGGTGTATGAAACCACAGTGGACATTATCGAATGCACTAATTCAATCCCACAATGCACTGCAATTTTCGGACAGCATCTGATCAAACTCGCCTACCTGCAGTTTTCTAGTTTCTCTGAGGACCTTGATTAGCTTGCTCAGCTGGATTTGATTAGGGTTGGAGTTAAAATGTGAAAGACAGTGGCCCTCCAGGGCTGGATTTGAGGAGCCCTGCTCAATAATCTCTACGTTTTCAAAGCCTCCTCATATTCAGCATACTCTTAGATACTGTTCTTTGTCAATTACACTCCACAATCTCAAATACTTCCTCTCCGTACTATTAATACTCCCAAATTCTCTCTATGCTGTTTATATTTTCAAATACCATCCGTATTCACTTCACATTTTCAAATAATCTTCATGACGCAAACAAACTCTTCATTTCTCATACTTTTTAAGATCTATGTAATATGAATTTGTTGTGTTTCTATAGGCCTGTCTTTCAAGGGACCACGGAAAGCCTATAAATGTTTCCGTAACAGTGAGTGAGCACTGGCATGAAGACTCCAGCAGAGGGCAGGCCTGTATCTTTCTCTCGCCAGGCCAGGTACACCACAGCATTCAACATCTGCAGTTTCACTAACCTTTTATTTTACAAATTGGGTCTCATTCACTAACCGTGCGTTTTTTCCCGCACAAATCACAAACTCTGAGTGGTCCTATAAACTTAAGATTAAATTTTATACATATTTCATCTTAAATATATTTAATCATTATATATACATGGGCTAACAGCTAGCTAACCAATTCTTACTAAATTAACATTGCCAAACATCATCACATCACAAGCACCTTTGCCTCCTTGGCCGCATATCAGGCTGAATGTCCGAGCCTGCAAGGGGATGGGGGGGTTGGGACATGGGGCACAGGGGAAAGTCCAAGGGAAGTAGCTGAGTGTGAGGTGTTTGGGGAAGGGGACTCTGGGGTGTGGGGCGGGGGCGGTCATAAGCAAAGCAGGGGTGCATAGAGTGGAGTCCTGAACCACCGATCTGTAGGCCATGAGAATGAAAAGGAGGTGAGTGTCCCAGTCTCGCTGATGGCTGGCGGTAAGGATGGCTAGCTGCTGGGCCAAGGTCCTATTAAATCTTAAAAGGTTCATAGTAGTACCTTAAGGTACGTATTGCTACACTAAGGTACTAATATGTACCTTTTTAGGGGGGAAAAAGGTACAAAGATGTCCTTTTAAGGGTACTGTCCCAGTGACAAGCTGTTTACCCCTAAAGGCACAATTTTTATATCCATAGCAGTGAGTACAAAACGGTTACCTCACTCTATGACGGGAAAGGGGCACATGATGTCCACAAATACTCTTTCCATTGGTGCTCTTACAGCCTGCTGCTGAAGTTTGTCATGGGACTGGTCAAGAGGGCCCTTATAGGCTGCACAGGCATCACATCTGCGACAGAAATCCTCCACATCCCTTCTCTGATGGCCCCAGCAGAACCCTTGGTGAAGGCGGTGGAGTGTTTTGAACTCCCTGAAATGGCCGGATCCTGTACTCCCATGACAAGTCGTTAACACTGCTTCCCTCAGAGCTTTGGGCACTACCACTTGCCATCTGTCCTTCCCTGTTGCGGGCTCCTTCCATGCCCGGTGGAGCACTCCATCACACAGCTGCAGTGTGTTGAATTTGGACATTAATACGAACAGTGTACGGAATTATTAGTGAATGAGACCCATTGTTATTACCTATAATGTCATACATGGCTCTTTGGAGTACTTATTCCGATTTGGTAAATAATGACTTTCTATGGGCAAATATTTTTGTATAATGGCCACTAAATTGTATAATTTTCTACACAGCTGCAGTCTTTTTCTTCTGACATTTGAGTAAATTTATGTAAACTCCAATAACTTTTTTTTTCTTTGCTAAACAACCATGTAATTGTTGGAATAATGTACAGTCAGCTGGTCATAATAACAAAATACAGCCCTTCAGGGTCATATAGGGTGACAAAGATGTTCAAAAGTTTGGGGTTTAGAAATATTTTTTTTAAATAATTTTTTAAAGAAACCTCTTTTTCTCAAAAAGGCTGAATTTTTTTGATCAAAAATACATTACAACAGAAATATTGTGTAATATTATTATATTTAAAATAATTGTTTTCTACTTTGATATATTTTAAAGTTTAGTGTCACACGATCCTTCAGAAACCATTCTAATATGCTGATTTGCTGCTCAAGAAACATATCTTACTGACCCCAATCTGTTGAACGCTAGTGTATATAAAAAATGAACTACTGTGAATGCTGTGCCCCAGACAGTATATCTCTGCATTAAAGTATGCTGGTACTCATGAATTGTGTCAGATACAGTCGGTGCTCCCCCTAGTGGAGATGGAGGGATGTGTTGCTGTAGCTCAGGAGGGGAAGGCCTACTCCCAAAACACTGAGCTCAAATGGAAGGACAAGAGGATAACGCAAAGCATGAAATACCAGGTCTGGAATATTTAAGGAACTGAAAACTTGTTTGTTGTATTGCCTTTATTTATTTTAGATCTTGTGGTCTAGGATCTTCTTTCTTTTTTGTTGTCTGTTGTTTAGGGAGGAGTGAAAGGAATGCACACGCTCCTCGTGGAGCTGAGGGCCCAGAACATCTCTCCGTCTCCCTGTCCGTCTCACTCTCTTCTGACCCAGATACACACCAACCTGAGGGACCATCTTGAACACCATGTTCAGTTCGGCCTCTGTCCTCCACAACCTGTGAGATCACAATCTCTGTCAATTGAATTACACTAAAATAGGCATATAGCAGCTTAACATATGTATCAACTTAGAGGGATAATTTACCCAAATATGAAAATTGAATGTGCATCCTCATGTCATTGTTTTTTGGGGAGTTGCACCACATGACATTACACATCAAATATAGTGGCACCACATTATTACTCTAAGGTTTTCTTTTCAAGATAATCATACTTTTAATGAGTTATTTTATGATATGAGGAAAGTTGTATCACCCTGATATGAATTTTAATGTTTATGATAAGACATGTTATAAAAGTGACCCCCATATTGCACTTTTATGGTACTTTTCAGTGATATTTTAGTATTATTTAAATATTTTTATAGTTTTTATTAATATTTTTAATATAAAACTTTTATTTTTATATTTTAATTTTTCATTTTAATTTTATGTGATTTTGTCATTTGTATTATTTTTTATAAAACATAATTTTTTTCAGGTTTAGTAATTTTAGTACTTCAAAGTATTTTATTTGTTAGTTGACAAGGCTTTTCTAAGCTTTTAAGTTTTTCATCTAACATTTTGGGGCATTTTTGCCTTTATTGAGAGATTTATTTTATTTTATTTCAACTAACAAAACATTTTTAATAGTTTTAGTTACAGCTTTTTATGGAGCTTGACAGACTTTGGTCATTGTATACTTTATTGTATGTAAATGAACAGCCTGCACATTTTACTTATTGATTTTTCTGTTTCATGGAAGTTTTTTTTTTAAGAATTTAAGTGAAATGAAAATCAGTAAATGATGAGTTTTTATTTTTAAGGTGAACTATTTTAAAACCTCAATAAATTGGAAAATGTGCAAGCAATTATTTTGCATGAACATGTAACAATGTTCAAGTTCAGGGAAAGAGGCGGGAACCGACAAATTTTCAACATTAAACTTTAATTATTAATAAATAAACAAATAACAAACCGAAAGTAAGCGGCAGCCCCTCACGGACGACTGCCGCACATGCACACACACACAACATAAATGTCCCAGGTCTGGTCCTCTCTTGCTCTTCACTCCTCGTCGTCACTCCTTTTTTCCTTCCGGGGCTTCTCCATGGGACACGAGATGTGTGTGCTCTCATTAACATTCACTCCACGGCCTGTTTCACGTCACGTACACTACCAGTCAAAAGTTTGAGAACGGTAAGATTTAATGTTTTTAAAGAAGTCTCTTCTGCTCACCAAGGCTGCATTTATGTTATTAAAACACGCACAAAAAAAAATATTATTAAAATGTAAAATAACTCTTTTCTATTTGAATATATTTTAAAATGTAATTTATTCCTGTGATGCAAAGCTGAATTTTGAGCATCACTACTCCAGTCTTCAGTGTCACATGATCCTTCAGAAATCATTCTAATATGATGATTTGCTGCTCAAGAAACATTTATGATTATCAATGTTGAAAACAGTTGTGTAATTTTTTTAGGATTTTTTTGATGAATAGAAAGTTCAAGTATTTATCTGAAATAGCTTTTGTAACATTGTACTACCGTTCAAAAGCTTTGGGTCAGTAAGAATTTTTTTTATTTTTTATTTTGGGAAAGAACTTAAAGAAGTTAATACATTTTTTCAGCAAGGATGCATTAAATTGATCAAGTGACAGTATAGACATTTATAATGTTGCAAAAGCTTTCTATTTCAGATAAATGCTGTTCTTTTGAACTTTCTATTCATTAAATAATCCTGAAAAAAAAAAAAAAAAACTGTACACAACTGTTTTCAACATTAATAATAATAAATGTTTCTTGAGCAGCAAATCATCATATTCGAATGATTTCTGAAGGATCATGTGACTCTAAAGACTGGAGTAATGATGCTGAAATTTCAGCTTTGAATCACAGAAATAAATTGCATTTTAAAATATATTCAAATAGAAAAAAGTTATTTTAAATTGTAAAAATATTTCACAATAATACTGTTTTTGCTTTTATTTTGGATCAAATAAATGCAGGCTTGATGAGCAGAAGAGTCTTCTTTCAAAAACATTTAAAATAGTAATGTTTCCAAACTTTTGACCGGTAGTGTATATTATTAAAAAGCTTTGCAGAGATACAACCGCAGATGTAGTTTGGAAGTTCAGAAGTTATAAGCAAAATAGCCGTTTTTATATCTCCTGACCACTAGGTGGCACTGTGCAGGTACCGTCAGGTCATGTTTGTCATAACACCCACCAAGATTGGTCAGAATATGCTAAAGCGTTTTGTAGATATTGCTTCACATCCATTTTGCTGTGCCCTTCGTCAAATTCGTTTGTGCGTTATTCAAGAGCAGTTGACGAATCATCTTGAATTCTATTTTTTTTGTCGGCATGGTCTGAAGATGATCTGGTACAATTTTCATGAAAATTTTGTAAAATTCAATGACAGAAAATGAATTCAGGGTGCAATCAAATCATCATGAGCCAAAGAATCAGAGGAAATTTTGTTTCTAGCCCTTACGGTTCAAAAGTTAACATCAGTGCAAAATTTGGACAGTTGGTGGCGCTAGAGGGATTGAGGTAGAGACTCCAAAATTGCTGTGGTTAATGATCAGACTGTCCTCTATCTATGTGCCACATTTCATAACTTTCCCTCAAGCGATTCTTTGTGCTGCCATAGACTTCAAGAGCGGAAGAAGAATAGGAACACTAACAATAGACACCTTTGGTGCTTGGCGCCTAACAAGAAGCCTTAATTCAGTTTTATTGTAACATTGATCTTTTTGTTCACAGGCTTTAATTTGGTCTGGATCTCACAGAGTGAACTCAGGCAAGGAAATGTTGTACACTAACACCCGTGTGTCTGTGTCTGGACACACTCAGCACAACACCTTCACACTGTCGCTCAGAAACATCAGCAGCAGTCAGCGCTCCAACTACTCTCTGCTCACAGAGGTACTCACACTGCAACGGCTCGTCTGAACGTGTTGAGTTTCAGTATGAGAGATTTCAGTATGTACAGCCAAATCATAACATTAAGACGTTTAGAGAGAAAATATAAAGAAGTGTAACTTTTTCAAGTTTGGTTTTAGTTATTTATAGTGTGTAGAAAGGTATTAGCTTTCTATAAAACAGTAAAAGCCAATGGAATTTTCTTCAACATTACAGTATGTGTGGTGAACAAATGAAACAAGTGAACTAAATAAATTTGTGTGATTTACAGTGGCAGGTAGGAAACTGGAGTGCGGAGCTGGCCTGCAGTTCCCTGTCTTCAGGCAGGAATGTGGGGATCCAGGTTCATGCAAAACTAGACCGCAGTGAGATGCTCTGGCTGCAGGGGGCGCTGGGAAAACGCTGCCTACGTGCTGCTGCTGGATACCACACTGGTGATGATCCTAGCCTACTGTGTCATATTTGATACACAAATATCTAAGGCCTTTAAATTAACAGCATGATCAAACCCTTGCTTAACCTTTTGTACACAATCTACTACATGCCTAATCTGTCGTCTGATTGATAGTTTATACTTTTTTAGTAAGTTAAAGGCCTTTTAGTTTAATTTTATAAACGGCCACCTTCAGGTTGTGGTACACATCCTTTTGCTGTGAAATTACAGATTTTTATTAAGTAAACATAATAATAACTTTTATATTGTCAGTACTAAGATGAAAATGAAGGGCTTACTGGACTGAAGCTTGATTATTCACACATAATTTTTTAGAAAAATCACATTAAGCTTTGAGTATCAAATATGATATATCAGGCTTTTGAGGATGATCTATCAACCATCATTGTATTGCATTGCATTATATGTTTTTAAAGGGATTATTAAAGGATATAAAAATGAAAATTACCCCATGATTTACTCACCCTCAAGTCATCCTAGGTGTGTATGACATTCTTCTTTCAGACAAATACAATCAGAGTTATATTAAAAAAATATCCTGGCTAATCCAAGCTTTATAATGGCAGTGAATGGGAGCCCAAAATTTAAATCCCAAAAAAGTGCATCCATCCATTATAAAAGTAATCCACACGACTCCGGGGGGTTAATAAAGGCCTTCTGAAACGGATCAATGGGTTTTTGTAAGAAAAATATCCATATTTAACACATTTATAAAGTAAAATATCTAGCTTCCACCAGACTGCCTTCCATATTCAACTTCCGAAAACGCATAAGTGGCGTGACGATGACGTTGGACATAGCGTAAGCGTTTTGAATTGTGAGAGGCGCTACACTTTCTTCTTAAGTTGAATACAGAAGGCAGTCCGCCGGAAGCTAGATATTTTACTTTATAAAGTTTTAAATATGGATATTTTTCTTACATAAACCCATTGCTTCGCTTCAGAAGGCCTTTATTAACCCCCCGGAGCCGTGTGGATTACTTTTATAATGAATGGATGCACTTTTTTGGGCTTCAAATTTTGGGCTGCCATTCACTGCCATTATAATACTTGGATTAGCCAGGACATTTTTTAATATAACTCCGATTGTATTCGTCTGAAAGAAGAAACTTGTATACACCTATGATGGCTTGAGGGTGAGTAAATTATGGGATAATTTTTTTGATAATTATTTAAATAATCACCATTTTTGGGTGAACTATCCCTTTAAATAAAAAAAAAAAAAAACAGATCCTTGACAATAAAACTAAGCGTTTAAATATCATTATTGGGAGATATGACAACTGATATTTATATATATTTAATGTATGTCAGTGCTGTACTGTTATAAAGATCTCATTGATTTACATTACAAGTTATCAGAATTTCATCTTACTTTTTGGCCATATAAATATCAGAAACTGCACCAAATTGCTTTTTTTCTTCTTCTTTTTTTTTTTTTTTTTTTTTTTTTTTTTTTTTTTTTTTTTTTTGCTCAGTTTGGTATTTTGTCCTCCTCAAATATGAGTTCCATAAAAGCCTGATGTATAAAGTATGATCATAAAGATACAAATATGCAAACTTTTTAGATTGTTTTATTTTTTTTTTTTTTGCTAAGGGTTCAATAAACTTCCATTAAAAAAAAAAAAATCAGTTTCTCTTTTTACATGTTCTTTTCAGATATTTCTGATGGATGTCAGGTTTTAAGAGGTTAATAACAAATGATTGTTTATCGTGTCATATCATTCTTCTGAATGAGGTTTTGTGTGTGTTTCTACTTGCCGTCAGAAACGTCTGATGATATCAGAGTGGCGTTCTGTTTGGAGGGGCATCACTGGTTCACCGTGGAGGCTCAGAGAGGCGGTCGTGGCATTGAGAATGAGACCCTTGCCCTTATTTCTGTAGGAGCAGCTAATCAGAGTCTACTATTTCAAGCTAAGGGATGCAGGGAATGCCTGTGGGCCGCGGAGGTGAGGGCGGCAAGGAGTTATGACAATATAAATCAGCCAGATACCTTGTAAAACATTGTTTTTCATGTCTGGTTTTTTGATACCATATCTCTACAGGCACGGCTCCAGCAGCTGGGGTATCGGATAAGGAGTAAACTTTTGGACAGAGTTCAGAGACTTCAGCATCTTCTGTTAACATTCAGAAGACAGGTTTGTTATATCTCACAGGCTGTCCTGCTACATAATTGAACTGTTAAAGGGTTAGTTCACCCAAAAAATGAAAAATCAGTTACTCACTCTCATGTTGCTCCAAACCTGTATGGCTTTCTGGTTACCCTTTATTTCAATGGTCCACTTTAGACTACTAACTATACAGTGGGGAGAACAAGTATTTGATACACTGCCGATTTTGCAGGTTTGCCCACTTACAAAGCATGTTTGCCCACTTACAAAGTCTGTAATTTTTATCATAGGTACTCTTCAACTGTGATTGACGGAATCTAAAACAAAAATCCAGAAAATCACATTGTATGATTTTTAAGTAATTAATTTGCATTTTATTGCATGACATAAGTATTTGATACATCAGAAAAGCAGAACTTAATATTTGGTACAGAAACCTTTGTTTGCAATTACAGAGATCATACGTTTTCTGTAGTTCTTGACCAGGTTTGCACACACTGCAGCAGGGATTTTGGCCCACTCTTCCATACAGACCAGATCCAGATCCTTCAGGTTTCGGGGCTGTCGCTGGGCAATACGGACTTTCAGCTCAGTTTCACGGTTGGGATGGTGTTCTTGGGGTTGTACTCATCCTTCTTCTTCCTCCAAACACGGCGAGTGGAGCTTAGACCAAAAAGCTCTATTTTTGTCTCATCAGACCACATGACCTTCTCCCATTCCTCCTCTGGATCATCCAGATGGTCACTGGCAAACTTCAGACGGGCCTGGACATGCGCTGGCTTGAGCAGGGGGACCTTGCGTGCGCTGCAGGATTTTAATCCATGACGGCGTAGTGTGTTACTAATGGTTTTCTTTGAGACTGTGGTCCCAGCTCTCTTCAGGTCATTGACCAGGTCCTGCCGTGTAGTTCTGGGCTGATCCCTCACCTTCCTCATGATCACTGAAGAAGTCATCTTGAACTTCTTCCATTTTCTAATAATTGGGCCAACAGTTGTTGCCTTCTCACCAAGCTGCTTGCCTATTGTCCTGTAGCCCATCCCAGCCTTGTGCAGGTCTACAATTTTATCCCTGATGTCCTTACACAGCTCTCTGGTCTTGGCCATTGTGGAGAGGTTGGAGTCTGTTTGATTGAGTGTGTGGACAGGTGTCTTTTATACAGGTAACGAGTTCAAACAGGTGCAGTTAATACAGGTAATGAGTGGAGAACAGGAGGGCTTCTTAAAGAAAAACTAACAGGTCTGTGAGAGACGGAATTCTTACTGGTTGGTAGGTGATCAAATACTTATGTCATGCAATAAAATGCAAATTATTTAAAAATCATACAATGTGATTTTCTGGATTTTTGTTTTAGATTCCGTCTCTCACAGTTGAAGTGTACCTATGATAAAAATTACAGACTTCTACATGCTTTGTAAGTGGGCAAACCTGCAAAATCGGCAGTGTATCAAATACTTGTTCTCCCCACTGTACGTAACTTGTCCACTAACTTTCATTAGAGTATTAGTGGACTGTTAGGTTAGTTAGGGTTAGGGTTAGTAGAATAAGTTGGAGTATAGTTGCAAAGTTACTTATAGTTAGTAGAATGTCTAAAGTGGACCATCAAAATAAAGTGTTTCTTTCTTCTGTCTTTCTTCTTCTTTTTCTTCCAACTTTCTTCTGTGAAACATATTTTAAAAAAAATCGCAATGTTTTCTGGTCCGTCCACACAATGTTAATCAGTGGGGTCCAGTGTTGTTTTGGAAACTATTGACTTTTATTGTATGGACAATAGAGACATTCTTTAAAAAAAATATTCATTCATCAGAAGACAGAAAGTCATAAAGGTTTAAAACATAACTGACATAATGACAGAATTTCCAATTTTTTGCTGAACCATCCCTTTGAAGTGCTGTGTAAAGAGTTACTTAAAAATTAATTTGTAATGAGAATTTTAATCAGATCTATACTGTTAAAACTTTTGGTGTGTGTGAGTGTTTTTAATTAATACTTTAATTCAGCAAGGACACATTAAATGTTTCTGTTCATCAGAATAGAATAGTTTCCACAAAAATTTTAAGCAGCACAGCTGTTTTCAACATTTAATAATAATAGAAATGTTTCTTCATCACCAAATCATTATATTAGAATGATTTCTGAAGAATTATGTGACACTGAGTAATGATGCTGAAAATTCAGCCTTGCATCCCTGGAATAAATTACATTTTAACTGTTTTAACAGCTATTTAACAGTTATTTTACATTGTAATAATATTTCACTGTTGTTGATCAAATAATTGCAGGAGAGACTTATTTCAAAAACATTAAAAAATATTACCAACCAAAAACTTTTGAATGGTAGATTTTATATATATATACAGTGGGGAGAACAAGTATTTGATACACTGCTGATTTTGCAGGTTTTCCTACTTACAAAGCATGTAGAAGTCTGTAATTTTTATCATAGGTACACTTCAACTGTGAGAGACGGAATCTAAAACAAAAATCCAGAAAATCACATTGTATGATTTTTAAATAATTAATTTGCATTTTATTGCATGACATAAGTATTTGATCACCTACCAACCAGTAAGAATTCCGGCTCTCACAGACCTGTTAGTTTTTCTTTAAAAAGCCCTCCTGTTCTCCACTCATTACCTGTATTAACTGCACCTGTTTGAACTCGTTACCTGTATAAAAGACACCTGTCCACACACTCAATCAAACAGACTCCAACCTCTCCACAATGGCCAAGACCAGAGAGCTGTGTAAGGACATCAGGGATAAAACTGTAGACCTGCACAAGGCTGGGATGGGCTACAGGACAATAGGCAAGCAGCTTGGTGAGAAGGCAACAACTGTTGGCGCAATTATTAGAAAATGGAAGAAGTTCAAGATGACGGTCAATCTCCCTCGGTCTGGGGCACCATGCAAGATCTCACCTCGTGGGGCATCAATGATCATGAAGAAGGTAAGGGATCAGCCCAGAACTACACGGCAGGACCTGGTCAATGACCTGAAGAGAGCTGGGACCACAGTCTCAAAGAAAACCATTAGTAACACACTACGCCGTCATGGATTAAAATCCTGCAGCGCACGCAAGGTCCCCCTGCTCAAGCCAGCGCATGTCCAGGCCCGTCTGAAGTTTGCCAGTGACCATCTGGATGATCCAGAGGAGGAATGGGAGAAGGTCATGTGGTCTGATGAGACAAAAATAGAGCTTTTTGGTCTAAACTCCACTCGCCGTGTTTGAGGAAGAAGGATGAGTACAACCCCAAGAACACCATCCCAACCGTGAAGCATGGAGGTGGAAACATCATTCTTTGGGGATGCTTTTCTGCAAAGGGGACAGGACGACTGCACCGTATTGAGGGGAGGATGGATGGGGCCATGTATCGCGAGATCTTGGCCAACAACCTCCTTCCCTCAGTAAGAGCATTGAAGATGGGTCGTGGCTGGGTCTTTCAGCATGACAACGACCCGAAACACGCAGCCAGGGCAACTAAGGAGTGGCTCCGTAAGAAGCATCTCAAGGTCCTGGAGTGGCCTAGCCAGTCTCCAGACCTGAACCCAATAGAAAATCTTTGGAGGGAGCTGAAAGTCCGTATTGCCCAGCGACAGCCCCGAAACCTGAAGGATCTGGAGAAGGTCTGTATGGAGGAGTGGGCCAAAATCCCTGCTGCAGTGTGTGCAAACCTGGTCAAGAACTACAGGAAACGTATGATCTCTGTAATTGCAAACAAAGGTTTCTGTACCAAATATTAAGTTCTGCTTTTCTGATGTATCAAATACTTATGTAATGCAATAAAATGCAAATTAATTACTTAAAAATCATACAATGTGATTTTCTGGATTTTTGTTTTAGATTCCGTCACTCACAGTTGAAGAGTACCTATGATAAAAAATTACAGACTTCTACATGCTTTGTAAGTGGGCAAACCTGCAAAATCGGCAGTGTATCAAATACTTGTTCTCCCCACTGTGTGTATATATATATATATATATATATATATATATATAAAAAAAAAGAATCTCTCATTCAATGTCATGAGATGCATACTGGGATGCTTTTCTAAAGCATTTTCTATTCATTTTTTAAAGGATTGATGGAGTTTCCTTGTATGCTGTACTAAGAAAATTGTAGTTCAAAAATAAAGCATAAATTTCAGTCAGAAAGTTTTAAACATAAATTCAGTTGAGTGTGACTGGTTGTTTAGGCTTCAGAAATTATTTCCTCTATAAAGAAATGTCACTGTATCAAATATCATGTTGATCAAGTGTCATTATTTATCTTCTAGGCAGGGGACAGCATGTTCCTGCTGGAGCTGAGTGAGGGGCCGCTGTCTCTGACCCAGCGAGCTGAGACCCTGCTGCTGCAGAGAGCAGGAGCGCTGTGGAAAGCATGGACCACCGGCCCGCTCCGACACTCGCTCACAAACAGCCTACCGCACACGCTCCAAATCCTGCATCTCATGTCTCAACAGGTCCAACAAGAGCTCAGGAGTGAGTTTGCCCTATCAAGTTCTGTGTGTCACTGTTCATTCTGATTTCTTTTACAATAGCGAGCAAGTTCCCTTTGAGCTGCACTGGGTGATTGACAGGAAATACATACCTTTTATTTTTCTAAAACACCGAGCACATTTAAATGATTTTCTTTGGCAATTGAGGTCACATTATCTGTAATTGATCTTGACAGCGTTCTAGTCGCATCATTGCATAAGCATCTGTAAACCAGTCACAATTATGCACCAGCACAACTGTGGCTTCACCTTTCATTTGAAAATGCCTGTCAGTGTTGTATTAGTGTTATTGTAGTTTTAATTTCTTGCAGAGCCCCTGGCCACTCTAGCTGGAGCATACCACGACGTGACAGGGGTGCGTTTGGACACCGCGTGGCAGCAAGGGGTGCAGCTGTGGACCAGAGAGCTGACTGAGCTTTTGCCTGCGATACTTCACGATCCTCACCTGAGGGCGCCATCTCTGACCGCTTTGCACGTTGCCATCTTTGCAGTGGACATGGCAAGAAAGATGCATTTATCAGTTTTCCTGAAGTCTTAGGCTGTTGATCGAGCGAGATAGACATAATAGAGGATGTATGTCATGTTCTTCAGGTCAGCCAGCAGACCTTTCAGTGGATGGAGGCCCGATTGGCTGCCATGCTAGTGAGTGTCAGAAGACAGCTTGCTCTAATGTACAAGTTCTCCAAAAGGTATGCTGTAAATCTGCCAGAAACATGGCCCATCACTGTTTGTTCTATCGGAGCACAACAGGTGTTCTCACTGAACTTGGCTGGAGTTGACTCACTCTCTGCTGGTGTGTTTGGGGTGCCAGAGTCTACACTTGTCTGTGTATAATATTAGCCTTTTAGCATGTTTTTTTTTTTTTTTTTTTTTTCAAATTGTTGCAGCACCTCTCTTCACAGTCTGTCAGTAACAATCTGTTTAGTTCTATGAAGCCCCTCCTTCCGAAAAGCACATTGTGCTCTGATTGGTCGGTGTGTTGTGATTGGTCAACTGCTTCGAGTTGTCACGCCCCTTTACCATCCTAGTGAGGCTCCATCTTTCCTAGTCCAGTCTTTCAATGCTTGTAGGCTAGAAACCACCTCAGCATTAAATGCTAGAATGAGACGGTCTAGTAAGTGTGCATATGTCATAAATGTTTCTGCTCCCGCAGTCACGGCGTGAAAATACTATTACAATTATAATTTGAAAAATACTTTATATTGACAAGCTTTATATTAACTGACTTTCCATTAATGCAGTACAGGTAATTACAACCATCTGTAGTTTCCCAGTGCTTTACATTATGCACAGTTAAGCATTAGCATGATTAATTTACAACAAAACAAAAGAGAATGTAAGTTGAGATATGCAGCCTTACTAGGACGCAGCCTTCCGTTTGAGAAGCATCCACTACTGACACAGCTATGTTCCTGGAAATAAACTTAAGACTACAATTGAGGCATTTCAGAGAGTTCAGTGCTTACTGATATCAGAATAACTCTCTTAGAGTGGAGTTTTGTAACTTTTTTGCAGACCTTTTTCATTCTCAAACAGCAACATTACATGTAAAAGAGCATAATAGGTCCTCTTTAATGTCCCTTCATTTTATATATTCATTTCATATATTATATATATGAGCTTTGGCATAGCTACAAAAATTAGTTATAATGCTTATTAATTTATAATTTTATTAGGCTTTAACTCTTTTACCACAAAGGATACTGACAATGATGTGATTTATTATTATTTTTTTGTCATATCTATTAACTTAAAAAATACATTAAAAGTGCAATTCATAAATACAATGGTCCCTATCATACACCTGGGGCCAGGCGCAAGTGTTCTTTGCTAGTTTCAGCTCGACGCAGTTATCATTTTCATGTCCTGCGCCACGTTGTTTAAATAGCAAATGCACTCGCGCCCATGATCTGGTTTGAAAACGAGGTGTGTTCAGGCGCATTGTTGGTATGTTGCTATTGAGGCAACTGAAACCAATTGTGCCATTGATCAACAAAATCCTGGTCTAAAGTCAATGGCGCAATTTTTATTTTTTTGTGCTTTAGTAATATAATATGCGCTTATAGGCGGGTCCAAAACACGCGTACACTCTGCTTATTACACACACAGGGACGTGCAGCAGCACACAAACATTTAAATATTAAAAATAAAAGGATTCCTCTCTGGAGAAGGGTTCAGTCTTTCCGCTCGCAAATGTAATAGCGAATTTGCCATGGTGCAAGCGCAACTGGCTTTTAAAGGGAATGGGAGATAAGACTCTGATTGGTTTATTGCACGTTATGCCCAAAACACACCCATTACTCATTAAGAGAATAGGGGCAACCCTTTTAGACCATGCTCCGGGCACGCCAACCATTTTTCCAAATGTTACACTAGCAAAAGTGGATTCGGACACGCCCTAAGTGCACCTATGCCGTGCGCTTTAGACCATGCGCCTAGATTGTTAAAATAGGGCCCAATGACTTAAATGCCCCTCTTCTGCAAGGAGCATGTCTTTAATTTCTGAATTAATGTTTATTTTGACATTTTTTTAGAGGGCATAAAGTAAACAATGCCAGGGAAATTATAGTTCAAATTTATATTAAATGCAATTAGCTGAATTGAAGAGTGTTTTTTCGACCCATTTAAGTGGAACTTAAGTACATCTTTATATATGTAATTTGATAATTCTATTGTCTTCGTAATGGTTAAATTTTACTGATTGTACTGACAAGCTTTTATGGTAAATTAAAATATACTTTAATGCAATTACTATTGAAATTTGAATGTCATGTATTTAAATATATTTTGTATTGATAAAGTTGCAATCTATTTAAAATATTAACTTTTAAATGTAATATCAAATAACACACTATAGTTAAAATTATAATCAACACATCAAAATTATAGTGTACTTCTTTAAAGCACATCAAAAGATTATTAAAACAATGATTTAAAATGTACTTCAAAGTAAATCTTTACTTTTATTCAAAGTGCACTTTTTAAAAGTGTACTTAAGTGTGTTAAGAAACAGTCATGAAAGTGTACACTTAAGTGGCCTTTTATTTCATTAATATTATATTATCTGCAAGTATGGTTTTTTAAAAATACACTTTGAAGTACACTACAGAGCACAGTCAATACAATACTATACAATGCAATATAATGTCACGTGATAACGGACCATCAGAAATTCACCCTCTTCTGATCATAACGACCACAACACTCCAAAAGAACACACTATCCTATTTCAAGTTTGCTAAAGACCACCTGCATGCTGCGAGCACTACTGGAGCAATGTTCTGTGGGCAAGTTTATCTGTTAACTAATTATACACAGCATGATGTTTTGATAAAAACAGAGCATACCAACAACAAAACCTCATCCCCAACTGTGAGGCATATGTCTGCAGAGTGGATCTGCTCTGATGCCCGAGGGTCTGGACTGCCTAAATCATTGAGGGACCAATGAATTTTAAGTTGTACAGTGGATTGTCAAGACATGATTTAAAACTCATGCAGTATGACCACAATCCAAAACACAGAAGTAAATCAACAACAGAATTCTCAAATTGCATAAAATTAAAATGGCCAAGTGGTCAAAGCTCTGAGCTCAATTTAATTTAAATGCTGTGTGATCTGGAACAGAACGTTCAAGAAGCATCCCAACAATACACATCAGCCAAAAACAATTTTGTAAATTTGAATGGGCCAGATAACATCCCTTCACCACAAAAAAATTAGAAGCTGTTGCCATTATCACTAATAAAAGTGGTTTAATTTAACAAGTCTTAGCTTAAAGGGATAGTTCACCATAAAATGAAAATTCTGTCATAATTTAATCACCCCCAATTTTCTAACCTGTTTGACTTTCGTTCTTCTGTGGAGCGTAAAAGAAGATATTTTGAGAAATGTCTGTTGTTTTTTTTCTCCATATAATGGAAGTCCATGGTGGAAGTCACTCTGGTTACCAGCATTCCTCAAAATACCTTTTTTGGATTACCCCAAGACCAGAGTTTGATTAATATCATAATCTGATTAATATCAACATAAATCATGCTGCTATGAGGCTCCCAGAACACATACACCACAATAGTAACATTTAGAAATTTTGTATTCAAAACACTTTTTTTTTTTTTTTAATTAGTTTTTAAAATCCAATTTAAGCATACTAACATTTCAATAAATAAATATATTTGGGGCAATTTAGTTTGTGATAAAACGTATATGTTTGATGTTTATTATTGATATGACGCCAATGAATCCAAGGTGTCAGCCAAAAACAAACCACTCTTTAAGCTCCCCTATGAGAAAATCAAGCTCACAGACATTAATGTCAGCAGTGTGGCTGTGATAAAGTGCACAAAGAAAGGAGTAGAGAACAAAACCAGTCTTTAATAAATCCAACAAGGTAACACTCAGGAGATAACCAGGAGAAATACACACAACCACAATGACACAACTAAAGATGACATGGAACAATGAACAGAGGAAACTCAGAGATTAAATACACAGAGATAACAAGGTGACTAAACAACAGGTGAATGTAATCCAATCAGAAATCATAGAAACTAACTAGCAAACAGAACTCAGGTAAAGCAGAACAAGGAGCAGAATGAAAACGAAACCAAAACAGAACGAGACAGTTACAGTACAGGTACAGGACGGCGATGATGGTGGGAGGAGCCAGGGAGGAGACGAGAGCATGAGGAACCAGATGGGGACCTAGACCACAGCCGGGACAAAGGCCCATGGTGGAGTCGAGGGAGGGAGAAGCCATGGTGGAGACTTGGCACGACAGACTGAGATGGAGCCGATGGAGGTGTAGACCCAGGTGGAGCCGTAAGGACAATGGTCCCAGGTATTCCGAGGGAAGGAGGAGCCAAGGTGGAGCCGATTGGTCATCAAGCCAAAGTTGAGTGACTGGCTCAGCGGCAGCGGCTGGAAGCAGAGCCAGGGGATCCTCTTGCCAAGGCGGAGCTGGAGACCAGAAGACCTAAGGCAGATCCACACAGCAGAGTGGATTCAGAGGAAGAGCTGGATTCAGAGGAAGACAGCGGAGGCAGTTCTGAGGAACTGGCTTTTATAGACAGAGGAGGTGGATCTTTGGAGACACAGGAGACTGAAATCAACAGCTAGGCAGGACAGGCAGAGACACAGGAGACTTGGAGCTGGGTGGGACCAGCGTAGATACAGGAGACTTGAAGCTCACCCTCAGCAATGGGAGTGTGGAGTGTGGGCATGCCCTTGAATTCCATGAGCACACTCATGGCAAGGACGATGTTGCTGGCTCACACACCTTGTCAGACTCTCTGTGGGGCTTGTTCTCCGGGATGATGATTGGCTTAGGTGTTGACAATGGCACCGGCATTGCGGCAGGCTCGGGCTCCATGTCTGCGATAGGTTCTGGCATAGGCTCCGTGCAGGGTGTGCTGTGCTCTGGGTCTGGAGTGGGGCTGGTGATGTCTTCCTCAGCAGAGCAGATGGTGAATGGGGATCCGCAGTTCACCAGCACCCACTCCACATAGGCAGCAAATGACCATCAAGTTTTGAAATCTCTGGATAATAATATGGTACTCCATATACCAGCAATGCTACATGACATGAATAAATTAAGCAGATAATAAATACAGCAACAGTATAAACAGATGCAGCAAACAGTGAAACAAAAAAGAATCTTTTGTCACTTGGTGATTGAAGTTATTTGTCTTTAATACATGTCCCTACCACTTTTTGCCAGCGTCAATATTGTCCCCACCGCTTTTTTAAATATCTCATGGTACAGATGTACCTAATACAACAGAAACATCTCCTTTTGATTAGCAATTCGTTCATTTGTGTTAAATAAGAGGCTATTTTGAACTAGAATGTGTTAATCTTGAAATCATGCTGAGTGTTCCTTGTCAGTGGCAGAAGGCAACAGTGTTCTCTTGGCGCCCGTGCACAGTCTTCACACAAACAAGTGCTTCAATCTATCGCTTAAGCCTGTTGCAGAGACTCTCTATTCGTTCTGGTGAAATCACAAAGCAAAATGCACACAAATGTGTCCCTGCTCGTGATATACAATCACTGATGACCTAAAGACTTTGCTTTTAATGAGAAAGGAAAAAAAAAAAACTATTCAAGGCCAGATTAGAACCCAGAACCTCTGGCACGCTTAACAAAAATTGCACCACCAGTTCATTAGGACTCACCAATGTTAACCCATTTAAGCCCACCGGCAACTAGTCGCCGCAGTGTATAGTTGTCATTTTTCTAGATGTTATCCATGTTTTATGTCTCAATGACATGCAAGCAAACAACCAAATAAAGGATTTCAAGAAAAAAAAAAAAAGTCTTCCTGTCACATGAGGCTGCCAACTTCCTACCCCTACTTCTAGGAAGCATGGTGAAGGCAAACCCTCCCAAAGAAAGGTCATTTTCATGTTACTAATAAGTATTTTTTGTTGACATCTTTTATATATATACACTCACCTAAAGGATTATTAGGAACACCTGTTCAATTTCTCATTAATGCAATTATCTAATCAACCAATCACATGGCAGTTGCTTCAATGCATTTAGGGGTGTGGTCCTGGTCAAGACAATCACCTGAACTCCAAACTGAATGTCAGAATGGGAAAGAAAGGTGATTTAAGCAATTTTGAGCGTGGCATGGTTGTTGGTGCCAGACGGGCCGGTCTGAGTATTTCACAATCTGCTCAGTTACTGGGATTTTCACGCACAACCATTTCTAGAGTTTACAAAGAATGGTGTGAAAAGGGAAAAACATCCAGTATGCGACAGTCCTGTGGGCGAAAATGCCTTGTTGATGCTAGAGGTCAGAGGAGAATGGGCCGACTGATTCAAGCTGATAGAAGAGCAACTTTGACTGAAATAACCACTCGTTACAACCGAGGTATGCAGCAAAGCATTTGTGAAGCCACAACACGCACAACCTTGAGGCGGATGGGCTACAACAGCAGAAGACCCCACCGGGTACCACTCATCTCCACTACAAATAGGAAAAAGAGGCTACAATTTGCACGAGCTCACCAAAATTGGACAGTTGAAGACTGGAAAAATGTTGCCTGGTCTGATGAGTCTCGATTTCTGTTGAGACAGTCAGATGGTAGAGTCAGAATTTGGCGTAAACAGAATGAGAACATGGATCCATCATGCCTTGTTACCACTGTGCAGGCTGGTGGTGGTGGTGTAATGGTGTGGGGGATGTTTTCTTGGCACACTTTAGGCCCCTTAGTGCCAATTGGGCATCGTTTAAATGCCACGGCCTACCTGAGCATTGTTTCTGACCATGTCCATCCCTTTATGACCACCATGTACCCATCCTCTGATGGCTACTTCCAGCAGGATAATGCACCATGTCACAAAGCTCGAATCATTTCAAATTGGTTTCTTGAACATGACAATGAGTTCACTGTACTAAAATGGCCCCCACAGTCACCAGATCTCAACCCAATAGAGCATCTTTGGGATGTGGTGGAACGGGAGCTTCGTGCCCTGGATGTGCATCCCACAAATCTCCATCAACTGCAAGATGCTATCCTATCAATATGGGCCAACATTTCTAAAGAATGCTTTCAGCACCTTGTTGAATCAATGCCACGTAGAATTAAGGCAGTTCTGAAGGCGAAAGGGGGTCAAACACAGTATTAGTATGGTGTTCCTAATAATCCTTTAGGTGAGTGTGTATATATATATATATATATATATATATATATATATATATATATAATTTTTATTTTTTATTATTTTTTTTTTATATATATCCAAACAAAAGAAATCTTACAAGAGATCTGTAGTTTTTTGTATACTTAGTCAAAAGTCCAAGCGGCAACTATAGTTGCCGGTGGGCAAATGACTTGTAAGTACATATATCATGGGGTATACTGTGTTAATAGGTTAATAAATCAAGATTTTTGGTCTTTAGTGTTTTTTGCTTTCATAATATCCCACCTAAAACATAACTTAACCCTTTAACTGACATCTGTACTGTACAGTAGACCTTAATTCGATGGGGAAAAATATAATATTTTATGATATTATGTCTTGTAAGGGCCAAAATATTGAGGACCCTTCATCCAGTTTAGATGCGTTTCATTCTAATCGGTCAAGGACCCTAATTCTTTTTATGACTAGTAGCTTACGATTCCGTTATAACGTGGAAATTCAGACAAGTAATGAGTTTATATTTTCATTATTATATTAGTCAGCCATTGAATACTATGGGACTATTTTATTTGTTTTTTTTTGTTATATAGATGTAATTTTTTCGTCATTCTATTTATTTATTTTCATTTAACTTTTTGATACACAGTGCCCTGTTGGGGCAACTTAATGGCTGCACTTTGTTCTGCACTATGTTCCACCACTTTAAGACAAATGTATTTGTTGTTTGTTTTCATATTCAAAAGATTATAAGATGGATGCAGCTTTTTTGAGTTTGCATCGAATGTTCTTCGACTTTTATACATAATAAATTTGTTTATGAATAAAGATTGATCTGTTGAAAGCAGTTATATTGAGTTAGATGACAAATGTTCTCCTCCTATTCAAATTTGACATTGAAGGGGTGCATACAACATATTTGCCCATCGGCAACTATACAGTGGGGAGAACAAGTATTTGATACACTGCCGATTTTGCAGGTTTGCCCACTTACAAAGCATGTAGAAGTCTGTAATTTTTATCATAGGTACTCTTCAACTGTGAGTGACGGAATCTAAAACAAAAATCCAGAAAATCACATTGTATGATTTTTAAGTAATTAATTTGCATTTTATTGCATGACATAAGTATTTGATACATCAGAAAAGCTGAACTTAATATTTGGTACAGAAACCTTTGTTTGCAATTACGGAGATCATACGTTTCCTGTAGTTCTTGACCAGGTTTGCACACACAGCAGCAACTCCTCCATACAGACCTTCTCCAGATCCTTCAGGTTTCGGGGCTGTCGCTGGGCAATACGGACTTTCAGCTCCCTCCAAATATTTTCTATTGGGTTCAGGTCTGGAGACTGGCTAGGCCACTCCAGGACCTTGAGATGCTTCTTACGGAGCCACTCCTTAGTTGCCCTGGCTGTGTGTTTTGGGTCGTTGTCATGCTGGAAGACCCAGCCACGACCCATCTTCAATTCTCTTACTGAGGGAAGGAGGTTGTTGGCCAAGATCTCGCGATACATGGCCCCATCCATCCTCCCCTCAATACGGTGCAGTCGTCCTGTCCCCTTTGCAGAAAAGCATCCCCAAAGAATGATGTTTCCACCTCCATGCTTCACTGTTGGGATGGTGTTCTTGGGGTTGTACTCATCCTTCTTCTTCCTCCAAACACGGCGAGTGGAGTTTAGACCAAAAAGCTCTATTTTTGTCTCATCACACCACATGACCTTCTCCCATTTCTCCTCTGGATCATCCAGATGGTCATTGGCAAACTTCAGACGGGCATGGACATGCGCTGGCTTGAGCAGGGGGACCTTGTGTGCGCTGCAGGATTTTAATCCATGACGGCGTAGTGTGTTACTAATGGTTTTCTTTGAGACTGTGGTCCCAGCTTTCTTCAGGTCATTGACCATGTCCTGCCGTGTAGTTCTGGGCTGATCCCTCACCTTCCTCATGATCGTTGATGCCCCACGAGGTGAGATCTTGCATGGTGCCCCAGACCGAGGGAGATTGACCGTCATCTTGAACTTCTTCCATTTTCTAATAATTGCGCCAACAGTTGTTGCCTTCTCACCAAGCTGCTTTCCTATTGTCCTGTAGCCCATCCCAGCCTTGTGCAGGTCTACAATTTTATCCCTGATGTCCTTACACAGCTCTCTGCTCTTGGCCATTGTGGAGAGGTTGGAGTCTGTTTGATTGAGTGTGTGGACAGGTGTCTTTTATACAGGTAACAAATTCAAACAGGTGCAGTTAATACAGGTAATGAGTGGAGAACAGGAGGGCTTCTTAAAGAAAAACTAACAGGTCTGTGAGAGCCGGAATTCTTACTGGTGATCAAATACTTATGTCATGCAATAAAATGCAAATTAATTATTTAAAAATCATACAATGTGATTTTCTGGATTTTTGTTTTAGATTCCGTCTCTCACAGTTGAAGAGTACCTATGATAAAAATTACAGACCTCTACATGCTTTGTAAGTAGGAAAACCTGCAAAATCGGCAGTGTATCAAATACTTGTTCTCCCCACTGTAGTTCCCCCCACACATTCAAATACGATTTAAAAAAAAAAAAAAAAAAAACCTGGGGAAAATAAATGCAGAACATGTTCACATAGGACACTATTAACATAACTATATGCATGAAACCATTCAGAAAAATTTGGGCACAAATGGGTTAAATTCTGATCTACGTATTTATTCACTAATGTAAATGCTAATAAAGTCGCTGCCTATTTTTTTTTACTTTTTTTACTCTTGTAAAATAACGTTATCGTTGATTTATATACATTTTGATTTGGACTTACAGTAGCGATGATTCATACAGAAATGTACAATATATAATTCCAACCTTTTTCTCCTCAACTCTCTGTACTCCAGTGAGGGTGAGCTGATCTTTAGGATGTCACTTCCTGTGGGCCCATGGCTGAAGGTGAAGGAAGCAGGTGTGACTGAAGTTCTTCTGGAGGAGTTTGTCCTGAAGCCTCTACTGGCCTTGAACTCTCTAAGTCCTACAGCAGAGCTTTATCGGCTGAAGAGGAAGATAATGGACAGTCCGGTCAACTGTGAGTTATTGAGTGTTTAGCTCTCATGGGCCTTCAAACACGTTTTCTAGCTCTAGACCACTCATTGAGTTAATCTAGACCTCTGGCATTTTCCTACTTCAGATGCATTTTCTATTCATGAGACTGAAATTACTATTTAAAGAGATAGTTGACTGAAAAATTAAAGTTCGGCCATCTTTTACTCACCGCCATATCATTCCAGACCTATATGACAAAAATAGATGTTTTCATAGTCATAGAATTTAAGAACCAGCTGTTGCCAGACGTCGTCACAAATATTTTATAAAACATGTTTAATATTTGCGACTGGTGCCGGCGACTATGCTGGGACAATGCATTCCCTGTCATCATTCATCCTTATTTTTTTAATTTTGTCAAACACATTTTATTTTTTGTTTCTTTTGTAAAATTTTATAAATTAACATTGCAAGTTAATTGTTTTTAGGCTATTCATGTTCTACAGATGAAAAAGTGAAACTGCAATCTGTAAAAATTCTGAATAAGCAGTGATTTCTCTCACTTTAAAAATAACATCAAGTAGCTATCCATTTCGACCTGGGGTCTAATAAAAGTTAAACAGAAAAAATAAAATGGTAGCTTATGTAGGCTATGAAACTGCACTTGTATCTGAATTCATTTAAATAGTCTAACTAATAAAACAAATCACAAAAAAAAAAATTTTTTTTTTATATATATATATATATACAGTGGGGAGAACAAGTATTTGATACACTGCCGATTTTGCAGGTTTGCCCACTTACAAAGCATGTAGAGGTCTGTAATTTTTATCATAGGTACACTTCAACTGTAAGAGACGGAATCTAAAACAAAAATCCAGAAAATCACATTGTATGATTTTTAAATAATTAATTTGCATTTTATTGCATGACATAAGTATTTGATCACCTACCAACCAGTAAGAATTCTGGCTCTCACAGACCTGTTAGTTTTTCTTTAAGAAGCCCTCCTGTTTTCCACTCATTACCTGTATTAACTGCACCTGTTTGAACTTGTTACCTGTATAAAAGACACCTGTCCACACACTCAATCAAACAGACTCCAACCTCTCCACAATGGCCAAGACCAGAGAGCTGTGTGAGGGATAAGGGATAAAACTGTAGACCTGCACAAGGCTGGGATGGGCTACAGGACAATAGGCAAGCAGCTTGATGAGAAGGCAACAACTGTTGGCACAATTATTAGAAAATGGAAGTAGTTCAAGATGACGGTCAATCTCCCTCGGTCTGGGGCACCATGCAAGATCTCACCTCGTGGGGCATCAATGATCATGAGGAAGGTGAGGGATCAGCCCAGAACTACACGGCAGGACATGGTCAATGACCTGAAGAGAGCTGGGACCACAGTCTCAAAGAAAACCATTAGTAACACACTACGCCGTCATGGATTAAAATCCTGCAGCTCACGCAAGGTCCCCCTGCTCAAGCCAGCGCATGTCCAGGCCCGTCTGAAGTTTGCCAATGACCATCTGGATGATCCAGAGGAGGAATGGGAGAAGGTCATGTGGTCTGATGAGACAAAAATAGAGCTTTTTGGTCTAAACTCCACTCGCCGTGTTTGGAGGAAGAAGAAGGATGAGTACAACCCCAAGAACACCATCCCAACCGTGAAGCATGTAGGTGGAAACATCATTCTTTGGGGATGCTTTTCTGCAATGGGGACAGGACGACTGCACCGTATTGAGGGGAGGATGGATGGGGCCATGTATCGCAAGATCTTGGCCAACAACCTCCTTCCCTCAGTAAGAGCATTGAAGATGGGTCGTGGCTGGGTCTTCCAGCATGACAACGACCCGAAACACACAGCCAGGGCAACTAAGGAGTGGCTCTGTAAGAAGCATCTCAAGGTCCTGGAGTGGCCTAGCCAGTCTCCAGACCTGAACCCAATAGAAAATCTTTGGAGGGAGCTGAAAGTCCGTATTGCCCAGCGACACCCCCAAAACCTGAAGGATCTGGAGAAGGTCTGTATGGAGGAGTAGGCCAAAATCCCTGCTGCAGTGTGTGCAAACCTGGTCAAGAACTACAGGGAACGTATGATCTCTGTAATTGCAAGCAAAGGTTTCTGTATCAAATATTAAGTTCTGCTTTTCTGATGTATCAAATACTTATGTCATGCAATAAAATGCAAATTAATTATTTAAAAATCATACAATGTGATTTTCTGGATTTTTGTTTTAGATTCCGTCACTCACAGTTGAAGAGTACCTATGATAAAAATTACAGACTTCTACATGCTTTGTAAGTGGGCAAACCTGCAAAATCGGCAGTGTATCAAATACTTGTTCTCCCCACTGTATGTATATATATATATATATATATATATATATATATATATATATATATATATATATATATATATATATATATATATACACTCACCTAAAGGATTATTAGGAACACCTGTTCAATTTCTCATTAATGCAATTATCTAATCAACCAATCACATGGCAGTTGCTTCAATGCATTTAGGGGTGTGGTCCTGGTCAAGACAATCTCCTGAACTCCAAACTGAATGTCAGAATGGGAAAGAAAGGTGATTTAAGCAATTTTGAGCGTGGCATGGTTGTTGGTGCCAGACGGGCCGGTCTGAGTATTTCACAATCTGCTCAGTTACTGGGTATTTCACGCACAACCATTTCTAGAGTTTACAAAGAATGGTGTGAAAAGGGAAAAACATCCAGTATGCGGCAGTCCTGTGGGCGAAAATGCCTTGTTGATGCTAGAGGTCAGAGGAGAATGGGCCGACTGATTCAAGCTGATAGAAGAGCAACTTTGACTGAAATAACCACTCGTTACAACCAAGGTATGCAGCAAAGCATTTGTGAAGCCACAACACGCACAACCTTGAGGCGGATGGGCTACAACAGCAGAAGACCCCACCGGGTACCACTCATCTCCACTACAAATAGGAAAAAGAGGCTACAATTTGCACGAGCTCACCAAAATTGGACAGTTGAAGACTGGAAAAATGTTGCCTGGTCTGATGAGTCTCGATTTCTGTTGAGACATTCAGATGGTAGAGTCAGAATTTGGCGTAAACAGAATGAGAACATGGATCCATCATGCCTTGTTACCACTGTGCAGGCTGGTGGTGGTGGTGTAATGGTGTGGGGGATGTTTTCTTGGCACACTTTAGGCCCCTTAGTGCCAATTGGGCATTGTTTAAATGCCACGGCGTACCTGAGCATTGTTTCTGACCATGTCCATCCCTTTATGACCACCGTGTACCCATCCTCTGATGGCTACTTCCAGCAGGATAATGCACCATGTCACAAAGCTCGAATCATTTCAAATTGGTTTCTTGAACATGACAATGAGTTCACTGTACTAAAATGGCCCCCACAGTCACCAGATCTCAACCCAATAGAGCATCTTTGGGATGTGGTGGAACGGGAGCTTCGTGCCCTGGATGTGCATCCCACAAATCTCCATCAACTGCAAGATGCTATCCTATCAATATGGGCCAACATTTCTAAAGAATGCTTTCAGCACCTTGTTGAATCAATGCCACGTAGAATTAAGGCAGTTCTGAAGGCGAAAGGGGGTCAAACACAGTATTAGTATGGTGTTCCTAATAATCCTTTAGGTGAGTGTGTATATATATATATATGAGGAAATACAGTTCCTTAAATATCTCTGCTGCTCTTCTGTCAAATGAAGTTATGCTTTCAGAGTTTCCAGTGTTGGCAGTCCCATTAAATAGAATTAGGAGCGTTGTACATTTACTAGACTGGTAAAATGAAAATTAAAATATACAAATAACATTTTAAATAACTTCTGTTTCTGAATAAATAAAGCAGTATTTTATATTTTGTTCTAACCAGTAACTGGTAACTCTGGATCCGGAGCAAAAAAATATATAATTCCTTTTTGAGAATATCATAGCTTGATTATAGGTTAAAAAAAAAAAAAAAAAAAAAAACAGCACTAGAAATGTTGTAATCTCGCATAGTTCTGTTCGGGAGAATGTTCCTTCATGACTCACCAATCACCAATCGTTAAGTGTGTCGTGTAGTGGACTGAGTCAGTCATTCAGTTTGTGCTCCTCTCTGATTATCAATAACTAAAATCTGCTCCAGTCGATGGAAACAGTCTTTGGGCCCTATCATACACCCGGCGCAATACGACGCCAGGCACGAAGCAAGTGTTTTTTGCTAGTTTCAGCTCAACGCAGTTATCATTTTAACGCCCTGCTCCACGTTGTTTAAATAGCAAATGCACTCGCGCCCATCTGTTCGCCCATGGACGTGCTGGTCTGAAAACGAGGTGTGTTCAGGCGCATTGTTGGCGCGTTGCTATTTTGAGGCAACTGAAAACGACTGCGCCGTTGACCAACAAAAACCTGGTCTAAAGTCAATACCGCATTATTTTTGTTATTTTAAGGGCGCGTTAGTAATATGCGCCTATAGGCGGGTGCACAACGCGCGTACACTCTGCTTATTACACACACAAGGACGCGCAGCAGCACATAAAACATGCCAAATATTAAAAATAAAAGGATTGCAATATAAAAGATTATTATTCTGTACATAAAGATAAAAATGCCTACATGTCATAATGGATAGTCATTGCATGTATTGGAATTACCTATTTGCAGTAATGACGAATGAAATTGGCTACTTATTTAACCAATCATGGCAATACACACATTCAAACTGACTCGTCAGGTTGAGGGTGTCTATATTCCGCCATGTAAATAGCGACTCCACCATGGTGCAAGCGCAACTGGCTTTTAAAGGGAATGGGAGATGAGACTCTGATCGGTTTATTGCACGTTATGCCAAAAACACACCCATGACTCATTAAGAGACTAGGTACAACCCTTTTGGACCATGCGCAGGGCGTGCCGATCGTTTTTTCTGTCGTTAAACTAGCAAAAGTGGATTCGGACACGCCTTAAGTGCACCTGCGCCATGCGCTTCAGACCATGCACTCAGATCCTTAAAATAGGGCCCTTTTAAGTGTGTTGAGTTCAGAGTTCAGTGTTAAGTTTAGAATGTTTCAGCTAGTCGTTAAGTGTTTCCCCAGCTTCAGTTGACATGTAGTTGCACATTAAGGAGAGTTAGTTGACATGTAGTTGCACATTAATGAGGGTTAGTTGACATGTAGTTGCACATTAAGGAGGGTTAGTTGACATGTAGTTGCACATTAAGGAGGGTAAGGAGGGTTAGTTGACATGTAGTTGCACATTAAGGAGGGTAAGGAGGGTTAGTTGACATGTAGTTGCACATTAAGGAGGGTTAGTTGACATGTAGTTGCACATTAAGGAGGGTTAGTTGACATGTAGTTGCAAAGTTACTTATTGTTAAAAGTGGACTACTGAAATAAAGTGTAACCCAAAAGTCGTAGAGGTTTGAAACATAAATGATGACAAACAAATGACTCATTTTAAAGGTGATTTTTCTCCGTTTCATCTAATCTGTCTTTGTACTTTATTTCTTCTGTCCAGATCAGGCATTTCTAGTGGCAGATGTCTATTTGGTGTCATTTGATGGACATCTGTTCAAACTCCCAGCTTCCTGTGACTTCATCCTAGCAGCTGATGTCATCAAGCACACCTTCAGCATTGCACTCAAATCTGTCAGGTTCAAACGTCGCTCGCTTGAGGTGCAAATGCAAAACACAATGATTGCAATTCACCCAAATGGAGAGGTACATCTTGTTGTTCTTTTGATGCCCAATATTGGTTTCATAGCTAATTTAGAAACTTTATCTGAAAAATGAAATATGATCTAATTAAACAGATTTAAACAAAAAATTGTCGATTTTAGGTGGAGATTAATTGCCACATAACGCACATACCATACACTAACCATGAAGTGGCTATCAGAAAGGATGGAAACATGATTGAGGTGTCCAATGAGAGAGGACTTCGGGTCTCATGTGACCCTCATCTAGAGGTTTGCAGTGCGGTCCTAGATGGATGGCTTCACGGTAAGATTATTAACTTTGTTTACTACATTACTTTCAGAACTATTTTTTAGCAATAACATTTTGCTAAAACTCTTTCAAGACAGTTCTTGACCAGAGCTCTGATGGTATATGCTATTCTTTGGCAGATAGATTGACTGATTGATTGACTGATTGACTGATTGACTGATTGACTGATTGACTGATTGACTGATTGATTGATTGATTGATTGATTGATTGATTGATTTTTTTTTTTTTTTACAATTTAATGCAGCCTTACTGAATAAAAGTATAAATTTCTTTAAGAAAAAGCAAAAGTCATAGTGACCCCAAACTTCAAACATCTTTGTCTCTTTTTTTTTTTTTTTTTTTTTTTTTTCTTTCTTCGAATTTTCAAAAAAATTTTTGCTTTGTATTACATGTTATGAAGTTATGATTAATCTCTGAGCTGGCTGGTTTAGTTCAAGGCCTAGAACTAGAAATAATTAGTGGTTATAAAAAAAAAAAAATGTGAAAACTACTTCTTGAACCAAGGAAAGTGGGCAGTCACTGTTGTGTTAATGTGATGTGTTAACAGATTTAATGGCACTTAAAATCACTGCTGCCTACAAAAGTACTCTCTGGTTGCGGTGAATCATTCTAATGCATCATGGTCTAACATGTTATTTTAATCAATTGTTTTTCAGGTGTGTCCACTGGTCTTTTAGGAACCAATGATAATGAGGCAGCTAATGAGCTGCTTCTGCCAGATGGCTCCCACACATGCAGTGTGCTTCAGTTTACTCACAGCTGGCAGGTAGCGAAAGAAACCTGTGAGAAATGTACACCTGTTTAGCATATGAGATCACAGCACAAATAAAACAGACAGACACGAACCACAGCACTATTTCTATTATTTTGCTTCATATGTACTTAGCCTGTGCATGCTTTTTTGTATTTCATATCATAATGTGTCATGTAACATAATGCAGTGGCATGCACTGGGGGGGCCGGGGGGGGCTTGAGCCCCTGCCCCTTTAATTGTGAAAGTGCCCTTTTCGATCGCACTGCAGTGCCCCTGGGAACGCGATTCCTAATTTCTACTGGAGGCGATTTAACCAACACCCCCGCTTACGACGCTTACAAGACTTCGCAATGAATGAGTGAAAATACAGGGCTTATATAGGCAGAGTTTAACAATGAGACATAGCTGAACATAATCACAACATAATGAGTCCAGGCAATGAGTTATGGGAAAGGAAGTTCATGATCTAATAGCAATGGACTAGGGAGAAGTGCCCTCTGTTGGATATCATGGGCACTCCAGCTGGTGGATGTGACATAGCCCCCCAACCAGTCACATAAATCCAGGAGGGGGGTGGAGCGGAAGCGGACCCGGGGGCAGGACAGAGGGCCAGGTCCATGGCGTGGAGGCGAGACTGAGGTGGAGCTGGCAGAGCAGGTGGCCAAGGTGGAGCAGGCCTGTATGCCCATAACAGTGCAGGCAGGGTGTTCCAGGTTGACCATGGTCATGTCAGGGCAAACAGGAAAGTTCAGGGGTGACCTCCGTGGTCGTATCATGGCGTACAGGAAGTTCAGGGACGACCTCAGTGGTCATGTCAGGGCCGATAGAGAGTACAGGGGCAGGAATGACCTTCGTGGTCGAGTCATAGCGGACAGAGAGTTCATGAGCAGATGCCGCCACTTCGGAAGGAACTGAAGAAGCGTATGTGGCCCAGACACATAGAATGGCCATCGCCGTAACTGGGAGTGCAATCGACGGTGGGAGAACCTCTGAGACCCCCAGACTCTCTATTACTGGATCTAGAAGCAATGGACTTGAAGACGATGTTGGGACTACTGAGATGCCAGCTGCTCACACGGACATCAGCACTGGGTCCACAAAACTGGAAAGACAGATAATCCAAAAAGACAACCGGGCAGAAAAACACAGGCAAACAGGGAAATACGGGAAACCAGGCAGAAAGTCAAACTCAAAACACGAGTAACCAGAGGGAGAGCACTCAGAAATGCAGTGCGACACTTACAAGACTTTGCAACGAATGAGTGAAAATACAGGGCTTATATAGGCAGAGTTTAACAATGAGACATAGCTGAACATAATCACAACATAATGAGTCCAGGCAATTAAATAAAGCTCATGATCTGATAGCAATGGACTAGGGAGCAGTGGCCTCTGGTGGATATCATGGGTTCTCCAGCTGGCAGATGTGACAGCTGCTGCTGCAGAGCAAGTGTGGCTTTGCTTCTGCTAATAGATACACAGACATGCTGCTGTGAGCATGTAAGATCTGCTGGAGCTGCATGAATAGACATGCATAAATCCTGTAGCAGATCTAGGCAGGTGGAACTGGGGGAGGGTTTTAGAGGTAGGCTACTCTGATGCAGGGACTAGCCAACAGCAAACACTGAACCAGACTATTTAAATGTTGAGCGAGCAATCTCATTGGCTGCAGGATCAGCAGAGGCCAATCAGCTTGTGCCATGTGGCAATGATGTGATTGCTTGCAGACTGCATGTAAAGGATCTATCAGCCTGCGCCCTCTATAGTTTCATATCTGAACTACATATTAAAATTTTTAGTAATTTTGTTATGTGCTTTTATTATTTTTTTTTTTTTTATATTGCTATTTAGGTTTATTTTCATTTTAGATTTAGATTTTATTTATTTCCAGTTGACTTTGATTTGATAAACTTTATTAATCCCAAGGGAAATTTACACATCACAGCAGCACATACCACACAATAATGATCATAATAAAATATAAAAGACATTTACAACAACAATTATTTTCCAGTATCAGTTCCGCAAGGTATTATGATTATATACAACCAAGTGATTCTGTAATATAATCTATCATCTTGTATAGCACTGATTGTACAGTCTAATAGCATTTGGTAAAAAGGACTCACTAGAGCTCGAACTATTTCATGAAGGATAGTTAAGGCTTAGTTAATAATTTGTGATTTTACTTAAACTTATTTCTAATGTGCATTTAGTTTGAGTTTTTTAACTAATATTTGTATTTTATTTTATTTCAGATTTATTTCAATTAACAGAAATGTTTTTAATAGTTTTAGTTAACAGTAATAACCCTGATTTGCTGTTGCATATTTTCAAACTTTGGAACCTTTGTGGTTCCATATGGAAAAAGGACAGTGTCAACATTAATCAAAACATCTTTTGTGTTCCACGGGAGAGAAGAATGTCATGCGGATTTTGGAATGACATGAGGGTGACTAAAGAGTGTGTGGCTCTAATTTGATATTTTTATGCCCTTTGCTTTTAGGTGGATCCGGAATGTGCCAGCAGGACAGCTGAAATCTGTCAGAATGCCACTGCCGACTCCCTGTCGTGCAAATTTCTGTTCTCCTCCACAAATTCTCCTCTGAGCCCCTGTTTCAGAGTGGTAACTACTATACTCTTTTTCCTCTCACTCAAAGACATGTGCTAACTATTACAAGCTAGTGTATATAAAGATCCCTTTGATTCATAAAAAGACATCCACTCCTTGGTGGAAGTGAGGAAATGAAAATGAGAATGAAAGAATGCAATAGTAAACAACACAACAAACTTAAGATGAAGAATTCTCTCTGTCACACTGTTTTTATTTTTACATTGCGCTTATGAGTGTTCATTTTTTGGGTTTTCTATATTTTTTTAGGTGGATCCTGTGCAGTTCATGTTGAAGTGTGATGGATTGGTGTGCATACGTGATGAGCGTGCAGATGTTTCCAGACCAGCCTTTTGCACACTGGCCTCTGCCTATATCCATCTATGCCATAGAAACTATGTTCCACTGGAGCTGCCAGTGCAGTGCGGTCAGTATTCTCCCTTCTCATGATGACTGCACACAAAATCTATAACCATATTTTAAATAGATAACCACTAGGACTGCACGATTTGGTAAAAAAAAAATCACATTGAGATTAATTTGACACATATTGTGGTTGTAATTTGATCTGCGGCATGGCGAGCATTTAATATTGCTGTTGACTAGTTATCTAAAAGAAATAAAAAGCAATAAAATCACAATGAAACAGCAGGTGTCATTTTAAACAGAGTGTGCAAAAAATTATTTTGTGTATATCTTTTTTTATACCAAGTTATGTATTTTTTCCCACACTCAATAGGTACTCTTCAAGTCACCTTTATTTATATCGCGCTTTTTACAATGCAGATTGTTTCAAAGCAGCTTCACAGTGTTAACAGGAAAATAATGCAACAGAATTTGATTCGGCTGTACAGCCGCTCTGGAGAAAACAGTGATGTCATCCAGCTCAATTAAATTATCATATAGTGTCAATGCAGGCGGATCAGTAATATAGTTGAATATTTAGTGTCCCCAACTAAGCAAGCCAAAAGCCAAAGGCGATAGAGGCGACGGTGGCAAAGAGCCAAAACTCCATCAGGTGACATAATGGAGAAAAAAACCTTGGGAGAAACCAGGCTCAGTCGGGGTGCCAGTTCTCCTCTGGCCAACGAACAAACAGTGTATGATTATGATTCAGGCAACATCAGAAGTCAGATTAGATTGGAACATTCACAATTACTGTAAGTCCTCTATAAAAGAGACAAACTGAAAAGGGTTGACCCAAAAGTGAACAAAAAAAAAAATCCAATTTCCGTAGCATTCATGTTGTATCTGGGCTTGAAAGTAGACTGATTACTTTGGTATACTTTTTGTCTAAGTTCACTTTTCATTCACACTAGGGCTGCACGATAAATCGCAATAAAACCGCACGCGATTTGGCAAAGGCTGCGATTATTGCATGCGCAGTTTCTCAGTGCAGCACGGCTGTGATCAGTAGTAAATGCTGCTCCATCTGCAAGCCAGAGGGCGCTCTCACGCAGGGTACTCCAAATATGTGCCGATAGCAGTACGGTAGCACACGTCATTGGAAATCCCTATGAAACTATCGGTGAGCTGAATAAACATTTGAAATGCTTTGATTAAACATGACTAAATGCTTCTCATGTTTGGAAAGATGTTTGACGTGTTCCTTTTTCAAATGCACGTTATAAGCGACTCAAACTCGCAGTGATTTCAGATGAAGTAGCATTTGCTACTGATCACAGAGCCGTCCTGCACTGACAAACTGCGCATAAAAGATAATCGCAGCCTTTGCGATTTCATAATCGTGATAAGCCAAATCGCGTTAAGCGCGATTTTCATGTAAATTGCGATTTATCGTGCAGCCCTAATTCACACTGTTTTTTTTTAATTAACTCAGTCCTATAATCTTCTTCTCCTCCTCCTCCTCCTCCTCCTCCTCCCCCTTCTCCTCCTCCTCCCCCTTCTCTTCCTCCTCCTCCTCCTCCCCCTTCTCTTCTCCTTCTCCTCCACCTCCTTCTCCTCTTCTTCCTTCTCCTCCCCCTCCTTCTTCTTCTCATTCTCCTCCTTATTCTCCTCCTCCTCCTCCTCCTTCTCCTTCTCCTCCTTATTCTCCTCCTCCTCCTCCTTCTCCTTCTCCCCCTTCTCTTCTCCTTCTCCTTCTCCTCCACCTCCTTCTCCTCTTCTTCCTTCTCCTCCCCCTCCTTCTCCTCCCCCTCCTTGTTCTTCTCCCCCTCCTTGTTCTTCTCATTCTCCTCCTTATTCTCCTCCTCCTTCTCCTCCTCCTCCTCCTTCTCCTCCTCCTTCTCCTCCTCCTTCTCCTCCTCCTCCTCCTCCTCCTCCTTTTTCTTCTTTTCCTTCTTCTTTTCCTCCCCCTCCTTCTTTTTCTTCTTCTCTTTCTTCTCTTCTTCCTCCTTCTCTTCCTCCCCCTCCTCCTTCAACTCCTCCTTCTTCTCCTTCTCCTCCTCCTCCTTCACCTCCTCCTCCTCCTTCACCTCCTTCTCCCCCTTCTCTTCTCCTTCTCCTTCTCCTCCACCTCCTTCTCTTCTTCCTTCTCCTCCCCCGCCTTCTCATTCTCCTCCTTATTCTCCTCCTTTTCCTTCTCCTCCTCCTTTTCCTCCTCCTCCTCCTTTTCCTCCTCCTCCTCCTTTTCTTCTTTTCCTCCTTCTTTTCCTCCCCTTCCTTCTTTTTCTTCTCCTTCTCCTTCATCTCCTCTGCCTCCTCCTCCTTCTCATTCTCCTCTTCCTCCTTCTCATTCACCTCCTCCTCCTCTTCCTTCTTCTTCTCCTTCTCATTCTCCTCCTTCTTTTCCTTCTCCTCCTTCTTTTCCTTCTCCTCCTCCTCCTCCACCCCTCCTTTTTATTCTTCTTCTCCTTCTTTTCCCTCCCCCTCCTCCTTCAACTCCTTCTCCTTCTTCTCCTCCTTTAACTCCTCCTTCTCCTCCTCCTTCTTCTCCTTCTCCTCCTCCTTTTTCTTCTCCTTCTCCTCATCCTCCTTCTCCTCCTAGCCGAATGCACCACAGACTCAAAGCCAACTGAACTCGTGCTGAGACATTTGTGTGGTTAAAGCACATATTGCGATCCATTCTGAGGCTACTTGAACTGATGAAAACATTGTGTCATGACATACAGATTTTATTTATTTTATTAAATCACTGACTTTTGCTGAAGTATTCACAATATTCATAATTCTTGTGCTTTAATTTCAGTGTAAGAGGTGTCCGGTTTACTGCAGCAAAGCTGTGATTCCAGTAAGGACCGGAAGTGTCAGCTGACCTGTTTGAAATATGAACAGGGATGTACACAAATCATTACTGTTAGTGTCTTTATTACTAACACTATTATTATTATTATTATTATTATTATTATTGTAACCTACTTTGACTAATTACAGACTGAAACTAATTTGCCACCATTCACTCTTAAAAATAAAGGTTCCAAATGGAGTTTTCACAGTGATGTCATAGAAGAACCATGTTTGGTTTCCTAAAGAACCTTTCAGTGAACAGTTCTTAAAAGAAGCATTTTTTTCTTAATGTGAAGAACATTTTAATAATCTAAAGAACCTTTTCCATTATAAATAACCTTTTGTCAACTGAAAAGATTCCATAGAATCTTTTTTTTAATATTAGAAAATAAATGTTAAAAAAAAAATCACACCACTATCGGTCACTAATTAATATACAGTGAATGCACTATTTTCTAAATGTATTTGTAAAGTTAGAAACTGGTACATCAGTATAATTTAATATTTTTTTTATTGTTGTTATTTAATTGTTTTTAACATGTAAGACTGGAAACTGTAAGAACTGTAGGAGATGGCGACTCTCTGAGAAAACAAAGGAAATTAACATCTGAACTCACTCTTATGCATTTAGCGTCCCCATCTGAGACAACATCACACTTTAATCATCCAAGAATTGCCTTATGTCTTTCCCTTCACTGCCTCTTCCCCCATCTCTCCTATATAATTCACTCAAAATCTATATGGGTTAATGTGAACAAGTACTATACATGTTTGGAATCATTTGAAACGCATCAGTGCGACTGGTAAAAAGGTCTCATTCTCACAGAAGTAAAGCAAAAGGTAACAAAGGTTTTAAGAGTTTAGAGATATTTTGCTTCCTGTGGAGGGTGGGTCCTCTGCCAATTGGTCTTTGCCTCCTGTCCTCAGTGGGGTGTAAACTGCAGGTTTGGAGACTTGATTAATGCAAATTCCCATTGAACTCATGTTTACATTTGAAAGAGGTTTCTGTCTTGGTCTGGTATTTAAGGAGATGTTGCAGAAGGGTCAGGGCGCGAACCTTTACACAGGTCAGCCCATAATGCTGAGTGTCTTCTTTTACTCTTTACTTCAGAGCATTTGATGTTATGTATGGATTATCTTTGAATTGATTATGTAATTGGCATGATACATTTACCTGACTAATAATAAATTGTTATATTTGATTTATTCTGACTTACTCTGAAATTATTGATTTTAGTGCATTATGATGTATCCTTTGTTACCCCAAATCTGCGACCAGGGTTAAGTACATACTAGATCTCGGATTGTATGGAGCATGAGGCACATCTGGCGAGATTCTAGATTTCTGACTAACTGCTTGACTTTAAGTTGTTATGCAGTCGCATTATAGGGGGCCAGATAAAATACTATTGAGATAATACAGCATTATTTTATGGTACTGACCAGAACCTCTGGTTACTGTTTCAGCTTTAACTAAGTTGTTATATAGGCGACTGTAGGGGGCTACATGGGTACTTTTTAACAATAGCAAGCATTGGGGGCATTGTTAATTCGCTTTAGCCATAACCTCTGGTTAATGATCGGACTGGCGAGTTTGTGATCGTGGGCCCGCATAACAGCCGGTGTGAGGACCCTGTGCGACTCTGAGAACCGAATGAATGATTTCAATAAGAGGAAAGAGTTAAACAGATTAATCAAATGTGTAGTTAAATTGTTATACAAATGACCTAATAACCAATCGGCATTCTAACCTAAATTCAAGGTCATGATAAAATGTCAGATAAAGGTAAATTGGAATTAAATTACTTTGCCCCGCTGAAAAGACCGAACACGCAGAAACCTTCACCCTCTTATCGGAAACCTCGTTGGGACGATTGGCCGGGCCTTACAAACACATTACATGTTGGTAGATAATCATGTGAATTACTATTAATAAAAATAACTAGCCTTTGTTTAATTACAAGCAGCTCCACAAAATAATTACACAGGTGAATGTAGTTACTCAGTACCTTATTACTGTAACTGTAGCAGTAAGTGTGACCATTGAAAATATTTACTACATTAATTTGAATGAAGAGAACTGTGTTTCTTATAAATTAATAAGCAACTAACTCAAAAGATGAAACACTACACAGCTTCATTGAGTTATGGATGTTCATTTCAAAAAGTTTATCTAAATGATCTGCCTATGATAACTATTAACTAATAATAATTAATATCCTCCTGTAAGCTTAAATGTGCATTACCTCTCTACATTGTACTTGATTCCCTGCCAATAAAAGCTTCATAGATCTTTCTGTATTAAAATGACGGTATCCAAACCCATATGTTATATCTGCATACAGACTGCATGTGGGAGACGTTTGGCTTGTGTCCTCCTGTTACTCCTTGAAGCGGAATGCATGACAGGTTTTCCAGACATGACGTATGGCAGAAATGTTCCTGTTACCGAATGATCTCGCAAGGATCATGTAAGATCAGAGACCGGTCAGATCACTATAAAAACTCTAATGTGCGTTTCGTAGAAGATCTCCATAACAGATATTTATGATACTCAAGACGATGAATCTGTGGTCTAGTTCTGTCTTCCTACAGATAATTCATGTGAAAGTTTATTTTTAAATATTATACAGTTTGTAGAAGGGTCAGAGTTGTAAATAATCACAGTGAAATCTAACAGTTATTTAACAAAGTTCATAAAAAAGTTCATGAAACACTGGTAGACGGCAATGTGAATAAGCATTTTACAGTACCTTCCTCCCTTTCTTTATTGATGTAAATTTTCTAATGAGCCTGTATCCAAGTCCTTACAACAACAACAAAAAAAAAAGTGGTTACACTTTATTTTAAGGTGTCCTTAGGTGTACTGAGTAATATTAATTAACTACATGTACTTACTATAGGGTTATGTTTAGGAGTAGGGTTAGTTGCATGTAATTATGCATAATTTGTAGTTATTACTATAGTAACGTGTAACAAGGATACTGTAAAATAAAGTGTTACCAATTTTATTCAAGTCTGCTATTGGTTTACTTCTATATTTGGCCTATATTTGTACCTAATCTTTTGATTAAACTACTTAAATTAGTTATGTTTACTCTTATGATGGAGTATTCGTTCTATTAAATACTTTTTCCATATATTGGCTTAAAAACATGTTTAAGTTTAAAGAAACAAATCAGTTTTTTCTAAACTGCCATCAGGCAGTGAAGCCACCGGAAGTGTTTGAGCGGCCATCTTACTATTCCCTACCAACAGAGGGCATCATTGACGTACAGCCAAAACATTGACCTAAAATCACACGATTTGCAGCATCTCAGTCTCACAGGATTAGTTTTACGATATATGTATGTAAATTAATAGTTACTTAAGATGTTATCTGTAATGTTTATGGTCTTTTTTGAGAGGATAAGTCGTTAATGTGGGTGTGTCTACTGCACACTGCCGACACAGGTAACGTAACTGAACTAACACAAAAATATATTTCTTTATGTATGTAATTATGGAGGAAACATTAACGTATATCTGTGTTTAGCTGCAGAAATTGATTCGAATACCTTATACAATAAATATTAATACAAGCCTCTATATTGCACTATACTGTATTACAATTCAAAGTTTGCCATGCATCATCTCGGAAATAAAGCAGTCAGCGTTATCTGCCTGAATAAGTTATGATGTGTGTATTTTATTTCCTGATTGAGCAACATCTATTTCAGACTCTTAAGACAGCGCGTAGTATAAGTGTTATATGAGTATAAGTATTCCATATAAATGTTATGTATGCCATGTTGTTGAATTAAATATTTATTTAATCATCGTTTAAATGATTAACTGCTTCAAAATGTATGCTGTTAACAAACTCGTTGAAACATTTACAGTTAGCCTACTGTATGAATAAAAACAATACTACAGCACAACATAAATACATAAACACAACAGTACAATGCGATTTCAGGTTACAAGGCATAAATCTTTATTCCGATTTCAAAATGCGCGCTTTGACATTTGTAATACATACGCTGAAGTGTCTTGTCCGCCAGCCAAGCTGATGTTCACTACTGTAATAATATGAACGTAACTTTTTAATAAGCAGGGGAAATTCCTGACTTTAAACGAATAACCATTTACATGCTGAGGAATACCAATATGGCGGCGCGGCGGCTTCACTTTTTATGACATAATGAGCAATCCAGTTGTCTATATAGATCAGTGTATGGGACTGAATTTGATCCTTTTTTTGTACACAGTGTTATTAAAAAAACAGATAAACATTTGACTTTGATTGACAATTCTTCTGTGTTCGAAACCTGATTCATATAGCTTCAATTATAAACCATTTCAGAAAATATCATTTTTTTAATGTTTGAGATTTTTTGGGCTATTTTGCTTCCGTAAGAAAATATAAAATACACATTTAAGTGTTTATTTCATTACATTTGATCTATTTGCTTCTGTAAATTTCAATTACAATGCATATCTTTGAAAGACTGTTTTCTCAAAATGATTTTTTTTCTCCTGCACCGAGTCAGAAATCTCCCCTTCAGCAGCATTTAGGCTACATACACAAATTTTACAGTTTTATTCCTATCCATATTCTGAAGGTTTACAGAGGGGTTTCTATATATATATATATATATATATATATCATTCTAGTTTATATAACATTTTATTCCTATGATGAAAAGGAATTTGTTTTCTGGCTGTTGACAATATTTTCTGATTTATTTCTTGATTTTGACCCATTATCCAATGTTCAGTTTTCTGTCCTGGAAATGTAGGCCTATGCAAATTAGTGAATATTTAAGTAGTTAATGCCTCATTTGCATGTTTAAACAACACTTCAGAAAACTTGTAATACAAATTATTGTACTGTGATTATGGTCTATTAGTTATTTTTTACCCTATTCAATTATAAAAATGGATCAATTTAGTTGCAAGAAGTAGGCCTATTGAAATAGTACACTTACAAGTATAAAGTATACTTGAAAAATGTACTTGAACTTTACTTAAAACAAACTTGAAGTATACTTTTTTTAACTGAGGTCTTACTCTGCTGTTGCTTATACAACAATAAAAAAATGCTCATTTGCGTCTTCTTCAAACACTTGTTGCATGTCATGCCTTATTAGCCTATCAATCTTTCTTTCTTTCTTTCAATCGCCATCTTTCTTTTTCTAGCTCAACTGTCACCGAATGGAACGCATAGGATTGTGGGATATCAAAGGCAATGAAGGATACAGCTATGCTGCCTTCAAAAATCGATCAGATGAAGGCCTCTCAGGAGGCAGGAAGTGAAGCTAACATTAGATTTGGACGTGCCTTGATGCCTTCCTACTAGGGCTGTGAATCTTTGGGTAGGCAGCGAATCGATTCGATTCCAGTTCATAAGTTTTCGATTCGATTCAAGAACGATTTTTGCAAATTCAGAATGATTCGATTCGAGACGATAAAAACACTCCATTTTCAACTTCAAAATCGTGCAACATTGTTGTTTTACCTTTTTTAGTTTTGCTAAAGGGCGTTTGTATTAGTCTTCGCATGTGCGCTTTGTAAACACGGGGGCGGTACTTCCACCTACGTCTACCGTGACCTTTACAACGTGATTGCGCAATCCTTGGCACGTCGCAGAGCAGCGCAAGATGACCAATTTAGGTTAAAAAGTATATTCATTTTAATTTTTTTTTTTTTAAATGACCGATCGTTTCGCTAGATAAGACTCTATTCCTCGTCTGGGATCGCGCAGAGCCTCTGAAGCCCTTCGAAGCGCTTTAAAACTGCATTGATTTGGACCTTCAACATTTTGGTTGCCATGGAAGGCTATGATGGGGAGAAAAATCCTGGAATGTTTTCCTCAAAAAACTTAATTTCTTTTCGACTGAAGAAAGAAAGACATGAACATCTTGGATGAGATGGGGGTGAGTAAAATATCAGGAAATTTTCATTTTGAAGTGAACTAATCCTTTAAGTAGCCTATTTTATTTTATATAAAATAACGGTGACGTTTCCACGAAATGAAAGCGTTTTATTTCAACAGTAGTGACCACGGTGACTTGGCAAGTTGACAGTGGCTTGAGCGGTTTGACTCAGAACTATTCCTGCCTCGATAGAGAGCTGTCATCTGCTCATATGATAGCAGTGGCCGTCCTGAGGAGACGTGGGCTGCTCAAAAATTTCAATGAGAGCTACGGACAGAGTGCGAGCCAATCCAGTGAAGGCGGTAAAGAGTGCAGTGTCTGTGAAGGAGAGCTGTGAGGGCGTGGATGACGGCGCACAACGCCTCTATTAAAGGTGGGGTAAGTGTTATTTCAAAAATGCTTTATAAAAGTGTCTCGGGCCGAGTACCAAAACAAACTTGTAGCCAATCAGCAGTAAGGGGCGTGTCTACTAATGATGGTGAGAAGAGAGCGGTCAGTGCACGTCATTATTCAAAAGACACGACACACAGGACGGACATTAGCCAAGCGATGACAGAAAGAGAGGGATGGCAGATAAAAAAACACGTGGAAAATGTCTATGGAACAAAAGAAGGCTTATGATCAGGCAAGAAGTATCAGCTTTCCAGCACTGGAGAGAACTCAAGGAGCGGGAAGGCAGAGGTTGCTTTATTTCTTCTCGATAGGCGAGTAACATTGGTTTTGTTTTGTTTCACAGAACTAATATATGCTGGCTTTTGCTTGAATATGCTCGTGTGTCATGTTCGCTTGTTTGTCCATTTGCAATCGTATCGTCGTTCACTTCAGCTATGATAAAGACCCATTCATTTCTACATCCCAATTTCCCAAACCACTGTCTGTTTCAAGCGTCAGCTCGCAGTGTGTCCGAAAAGTAAGATATAAACTCCTAATATGTTTGTTTCCTTTGGTTCCTCTTTTAGTGATCGATATTGCCTGCGTTGCGAACTTATGTGTGGGGTGAAGCTATCAAAATAGGGGCGAGACCCTTTTGGGCTAGGGGGCTAGGGGCGTGTTTGTTTTGGTGATTTGAAATATCAACATCGGTTACCAGAAAGCACTTACCCCACCTTTAATTCGTGCATGTAGTAATTTAAAATGTTTATATATTTTAAAGCACTGAATCGCTATCGAATCACGATTAATTCGATTCTTAGCATTTTAAATCGATTATTGACCTAAATCAACGATTCACAATTCAAAAATACATGTTTCAAGATCGATGCATATGCATCGTCAGGATTTGTAATCGATGCATCGAGAAAACGAGTGAATCGTTACACCCCTACTGCCTACCTTGAAATATGTCCTCTGAAGACAGCATTTTCCAGTTTTCAGACACAGCCATAGACTGATTTGTTTGTAATGGACTCGGGACGTTTTTGCCGGGAAAATCATGTCACTGTGGAGTGTGCACGAGTGCCAGCATTTCTGAATTCTACATATAGCCCTAATATCTACATTTAACTGACTTTTAGGTATGCACAAATGTCAATGATTATAAGCACCATGCTTTTCTGAAAATAGGACTGACCTCATCTATTAAAATACAGCATAAAACACTTTTATTTATAAGACACTGCAGGATTTAAATGGATCATACTGTCATAGCTGAAAACAGCTGCATATTTATAAATGTACCATATGTAATTTGGCTGGAATCAGACACTTGACTTTTCAGGAGATTCATGCACTTCCTTTATCTGATGTAAGTCCCCCAATAGAGCAGAACTGGATTTTGCACCATTTCATTCGTTTCTGATCCAACAGTCTCTTATAATGTGCAAGAGTCCATGATACACTAGGAACGGCACAGCCCTTTGTCTTTGAAGACAAAACACAACTTGAGATGAATCAAGACCTGCTTAAATAGTATGCAAGGGAGATTTATGATTTGTCTTGGCACCAAACCAAATCGCAGATCCTTTTTAGAGCTTTTTAGAAGAACAAAAAAGTAAAGTTCGCAAAATGCAGTTCTAAATGTTTTTATTAGAAAGAATTTTGTAGAGAGCACATTGAACATGTTTCCCCCCCAATAATATTCAGTCAATATGACCTGACAGTGGATAGAAATATATGATGATACTTATCTATAGCAACATTTTTTTTTAAAGAAGCTTTTCATCCACAGTAAAGAGTCTGCTTGACATCCACGTATACTTTTTTCCCCCGTGCAGAAATTAGAAACATGGAAAAATGCCATATGACAGTGGAATCATCACAGTAGATGAACATCTTAAAACTTATTATTAAAGAATCACAGTATGAGGATAACATTGGATTCACATTTACTGCGCCTAAAATGACTTGATTTAGCTTTCTAGGCACTGTTACACTGATTTTAGTTAAACAGTTTAGCTTAGATATGCCCCTTCCTTAACAAGAGTTGAAAAATATTGAGAATAATAACAAAAATGAAACTTTGCCAGCATGAATCCTACAAGTGTTCACTGTAACAAACATCTCCAGTTGGCAAAGCAGTCACAATAGTGTCATGGTGCAAAAAGGGAGCGAATAACTCGAGTCATATGGTAGATAAATATTCACTGAACAGTTAATGTCATGTATGATCCATGGCATGCTACATAGCAGTATGTAAATCAGAGATGTAAATCCTGTTGGTGCACAGCTGCTTGTGATATATAGCAGTGGTTCTCATATGGTGGATCTCCAGGTCTGTTCTGAACAAACATTTTGCTAAATGCTAAATAAAAATACAGAAAACCCTGAAGAAAACACAAAGTCCCATTAGTTAATGTTAGTTAATGCATTAACATTAACTAATACTGAGCAATACATAAATGTATTCATCTTTGTTAACGTTCATTCATAAAACTGAAATTGATCATTGTAGTTCATGTTAGCTCATGTCCATTAAATAACATTAATATACAACTTTTACTACTTAAAAAAACACTGTAAAAATGATGCTTTTAACAGCTTTACAGTTCAAATAATAAGTTTCAGCAAAAAAATAATGTAAGTGCTTTTAAAGTCAGCATGAAACGGAAGTTATAATTTTTTCTTCCCTATTGTGATGTATATCCGAGTGAAACGGTTTCTCGAACGAGAAAATATAGGGCGGGACAAGTGTTGGGGGTAACATTAGAAGTAACTTGAGTTACATAATCAGATTACTTTTTTCAAGTAACTAGTAAAGTAACGCATTACTTTTAAATTTACAACAAAATATCTGAGTTACTTTTTCAAATAAGTAACGCAAGTTACTTTGTTTTTCCATTTATTGACTGACAGCTCTCCTGTACACACGCTGAGAAAAATCTTAAGTGCAGAGGCATTGTGTGTAAACATGATGGTTATTGTAGTTCTAGACTAAATGTGAGCATTTACTCATCTCGTTTGCACTAAAAAGATTCAGTCTTCCTCAAAATGAATAATTGTGTTTATTGGTGAAGTAAGTGTTTAACTTTTTTCTCCTGCATCCTATTCTTCTGCAATCCAGAAAGGCAGCACAGCTGAAAGGTTTGTTTGAGCTGCGCCCTCTACTGTACATGCGTGAATTTGCATTTCCTTCAGCCTGATGCTTATTTTAATTTTGGTGTGAAAGGGTCTTTACATTTGCCCAAAAATAGAACTTTTTTTTTATATATATGTATATATATATATATATATATATATATATATATATATATATATATATATATAAAAAACAAGCAGCCCAGGTGAGAAAAGTAATACGAAAGTAACGTAACACATTACTTTTCTTAAAAAGTAACTAACGCAGTTAGTTACTTTTTAAGGGAGTAACGCAATATTGTAATGCATTACTTTTCAAAGTAACTTTCCCCAACACTGAGCAGGACTTGATTTTGTCCATGGGAAATTGCTTGGATGGTTGTGGTTTGCTATTGGTCGATCACATGTGAGTGACAGGTTGTCCCGCCCTCGCGTCAGAAAACACGTCATCAGAGGAGAGATGAGATGTTGAGATGGGCAGATAAATTAAAAAATATATATAATACTGAAATATTCCATAAATAAGAATTCATGATGACTTTAATGTAAATGCTCCACATTACTGCTTTTGAATCCTCCCAAAATTGTCCTCATTCACTTCCTTTATAATGCCTCTCTGAAACCTCAATTTCTGCTGGTTTTAAAGAAAACGAGGGACGAGTCTAAATCATTTTTGTTGTAATCAACATGTCAGTTCGATTGAAAATGGAATGTTCCTTTAAGGTCAAAGGTTGTAATCGTACGCTACAATATTTTGGCACAAATTAATTTTGGTAGAAGCTTGTCAAATTATACAAATGCCGTCATTTTGTGTGGTGAATTATTGGTTGCAACTGACAGCAAGGTACCCTCAAACTTCAAGAAATATTTAGAAAATAAATGTCTAAACTCAATTTTAATGATATTTTTGTTTGATAAACAGTATTGGATGAGTAATGCTGAAGTAAAAACAACTGAGAACCACTGATATATGTATGTATGTGTGTGTGTAGGGTCATTAGGTCTTCTTGGGGCAGAGGTGTCCCAGTCTCCAGCAGTGGCAGATGGTGTTGAAGAGCCTGCAGTGGCAGGAAGCACATGGGTCGCAGCAGGGAGTGAGTGAGGAGCAGCTCTCCATCAGACCGGCGCAGCGCCGCGCTGGAGTCTGGGCTGGAGAAATTGCCTCAGGCCTGGGCTTAGGTCTCTAAAGGACACACATTTTCATGAGAAATGTATAAATGGAGTAAAGAACTGCTAATACATTTCTATTAACTCAAGATTTTTAATGTAAAAAGGATCAACTCGATTTCCAAGAAGGAATATTATACTGTTGCTCTTGCAAAATGACAGATGTGCATCAGTCCACTTGAACAATGTTGTGTTTGTTTTATTAGGGTCCACATTTTAGGAGACCCTAAATAACACGGAATGATGTGTGGAACGTACCACCATGTGATGTCTCTGCTGAGACAGATAGCGAGTCCTGGCAAAGAGTCTCTTTGGTTTCTCCTGATTCCACAATCCTGTTGGGACACACAGACGCCCTGGTTTAGGACTTTATATATACCTTTGTGTTGTTGTTTTTTGTGTGTGTGTGTGACCACATCATGCCACATTTAAGTTTCTAGAAACCCAGGTGGCACTTGAAAGAGACAGAGATAGATACAGTGGGGAGAACAAGTATTTGATACACTGCCGATTTTGCAGGTTTTCCTACTTACAAAGCAAGTAGAGGTCTGTAATTTTTATCATAGGTACACTTCAACTGTGAGAGACGGAATCTAAAACAAAAATCCAGAAAATCACATTGTATGATTTTTAAATAATTAATTTGCATTTTATTGCATGACATAAGTATTTGATCACCTACCAACCAGTAAGAATTCCGGCTCTCACAGACCTGTTAGTTTTTCTTTAAGAAGCCCTCCTGTTCTCCACTCATTACCTGTATTAACTGCACCTGTTTGAACTCGTTACCTGTAAAAAAAAAAGACACCTGTCCACACACTCAATCAAACAGACTCCAACCTCTCCACAATGGCCAAGACCAGAGAGCTGTGTAAGGACATCAGGGATAAAATTGTAGACCTGCACAAGGCTGGGATGGGCTACAGGACAAGCAGGACTAGGCAAGCAGCTTGGTGAGAAGGCAACAACTGTTGGCGCAATTATTAGAAAATGGAAGAAGTTCAAGATGACGGTCAATCTCCCTCGGTCTGGGGCACCATGCAAGATCTCACCTTGTGAGGCATCAATGATCATGAGGAAGGTGAGGGATCAGCCCAGAACTACACGGCAGGACCTGGTCAATGACCTGAAGAGAGCTGGGACCACAGTCTCAAAGAAAACCATTAGTAACACACTACGCCGTCATGGATTAAAATCCTGCAGCGCACGCAAGGTCCCCCTGCTCAAGCCAGTGCATGTCTAGGCCTGTCTGAAGTTTGCCATTGACCATCTGGATGATCCAGAGGAGGAATTGGAGAAGGTCATGTGGTCTGATGAGACAAAAATAGAGCTTTTTGGTCTAAACTCCACTCGCCGTGTTTGGAGGAAGAAGAAGGATGAGTACAACCCCAAGAACACCATCCCAACCGTGAAGCATGGAGGTGGAAACATCATTCTTTGGGGATGCTTTTCTGCAAAGGGGACAGGACGACTGCACCATATTGAGGGGAGGATGGATGGGGCCATGTATCGCGAAATCTTGGCCAACAACCTCCTTCCCTCAGTAAGAGCATTGAAGATGGGTCGTGGCTGGGTCTTCCAGCATGACAACGACCCGAAACACACAGCCAGGGCAACTAAGGAGTGGCTCCGTAAGAAGCATCTTAAGGTCCTGGAGTGGCCTAGCCAGTCTCCAGACCTGAACCCAATAGAAAATCTTTGGAGGGAGCTGAAAGTCCGTATTGCCCAGCGACAGCCCCGAAACCTGAAGGATCTGGAGAAGGTCTGTATGGAGGAGTGGGCCAAAATCCCTGCTGCAGTGTGTGCAAACCTGGTCAAGAACTACAGGAAACGTATGATCTCTGTAATTGCAAACAAAGGTTTCTGTACCAAATATTAAGTTCTGCTTTTCCGATGTATCAATCATGACTTATGTCATGCAATAAAATGCAAATTAATTACTTAAAAATCATACAATGTGATTTTCTGGATTTTTGTTTTAGATTCCGTCGCTCACAGTTAGTACCTATGATAAAAATTACAGACTTCTACATGCTTTGTAAGTGGGCAAACCTGCAAAATCGGCAGTGTATCAAATACTTGTTCTCCCCATTGTATTTCCCGTCAGCCTGTTCATGAGATGCCTGCTGAAAATAATGAGCCTTTCACTGGAGCTTTTGAGTGCAGGGTATTGAATGGTGAGACTGCGTGAAAAAATGCTGGAAAAATCGGTTTTCTTCTAAAGCTCATTAGTGACGTTGACAGTAGCTGCAAAATACCTCAGAAAAAACAAAGCCTTTGTGTTTATACAGCATGTTTATACTGGCCTGATTACAGTATGTGTGAAAACCAACATGTCACCAGAGTGAATGATCATGTGATCAGTAGTGAAAGATGAAACATCATTGGAAGGCTTGAATTATGAAGCGTCATCATATGACATAATTCATTAGTGAATGGCCAAACAGGTGTTTTGTCAAAGGGAACACACACACACATACACAAAATATTAAAAAATTGCAAGCCAGAATTATCTAAACAAATGCAATATAAAGAAAGAATCAAAATACTTAAGATCGTTTTTTTTTTTTTTTTTATTACAAATGTGAATAGTGTATTTAATATAGCTATAATTATATTCAATTAATTTGCTGGCTAATGTAATATAATATACATTATATAAAATAACAATAGTATCATAATAAAACAGTAACTATAATTATACTAAAATGAATATTACATTTTGGTTTATTTTTATATATATATATATATATATATATATATATATATATATATATATATATACAATTCATTTTCATTTTTATAATATAATGTGGATACATACAACTATATAAATTATATACAGTAACATTTTAGTAAATTTAATATATGTTGGTTTAGGCTGCTGTTAAATATTCAGAAATGTTATTATATTCATTTTAATTAAAATATACCTATAATATAATATATTTATATATTATACCTATAATATATTTATAATTTTACATAATTATATAAATAATTATAATTCAATATAATAATTTTATAATATGTGGATACATACAAATATACATCATAGTATATACAGAAACTATCATTATAGTACATTGAAAATTAAATGATGGTTTTAGGACTATTATTTAATTTTATTATTTATATTTAGGTTTTATTAAACTATTTATTTTAATTAAAATATAGGCTATTCAATATAATTATTTTTAGAATATGTGGATACATACAACTATGTACATTTTTAAACCTTAACTATACTAAATTGAATATTAATCGTTGGTTTAAAATGGTTTAAATGCTGGCTTCTAGGTAAATTATTATATTTTAAATAAATGATAATATATGTGTTACCTGTTGTTATGGCAGAGCTGTGGTGCGCCACGTCGTTTTCGTGCTTTTTGCGCGCATCTATCCTGTTCGCTTCGCATGTGATGGACTGAACAACTGTGAAGAACAACCAGATGAACAGCACAAATCCTTTCATCATTGCCGTCGTCATTTGCCGATCAAATGGAGTCTTTAGGTGTGTCGGGTTAGCGTTGGACTGTCCTCATAGAGATCACTCAACAAGTGAGGTCTGTGTTGAAGCCCATTCGCGGGGTTTATAAAGCGAGAACTCATCCACGCCCACTCGAGCACTCCTCATTCAGCTCAAGAATAAGAAAAAACTGAGCCGAAGTCGTGATGTGTTGCCAGTCATCAATCATTACCTCAGTGCATTAAAAATGAATACAGAAAAAAAGAATCTGACACTATGAACATATTTAAGCTTCTTGCGTTCACTCTTGAAAATAAAGGCTCTTTGACATATATGGTTCCATAAGAACTTTTAGCATCAGTGGAACCTTTCCATTGCAAAAAGGTTCTTTATAGTGGGAAATGGTTCTTTAGATTTTTAAAATGTTCTTCACACTAATAAAAGGAACTGTTCACTGAAAGGTTCTTTGGGGAGCCAAAAATGGTTCTTCTATGGCATCACTGCAAAAACTCCCTTTTGGAACCTTTATATTCAAGAGTGTTGATACTCTATAAAGGGCTTGACATTAAAGTCGCCATGAAATCAAAATAGAAGTTTTTTGGCCTTTAGTGTGAATATGTTAGCCTTCCTTTTATCTATAAGCTAGTGTGCTCCAAAACAATGACAAATTTCATATTTAGGATATATGAGCATTCAAAACTTACAGTCTCTTACTTCTGCCAATATGGATCAATGATTTTGATGACATCACTCTGCATCAGATTTTCTGTCCAATCAGATGCTCTCTAGAATCTGAAGTGCAGATCTGAAGGTCACTTGTTCACACATTTACTATTTTCTACAAGGTGAATGGCACAAAGTGCACTATATAGGGGATAGGGAAGGATTCAGACAGTGTAAATGCTTTCCATTGGGGCGAATGAAGTCTGGTTTCACGCGAGCCGCTGTATAGCACACACACAGTCTGCTCTGGTCCAGAGACATGATAAACACAGAGTGAATTATATTATCGATTCGACGCATACCAGAAAACGTATCTGACCCATTTGAATTCTGCTATATTTTAAAGCGATATGGAGGAGATTAGGAGGAAACTGCAGCTGTTCCGAGCTCAATGGCTCTGGCTGAGCTGTGATTTAAACGAAACGCTATTGGCTATTTTATTAAAGGGGAGGAGCTGTTAGATATGTCCCGCCCTGTCTTCCTGTTTCAGTGGAAATATCACACTGAATAATGCTGCATGTTTCAAAGGCACTTCAGTGGGCCTTTAAAGGGTTAGTTCAGCCCAAAATGAAAATACTGTCATTAATTACTCACCCTCATGTCATTCTACTATTTTAATGATGGTTTTAATACCTTTCTGGACCTTGAAAGTGTTAATTAAATATCTGTCTAGAGGGGCCTGAGAGCTCTCGGATTTCATCAAAAATATCTTTCATCTTAATTTGTGTTCCGAAGATGAACGAAGGTCTTACAGGTTTGGAATGACATGAGGGTGAGTAATTAATGACAGTATTTTCATTTTTGGGTGAACTATCCCTTTAACACCCGCCAAATGCAGGTGGATTTCAGCAGTGGTGTGTAACCAGGGTTGCCAAGTGTGTGCAACAAAAGTAGCCCAATGGCCAGTCAAAAGTAGCTCAAAAATAGCCCAATGTGATTTTCTCTATCAGGTGGCCAAATTTTCCACTGAATTTGTACATCTAGGGGGTGTTTTGGGGGTGTCGGAGCGCCAAAATTGTACATGCAGGGGTGAAAATCAACACGTGGAAAAACAATTAACCCGCGCCAACAACTTAAAAGTAGTCCAATTCCACAGGAAAACTGCAGACATGGCAACACTGCGTGTAACGCAGGCACTCCTACTAGCCACTTTGGTGGGTTGACTTTTATATAGATGGACATGTCATTTTATGAAATGAAATGTTTATTTACATTTCATTTTATATAGATGAAATGTTTTTTAATAGATGGACTATTAAAAAACACAAGGGCTGCATCCGAAATCGCATACTTCCCTACTATATAGTAGGTAAAAAACAGGATGTGACAAAAAAAGTATATCTGAATTCACAGTACTTATAAAAGAGTAGGCAAAAAATCTGAAGGATTTAGGATTCTGAAGTGTGCATATGATGGACTATCTCATGAGGCCATGGGAGAGGATTTGTGAATGGTAGTGAAGTGACGCAACTGATGCTGGTGGATCACATGATAATGACAACATGGCGAATGTAGTACGTCCAGATTACATTCATACTACACACATTCATACTATATAGAATTAGAATTATATATTACCTATTCAAAATAAGTACCTACTTAAGAGAGTATGTGGTTTCAGATGCAGCCAAGGTTTTTGTGGTTTCAGAATTTGGCCACTACAGAACAGTTTAAATTTAAAAACAAAGTTCAGTTTAAAGTTCAAACAAGTTAGAACAAGTTTAAATTTAAAAAATGTGGTAAAACTTTACAATAAGGTTCATTAGTTAACATTAGTTAACTACATTAGAAAACATGAACTAATAATGAACTGCACTTATAAAGCATTTATTAATCTTTGTTAATGTTAATTTCAACATTTACTAATACTTTATTAAAATCTTGTTAACATTAGTTAATGCACCGTGAACTAACATGAACAAACCATGAACAGCTGTATTTTTATTAACTAATGTTAACAAAGATTAACAAATACAGTAACAAATGTATTGCTCATGGTTAGTTCATGTTAGTTAATACATTAACTAATGTTAACTAATGAAACCTTATTGTAAAGTGTTACCAAAAATGTAAATAAATATAAAACAATACTTTTGCAGTTGTTTAAAAAGTGCAGGAGTGCAAGTAAAATTATAGGGAATTAATCTTCTGAGCCTTTTCTGACTGAACATCAACGGGCTCTGTGGATAAATAGTTTCATCCTGAGGAACACTCTGCTGTTCCCCAGACAAATTAATACATGTTCTGGTTGTAATTTATTTAATTTCCCCGCTCCATCCATCAGTTCTGTATCAACATTTACTCTACCATGTGTAGATACTCATCTCATCCCAGAGATGAGATGAGCTCTTATGTGTGATACAGCCTTGAGTAATTCCTGATATCTTGCCGTTTTCACTTCTGATAAAATGCAAGTGAACGCAAGTGTCTGCTCGAACTCTGATCGTGGATTTTTCAGAAAACCACCAGTGTCACATCGCTACCAAACCGTCACTCAACCGTCTCCGTTCCATAGGTCACGTCTCCTTCCAGAGCTATGCCGTTGTTATTGTATTTCCTATTTAGAAAAGGAATTTGGTTTCCACTGCAATACTCATCTGCCTCCAAGTGCCTCAGTGTTCAAGACTAGCTTATACTTTCACATGCACGTATGTGCTGACAAGCCTTTAATGGCTCCCTTATGTTACAGAAATGTGTTCGGTGCAAGAACCTTAACTTCTAAATATCTCATATTTCACACATGCTATGCACCAGTGTTAACTCTTAAATGCATACCTCGGGTCTTTAGTGACCCGGGACGTCATTCACTAGCCCCCTCCTCATTAATTTTTTAAAGTTAGACATCAACCTTCTTAATATTCCTCAACCAATTCATTATAAACAATATAACAAGAAAATATATATATATAAAAGAATGCCTGTTTTCCCATTAATTTTTTGTAAAAATTGTATAGGGTCGCTAACGACCCGAGGTGTGTAACAGTGTAAGTATATTTTTTTCTGCACAACAATAATTAAATCTTTGATGACTGAATAAGTGCAATTCAATTTAATGTCTAATACACAATGATGAAGTGATGTTTCACTCATAGTTACCGCAGGCAGAAACAAAAGAATAGGAAGTATCATCAGCAAAACTTGAAATGGCTCAGCGATTTACTGCAGAGCAAGTACTGAACACAATCAAATATTAGTGTCACTGTCACTTGATGGTGGATCTGGTGAAGAAGCTGTCAGCGATCAAAATATAGATTTTGAAGATGTCGAAAAAGATAGTTTTGAGAATATGTTTGAGATGGCGAATATGAGCCAGATGCTGAATGTACTGGGAAATGAGCTCTGATGAGGACAGTGATGATGCTATAAAACATCTGCTCAAACTGAACCCTTCCAAGCTCTAAAAGGTCACAAAATATGGTTTATTTTATTCTTCTGTAATTGTTACTCTAATATCAGAAGAGTTTAATATTACCGTGACAGGTAGAGATCCATCCGTGTTAGATATAGATCTGGGTCATTAAAGACCCGAATATGTAATAATGATTGGCGAAACATTCATGCATTTAAGGGTTAATGATGCTGTACATCATTATATCGATTTTTTTTTTTTTTTCATTTTGGGGGGTATTCTGAAAAACTCCTTATACTGTACAAAGCATGAAAACATTGAATATTGTAACATCACCGGAAAAAAACGTGCCACTACATACTAGTACTTAGGCTACATTTTTGCGAAACATACATATCCAATTCACTGCAGTTTCCAGCTGAAATGAACACCAGTGGCTGTATAAACACCAATAACTTTGGTTACACTTTATTTTGATGGTCCCCTTTAGACATTCCGTTGACTATAAATAACGTTTCACCTACATGTCAAATAACTCTCCTTAGAGCATTAGTTGAGTATTTATAATAATAATAATAATAATAATTTGTTACATTTATATAGCGCTTTTCTGGGTACTCAAAGCGCTTTACATATAGAAGGGGGGAATCTCCTCAACCACCACCAATGTGCAGCATCCACCTGGATGATGCGACGGCAGCCATATTGCACCAGAATGCCCACCACACACCAGTTTATTGGTGGAGAAGAGACAGAGTGATGAAGCCAATCAGTATATGGGGATGATTAGGAGGCCGTAATGGACAGAGGCCAATGGGAAAATTTGGCCAGGATGCCGGGGTTACACCCCTACTCTTTTCCGAAGGACATCTTGGGATTTTTAATGACCACAGAGAGTCAGTACCACGGTTTAACGTCTCATCCGAAGGACGGTGCTTGTTACAGTATAGTGTCCCCATCACTATACTGGGGTATTAGGACCCACACAGACCACAGGGTGAGCACCCCTTGCTGGCCTCACTAACACCTCTTCCAGCAGCAACCTAGTTTTCCCAGGAGGTCTCATATCCAGGTACTGACCAGGCTCAGCCCTGCTTAGCTTCAGTGGGAAACCAGTCTTTGGCTACAGGGTGATATGGCTGCTGGGTGATAATCTGGGTGGTACACTGTTAGGGTTATTAAAATAAGTTGACTTGCAAATTAATATATAGTCAGTAGAATGTCTGTTGGGGAGCATCAAAATAAAGTGTTAGCAGATATTAAGCAGACAGTCAACTCAACTAATACTCTAATGAGAGTTAGTTGGTATGTTCCTATCTCAAAACACTTTCACCATAGTGCATGTGCTGTGAAAAAAAATATTGTTGGTTTAACTTTGAGTTAAACCTTTGAATTCATTGAAATGAAAAATTTTAGTTAATACAAAGGAGATTGGTTTAATCAACAGAAACTCAAAATAGTATGTTATCTGAACCACATTAATTTGATTTGACAAAAGAAAAAAAGTTGTGATAACAAATCATAAAAATATTAATTTGGTTTTTAAATATAAACTAACACATTTTGTCATCACATAAACAGCTACAAATGACTTTTCTGTAGTAAACTTGCTTGTTACTTATAGCTCACAGCTGTAGCCTACTTGCAATGCGGAGCGTTTGGGTATAGAAACACAAATCACGAACCAAAACTTGAAGAAAAAAAGGCATAGTTTTCATCTCACGTTTTCTTTTGTTAACACTATTGGTTAGGTTTAGTGTAGGTGGTACATTATTTTCAAACGTGATAAGCAATCTTTTAGTGCCACTAACTGGACATTTAATTTCCGAACTGCCGCGATACGTACAATGCTAACGTAATAAAACGTTGCCAGATTAACGTTCATGGATAAAACTGAACACGCTTTTAGCGCCACTCACTGGATATTTCTCTTTGACAGTACCAAGCAACATACAAGAAGCACAGGAATGTTTTTTCCAGTGTAGCAGTGCAAATAAAATCTCCCTTTTAAAAGGTAGGCCTAACTTTTTAATTTCCTATAATTTTTTCCATTAAACGTTTTAAATATAAAGTATAAAGAAATGGAATAAAGTAACTAGTCTACTTTTGTTCAGTTGATGTCCACGCACATGAAATGAATACTAATATCAGTATCATATCAGTAGCATAATAAGAGCTGTATACTCTACATCTGGTGGGTTGCCAAACTTGCCATGTTATGATCACATTACCAGTCTAAAACACAGAATACTAGCTTTCACACAGCTAGTATTTGAGTATGAAGTCAGACCACTGTTGCATGGGCCAGTGAAGCAAAACAACAAAATGAAACATTTCTCCTTTCACAGATTCAATATTAAGCATTTTGTTTTTGTGGAACGCAGTTTGCTTTACAAAATTTGTGGTGAAAAGTGATGCCATATGTCAGCTATAACAATCCGAAAAAACATATTATTGCTATGTGCAACCTATACGTTAATCGATATCTTGGTATGTGAGAGCTCTTAGCTCATGTGAAACTTCTTTGTGGACATCATATGAGGCACATTAGGAATAATCAACAACGTGTAAATAAAGTCAAACATGACATCATAACCATTCTACGACTGCCCTAACTAATGAACAAACACCATGCAAAGTACATTGATCTTAGAAGCCAGCTCATATAAATTAGAAATCATGCAGATCAGACTCTAATAAACAACTGGAATTAGGGCTGCTCTAGGGATGGACATCAATAGAGAATGACACATGCCTTATTTTAATTTCTAAACTGGAGATGCATGGCCAAGTGCATCTTGTTTCAATAAAGAACAAAATCTATGTGGTCTTCCAACTCCATCTTAACCAAACTCATTTTAGGCTCAACAGAGGAAATGCTCTTAGAAAACCATTCTTAGAATCATTTTTTATAACGATTTCATGATTATAAATAGATGGGCCTAGCAGCATAACAGCCCCCCTTTAATGTTCCTACACATTGGTTTCATTCAGACAGGAAATATAGAATTAAAGCTGTGAGACAAAATAAAAGCCTGAAGCATGAATATTAAGTCTAGTGCTCCAGTAATTACATCCTTGAAAAGCTGTTCCCACAGTGAGAGAACCAAACACAGTCTCTCACAGTCTCTCAAACCAAACGACAGAAAATCATTTCCTTAATTAGTATTTTTTTAAAGTAAAAATATCTAAACATCCTTAAAACAAGATTACTTGAAAAGCATAATTGCATAACTTAAATAATCAGTCTGTCAGTCAGTGATATTCAGACCAACAGCATGATTGTGATTTGATTTTATCACTCTACATTTTAACTACATTTTAGACTCAATATTGACAATATTATCTATTTTTAATCCACGTGATGTGAAAGAAAATGTGATTCATCAGACCAGGCCACCTTCCTCCATTGCTCCGTGGTCCAGTTCTGATGCTCACGTCAGTTCTGGGCGCTTTCGGCGGTGGACAGGGGTCAGCATGGGCACCCTGACTGGTCTGCGGCTATGCAGCCCCATACGCAACAAACTGCAATGCACTGTGTATTCTGACATCTTCCTTTCAAAACCAGCATTAACTTCATGAGCAATTTGTGCTACAGTAGCTCATCTGTTTGATCGGACCACACGGGCCAGCCTTCGCTCCCCACGTGCATCAATGAGCCTTGGCCACCCATGACCCCGGTTCACCACTGTTCCTTCCTTGGACCACTTTTGAATTTTTTCACAATTGCTAGAAAAAAAGTCTGAATTGCGAGATGTAAACTCACAATTGTGAGATAAAAAGTAGCAATTATCTTTTAAAATGTTTTATTCTGTGGCGGAAACAAGCTTCCATAATTTTAGATAAAACTTGAAGGCACTTTTTGCACCACTTACTGGACATTTCACTTTGAAAGTAGCATGAAATGTGCAAAAAGCAACGTAATATAATTTAGTTTTTCCAATGCAGGCAGTGCAAAGTCTTTGTTAGTTGAACACTCGATATGGCAATGCATTATAGGATTGAATTGCAATTTATAATGTCCACTATAGTTCTGAACACAGCTGTTCTCTCAAATATGCACTATATAAGGGTATGGGGCCTTCTATTTCGAATTTGCCTGGTCTGAAAGGAACTCTTGAATGCTGTTCGGCCAATCAATTTCATAACTGGAACAAACTGTTGAATAATAATTACTTGTTTTCGGAGAGTACATCTTGAACTGATTTTTTTTTCTCACCCCATTGCCAAATATTTATTTTCTTATAAATCTAACATTTACAAGCTTCATGTTAAAAAAACATCAACAACAAATATTTGGCAATAAGGTAATAAACTTAATTCAAGATATGCATATGTCTTACTATATAAAAATGTTTGGCCTTATCTAGTAAATGTTTCTTGTTTCAAGGATGTTTAGACAAACATACAGATATAAATTAATTGGCTATAGTGCAGACATCCCACCTCTCCCGGAAGGTCCGGGAGTCTCCCGCATATTGATAGTGGCTCCCTGACGCCCGCAAATTATATAGGTACAATATCCCAGAAATTGAGTGAGTGAGAGAGAAAGCCTGTATTACCTGGTATTAAGATGCTGTTTTCGGTGAACCGATCACAAGTGGTCAGCCAAGATGCATTACGTTACACTTGGTATTATCACGCGTTTCAAATGTGTCTTCTGTGACCATTTGTGTTCGGATTTTGTGGAGACCCTCGCCTCTTTCACGCTTCACGTTGTGCCGTTTTTGCAGGGTGGAATGTCTGTATAGTGCAACATGACAATGGCAGATTGGTACAATGCCACAAAGTGTCCTTTATCACAGCATATCAGACATCTTTTTACTGCTCAGTAATTTGTGTTTTGTAGCTTGAGGCCTTTGCCAGGAACATATTATCTGCTCAGGCGCTCACATTCATCAAGCAGGGGCTAATTGTCAGGCCTTTCAGCTGACCTTGAGATCCTGAAGTATGTTATTTTTTCAGCGCATATGCACCCTAATAAAACTCAGTCTTCTCCCATAGGCATCAGTAGATATTAAATCATTACCCACTCCAATGACCCATACTATGCCTAAATGTGTTACATTCCTCGCCTGCACACACTATCTACAAACACTATCTGACAAACACGCACTCACACTCAGCGTGAGGTGTTTGATGACAGCTAACGCTTAAGGTTAAACAGATGACTGGAGCCGATAGTCTTTTGTTTAGTTTTATTCTGTAATTAATAGAGCTCCACAGTGCGGCTGTAAAGCGTCCCCTAGAATGTGGCGTGGCAATGTTTTTCATTTGGCATGGGATTATAAAATTCATGGAAGCCTATTTATCCTTCACACTTGTGCTTATTTCTCCAGTTGAAGCAGACTTACGGACGTTGTGTCCAAACATTCAGTCTGACTTAACAGGTATGTAATGTGAATGAAGACATCATCCAAATCTTCATGCTGCTCAATCCACCCTTGGTTTGAGTCGATCCATGACTTGGGTCATTTATGGACAGTCTAGGTTTCTTGTTTACGAATAAGGAGATCTGGAAAGTAATTGTCTTGGGGGTTAGAATTTAGCTTCGCTTTTTGTTTGCCCACATTATGCCTCAGGAAACAGCAAATGGTCCAGAACAGGTTGGACTGAAAATGTTTGTGGCCAGTTTCTTGGCTTTAGAGGTGCATTTTTACACATTGTTATTGTTCTCCTTATTGCGTTACTAAGCAACTAGCCTTTTCACACTGATAAAAGCTTAAGAGTTGGACGAAAGGTAAATATCACATGTTGCAAACAAGATGGTCATAAATGAAAATTATAATATAAAACTATAAAAAAATATTTATGGATATAGAATGTTCCTTGCATACCTGAATGCTTCTGTCCATTCCACATTAAAATTAATAGTGCTTGATGTATTTGTTACATTTTGTTGTTGTATTACTGCACATAATATGAAACAGACCTGCCACAGAAGAAATGGCCATTATAGAACCAAATAACTCTGTTTATTTGTAGAGCTGATGTGTCATTTTTTTCAATGTTGAAATACTTTCCCCCAAAAATTGCAGAGATGACTATCAGTAAGCCTGGCAGCAGAATACAGTGTTTTTAGTTATTTTTGAGGATCCTTGTGAACGGGGATCGTTTTGACAATGTTGTTGTCTGTACGCAAAAAAAGTTTTGTAAAATATGTATTTTATTCTCTTTAAAAAAAAATTCAATACTTTTTCTTTCTCCATTTTTATCTCCATTTTTTGTTAACACTTTATTTCAATAGTCCACTTTAAACATTCTAATAACTATAAGTAACTTTGTAACTACGGGGCCGTTTACCCTTTAAAAAATTTAAAGGGGTCATGAACTGAGAAATCAAAATTTCCTTGAGCTTTTTACATATAAGAGGTCATCATACTATACGAATATCCTGTTAGTTTCAGAACTAAAAACTTCCTTGTTAGTCCAAAAACACCTTTTATATTTACCAAGCCCAGCGAACAACTCATTGTGGAATGTGTGTATAGATAGGTGCTGCCTCTGCAGAAGAAAATTAACGCCTACTTCATCATTGCAACTTTGGCCCCGCCCACTGGTGTGTTAGTGAGATGACGAGGAGAGAAGAGCAATACAGGACTACAAATAACATTACCTTCCAAAGGATGCTAATGCTAGGAATGTGGTTATTTATTTTCAACAATGTGAATGTCTCAGTTGAGCATTATTTATTTGTATGCAGTATATTTCACTGTGGATTCTTTGGTAAATCAGTCAGCAATTTCAGCGCAGGTTTTGGAAACAGACTTTTACGATATAAACTCGACAGTAATGCGACAACATGTATGTAACCGTGTTAATTCTAATGCCTGATCTGTGAACAGTGATTTCTGATATGTAATGATTCATGTTCAGTCAGATGTTCTTTGTCTATGTGTCAGTAAATCAAACCAGTGACTAAACGGTCAACTTCACATTGTTTCTCTTTGTAGGATGAAAATAATCTGTTATTTAAACTGTGATTAAATTATATATGAAGCGATCAAAGAACGCTCCCTTTGCAATCCCTGGAGCTGTCAATCAAATAGCACGAGTTTATCAGTGACTGACTTCGCACCAAAACTCCCGTAATAATCAACAAATCTCTTATTTACATTGTGTTTGCACTGTTAGTTATGATGAAAGCATTCGTTAGTGTTCAGAAATCGAGTTGCAATGATGAGATCGATGCATTCATGTGCTCAACATGTCTGTGATCATCACTGCAACCTTTCATGCCACAATCTAAATATAATGCTATAATCAAAACACTTTTTACAATTAGTTAACCTTGACAGCTGTAATAGAAAAAAACATGCTAAAACTTTGAGAGAGTTCCACATGTAATACTTAACTATTTCATATCCAAAGATGTCAGCCAATCACAGTGGGCATTTACACTGAAGACTCACAGCAGACACGCCCCTTCAAACAGAGCGTTCAGCACAGAGGGCTAAAATCAGGGAAGAAAAATGCCTTTTATTTCTAAATTATGACAATTTTTGATGTAAAAACCATACTAACATTATAAGTGCACCACAGAAAACATTATAAAACAATGCAGTTCATGACGGCGAGAGCAGAGGATTTATGAATGGCAGTGAAGCGACACAACTGACATGGGTAGATCACATGATAATGACAACATGGCGAATGTAGTACGTCCGGATTTCATTCATACTACACACATTCATACTATATTCATACTGTTTTTTAGCGGTCATGAAGTAATTACTTATTCAAAATAAGTACCTACTCAAGAGAGTAGGCCTATGCGATTTCGGACGCAGCCATCGTGTTTGGTTTTGCACTGTTCCCAGTTCAGTTTCCTTTGTCCATGTTCATTTGTTGCTGTGGTTTTTGATTTGCCCTCATGTGTCACACTTGTGTCTAGTTAATTATCTTGTTTAGTCCCAAGTGTTTCTCTGTGTATTTGTGGTCCCATGTTTGTTTCTGCCTTTGTCAGATCTCATCTCTAATAAGTGGTTGTTCTGTTTCTCATGTGTTTGTTTCCAGATATCCTAAAGAAGTGTAATTTGGAGTTAGTTGCTGATAATAGATTACCTGCTTAATATCTGCTACGACTTTATTGTCAACAGACATTCTACTGACTTTAAGTAACTTTGCAAGTACTTCAGCTTATTCAACTAACCCGAACCCTACAGTTTACTAATACTCTAATGAGAGTTAGTTGATGTGGTTGCAAAAGTGGACTATTGAAATAAAATGTTAATAATAATTTTGTTCTTAAAAATTCTCTTCAAAAGATAAAACAGAAAAAAAAATTCTCATGATTGGACTATCCGTTATCTGAAATCCAATAAATTTTTTCACATTGGAGCTTTCTTTCTTTCTTTTTTCATGTTGTGGCGAAAAATGTTTTATATGTTGCATTACAATGCATGCGTTTGTAAATTGCATGTGACTGTATCAAAGGAACATGCAAGACACATGGCTGATCAACACATCCAGGACATAGACACTAATCAAATCTGAAATGAATTATAAACATGATAGAATTGATTCATGAGATGATTCATGATCAATACTGAGTGGACTCAGTGTTCACAAAGAGCAGAAAGAGTACAAGAAGACTATTAGCAGATGTTTCCTTGTATATGCTTCTGGTAGTCTCACAACACAACATTTTGCCAATTTGAGAAGAGCTGTTCAAGTAAGCCTCAGAAAGGGGAGTGCAGCATTCAAGGGCACTGAGATGTATTATTTCACGCTTTGTGTAAAGAAGAAATGAAATCTTAATCTACCAGGATTTACTCACAGATCATTCGCAAAAAAATGCTTGACTTGTTTTGATGTTTCCCTGAATGGTTTCCTAAATCAGTCAGACTTGGTTAATCTGGCAGTACACTGAGCCGTTTGATCAAAGATAATGTGCTGAAGTAATTGCAGTTATGACATACAATGTAATTCACTATACACCAGGGCTTTTGACTTGACATGTGAAAAGAAAAAGAGATGTTACATAACTTTCTGGTGCCATGACAGGTCTGGCAAACTACAGCTCCTGTCATTATTTGATCTAGGCTGTGTCCAAAATTCATCGTTCAATCCCACAATGCAAAGCAATAATGAGTGTACAACCAATGTGCACTCAACCGCTAGAGAATACCCATAATGCACTGTGAGAGTCACGCACTGAATGAATTCCCGTGTCTGACCAGAAGATGGCGCCCGCAGCTGAATCATCCAACCATTTTCCAAACTGCTGGTCCAATGTGGCTACACCGTAATATCATACAGGTATAAAGTAATTTTTACTTAATTAAGGGCGTTTTCACACCTGAAAGTCCGCACCAAGGTCCGAATCAAAGTTCATGTTTTGATACATTTTATACATTCGGTTTGTTTTGGTTTGGTTTCACATTGCAATTATGCGAGCGCACTAAAGAACTTTACATTACATACTTCCGTCCTGTCGTCATCAGCTATGTAGGCTGCATCTTGACATTGATTGGTTTGTAAACGGATGTGTGTCTGACGTCAGCATGTAACGTCAGCAACTCGGCGGGTAACTTTGACAAGAATGAATGAACAGATGCATATCGTTGCCACTATACTGTTATTATTATGGCATTACTACCTGCAGCACCAACTATACTCAAGGCTAGTTCAAATTCGCCAAATGAACGTCCTTGTTGTGCGAACATTTTTATCATCGCCGGCAGGAAAGAACGAGAAGACTGCAAGCAATCCTGCGAGCCCTGGGACCTCCATTTGGGGAGAGACCAAGGTGAGTGGCAATTTGTTTCCATACAGTTGTTTAGGCTACGCGGTTCTAGTCCGGTTCTGTATGTCCGAACTATACAGAAAATGCTTTCACACTAGAACCGAACCAAACCTTTGTTCAGTTTGATCCGGACCGAGACTACCTCTTTTCGTCTGACCAAATTTTGTCTGTTTGGTCCGGACCGTGGTCCGGGGGAGGTTTCACACCTGTAATTTTGATTCGGATCAAACTGAAAAGTCCGAAAATCCGGACCAAACAAGGTAGGTGTGAAAGGGCCCTAAGTTGTTTAATTAAGGTTTATACATGCTAGTTTCCATGACAGAGTTCAAGATAAATCTTTTCATTACTACTGGAGCTGCCAGTTTGCAAAGTTTCAAATGATTATTAAACCGCAAGCACAAACTATGCAAAAGCTGCAGCCCTTCGGCACACTCAGTGTCCAAATTCACTCACTCATATTCATTTACTCCTTCAAGTGGAGTATATTAGTGGAGTAATGTAGGGAATAGTGAATGAGGGTATAGGGGGCGATTTCGAACACAGCCCAGGTTTCCTTGTTTATTTCCTCAGCTACTGATTCTGTTCACCTGTTCTGTTAATTATCTCACTAGTTTTCCTTGGCTGCATCTGAAAACCTAGGGAGCTGACTTGTTGCCTCGCTGCCCTATCAGGCAATGACTTGTAAGGCAGCGTAAGTGCACAAAGGCACCTCACGAAACTGATTTCGGACAGACTTCTGAGGCAGCGTAACAGTTTAATGATCTACAGCAAAATAGAGCGAGCTTTGGTGAGAATATTTAATTACTAAAGTAGTAATTTCTCGCTAGAAATGACATCAGAAGTGGAAAACGTTGGTCAAAAACGTACATTTACACAAACTGACCAGCAACCGCGACTTTCAGACGCCATCTTTCTTTTTCTAGCTCAACTGTCACCAAATGGAACACATAGGATTGTGGGATATCAAAGGCAGCGAAGGATACATCTATGCTGCCTTCGATTAGATGAAGGTCTCTCAGGAGACAGGAAGTGAAGCTAACATCCTTCCTACCTTGAAATGTGTCCTCCGAAGGCAGCATTTTCCAGTTTTCGGACACAGCCCTTATTATTTAAGCCCTGTGTTTCCTGAGTCAGTGTTGAATGGTTGTAATATCTGTTTCTCTTATCAGTTTTTCCCTTGGATTACAGACTATTAGTATTATATTCTCCTGTGTTTTGTGGTCTGTACACAGCCATTTTTCTTTTTCATTAGGAATTTTGTGCCATTTCATAACAGTTATTAAATACAACATGAGAACTTCCACTATAAGATGTGTAAACTATGTAAAAAAAAACCCTCATATTTTGCTGCTGTTTTAGCATGAGCTTCTTTTAACTTCCAAAAGTTAAGAACTTTTTTAATTTTGTCAAATCAAATACACTAGACAAATCAATTGGATAAACACAGTAAATTAAGTTTAGTTGACTACAATCATAAAATATTTTTTGCAGTGTATAAGACAGACGTTAAAAATTTGAAAACAATCTTTATGAGAACAATATGATCAACGTACACTGCCGGGGCAAAAAAAAAAAAAGTCACTGTCCATCCATCATCCATCCATCATCCTCCACTTATCCGGGGGCCGGGTCGCGGGGGCAACAGTCTAAGCAGAGACGCCCAGACTTCCCTCTCCCTAGACACTTCCTCCAGCTCTTCCGGGGGAATACCGAGGCGTTCCCAGGCCAGCTGGGAGACATAATCCCTCCAGCGTGTCCTAGGTCTTCCCCGGGGTCTCCTCCCGGTGGGACGTGCCCGGAACACCTCCCTAAGAAGGTGTCCAGGAGGCATCCGAAATAGATGCCCGAGCCACCTCACCTGGCTCCTCTCGATGTGGAGGAGCAACAGCTCTACTCTGAGCTCCTCCCGAGTGACCGAGCTTCTCACCCTATCTCTAAGGGAGCGCCCAGTCACCCTGCGGAGAAAGCTCATTTCGGTCGCCTGTATCCGGGATCTTGTCCATTTGGTCATGACCCACAGCTCATGAACACAGGTGAGAGTAGGAACGTAGATCGACCGGTAAATCGAGAGCTTTGCCTTACAGCTCAGCTCCTTCTTCACCACGACAGACCGGTACATCGACTGCATTACTGCAGAAGCTGCACCGATCCGTCTGTCAATCTCCCGTTCCATCCTTCCTTCACTCGTGAACAAGACCCCAAGATACTTGAACTCCTCCACTTGAGGCAGGAACTCTCCACCAACCTGAAGCGGGCAAGCCACCCTTTTCCGACTGAGAACCATGGCCTCGGACTTGGAGGTGCTGATTCTCATCCCAGCCGCTTCACACTCGGCTGCAAACCGCCCCAGTGCACGCTGAAGGTCCTGGTCTGAGGAGGCCAACATGACAACATCATCCTCAAAAAGCAGCGACGAAATCGCGCGGTCCCCAAACCGGACACTCTCCGGCCCTTGGGTGCGCCTAGAAATTCTGTCCATAAAAATTATGAACAGAACCGGGGACAAAGGGCAGCCCTGCCGGAGTCCAACATGCACCGGGAACAAGTCTGACTTACTGCCGGCAATGCGGACCAAGCTCCTGCTCCGGTCGAGTCCACATGTGCTTTGTGGATTTGGAGAAGGCATTCGACTGTGTTCCTCATGGCATCCTGTGGAGGGTGCTCTGGGAGTATGGGGTCCGGGGCCCCCTGCTTAGGGCTGTTCAGTCCCTGTACGACCAGAGCAGGAAAAAAAAAAAACTGTTTGGATTTAAATTGGCAAATGCTTAAGAGTCTATGATTGGATCATTATTGCAGTGATTATTATGTTTCTAACATGTTACATGTTTACCAGCATCATATGTTATACCAAACATTGATGCACCTCTTGATGGAAATAAATGTTTTAGGTCAAGATTTTGTATTGACCATGCAAGAGTCCAGCACTCTGTAAAGTCTCCTCCAGCACATGTAAAGTCTCCTCCAGCACAAGACTTTCACTGAATTTAAGGTCTGGACTCAGAGGTGCCGATTCATGTGTGAAAATGATTCTTCATGCTCCCTTAAAACTATTCTTTCACAGTTTGAGCCTGATGAATCTTGACATTGTCATCCTGGAATATGGCCATGATGTGTCTTCCTACATGGTTGTTTAAGAAATTAAAAGCTACACACTCCAAAAGTTAGGGTTAGAAGAACTGTTGCCAAACATATAACATGCTAGAAACATAATAATCACTGCAATAATGATCCAATCATTGACTCTTAAGCATTTGCCAATTTAAATCCGAACAGAGATTTTTTTTTTTTTTGGCGATTTCATTACAATTCATATAATGTGATTTGTACCAAAATGTATGATTTTTAGAAAAAAAAGTATTAATTAACCACCAATTCAGCAAAATGTAAAACAATTATGAATTGCCATGAGATTGTGTTGGCTGATCCATAAAAAACATAAGCCTGTAAGACTGCAAAGCAAGAGATCTGCCATATCTTCTAGGAGCATTCAAGTACCATTTTGCATTTTGTGATGTCATTCTGCTCTCCACATCTGTCGAGATGCATAAAGGCTCTTGTGAAAGGATGCATGAAACTACAGGAGTCTGTAATGTGCAGTACATTATGTTACAGACACGGGTGGTACAAGGGTGAGAGAACGATGCAATGCAGTAAATTGTGTTCCTTTTACATTGCGCGAGGATGTGATCTTCTTTCCCACCCAAATTGAGAGGCTGATGGCTAGAAAAGTTCCTCATAATACATTATCTCCTTCTTTACTTATTTACTTTGTGAACTCATGTGGCATATCCCTGCCTCCTGCCGGGGCTAAATGTGCAGCACATGGTTTAATGTTGTAACAATTCACCAGTGTGAGTGCCCCTGATCACCACCAGAGGGCACTCCAACCCGGACTGTCATTCCATCATAGACTACATCACCCATAATCCTTTGCCCGGACTCATCAGCACTCACTGTTTACACCTGTGTCTCATTTACCTCATTACCTCTGCCTATATCTAGCCTGTTCACCCTGTCGTTCTTTGCTAAGTCTTGTTTTGTCTCACACTGCATTTCTGAGCGTTATCCCTGGCTTCATGTCTCTCGGTTTCGTTGGAATTCTTGCCTGTGTCCCGGATTACCCTTTTGCCTCTGTCCCTTGTTTTGTTTGCCTGATTGGAATGCCTACCTGTGTATGACCTTTTGCCTTTTCTCTGACTACGATTGTGGATTACCCTTTAAAGTTGCTTTTGGATCCTAACCCTTCAAGCCTCAGAGCAGTTCGTAACATAAGACTTAGCCACCATGGATCCAGCACTTCAAATAATCTGTCTATGTCAAGGTAACCAATCACTCGAGAAACACATTCAGGACTTTTTAGCCATTGCTAATTTCTCTGATCTCCCGGACTGTGCACTCATTAACTTCTTTTGTTATAGACTTAATGAACAATATCAATCAAAGTTGATCCGTGATGGTCCTCGTGGATCACTCAGTCAGTTTCTGGACTATGCACTATTGTTAAGTGGTTCCTCCTACACTGTTGGGGAAATAGAGGAGGACATTTCCCCTAAATGTTTTTTGGGAGGGGGTACCATGCTTCAAGCTCCAGCGAGGGGCTGTGAACAAAGCCCAATACAGTGTTCGCCATGTCCGGTGCTGAGGATCGCTAGTCCTAGGTTTTCTGTGCCTCCTTGTCCTGTGTTCACCATACCAAAACCCTCTGCCAAGATGGCCGCCGCCACGCCAGATCCCTCTATCAAGATGGTAGCCACCACGCCAGATCCGTCTACCAAGATGGTCGCCGCCATGCCATGCCCAGTGCCCAGAGATGGCCCCAGGCTGTGACCAGCGGCCATTCTTTGCTAAGTCTTGTTTTGTCTCCACACTGCATTTCTGAGCATTATCCCTGGTTTCATGTCTCTCGGTTTCGTTGGAATTCTTGCCTGTGTCCCGGATTACCTTTTTGCCTCTGTCCCTTGTTTTGTTTGCCTGATTGGACTGCCTACCTGTGTATGACCTTTTGCCTTTTTTCTCTGACTACGATTGTGGATTACCCTTTAAATAAAGTTGCTTTTGGATCCTAACCCTTCAAGCTTCAGAGCAGTTCGTAACAAATGTACAGATGTCGACAATATCACAGTATGGTGTATGTGCCATAATATCTTTCCCATGGAATACAGGACAGCTCAGCACCCAACCAAAAATGACTTGCAGCTTTGAGTCCTGCACATATGCGATCTATTACCACATTTGCTTGCTGCTAATCAATGGCATGTTTTGTGCCATTTTTCTCCATTTAATTCTTCACAATGCGTTGTCACAAATTGTTGTTTAACACTACGCAAAGAGATAAGAACTATGGGATTTTCTGTTACGCAAGGATTTCTTGTGAATTTGCCCAGGTTCACTGATCTAAAACAAGCTTATAAAATATTTTGGTGTATTAGATCACAGCGTCTTAAACACATGCACCATTCATGCGAGCAATATGGACTTTTACTGTGAGAAACTAGCAAGTGGAACATCTTTGATTTGTGCCAATTGGAAATCTGAGTACAATCTAATACGGCTACACTTGCCTTTATTGTTCCTGTGACTAACCAAGATTGATTGTGTGAGTCCGTTAATTTTGAAGAGTCCCTGCTTAATTTTAAAGCAACACTGATGGCAAAACTTAAGTCCAGGTGCTGTTGCTAATTTGAGACACACAACATGGGTGACCCTATGATCTTACCAGCTTACGAGTCGCCTTTGCTTATTTCACAAAACCAAAACCTGACTTAGTGCTAGTACTTATTTAGCGACGTTTATCAGGCCCCCAGCTTTCTGTGAAAACCTCACAAAACATCATGCAGCCATTGTGTTGTATTTCACTATTGTTGAATATCTCAAGATATTCTGGTGATCTATGGTGCGCACAAACAGTGTAAAGGGAGTGTGTCCGGGAGATGAAAATCTGATAGCTTTATCCTCAGGGATAAGCGGAATTGCTGACTGGCCCATATTCACATATATGAATGTAGCAGGCTGAGTTGTTTGTCGTCCACTGATTGCAGATGGCAGTGTGTTTGCTTTCCACTCAGTTACAGTGGCCAGAAATCACTAAGCCCTTCAAGACATGTTAAAGTTTGAACTAAAACAAAGGCTTTTTTAAAGCTTCGGACCAACTCATTCATCCCTTCAGAAGTCTCTGCGAGGCAAGATATGATACTTTTACATTTTCCTTGCTCATATTCAGAGGCAGAGGTTTCATTATTTTAATCGTTGCACCATTTGGTGTTATTAATCAAGCTGAGGGAATTATTTTAAATAATAACTGATTTAAATGAAGTAACAGTATTTTAATTAAGAAATGTAATTGATATGTAAATCATGCAAGGCTCATTACAAATGACTACTGTATTGTTCTGAATATAAGACAATGTTTTTTTTTCTTAGAAATACATCTGAAAAAGAAGGTTTGTCTTATGTTCAGGGTCCAGACATGTCAATAATACACCCACAACAATAGGTGGTGCCAAATGAGCATAAACGAGTGTGACAAGAAATGCGGTGTGTCAGAGTATAATATTATAAAATCGCGAGCGCAAAAAGACATTATAGATATAGATTTTATATTATAAAATCTCTAAGAGCCGGGTGACTGTTATGTTTGCGTGCCTCGCTGACGGGACCAAACTTCCCACGTATGTGATTTTAAAATGTAAGACGGTACCCAGATTTCAACTACAACAAGATTTCACTTCTACTGTTAATGAAATTTTGGTAGGCTACATGGTTTTCACTATGAGATGGATAGCCTAATTGTTATATAATTCAGATGGGCTACAGATTATTTTTATGGTATGCCAAAAAAGTGTTTATTTTTAAATGTGATTGTTTGTACATTTTACCAGTATTTACCATACTTTCAATACAAAAATTTAAATATGAAAAATATGCAGTATGAATAAAAAAAATTATTTTCAAATAAAAGCATTTTCTTTATCAAAAAGCTTTTTTCCAAAAGGTACTGTCACGCACAGAAGAGGACAGACAAGTTATGTTAATTAAACAATTAGAGCAGAGAGGGAATGCAAACACAGGGAAGTCAATAGGCAGCAGATAGTTTGAGGACTTAGCTGGGTGGTAACACAATGTTCTCTGTGCAGGGGATGGACTGATGCGGGATGATGGAGAACAGGTGAACAGGAGATCCAGGCAGGCAATGATTAACAGAGGATGGCAGACAGAAGACAGATCGGGATAAACAGGTTGTCTTATATTCGGAACAATACGGTAATTATTTACTAAGCATAATTGCATAATTACACTCAGTGATACAACCTTATTGACCTTTTACAGAGATGGATATCACGCCATGTCTCAGACTGTTTACAATACCAAGTCTTCATCTTCAAGTTCATTTTCCAGGGTAGGTCACCAGGTCTTTCCCATTACATGGCTTGGGACTCATACACACCTACAGATAATTTAGCATCAATTCACCTATACTGCATGTTTTTTGATTGTGGGGGAAACTGGAGCCCCCAGAGGGAACCCACACAGACACATGGAAAACATGCAAATTCCACACAGAAAGGACTCCTGGCTCAGCCAGGACTCAAACCGGGGACCTCCTTGCTGTGAGGGGACAGTGCTACCAACTGAGCCACTGGGCCGCCCATATAGCATCTATAAGCTCAAAGAATCTTTGTGGTGTGGTTACAAAATAATTGTAAGCAGGTCTTAGTATGCCCTTTTTACAAAGTAAGGGGTCAAAAATTGGACATGAACACCCTCTCAAGTCAAAACTTGAATGCGACGAGCTCGTAATCATAACTTCAAAAGTGGGAAGTACGAAATTTCTGATAGCATGTGTAACTCCCTTTGGAGTGGACTTCGTGCTTTGTAACTTTTTTGCTGACCTTTTTCATGCTCAAAAAGCAACATTAAACTAAAGAAAGTTGAAAAAGTAAAAAGCATAAGTCCTCCTTAAAATATGAAAATTAATAATGTGTATAATAAAATATCATTTATTGTTACTGCTGTAAATCTATATTAAATTATTATGGGACCTTATTCAATGCTTTCAGAATCTTTACTTTGAAAAAAAAAATTGTTTCTGTATTTTTATAATATATTTTTATATTAACATATTTTAATGAACAAAAGTTAATTATTTTATCAAAATAAACAGAAAATAGTACAAAAAGCTAAAGTGATTGTTTTTAACAAGTATTAACTTTATTCATATAACACCCAATGTACTCGTTACATCATAAGATGAATGGCATATACCCTAATATTAGTCTCTCTGTTTACCCGAGGTTTACTGTAGTCAGCCGTATCCGGGCCGTATCCAGATCAGATGGTGAACCTGCACTTAGACACGACCACACCACACAATGTAGTCAGCCGTATCCGGGCCGTATCCAGATCAGATGGTGAACCTGCGCTTAGACACGACCACAACGCATGATGTAGTCAGCCGTATCCGGGCCGTATCCAGATCAGATGGTGAACCTGCGCTTAGACATGACCACAACGCATGATGTAGTCAGCCGTATCCGGGCCGTATCCAGATCAGATGGTGGACCTGCGCCTAGACATGACCACAATGCTTCCCTAAAGTGTCAGCAGAGATTGTGTCAACTAGACTTTCCCCCGTGAAGGCCTCATCGCCACGACATCCAGTGGCACTGATCCTCAACAAACCCATCTCCATACCGGCATGATGACTCCAATCTTCAACCAGATGAAACTGGACAAATATTCTGAATGTTCCAATCCCAATCTGACTTCTGACCTGTAATGTTGCCTGAATCATAATCATACACTGTTCGTCCGTTGGCCAGAGCTGAACTGGACCCCCGACTGAGCCTGGTTTCTCCCAAGGTTTTTTTCTCCATTCTGTCACCTGATGGATTTTGGTTCCTTGCCACTGTCGCCTTTGTCACCTTTGGCTTTTGGCTTGCTTAGTTGGGGACAATAAATATTCAATAATATAATTGATCTGCCTGCGTTGACACCATTGTATGAGAACTGAACTGAGCTGGATGATGATTTCTCCAGAGCGGCTGTATAGACAAATGAACTAGATTAATAACTTTTTTTACAACAGAAATGAACCATCACTGAATGTACTTAAGATGAACTATGACACTATATTCTCCAGAGTGGCTGTGCAGCTGAAACAAACTTTGTTGCATTATTTTCCTGTTATTACTGTAAAGCTGCTTTGAATCAATCTGTATTGTAAAAAGAGCTATATAAATAAAGGTGACGACTTATTAAAAACATATTATTTTAGCTAAAGTACTTGTATAAATAATGTGTGCCTTTTGCCCTATGCTGGGTTTACCCCCTGTGTGGGATAAAAGGCCCACCTTGCCTTAAAGTATTTTAAACAAAATGAACCACTTTTATGATTTATTTTCTCATAAAATGCTGTTGCTCCATCAATGTTCAATACAAACATATATATTTTTTCTGGAATAATACACTATGGGAGTAGTGAAAAGCACATGTTTTTTTCTTAATGTGTGCCTTTAGCCCCATTGTACCCTATTAAACTGTCTGAAAAAAACAAAACAGGGTTCACAAACTGACAAAATATGTTCAACATGGTCCATTTCTGTATATAAAAGAGTATAAACTATGTATAATCACATCTTAGTAAGATGTAAGTCAATATTTGAACAACGTTTTTATTTTTACATTTATATCCTTAGATATTTCAGCTCAGTTGAAATCCAATATTTGTGTTTAAAAGTTTAATTCTGCAATTTCTCTCAAAAAACATCCTGTCGTAATCGGCGTGCAATGAATTCTGGGGTAGACAAGGCTGCGAAGGATCCATCTGTTGTATTCTTCATTGGACAGGAAACAAAGGATTTGGAGGCTGCATTTAAAGGAGCCTTTGAATTGGGACAGCCTTCACGTGCCGCTATGACGCCTTCATATACTCTCTTGTGTAAGTACTTATTTTGAATAAGTAATTACTTCACGACCACTAAAAAAAGTATGTTCAATATAGTATGAATGTGTGCAGTATGAATGCAATCTTTCTGGACATACTACATTCGCCATGTTGCCCTTATCATGTGACCTCCCAGCATCAGTTGCGTCGCTTCACTGCCACACTTCACAATCCTCTCCCGTGGCCTCATGGGATAGTAAAGTGTCGATTGTATGCACACTTCAGAATCTCGCTGGAAGTAGTAGGTCATCTAGGGTCTTTTTGCCTACTATTATATGAGTACTGTGAATTCGGACATACTCACATCCTGTTTTTCGCCAACTATATAGTAGGGAAGTATGCGATTTCGGATGCAGACATTTGCTGCGTCCCAGTTCGCCTACTTATACTACGCCATACAAGTACATGTACTCTTTTTTTTTTTTGAAGAAAAGTACATACTTTTGAGTGTGTAGCAAAAGAGTAGGCAAGCTTTGGGACATACTATCACGTCATACAATTGCGTCTTTAACGGTTGCTCTCTGTCACTAAGTTACACACATCCTGTCACCGTAAACTGGCCTGTCAATCATCTTGTTACAGTTAAAATCCTCCACATTTAATTTCATTTCATTTCCTACCGTATCGGAGAGAAATGTAGCAGCACGTTGAAATGCAGTCGCGGGTCTTTCATACGGATAACTCTCCTCATATTAATGCATAATGATGTATTTAAAAGTTAATGGCCAAACGGATCTTTATAAAAGTCTACATTGTTATTGCAGATTAAATATAACATAGATAACATTAAATAAATATTTAGTTTATTTCAGCTTAAACTTTGATTATTATCACTCAAACCTCTCACTGTCGGTCGCACATATCCGCCATGTTTTGTAGTTTTTTAACACTTTTAACTCGTGTTTGTAACCGAATCCTCCTCCAAAGCGCAATGGGTTGTGGGCAATATTAGCCTTTAGAGTGTGCACGGACGGATCCTCACTTCAAAAATCTACTGGAAATAGGCCCAAATGGGACACTTCATATGCACTTTCAGTCTTGTGGACTTACAATGGCTGCCGAGTGCGCATGTCCGTTGAGTCCATGAGACCGCATGGGTGTCCCATTTGTCATTTCAGGATTCAGAACGGTGCTCGTGAGCGCCCACTTTGCGCTCGATATGTGCCCTCGATGCCCACTTTTGCTGAGCCTGCACTGGTGCGAGCTCCACAGCAGACTTCTTCCCGACAGTAAAAGGCTGGATCCCAAATGGCACCCTAAACCCTCACGGTCTTCCTCTGAGTCCCCACTTTCGTGACATAATGCTCCTTTGACTGCCGGGTAAAGTCCTCTGCGTAGCTCGCAAACTTGCTGGCTCAGCTGAAGTGCGCATCGAGGGCACATAACGGCCACAAAGGGGGGCGCTTGCGAGCACCCTTCTAAAACCTAAAATGATAAATGAGACATCCTACAGTCATATGGACTTAATGGACACGCGCACACGGCAGCCATTGTAAGTCCACAAGAGTGAAAGTGCATATGAAGTGTGCCATTTGGGATCCAGCCAAAGTGGCGTTGTCACGAAAGTGCGGACTCGTAGGAAGACCGCAAGTGTTTAGGGTGCCCTTTGGGACAGGGCCATAGTAGACCATCCGGGGACTTTTGACATACTTTTCAACATACTATGCTTTGGGACACACTTATTCTAATCTCACATACTTTTTAGGATGGATAGTATGAACACTGGGACAAAGAGCATGAGGGTAGAGAATTAACTTCCTACTGTTACTCCTTCTTTATTCCCTTAAATAGGTGAATTCATGCATTTCTCAGACAGAGCGCCCTCTAATGCCCAGGTGAACAATAACAGTGCTGCACCGAGAAGGCTAGTAGCACAACAGTAACAGGGAAACTGTTACAAATGACACATTTTAAAGTGTCTACAACAAAGCAACACAAATGTGTAACTCCATAAATCTGTCTCCAATTAAAATGCCCAGTGCTTGAAAGCCTGTCTGGTCAGAATTCCTCTGCAGACACTTTTTGAAGTGAAAACATATAGCAGTTATTGTCTTTATTACATTTATACAAAATGATATTGTAGGCAATGCATCTTATAAACAGAAAACATGTAGATGTGGTGGACACAGTAGGTTTTTATACACAAATCAGTCTGAGAAAATTAGTTTACTGCTCCACCAAGTGGGCAACTACAGCTAATTATATTTTTCACAGTCACTATACTTCCTTTATTTTTCATTTGCACAAAGCAGTAAATCACAGTAAATCAAATACTATTTTATTTCTATTTAATGGTGGCAATTGCATGTTGAGTTCTGGATGCTTCATGGTGTCCCAACCAGGTTTATTAACTATAGCATCACAAGAAAGATCATGCTGGTCAACCAGCCTTTTCTATACATGCTGTGTGGACAGACATGCTTGTGTAATAGAGTCCAGCTAAGAGCTGTGCGGAACCAGTTTTACTAGAACAGATGATTAAATTATTAAATATGTGTTCTAATCTATACCACAAACGATACATGTATGAATAAAACATCCAGTTACATGGAAATATTCTTTCCCCAAATTTTAAGGTTTCTGGCTTGATGACATATCCTGTGATCATGTCTCTTGGAGGAATCAGAAGGATCTGGGTGTATCAATTTACTCTGCAATCCAAATCACAAAGACAATATCCATATGTTCATAATGAGAGTAATCTAAAACAGGAGTCAAAAATCTGGGTAATGTATAACAGAGAATGTAAACAAGATTGTGACGTTGCGTCATTGGCTGCTAGTCTAGTGTGAGTTTGACAGATGTCCTGTAAAATCTCTATTAAATAAACTGATAGAATCACACATGCACTCTCACATATCATTAAACCTCTTTTAACAACATCTTTCAGTTGAGTCAATAAAAGTGTTTGTGCTCCAAATCAATTTTTGGCACCAAGCTGTTTTGATTCATCCAAAATAAACGCAACAGGTCTTCTGTTCTTATTATTGACTAAGAACAAACAGACATTTTGAAGAAAGTGCCCTGTATTTGCTGTTGTTTTCCTGGCTTTCTTTTAATTTATTTAATGGAGTTCTTGGAATGGTCCTCCAGAATTGTGCTTTTATCGGGACTGTCAGTTGCTGATCCATACCAGCACACTCCATGACTCCTCATGAACCCCAATTCAGAACTGAAGAGAGATACAAGCAGTTAAATAAGACAAAATGTTCCCCCATTCTCCCAAGACACATCTTTTTTCTCAGTAAGATTATGGAATGTTTATATAAATAATAATGCTCAACTAGGATTCATTCCAAAGGGAGTAAGAGGAAAATGCATCAATTATTTGGTACCTTGGTCTCCTGAGTTTGTCTCTCTCCACTTCTTTATATTCCTGCTCTGTTAAAAAGTCTCCCGTCTCTTTGTTCAGCTCCTTTTGGATTCTATACATGCCACTGTATGGGGTTAAACAGGAAAAAGTAAAAAAATATGTACAAACCCGATTCCAAAAAAGTTGGGACACTGTACAAATTGTGAATAAAAAAGGAATGCAATAATTTACAAATCTCATAAACTTATATTTTATTCACAATAGAATATAGATAACATATCAAATGTTGAAAGTGAGACATTTTGAAATGTCATGCCAAATATTGGCTCATTTTGGATTTCATGAGAGCTACACATTCCAAAAAAGTTGGGACAGGTAGCAATAAGAGGCCGGAAAAGTTAAATGTACATATAAGGAACAGCTGGAGGACCAATTTGCAACTTATTAGGTCAATTGGCAACATGACTGGGTATAAAAAGAGCCTCTCAGAGTGGCAGTGTCACTCAGAAGTCAAGATGGGCAGAGGATCACCAATTCCCCCAATGCTGCGGCGAAAAATAGTGGAGGAATATCAGAAAGGAGTTTCTCAGAGAAAAATTGCAAAGAGTTTGAAGTTATCATCATCTACAGTGCAAAATATCATCCAAAGATTCAGAGAATCTGGAACAATCTCTGTGCGTAAGGGTCAAGGCCGGAAAACCATACTGGATGCCCGTGATCTTCGGGCCCTTAGACGGCACTGCATCACATACAGGAATGCTACTGTAATGGAAATCACAACATGGGCTCAGGAATACTTCCAGAAAACATTGTCGGTGAACACAATCCACCGTGCCATTCGCCGTTGCCGACTACAACTCTATAGGTCAAAAAAGAAGCCATATCTAAACATGATCCAGAAGCGCAGGCGTTTTCTCTGGGCCAAGGCTCATTTAAAATGGACTGTGGCAAAGTGGAAAACTGTTCTGTGGTCAGACGAATCAAAATTTGAAGTTCTTTTTGGAAAACTGGGACGCCATGTCATCCGGACTAAAGAGGACAAGGACAACCCAAGTTGTCATCAGCGCTCAGTTCAGAAGCCTGCATCTCTGATGGTATGGGGTTGCATGAGTGCGTGTGGCATGGGCAGCTTACACATCTGGAAAGGCACCATCAATGCTGAAAGGTATATCTAAGTTCTAGAACAACATATGCTCCCATCCAGACGTCGTCTCTATCAGGGAAGACCTTGCATTTTCCAACATGACAATGCCAGACCACATACTGCATCAATTACAACATCATGGCTGCGTAGAAGGATCTGGGTACTGAAACGGCCAGCCTGCAGTCCAGATCTTTCACCCATAGAAAACATTTGGCGCATCATAAAGAGGAAGATGCGACAAAGAAGACCTAAGACAGCCGAGCAACTAGAAGCCTGTATTAGACAAGAATGGGACAACATTCCTATTCCTAAACTTGAGCAACTTGTCTCCTCAGTCCCCAGACGTTTGCAGACTGTTATAAAAAGAAGAGGGGATGCCACACAATGGTAAACATGGCCTTGTCCCAACTTTTTTGAGATGTGTTGATGCCATGAAATTTAAAATCAACTTATTTTTCCCTAAAAATGATACATTTTCTCAGTTTAAACATTTGATATGTCATCTATGTTGTATTCTGAATAAAATATTGAAATTTGAAACTTCCACATCATTGCATTCTGTTTTTATTCACAATTTGTACAGTATCCCAACTTTTTTGGAATCGGGTTTGTAATAGTATAGTCTTCATTTAGCTATCTTAAAGGGTTAGTTCACCCAAAAATGAAAATTCTGTCATTAATTACTTACCCTCATGTCGTTCCAAACCCGTAAGACCTTCATTCATCTTCGGAACACAAATTAAGATATTTTTGATGAAATCCAAGAGCTCTCTGACCCCACATAGACAGCAAAACAACGACCACTTTCAAGGCCCAGAAAGGTAGTAAAGACATTGTTAAAATAGTCCATGTGACTCCAGTGGTTCAACCTTAATGTTATGACGCGACGAAAAATGCTTTTTGCGCGCAAAAAACCCAAAAATAACGACTTTATTCAACAATCTCTTCTCTTTATGTTCTTCATTTAGCGTTTCATTCTGACGTAGAACCCGGAAGCGCTGCACTGTTTTTACTACTTGAATAGCATAGGAGAATGACGTTGAAGAGAAGAGATTGTTGAATAAAGTCATTATTTTTGTGTTGTTGTTTTTTTTTTTTTGAGCACAAAAAGTATACCCGTCGTTTCATAACATTAAGGCGGAACCACTGTAGTGCATGGACTATTTTAACGATGTCTTTACCACCTTTCTAGGCCTTGAAAGTTGCAATGACGTTGCTGCCTATGGCTGGTTCAGAAACCTCTCGGATTTCATTAAAAATATCTTAATTTGTGTTCCGAAGATGAACGAAGGTCTTGCGTGTTTGGAATGACATGAGGGTGAGTAATTAATGACAGAATTTTCATTTTTGGGTGAACTAACCCTTTAAATCCTGGGTTTAAATTCTGAATATATATGAATACATATATCATGCAACTTACTTAATCCTATAAAGCCTACTGTATCATATTTGATATGCAAATCTAAGGCCTATAAATTATTAACACGATCAAACCTACTTAAAAATCTATTGTACACAATCTATTATGTCTTCTGTCGTCTGATTAGTAGTTTTGGTCAGGCTATTATTTCATATGTCAGGCTTTAAAGGGTAAAAAAATACAATTCTGAAATTGGCATTAAAAATCTAATGCAAATAAAATTTAATGAGCATGACATCTTCTGGTCACCGTGATTTTGCCAAGACATTTGTCTGAAAATTTAGTCCTGACCTTATCCCTACCCCTAAACCTAACTCGACCCATAACTTATTCCTAAAATCAGAGGGCAATGAAAGGTGAATAACACTGATGTAGAAGCACCTAACCCTGGTTGTAAGTCTAAACTTGACATAAACTGTTAACTTTTCCCTTAAACCTTAATTGGAATGTTGTTTCAGGATCAACAAAGATTTTGATCCAGGAACATGTTGTACTTGGTGAAATCATGTGCATGACACTGTATCGCTAAAAGCAATTAGTGTTGCTGATACAGGCTGTGGGCTCAGATGATTTAGTGTTGCACTTAATCAAATTAGATTTAATTTCCTTGAGCATAATTATCTTTTTTTTTTTTTTTTTTTGAGTCATTCAGCCAGAAGAAAAAATCCACCTGCTTGTCCCTGTTTCCTAAGCAACCCACAAATAGATCATGTTGTTACATTACTTTTTTGTTCTCTCAGGCTGGCTAATTTGGAGCTCTTTGTGCAGCGGAACATTTCTCAGGGACTCAGTCTCTCTCCTGTCGTCCATTAAATCTCTCTGAAGGCAACAGTTGGTCCCTTCCAGTGTCTCACAGAAGGCCTTCAATCAGAACAGTGGGAGAAATGGATTAGTTCATTGTGTCTTTTGATTTTGTTTGTGCTCAGAGATGTGTCCAGATAACTGGTGTCTGGATGCATCAGATTTGGCTGAATGCAAAAGTATTACAGTACATTAACTGAGCGGGCTTACCCATCTCTCTCTAATATCGCCAAAAGCAGCAGGTGGGTCATCCAGACATAAGAATTCTCTAACAGCCTCACTTCAGTAGAGAGAAAGAAATGTTACAACATGATTTTATCAAAGTGTTACATTGTGACAGCAAATCATCTTCACACAATTTTACAATAAAACAGTTTTATTGTAGTGTTGACTGTATTTGTCAAGCTTTTTGTATTTTTATCTTATTTAATACATATATCTATGCAGCCCCTAAGCGAGACATGGGAATGGAAAAAAATAACATGAAAAAATATACTTCAATAATCTTGCTTGCAAAACTGTTACAATAACAGACTTTATTTTCTATAGCGCCTTTAAAAGGCCTCTCAAGGTGCTTTAGTTGAATCACACAATACATGAAAACGATATACAAACTTATTAATGTTCATAAAAAGCCATCCTAAAAAAATATGTTTCAAGGTATGATGTAAAAGAGCTTAAAGGAATAGTTCACCCAAAAATGAACCCTCAACCCTCAATTTACTCACCCTCAAGCCATCCTAGGTGTGTATGACTTTCTTCTTTCAGCCAGACACAATCATATTGGTTATATTCTATGTAGGGGTCCTATTATGCTTTTTCACTTTTTCAACTTTAGTTAGTCTGTAATGTTGCTGTTTGAGCATAAAAAAGATCTGCAAGTTTACAAAGCTCAAAGTCCACTCCAAAGAGAGATGTTTTATTTAACAGAATCTACTTTCCAAGAACTACATGAACGACTCGTTTGTGAAGTCAAAATGTTACTCATTTAAATAATCCCCACCCCCAGAATAGACAAAAAAGTCTTATCTGTGTGCTGCACGTTTTACGGAGAACAGCGAGTACAATGCAGGCTACGCACACAAGCTGTTCACACTTTGTCGGGATAATCTGTTGTTTGTGGATTACAACTTGTAAGTATGTCTTTGTAACATGTATGTTGTGTTCCCCCTTCATTGTGTCTGTGGTTCAGTCCCTGTGACCTATAATTTTCACCAGTCTGTTTAATTAGTTATGTCATTCACCTGTGCCATGTCAATTATCTCATTAGTTCCCTTTGTTTGGTCTATGCATTTATACCCTGAGTTCTCCCTTACACTATCCGTTCTCGTTAATGTATGCGTGGTTGTTTATGTGTATTGCTCCTGAGTTTAGCCTGTTTCCTGAGTATTTGTTATTAAAGCCTGTCTCCTTGAAGTCTTCCTTGTCGTGAGAGTTTTATACTACACGTTACGTAACAGAAGAATGGACCAATTCAGTTTTTTGCAGCGTTTTTTTTTTTTTTTTCTCCCTGTCACCATGGACATTCCTGCAGTTGCCCTGCTATGCCTGGAGCAGAAGGCTATGCCAATCACACCCGATCACTCGCTATGTGTGTTCTGCATCTCCAGCCTCAGCGAGCGGTCCTCATAAAGATTTCGCCGCCTTTGTGGCGTGAGTACTGGTAAATAACAACTTGCCATTTACCATCGGCCCTGCTGAAGATGACATTACCAGTCCCAACTCCACTGCCACCAGAGACCAGCCATCCACCACTGACCGCGACCGGCATGATGGAGTTTCCTGTGCCCACCACAGACCGTGGAGACTGGCCTGCCGCGATGGACGAGCCCGAACCAGAGAAGAGGTCGGAAGGAGTCATCGCCCCGGAGCCCTGCTAGAGTCTGACCAGGTGCGTGAGCCGGCAACATTGTGCGTCACTGAGGGAGTGCTTGTGGAGCTCGAAGAGGAGACCCCCGCCCACAACCCAGACATGTGGGTGTGTTAGTTAAGGATTCTGGATGGTATTCAGAGGAACCAAAGGACATTTTTGAGGTAAATTTAATGCACTTTTTTTGGAGAAGTTATTCCCAGGCCCCCTGTTTCTCCAGCGTCTCCTGTTTCTCCAGCGTCTCCTGTATCTCTAGCGCCCCCTGTCTCACTAAAATGCCCACCCAGCCTCCCTCTCCCACTTCCTCAATCAGCCAGTTCCTCAGCCCCGCTGCTGTCCTTCAGCCCCTCTGCAGCTCAGATTGACGTTGAGGACCTGCCCAGTGTCTTCCAGCCACCATCTCCATCCAGCACAGAGGATCCCCAGGCGGCGCCTCCAGCCTCTGTGCCCTTCGCTCCACCACGGCCTGTTGACACATCGGCTACGCCCTGGCTCCTCCCTCCCTTGGCTCCACCGGAAACCACCGGCCATACGGCTTCTCCAGGCTTCCTCGTCCCTCCGGCTTCTCCTTGGTCAGCCTGCCTGCACCTTCGGCTCCATCTGGCTCCACCTTCCTCCCACCTATGCCTGCGCCTTCCTCCCACCTATGCCTCCGCCTCTGTCCTCTGTCCCACCGGCTCAGCCTCTGTCCTCTGGTTAGCTGTCTCCACCTCGGACACCCGTCACCACGGCTCCACCTTGGTCTCCAGTGCCATCGGTCTTGCGTGGGCTCATCAGCTTGTCATCTCCACCTGTGTCTCCTCTTTCTACAGCTGCATCTCTGTCGGTCGTCCCCAGGGTACTTTTCATCAAGGCTCCTCCCGCCTTCGACTCCACCCTGGGGCCTCGTCCTGGCTGGTCCCTGGCTTCTCCTGCTCCTGGCTACTCACTGGCTCCTCCCACCTTCCACTCCTCCATTGACAGTATTATGTTCACCGGACTCAGTGTTTTCTTTTGCTCTACACCCTCCTCCAGAGCCCCTCCCTCCCTCCTTCCTCAGTTGGTCTAGTCACGCCGTGAGGACGCACCTTTTTGGGAGGGGGCGTACTGTAACATGTATGTTCTGTGTTCTCCAGCATCTTCACAACCAGCATCTTCACAAGGAAGGGGTTCCTTTAAGGGAGTATGGCCAGGGGGCCGAAAGGAGCCCCCTGAGAGGGACTGCAGAAGATGCAGTAACCAGCTCACACCGGACAAAGAGACAGGCATCCTGGGGAGCAGGACTCAGCACAGCGCTTTCCAAACCCTTACAAACGAGGGGAGTTGCTCTGCTAAACCCTGGACCTACAGAGCGCTTCTTTTAAAGCACTATGGAGGCTGGGTACTCTACATTGGGTCCCTAACAAGAGTACATACAGCTCTAACAGGAGCTGATCTACCAAGGGGGTTCATAAGAATATCTCAACCTTCTAACCAGACGCAGGGAGCGAAGTACTCTACAGAACGACCCTCTGAAACGAGGGGAGTACTACCTAGGCTCAACCAAGAGGAGTCCAGCTCAACCTAGGCAGACTGAGGAGGCTGCAGGGCCTGCAACTTGAATTATTAGCCTAATGCAGAAGGCGGGCCCCCGGCCAGACTACTCTCACAGTGAGAGGAGGCGTACCAGTAGCCGTACCAGGATCACTAGCTATCAGTCTTGGGCTGGAGAGGCTCTCCTTTAGGTGCAGCCTTCTCTGAGCTACTGTAGGATAGGAGGCAGAGATGCTACAGCAAAAACTGCCTCTGTCTATTCCTGAAGTACTAAGCCTAGGCCACATATCGGGCCGGCCCAAATATGGAGGGCTGGCTTACATGCATTCATGACTTTCCTGGAGCTCAGTAAAGCGGTGGCTTCAACATAGTGACTCCCTAAGCAAGAGGAGGCCAACTTCACTCACCACAGGGCCAACACTTAAAGCATCATCTGCCTGGAGTTCAGTGGAGCGGTGGCTTCAACATAATGACACTCTAAATGAGAGGAAGTCCACACACTCACCACAGGGTGACAGTCAAGGTGGCCTCACAACCGGCAAACGCTTAGAACATCATCTGTCTGGAGCTCAGTGGAGCGGCAGCTTCAACATGTTGACTCTCGGCTGAGAGGAAGCCAGCTCACTCTCCACAGGGTGATTGTCAAAGTGGCCCACAGAGGGCCAACGCTTGAAGTCATGATCTATCTTGAGCTCGGGGGAGCAGAGGCTTTAGCATAGTGCTTTTTACTCTCTCAGTGAGAGGAAACCACTTCACTTAACCTAGGGAGGTTTTCAAGAAGGCCTCACAGAGAGCCATACACTTGAAATCGTGAACTTGCCTGGAGCTTGATAGAGCAACAGCTTCAACAGAATGATTCTCAAGAGGAAACCAGCTTACTCAGCACAGAATGATTATCAAGTCTTGAACACTTGAAACATCAACTATCTGATAGCTCAAATGAGCAAAACGACTCTCTAATTTGAGAGGAGGCCAGGCCACTCACTACAGGTAATGTTCATTCTGAATATTACACACTATAAAAAAAAACGTTGCAAAAATTACTCTCAGAGGAGAGGAGATACATAGAAAGGGTGTCACGATAACCTTCCCTAATAACGGGAGCTTAAATGCCCCTATATAACACTATATAAAACATAATATTATGAATAAACCTCAACCCCCTTTATTCTTTTCTATAGAGAGCTGAGGTCACTGAATTGTAACAGCTCTTCATATAAATGAAAGGATGCACTCACTACCAAGCCCGGCGCAGGACCCACAGAAGGGTTCCAATGATGGAGCAAACTCATCATCGGTCCAGCCTCAGGCCTGATATTATGAGTGCCTGTGGGGGGGTTTAAAGTCATCATCAAGGGGCGGGGCGGCTGTGAGGGCTCAGATGTCTCGCCTTCTTCACCCTCAACAGCCATCTCCTGCTCTTCCTGGCTTGACGACAGCAGAGCACTGTCTCTCGCTTCTTACAGCCACTGAAGAGTGAGAGAGATAACATCTCTCTCCAAATCTTCAACAAGCTTCATCTGAGACCCCCGCAGCCCCCTTCCTGTTCGGCGGAGTGATGAGATACTTAGCAGACTCAATGGCTGGTTGTCTAGTGGTGGCCGCAGAATAACAGTGTTCATAGACAATTGGAAAGCTTTTGGGGCAGACCTGACCTGTTAAAAAGAGATGGTATTCATCCCTCCTGGGATGGTGCCGCTCTTCTCTCTAGTAATTTGGCACATAGTCTTAGAGCTGAACCTTGACTAACTGGGGCCCAGGTCACGGACTGGCTTAACCGACCATCTGCTAGCTGTCTCACGTCACAGAAGTCAGATAAATCCCAACACATAGAGACTCTTTCACCTAGATATTATCACATAGAGACTGTGTCTGTTCCCCGAATTAGTAAATACAAAAAAAACTCTCGAAACCATTTAAGGGTAAAAATTTAATTGATGTTCAACAAATAAAAAAACAGATATAATACAGAAGAACAAATGATAAAGCTCAGGTTGCTGAATATTTGATCCCTTCCCTCAAAAGCGCTTATTAATGATATGATTACAGATCATAACCTAAATGTGCTGTGTTTGACAGAAACCTGGCTAAAACCTGACGATTATATTATTTTAAAGGAGTCCACCCCTCAAGATTATTGTTATAAAGCCGCGTCTGAACGGCAAAGGGGGAGATGTTGCTGTAATTTATAGTAATCTCTTGCGTATTACTCAGAAGTCTAGTTTCAAATATAATTCTTTTGAAGTTTTGGTGCTTTACGTAACGTTATGTAGTGTAAATGATAAATCCTGTTTGACATTTGTGCAGGCTACTGTATACAGGCCACCAGGGCACCATACAGACTTTATCAAAGAATTTGCTGATTTTCTATCAGAGTTAGTACTGGCTGCAGATAAAGTCCTAATTGTTGGTGATTTTAATATCCATGTAGATAATGAAAAAGACGCATTGGGATTGGCATTCAGAGACATTCTAAACTCTATTGGAGTTAGGCAACACGTGTCAGGACCCACTCATTGTCGTAATCATACTTTAGTTCTAATATTGTCACATGGAATAAATGTTGATGCCGTTGAAATTCTGAAGCAGAGCGATGACATCTCAGATCATTATCTAGTATTGTGTATATTTAATTTAGCCAAGGCTGCAAAGCCGTCCCCTCGTTATGAATATGGTAGGACTATCACCACTACCACTAAAGATTGCTTTGTAAATAATCTTCCTCATCAGTTCCATGTCCTCAGCAACAGAAACTATTGACTCTCTCTTTTCCAGCACTTTAGACACAGTTGCTCCTCTGCGCTTAAAGAAGAATAAAGAAAATAGTCCAACGCCATGGTACAACGAGCACACTCGGGCCATTAAAACAGCAGCCAGAAAAATGGAGCGCAGCTGGAAGAAAACAAAACTGTAAGTTTTTCACATTTCGTGGAAAGAGAGCATGATTGCGTACAGAAAGGCCTAGATCTGCTTATTTCTCGACTCTTTTAGAAGAAAACAAACACAGCCCTAGGTATTTATTTGATACAGTGGCTAAATTGACAAGAAATAAAGCTTCAACTTCTGACGTTTGCAAACAGCACAGCAGTAATGACTTTATGAACTTCTTTATGTGCAAGATTGATAATACTAGGGAGAAAATTATAACTATGCAACCATCTACTACAGTATCGCATCAGACAGTGCATTGTAGTGTCACTGAGAAAAAATTCCACTCATTCACTGCTATAGGAGAGGAAGAATTGGCTAAACTCGTTAAATCGTCTAAATCAACAACATGTATGCTCGACCCTATACCGACTAAGCTACTGAAAGAGATGCTTCCAGAGGTCATAGATCCTCTTCTTAATATCATTAATTCATCTTTGTCATTAGGATATGTACCGAAGACCTTTAAGCTGGCTATCATTAAACCTCTTATTAAAAGACCGCAGCTTGATCCTACAGAATTAGTCAATTACAGGCCAATCTCAAATCTACCCTTTCTGTCAAAAATACTAGAAAAGGCAGTGTCCTCACAACTATGCTCCTTTTTAGAAAGAAATGGTATCTGTGAGGACTTCCAGTCAGGATCGTGGTTGTATCTATCTATTAGTGTTATTGGATCTTAGTGCTGCATTTGATACTATCGACCACAACATTCTTTTGGATGACTAGTAATTTCCTACAACTTAATTCTGAAAAAACTGAATTTTTAATTATTGGACCAAAAACCTCTGCAAGTAGTAACCTAGAATACTGTCTAACACTTGATGGCTGCTCTGTCAAGTCCTCGTCGTCAGTTAGGAACCTGGGTGTGCTCTTTGATACCAATATTTCATTTGAAAGTCACGTTTCTAGCATCTGTAAAACTGCATTCTTCCATCTTAAAAATATATCTAAATTACAACACATGCTTTCAATGCAAAATGCTGAACAGTTAGTTCATGCGTTCATGAACTCAAGGCTAGATTATTGTAATGCTCTACTGGGTGGTTGCCCTGCTCGCTTAATAAATAAACTCCAGCTGGTCCAAAACGCAGCAGCTAGAGTTCTTACTAGAACCAGGAAGTATGACCATATTAACCCGGTTCTGTCAACACTGCATTGGCTCCCTATTAAACATCGTATAAATTTTAAAATCTTGCTAATTACTTACAAAGCACTAAATGGTTTAGCTCCCCAGTACTTGAGCGAGCTCTTAACGCATTATACTCCATCACGTCTGTTGCGGTCTCAAAATTCTGGCCAGTTGATAATACCTAGAATATCAAAATCAACTGCAGGCGGTCAATCCTTTTCCTATTTAGCACCTAAACTTTGGAACAGTCTTCTTAGCATTGTTCGGGAAGCAGACACACTCAGTCAGTTTAAATCTATAAAAACACATCTCTTTACTATGGCATACACATACAGTGGAGAGAACAAGTATTTGATACACTGCCGAATTTGCAGGTTTTCCTACTTACAAAGCATGTAGAGGTCTGTAATTTTTATCATAGGTACACTTCAACTGTGAGAGACGGAATCTAAAACAAAAATCCAGAAAATCACATTGTATGATTCTTAAATAATTAATTTGCATTTTATTGCATGACATAAGTATTTGATCACCTACCAACCAGTAAGAATTCCATCTCTCACAGACCTGTTAGTTTTTCTTTAAGAAGCCCTCCCGTTCTCCAGTCATTACCTGTATTAACTGCACCTGTTTGAACTCGTTACCTGTATAAAAGACACATGTCCACACACTCAATCAAACAGACTCCAACCTCTCGACAATGGCCAAGACCAGAGAGCTCTGTAAGAACACCAGGGATAAAATTGTAGACCTGCACAAGGCTGGGATGGGCTACAGGACAATAGGCAAGCAGCTTGGTGAGAAGGCAACAACTGTTGGCGCAATTATTAGAAAATGGAAGAAGTTCAAGATGACGGTCAATCTCCCTCGGTCTGGGGCACCATGCAAGATCTCACCTCGTGGGGCATCAATGATCAGCCCAGAACTACATGGCAGGACCTGGTCAATGACCTGAAGAGAGCTGGGACCACAGTCTTAAAGACACACTACGCCGTCATGGATTAAAATCCTGCAGTGCACGCAAGGTCCCCCTGCTCAAGCCAGCGCATGTCCAGGCCCGTCTGAAGTTTGCCAATGACCATCTGGATAATCCAGAGGAGGAATGGGAGAAGGTCATGTGGTCTGATGAGACAAAAATAGAGCTTTTTGGTCTAAACTCCACTCGCCGTGTTCGGAGGAAGAAGAAGGATGAGTACAACCCCAAGAACACCATCCCAACTGTGAAGCATGGAGCTGGAAACATCATATTTTGGGGATGCTTTTCTGCAAAGGGGACAGGACGACTGCACCGTATTGAGGGGAGGATGGATGGGGCCATGTATCGCGAGATACATGTATTACTTCCCTCAGTAAGAGCACTGAAGATGGGTTGTGGCTGGGTCTTCCAGCATGACAACGACCTGAAACACACAGCCAGGGCAACTAAGGAGAGGCTCTATAAGAAGCATCTCAAGGTCCTGGAGTGGCCTAGCCAGTCTCCAGACCTGAACCCAATAGAAAATCTTTGGAGGGAGCTGAAAGTCCGTGTTGCCCAGCGACAGCCCCGAAACCTGAAGGATCTGAAAAAGGTCTGTATGGAAGAGTGGGCAAAAATTCCTGCAGTGTGTGCAAACCTGATCAAGAACCACAGGAAAGGTATGATCTCTGTAATCACAAACAAAGGTTTCTGTACCAAATATTAAGTTCTGCTTTTCTGATGTATCAAATACTTATGTCATGCAATAAAATGCAAATTAATTACTTAAAAATCATACAATGTGATTTTCTGGATTTTTGTTTTAAGATTCCGTCACTCACAGTTGAAGAGTACCTATGATAAAAATTACAGACTTCTACATGCATTGTAAGTGGGCAAACCTGCAAAATCGGAAGTGTATCAAATACTTGTTCTCCCCACTGTAGAACATTATCAATTTATACTATTCAAATCAGTTAAATTATTGTTTTAGGCTGCATTAACTAGGTCTGCCAGAACCGGGAACACTTCCCATAACACCTGATGTACTCGTTACATCATAAAAAGAATGGCATCTATGCTAATGTTAGTCTCTCTGTTTATCCCGAGGTTTACTGTAGTCAGCCGGATCTGGGCCGTATCCAGATCAGATGGTGCCTGCGCCTAGACACGACCAACGCATCCCTGAAGTGTCTGCAGAGACCGTGTCAACTAGACTCTCCACTTTGAAGGCCTCATCGCCACAACATCCAGTGGCACTGATCTTCAACAAACCCGTCTCCTGCACAATGACTCCGATCTTCAACCAGATGGAACTGGACAACTATTCTGAATGTTCCGATCTAATCTGACTTCTGACCTGCAGTGTTTGCCTGAATCATAATCATACACTGTTTGTTCGTTGGCCAGAGGAGAAGTGGCACCCTGACTGAGCCTGGTTTCTCCCAAGGTTTTTTTCTCCATTCTGTCACCTGACGGAGGTTTGGTTCCTTGCCACCGTCACCTCTTTTGCCTTTGGCTTGCTTAGTTGGGGACACTAAATATTCAACTATATTACTGATCCGCCTGCATTGACACTATATGAGAACTGAACTGAGCTGGACGATGACATTACTGTTTTCTCCAGAGCGGCTGTACAGCCGAATCAAATTCTGTTGCATTATTTACCTGTTAACACTGTGAAGCTGCTTTGAAACAATCTGCATTGTAAAAAGCGCTATATAAATAAAGGTGACTTGACTTGACTTGACAATGCGTGCAAACAGCTCTCTCAAGAACTGAGCGTGCGTGCTCCTCGCCTAAACAAACACACTGATCCAGCCAACCAATCACAGCACATTTCGTATTTCGGAAGGAGGGGCTTCATAGAAACAGGAAATAAACGGCGCGTTCGGGCCAGACTGGGAAGAGAGGTGCCTGTAATAATGTAAAATATGTGAAAAATATGTGTGAAAAAAGCCTGAAAGCATATTCTAGTACACTGAAAAAACAAAATCAAGACTTAAACAATATCCTGGCTCTTCCCAGCATTGTAATGGCATTGAATAATGTCCGAGTTTTTGAAGCTCCAAAAAGCGCATCCATCCATCATAAAAGTAATCCATACGACCCCAGTGGGTTAATAAATGCCTTCTGAAGCGAAGCGATGGGTTTTTGTACGAAAAATATCTATATTTAAAACTTTATAAACAATAATCACTGGCTTACGGCAATGGCCGTACACACATTCACGAGAGAGTCAGACTTCTGAACCGAATAGGACGTAGCTCCTCTTTTCGGGATCCTCCAAGGATATTATTTAATATAACTCTGATTGTGTTCGGTTGAAAGATGAAAGTCATATACACATAGGATGGCTTGAGGGTGAGTAAATGATGGGTTCATTTTCATTTTTGGGTAAACTATTCCTTTAAAGACTATGCTTCTCTAATAGCGAGGGGAAGTGGGTTCCACAGTTTAGGAGCGTAAGAAGTAAATCACCCCTGGTACAAAGACAAGACTGAGAGACTGTTAAAATAACAGTATTTGAAGAGCAGAGATCACATTAAGTTAAAAGCTTAGCCAAATACTGAGGAGCCAAACATGTATATAAGCAAGAGAATTTTAAAATCAACACAAAACCTGACAGGGAGCCAGTGCAAGGACTCCAAAATTGGAGTGATGTAATTGCTTGTCCTGGCCCTGGTCAGGATTCTAGCACCCGAGTTTTGCACACACTGTAATTTATTAGGTGTAGACTTGGAGACTGCACCAAGTAGTGCATTGCAAGCATCTACTGTATAAAAAAACACAAAAGTATTGATCAGCTTTTCAGCCAAAAAGAAATATAACATAGAGCGCAGCATTGCAATGTTTCTGAGATTTAAAAAATTTGCGGATCAAATTACAAACTTGCATTAAATATCACTCTAAAGATTGGTCTGCTGGTTAGTGGTTAGTCCAGTTATGCCGTCCCATCGTCACATGACTTTTTTGATGCGCATTGAGGAATTTTAATCAGTAAATGTGTTTCCATCTGTCATGAAACAGGAGGTAAGACACAGAGATAAACTTAAGTATTTATTCACAGGTTGGTTGCGATCTTTTGGATCATCAAACAGGTAAGTGACAAGCATTAAGTTCAATGAGCAGTCACATTTAATGGACAAGTCTTTCTCTTTGCAGGATGGCTGATGAGATGATATACAGTCTGAAGGAATAAGCAGTGTAAGGAGGACAAAGAAGAAGAAGAAGAAAAAGAAGGTAGGTACATCAAGGTGAGTAGCTGGGTAGGTTCACTCTCATGTAGAGACTGACGAGACCAGACAATGAGTAAGTGTGAGCTGTGTGCTTATAACGGGTGTTTGAGGTTAGTATTCTGGTGATTGTGAACGAGTGGGTGGAGCTGAAGGACCTGGTACTGATGGCATGCTGGCTGAATCCGTGACAGTATCGTAATTTATGTGCATGTTTTCTTATCGGATAAAAAATGTATCCGACTCAATTGAGCAAATACATTTCTTATGCGCATTTTTAGAATAAATGCGCATCTTGCCATTTCCATCCGTCTTTTTTCTATGCAATATCTCAAAATGTGCATAAAAATAGGTGGATGGAAACATAGCTATTGAGCATTTCTTCAGTCATCCAAGTTTTCATCTCAGAAACACATGTGAAAGAAAAGTGACTACCTCACTGTCACCAGAATTAGAATAAATATAAATCTGAGTGTCATCTGCATAAAAAATGGTAATTAAGCTGACCATGAGAAAAAACATACATACTAAAAAGTAAGGGGCCCAAAACTGAACACTGAAGGACACCAAAATGAACTGAACCCATTTCTGACCTATATCCACCAAGAGACACACTGCCTACAATCAGAGAGATAAATACATTTTATAGACGGGTGAGGAAAAGAGATTGATCAAAAATGACACTAACATCAAGAAGAATTAGGATGGAAAAATAACCAAAATCAGAAGCCAGTCATTAGTGACTTCAACTAAAGCTGTTTCAGTGCTGTGGAGTTTGCGAAAAACCAGAGGATCAAAGAGATTGTTAACAGTGAGGATACAACGGGCCCTATTTTAACGATCTGAGCGCATGGTCTGAAGCGCATGGCGCATGTGCATTCAGGGCGTGTACGAATCCACTTTTGCTAGTTTAACGACGGAAAAAACGGTCAGCACGACAGATGATGGGTGTGTTTTGGCCATAACGTGCAATAAACCAATCAGAGTCTCATCTCCCATTCCCTTTAAAAGCCAGTTGCGCTTGCACCATGGCGGATTCGCTATTTACATGGCGGAATTTGCGAGTGGAAAGACTGAGCGCTTCTCCAGAGAGGAATCCTTTTATTTTTAATATTTAAAAATGTTTGTGTGCTGCTGCGCAACCCTGTGTGTGTAATAAGCAGAGTGTATGCACGTTGTGCACCCGCCTATAGGCACATATTACTAACGCACCCTTTAAATAACACAAAAAATACTGCGCTATTGCCTTTTAGACCAGGTTTTTGTTGGTCAATGTCGTTTTCAGTTGCCTCAAATTAGCAACGCGCCAACAGTGCGCCTGAACTAGGGGTGTCGCAATACACCGGTAATGACGATAATCGTGATATTCAAAGCATGAAATATCGACATCGTGTTAATTTAGGGTGTGACAATATACCGGTATTGGCGATAACCACAATATTTAAAATGAATAGGACTCTTATGATAACATGACACGTAAATACTCCAGCGCCAGTACCTGGCTGACCTGCAGGTGGCAGTATTGCACCTTAACTCTGACACCTGTCAAACAAGAAGACGACGCAGCACGCAGCTACTCCGAGAAGAACCATGTCGCCCGAGCGGGAGAATGAGAGGCTCTGTCCACACCCGAAAAAAGGGTATATTTATATAAAGGGTGATTCTTTAATAAGTAATCACCGCGTTCCCTTTCAAACGGTCAGTCGTACTGCGTCTTCTAGACGCAATGGGAAATAATCTATTTCTCGAATTACTGAAGCATTTTTGTAAAATCACGCAGTGCTACTGCCCAGTCAAAACAGTGTCGAGACATCTCGCACGCTATTGGCTGGCCAGTGGGAACTGCATGAACCAATGGTAGAACAGCGTAACTGAGCGTACCAATGGGCACAATGCCCACGGAGCAGGGCACAATGCCCACGGAGCAGGGCACAAGCCCGCGAAGCTGAGCATAAAGCCCGCCAAAATGGGCGTGGCATCTGCCTTAAAGGTACGCTGTAATGCCCTAAAACGTCAGATTAATCTCCTTCAGCGACGATCTCGGTCCTTGCTGATAAACTCTCAAAGCTACACCACCTTCGGCGAGAAAAGACGAGCCTGCAGCGGAATCACGAGCTAGCCAGCCTGGACGTCCTGCGAACGAGTCAGCAGCCTGTTTCAGCGCGCTCAATCGCCAGCGATCCTGCGAGCTGTCGCGCTTTTCCCCTGCGCTCTCCGGTGAAACACTACGGTGTATTTTTTTTACTATTATCTATAAGCGACATACGTCATGTCACGCCAAATGTGTGGTACATGCAGCACTCACCTGCATGAAGAGGACGGCCACGATGAGTGCGTGATCTGTCTGGGCTAAGCCCATGCAGACGCTGCTCTCGCTGGGTCCGGCTGCTCTTACTGCAAGAGTATGTATGAGAGTATCTCCTCTCTTCGCTCGCGGATAGCACTCTTCTCAGAGCGCGACCCCGCCCCTCGCGCTCTCCCGTTCCCTTTCCCGTCTGAACCTTGGCGGAAAAAACGGCGGTGCCAGAGGGCTGAGTACACGAGGCTATAGCGAGCTCACGTCGTAAAATGGTGTCCAAGCCCTGTGCCTTTTTCACTCTCTACCACTTCTCTCAGTCCCCTCTATTCAGGCGACTGGAGAGGTTCACCATTGCAGTAAATGAGCCCGTTAAGAAGCGCGCACACCTGCACACAAAACGCTGTATTAACGGCGATCCTAATAAACAATTAAGAGTTTTTTTCCTCTGTTATGACTGTAGGCAGTGTGTCCCCTACATAGTGTGCACCCCTGCATATAAGCACTGTTAATTCAGCGCTACAGAATCACTCAAAAGAAAACAGGAAGCAGTCCTGACAGGCTGGTCAGTAAGAGAGGAGGGTTGAGTTAGTTCTGGCCAGGGAGAAAAATGTTATTTTGAATGTTGTGAGTGTAAACTGCGAGCCCGCTCTGATGCGTGCTCCCTTGCATTCTGCCGCTATAATAGCGAGTTCAATAAAAACATGAATGTTCAAAAAAAAGAAAAAAAAAAAAAAGAAGAGTTTTCGGTCTCTTCCACACCACACTATAAAACCCCTGTACAACCGGGCACAGGCTTGGAAAGCCATCCTCGGTGTGTCACAGTGGGTTATTAAAAAAAATTCAACGAGGTTACTCGCTTCAATTCGCTCGCAAACCACCCCGTTCACGGGCATAACACACACTTCGGTGGAGAGCAACGTGACTCGCGTCCTCAAAACCGAAGTGGAGAGCCTATTGATGAAAAAAGCTATAGAGGCGGTGCCTCCAGCACAGAACGAGTCAGGGTTTTACAGCTGCTATTTCCTCGTCCCCAAAAAAGATGGCGGCCTCAGGCCCATCTTAGACCTCAGACATCTGAACAAGGCCCTTATCAAACGGCCTTTCAGAATGCTGACATTAAAACAGATCATCGTGCAAATCTGCCCGATGGACTGGTTTTTCTCAGTGGATCTGAAAGATGCTTACTTTCATATCCAGATTATCCCACGTCACAGACCATTTTTGAGATTCGCGTTCGACGGGAAGGTTTATCAGTACACAGTCCTGCCATTTGGCCTGTCTCTGGCCCCCCGCACTTTCACAAAGTGCATGGATGCAGCTCTCTCCCCCTTAAGACAAGCGGGAATGCGCATTCTGAACTACCTCGACGTCTGGCTCATACTGGCCCAGTCAGAGGAAGAAATAAAATCTCACAAATCTGTGCTACTCAGCCATCTAGAATGCCTGGGTCTCAGAATAAATACAGCCAAGAGCTCATTGCTTCCCAGGCAGAGAATCTCCTTCATGGGAAAGATTTTAGACTCAGCCCAAATAAGGGCGTGGCTGTCAAGCGAGCGTGCTCTGACTACACAGCAGCTTGCATGTTCGTTCAAAACGGGAACCATCAGACCCCTAAAAATTTTTCAGAGAATGCTCATGGTCGAGCACGGAGTCACGGTTGCACATAAACTGCCTAGAAATGCTGGCAGTAGTGCTAGCCCTCGAGACTTTTCTACCACGTCTCTCAGGTCACCATGTTCTAGTCTGCACAGACAACACGACAGTGGTCTCCTACATAAACCGCCAAGGCAGGCTCAGGTCGAGATGGCTCAACCAACAGGTCAGACATCTCCTCCTATGGGCAAAAGGCAAATTACATTCACTAAAAGCAGTGCATGTGCCAAGCAGACTGAACCAGGGAGCAGACATGCTCTCCAGGGGCCTCGTGTCCCCAAAGGAATGGACTCTCCATCCCCAAACGGTTCAAATGATATGGAATGTTTTCGGGAGGGCAGAGGTCGACCTCTTCGCCTCCGTCACTGCCCGATTTACTGTCACTGCCCGATTTATTTTTCAAAGAGCAAGGATGCGCTGGCCCACGAATGGCCCAGCCGTCTGCTTTATGCTTTTCCTCCAGTCCCGCTCTTCCCTCAGGTCTTAAAAAGAATCAGGGAATGCGGGCACACAGTCCTGCTAGTGGCTCCACTTTGGCGAACCCACCACTGGTTTCCCGAGTTAATTCAGCTACTATCAGCAGCCCCATGGCCAGTTCCCCTGAGAAAAAATCTCCTTTCTCAGGCGAACGGGACAGTCTGGCACCCCCGTCCCAAACTGTGGGCACTACATGTCTGGCCACTCAAAGGGAGCTCGAGAACCTCCCAGTGAGTGTCCTGAGCACTATCAGTGAAGCTAGAGCTCCGTCTACTAGGCGTCTCTATGCCCTTAAATGGTCAGTGTTCTCTGACTGGTGTTCAGCCAGGAACCATAACCCAGTGTTATGCGAGATATCACAGATACATAGAGATGTTGGATGCAGGATGTACTCCATCCACACTCAAAGTCTACACGCCAGCTATCGCCGCTTCTCATGCACCGATAGCTGGCCAATCAGTAGGTAGACACGACATGGTCGTAAAATTCTTAAAAGGAGCCAGGAGGCTTAACCCTCCTCGCCCTCCTACAGTGCCAGCCTGGGACCTTTCACTGGTCCTACGAGCACTAAAAGAACCTCCCTTCGAACCGTTGCAGACGGCCGAATTAAAACCGCTTTCGCTGAAAACTGCCCTGCTATTAGCACTGGCATCAGTTAAGCGTATTGGTGACATTCAAGCGCTCTCTGTGAACGCGTCATGTCTAGAATTTTGCCCAGGCGATTCTAAGTCAGCCATGTCTCAGTTTGAGGATATGTACCCAAAGTGCTTTCAACACCGTTCAAAGCACAGGTACTCACTCTCTCTGCTCTCCCCCCCTCTGAGGATGAGAGACGGTTACACCTGCTCTGCCCAGTTAGGGCTCTTAGAGCATATACTGAGCGTTCCTCCCACTTTAGACAGTCGGAGCAGCTCTTTGTAAGTTTTGGTGGCCGCACTAAAGGACTTCTGGTCACCAAACAAAGCCTGGCCAGATGGCTAGTGGACGCAATAGCGTTAGCTTATGACACTATGGGCCTCCAATGCCCCATAGGTGTCAAAGCTCACTCCACCAGAGGCATGGCCTCCTCCTGGGCGTGGTCTAGTGGAGTTTTTTCTATTGGTGATATCTGTAGATCGGCAGGCTCACCATCTACTTTTACCAGATTCTACAGCCTGGAAGTCACTGCGCTGCAGGCACAAGTCCTCGCTGTATAAAAATACTAAGACGGCCTCTGCAAGCCCGTCCTATTAATAAGTTGGCATCTGGGGCCTTCATATGCTTCAATGCCTTACAAAAGTTTTTTCCTTGTAGTTACTGGCCTTTTTTTTTGAGCCCAGTACGCATAGAAAAAAAAAAGAAAAACAAAAGAAAAAAAAAATTATATATATATATATATATACACTCACCTAAAGGATTATTAGGAACACCATACTAATACTGTGTTTGACCCCCTTTCGCCTTCAGAACTGCCTTAATTCTACATGGCATTGATTCAACAAGGTGCTGAAAGCATTCTTTAGAAATGTTGGCCCATATTGATAGGATAGCATCTTGCAGTTGATGGAGATTTGTGGGATGCACATCCAGGGCACGAAGCTCCCGTTCCACCACATCCCAAAGATGCTCTATTGGGTTGAGATCTGGTGACTGTGGGACTGTGGGACTCATTGTCATGTTCAAGAAACCAATTTGAAATGATTCGAGCTTTGTGACATGGTGCATTATCCTGCTGGAAGTAGCCATCAGAGGATGGGTACATGGTGGTCATAAAGGGATGGACATAGTCAGAAACAATGCTCAGGTAGGCCGTGGCATTTAAACGATGCCCAATTGGCACTAAGGGGCCTAAAGTGTGCCAAGAAAACATCCCCCACACCATTACACCACCACCACCAGCCTGCACAGTGGTAACAAGGCATGATGGATCCATGTTCTCATTCTGTTTACGCCAAATTCTGACTCTACCATCTGAATGTCTCAACAGAAATCGAGACCAGGCAACATTTTTCCAGTCTTCAACTGTCCAATTTTGGTGAGCTCGTGCAAATTGTAGCCTATTTTTCCTATTTGTAGTGGAGATGAGTGGTACCCGGTGGGGTCTTCTGCTGTTGTAGCCCATCCGCCTCAAGGTTGTGCGTGTTGTGGCTTCACAAATGCTTTGCTGCATACCTCGGTTGTAACGAGTGGTTATTTCAGTCAAAGTTGCTCTTCTATCAGCTTGAATCAGTCGGCCCATTCTCCTCTGACCTCTAGCATCAACAAGGCATTTTCACCCACAGGACTGCCGTATACTGGATGTTTTTCCCTTTTCACACCATTCTTTGTAAACTCTAGAAATGGTTGTGCGTGAAAATCCCAGTAACTGAGCAGATTGTGAAATACTCAGACCGGCCCGTCTGGCACCAACAACCATGCCACGCTCAAAATTGCTTAAATCACCTTTCTTTCCCATTCTGACATTCAGTTTGGAGTTCAGGAGATTGTCTTGACCAGGACCACACCCCTAAATGCATTGAAGCAACTGCCATGTGATTGGTTGATTAGATAATTGCATTAATGAGAAATTGAACAGGTGTTCCTAATAATCCTTTAGGTGAGTGTATATATATATATATATATATATGTTATGACGTGTCAATAACTCTTGGCACAATAAGTCTTGGGCACTTTAATAAGTGTTCAACTTGAGGGAGTACATGTCATTGCGCCTATAATAGCACGGCGGGATTGAACAGGTTCCCATTACGTCTAGAAGACGCAGTATGACTGACTGTTCAAAAGGGAACGTACTCGGTTACTTACGTAACCTCGGTTCCCTGAGATAAGGGAACGAGTACTGCGTAGACGGCCATGCTATGGCGCTAAACAACGGGTGATCATCGCTTCAGTCGATATAACCTGACGTTTTAGGGCATTACAGCGTACCTTTAAGGCAGATGCCACGCCCATTTTGGCGGGCTTTGTGCTCAGCTTCGCGGACTTGTGCCCTGCTCCACGGGCATTGTGCCCATTGGTTCGCTCAGTTATGCTGTTCTGACATTGGTTCATGCAGTTTCCACTGGCCAGCCAATAGCGTGCGAGATGTCTCGTTTTGACTGGGCAGTAGCACTGCGTGATTTTACAAAAAATTTTGTAAATTTTATCTCAGGGAACCAAGGTTACGCAAGTAACCGAGTACGTTTTCTTGACTCATTTTATTTTTGTATTTCTGTTTGCAATAAAGTCATGGCCAATACGGCCTGTTCATAGCACTTTTTTTGTTCAAATCTATTACACGATTAAAACTGATCTAGAAAAACTGTGTGACCACATTGCTACATTAAACTCTGTAAAATGTTACGTTGGTCGCAGTGCCATGCACTTAATGCCTCATCTGCGGCCGTTCTAGGCACACATTAAAACATGACTTCATTGGCGCCGGCGCAACGATAGGATAGGTTAAAGAGCTTAAAATACGGGTACACAAGTTAACAGGTTAAAGTATCAGTTTTGATGACAATATTTTTTCTCGTTATTTCATAGGGAGCTTCAAAGAAGATGCATGTGCCTGTGTTGATCAGTATCCAATTATGTTCGTTAGGTAAAAAAGAAAAACAAAATAAACTTTAAAAAAATTAGTAAAAAATATTTTGACTGATAACTTTTTTCCCCCAAGGTTTCTATTCTTTGAATTCTTTGAGAAAGTGAATTCTTTTGGTCACAATAACCGTAGTGTGAAAAATCTAATATCGTGACAGCCCTAGCCTGAACACACCTCGTTTTCAGACCAGCACGCCCATGGGTGAACAGATGGGCGCAAGTGCATTTGCTATTTAAATAACATGGCGCTGGACATGAAAATTATAACTGCGTCAGGCTGAAACTGAAAGTCATCCAAATCTATGTTAGTCTTTTTAGGTACTATATTGTTACAGAAGCAAATTTAAATATGAATTTGAGATGAAACGTGATTTAATTAAACTAAATTAGTCGGTATGGGATCAACTATGCAAGTTGTATTTATATTATGATAAAGGTGCCTGGGATTGTTTTGGTTAACAAATATAAGTGACTATAAACTTGCGTTCGCTTACAAAAGCACTGAAATATAGTTCCCTTTCGTTCAGTCACTCCGAGTAACGTCAGTGACTGACGAATGGGGGTTTCGCCTAGAAGCCTATCATCTTCGAGATCTAGAAAACGCCCAATGGCAGTGCCAATGCCATGGGCATGCGGAATTTGTATAGCGTGACTCCGTCCCACAGCGTGGGTATATAAGGAAGTACGCTGGCAACATCGCATTATGTTTCTGCTTCGGAGCCAAGAATATCTCTCTCTTCACTCCTCAAGTCTTCTGAGTTATCGTCAAGCTTCTTCGAGACGAGCAGCTTTCCAGTCGGTGTTGGTGTTACGGTGCGTTCCAGTGATCGTTTACTGCCTGCTGATCTGTGCAGTGGTCTGCATCCAGCTGGTATCCGGTCCCTGGGCGCTTCAGCATCGCTGTGAAGCTTCCTCTCATAAAAGAGCTCACACGTGGCACGTCTTTTTCAAGATGTCTCGCCCGTGTGCTTCTGGGTGCGGTCGATTTCTGCCGCCCTCTGATGGGCACAATCACTGCCTGACAGGCAGCGCTTGTGGATGAGTCATGTTCCCACTGCAGGGACATGGCCATCTCGGTGCTGCGGTCGACACTCAATGAGCTCCGTACTGGAGTGAGAGTCCCCTCTGCCACACCCCAATCTGCTGTCTCTACGCGAGGCGGCACTTTGGCTGGTGGCCAGGGTGACCTGAGGGTGACGGTGTGGAACAAAGCCCAAATTGGGACACCGGAGCCGGCTCCTGCTGTTCCGAGTGTGTCGTTTGGGCCCGCAGAGGATGAGGAGATGTCGATCGCCGCATCGCAAGGTGGACTGGAGTCCTCCGAGGATGATGATTCGGCTATGCTGCCGCCTTCCGGGGTGCCAGCATTGCCCGAGTCGGACCCGGAGTTGACAGCCATGCTTTCCCGGGCAGCCGCGAGCCTCGGGTTGGAGTGGAACCCTCCACCCCGTTCTGAATGCTCGCGGTTGGACGATTGGTTTTTGGGGACGCTGCGTTCTGACACCCGTCAGACCACGCCCCCAATACCTTTTTTCCCAGAGGTGCATGAGGAGGTCACGCGGTCCTGGAAGTCCCCATTGTCTTCCCGTGACCAATCGGCGGCCTCCTCCGCCTTCTCTGCCCTCGACGGGGCTGCGGCCAAAGGGTACACAAAGGGTACCCATTCGTTCAGGGACCAGGTGGTGAACCTGCAAGCGCTGCCTTTGGAGGAGGCAGACCCAGCCTTGGCACTGCTCTGTCCAGTACATGCCCTCCGTGCTTACGTAGACAGAACGCAGTGTTTCAGGACCTCAGACCAGCTCTTTGTCTGTTATGGTGGGAAGCTGAAGGGAAAGGCTCTCTCCAAGCAAAGGTTGTCTCACTGGATAGTGGACGCCGTTGTCTTGGCTTACCAGACACAGGGGCGTCCATGCCCCCTAGGGGTCAGGGCGCACTCCACCCGGAGTGTGGCCTCCTCTTGGGCTTTAGCGCATGGCGCCTCGCTAACAGACATCTGCAGAGCTGCAGGCTGGGCGACACCCAACACATTCGCCAGATTCTATAATCTCAGAGTGGAGCCAGTGTCCTCTCATGTACTCGCCTCTACTAGTGGCCGGTAATGGACTAGGCTCAGGTGTCTTCGCTTGCTCGCCATTCCACTCCACGGACTGGATACGTGCAATATTTCCCTCAGGTAGTTTCCCTGAAGCCCTGAGTTCCTTCAGCACTGTCGATGCCGACACCAGTGCGTCTGCCCACTCGGCCAGGCCCTCGTGTTAGGCTAGGTGCCACCGTGTGCATGGTTCCCCCCTTGGGTGACCCCCACATGTGTATTTCCACTGTAAGCCTCTCCGAGCATGTGTATTTCGCATACTTCCACCTAAAATTGATTACATTGGGACCCCCATTCGTCAGTCACTGACGTTACTCGGAGTGACTGAACGAAAGGGAACGTCTCAGTTACGTATGTAACCCTCGTTCCCTGAGGAGGGAACGGAGACGTAACGTCCCTCTGCCACTTCCGCTGTACCGCTGGAACGGCCGGGAGTTCAGTCTTGGCTCCTCAGCAGGTAAACATAATGCGATGTTGCCAGCGTACTTCCTTATATACCCACGCTGTGGGGCGGAGTCACGCTATGCAAATTCCGCATGCCCATGGCATTGGCACTGCCATTGGGCGTTTTCTAGATCTCGAAGATGATAGGCTTCTAGGCGAAACCCCCATTCGTCAGTCACTGACGTTACGTCTCTGTTCCCTCCTCAGGGAACGAGGGTTACATATGTAACCGAGACGATTTTCTTTCTTCTGCGGAACACAAAGGAAGATATTTTAAAGAATGTTTCACATCTTTTTGTCCATACAATGAAAGTCTATAGGATCCAAAACAACAATGGACCTGCAACAACACTGGACCCCACTGACTTTCATTATAGGGACAAAATATCTTCTGTTCTGCTGAAGAAAGAATGGTTTGGAATGACATGAGGGTGAGTAAATGATGACAATTGTTTTGATAGCTGTTTCTAAACCGAGAATAATCTCATATAAGTACCTATTTCTTATGTCTTTTTGAGCAACCAGGTGCTGTAGAAAGTCTTGTAGGCCCAGTTGTCTCTCTTCTAGAAATTCAGCATTGAAGTTCTTCAACCAACGCTTGGGTGGTAGGACGACGTTAAACACAGGAAATATCTCCTTCAGCTGAAGACATATACATAAAGACATAAAGGAACTCACATCTAAAAGTAGGAAATACAGAGGAAAAGTGAGCAAGTCTCCGTTACTGCACTGTCAGCTGACATGAGTCACCTGTGCCTGACCTTGCCATGTAGTCGAGAGAAGTCTGTGTATCGTCTAAAAATGTGCCAGCTCTCGTCAGGTGCTCGCCTCACTAAGATCTTGTAGACCTAAAACATGCAGGAAGAGAACATCATGTCCTCTTTATCACTGCCTTTGAATCATAACAGATACAGTGTAATTTTCCAACTGTTTCCATATATGATTCAATGTATCATATTCACCCTTACGTGAATCTAATTAAAGCGATAGTTCACCCAAAAAATAAAAATTCTGTCCTCATTTACTCACCCTCATGTCGTTTCAAACTCATTAGACTTTTTTCATCTTCAGTACACGAATGAACATGTTTTTAAGAAACCTGTGAGATTTCAGATTTCTGTATCTCAATTCAAAGTCCATGCAACCAAAACTCTAACAATTTGTTCTCGCATGTCAATCAACGACTTGATTTATAAGGATTATGTTTACGATGTTTTTAAGAACTTTTTGAATCGTCAATGTTTTGGTTATTCAATGGAGGGACAGAAATTAGGTTTCATAAAAAAAAAAAATATCTTCAAAATATCTTCATGGGTTTGTAACAACTTGTGAGTAAATGATGCCAGGATTTTGTCTGTTTTCACACAAAGGTACAATGTGGCTTTAGAAAACACTTTTATGAAGCTTTTCTGTCTTTTGTCTGTCTTTTGTAGATGTCTGTGCATCTCCAGTCCACATTCTTCTGCATGCAAAAAATAGCACATTATTCATAATTTCTCATTTTGTGTTTCAAGAAAGAAACAAAGTCATACAAGTTTGGAACAACATGACGGTGAGTAATAGATGACAGAATGTTCATTTTTGGGTGAAAAATCCCTTTAGTTAGCAGACTATCTGTTAAACAGACTATCTAATATAAATTGATCACTACGGAGTGAAAAGAGCATGCATAAGCAACTCCTTACTGTGAACTTTGTCTTTTCCTCCATAACCTTATAGCCAATCAGGGTGACCTTGAGCGTCTTCTCTTCACTGCTCCCTCTGCAAAATCCATCACTGTAATACTCCATCCCATTCCCTCTTCTTACAACATCTGGACTGTGGTTCTGGTAAAACATGTTAGATCTTCTGCAATGTTGGATCCAATGTTCTCAGAAAAGAATGAGGACTGAAATAAAGAAGAATTGAAATAAAGAAAAAACATTAATTTCTCAAATTATTGTTTAAATCAATGGTTATAAGAAACATCACAGATTAAAAGTACTATTTCACTAGCTAATCTAAAAGATTAAGTCATACAGCATTAGTAGACTTATTTCAAGTATATGCTCACAAGCATCTAACACCACATCATGGTATGATAAATAAGTTGTTTTCTCTCTTACCCAAAGTAGCTTGATAATCTGTTTGGGTGTTTTTACTGGTTTGGGAGCTGGTGAAAATAAACAATCCTAAATCTAATGTTAGCAGAAGTTGAATGAATGCCATCTTCTGCATTCATCACTATTAAGAGAAGTGAATCAGTATGCTAGTCATAAATGAGACACAACTAAACCACACCTTCTTCTTCTATGATCAAATTTCAAGTCATGTCTGTTTGTATGGTGTGGTAAAAATGAAGATTAAATTACCTTTGCACGAATGCTGAACTCATAAACCTATAAAATGTTTTTTTTCATGAACCTTTGTTTATTTGAACTGCCATTTTACATAGGAAATGTTTTGAGATGTGTTCTCTTTCTTTTACACTGCAAAAAATATAGTAGTAGTAATAGTTATGACAACTTGTAATGAAATATGTTAAACCAACAAACTAAACTGAGTTACAGGAACTAAATTATTTGAAGCATAAACACTTTAACACATTTTTACATTGATTTCTCAAAAAGTTGTTCCTAATAACCATCCACTACGAGCACAATGGTAACTACAAAAACGTAACAGAAACAACAACCTAGCAGAAACTCTTTTAAATGTCAAACATAACAGCATTAAATACTAACATGCCTTTCTCTTTACTAAAACTAGGGGCCCTGGGGTGTAAGGCTGCACAATTCAGTTTGGTTCAGAAAACCCATCAACAATAAAAACAAATGTTTATTTATGCTGGAATATATGTGTCCCATAGCCTATGGCCTCTTAAATAATGCTCTTGGACTATGAGGGCTCTATGGAACTTCTGTTACTGTTGAGCCCTATGTGAATCTGAAGGCCCCAAATCCTCTTATAGAACTATTGTCCCATCCTGTTTCAAATGATATTTATTTGACTCTTTGAGCTTCTTTCTTTGTGTGAAAGGTACTGGAAAAAATAACTATTTATTACAGTATAACTGCCCATTTTCCCTAAGTTGAATTGAGACAAAATTTTAAAACATTGCCTAAATTCTAAATGATTCAACAAAATGGGTCTAGAGAGAGCAATAGAGTATATTTTTTAGCACAATTATTATTACAAATTTTAACTGTAAAAACTTACACCCTTCACTTTGCAGTTGTTTGAATGACTGCAAAAGATCCACCTTCAAATAAAAAAGCCAGTTAAGCAGAGTGTACTGTATATATTGTAAAACAAATGCACTGTAAAATAAATACCATATTGCGCAATTCAATTTTAGTTCGCTTGACAGATACTTTGCTAAAGCAATGGTGCAAAACACAACATTAAAGACCTCTTATGTTACGAAGTTTAAAAATATTTTCAAATATATGGCGAGATTGAGGCCTCAGAGTGAGAATGGTTTGAATATTCATGATCATAATAACTTCTAGAGTGGCATGATTTTGGGAAAACATCGAATTGTTTTTTCTGGTTAAAATTTAACCATGATTTAAAAGGTATGCAAAATCAAAGTGGAGTCCATGTCTTGAAATGAAATATGAGCCTCATGCATCGCTTGTGAAAAAAAACAACAACTCCTGTACACTTGAGAAAAACATATGGATTATCAAAGCTGATAGAACACGGATAATAGAATATATAGAACCCCCGCAAATTCCCCACTTGGTGCTCCTTTTGTGAGCTGGTGTGGCTTCTTATCATAGAATAAGGCAGACAATATATTATTTTATATTATATTATAAAAAATATTATATTCTGAACCCCCCGGAGCTGTGTGGAGCACTTTTATGATGGATAGATGCACTTTTATGGATTTCAAAACAGAAACAGCCATTCACTGCCATTATACAGCTTGGAAGAACCAGGACATTTTTTTAATATAACTCCGATTGTATTCGTCTGAAAGAAGAAAGTCATATACACCTAGGATGACTTGAGGGTGAATAAATCATTTTTGGGTAAACTATCCCTTTAAAGTCCCCCTGTAGTCAATATTTTTATCCCTTAAAACTCATCTTTTATTGCCAAAACGACATATTTAAACTTATTTTCCTCTGAAAAAAATTCTTAATGCTGCAAAATAGCTTGAATGTAACACCCTTGCTTCATTTAGTATACACGGAACCATGAATATGCTAATTAACCCCGCCTCCACTCACTCACACCAGCTCAGAGATCCACTCCGTCAACTTACTGTAGTAAACACTGCACAAAGGTATCGCTCTTTACAACGTCTGATACATAACGGTAATTAATGATTAGCCTTTTGCTTGACTACAGTTAGAAAGGCATATAGTTCAGGTTTACATCATAACATCATAAAATACATCATACACCCGATAGCAATATTGCTAAATTTACCCGATTTTTCATATCAACAGAAAATATACCGAAATAACCTGGCTTCTCTTGAGACTCCCCTGATCCAAAGCAGTCATAGTTAATGATATGCTAAAGCCCGCCAGCACTTTGACGTGATTGCTTACAAGGTAGTTTGTGACGTCAGAAACACCAGCGATTTCAAACCACGTTTTTGAGAGTCTTTGAGTCTTTAGATCACTGCAGTTTTAAAGAGAAAATACTCAGCAATAGTGTTGACTTATGAATTTGCACATGGTTTGTCTTAAAGCATATTAAAAACACCACAGACATATAAACAATATTAAAAACTTGATTTTCACCACAGGGGGACTTTCTTTTTAGAGTGTAAATTTATCACAATTGCACAATTTTTTTTTGAGCATTGGTCTAAGAAAAACATTAATAAAGTATCGAAAGTACACTTTGTGACAGTTAGGCCTGAAAAGTCTAGTTTTTCCCAAATGGCCGTGTTTTTGTTTTGCATTTTGCTGATGGATGTTTTAGGGGTGGAAAAAACAGACATGCATTCTCTAAAGCTGCTGTGATCATTACTAGAGGGCGCCATTAGAACTTGAGGTGGTTATTAAATTCACCAGCAGATGGTAGTGTTCTTTTTTTAATGTATATTTACTATTCTTGTATTTACTATAAATGTACTTTCATTAAAGAATCCTGAAAAAGAAAATCAAAGTATCCACAAAGATATTAATTCAAACTGTAAATAAATGAGAAACATAATTTGTATTGCCCTTTTGGTTATTTTAATTTATTTTACAATTGCTATTTGTTTATTTTTTTACATGATATGTTGGCCATTGAAAGTCAGTGCCTGATGTTTGTATGATATGGACACAGCTGATGTAGTAATAAAAATATCTAGAAATCAACCGAGTTAAAAAGTTTGATCAAAATTATATATAGAATGTATTATGTAGCCTACCTGATTTCACAATACCCAGTGGATGCTTCTGTGAAATATATGACATCATGTAATTGGTCTGTAGTTGTTTGTTGTGTGTGTGTGTGTGTGTGTGTGTGTGTGTGTGTGTGTGTGTGTGTGTGTGTGTGTGTGTGTGTGTGTGTGTGTGTGTGTGTGTGAAAGAGAGAGAGAGAGAGAGTAGAAAATTCATGGCAACATCTGTATTTAGTTCCTCCTTTTCTTAATTCTATTTAAACAACATTTAACAATAAAAATTAAGTATAAAATGTCTCCTCAGAATGGGCAACCGTGCCATGACTAGGACAATCCATTTCAAATGTTGCTTGCATACTTTCTCCAGTTATGCCCAGAAGTGAAGTATGTTCAGCTCTGTTTACCGCACTGATTCCCAACCACAGGAGGTATTTATGCAGGTTTCATGGGCTTAGAAAGATTTCTATTTTGCTTTGTTAACCCTGTAGAAAATGACCAAAAATAATAGGGCTGTGTCAGATAATTTGAAATAATTTAATAATACGTTTTCTTAATCTCATAGTTTTTTTCCAGTTACTTTTTAATGAAAGAAAACAAAATAATGAGTGATGTATACACATAGGTAATAATGAATGATATTGCTAAATGATAAGTCTGCATGAAACAGAAATTGCAATATGTTCTTCTATTGTGATGTAAAACAGCTTCTCGAACAAGAACAAATGTAGGGCGGGACTTGATTTTGTAAATGTGGAATTGATTGGATGGTTGTGGTTTGCTATTGCTGTGATGTCGTGATTGACAGGTTGTCCCACCCTCGCGCCAGTGAACATCATCAGAGAAGAGATGAGCTGCAAGAGGGAGGGGAAGTTATTTTGTTTAAGGATTACGAGGTTTAAATAAATAAATAATGATGTGCACGGAAAAAAACATTTATAATAAATAGATTAAATATAATAAATACTGCAACATTCCATAAAAAATAAGAATTCAATTTTTATTTCATGGTGACTTTAACAGAATGAGAAATAATGTTCCTCAGGACACTTCCCTATAGTGCCAAAAGTAAAACACAACCAGCTCCATCCTCTGCATGACAGTTTGTTGTTATCATTACTGAAACCCACATTTCTCGTTTTTGTTTAATAGACTGGATGCAGCAGGGCAATACTGGTTGTAAGTATAAATCTCTTGTTGGGTATCCCCTCCTTACATCATAATGGAATCACCCTGGAAGCGCTCGTGGATCAAAACATGCACTACACAAACGTCAGACCGACGTCTTTGGCCCTTGTATTTTTAAACGTTGCGTCAAGTTCAAATAAGTTCAAGGTTTAAAAAAGTGGACCCCAAAACATTATTTTATTATTATTTTAATTATTTAATTATTATATTTAATGATTATTATTTATCATTATTATTACTAATAAATAAATAAAAACAATAGCAAGTGCCAGGAGAAAATGTGCACAACATTTTCAGCAGTCTGAAAAGTTATGTGTTATGTGAAAAAGTTATGTGTTATGTGAAAAAGTTAATATACGCTTAAAATCTACAAAAAAAACAAAACAAAAAAAAAACTAATTCCCGGCTCACACTGTTCAGGTCTAGTGAATGTGCCCAAAAAATCAGATTAAATGTGAACCCCCTGACACATGGAAGCTGAAGTCACAGTCGTGTGATCGGCGTTGATTTTTTCCCCCCACCTGTATTTCGAGAAGCCCCGCCCTCTGTGACAGGATTGGCTGTAAGCGATTTATACGACGTCTGCGATTGGACAGTTGAGATGTCATTCATGAATCCGCAGCAAACAGCGAGGACTAGACGGGTGGTTACAAAAAAAAAAACATAATGTCGCGGTTTTAGTCCGACCCACTTATTCACGCACACAAACATGCGAAACATTTGCCGAGCGCATACCCACCGCTATAACCACGTTTCGTCATAGTTAAATATCAAACTCTACTGATTTAATTCGATTTTGTGGTTAATTTGCAGTTTGTTTTATGGCGTGGTGTAAAATGCGTTTTTCGGACTGGGGGCGTGTCTCCAAGCGCGAGCTGTAGGACTCATTCTTTCCATCTTATTCAGTGACACTGTTAACAAGGATATTTTGCCTACACTATTTAGTAAAACACCAATCTCTGGGTAATATAGTCCGCTTTCAGAACATGTAGATACATGCGCGATCTGTGTGAGGGTTTTCAGCAGTAGCTGTGCGTTTTCAGTTCCCCTTTCTGCTAAAGCTGAACGGGCCCGTTTCATCTCATAATATCCTGAAACATGGAGCACACCGGCTGCGTCAACATCTGCAGTCTCACCAGCACCTTACCGGTGATCCCTTATCGGAAACTAACGGACCTGCACTACATTAGTAAAGGAGGCTTCGGGACGGTGTTCAGGGCGCAGCACAGCGACTGGCGCACCACCGTGGCGATCAAGTGCTTGAAACTGGATTCTCCGGTTGGTGAGAGGTGAGTTCACTTAGTACACTTGTGATCTCTGCTTCCTTGCTACCTCAAATGCACTGTACCCAAAACAGTCAAAATCTCATTTGCTACTGATCAGATTGTTGGGGCTTGTTCTGTGTGCCTGGATGGATTCAGTCTGCTATAAACACAAATGCTGGTTGTTGTTTAGAAAAGAATGCTGTGCACATCAGGTCACTGATCTAAACTATAATGCAGCACTTGCGTACATAGGTTAAGTATGTAGTCAGACAGCATTGTTTTGCAGGACTATGTTTTTATATATATATATATATATACAGAGTTTACAGCGTTTTAGTGTCAGTACTACTATATATAATGTTGAATATAATGTATAATAATGCAATGGGTAAATATTTGTGGGTCCTGATAATGTCAAATGCCTTTTGTTACCAGTAAAAAGTGGACTACGTTTATTTAAATATATCTAGTGAGTGACAGAGTGCAAGCATATTCGTCTAAAATAATTCTGTATTTTCAGCTTCAGAATCATGAATATTTTTATTCTGGTGTCACCATTGTCCTGTGCATTGGGTTACCAGCACCAAGTCCAAGCCTAAAAATGTAGCATTTTAATCAGCAGTACATTTTTTTGTCAACCTTTTACCATACAGTATGTCTTGGAGTTTCGCAATAATATCGTATTGTGAGTTCAGTATCGTGATATGTATTGAATCATGACATGAGGGCATCGTAACACCCCAATTCTAAGTAAACATCTTAAAGACGTTTTCTAAATGTCTATTTTACAGCTGACAGAAAATGTCATAGGAGACGTGTTGCAGATGAGCAAACACTCTAAAAAATACATCTTGCAGATAAAAACATGCACATCAAATAGACGTCTCCGAGATGTATGTGTGCTATCAGGGGCTCTTTTGGGACAAACACTGACTGATTGTTTTGGGCTAATAAGCACTGAGTTACAGCTCGATTGTTTTTGTCCACAGTGGAATGTGATTTCCTGGCCTGGATAAGTTATTTAAAGAAATTAAATGGAAAAGAAAAGAAAGAATGAAAGAAATGGAAATATTTAGCATGAAAAAATAAAGCGATAGTCCACTTAGAATTAAAGTTCTGCCATTTACTCACCCTCATGTTTTTTCCTTCTATTGAACACATTCTGAATATTTTGCTGGTCTGTTCTTGGGATGCAAGATATCTGTTTCATATTGTTTATCAACTTATTTTAGAGATTTTTTTTTATCAGTGTCAGCCAATATTGGTATTAATATTGGTAATTAATTGTAAAAATAGGGAAAATGAGCATTTAGATTACCTGTGCTGTCGTCTAGTTCACACAAAAATGAAAAAAAGTCATCATTTACTCACCCTCATGTCGTTTCAAGCCAGTAAGATATTTCATTAATCTTCAAAACACAAATGAAGACATTTTTAATGAAACCTGACAGATTTCTGTCCCTTCATTCAAAGTCCATTCTACCAAAAATTTGACAAAAGTTCATAAAGAGATCTTGAAAGTAATCCATGTGGATTGAGCTGTTAAATCCAAGTATTCTGAAGGGACATCATCGCTTTATATGATTAACAGATTTAATTTAGGCTTCTATTCACATTATAAATATTGATAATTTCACATGGGCATGTTCATCATTTAAAGCAATCATGTCTCTTCAGAATACTTGGATTTAACAGCTCAATCCATATGGATTACTTTTGCGACCTTGAAGATCGAAGATGAACAAAAGTCTTATGGATTTGGAACTACATCATGGTGAGTAATTGATGAAAGAACTAACTGCGGTCCCCACGAGGGAAATGGATTAATAAACATACTACATTTTTTAGGTGATGGGTAGGTTTAGGTTAAACATTAAACCACAATACTGTGATAAACAGTGCAATTTTATTTTCATATTTTATTGAATATTGACAAAATGATCCACAAATACTGCTTTTTTCATTCAAAAACTGAGGTGCTTAAGCTCAGATCAAACGGTTCCAAAAAGAAATACAAAACCAGTCCTAATTGAAAGTAAAAACAAGTTGACAAAAAGACTGAATCCAATATTTAGTGATAATATAGCATGCAAGATTTAGCCTATAAGCTATTTTTTGTAGGCTGCTCATTTTTGACCGGGAAGTGTAACAAGGTGGGGGGAAAAAATCCCAAAAAAGTACAAAATGTGTAGTTATACCCTGTTTGAGCAAAGTCAGTACGTTTTAGTCCAATGCGATAACATTACCTAACATTTTCGGGAAAAAGAAAATTGTCTCCGGGTCAAAATGACCTGAACATTTTTTTAATGTATTTCTTTTACCAGACAAAAAATTGATAAAAATCTAAATTTTTAGCCGGGGACCTCTGGTTGAGTTGACACGGAATGACCCATTAGGAAATTTTAGTCATTATTCACATCCACTTGTTAAAGTCCCAGTTTCTTTTCATTGTAACTGGAAAATGGAAAAGAAATGCCAGTATCATTCATTTTTCAATGACTTTTTACATTTTTAAAGTTGCACCCATACCAAAAAGCCAACATGGTCAAGGTTTTCATTGAATAACGTCCATGGAAGAATGAAAGTAGAGCAAATCATGAATAATGGTCAAAATCTGTGAGAACCCTGACAGTCAGTATCTTGTCACATAATATTTTCTGGTGGTTGAGAAACCCTACCAGCCCTTGCATAATCATTAAGGGTTTTTTTTTTCCAGGGAAAGGAATTGTTTATTGAAGGAAGCTGAGGTGCTTCACAAAGCTCGATTTAACCACATCATCCAGATCTTCGGGGTGTGTAATGAGCCTGAGTTCTTCTGCATTGTGACTGAGTACATGACCAACGGTTCACTGGATGAGATCCTACATGAGGTACAACTGTACAAACAGAATTCCTTTACGTGTCACGTTTCATCTTTAGTCTTGTAGTATTAGCGTAATGCATTCAGGTTTGAGTAATGCACAGTTTCACTTTCCCCTTTGTGACACACAGGTTCTTGAATGTTCATTTCTGTATTTTCTTTTTGCGTTACAGAAAGATATGTACCCAGTGGTGGCCTGGCCATTGAGGCTTCGTATTCTTTATGAGATCGCTCTAGGGGTCAACTTCCTCCACAATATGACTCCACCCCTTCTACACCATGATCTCAAAACTCAGAACATCCTGATGGATGGGGAGTACCACGCTAAGGTTTGTGCGTTTGGACAATTAAATTAGATTGAAGATGTTTCCACACCCGTTTCTCCGCCTGTGCATTCAGATGCATGTGTAGATTTTTGTCCTGGGACTTGCAAATGCTTGTAATTCCTAGCTGAGCTATTTGAACGTCAAGGTGATCAACTTTTTTAACTTTTTTGCATGTAAACCTTGTTGGAATGCGAGTCATTGTTATAATGTGCTGAAATCCATATTTGTCTGAATGTTATCAGTGTCAGTATCTTGTAACTTCACCCTTCTTTCACATCTATTTTTTTTTTTTTTTTTTTTTTTTTTTTTTTAAGAAAGGTTCATATTTCTTCCCCAGCTTGAAAGTCTTACTACTACCCTTTTGAAGATAAGCAAATGCTTGTACCTTGGAAATCAGCTATGACTTATTAACATGTCTTGTAATTTATGTGGATTTGAAAAATACCATAAACTTTTATACTACTTTAAAGGGACAGTACATCCAAAAATAAAAGTTCTGTCATAATTTACTCGCTCTTATATAATTTCAAACCTGTATGTCTTTCTTTCTTCCGTGGAACTTAGAAGGAAATATTCTGAATAATGTGCTGGTCACTCTTTTACTTGTATTTATGCTGACACATCAAAAAGGACACAAAAACACCATAAAAGTATCATGAAAGTGCGCCGTTTGTTTTTTGCACTATATGTTAAGTCTTCTGAAGGCATATAATAGCTTTGCATTAGGGTCATTCTGTGTCAAATTAACCAAATTTTGGATTTTGTTAATATTTTTTCTGAAGAAAAACAAAGATAAATAGTGATGAAAGCCAAAAAATTAAATGTCATGGATGTATATTTACTGAGTAATCCACTATTTTGTAGAGGGGGGTCAAAATGTAAATTTTCACCTGAGATTTGGAGCCAAATTACAGGGGGGTAAAAATGACTTTAAAAAGATGGCGGCATCATTATTTTATTTTTACACAGAGCAATTTGGCGGGTTTTGTTGTGAAAACCTGGCAACCCTGGTTAAATCTGTTGACTTTGCCAATCTTTGTTGCATTATATGCCAACAGTGAACATTCAAAAATTGGGGGAAAAAGTACTTCTTGTGGGAGGAATGTTCTATGCAATTATTTTGAGAGGGAAACAGGATACATTTCTAGTTTCAGTATTATTTGTTCTTCAGACATTTTCCTCTTTAAACACAATAAGTATCAGCTATTTGAAAAGTTAGCTACATCTGGTTTTTGACCTTTGAAAATGGATAAAATTCAACAGTTTGAACTTGGAGTCGCTTTGGGATCCCCATATCTATAGGATGGAACCATATAGGACTTTAAAAATGAAGATTCCAAAAGAAAACTTTATTAAGAATTAAAATCTAGAAGGATATTAAGATATCTCGAATACTTTTAGAGTATAGGCAAACTTTGGAAAAAGAATAATTATGGCACTCAGACAGGTATGATCTGTGTTGATTGGAAAAAAAAACGAGATGCGTTTCTAGTTTCAGCATGATTTGTTCTTCAGATGTTCCTCTTTAAAAGGAAAAAATATCAACTGTATGCAAAGTTACCCACCTTTGGTTTTTGACCACTGAAAATGTGTGCAATTGACCAATTTATTCATGGAGCTGCATTAAGATCTCCATATCTCTGGGATTGAACCATATAGGGCCTTTAAAATGAAGATAGCAAAATAAATGTTTAAGAACCAGAATCTAAAAGGATATTAAGGTATCTTTAATAATTAGTTACAGGCATGCAAACTTGGGACAAAACATACAAGAACATTTTTTGAACTTTCACTGTTGGCATTTAATGAAACAAAGATTGCTGAAGTAAACAGATTTAACTAATAGACCTACCAATCTCTGTGTAAAAATAAAAATAATGATGCTGCCACCTTTCTAAAGTCATTTTTACCCCCTGTAAATTGGCTTCAAATCCAAAAGAAAATATTGAATTTAAATATACATCCATGACATTTAATATTTTGGCTTTCTTCTTCATTTATGTATTTCTTTCACTGGACAAAAAATTATCAAAATCAAAATTTTTAGCTGGGGACCTCTGGTTGAGTTGACACGGAATGACCCATTAGGAAATTTTAGTCATTATTCACATCCAGCCATTAAAGTCACAGTTTATTTTCATTGTAACTGGAAAATGAAAAAGAAATGCCAGTACATCATTCATTTTTTTCCCACACAGAAGTTTTATAACAAAACAAGATGAATGTAGCGCAATGACAGACACCATTCCTACCCTGGTCTTTCGATATCTAGAGTGGCCGTTGAAAACCCCATATTGGTTATTTTAGCTCAACCATTAATCAGTATAAATTGTTTAAATATATAGTGTATTTTGTTGTAATTTCACATTGAACTTTCTGATCTAAAGTGTGTCTTGTATGTCTGTGTTTGTGAATAGATAGCTGATTTTGGCTTGTCTAAATGGCGTCAGCTCTCTATCACTAAAGGGTCCGGCTCCAAACCTGCCGAAATGGGAGGCACGGTCATCTATATGCCACCTGAGGAGTACGAACCTTCCAAGAACCGCAGAACAGATGTCAAATATGACATGTACAGGTCAGTTTCTGTAGATTCTATAAAGCGTCCAGTTTTGCCTTGATGAGTGAACTTCCTCCTGAGTTTCAAATGATTTTTAACTACTGCTGTCCCAGTTCCCATATTTTTGGGGCAGCCCCTTAAAATGATCAACTGTTCTTAATGCACCATAGCACCTGTCTGTTGCTGACTAAGCAAAATTCCTGTCAGATTAGGGACATGTCTCACCCTCAATCCTGTGGTGAGCCTAGAAATATCAGGGAATTTTAAAATTATGATTTCCAGGCCTGGAAAAGTCATTAAAGGGTCAAAGACGAAACAGGGGTTTCAAGCATAAAAAAAAAATAAAAAATGTAATACAGCTTTAAATTTAGTTTTTCCCCTGTACATTAGAATGTGTCCTGTTTAATTTTTAATTTCCTTAGCAAAAAAAAATAATATCATACCTTTTTTTTTATTTTTTATTTTTTATTTTTTTAATTTTTTTTTTTTACCATGATTACAGAAGACACCCACTAAAATGTCATAACAATATTTATGTATCAAAAAATCTTATTAGGAATATTTAAAACAGGAATCATTTGATGACATATTAAAAGACTCTATTTAAGGATCACAGTGCAGCCCTCAAATACTAATTAATTGTAACTTTTAAATCTTTATACTTTGCCACTATCCTTCAAACCACTGGGTTTTGCCAATTTGTCAGCAAGAAGTTTTTGTAAGGAAATGAAAATCATTTAAAATATAATAAAATTTAGTATGATCACATATTATTTTATATATTTTAATAATTACAGGTCAGAATAAGTACATTGTTTTATTTTTACATAAATATATCTGTTACACTGAATGACCATGGTTTGTTACTCTGAATGACATTTGCCAGAAAGGGAGATAATATTGCTATTGTTCCCACTACTTATTCTACTGTTCTGATGCTCTCTGCCATGCTTGCTTAGCTTGTCACTTTGTTTCCGACTTGCTCGGCTCCAAAAATTACTCCTTGCAGCTATATTTATGAATATTTTTTGTTTGCCAACATAAATGACGTTATCAGGATGGGTATTTTGGGTGGAGAATCCCCTCAATGGTCTCTTTTGAACTTGTGACATACCGTAGTGAGGGGGAACTCTCTGTTCAGAAATATTGGTGAGCTATTATTCTGACAATCACAATCCTGAATACCTTTCTCTTTTCCTTGCCAAATACCTGTTCACACCAAGTATGATAACGATAATGATAAAGATCATTCTAAATATAAAAGAATAGTAGAGTCCACACCACAACTATAACGGCAACAGCACAGAGAAACGATATTGTGGAATCACTTTCAGAGCGTATTATTATTTATTTATCTATTTATTTATTTATTTATTTTTTCTTCTCTCCAGCTAATGAATGATAAATACATTGACAGGCAATCAGAATCCATTCCGCTTTAAAGAGCTCCAGCATTTAAAGCATCAGACGACAAAACTACAGTACATGCTTAGAATGAACAGTGTTATCGTGTGGACGCTGATATAGTTACCATTATAATTATCATAATAGTTATTGTTCTTGGTGTGAATGGGCTTTAAGAATGCTGCCGAAGCTACAGGGTCTGAATTTACTTTTTGGCTTTTTGGCATTTTACAGTGCCTTTCAACTCTCTCTGTTCGTGGGCATCTAAAATGAATCATTAACACAAATTAAACAATACAAATAATATTTATTAATAATAATAATATTTATTCATTTTAACACGTGTACGTGCTAAACATTCCTCATTTATCTGTAATATAAATAAGATGCTAAAATTGTTATTTATACAGTGACACTGTCATTCAGTGTAATGGATGACACTTTGGTGTAACAGAGAATTTGCATTACACTGAATGAAAAACACATTACCCTGAATGACGAAACTTCTACTTCAGCTTATATTGCAGGCCATCAACTGGCCACCTATGTCAAACCGTGAGCTTTACCAGTAAAGTAAATCACAATTATTCACAACATCTACTTATTTTTAAAAAAATCTAACAATATAAGTGTTTTTTGGCATTTCACTGAATGACGTGCGTTTTTGTAACTTAGGCTACCACACCATGAAAAGGTGGAATTATCAAATATTTAAGAGCAATGAATTCACTTTTCTGCAGCACCTCATGGTCTTCAGGGTGCCTTTTGATGATGTCACAGACTGTCGAATGACTATCTGTTTTTTAAATGATTTCAGAATGGCTTCTTGATCCTGTTACACTGAATGATCTCTTACAAACTGCATTTTTGGGACAAAAGTCCCCTGGTTATTTAAATACTTAAAAAAAAAAAAGACATAGTCCTTTTAATATAACACAGCCAACACTTATTTGAAAATGCCAAGTAAACAAATATATTTTTTTACTTGGTATTTTATATGTTTATTTAAAGATGTAATGGCAAAATCAAAGTCCGGACCATTACACTGAATGACAATTTTACACTTGGGGGAACATTATTTCCCCCATATGTTGACATTTTATTTTGACAAAAGTTATTTGAAATATTAAAGTAGCCACTTTACTTGCATTTAACATGTTTTTTATGTATATAAAATGACTGTAAATTTAAATTGATGCGGACACCAAAATTGTGTCTCGTCTTTGACCCTAAAACATTTTTTTGAGATGTTAATAGATATGTACTGGTGGCACATCTCTGAAAACAATCATAGCACTCATTATATTTATTATTAATGGGGAAGTGTTTTATTTTGGTTTTTTTTTTTTATGTTTTGTTTTTTTTCAGAGCCACTTCTGCTTTAAAAAACAAAGCTGAACCAACACATTGGTTTTTAACGATCTGAGCGCATGGTCTGAAGCGCGTGGCGCAGGTGCACTTAGGGCATGTCCGAATCCACTTTTGCTAGTTTAACGACGGAAAAAACGGTCGGCGTGCCAGGAGCATGGTCCAAAAGGATTGTATCCAGAGCCTTCGACTAGGCTTTACAGTAGCGTTTTATTCTGGGGAGAGATAAAGAAGAGATTTATTTGGGTCATGTGAGTGCATGATTTTACAGCGTTGAGTGTTGTAGCCAATCATGGGCATTTCTGTTGAAAATAATGACCAATCATATGTTTAATTTACCAGGAATGAGAATCCATATCGATTTTATACAGTCTCAAAACGCTGAATGAATTTTAGTGCAAGTTTACGTTTTACACGAATCTTCTCATTATCTACAAATCCTCTCATCATAACAAACAAAGCACAGACACGATTTAAATAAAGATTTGTGAAGTTTAGTCAGAAGTTTTTGTTTTTCATGAGACTTTTATTTTCCCTACAATTAGCCTATATATTTAACCTCTGTATTTTACAAATAAAGTAACAAAAATAGATATTTTAATGTTATAATAGTGATTTGATAATCTATAAAAATTAATTCAAGAGAAAAAAAATGGCTAATGAGCCAATAAGTGTTCCTCTTCCGCAATCTACTGGTTATAGTGGTAATTTCTCTTATCATTTCAATGTTCTAATGTCCTAATGTCATTTTATGGTACTCACATTAGCATACACAACAGGTGAATGTAAATGAATGATGCTAGCATATACAGAATTTAACCCAAGAAAGAAGTTTTAAATAGTGTTTAAAAAAACAGATAGCATCTGGATATAGTAGCTATTGCAGTGCTGCTCACGTTATCTAACAGCAGTTATAGTCTAACGATCTATTATATAACAATAAACATAAACTCTAATGCGCTTCATAAAATACCACTTCTATCAATATTCCTGAGAGGTCAACTAATGCTATCAAATCTCAAAATATGCAGTAATTTCATCAGTTTGCCAGCGAGTGTGCTTGAGAGACACTGAAACGAATGGGTTTCAATGCTGGAACTAATGGTTGTTTGGAACTATTGGTCGCTCCGTGACACGCTTTACTTCCGCATTCCTCAGTTGCTATGGAAGTCTATGGGAGTGTAGCAACTCTCTTTTTCTATGGCTCTGGTTGTACCTAGTCTCTTAATGAGCCATGGGTGTGTTTTGGGCATAACGTGCAATAAACCAATCAGAGTCTCATCTCCCATTCCCTTTAAAAACCAGTTGCTCTTGCACCATGGTGGAGTCGCTATTTACATGGCGGAATATAGATACCCTAAACCTGACGAGTCAGTTTAAATACATGTGTGTATTGCCATGATTGGTCAAATAATTAGCCAATTTCATTCTTCATTACTGCAAATAGGTAATTCCGATACATGCAATGACTATCCATTATGACATGTAGGCATTTTTATCTTTATGTACACAATAATAATCTTTTACATTGTAATCCTTTTATTTTTAATATTTGGCATGTTTGTGTGCTCTGCTCCTGTGTGTGTAATAAGCAGAGTGTACGTGCGTTGTACACCCGCCTATAGGCGCATATTACTAACGTGCCCTTTAAATAACACAAAAAATACTGCGCTATTGACTTTAGACCAGGTTTTTGTCGTTTTCAGTTGCCTCAAAATAGCAACACGCCAACAATGCACCTGAACACAGACCAGCACGGCCATGGGCAAACAGATGGCCGCGAGTGCATTTGCTATTTAAACAGCGTGGGTGCTGGATGTGAAAATGATAACTCAGTCGGGCTGAAACTAGCTTAAAACACGCGTCGCGCCATGCGTCGCATTGCGCCGGGTGTATGATAGGGCCCGAAATGTGATGTATATGCGATCTTCTGAAGTGTGCATTTGTATCCTGCATGAACGCGTTACTCTGTGTGTAACGGTCGGTGTGTGCAAGCAGGAGTTCAGCTTGACTGGAGACGCACAATCGACAAACTTTAAACCGTTGATTTTAAACTATGCTGCACTATATTCCGTTGCCCACTATGTCGTATCCAAGCCATTTTTACTGTGTGCTGCATGTAAAATTAGTGTTACATTTGTCTTTATTTGGAAAAAATATGATTCCCAGTGCATTTGGAAACGTATTTAATTTGTTCATAAGGTGTTTGTAGTCTCACATGATAAGATTATTTTTTGTTGTAGGCTTACATGTTTAAAAAGCAATTAAAGTGCCCCCAAATATCTTATTTGTATTTTTTTCTTTCTACAGTCACATATTAATAATTATTCCACACAGGTTGTCTTTTATTGGTTCCCCTTTACACTCCCACTGTTTCATGGTTCATGACACTTTTTTTCTAGTTATCTCTAAAATATTTAATCAGCTAGGAATCTATAAAATCCTTATCCAAGTCACAAGTAAATGGAAAAAAAAAAAAAAAAAGACATCGGTCATCATCATTGGGAGGGAGGCATGTAGCAGTCAGTATAGGATATTGGAAATTATGGGTGTATTTGTTTACAATTTTACCAGTTTTCCAAAACAAAGATAGATAATGGGAAATTAACCATAAACCAGTTTCTGGGGTTACTCATAGTTCACCAAAGCTCCTCGCGGAAGAGGCCTTTATTTTATTCATGTACTGTGCTGGTCAAAAAAAAGGAAGTGATTTAGGAGCTAAATGTCAACCTGCCAACAGGCCTGAGGTTTTGTGATTAGTCATAGGGCATGTTGAAATCACTGGGCTGATTGGACACTGTGTTTTATCTCCAAAGGGGATTGCCAGATGTGGTTTATAGACTGCATGGCAACAGACAAACCATTCACTCATCTGTTCTATGATTCCTCTTTCAGTTACGCCATCATCATGTGGGAAGTGCTTTCAAGACGGGTACCATTTGAAGGTACGTTGGGTGTTCATGTGTGATAGAGAAGCGTGCCAGTGAATTCCATGGCAGGTTTTGTTAGGCTAAATTTCCCACACACTTGAATGTGGCCGTAATCTGTTTTTGTTTTTGTTTTTTGAACATCATCAAAAACATTACCAATCTAGTTTTCTGGTTTACAAAACCAATCACACATCTGACCGAATTGGTTTTAACGGTTCTTGGGTTAACATCACGCTCACACAAGGAGTCAGTCCGAGTGTTTCTTAATAAAGCACACTGGAAACTTGATTGTATGACATTTTTATCAAGTCACATGAAAAAGAGTTTATTTTAATAACAATAATTTATTAAAACTTTAGCCAAGAGATTTGTTTATTAATACAAATTATATTTGGGTTTAACATGACATTATTTTGAGCTGAATCTGTTAAGTTCTGAGTAGTTACAGTAGTTTATTCTCTTTGTGTGCTTAAGACAAGCAAACGTATAGCTGCTTTTCCACCGTGGGGCCGAATGTTTCTAAGAATGGTAAGGAACGGTTCCAGTTAAATGGTGCGGCAAACTGTTCTCGCCCGGAATTCTCAGCACAGTTGTCTAACCGCACTGGTAGAATGTGTGTAGTATGTCGCCACTCAGGATTAGTCGCTTGTCTGTTGCCTTGCTGGCAGTTTCTCTGTAGCTGGCTAAGCGTGTTATTTGAGCAACATAAATGCAAATTAATAATAAAAAAAAAAAATAAATAAAAAAAAAAAAAAAAAAATATATATATATATATATATATATATATATATATATATATATATATATACACTCACCTAAAGGATTATTAGGAACACCTGTTCAATTTCTCATTAATGCAATTATCTAATCAACCAATCACATGGCAGTTGCTTCAATGCATTTAGGGGTGTGGTCCTGGTCAAGACAATCTCCTGAACTCCAAACTGAATGTCAGAATGGGAAAGAAAGGTGATTTAAGCAATTTTGAGCGTGGCATGGTTGTTGGTGCCAGACGGGCCGGTCTGAGTATTTCACAATCTGCTCAGTTACTGGGATTTTCACGCACAACCATTTCTAGAGTTTACAAAGAATGGTGTGAAAAGGGAAAAACATCCAGTATGCGGCAGTCCTGTGGGCGAAAATGCCTTGTTGATGCTAGAGGTCAGAGGAGAATGGGCCGACTGATTCAAGCTGATAGAAGAGCAACTTTGACTGAAATAACCACTCGTTACAACCGAGGTATGCAGCAAAGCATTTGTGAAGCCACAACACGCACAACCTTGAGGCGGATGGGCTACAACAGCAGAAGACCCCACCGGGTACCACTCATCTCCACTACAAATAGGAAAAAGAGGCTACAATTTGCACGAGCTCACCAAAATTGGACAGTTGAAGACTGGAAAAATGTTGCCTGGTCTGATGAGTCTCGATTTCTGTTGAGACATTCAGATGGTAGAGTCAGAATTTGGCGTAAACAGAATGAGAACATGGATCCATCATGCCTTGTTACCGCTGTGCAGGCTGGTGGTGGTGGTGTAATGGTGTGGGGGATGTTTTCTTGGCACACTTTAGGCCCCTTAGTGCCAATTGGGCATCGTTTAAATGCCACGGCCTACCTGAGCATTGTTTCTGACCATGTCCATCCCTTTATGACCACCCAGGATAATGCACGATGTCACAAAGCTCGAATCATTTCAAATTGGTTTCTTGAACATGACAATGAGTTCACTGTACTAAAATGGCCCCCACAGTCACCAGATCTCAACCCAATAGAGCATCTTTGGGATGTGGTGGAACGGGAGCTTCGTGCCCTGGATGTGCATCCCACAAATCTCCATCAACTGCAAGATGCTATCCTATCAATATGGGCCAACATTTCTAAAGAATGCTTTCAGCACCTTGTTGAATCAATGCCACGTAGAATTAAGGCAGTTCTGAAGGCGAAAGGGGGTCAAACACAGTATTAGTATGGTGTTCCTAATAATCCTTTAGGTGAGTGTATATATATTTATTATTATTATTATTATTATTATTATTATATATTTTTTTTTTTTTTTTTTTTTTTTTCCCACAGTGGAAAATTAAACCATATCCGTACCGGCTGGGCCGGATCTGCACGGAATGGAACGGTCATGCAAAGAAAGCGGTTTGGCCTTTACGATGGAAAAGCGGCTATATTTCCTCATTTGTGTATCACTGTGTTTGTGGTTTTGGTACAGAACTGTAATGTGGAGCGCTGAATGTAAACACTATGTGCCTTGAACTCTAATATCAAGAGTGGAAACAACTAGGCTTGGGTATCATTTGAATTTTAACTATTCCAATTCTTATCGAATCCTAATTTTGATTCCAATAAGGTAAAAAAAAAATTGTTTTTAATTGTAATCGCAATCAATTGCAATCGCACAAATAAATACAACTGAACAAAGATACGATTGAAAGAAGTAATAGTGATTTTAAGATATTCAGGTACAGAAACTGCAATCAAATGTAAAATAACACTGCAATTTATTAATAAAATATACATTACAAATATGTGACCTGTGCTGGCAAAATGAGTCGCAATGAGCAAATTTTAATTTTGAGTTGTTAATTTTAAGAAAAATCTAGTTAAAGTTTTCTGTAGGTTCCAAAACAAAATCACATAGCAACCATACCTTAAAATCCCTGGTAATAACACCAAATTTGGCACACACCAAGTCAAAACCACAATTGTTTGATTAACATTAATAACAGACAGCCTATATATTAAGACCTTCTGTACTGCACGGATCTAATAATGTTACACATCAGATGTTTTTCCCCACCAGTTAACCAAACGTTCACTTAAGACATGAACGTGATTACTCTCCAAGATACTGTAATTCTGTGTATATGTCTGGATCATGTGCTGTCTGAGGCATCTGTGCGCACGCGGCAGATCTGTCAGTCAGCGCGATTTAAGATCGTTTTGGGAAAGGGAAAAGTACGCCTCTCAGAAAACGTACAAATAAAGATACTTTTAGATGTTTAATTGCTATTTGGAGTATTGGGATCACTAGACAAGGGCTTAATAAACTGATTTTTGTGTGAACCTCAAAATCGCCATTTTTCACTTGTTTTGCCTGTAGCTCGTAATTAGTTTGTGCGCATTCCGACTCGCTTTGCCAGCACTGATCACATATAGTTACAAAAGTTATTCAGTCAAGAACAGCAAGTGAATTTTCTTTTTGTTGTTTAACGTTATTATAAAGATGGCAGCAGGAATATTAGGCTGCTGTCACTTTTAAGAGCTGCATGGATCCAATATACTGTTATGCATTTTCTTTGTCAACTGAAGACATAACTTCAGTTGACATCACTTAAGACATAACTGACTGTGTTTACTAGAATATTTTGACATATTTTTTTGTGTGAATTTGTCCGTTCAAGTGCAAAAAGACACGGAAGAGAACTGTTTAGTATTGCGCACTATTCAGTATGAGCGGCGGCTTTCTGTGCGCTGATTTTGGATCAGAAAACAGCGTGCAGGTCTTCTTGCACTTCAGTTAGTATTTAAGTTATATTAAACTACACACAAAGGAATCAATAAAAGGAATCTAAATTTTAATTGAATAACAAGTATCTGATTCCAGAATTTGAATCGATTTTCGATTCCCAACCCTAGAAGCAACAAACAAACTAGAACTGGAACCCATTAGACTGCAGTAACCACCCTAATTACCTTTAAGAAAAGGGCGTAATAAACAGCACTGTGTCTGTCTACATATGGTTTTATTAGACTCTTCGAAGGGCTGTATTATGCCATACTTAAACGAGTCATAGAAACAGTACCTCTAATAATGAATGTCAATCAGACTGCTTAAAACCTGTCAGACTAGTAACTGTCATTGCTGATGGGCCTATAGACTAATTTAAACTCCTGATTCACCATTGCATTCATGCATAAAATGGGCATGTCTGATTGGTTGTAAGGCCACGTTCACACAGCAGCAGAATATTGTTGTCAGTTCTGTATACGAGTCCTTAATACAGTTCCTTAATACAGTATACAATACTATTAAATTATAATAGTATCAAATTCAGATTCATTGTGCAGTCCTACTCAATACCATGCAGATTTTGCTGTGTCATGTTTGTGATGCAAAGAATATCATGACACAGAGTTCCCCTCATGGTCACTTCCTCCTCCATTTCATAAACTGCAGCAGTCATCTATCCAGACAACATTCAACCATCGTCTGACGTTGTCCTTTTGTTCTCTTTGTGAGCAGAGGCCACCAATCCCATGCAGATCATGTTCAGCGTCCTCAGAGGATCTCGACCCGACACAGGCCTGGACAGTCTGCCGGCAGACATTCCCAGTCGAGAGACCCTCATTAACCTCATGACCTGCGGCTGGACTGCCAACCCAGACGAACGGCCCTCCTTTCTCAGTGAGTGTCAGCCTGCGCCCCACCTTTGACCTTTCCTCTGCTTTTCACAATCCCTATTTAACTCATGCTGTCACAATCTGGCAGTGTGACCTGTTCTTGTGGTTTGTTAAATATTTTAAATGTCTAACCACAATTCTGTCATTGGGCTTTACTGGCAATTTTGTGAGCTCATGATAAAATTTGCCGCTACAGACAAATAAAATGTTGAGTCATTATAGTTCAGTTTTCTGAAGATTTCTCTTTTGCAAACCCTGCTACAGATCAGAGGAATGAGGAAATGACTGTGACACACAAAGAGAGCAGTGGGGTCATCTTCATGTGTCATTTATTCAAATAGAATTATCATTTAACCAGATACGCTTTAATAAAACAGTAATTAAATCAAACAGTGTGAAGGTCTAATATCTAGATTTAGGCATAGATGTTTTAGTTCTCAACATGCCCCATTAACAATAGACATTTTACTTCCTAGTAAACTCTAGGCAATTTTGAGTAAGTGCTTTTGATGCTGACCTGGGTTCATTTGAGTTCAATATATGAAAATGGTTTTCCAAACTCTCAAACATGTGAGCTCTGAAATGGTTCACAATAGAGCACTGCAGTGACAAAATATTTTTTGTAGGCCAACTGAGAAGTTAGCATCACCCTGGTTCTCTCAACAGGTTTTCTATTTGCTTTTGGCTTATTGCAGAAAATAAGCTCTGTGATCAATAAAAGTTTGATTCTTGCACATTTATCATGACAATCTTCACAGTTGAACACAACTTTTATGAATTTTGAAGTCTAAATACAATTGTCAGAAGTAAAAAGCTAAATGTAGGCTATAAATGAACTACACCACAGTCGCAAGACTTCAACGTCACTTTCACTATTCTTCCGACAACTCTTTAAGTCAGGGTTCCTCAAACCTGGTCCTGGAGGGCCACTGTCCTGCAGAGTTTAGCTCCAACCCTGATCAAACATACCTGAACCAGCTAATCAAGGTGATGATGATAAATGATGCAAAGCAAACATCAAAATCAATACAAAAATGTGTCACTGAGCACAAAATGAAGCTTCTACCATGGCCGTCCCAGTCCCCTGACCTGAACCCTATAGAAAATGTGTGGGCTGAACTGAAGAGAAGAAGCACCAACATGGATCTGGGAATCTGAAGGATCTGGAGAGATTCTGCATGAAGGAATGGTCTCTGATCTCTTGTCAGGTGTTCTCCAAAACTCATCAGGCGTTATCTTGGGAAAAGGAGGTTGCAAAAAGTATTTAATAAAAGGGTGCCAATAATTATGGCCAACGTGTTTTGGAGAAAAGCATTCATTTCATAATGTGATTAAAGACAAAAGGTGAGAATCTCAGTAATCTGGCTCATTTGATTTACAATAAAGAGAACAGGAACTGGCAGAAACATCTTGCTGGAAACTTTGCATAACAGAATAATTCATCTGATGTCATCATCTTTACCTTAAATGCTAAATACAACGTACTTCCTTTAGTTTTAAACAGATTCTTAAATTTGTAATCCCACAGTCCCCCCTTTGCGAGTTCTAATAACTCACATAATAAAAATGTAAACCTTCATAAATCCATTCGGTAGCTTATGTTTGTTAGCATAAACCCCATCTTCTAGTCATGTAACTTGAAAAAGACGGGATTAATGCTCCAAGAGTTCTTGACCACCATGTTTGTGCACAAGTGAGTCCTGGAATGCAGCCATCTTCTTTGTTTGTGGTAGGAGCTGAATTATGTAGATGTGGAGAGCTTGGGGTGGAGTGTGTATTTTCTCTGATAGCCGGTAGAACATAAACCAGGGTGCACCTGCCGTTGAATTGGCTGGGTAGGATGTTGTAGACAGAAGTTCCACATAACCAAAAGCTGCCAGTTGGTGGAGGAATCATACACCACTGATTTATTGCGAAGAGTTTCTGGAGAGATGGTGTCCTGTGGAGACACCCTTCTAAGCCCTTTTCCTCTCTCCCTGCTGATGGAGTAATGTCCACATGGGATTCTGTTCTCATTTCGACCACAAGGTTGCAACGTTCACGAGGAATTTTACCCAATGGAGTCAAGGCTGGAGCATAATTTTCCACGCACCAGGGAAAAGGAATTGGCAAGAGTAGATCTGTCATGATGGGAGTAGCTGAAGTTAGGTTGCAGGATGGTAATCCAGGAATGCAACACGGAGAAGCTGGAGGAGTTTTGATGTTGTGACATATACTCTTGTTGCATATTCCACTGGTATGAACTTCAAATAAGGTACATGTCACAGTTGGAGATGGGGTGTGCCACCCATGGGATTCCTGCTCCTACTGAAGGCGGGTGTGGCATGCAAACGTTCCTTCCAGCAAACAAGGCGTTTCTTGACATATTCATCAGCTCTAAGAATATGTTGTTTCTGGAGTCTACACTTTGTGCGATGTCCATGATGATTACTAGTACGGCAATCTTGATCATGTTGATGGATGACTGAAGTTCCCGTATGTGATTCTCTGCGTTGTGTATTTTTTTTCGTGACAGTTGGCTCGGTAGTGGGTCTAGTTGTCCTTTAGAGGTTGTGGCTTCATACGCAGGTGAGGAGGTTGGTGCATATGGGTCTGGGGACAGCCATCAAGTGGTATCTGTTGTTTTTTGTTTTTTTTCTTACTCTGTGCAGAGCAGTATTTGTTGTAAAAGACAGCAAACATTAGGGTTGTATCCTCTGTTCGATCTGAGTCTGCTATTGTTGTTCCTTCTTTCCCTATTTCTTAATTCCTGTGACACCTAAAGAACAGTGAGGTAAGGACGGACTAGTGGTTGGGGGAAGGCCTATGAGGGAATCTTCACCGCGGGATTGGCCCCCGAAGCCTCTTGCATTCGGTTCTTTCCCGGGCTCCTCACTGATCCATGTGTCCTATCCTATCCCTGTAGGTGGGGGAACAACTTTACAGTGTGACACATGAGTCCAGGTTTTCCTTCCCTTACACAACACTGCAGCTGCTGTAATCAACATAACTTGATGTGGTCCGTGCCACTTAGGCTCTAACGGCTTGTTTCTGATTTACTTTATCATCACCCACTGACCTGGGATGATCGTGTTTCCACCTTCTGGTGGCGTCTGCCAACACGACTCAACTCTCTCTCTGGCACTCTGTACTGCCTTTGTAAGGTTTTCACAGTAAGTGATCAGGGCATCTGAGGCAATGCGTACATCAGCATTTCTAAGATCAATCACACCTGGCATCTGCATTGTGCGTCCTGTAATAATCTCATGAGGGCTCAGTCCTACGGATCTGTTAGGTGATGCTCTCATACTACACAGTACCGCTGGCAGCGCCTCAACCCATGATACTCCTTCCTGATGCATTTTGCTTAGCCTGGTTTTAATTGTTCTGTTCGCTTGTTCAACCTGTCCTGATGCTTGTGGCCTGTAGGGGCAGTGAAGATTCCACTTAATTTTCAACATTTTAGACACTTCCTTGACTACCTGTCCTGTGAAGTGTGTACCCTGATCTGAGTCAATGGAATCTGGTAATCCCCATCTGGGAATGAGATCAGTGATAAGACATTTAGCAGTATGTGCAGCTGTAGCACTCCCTGTTGGATAAGCTTCTATCCATCTCGAGAACTATTACTACCAAAACATCAGTTTTTCCCTTACAAGGCGGCAACGATATGTAATCAACAATCAAAGGTGACGAAATGGTCCTGGTGGAGCTGGGGTATGTGTTGCTGCTGTAGTTGCTGCTGGCACATCATTATTTTTCTGACATGTAACGCATGTTTCGGTGGCTACATTTCTGAATTTTGGATTCCACCATTGATTTGAGAACCTGTGATTCATTGTTGCTGGACCACTGTGACCCAAATTGTGTATTAGTTGAGCCAAATATGGCAGCAGTGATTCTGGAGCAACATATTTTCCCTCTTTGGTCCAGCAGCCAGATGAATCCACTGTGGCTCCTTTGTCTAACCGTGTCCATGCTTCATATAGAGGAACGTCTTTGTACAGATCAATGATTGATTCAGGAGGCAGAATTGTCTTCTGTGCTGTACTACCTGAACACACTTGTACAGTTGCATTGGAACAAGCTTGTTTAACAGCTACATCAGCAAGAGCATTACCTTTAGCTTCCATAGTATTAGTTGTGAGATGTGCTTTCACTTTGATCACCGCTAATTTCTTTGGAAGTTTCATGGCAAACATTAGATCTTTTACTATTCCAGCATGCTTAATGGGGGATCCAGCAGAAGTTAGAAACTGTCTACTTTGCCAAATGACACCAAAATCATGAATTACCCCAAAAGCATACCTGGAATCAGTGTAGATATTTGCAACCGATCCTGAAGCTAGCGTGCATGCCCTAGTTAAGGCTACTAGTTCTGCAGCTTGAGCTGAAAAATTATCTGGAAGATGACCTGAAGCTACCACTTCAGTGGTGGAAGTGACTGCATAACCTGCTCGTCTGTTACCTTCAATGACTTGAGCTGAACCATCAACAAACAACTCCAATTCTGCATTCTCTTTGGGAGTTTCTGCTATTTCACTCGTAGCTGCGTATGTAAGCGTAACACAATCGTGAGTTATTTCTCCTTCATCCTCTAACACAACTTCAGTCATTGCAGACATCATACATGAGGATGGGTTCGTGACTGGCGCACGCTGTAAAACAATGTTCGGGGCTGTGAGGGTTGTTAACCAATTTCCCCAACGAGAGGAGGTGACAGAAGTGACTTTTGCTTGATGCATTAGTGCGGACACTGCATGAGGGCATCTTACGTTTACAGTCTGTCCTAACACCATTCCTGATGAAGCCTGAAGAGCTAGATGACTGCCTGCACTGCTCTAAGACAAGGGCCCATCCCTTGAGCAACTATGTCAAACAGTATCAGAATCTTTAACTTGGCCTTTCAACAAGTCATAGAGAGGCTGAGCAATCAAGGCATATTCTTCAATCCAAGGTCTACAGTAACCTGCTGTTCATAAAAATGATCGGAGTGTTTTAATTGTATTAGGCGGAGGTATGGCGGCTCGATTCTGTGTAATAGATCTATTTCCTGCACCAATTGTTTGACCCAGAAATGTGACTTTTTGTGCAATTTGAGCTTTGTGAAAGCTGCATTTGTGTCCTCTTTTCTGCAAATAGTCCAACAATGCTTCCAATTCAGTTTGATGTACCCCGTGATCTGTAGAGGCAATCAAAATAACATCGACATATTGAATCGTAGTGGACTTTTTGACTGGACATTCTGGGTCACACAAATCACGTCTGACAGCCTGATGGTATATGGTTGGGGAATTCTGAAATCCCTGTGGCAACCGTGTCCACTGGTATTGCTCATAGTCAGCTGTGAAAGCTAACCATGCCTGGCTGTCAGGTGCGTGGGTACAGAAAAGAATCCATTAGACATATCGATGTCGATATGTTTATTGGCTACTCTGTAGTCTATGGTGAGTCTCCATGTCCCATTGGATTTCTTGATGGGTCATATGGGTGAGTTACAGGGACTGTTGGTTTTAACTAGCACTCCTTGCTTCAGCAATTTTTCTACAATAGGTTTGATTCCCTGTATAGCTTCCTTATTGATTATTGATTATTACGGATATTGTTTGGTTACAGGAGATGGAGTTCCTGTCAATTTGACTGGTTCTACGCCTGTCAAAAACCCACAATCATCCTTGTCTTTAGCCCAAATTGGATGATTCTGTAAGAAAGCATACTCAGGAGGGGTTGCACTATTGGTAGAAACTAGTGCTGAGGAAATTTTTATGCTAGTAGATTGAGGACATGTCTAAATTAGATGTACTTGTCTGAGTAGATCCATGCCTAGAATTGCACCTGTATTTAATGGAGCACACAGCAATTTTGTAGTCAGAATCTTCAGGCCTAACTGTACCTCTCTGCACGGGGTTACATACAAAACAGAATCTTCACCTATTACACCAGTTAAACAAAGTTTAGTTTTCTTGTACGGGATGTTTAAACCTTCAGCCAATTTTGTAGGAATTACTGTAATTTCTGCACCTGTATCAAGCAAAAAGTCAATCTTTTTCTCTTGTATGCTACCTTTCACAAAAATTCTTTAGTCATTGTGATGGATTACAGGGGAAAGGTAGCTACTCACAGCCCCAACAATTAGTTTTTTTTCCTGTTCTTTTTGTGCTTTTAGAAGAGCCTGAGCGAGCTGTCCTAAAGTTTCAGTGTACCCTGGCTGAGAAGGAACAGAGTTATGCATAGTATTTCTTTTACTATCTTGCAACTTCTTCCTACACTCTTTCTGCCAGTGACCTGATTTTTCACAGTAGTTGCATTTGCCTTCTCTCTTAGGCCATCTGTTGCCTTGAGTCCTTGTGCTAAACGTAGCTGCTGCTACTCTCACTTTTGCCTTGACATCAGCATCTCTTTCCCATGTAGCTAACCTTTCTACAGTGGGGAGAACAAGTATTTGATACACTGCCGATTTTGCAGGTTTGCCCACTTACAAAGCATGTAGAAGTCTGTAATTTTTATCATAGGTACACTTCAACTGTGAGAGATGGAATCTAAAACAAAAATCCAGAAAATCACATTGTATGATTTTTTTTAGTAATTAATTTGCATTTTATTGCATGACATAAGTATTTGATACATCAGAAAAGCAGAACTTAATATTTGGTACAGAAACCTTTGTTTGCAATTACAGAGATCATACGTTTCCTGTAGTTCTTGACCAGGTTTGCACACACTGCAGCAGGGATTTTGGCCCACTCCTCCATACAGACCTTCTCCAGATCCTTCAGGTTTCGGGGCTGTCGCTGGGCAATACGGACTTTCAGCTCCCTCCAAAGATTTTCTATTGGGTTCAGGTCTGGAGACTGGCTAGGCCACTCCAGGACCTTGAGATGCTTCTTACAGAGCCACTCCTTAGTTGCCCTGGCTGTGTGTTTCGGCTCGTTGTCATGTTGGAAGACCCAGCCACGACCCATCTTCATGCTCTTACTGAGGGAAGGAGGTTGTTGGCCAAGATCTCGCGATACATGGCCCCATCCATCCTCCCCTCAATATGGTGCAGTCGTCCTGTCCCCTTTGCAGAAAAGCATCCCCAAAGAACGATGTTTCCACCTCCATGCTTCACGGTTGGGATGTTGTTCTTGGGGTTGTACTCGTGCTTCTTCTTCCTCCAAACACGGTGAGTGGAGTTTAGACCAAAAAGCTCTATTTTTGTCTCATCAGACCACATGACCTTCTCCCATTCCTCCTCTGGATCATCCAGATGGTCATTGGCAAACTTTAGACGGGCCTGGACATGCGCTGGCTTGAGCAGGGGGACCTTGCGTGCGCTGCAGGATTTTAATCCATGACGGCGTAGTGTGTTACTAATGGTTTTCTTTGAGACTGTGGTCCCAGCTCTCTTCAGGTCATTGACCAGGTCCTGCCGTGTAGTTCTGGGCTGATCCCTCACCTTCCTCATGATCATTGATGCCCCACGAGGTGAGATCTTGCATGGTGCCCTAGACCGAGGGAGATTGACCGTCATCTTGAACTTCTTCCATTTCTAATAATTGCGCCAACAGTTGTTTCCTTCTCACCAAGCTGCTTGCCTATTGTCCTGTAGCCCATCCCAGCCTTGTGCAGGTCTACAGTTTTATCCCTGATGTCCTTACACAGCTCTCTGGTCTTGGCCATTGTGGAGAGGTTGGAGTCTGTTTGATTGAGTGTGTGGACAGGTGTCTTTTATATAGGTAACGAATTCAAACAGGTGCAGTTAATACAGGTAATGAGTGGAGAACAGGAGGGCTTCTTAAAGAAAAACTAACAGGTCTGTGAGAGCCGGAATTCTTACTGGTTGGTAGGTGATCAAATACTTATGTCATGCAATAAAATGCAAATTAATTATTTAAAAATCATACAATGTGATTTTCTGGATTTTTGTTTTAGATTCCGTCTCTCACAGTTGAAGTGTACCTATGATAAAAATTACAGACCTCTACATGCTTTGTAAGTGGGCAAACCTGCAAAATCGGCAGTGTATCAAATACTTGTTCTCCCCACTGTAGGTTACTTCTGAGGGTTTTGTTAGACCAAGTTAGAACAAGGAATGGCAATGTTTTTCTGTACTCGGCTAAAAGGCCATCTGACCAGATGTGGACTAAGGGTCCCTTGTCATCTAGCACACATTCAGAATCATCAACTATTCCACTGTAAGTTATTGCTGACTGACAAAACCTTTCAGTGTATTCACTCACAGTTTCTTCTTTCCTTTGCACACAGTTAGTGATTCTGGACCAGTCTATTTTGGGTCCCATGATATTCTTTAGAATTTTCAAAACACCTTCTCTCAAATCGCCTTTACTGACATGTTGTAGTTCAGAAGTAGCAGCAGACTCAAAACTGTTGAATTCAGATTCAGTTAGAATTTGTGACATCAGCTGTGTGACTTCTGTTAACGACATGTCGTAGAGACGCATTTTGCTTATCAATGCCCTTCTAAATTCAGAAAAATTTCTGCGTGCTGAGGGTAAGCTCTGGGATAATCTTCCTATATCTTTAGGTCCTAGCGGTTTGGCAACAGTTTGTACTCGGACAACAGAAGAGTTAGGAGGAACACTTTCAATTCCCTCAATTCCCTGAGATCTCCTAGCGCCACATACCTTCACTCAATCTACAGGCACATCAGTTACTGAATGGTTGGCTACATTTGTTTCAAAGAAAGCTTGTAAGTCAGGATAAGTGTTATCAGGCTGACTAACTTCATTCACATCAGTTTTCTCTGTTCAGTTTCTTAGTCAAAGAGGATACTCTAGCACAACTATTAGCTTGTGATGCTAATCTTCCCTGCCTGAAAACAGAGGATAACTTTCATCTCTAAAAGAAAATTTTTTTAGAGGATAACTTGGTTAACCAAACCCTACAGCTGTCTGTTAACTCTTCTCTGACGACGCAGAGGAAAACAAATTTGTATTGGTCTTTAAGGTTATTTTAGATAGAGCGGCACTCACCAACCCTTGGTTGTACAGAACGTAGTCAGATCTTTGTTGAGCTTGATTCAGTCTGGATTCAGGTGAGGCGCTCTATCTGGGTCACGGCACCAAAACTGTAGGAAACTTTTTCCTCATTGAAGCAGAGACCAGGAGACATTGGGATATCTTTCAAGCAGACGTTACTCTTTATTGAGACACGCGCTGTTTGGTCGCTGGAGTCATCCAAGTCTGACTCAAACAGTATACACTGTAATTTATACTACATTTTAGGGGGAGGGATTACACAGCAAATGGGTGACGACCTTAAACAAAGCATGCAAATTAATTATCCAGATAAAGAGACCTGACCCAGACTCCAATCCTAATCCAATCATCATAACGATTCAAAAATGGGACAGGGGCTCCAAGAGCCATTAAAGACAAAAGGTGAGAATCTCAGTAATCTGGCTCATTTGATTTACAATAAAGAGAACAGGAACTGGCAGAAATATCTTGCTGGAAACTTTGCATAACAGAATAATTCATCTGAAGTCATCATCTTTACCTTAAATGATAAATACAACGTACTTCCTTTAGTTTTAAACAGATTCTTAAATTTATAATCCCACAACACACACTGTTGAATAGGGCACTCAAGACTAACTCGTATGTTTCTGTTAATGGGTGAAGATCCTCCTTTATGCCCCTCGTGCCAGAATCAATTATCACTGAAGTATATTTTGATTGTGATAGATTGTTACAATTCTCACTCATCTCACTCATCCATGTCTTTATGGACCTTGCTTTGTGCACTGGTGTGCAGTTATGTTGGAACAGGAAGGGGCCATCCCCAAACTGTTCCCACAAAGTTGGGAGCATGAAATTGTCCAAATTTCATTGTTATGAAGTTGTCATGCTGAAGCATTAAGAGTTCCTTTCACTGGAACTAAGGGGCCAAGCCCAACCCCTGAAAAACAACCCCACACCATAATCCCCCCTCCACCAAACTTTACACTTGGCACAATGCAGTCAGGCAAGTACAGTTCTCCTGGCAACCGCCAAACCCAGACTCGCCCATCAGATTTCCGGACAGAGAAGCGTGATTCGACACTTCAGTGAACACGTCTCCACTGCTCTAAAGTCCAGTGGCGGCATGCTTTACACCACTGCATCCGAAACTTTGTATTGCACTTGGTGATGTAAGGCTTGGATGCCTTGGAAACCCATTCCATGAAGCTCTCTACGCACTGGTCTTGAGCTAATCTGAAGGCCACACGAAGTTTGGAGGTCTGTAGCTATTGACTCTGCAGAAAGTTGGTGACTTCTGCGCACTGTGCGCCTCAGCATGTGCTGACCCTGCTCATGCCTGAGTTGCTGTTGTTCCCAATTGCTTCCACATTGTTATAACCAATAACAGTTGACCGTGGAATATTTGTGAAGAAATTTTATGAATGGAGGTGGCAACCTATCATGGTACCACGCTTGAATTCACTGAGCTCCTGAGAGCGACCCATTCTTTCACAAATGTTTGTAGAAGCAGTCTGCATGCTATAGGTGCTTGATTTTATACACCTTTGGCCATGGAAGTGATTGGAACACCTGAATTCAATGATTTGGAGGGGTGTCCCAATACTTTTGGCAATATAGTGTATCTTGAAACCCATTCAAAAATGATGACGGAAGTGATTAAAATGCAGACTCGTTTCTGGGTCACCCCTGAAGAACTCTACTGGTATGAATGCAACTGAAAGTGAACCACTGTTTATAGTCAGAGAAACATGAGCATAGTTATATTATTGAAAACTAAAATTTTGGTCAAAGGAGGTTCAGCTAACAAAAATGTTTGGGAATGCTTGGTGTATAAATTCACACTTATTAAAGTGTAATGAGACTTGCTGTCTCCCTTTTAAATTGCTTTCAGAGAGCAGCTCACATACTTTACATCTGTTGTAATGAATTCACAGCAGACAAATACAAGTGCAGCTTCTTGCAGATAAGTTTTGAGGGTACACCCAAAGGGACAATTAAAAAGGTGAAACTAGTGTCATTACCTAGTTATGGTGATAACCAGATGCTGCTAGTACTAATGGTTGTACTTGAGCTGATTTGAACTTTTTATTGTTAAAAATGTACGTATATAATGAGCGAGTACATTATGAATGCATCTTCCAAACCATGTTTTTGTCTTATCCTGAATCACTGTGGTATGCCTATAATAAGTGTTTATATTCAGGCTATTTTAGACCGGGCGGGATGCCAACCGCTGTGGAGTAGTTCAGTTCATCTTTATTTATTTCCCAAGAGCAATTTGGTTGCAGCATACAATCATAAGACAATCCATACGTGTGTGTGTGTGTGTGTGTGTATGTATGTGTGTATATATATATATATATATATATATATATATATACATACACACAGTGGGGAGAACAAGTATTTGATACACTGCAGATTTTACACTTACAAAGCATGTAAAAGTCTGTATTTTTTATCATAGGTACACTTCAACTGTGAGAGACGGAATCTCACATTGTATGATTTTTAAATAATTAATTTGCATTTTATTGCATGACATAAGTATATGATCACCTACCAACCAGTAAGAATTCCGGCTCTCACAGACCTGTTAGTTTTTCTTTAAGAAGCCCTCCTGTTCTCCACTCATTACCTGTATTAACTGCACCTGTTTGAACTCGTTACCTGTATAAAAGACACCTGTCCACACACTCAATCAAACAGACTCCAACCTCCACAATGGCCAAGACCAGAGAGCTGTGTAAGGACATCAGGGATAAAATTGTAGACCTGCACAAGGCTGGGATGGGCTACAGGACAATAGGCAAGCAGCTTGGTGAGAAGGCAACAACTGTTGGCGCAATTATTAGAAAATGGAAGAAGTTCAAGATGACGGTCAATCTCCCTCGGTCTGGGGCACCATGCAAGATCTCACCTCGTGGGGCATCAATGATCATGAGGAAGGTGAGGGATCAGCCCAGAACTACACGGCAGGACCTGGTCAATGACCTGAAGAGAGCTGGGACCACAGTCTCAAAGAAAACCATTAGTAACACACTACGCCGTCATGGATTAAAATCCTGCAGTGCACGCAAGGTCCCCCTGCTCAAGCCAGCGCATGTCCAGGCCCGTCTGAAGTTTGCCAATGACCATCTGGATGATCCAGAGGAGGAATGGGAGAAGGTCATGTGGACTGATGAGACAAAAATAGAGCTCCGTGAAGCATGGAGGTGGAAACATCATTCTTTGGGGATGCTTTTCTGCAAAGGGGACAGGACGACTGCACCGTATTGAGGGGAGGATGGATGGGGCCATGTATCGTGAGATCTTGGCCAACAACCTCCTTCCCTCAGTAAGAGCATTGAAGATGGGTCATGGCTGGGTCTTCCAGCATGACAACGAGCTGAAACACACAGCCAGGGCAACTATGAGTGGCTCCGTAAGAAGCATCTCAAGGTCCTGGAGTGGCCTAGCCAGTCTCCAGATCTGAACCCAATAGAAAATCTTTGGAGGGAGCTGAAAGTCCATATTGCCCGGCGACAGCCCCGAAACCAGTGGGCCAAAATCCCTGCTGCAGTGTGTGCAAACCTGGTCAAGAACTACAGGAAACGTATGATCTCTGTAATTGCAAACAAAGGTTTCTGTACCAAATATTAAGTTCTGCTTTTCTGATGTATCAAATACTTATGTCATGCAATAAAATGTAAATTAATTACTTAAAAATCATACAATGTGATTTTCTGGATTTTTGTTTTAGATTCCGTCATTCACAGTTGAAGAGTACCTATGATAAAAATTACAGACTTCTACATGCTTTGTAAGTGGGCAAACCTGCAAAATCAGCAGTGTATCAAATACTTGTTCTCCCCACTGTGTGTGTGTATATATATATATATAACCCAAAATCTTCACACACAAATTACCTAAAATAAAATAAAAAACCTACAGCTGAGGGGATAAATGAATGTCTAAACTGATTTGTTTTGCTAATAAGAGATCTAAAATGAATACCAGAGAGGTGAAACTCATGGTTCAAGGTGTGGGAATCATCTAACAATATACTCTGGGCTTTTGATGCAACTGGGCCATACTCATCTGCTTCTTCCCAGTTATTTTACTTCCCTGACTTACAATCCTCTCGAGACAGTTCTTAATTTTCATGTTTATGGAATTAAACCAGCACAACAATGAAAAAGATAAAAGCGACTCTATATAGGATCTGTAAAACACACATCAGTGTTTTATCCACATTAAATGACATTGTACTGCTTGAGGAAACCAATCTCTGCAGCCCCCACTTACACAGAGCTTATTTGGGGAAAAGACAATTTATCATATAAAATATTACCCAAATACTTAAACTGTTCAACACTCTCAACACCCATTCCATTGGTAGTTGTTTGTTTATACTTTATAGATTGCTTCCTAGAGCTAAAGTCAATAATCATCTCTTTGGTTTTAAGAACATTGAGTCTCATTGACTAAGCATGCATACCCACAAATTTGTGAACGATTTTAAGAATAAATCACAATTCACCAAAGATTTCTTTCTCTTTTTTTTTTTTTTTTTTTTCTAAATTTAAGAAAAAATATAGGAACAGCTGAAACCACACGTACGCAAAAAGAACTTACTCTGTATGGCTTTATAATTGTGTTAAGTTATATTTCATCCTAACATGAATATAATTACATTGAAGTATATTCCATTAATTGTATTATATAATCCATATATAAAATTATATAATGAAATTATTAAATACAATTTAATTTCATCTTAAATACATTTGCGTTACAGCTTCAGCTGCGAGGTTTCTCTGAATAACGCAGCGCGTATGTACAGCTGGCTAATGAGAGTCTGTAATCTGGGTCTGTATAAAAGGTGTTTATTGTGAGACTTGGTGAGAATGGCACACTTGGCATTGCTCGAGGATCCAGACGAGAGCGCGTCTGCAAACAGCGGCAAGAGGAAGAGAGTGACGAAAGGCTGTAAGGAAAGTGTGTGCGGAAAGCCCTTATATGGAGATGTTTGGGTGTGTTTTATGCAAATGACTAACCTTGTGCACACGGCCACTCATTTAGAATACTCCTAATTCACTAACATCAGAACGAGGTTAAGAACAAATTTATGTGCGTACAAACGTTTTGTGAGTCAGGCGGAGATTTTTCGTGACAAGTTCTCCTGTGCGTACAAATACGAAAGAATCCACGCAATTATTAGTGAATGAGACCCAATAAGTTTTAAAAAAGCATCCTGACACCAGGTAACAAAATCATCAACCACAGGACCATGCATTGAGTCTTATTTTGTAGCTTAATAGCTGCTTTGCCTGTACCTTACAGATTGTCTTATTGAACTGGAGCCCATGTTGAGAAGATTTGATGAGATTGATGTCTTGGAAGCGGTGTTGGAAGTCAAACGAACAAAGGTGAGTCTTTAAGACTGACCATGCATGGATGTATTATGTATAGAGAACTATTTTTTTTCATGCCTGTATTAGTCTGGATTTAGTTAGTGGAAGTAGTTAGATTTGTATCTTCAGGTTGTGAGGTCAGATACTATTGATTGTATTGTAAGTTTTCTTTCCTTCCTTCCGTCAGTATATGAGGCCATCAAGCGGTTGCTCATCAACTCAAACAAATGGGAAAAGAATTGAGGAAAAGAGTATGAAGGAGCAAAACGTCCCTTGGCCAGTGAGTTACTATTTTTTTTATTTATATGTACATGTATATAAGTCCTGTTTTGTTGATTCAGAATTTAACCAGTGATGAGAACAGTCTGGGGAGCGTCTTAATTTTCTTCTTCGTGTTATATGACAGGACTACAGTTCCACATCTGGATCAGGCTCCTGCTCTTCCCAGGAAGCAGAAATGTCCCATCCGGGCTTCCTTACCATATCAAATCCCTCTCAAGGCAAGACTCAAGGCAAACATTTTTTAATTCTGCCATCAATTACTCCCCTTCATGTTGTTCCCCACTTGGATGACTTTATTTCTTCAACACAGAATTGCTGGAAAAAGTGTCACAATGGGGCTTTTCACACTTGAAATGGTTAACCCTGGATCATTCTAAACCCCTAATAAAAGGAATCCTGGGTTATCTTGCTTCATGTTTCACATTGCTCATACTTAACCTGGGTTGGCTATTTTTAAGCATTTTTTAAAGTCATTTCCTACTCTACATTCCTAAATTCAGAGTTAACATAATTATTTGCACCGTGTCAGCATGCAACCTATTTACATAAAGGCTCTCGTTGCGCATCCTCGTATTACTGTATATTATCAATTTTCTCCTGAATAGACTTTTCAGACTATAAAGGTAAATAAATTGTCTCTACGCTTCAATTCACATATTTTCCATCACCATTTTGATATTTTTCCCCGCTGAAACGTTTATACAATGCGGGGTGTTTCCATGACTGAGGCTGTTTCCTGTGACAAAGCACGTGAATATGAGACACGCGATTGGCTGTTGGTTGCTAAGCCTAGCCGTAACATTCTAACACCACGTTGTTAAGCACTACACACTACACACATTTGACACCACAATACAGGGTTAACACTGCAAAAGTGGTGCTATAACCCCGGGTAAACCTGCTAACCCTGCCTCACAAATTACAAGTGGTGTTCAGAACAGCGATAACCCAGGGTTAAGCACAGTGTGAAAAACCCTAATGAGTAAATGATGACAAAATAATGGGGTGACGCTCTTTGTGTATTCTGCTTTTTGTATTTTTTTTATTTTTAATTGGTTCAGTTATTGTAACTGTTTTACATCATCATCATCATCAGGTGTGTCAAGTGCTCAGGCTGGTCCGCAGTCATCATTAATGTCCCTTCCACTTGATGCTCCAAAGCCACTTATGGACAACTGCTTTCGGAACAACCTCAGCACTGAAAACCAGACGGCACAGTCCGTGTCCGACCTCAACATACCTTTCAAACCACATGCGCCTCAGAGTGAAAGTGATCTGGCTCTTGCCATACAACCCCTCACTCTGCAGCCACACCCACAAGGTAACAACACCTGTTAGCCACACCCTGAACAGGGCTGGAGCATCTGCATCTGCAGTTTCTTTTTCAAAGTTGTTACACTCTAAGGAAAAAAAAGGTAGAACAGCTGTCACTGGGGCAGTACACTCAAAAGGCACACCTTTGTACCTAAAGAGTGCATATTAGTACCTTAAAGGTACATAGTGGTACCAAAAGCATACATATTAGAACCTTTTTAAAGGGTATCGTCCCAGTGACAGCTTTTGTACCATTTTTTTCTGAGAGTGTATCAACTTGGTTCAGAGTAGGGCTGGGTGATAACTGTGAGTTAACTGTTTTTAGGGTGTTCATTTTGTTGTTCAAATGAAAAAAATAAAGCTATATTCTGTATAAATTTGGAATTGGAAGAAATTTGAAATTTTGGAATTTCTCTCATCTTAAAGGGATAGTTCACCCAAAAATGATTCTGTCATTTAATTACTCACCCTCATGTTGTTCCAAACCCGTGAGACTTTCGTTCATCTTCGAAACACAAATGTGACCCTGGACCACAAAACCAGTTGTAAGTCGCACGGGTATATTTGTGGTAATAGCCAACAATACATTGTATGGGTCAAAATGATCAATATAAGTAAAGGATATTAAGTAAAGATCATGTTCCATGAAGATATTTTGTAAATTTTCTACCATAAATATATCAAAAATTTATTTTTGTAAGTAATATGCGTTGCTAAGGATTGCGTCTCCCGTTTGCGTCTCGCTTTAAGAGCCAATAGTAACTGAAACCAAGTAGTTAGCACAATAATTCTTTTTGCATACAAAATCAGAGACTTTACACATTCAGATCATGCCTCCAACATGCTTCTGTTGCGTTATTTTCACCCTCTAATGAGTCTGCACAAATTGAGTTTACAACAAAAACAGCGCACATGCGATAACTGAAAACAAATGTAAATTTCACATGGTGTTTTTTGCTCATAACTTTGACAATTGCACAGATTATAGATCATGGCACATCACCATTTACAGCAGATTCTTACGATTAAAAAAAGCAACATAATCCATTGTGTCGATCACAAGATATTATTTACGGAATGATGTAACATATTTGGCTAAAAATATTCCTCTCGTCTTACCGGGATGCAATATGTGATCCAATGTTCCCGGAACCGTTCATGCTTGTTTTCCAACGTGGAATAACACAAAATAGGTATCATTTTAAAGTTTAGAAAGCTTTTAATCCATCTAACCATTTTGATCAACTCTTAAGGAGTGCTGAGTAGTCCCTATAAACCGGAGTGTACCGCCCGCCGGCGCCATCTAGCAATGAAAACATTAATAATCATATTTTTCAAAACTACTGCCTTGAATCGGTGTCAAAATAGGTGTCATTTAAAAGCTTAGAATCTGAACTTTACAATGCATGTAGCCAATTCGATTAACTGCTAAGTAGTGCTGAGTGATTTGCTGATAAATAGAAAAAAAAATTTCATAATTTATTTAACTAAAAAGAAATATATAGTGGCATTTTTACTCATAACTTCATGAAACATGCACAGATCGTAGAAAATTATATAACATCATTATTTAAAGCAGATTCTTGCGATTAAAATGAGTCCAAAATCAACATAATTCCTCATGGAAGAGCGATTTTAAAAAATGCCCATTAGGGGGCGTCAAGGGCTAAACAAAAAGGCTACCTTAGTTCCAAATGCTGTAACTTTTGATTACTTTATGCTATCACCACAAAATTTTCCTCATATCTTATTGCCTTACAATAAATAATTATAATAAAAAATTTAATTTATTTGTTTGTTTTTATCAGCAGTTTCTCAGCATGAGAATGTCCAATTGTAATGTCATTTTTAATATTTATAATAATATTTATAAATATTTTCTAAAATTTTAAAGTGTTCTATCAAACGATACCTACCTTTCGACTCTCCTTGCTATAGTTTTGGAGTCATGAGTCTTTACTTTTGTGTGTGTCACTCAGAAAAAAAAACAACTCTAAAAATGCCTTCAGGTCTTTAAAGTCGATTTTCTCAATATTTTGACTTTTTTTTTTTTTTGCACCCTCAGATTCCAGATTTTCAAATAGCTGTATCGCGACCAAATATTGTCCTAACACACCATACATCAATGGAAAGCTTAGTTAGTCAGCTTTCAGATGATGTATAAATCTCAATTTCAAAAAATTGACCCTTATGACTGGTTTTGTGGTCCAGGGTCACAAATGAAAATCTTTTTGATGAAATCTGAGAGCTTTCTGTCCCTCCATTGACAGTCTACTACGCAACTGACACTTTGATGCTTCAAAAAGTTCATAAAGAGATCGTAAAACTAATCCATATGAATTGAGCGGTTTAGTCCAAATTTTCTGAAGAGCCTCGATCCCTTTATATGATGAACAGATTGAATTTATGCTTTTATTCACGTAAACATTCAACCCACACATCAGTTGTGGTAAATGGAAGCTCAAGCATGTTTGCTTTGACATACCAGAACAAATGAGATTCATTCTCATGTTACGCAGCACGTTTGAGTTTCCGCAAGAACCAATGAGGTTCATTCTCATGTTATGCAGCACGTTTGAGCTTCCACAAGAACCAATGAGGTTCATTCTCATGTTATGCAGCACGTTTGAGCTTTCACAAGAACCAATGAGGTTCATTCTCATGTTATGCAGCACGTTTGAGCTTCCACAAGAACCAGTGAGGTTCATTCTCATGTTACGCAGCACGTTTGAGTTTCCGCAAGAACCAATGAGGTTCATTCTCGTGTTACGCAGGAGCTTCTGCAAGAACCAGTGAGGTTCATTCTCGTGTTACGCAGCACGTTTGAGCTTCCATAAGAACCAATGAGGTTTGTTCTTGTGCACCACCCAGGTTCGGTTAAGCTTTTCTTTATGTCAGCTGATCAATGTTTACAAGTTAATAAAAGCATATCAAAAGAATATCAAGTATTCTTTTATTTCAATCTGCAGTTTGTTAAAAAAGTTAGTAATAGATAAAATAAAATGGTACCCAATGCCTTACTGCTCCTGTTTTTTAATTATTTATTGATTTAAGCGCCATTTGAGTTTCCAGTGTTGGCATCTCCATTAAATAGCCTGTTGGGAGCGTTGTACTAGACTAATACAATTTTAAAATTTCTTCTGTTTCTGAATAAATAAAGCAGTAGTTTTATTTTGTTCTAACCAGTAACCTTTTGAAAGAAAACCTTCTGGAACCGGAATGAAAAATAGCTTACTGTTTTTGCTCCGAACAAACCAATTCATTTTTAATCCCTGATATATCAGATATTGCAATTTTTTTTTTTTTAAGGTGATTTATTGATTAAAATTTTTTTAATGTATCGCCCAGCCCTAGTACAGAGTACCAGTAATTTTGACATCCCTTGATTCGGGCTCTTCTTAATGTCCGCCTCCTGCTCCTGACTGTCTTTTTTTTTTGTCACAGCATTGGACTTTCAGGGGCCGGCGGCTCGCTGGATCGCTGCTCGAAGGGAGGAAGTTGTGCGGCAAATGACGGAGGCGTGTCTCAATCAGAGTTTAGATGCTTTGTTGTCTCGTGAGCTGCTGATGCGTGAGGACTATGAACTGGTCGTGAACCAACCCACACGCACCGCCAAAGTGCGGAAGCTTCTGGACACTTGTGAGCGGCACAGCGAGGAGTTCTGCCGTGTGGTGGTGCGGAAGCTCCAGGACAATAAACAGATGGGCCTACAGCCCTTCCCTGAATTCAGCACCACCAGCCCTCCTCCACCACCGTATACCGCCCCCAGCGCCCCCTTCATCACCAACTCCTTCAACACCACACGAAACTTCTGACCTTCTCCCAACTCCTAATCACTGCTTTTGAACTGGAGCTCTGTGAGTCTTTCTTTCGGTTAAGGATGGTTCCTGTTCACACGCTCTTGCATTTATTTGTGCTGCTTGGCCGATACTTTGTGTGCCTGGACAAGTGCTTTTGCCTCGGTGGTTAAGGTGTTGGTACCTATGACACACTTTGTTTGGTATCAGCTTAAACAGTTGTTTTACACGCATCGTACAAGACCGACTTTGGTCAAATAACTACTTGGCTCATATTGACTATATTCTGACATAAAGTGGTTGTTGAATTACTCGGTCAATGCCTAAATTCTTGATGAAAGGGACGTGAACCCAAGCAGTACAGTGGTTTCACAATGTCACATTTAAACCTTTATTCCAGCCATCAAAAGAAAAAGCAGTGAAACATCCAAGCAATCGGTCCTATCTTGTCACATGCACCTTCCATACCAGCAAATTTAGTAGAACAGGTGGTTTAAATGAAGTTGTAAAGAAAGACGCACCCTCATGTTATGCTATGTTACGTCCACATTACTGCACAGTTACACGTCCGGACTTGATAAAAAATTGTGTGAATCAGCAGTTTCGGTCTTCCTTTTTGTAAACCAGTGCTTGTTTTTCCCACAGTGGCACTTGAAGTCAGGTCTGATGGTTGTTTCGCCATGCGTTTAATGCTGTGTAAGGGTTAGTCTGCCATGCGGTGGATATTTTGCAGATCTAGACTTTAGTCAGGGTAGACGCAATATCACAGGGTTGAGGCTGCGAGGAATGGATGGTACTGTGTGTTCAAAAGGTTATAGATTGAAATTGAGTCTTGAGAATTAGATATGACCTTGAACCTTACGACAATACAACTTTTTCCATCAGATCAGAAAAGTTCTTTCATCATTTACTCACTCTAATGTTGTTCCAAACATATATGACTTTCTTCCTTTTTGAGTAATGTTCAAAAACTGTTTTTGTCCTTGCAATGAAAGTCAATTGGGTCAAAAACAAAACCACATTGGGCCCCATTGAAATTCATTGGATGGACAAAAAACTATGAGAGATTCTTTAAAATGCCTTCTTTTAGAAGATAAAGTCATACTGGTTTGGAACTACATGAGGGAAATTAAATGATAACCAAATTTTCATTTTGGAGTGAACTATGCCTTTTATAATGATACAGAGTGCCAACAAGTCAGCTTTTTTTTCCAGATTTTTGTGGTCTTTTAAATTTTTTTTATTTTTTTCGCCCAGATGCCAATGACAGAACAAACAAACCAAGCCAATCAGATATGGCGTTCTTTCATTGCCTTTACTTTTGTATGGTGAGTATTGTAGCATCCTGTTCACAAGCAATATTAGACAAAGACAAATCAACCCAGGCAGAATAGGCCGGGACACTGGATGATGGAGTTCATACAAACTGGCCAAGATCAACTTCTTCTCTGTTACGTTTTTCATGTTCACAAAATAATGACATGTCAGTCTAGAGCATTAACTCAATAATAAACAGTATAATCAGTGGCCTCACCTGCTTGTGCTTATCAAACTATATGCGGCCCAATGTGTTTTGGATAAGTTACTTCTCAGTAAGTATTTTGCCATCTACAGTATGTAGCCTAGTTTGCACAGGTTATTATTTACTCCAGATGTAGCAGCGGACAGTGGACCTTTTTACAGCACTTCAATACATAAAACAGGCTTAAGTATGAAGTAACTGTATTAAATATACTGATCACAGCTGGATAGATTTTGAGGAAAGCTACTGGCAAGATGTTTTATCAAGAAACATAGTATCGAGTGACTATTTGCCACTGTTTATACAAACGTTGCCAGTTTAGATCAGCAGTTTTCCTCCATGTCAATTGAAAATTAGATTTCCAACATAAATATGCTTCAGATGCAGTGACTATGTTTTAAGTTTGAAGTTATTTAGAAACTAAACCAAAGGGAATGCCAAGAGTTAGCACTGTAAATATGGGCTCTACTGATCTTCAAGCAGAACACAAATAGAAATTCTTGATGCTGAATTAAATTTGTGGCAATGCTTTGATCATTGTCTTTTTTGCGTGACCCATCAGCTTGATGATATATGAAGCATTTTATAAATGTTTTGCTATTCCACTCTTCTCTCTTTTTTAGTTCTGTTTTAAGGCATTGATTTCCTGAGCTGTTGGGTTTTGCATGTGTCCTCGCTGTAGACTTCCCCTCTGTGCAAATAGACGTTGTTTTGGAGGCCTTGTCGTTGCAGAGGTGATGTATTTTCCCTAGATTGATTACGTCGTTTGTCCCCTGGAATGTCCTGAAATAGTGGTTTTTTTTTTTTTGGACTTTTAATTTTGGTGGGTGTCGGATAAAGACCTCGCTGATGAATACTGATTAGAAATCGTGTCAAAGTGCGAATCCAGTCTTGATAAGTTGTTGTTTGATGTTACTGACTCAGAATCAGTTTTTTAGTTATCGTTTTCACCTTTGTAATTTTATGTTGACTGTCCAGGGTTTGGGACCATTTACAATATAACGAGTATGTATGGCCTGCTATTGTTTTGTATTTATTTATAGTCATCACTAATCTTTAGTGATACTTTACATGCATCTTAAGTCATTTGTAACGGGTTGTGTTTTATATATAAGTCAAAAGTTTGGACACACTTTCCCATCACTCTTTGATGGGAAAGTGTCTCCAAACTTTTTAGTTTTGAAAATATCACTTGCTTCTAAGTGTTGTGCCAATCCAGTGATGCTACAAGGCTGAATGCATCTTTAGATTATGCTGAACATACTTTAGCACACATCTCAGCAATATATCAGCCAAATACTGTATTGCCTGATGGCATGTTTTGGATATAAAATTTTTTTTGCATTTTCATTCAAATTACATTTAAAATTGTTATTTAAACCACATAGGCTAGGGATTTATTTGAAATGACTACTACTGATATCTGTCAATGTTCCCTTTTGCCTCGGAGACTTAAGAACCTAAATGTCTTGTCATCAAATGTAAAATGACAATAATGTATAGGCGTATGTAGCAGTGTACATGTAGCATACATCTGTGCTATAGTACTATATGAGGAACTTCCATAAAAAATGGGAAATTTTAAAGTGTTATTAAAATGTGTAGAATTTCCTGAATGTGTTTTCTTATTTGTGTTTCCTGAAAGAACATTCTGAGACCCCTCTATGCCAGGACTGTGTGTACACAAAGGCTGATACTAATCTGACCTCTCTCAACAATAGTGTAAGACAGTTTACATTCACAGACTGCTATATTACACACTGCATGAAAGGTAATATTTGAAAAAGCATAATGGGGGCACTTTAAGGCTTTGGGAGTTCTCAGAATGATTACTAAGCCGTTGGTTTAGGATTTACTTTTAGCTTTGAAATGCTCCATAAACTCCTCTTAAACAAAAATATGTTAGAGTCTTAAAATAAGGAGTGAAACTCTTTTTGAAGAGTTAGTAGACTCCTAAATTTCACAGGTTCACAATTGATATTTCTAATTTTGGTGTGCTTTTTAAGGCAACCACCATAACATCCTAGAAAAAAATAGATAAAGTTTAAATAATGCAGATGCAGGTAAGAACCCAGTGAGGAAATGACTTTTGTAGGTAATATCTACACGTCTAACCCTGCTATCTAATATTTAGGTAATTGTAGGTGAATCACAAACAAACAGTCAACCCATCGCAATGAAGTTGATTTAATTATATTGACAATGACTGAAAAATAGTATTGCACTTAGTATATAATTATACACTGATCAAAAAAAATAAGGGAACACTTAAATCACACATTGGATCTCAATGAATGAAATATTCAGTTTGAAAATCTTTATTTATATACATTCTTTAATTTGTTAAGGACAAAATTATGTGACACCAGTCAATGGAAACCAAAATCATCAACACTGAGGGCTGGATTCAAAATCATAACAAAAAACTGAAGTTACAGGCTGATCAACTTGCATGAAGTTCATCACAGCAACTCATGTAAGTCAGTTGTGTATATGGCCCCCACGTGCCTGTATGCACTCACAACAACGTCTGGGCATGCTCCTGCTGAGATGGCGGGTGGTGTCCTGGGGGATCTCCTCCCAGAACTGGATCAAGGCATTAGTGCGCTCCTGGACAGCCTGTGGTGCTACTTGGCTGCTTTGGATGCTCAGATACATAATGTCCTAGAGGTTCACAATTGGATTTAGGTCTGGGGAACGTGAGGGCCAGTCAATGGCATCATGCCTTCGTCATCTATAACTGTCTACACACTCTAGCCACATGAGATCGGCATTATCATGCACTAGGAGGAGCCCAGGGCCCACTGCACCAGCATAAGGTCTGACAATGGCTTTGAGGATGTTGCATGCAGCATAACGTTCCCCATGGCATCTCCAGACTCTTTCACGTCTGTCACATGTGCTCCGTGTGAACCTGCTCTCGTCCATGAAGAGAATGGTGTGCCAATGGTGGACTTGAATTCTGGTGTTCTCTGGCAAATGCCAATCGAGCTGCACAGTGCTGAGCTGTGAGCACAGGTCCCACAAGAGGACGTCAGGCCCTCATGCCAACCTCATGAAGTCTGTTTCTGACCGTTTGGTCAGAAATATACAATCCAGTAGCCTGCTGGAGGTCATTTTGTAGGGCTCTGGTAGTGCTCCACCTGTTCCTTCTCGCACAAAGGAGCAGATACCAGTCCTGCTGTTGGGTTGTTGCCCTTCTGTGGCCCTGTCAGTCAGGAAGAATAAGGAGAGAACAATTGTCTATGGCCACCACCTGCAAAATCATTCCCTTTTTGGGGGTTGTCTTGCTGGGGGTTGTTACTTTTTTCTGCATCCACCTCTTACCTTACGATATTCCCGTTTTCCTTAGTAAAGCATCTCTTATCAGCTTTGTGAACAGGTTTTAAGAAGTCCTCTTCTTAGAACTTATAATAATGAGGTGATAAATCATTGTGAATGCAGGCCCTTGTCACTAAATATGTCTCCTGTATTGTAAATTTATGGGATTTTAACCAGTTTTATCATCAGTCAGGGAAAAATGAAAAATGGTTTGTTGAATAAGTATCTCCTCAAAAAGATGCATAAGTTGAGGTGTCATTGCATGAACCAAAGAACGAGTTGCGCAAGTTTAATACTCGGGGTCAGAGGGTTCAAAATGAGCAATAGTAATAGTGCAAGCACCTCTAGTAATGGGGAAGCAGTCTGTCTTTAAACGGAATTCTAGAGCCAGAGCTCAAACGGATCCGATAACAAAGACATTTCTTTAGTTCAACAGGGTTTTGCTGAGCTACTTTTACTATCAATAGGAGAGGACTGGCACTCACTCTCTCTCTCTCTCTCTCTCTCTCTCTCTCTCTCTCTCTCTCTCTCTCTCTCTCTCTCTCTCTCTCTCAGTACAGACCTCTTAAAATAGACAGGGCAACTCAAGAACCCATTTTGCCTCTGGGGGAAAAACACATCAGGGTCTCTCCCTCTCTCTCTCTCTGCGGTCTGGGATTGCGACAGCACTCATCCTGTTGACCCTGATAGTCTAGTTTTCTTCATTCTGACCAGGATCACCACCACTTTGGAAACTTGCATAACTCATCTGTAACTCATTTTTTTCCCACCGCATTCCTTCTAACATGATTAAAGGTAAAGTACACCAGTTTGTTTTTGGCACTACATTTAAAATGCTAAATAGGACCCCAAACTATTGGCCCCACGGTGGCTGTTTTGTTGATCATTTCCAAGGGTTAGTAAGGGCATTGCCTGTGAAATATTTAAATCTTTATTATGATTATTATTATTACTGGCTCATTTGAACAAACTATTTACAAAATAGAATTTACTTCAAGCTGTCTACTACTAAACTATCTTACAAACTAATTTCTAATGCTGAATGCTCAAGACAACAATAAATAAAAACAGTGTAATTCAATCATTTTCTTTGTTAACATTAGTTAACGAGATTACTTAACAGTGAAAAATACTTCTAAAACATGTATTAATCTTAGTTTGTTCATTTCAACATTTACAAATACATTATTAAAAATTCCAAAAGTTCTAAAAGTGTCTAATACTTGAGCTAACATGAACTAACAATGAACAGATTTTAACAATATTTTTATGAACTAGCATTAACAAAGATAAATAAATACCATAACAAATGTATTTCTCATTGTTAGATAATGCTAGTTAATGAACTAATGGAAACTTATTGTGAAGTGTCACCAGAATATTTTTCATGTAATATTATTTAATATTTTATGCCAATCACAATTTACATGTTAAAAAATGTGACACTTTATATAGACGGATATCTAGACAAACTGTAGTTTGGTAATTTCTTAGTACAATTGCAAGTCATTAGTCAAAAACAAGATATCAAGTTAACTGGGATGTTAAATCCAAATAAAACCACCACCACAATCATCATCATAATTGTGTTTTACTAGTGATTACAGCTGTAATACCTGTTGACTTTTGTTTCCTCCAGCATGAAGAAACTAATGGAACTCTGTCCGGGGTCTCGGGGAGACCTGGACGTGAAGAAACCAGCTGGAGCCTGCAATGGTCCAGACCTACAGGAGGAGAAGATGATCATGAGGAGGGAGATCTCTCTCACCAATGGCATCTGCTTAATTGTGGGCAACATGATTGGCTCGGGCATTTTCGTGTCGCCCAAGGGTGTGTTGATGTACAGCGCCTCCTACGGCCTTTCGCTGGTCATCTGGGCTCTCGGTGGTATATTTTCCGTGTTTGGCGCCCTGTGTTACGCAGAACTTGGAACCACTATTACCAAGTCTGGCGCTAGTTACGCGTACATCCTGGAGGCCTTTGGGGGTTTCCTTGCTTTTATTCGCCTGTGGACGTCCATCCTGCTGGTGGAGCCAGCCAGTCAGGCTGTCATCTCGCTGACGTTTGCCAACTACCTGGTGGAAGCGCTCTACCCCACCTGTCAGCCTCCGTACGACGCTGTGAGACTGATAGCAGCGGCTTGTCTCTGTGAGTCCTCATTGCGATTGCTCTCAGCGTGTCAAGTCGTGTTTGCTTTCTTAAACATTCCTGGTCTTATTATTTGTAGTTGTTCTAAAGAAACATATTGTTTTTGTAATCTGTAATTAAAATGTAATACCTTGCGCCACCTCTGAAACTACATTCCTTTTCGGTTGATTCTAGTTAGCCCCTTGTTGGGAGAGATCCTGTGCCCTTTGAGGTTCAAACTCCGGTCTGAACGCCACTGGCCACAAGCTCCAGGCTCCTCTCTCACGGAGCATATTTAGTTATATAGGAATTTTTATTTATATAGCATATTTTATAACTTTTTATTTTAGATCAAAAGGAATTGTTTAATTTACAAACTTTTATTTTGAAATGTAAGTCAATTGGCTAAAGCCAGAGCCAATGGCGAAAGTGGAGGCCCTGCCCCCTTTTTAAGGTTCTGCCCACTTTTGGAGTTCACGCCCAATTTTGGAGATCTCAGGTCTGTAGCTATACCTACTTGTTCCATCCGAAAGTATGGCTGTGTACCCAATTCAGTGCCTGATCAGAATTTACATAAAATCACATTATGGTGTATTTTTTCTAATTCATGAAAAATGCATTTGTCCTTTAAATTTACATTTAAAAAAAAGTTAACCATTTTCAAATGAAATTCTCCTTTCTTTGGATTTTTGCTTATAGCGCTAACTCTTTAAAAAAAAAAAAAGCTCTTTTGAATAAGCGATAGTTCACCTAAATATAAGTCTGTCATGTCGTTCCAAAATTGGATGACTTTTTATATCTTTTGTGAAACACAAAAGAAGATATTTTGAGAAATGTGTCAGTGTTGTTTTGTCCATTCAATGGGCTCCGATGTTGTTTAGTTCCTAGCTTTCTTCAAAATATCTTCTATTATGTTCCACAGAAGAAAGAAAGTCATACAGGTTGTAAGCATAAACTCTAAACTTGTCCCTCAAATCTGATTGGTTGATTGGAATGTTGTTCCAGGATCAACAAAGCATGTTACACTTAGTGAAATCACGTTCACCATGTTTTTGTTCAGGCATTAAAGGTGCAGTAAGCGATTTTCTGAGAAACGCTGTTAAAAGTGAATTGGACCGAGCAGCACAACAAACTTCTAGCCAGTCAGCAGTAGGGGGTGTGTCCAATAATGATGGGGGAGGAGAGAGAGTGAGCAAGAGGGAGATTTAAAGAAAGACTGTAGAAAGAGAGATGGCTGAGAGACATTACAAACAGAAAAGCTCAGAGGAATATCACTGGGAAAAGAAGGGTTATGATCAGGCAAGAGCTTTAGGACCCACGTTAATATTAGAAAAGCTTTCCAGTGCTGGAGAGACCAAAACGGGAAGGCCTGAAAACGGATGCTGAGGTTGCATTGTTTCTGCTCCATACGTGAGTAACATTGGTTTTGAGTGTGTGCTGCTGGCGACTAACAACAAACTCTTGCTTCTATATACTAAATTTTTGGTTCTTCCTTGTCGTTCATTCGCGATCTTAGTGAAGCTTTATTTTGCTTCGTTTCTGCTATGATAAAGAGACATCCACTCCAGGCTTGCCAGTTTGCGTAACAAAACCAGCCCAATTGCTGGGGGGGACTAAAAAACTGCAGACTTGGAAACACTGATCTAATCTTCCAATGCGTGTTTGTGCATTATGGGGGCGGAGCAATAAAGGGAGGTGTTTGTTTGGGTTGATTTCAAATATCAACAACGATTCTCAGAAATCGTTTACTGCACCTTTAAGGAAGGTTGTCCTGGACAACACCTTAAATATACAAAAAAAAGTATTATATATTATATGTGTTATTATATATAAATATACATTACAAATATTTAGTTTATTGTAGACGTTTTGTCAGAATTTTTTTTTGCAGTGTGTGAAATTTTTTTTCCCCTTCTGCTGTCTTTCACATCACTACTCACAAAACCCTTTCTTTCTTCACTTCACTAAATTCCCCTGAGACACATACAGCATATCCTTCTGTTAGTCAACATAAAACAGCATTCGTAACCCATTGTACTTCCCTAATGTGATGCGAAAAACAAAATAATTTGTGAAAAGGCGTCGTTCCATGCCAGAAAGAACCAATAAACCTGTCTTAACTCATATAGCCTAGATGACGTCATCCGAAAAAAAAAGTTGTTTCAGAAGTGAGTCAAGCTATTGAATTAAATGAAAGATTATGAAGACAATTTTTTTTTAATAATGGGCACTCATGAATCGTCTACCACTATACTAATTCCGATTACACTTTATTTTAATGTGTCCCTGTTACAGTGTAATTATACATTTAAGTAATATTAATTAAGTACATGTACTTACTTACTATAGGGTTAGGGTTTGGTTTAGGGTTAGTAGCATGTAATTATGCCTAATTTATAGTTATTATTATAGTAAATACATGTAACGTAACAAAGACACATTAAAATAAAGTGTTACCATATGTAATAGCTACCTGCTTGATTAATTGAAAAAGAAAATGTATAGCCTATACTATTAGAAACAAACAAGCAGCAAGCAAATATGATCTGCAACAACACACACAAGGTGTTGCGTAATATAACAGCCATCACTATGATGAACCTGTCTAACCGTAGCACATATTTTAGCAGATCCTAGTCCAGACAGTATCTGTATATATTATCTTAATACTGATGAATGTTGGTTCTAGTTGTTGTGGAGCCTGTGAACCAGACCAAATTTTAGTAGTCTATTTTGTGACTCAGCTGGCTTGACTGTTGGAGAACTGGTATTTGGGTGAAAGATCAACAACACGTCTCAGGGTACATCTTACAATGAAGTACTACAGTAATACAATGGTACTGAATGATTAACATCTTCTCACACCATTATATTTTACATGATACTCCAAGGTACTTCAAAGAATACAATGGTATCACTAATACAAGTCCAAAAAGCCATGATAGCACTTTTGTTGATGGCTCACGCTATCTAAACCTGAGTGTATTTACAGCATCTATTTGTAATTGTGTTGCATAGATAACATAACTGTTTAAAACTACAAATCTATATAATTATTCTGAGTAAAGTATAGTTTGAATAAAGTGAAACCCGAAGCAGGGATGAATGTGGCACTTTTATCGGTTTTGCCCAGTTGTCACTGCTCTAATACACGACAAACAGAAGATGTTTTTCTTTCTCTTTCCTTCTTAGCAGCTGTTGCCTTCACATAGTTTCCAGTCAGAGCTAAATGTGTTCTCAGAAAGCAGGAACACGACCCACTCAGTGCATGAGGACAGACTGTAACAACACACACAATTCATGTGCTAGCTGAGATCGGACCTGGCACTTTCCAAGAATAGGGTACAGAAAGAAAGTAAAATCTACAAATACAAAGCCATTTGTTTGTTTTTGGCAAATGTTTGATTATTAGGCCTACTCAACCTGCAGAATACAATATAAAAGGAAGGAGCTGATTTTAAATGACTTTATATACATACACACACATATATACTGTAAAAAAAAAAAAAAAGTGGCTGCTTTAAATTAAGAAAAAAAATGAGTTGAATCTTGCATAACTTATAAAATAAATTAATAAATGTATTTATCAACTTATTTTGATGAGTTAAAGCAATGTAAAAATATGTTGTCATAACTTATTGATCATGTGTGTGTGTGTGTGTGTGTGTGTGTGTGTGTGTGTGTGTGTGTACGTGTGTATATATAAAAAATTTGTTTAACAAATGGTTGAGCTTCATAAATGCAGATAACATCACAGATCAGGATTATTATTGTTAACTAAAAATAAAATATATATAAAAACATTTCTGTTAATTGAAATTAAGCTGACATAAAATGTAAATATTAGTTGTAATGAATAATAAAATAGTTTAAATGCTGCCTTGGCAATAATTTAATAGTTCAATAATTCAAGTGTTCAATTCCATTAAGTTCAGTTCAGTTGAAGCACTACAATTATTAAATGGAAATAAATAAATTAAAACTGACATAAAAATAAATTAAACCTAAATAGAAATATAAAAAAGAATAAAATGACAAAAGCACATGGCGAAATTACAAAAAAGTAAACTAAAATTAACACTATAAAATAAAAAAATAAAAGCTAATTAAAAATATGAATAAAACTAAAATAAAATCATGCTACTGTGTAACAAGGTTACAAGAAAAATGTGGGACAAAGCTAAATATTACGTGTTTTATAATGATTTTTTTTTTTTTTTTTTATCACAAAAGAAGGTCAAGACCCTGAGGTGGGACAGGCCAAAATCAACATTTGATATGACAAAATAGACATTTGATTTGTTTTGGACAACTTACTTTCATGCGTAATCTTATGTTGTAGTTTATCTAAACTCATTTAAAAAGCATTTTATAAAAAATTGGGACACCAAACTGTACTGTATTCATGGAAAGTGCCTGCTGTGATTTCTGAGAAGTATAGACTAAAACAAAGAACCAGCCTCTTGTGTAATATCTCGTGAGTCATCTTCTGATTGAGACATTAATAGTAAGTGTTCTGATAGTCAACAACTGATTTTATAATGTATTTAATGTGTTCCTCCTCTTTCCTCAGGTATTCTGATCTTCATAAACTGTGCTTATGTAAAGTGGGGCACTTTGGTTCAAGATATTTTCACTTACACCAAGATCATGTCTCTGCTCCTCGTCATCACAATGGGCATCATCAAGATAATTAATGGTAAAAATGCGTTTTGAGAGGATACTGATGTTTTTAGTTGGATTTGTTGCCAGAAATAAGAGAAACTGAGATTGCATGAACAAAGAAGTAGCTCTTAATCAGAGATTGTCTTGTTATTGGGAGATGAGAGGTACTGTGGCTCTTATCATTGTAAAAAGCGTAACAGCTAACTTGGCTAACTTTTTAGTTTTATGACAGTCAGTTACAGTTTACGTTACACAGTTTCTTGTGCATTCATCTTGTGAATAATGTTCTATATTTGGTGTTGCATTGCTAGTAAATATACAGTAGGACTGCAATGTTTGTGGAATGTGCTTTACTGAGCGGAAAAAAGAGCGCAAATTACTCTATTAGCTGCAGATTACTGGTCACTACAGTGCGCATAAAACCACATTTAAGATTAGATTTGAATCTGTTCATTAAAAAAAATTAAAAAATTAAAAAAACAGCTTTATTGGGCATACATAGCAGTGATATCTGGAAGCCATAGAAAGTAAAGTAAATACATTTATTTATTAAAATCTTTATCAAATCTCACAAAAACTGTTTATTCAGCGTAGTGAAGCCTCTCCTCCATTGATATCCATTCTAACAAATGGCCTCTTGTATCCTTTGTGTTAGCATTAGTGTTAGCCGCTACGCTTTTTTGGCTAAAGATTGCCGGCTTGCCTTCCAGTAGCTTTGTCTTAAACATATCTCAGGTTGCACCTACACATGTTTTGTTGTTCGACTCAGGGTGTTTCATGTACTGCTCAATCTTATAATTTTCTTTTTCTGTTCCTCATACTTCATGTGTGCCACAGGAGAGACAAAGAACTTTGATAATCCATTTAAGGGTTCCTCCACGGAGGCAGGCAGCATTGCTCTCGCTCTTTATTCAGCTCTGTTCTCCTACTCTGGCTGGGACACGCTCAACTTTGTTACTGAGGAGATCAAGAACCCTGAGAGGTGCAGCATTTCCCTTTTCATGTTTTTCGTATACAGTGCATTTATCTGGATATTGTCACAGTAACATTAGGTCTTATCCATTAACTGTGCATCTGGGCCTGTATACACTCACCGGCCACTTTATTAGGTACACCTTGGTACACTGTAAAAAGTGATCATTTGACCTAACTTGGAAAAAATTCAGTTATGTGAGCTTGACAATTCCACATAACTATTTTTTTTCAATTGTGCATGAAGTTTATTTAATTAATTTTAAGGCAACAGGTTTCCTCACTTTTTTAAGTTGTAGTAAGTACATTGTAGTACCGGGTTTGACCCCTTTTTGGCCTCAGAACTGCCTCAATTCTCCATAGCATAGATTCAACAATGTGCTGGAAACATTCCTCAGATATTTTGGTCCATATTGACATGATAGCATCATGCAGTTGCTGTAGATTTGTCGGCTGCACATCCATGATGAGATATCCCCCGTTCCAGCACATCCCAAAGAGATCTGGTGACTGTGGAGGCCATTTGAGTTTAGTGAACTCGTCATGTTCAAGAAACCAGTTTGAGATGATTTGAAGCCCTTCTGCTTCAAGGTTCGATGTGTTGTACATTCAGAGATGCTCTTCTGCAGACCGGGTTAGTGATTATTTGAGTTACTGTTGCCTTTCTATCAGCTTGAACAAGTCTGACCAATCTGACCTCTGGCATCAACAAGGGATTTTTGCCCTCTGGATATTTTCTCTTTTCCGGACCATTCTCTATAAACCCTAGAGATGGTTGTGTGTGAAAATCCCAGTTGATCAGCAGTTTCTGAAATACTCAGACATGCCCGTCTGACACCAACAACCATGTCACGTTCAAAGTCACTTAAATTGCTTTTCTACCCCATTCTGATGCTTAGTTTGAACTTCAGCAGATCATCTTGACCATGTCTACATGCCTAAATGCATTGAGTTGCTGTCATGTGATTGGCTGATTAGATATTTGCTTTAACTAGCAGTTGAACAGGTGTGCCTAATAATGTGGCCAGTGAGTGTATACATTATTTATTGTGCTTTAGCTGGTTTTGACAATGGCACACTTCACTCTAAAGATCTTTCTGCACATGCTCTCAGATGAGATGATCCTTATACGGATTTGGTTTGGGAGTGTTTTATGCAAATTACAGCTGTGGGCATGTGCTTCCTCATTTAGAATAATTTGGATTCATAAACATCAAATGAAGGTAGGAACAAATTGATGTGTGAGCGCACCCGTCATGAATCTGGTGGAAATTTTGCATCAGAACTTTTTCTGTGCACATAAATAAATGTACAAAATTAATTTCATTGTTTTGGTGCTAAATCACTTAAATTTAAAAGTTTTCACCACAAATTTTAAGTTAACCTGTTGGCATAGATCATGAAAGGCAGGGCAGGACAGTCGTTTAAAAAATGTTTTTAAAAAATATTTTATAAACATTTTACAAATATTTTATAAATTTAAATATTTAAAAAATAGATTTTAAATATTTAAAACAATATTTATATGATTTCAGTTATATTTTTGTAACTGTTATATTCAGTTTATATTAGGGACCCAATTAAATGTTAGATGTTTTTACACTGTTCTATACAGGGGACAAATTTAAAAATAAAAATATATATAAGCGGTTTAAATGTTGACTTGTATCTCTTACAAAGATGCGATTTTATGTAGTTTATACTCTTTATTTTGTACAGAAGTAGAACAAGGTGAACATAGACAGGCCGTGAACCCTGTTTTGTTTTCAGACTGTTGAATATAACTTTCAAAAAAGTCCACTACAAACGTTACAGTCACTCATCAATGGCAGCTGTAACAGTTGCTAGGCGACAAGAACAATCCTTCGTAGGCTAGACGATCCCATTTAACAATGGTCCGACCTTCACAGCCTTCAAAGGATGCAGCCTCTGAATTGGGACACAGTATTTAAGCTGCCAATCAGTAGCAAAGCTCAACAACTATCCTATGCCAACATGTTAACATGTTAGCTTTGTGCTAGCAATGTGCTAAAGCATGCTAGCAATGTGCTAAAATGTGCTAACGTGTTAATTCATGCTAGCAACGTTTTAAAACATGATAGCAGTGTGTTAAATCATGTTAGAAACATGCTAGCAAAATGCTAAAACATGTTAGCAAACTGTTAAATCATGCTAGAAACTAGGGCTGCACAATTAATCAAACTGCAATCGCGATTTGGCTTATGTGCGATTATGAAAGCGTAAAGGCTGCAATTTTAATTAAATAAATATATGCCCCAGCATGTTAGTGAAGAGCGGCTGTGATCAGTAGTAAACACTGCTCTGTCTGAAAGCACAGCGAGTTTGAGTCGCTTATAATGTGCATTTGAAAAAACAAAAAAAAGACAATGTTTAATAACATGTTTTAACTCACTTCATATCGTCAGTTGAGTGTTTGATACTTCCTTTTTGTGAGCTGATGTGGCTTTTTATCACAGAATGAGGCAGACGATGAATTATTTTATAGTATTCTATACAATGATGAAGTCTATGTCGATTAGCTCTGCATTGTAATATACTTTATTATTATGAAAATACCTGAGAAGGCTTGAAGAACTCAAATACACCATATATTGTCGCAGTCATGTGTTTATTGTCTTCATGTTTAATAAAAGCGTTTCTATCTTTTTATTCAGCTACACAGCGCTAGCTTCACATTAGGGATTTCCTGAAAACGTCATTATATTACTTCTCTCTGAGGCAAATGTGGCGCTTCTGCTCGAGGGCGCCCTCTGGCATCCAGTATGAATGAAACATGGGTGTGTTTAGTGCCTAGCAGTGCTCACTCCATCCTATTTTGGGTAAAAAATAGGAAAAATATTACTTCTCTAAATAAATGTATATGACAATCCATATGTTTTTCTCCAGTGTACAGGAGTTTTTTCCCCACATTGGATGCTTAAAAGGCTGATATTTCATATTAAAGACATAGACTCGTTCTTGATTTTGCATACCTCCTGACAAAAATTAAGAAATTGATATCTCAGATTTTTATAATAATAATAATATAATATTTTATAATAAATCCTTAGACATTTCTAGTGATTTTTAGTCATAGGTTGCCTGCATGTTAACAAGTAACCCTGCAGTTTTTTGTAAAATAAGTTTTCTGTAAAATATAAATATTATTATTACTATTATTATTGTTATTATTATTATTATATTGTTATATTTATTCTTAAATACTCTATTTTTTATTTTTAATAATGAAAATGTTATTGTAATAGTAATAATTCTTATTTTGTTAAATATTATTATTATATATTAGCAATAATAATAATCATAATAATTATTATTAGTCATAATGTATAAGCACAAAATGTTATATATGTGTATATATATATATATATATATATATATATATATATATATATATATACACACACACTTTTCATTTGTAAAAAAAATAATAATTGCATTTTAAATCGCAATTTTAACCAAAATAATCGCTATTAGATATTTTCCCCAAATCGTACAGCCCTACTAGAAATGTGCTACATGTTACCAACATGTTAAAGCATGCAAGCAATGTAAATCATGGTAGCAACATGATAAAACATGTTAGCAGTGTGTTAATTCAAGGTAGAAACATGCTGCCTAACAATGTGTTAAATTATGCTAGCAATGTGTTAAAACATGATAGCAATTTGTTAAAACATGCTAGCAATGTGTTAAAAAAAAAAGCTAGCAACATGTTAGCACTGTATAAATCATGCCAGCAGCATGTTAAAACATGCTAGGATGCAGCCTCTGAATTGGGACAGTATTTAAGCTGTCAGTCAGTAGCAAAGCTTAACAAGTATCCTATGCCAACATTTTAACATGTTAGCCATGTGCTCACAATGTGCTAAAGCATGCTAGCAACATGTTAAAACATGCTAGCAATGTGTTAAATCAAGCAAACAACAAGTTAAAACATGCTAACAATGTGCTAAATCATGCTAGCAACTTGCTAAAACATGTTAACAATGCGTTTGAACCTGTTCACAACATTCTACGACTTCTCGTAAAATCTTTAATCTTCAAGATTTTCAAAGATATTTCAAACTTTCAGACAAGGCTTTGTCAAGCCAGCATCAAAGTTTGTCATCAAACTTTACTCCTCTAGTTCAGTGGTTTTCAAACTTTTTTAAGAGCGACCCTCTTTTTTTTGTTTGTTTGTTGTCGCGACCCATATATAGGCCTACAACCATTTACATTCAAACAAGTCAAGCCAAGCATAAGAATACTTATATACAATGGGCCATTTGACTGTATTATCCATTAAACCAGATGGCACAAAAATTCAGCTCAGCACTTTTCCACACAACCGCTTTTGATCATTGATGCGTTCGCAACAAAGTTGATTCTGCACTAATCTGATCTAGCTATAGGCCTATATGGACGCTAATTAACTGGTTAACAGTTAAAGAATTTTAACCAGTTATTCGTTTGCTGCATGCTTAAAAATATTATATAATATTATATAATATTTTTTATGTTTTTGAGAGAGAATAAAAACAGGTAAGTCACGTAAGTCGCATTTTATTGCATTCAGAACTACTACAACTACAAACATTATAAACACTACAAACACCGCTATAGGCTATTTTAGTTCCCCTCACTCCACAACAAATCCTTTAAATTTAACAGTATTCAGAACAGAACAAGAATGAAAAAAATATAAGTAGGCTAACTATAAACAAGCCAAAACGAAATCATTTAATGAGAAACTGAAAGTAACCAGCGTTAGGCTCGATCACGTAGCCTAACTCTCTCATTCGAATCCAAATGTTTCCATATTCGCGATGTATTTGGATGCTAAACCATTATTTATTATAGGCTTTGTACTTCACTCGCGTCCCAATATTGACAGAAAAAATCATCCTCTTTACATGCGCAAAAATGTGCTTGGAAACACCACAACGGAGCGGTGCTCACGCTGAATGGCACAAATTACTACCGACTATTTAAACTGAGCTGTGTAACGTTTTATATGTTCGGCTGACTATTTTATGTTGATAACGAACAGGCTGCGATGTCAAGTTTTAAATGCTGGAATATGTTGTGTGTGCGCGTGAGGCGTCGGCGCGATCGAACAGAGTAAACATAAAATACTCCGTCATTTTGGTCATACAGATAATAAGAGTAGGACATTGTTCAAAATTGCAAAGTGTTTACTTAAAGTGTGCTATTGTAAAATAAAGAAAACAAGATGTGCTTTCTGTCGTCTGGGTTTTCTTTCCGTGAACTTGTTTGAGGAGCGCCGCGCCTCACGATAATGAACCAAACTCAGCAGCACCGTCACACAGTTTTTTCTTTCTTTTTGTTAATCTGTTAATTATTTAAGTCAAATATATTTCGCGTATTTATTCCTTTTATATAGGCCTATATACTATGATTTTATGAAAACAAATTTTGTTATTTATTTTTATTTTTAATGCAACTCCATTTTCCTTAGATCACCCTGGCGACCCATGACCCAGGGTTTGAAAACCCCTGCTCTAGTTCACAATAATACGCATCTCCAGCCACTTCATTTATTAATTTATTTAGTATGTTGGCTAATCTGATTATTATTTTGGTTAAAGTTTAGTACTCTCAGGTTTTTATAAAACATTTTACAAATTTTTTATTTAAATCAGAATATTTTTATATTAGCGCAATGGAAAAAATGTCAGCAGATTCCATCTGATCCTGTTGGTGAGTAACTTCAGGACCAGTGGACTCATTATATGACTTACTAACACATTAGGTTAGTTTATCTTTCTACATTTACATTAGCATTTATTCATTTAGCAGACACTGTTATCCAAAGCTACATAAAAATGTATGCATCCTGTTCCTAATAGGCCTACTGTTATTCATCCTAAGTGTTTAATCTTCCTCCTTGATCGTTCATAGGAACCTTCCCATCGCTATAGCCATCTCCATGCCAATAGTGACAATCATCTACCTGCTGACCAACGTGGCCTACTATGTAGTTCTGGACATGCCTTCTTTCATGGGTAGCGATGCAGTGGCTGTAGTAAGGATCTTTCAAAGTATCAACTATATGATCTTTATGAGTTTATTGTATTAATTACACCATCATTTGATTAAACCGTCTAGTTTGTGTCCCCATCTGTAGACATTCGGAAATCAGGTGCTAGGTCCCATTAGCTGGATCGTTCCCATCGCTGTGGCCATGTCTTGCTATGGAGGACTCAATGCCTCCATCATTGCTGCCTCCAGGTGAAACTTTCTGGTTCCAGTTAAAACAACAAGGACTTTCAAGTCTTGATGTATGCATATAATACAGGTTGCGTTCCTTGGTGTTAGGTTGTTTTTTGTGGGGGCAAGAGAAGGCCACCTTCCTATCAGCTTAAGTCTGATCCACGCTGAGCGCTACACTCCTGTACCTGCACTCCTCTTTAATGTAAGTCTTTCCTTTTTCTCCAAGTATCAGTATGTACATTATCTGGACCAGATTATCCATGATAATACAATACTACAATACAATCAGTTGGTAAAGTCAACATGAAATGGTGTGGGAAAAGCATGGCAAGTCTTTATCTATTGGAAAGTTGTTTGATCGTGGTCTCTATGTGACAGGTGCTTTGAAGGGAGGGGTTCAAGAATAAGAGGGTCTAGTGATTGGTGATGGGCGCTTTCAAAGCACTGCTTCATGAAACTTAGAAAACTTTGTTTTTAAAAAATGTCAATGGTTCACCACTAGGGGGCGTTATTTTTAAACCCACATGTTTATATGGATTTTACCTGATCTTTTGTATCCCCGTCCATGGACAGTCAGTAAGAGTAGCTTTATCACTGAAAATTGTATCGTACTTTGTTTACTCTTTAAACAGCATTATGGTCAAAATGGAACACTATGGCAACAGCTTCAGAGGGTTGGGCAGAAGGTGCTCCCCCTTCCTCTTCTTCCAAATTAAAGTGCCCCTATTATGCTATTTTAAAGGTTCCTAATTTTGTTTTGGAGGTCTCCTGGTTTACACGCATCAAAGGTCAAAAAACACTTTAATTTTCTCATAATATATTGCACATCACCACATTTTTCAATGATTCTCAAACAACTCATCTGATGATTCAGTCTCTCTAAATCCCTCCTTTCCATGAGCATGAATACGGAGGTTTTTCAGATTTTCTGTAGTGGTGTTCTCTCTCCCCCATATTTATGATTGCCTACAACGCACTGGATCCTTCACTGGAAATTGAAAATAATTCACTCCCGCTAAACTTTTACTCTTTGAATTCTTGCACCCGGAAACAAACCAAGTCGACACATTGTCATTGTATCTTTTTTATTTTCTCACACTTAAATCCACTTAGACAATAACAAAAAAGTCATAATTTAGTTTCATATGATTACTTTTAAGCCTATCTATTTTTCTGCTGTTGAATGTTTAAAGGTGATTTTTTTTATCTTGCGCTGACCAATATGTCAGTCGTCTAGCTACATAGTCACTAATAAGCATTGGATTTGTGTGTGTTTGTAGGGTGTGATGGGTCTGATCTTCCTGTGTGTGGAGGATGTGTTTCAACTCATCAACTACTTCAGCTTCAGTTACTGGCTGTATGTGGGTCTGTCTGTGGCCGGACTCATTTACCTGCGCATCACTCAGCCTGACAGACACAGACCTGTCAAGGTAACTATATCCATACAGTGGTCCAGCATTCACATCTGCTTATTTTTTTTTAATAAAACCTGATGTCTTATTCTGTGTGTTTGTTGACTCAGCTGTCTTGTCTTTTTCTTCATTAGCTCTCATTGTTCTTTCCCTTCATCTACTGCCTGTGCAGTGTGTTCCTCGTGATCGTGCCTCTGTACAGCGACACCATTAACTCCCTCATAGGAGTTTCCATCGCACTGTCTGGAGTGCCTGTTTATTACCTGTGTATCTACTTGCCCAAAGAGAAAAGGCCAAAATGGATCGGAAAACTGAATGGTGAGGATAATCATATTACACATCAATTCACATGAGGGGATAAAAAAAACATTCTTTTTTTTAAAGGTGTCCTTGTTACAGTGTAATTATACAGTTAAGTACTGAGTAATAACATTTAACTACATACTATAGGGTTAGAATTAGGATTAGGTTTAGAGTTAGTTGTATGTAATTATTGTATGCATAATTTACTGTTATTACTACAGTAAGTACATGTAACTTATGTAACAAGGACTGTAAAATAAAATGTTACCAAAACATTTTATTAAAACTAGGCTGCAAAATTCCTAAAGTCAGACTGATGAATGCTTTTAAATGCATAACCACCCACATTTATTATAATAAAAATAATACATTTTATTTATAATGTGCTTTTCTAGAACACAAAGCGATACAAACAGTAGCAAATAAAACAAATAAAATACAGAATTATACAGTACAAAGAAACAATAAACCAAAAACTACTAATCATTACAAAACAACTAATCAATACAATAAAATACTAATCATATTACTATATGCTAGCAGTTTTAAAAAGATAGGTTTTTAGCAACTTCTTGAAACTGGCTAATGTGGCAACATTTATAACAGTAAGAGGAAGTGCATTCCACAAGTTGGGTGCGACGACAGAAAAAGCTCTCTCCTCCATAGATTTTAATCTACAAAGAGACTGCTGAAGAGTAAAAGAATCAGCAGAGCGAAGAGAACGAGAAGGTGTGTATGGGGTAACTAAGTCACAGATATAAGAAGGGGCCATTCCATGAACAGCTTTGTATGTTAGAGTGAGAGTTTTAAAATCAATATGCGACTGAACAGGAAGCCAATGCAGATTATAAAGCACGCCTGTGATGTGCTGACGTAATGGAGTATAGATGAGAACGTGCTGCTGAATTCTGGATGTACTGCAGCTGTTTGATAGATTTAGCAGGTAAGACCAACAAATTCAGCATAGAAGTGATACCCTAAGCCATATCATTAGCATAGAAGTGATACCCTAAGCCATATTTCATAATGATTTGCCATTGAGAAAGCATTTAAATACTAAACAGTATGGGACCCGAGACAGATCCCTGAGGAACACCATGACAGACCTGTCCAATGTAAGATTTGTTGCTTCCCAAGACACAAAAATGATCAGTAAGGTAGGATTTTAACCATTTAAGCACAGTACCAGAGATACAAAGCCAACTCTCAAGTCTACGGAGCAGAATGGAGTGGCACAATGTGTCACATGCTGCACTCAGATCTAACAACACCAAGATGGTAGAGGCGCCAGAGTCAGCTGAGACAAGCAAGTCATTCATAACTCGAACCAAGGCGGTCTCTGTACTGTGTCCCTTTCTAAACCCAGATTAAAAGGTTCAAAAAGCTTGTTGAATGGCAAGTGTGAATGGAGTTGTGCCACAACGACACATTCCAAAACCCCAACGAGAAAGGTAAGATTTGAGATAGGCCTGTAGTTTGATAGGTCAGACTTATCACATCCAGGCTTTTTAAGGACTGGTGTAGTATCTGCAAACTTTACCCAAAAATGATTTTTTTTGTCATTAATTACTTACCCTCATGTCGTTCCAAACTCGTAAGAACTACATTCATCTTCGGAACACAAATTAAGATATTGTTGATAAAATCCGAGAGCTCTCTGACCCATTCATAGACTGCAATGTTACTGCAACTTTCAAGGGCCAGAAAGTTAGTAAAGACATCATTAAAATAGTTCATGTGAATACAGTGGTTCAACCTTAATGTTATGAAGCGACGAGAACACTTTTTGTGAGCAAAAAACAAACAAAAATAACAACTTTATTCACCAGTTTCTTCTTGTCTGTGCCAGTCTCCTATGCAGTTTACGTTGTAAATACAGTACAGCGCTTTCAAAACGCTACGGTAGAAGTAGTAAGTGCAGACCACTGGCACATGTAGGTACAAAAAACACTTATTCCCTATAGAGAAACTCTGAATATGTGTCAGAAAACTTTCCAAAGAAAAAGGTTCCTTGATTGTTTTAAAATTACATTAAAGGTGGGGTAAGTGCTTTCTGGTAACCGATGTTGAAATTTCAAATCACCAAAACAAACACGCCCCTATTTTGATAGCTCCGCCCCACACATACGTAACCCAGGCAACGACTATGGTGGAATCTGTATGTTACTATGGTAATCCAGGTCGAATGTTAAATGAAAAAGTCATCCCTTCCATCCCAAAAACACAAACAGTTCTCATGAACAACTCGATATATTTCTCGATACTCGATATATATACTCGATATATAGGAAACAAACATATATTAGGAGTATATTATCTTATTTTTCGGACACATTTTGGGAGCTGACGCTTGAAACAGACAGCGAGGAGGTTTAGACGCTCCAGGCTTACACACGAGCATATTCAAGCAAAAGCCAGCATATAATTAGTTCTGTGAAACAAAACAAAACCAATGTTACTCGCCTATCGAGAAGAAATAAAGCAACCTCGGCCTTCCTGCACCTTGAGTTCTCTCCAGCGCTGGAAAGCTGATACTTCTTGCCTGATCGTAAGCCTTCTTTTGTTCCACAGACATCTTCCACTTTAGTTTTTTATCTGCCATCTCTCTCTATCTGCCATCTCTCTCTTTCATTTCTCTTTTTCTGTCATCGCTCGGCTAATGTCCGTCCTGTGTGTCGTGTCTTTTGAATAATGACGTGCACTGACCGCTCTCTTCTCACCATCATTAGTAGACACGCCCCTTACTGCTGATTGGCTACAAGTTTGTTTTGGTACTCAGCCCAAAACACTTTTCTAATGCATTTTTGAAATATCACTTACCCCACCTTTAATGAAGGACAAACCTGCAATAAGTGACAAAATGACAAACCTGCTGGGGGCTTTTGTGCTAATATCTCAAAAGAATATTTTAGTTTAGTTTAGTTCAGTTTAGTTAACTGGAATATAAAAAAGCAGTGAAAGGAAACAAGTCAGCTCTTTTACAGTGTTGTCCTGTTTTCCTGTTTTATTTTGTTCATATAGTCATGTGGTAAAAGAATTACAACCATAGCAGCCACCGCTTCACCATGACAAACATGTGACTATTGTTCATCCAAGTTCACAGTTCTGCTTAATTTATGCATTTTTGTGTGAATCTATTAATCAAATGAAAGCCAAGGAGAGCTTAGATGTTTTCTTTTGGTCTGAAGATGGACCTCAAATACAGACACAGAAATGTTTTATGAGATAGTACCATCACAAAATGTTCTAGTCTGAAAGAAGGAAGGCTATGTGACTGACATATCATGTTTACAGCTCTAGTCTCTTAACCCTTGTGCATCCTTATGGACATTTTTGTCTTTTTCAGTTTTTTTTTTTTTTTTTTTTGATAACTTTGCCCGTGTTAATGCTAACTGCATAAAATTTGCCACAGGTGTGTATTTTTATTGGAATTTTAATATTTCACCCTCAGTTCCTTTAAAAAAATGAATTTTGCACTAGGTACACAAAATACTTCCTCTCAGCGCCTTTTGGATAAAAATGTCCCCATTGGAACCCATTAAAACTGCAGTTTTTAATCCCATTGCCATTTAACTATAACAATGATGCAATCTTTGTTAATAGGCTTTTATTCTGTTGGCAAGGCTTCAAAATTTTAATTTTACTTTTTTTTTACCAGATGGTGCCATTTTTTTTCAGGTTTGGCCTATAAATCAAATACTCACTTTATTCCTGTTTTCTGCTTCTGCATATTATAAAGACAATTGGATAAATTATGCAGCTATAACTGTGTGGGTGTGTTGGTATGGATGTCAGAGAGTGGTTTGTATGTGTGTAATAAAAAAATTGTGTGTGGGTGTGCGTGCATGTGCTTGTAATATTTGAGAGAGAAAAACGCAACTGTACTGCAAATCACAAATCCAAACACTGTGTGTATCAGTGGAGTTTTGCTGGCATCTAATGGGGAAACTTTGGCACTGCGCCCAAACAAACTGACTGAAAGCTCATTTTTTGAGATATCAACCTCAAATTTGGAACACAACTTGTTTAGATTCATGGCTTTGATTTTCTAGCAGTTTTAGAGTTCAACATGTTTCATAAAAAATATATTTTATATAAAATATTATTCATAAATCATTTTCATAAACTTATAAACCTCTATAACTTTTTTTGGTTTCACGTTTTAAACTTTTTTGACTTCAACAATAATCTGCCATGGGTCGTCTTTAAAATGAGACCAGACTTAAGTTTGTGCTCCCAATATTACATTTTTTATGACAGTTTTTTGACATTGACATTTTTGTCCTCTATGGACCTATGTGTAACTTTTAAATTGATGCACAAGGGTTAAATACTCGTATTTCAGCCTTAAACTATCCCTACAATTATATATACAATTGTATTAAATATTTTAAGTTATCTACAGCATTTTTCTTACCCCATATTCTAACAGAATTGAAATTGAATAAGTCTTATGGTTAAAATAAGAAAAATATATTTGTCAATGGGATAGGGCAGATAAAATATGAGGAAAATATATTATTTTTTTTATTATTGTTTTTTTATTCTTTTGTTTCAAAGTTTTATTGGACATGTGATTCCATAGCTCTTTTATCCCCCCCAACTTGTTTCTCTCTCTTTCCTCCATGACAGATTCTTTCACCAAATATGCTCAGATCATGTGCTACTGCTGCTTAACTGACTTGGATATGGGGCCAGAGAAGTTGGCAGAACCAAAGACTCAATAACTATATCTCAAGAGGATGTGCCTGGAGCATGGATTCCATCTCTGCATCACAGGGAAAAAAACTATTTGTCAAAAGCAAATACGTCATGGATTTATAAAACATCTCATAGAGATCAAATTCCATCGATAACTCAGAGATTTCTCTTTTGCTCAGTGTAACTGAAAAGCACAATTCTGTGTTATTTATTCTATTGGAGTGAAGGATCACTAATAACTATGAATCAAAATGAATTATGTCTGCCGTTCTGTCAAGGTCTCAGTGAAGCTCTTTGTACACCGCTGACTGAAGAGGATTGTGCCTAAAGAGACTGGGAGACATTGGAACTTAACAGAAAATAGGGCAGAGGAGACGGAATATACAGACAAAACTGGATAGTTTGAGACTACGATATAGACTCTTTTTTTTTTTTCTTTTTTGTAAACCCACATTTCTTTGTGTACTGTTTGTCAGATGCAGTAAAAAAAAAACTTAATTAGCAAATTATTTTGTCCATTTGATTTCAGTGTGCTTGTTTCTGCATGATAAATGACATTTAGTCTCACTGTCTGTATTTGATGTCCCTTGAAACTGAAAACAGGAAGTATCACTTAGACATGTCTGAACATTTCCTGAGGGTTTGCGTAATTTATAAGACTGTGATTAGCTTTGATCTGCCTTACAGATCCTAATTTGAAACCATAAAGGTTGTAATAGGTAATGCCAGGATGACTTTGAAAATGTTGTGCTTGACGCGCCATGACTTGGTGATTTTTCCAGATGGCTAAAGCTAAAAATAGAGAAAACTATGGCAGTCTAGGAGCTCCAGTGTCAGATGTCCGTGTGATGATTGTGAGAGATGCGTTTAGCCTCTGACGCACAATGCAGAACAGCATGAGACAATCCACACCTTTTAGGAAATTGCCCCATTTCCATCTGTCTCACACCTCTGTCAGCGGATGTTTGATTTTCAACCATTTAACTTATCCATGCTTTTCAATTATGCCTTATTTGAATTTAATTTATATATATATATATATATATATATATGTGTGTGTGTGTGTGTGTGACTGTGTTGATGTTGATGGATGAATTCACGCTGAGAATAGGTTGGATGGTCACTCAAGGCTTCTTTTTATTGGCCTGGACAAACACTGAGAAAAACATGGCCAAAAGGCTGGTAAGAGCACAGCATCGACTTGCATGAGAAGTCAGCAGCGAGGCATCGTGAGACTGCTGCATGTACATTAAAAAAAAAATAGAATATATCTTTTCTTCTCAACTCTCATCACATTAATGCAAAGAAACTATAAACTCCAATATTTTACATATTTTTGTATAAATTAAATACAGAAAGGGAAGAACACACAGACCTAAATGGCGCAATTACACAGCTCAGCACGTGCGAGAGCTATGCTGAGTTGTGTAACTTCGCCAGGCGGTATTAACATTAAGTGACATGGCATCTGACGCACAGAAGCCAATGGCACGTGTCGCTATGCTTAGTGACACACCCGGTGGCACTTCTGGTTCTCATTGGCACAAAAAGCCTAAATTAATATCCTATTTTCGAGATATGTTTTAAATAAATGTCAATTAAACGTGTTAAAGTTAGTAATATATGACGTGTCGGTTTGTGACAATCTGTATCTGAGTGGCATGTGCCACTGATTGTTATATGAAATACCAATGTTGTTGATCACGCAAACTGCACAGCCTATAAAACACGAATAAAACATTCATCATAAGTCACTACAAATACCGCATTTACAGTCGCATCCGTTACTGTAAACCTTTAATTTTGCACGATGCTGCACGCTCGCCTATAGGTGTCAGTATACACATTAGCCAGCGCAAAGATACACCATAACTTATAACAGTTGAGGAACATCAACGGGTGGCGTATTTGACATTTTGTTTGCGAGTTAGACGGTAGCAAAAAACAGTATCCAGAGTCTGATCTTGATTAATTAATATGATTGATATTAAACTACAGATAATGAATGGTTACTAGGAAAAGCCTAGTAAATGGCCCAACCCTGAAGAAGTTAAAATAAACATGTAATAATTCAAATTATTTTATTATAATAGTAATATTCATATTATAAAAGTGTGTGTATATATATATATATATATATATATCTCATGTTGCCATTCTGTACACTGAGTTTTAGTAGCCTATATATTGATTTAACATAAATAACATAAATACCTTGTGCGTGTGTATACTCATTGCACCTATCTGTTCTGTTCAGTGTTATTTTCATATGAAAGTCCATGGTTATAATTATTCATAAGTATGCAGTGTCATAACTACATCTCTGACATTTATAACAAACCAAACAGTTTGAAAATAGGTAGAAAATTGAGCAAGTTATGGTTATTTAAAAAGTACATGCACCATTAAAACACAACGTTACGAGTGAGCGAGCTGACTGTGACAAGATGGCCGCCAGGTGCGGACGTCGACCTCCATTGGCCAGCAGCGCGGACGAGACATCTAGCCTTTATTATGTATATCTATGATTGATGTTCCTCAACTGTTATAAGTTATGGTGCATCTTTGCGCTGGCTAATGTGTATACTGACACCTATAGGCGAGCGTGCAGCATCGTTCAAAATTAAAGGTTTACAGTAACGGATGCGACTGTAAATGCGGTATTTGTAGTGACTTATGATGAATGTTTTATTCGTGTTTTATAGGCTGTGCAGTTTGCGTGATCAACAACATTGGCATTACATATAACATTCAGTGGCACATGCCACTCAGATACAGATTGTCACAAACCGACACGTCATATATTACTAACTTTAACACGTTTAAGTGACATTTATTTAAAACATCTCTCGAAAATAGGATATTTATTTAGGCTTCTGTGGCACAATTATGTCAGAATAGCTGCTCAGCTCATCTGTCAGTCACTGCTGAGTGTCACAACATACAGCGACATGCTCCGCGACTGAGTGTCAGTTTTGCGACAGTGTCAGTGACACATGCCACTATCCACTGACACATGCCAATGAGAACCGGAAGTGCCACCGGGTGTGTCACTAAGCATAGCGACATGTGCCATTGGCTTCTGTGCATCAGATGCCATGTCACTTAATGTTAATACCGCTACTGCATTTTAGGTCTGTGTGTTCTTCCCTTTCTGTGTGGTAATTGCTAACACTCAATTCGGCTAACAATTCATACACAGAACATGACAAAAACACATACCTGAGAAAAACACGGCCAAAAGACTGGTAAAAGCACAGCATCGACGTTGCATGAGAAGTCTTAAATAAAATAAACAAGAGTTCGGAGTTCACAAGCAAGTTAACACACTCATTTTATCGTCACAAATAACACATATTTGACTCTAATGACAGAACTAGGAGCTGACAGACAAAAGCAGTAAACTTGTGTGTAGTATAAAAGTTAAGCTTTGCACTTGAAAACAATCCAAACTTAGTTATTAAGACAGAGCGATCATCAAAGCAGCTTACCAGCAGCAAAGCATCGTGAAACTGCTGGCGATTACGTAGCGCCGCCCCTCAATATAATGTACTTGAATACAAGTGATGCAACAGCCAATGGGGAGTTTTCCCAATTTGTGCATGAATTTAACTAACATTATTTAAACACTATGGAAGCCCGTTTCCGCCACAATTGAGTAAAAAAATATAATTCTTTAAGTCATAATAATGAGAAACTTTCTCGTAATAATGACTTAACATCTCATAATAATGAGAAACTTTCTCGTAATAATGACTTAAAATCTCGTAATAATGAGAAACTTTCTCGTAATGACTTAACATCTCGTAATAATGAGAAACTGTCTCGTAATAATGACTTAACATCTCGTAATAATGAGAAACTTTCTCATAATAATGACTTAACATCTCGTAATAATGAGAAACTTTCTCGTAATAATGACTTAACATCTCGTAATAATGAGAAACTTTCTCGTAATAATGACTTAACATCTCGTAATAATGAGAAACTGTCTCGTAATAATGACTTAACATCTCGTAATAATGAGAAACTTTCTCATAATAATGACTTAACATCTCATAATAATGAGAAACTTTCTCGTAATAATGACTTAAAATCTCGTAATAATGAGAAACTTTCTCGTAATAATGACTTAACATCTCGTAATAATGACTTAACATCTCGTAATAATGAGAAACTGTCTCGTAATAATGACTTAACATCTCGTAATAATGAGAAACTTTCTCATAATAATGACTTAACATCTCGTAATAATGAGAAACTTTCTCGTAATAATGAGAAACTTTCTCGTAATAATGACTTAACATCTTGTAATAATGAGAAACTTTCTCGTAATAATGACTTAACATCTCGTAATAATGAGAAACTGTCTCGTAATAATGACTTAACATCTCGTAATAATGAGAAACTTTCTCGTAATAATGACTTAACATCTCGTAATAATGAGAAACTTTCTCGTAATAATGACTTAACATCTCGTAATAATGAGAAACTTTCTCGTAATAATGACTTAACATCTCGTAATAATGAGAAACTTTCTCGTAATAATGACTTAACATCTCGTAATAATGAGAAACTTTCTCGTAATAATGACTTAAAATCTCGTAATAATGAGAAACTTTCTCGTAATAATGACTTAACATCTCGTAATAATGAGAAACTTTCTCGTAATAATGACTGAACATCTCGTAATAATGAGAAACTTTCTCGTAATAATGACTTAACATCTCGTAATAATGAGAAACTTTCTCGTAATAATGACTTAACATCTCGTAATAATGAGAAACTTTCTCGTAATAATGACTTAACATCTCGTAATAATGAGAAACGTTCTCGTAATAATGACTTAACATCTCGTAATAATGAGAAACTTTCTCGTAATAATGACTTAACATCTCGTAATAATGAGAAACTTTCTCGTAATAATGACTTAACATCTCGTAATAATGAGAAACTTTCTCGTAATAATGACTTAACATCTCGTAATAATGAGAAACTTTCTCGTAATAATGACTTAACATCTCGTAATAATGAGAAACTTTCTCGTAATAATGACTTAACATCTCGTAATAATGAGAAACTTTCTCGTAATAATGACTCAACATCTCGTAATAATGAGAAACTTTCTCGTAATAATGACTCAACATCTCGTAATAATGAGAAACTTTCTCGTAATAATGACTCAACATCTCGTAATAATGAGAAACTTTCTCGTAATAATGACTCAACATCTCGTAATAATGAGAAACTTTCTCGTAATAATGACTCAACATCTCGTAATAATGAGAAACTTTCTCGTAATAATGACTCAAAATCTCGTAATAATGAGAAACTTTCTCGTAATAATGACTCAACATCTCGTAATAATGAGAAACTTTCTCGTAATAATGACTTAACATCTCGTAATAATGAGAAACTTTCTCGTAATAATGACTTAACATCTCGTAATAATGAGAAACTTTCTCGTAATAATGACTTAACATCTCATAATAATGAGAAACTTTCTCGTAATAATGACTTAACATCTCATAATAATGAGAAACTGTCATTACGACTCATTGTGCGCTTGCGCCACGCTATCTACATGAGGTGCCGGTGTTGCTGATGCTGATTCATGCAAACAGTGGGCCTCCGTCGAAGCCCATTTCCTATGGAAGCCCATTTCCGGCACATAAGAAAAACATACTTAAGTCATAATTTCAAAAGCGAAATTATGACATACAAAATCGAAATTATGACATACTAAATCGAAATTATGACATACTAAATCGAAATTATGACATAACTAAATCGAAATTATGACTTGCTGCTCATTGATCTTCTGCGACCTGACACAGGATGAATTGTGAACACATTAAGGAGTATTTATTTTAACTGTGATTTTAGCTACTAATGATTAAATTATTGCCTTATTATCTTATTATCTGAATGGCATTGAACAGCCTATCTCTGAGCAAACGCGCTCTTGAGAGGATTTTAAGCAAGAACAAGCTCTGGCGCAGAAAGAACAGAACAGAGGTGCATGAGGTGGCAACATTCATTGAACAACTTCAAACCTCTGGCCAATGTCATGATTATTGATGCGCGCGCACACACACACACACACACACACACACACGTACGTACGTTGGTTGGATGGTGTTGTAACCGACAGGGAAACAGTGAGTTCTGCTGCCGAACAGTTGCAACAGAAATATGAGGTTGTGATCGGGCAGCAGTTTTCGTTCAACAGTAAATATAGCTTATACTCCTGTAAAAATGATATTGTATGTTTCAATAAATGGTGCACGTGACAAATTCAACCAGAGTAGCCTATTTAATCAATATCAGAATCAAAAGGAGCTTTATTGCCAAGTAGGCTATGTTTGCACACACAAGGAATTTGTTTCGGTGACAGAGGAAGCTACACAGAGACAACAGTACACAGATAGTAAAATAAAAAATAAAGAATAAAAAATAAATTAATAAGATAGCACATATAATGCTTGCTGCCCGCCTCGCTTGATGTGCTGGAAGTTGCTGCCCGCATGTGCAAATTGCGCATGCGTGGATTAAGTCATAATTACGAGAAAATTTCTCATTATTACGAGAAAGTTTCTCATTATTACGAGATAATAAGTCATTATTACGAGAAAGTTTCTCATTATTATGAGATGTTAAGTCATTATTACGAGAAAGTTTCTCATTATTACGAGATATTAAGTCATTATTACGAGAAAGTTTCTCATTATTACGAGATGTTAAGTCATTATTACGAGAAAGTTTCTCATTATTACGAGATGTTAAGTCATTATTATGAGAAAGTTTCTCATTATTATGACTTAAAGAATTATATTTTTTTACTCAATTGTGGCGGAAACGGGCTTCCATAATAACTCCGTTACATACATACATTTTATATATATATATATATATATATATATATATATATATATATATATATATATATATACGTACATTTAGTATGTAAATCCTCCATATTTCATTCACTTTGAAATCAAATCAAATCTTGATTTTGTTTATCTGTTTTGAAGCACAAATAACTGATTTGTATTGGACATTTAATTTGTATGCTAATTGTGACCTGTTTGTTTATGACCAGTTTTATTTTGTGGTCTTTGGCAGTTGAAATAAAGTTTCATACATTGATCGAGAAATAAAAGCAAATCAGAGGATGTGTTATAATAGAGCTGTACTTCTGGTTTTACTATGTGTCATGGAAAGTAACACAGGCCCACGTAACCTCATGCTGCCCTGTGACTCAGTGTAAATTCAACATATTGAATCATTTGGTTAATCATTTGAGTCCTCACCTCAAGATAATTTCAAACAGTTTTGTCATTTTAACCACAGATGTGATAATGTATGAAATATCCCCCTCACAGTGATTGGGAAATAACATTGATTATGTTGTTAAAGTAGCACCTGTCAAGGTGTGGGATATTTTAGGCAGCAAGTAAACAAGTCAGTTCTTGAATTTCATGTGTTGCAAGCAGGAAAATGGGCAAGCAAAAAGATCTGAGTGACTATGACAAGGGCAAAATAGTGATGGCTAGACCAGTGGTTTCAATCCTGGTCCTGGGGACCCACCTCTGCAAATTTTGTATGGTTCTCTTATTTAACACACCTGCTGGTTATGTCATCATGAGAGCTCTATGCATGTCAGATAAGGGCAAGCTCACACTACAGAACTATGAGACTACATGAATCACCATGGTGTTCACACTACACAACAAATTTTCTTGTCGCCTGTCGTCTTCTTGTCTTAGCAGCGCTCATACTACACAACACAACGCTGATATGGTGCACAAACTGGCTTTAAGGTGCATGATATCATTAGAGCAGTTTCCCATGTTGCTTCATCGGTCACACTACAAGATCATGTAGTGATAATATCAAATCAGGTTTGAAAATATTGCAGCATCTGTGACTGCTTGAGACAGGCTCATATTTGACGAGCATCATCGACCGCAACGAGCACCGATTTGGCTGCAATCCATGGGTTTTGTGGCAGACCTTGGTAATCTGTCTGCAACAGCAAAATCCAGCCAAAAGTCATGTGGTGTGAGCCTGCCTTAAGAGTGGCATGCAAAATGTGTAGAGCGGTGGGTCCCCAGGACCAGGACTGAAAACCACTGGGCTAGATGACTGGGTCAGAGCATCTCCAAAATGTTAGGTCTTGTGGGGTGTTCCCGATACACTAAACAATGCTGGGTTGTTTGGGTCAAATATGGACAAACACAACTGTTGGGTTTAAAAATTTAATTAAAAAAATTTAACCAACAGTTGGGTTTATCAATATTTGACCCAAAACATGGTTTGAAACAACCCAACATTTTTTAGACAGTATGTAGTGGTTAGTACTTACCAAAAGTGGTGCAAGGAAGAACAACCGTTGACCCGGCATCGTTAAACAGGGTCATGGGCTGCCAAGGCTCACTGATGCTCGTGGGGAGCGAAGGCTAGCCGTCTGGTCCGATCACAGAGAAGAGCTACTCTAGCTCAGAATGCAAAAAAAACGCAATGCTGCCCATGATAGAAAGGTGTCGGAACACACAGTGCATCTCACCGCAGAAAGCGCCTACAATGGGCACGTGAGCGTCAGAACTGGACCATGGAGCAATGGAAGAAGGTTGCCTGGTCTGATGAATCGCTTTTTCTTGTAGGGGTACGCATAACCCTAAAGGTACACAAGGTGTGTCACCATGATTTCGCCAAGTAAAGCCCGGGACACACTGCACGATTTTCTGCACGAAGATTGCCATCGTGAAACAATCGTGGGGATTTCTGTGGTCGTGGCTCCTAATCTGTGGTCCTATGTCGTACAGTGAGAGAGGTTCAAAGACGGCAGTTGTCATGGTCTTGCGACCAAAGATAGCCTGTGATCATTTTCTGACATTGTCAGAAATTCAGCATGATCATCTCACAGTGTGTTTGCTGCTATGACCTACGTCTACTGACTAGCCAATAAAACTGCAACATGAAATCAACGCAACATGGTGCTAAACCTTAAAACTGCTTACCTCAAGCTCTTTTCCCTTCCTCTTTTTTTTCAGAGCACATAAAAACTACAATTGTCAAAGTGTGATTCATCATGGTCTTTCTGTTTACCACTAACGCACACTGACGTTTAGTAGTGACGTTTTATTATTTTATATTAACTTGCATCGTAGCCTACGATTTAATAGGTGCCATCATCGTACAGTCTACATGCATGTTGTAGCCGAGTTTATTAGATCCATTTCACACGTTATAAAGTAAAATATCTAGCTTCCGCCAGACCTCAGTATTCAACTTACGAAAAAAGCATAACTGGCACGACGTATGACGTCAGACTTTTTGAACTGCGAGAGGTCCTTCATTTCTACCCCACCTTAAAATAACATTAAAACCGAGCATGCATTCCTGTATTGTAAAAACAGGAAAATGGTAATGCTGTAAAAGGTCAAATATATGACATCTAATCAAATTACCACATCTTTTGCAGTCAAAACAGCATCCACACAAGCAGCGTGTGCGTGCAGAGTCTGCTGCCTTGTCGACAATGTACCTTGTATGTAACTGAATGTAAAAAAAAAATGCATAGGCCCCTATCATTTATATTCATAGACTACCGTTCAAAAGTTTGGGGTTGGTAAGATTGTTCATCTCTTATGCTCACCAAGGCTGTATTTACTTGACAGTAATATTGTGAGATTATTAATTATTTCAAATATTTTCAAAATATGTTTTTAGTTTAATATATTTATTCAATTTTCAGCATCATTACTCATCTTCAGTGTCGTATGATCCTTCAGAAATCATTCTAATATGATGATTTGCTGCTTAAGAAACATTATTATCAATGTTGAAATCAATTGTGCCGCTTAATATGTTTGTGTAGACCATGATACATTTTTTCAAAATTAAAAAGAACAGAATTGACATAAAATAGAAATCTTCTGTAACATTATAAATGTCTTTACTGTCACTTTAGATCAATTTATGCATCCTTGCTGAATTTTTTAAATCTTACTGACCACAAACTTTTGAACGGTACACACTGAATACATTTACAGCTCATATTTGATACAAAGACATTTGTCCAGTTGTTACTGCCTACACCAAACTTGTGAATCTTTTTGAAATGACTATGAATATTTCAAATAGATACATTCATAGATATGAAAGGCTGTTTGTGTCTGTCTTTGTGTGTACAGCATAAATAATAGGCACATCATCCCTCAAAAGTTACACATATTACTAAACAGCCTTTCTCAAACAGAACACAAATCTGTGTCAAATACAGATCAGCTGACTTGCAACAAATTAACACATTTATCAGCATCTCTAATTAGACAAAAGGGCACCCATTTAATGGCCAAACACTTCAGTTTCTGGAGCTCACGTCACGTGATGTGGCCTTTGCTAATCAATGCTGTGGCTCCACTTCCCATCTGAAACCACATGACAGCTCTGATCAGAACCCACTATAAAACTCCAGCCCATCTCTGTCTGTTCATTGACAGGACGCACCGACCTCCGAGAGATCTTCACCATGCAAACAAGAACGTTGCTTCTGACTCTCACCCTGACACTGGGGTTTAGTCTGATGGCAACTGGAGAACCGCTCCACGCTCAGTGCAGTCATATGGTAAGATGCTGTTTGAATTTTAGAATTTTATTTATTTATTTTTTGTGCACATACATTGGAAAGATTGTTGCTTCTCAGTGTGTTTAAACTCAGTGGGGGTCATTCCTGTTATCCAGTAACATTTTGGCTTCATAATTTTTGAAAAAAAAGTTACATGTTTTTCATGTTTTTAGCATTCTACCAAAATAGTGACATGTTTAACTATTAGGAATGCATATTGGTCAAGCTCAGGGACTAAAAAAATAATAATTATGGGTAGATTCATTGTTCAGACACTGGCCGTGAAGGTATTCCACCCTGTTAGGGACATATACATAGTTATCGCAAAATGTTAATAATGTAAATGTTAAACAATAACAAGCTTTTCTTGGATAGTATATGTCCCTTATGCCATCATGGTATTTTTTTTTTCTTGAAACAATAACAAAACAATTATTGATGAATAGAATGTCTTGATCATTAAGAACAGGTACTTTTTGTACCCATTTTTGCCAAAAGGATGGTAAATAATAAAAATAATTTGTTCAAAAACATATACTGTATATGCTGTTAATGCTCCTCACCTCCCAAAATAAGACATAAGTATGCAAAACATTTAACGTTGCTATCAAATTATTATTTAAAAAATATTTGGTTCCACCCTGTTAGATGAGTCAGACAGGGTGGAACACCATAACAGTGGATGAGCTTTCCGTCATTGTCCTGCATGGTTTGCCATCAGTAATGTGTGGAACTGCACCTATATAAATATTGTTTTATATACAAACCCGATTCCAAAAAAGTTGGGACACTGTACAAATTGTGAATAAAAAAGGAATGCAATAATTTACAAATCTCATAAACTTATATTTTATTCGCAATAGAATATAGATAACATATCAAATGTTGAAAGTGAGACATTTTGAAATGTCATGCCAAATATTGGCTCATTTTGGATTTCATGAGAGCTACACATTCCAAAAAAGTTGGGACAGGTAGCAATAAGAGGCCGGAAAAGTTAAATGTACATATAAGGAACAGCTGGAGGACCAATTTGCAACTTATTAGGTCATTTGGCAACATGATTGGGTATAAAAAGAGCCTCTCAGAGTGGCAGTGTCTCTCAGAAGTCAAGATGGGCAGAGGATCACCAATTCCCCCAATGCTGCGGCGAAAAATAGTGGAGCAATATCAGAAAGGAGTTTCTCAGAGAAAAATTGCAAAGAGTTTGAAGTTATCATCATCTACAGTTCATAATATCATCCAAAGATTCAGAGAATCTGGAACAATCTCTGTGCCCAAGGGTCAAGGCCGGAAAACCATACTGGATGCCCGTGATCTTCGGGCCCTTAGACGGCACTGCATCACATACAGGAATGCTACTGTAATGGAAATCACAACATGGGCTCAGGAATACTTCCAGAAAACATTGTCGGTGAACACAATCCACCGTGCCATTCGCCGTTGCCAGCTAAAACTCTATAGGTCCAAAAAGAAGCCATATCAAAACATGATCCAGAAGCGCAGGTGTTTTCTCTGGGCCAAGGCTCATTTAAAATGGACTGTGGCAAAGTGGAAAACTGTTCTGTGGTCAGACGAATCAAAATTTGAAGTTCTTTTTGGAAAACTGGGACGCCATGTCATCCGGACTAAAGAGGACAAGGACAACCCAAGTTGTTATCAGCGCTCAGTTCAGAAGCCTGCATCTCTGATGGTATGGGGTTGCATGAGTGCGTGTGGCATGGGCAGCTTACACATCTGGAAAGGCACCATCAATGCTGAAAGGTATATCCAAGTTCTAGAACAACATATGCTCCCATCCAGACGTCGTCTCTTTCAGGGAAGACCTTGCATTTTCCAACATGACAATGCCAGACCACATACTGCATCAATTACAACATCATGGCTGCGTAGAAGAAGGATCCGGGTACTGAAATGGCCAGCCTGCAGTCCAGATCTTTCACCCATAGAAAACATTTGGCGCATCATAAAGAGGAAGATGCGACAAAGAAGACCTAAGACAGTTGAGCAACTAGAAGCCTGTATTAGACAAGAATGGGACAACATTCCTATTCCTAAACTTGAGCAACTTGTCTCCTCAGTCCCCAGACGTTTGCAGACTGTTATAAAAAGAAGAGGGGATGCCACACAGTGGTAAACATGGCCTTGTCCCAACTTTTTTGAGATGTGTTGATGCCATGAAATTTAAAATCAACTTATTTTTCCCTTAAAATGATACATTTTCTCAGTTTAAACATTTGATATGTCATCTATGTTGTATTCTGAATAAAATATTGAAATTTGAAACTTCCACATCATTGCATTCTGTTTTTATTCACAATTTGTACAGGGTCCCAACTTTTTTGGAATCGGGTTTGTGTGTGTATATATATATATATAATTTATTTAAAATTTTTTAGCTAAGTTAGCCGTAGCTCTTTGAGTGATCAACATTTAGCTATTCTAACCTTCTACAGATAAACAGAACTTTTATAACTATGTCAGATATGTTTTTACACATTTTTGACCGGACAAACATTCTTCATAACATAGCCTAACAGGGTGTAACTTTAAGAGTGGGACAAGCAGGATAACATTTCAAAAACTAAAAAAAAAAAGGTAGGAGTAAGAGTTGAAGCTTACTTCAGTTTGTACAGTTGAATTCCAGCAGGAAATATAAATAATGGTCTCTAAAAAATGGTCTCAATGGAATTGTGGTCTTTTTTGGAAGTTGAGAAAGTACATACTAACAGGGTGGAAGATGACTTCAGGGACACGGTAAATGAAGAAAATTGTAAAAAAATAAAATAAAAATAACTATAGTTTCACATGATTTATATGTATAATTAGAGGCAGTTTAGCCTAGTCTATAACATAATCTAAAAATATTTTGAGATTTTTATCATTTCATGGTTTATAGTTCTTGTGGAAGTTGATTAATTTGCACTGAGGACATGATAAAATTGAATGCATATATCAATAAAAAGGTGTGTAAAATACAAAATAGTATTTTTAATGTCTATTATATCTGTTTAAGTGATAAAGAAGACCTAAATATATAATTTAAGCCATTTCTTATAAATATGTGACTCATTTTATAGAAAATATGAGTAAGTAAATAACAGAGACAGAAAAGTCACTGTATAACAGGAACGACCCGTGTAATAAAAAGTAAGTGTGTCATTACTTGTCAGTCACATGGTAAAGGTCCGTTCACACCAAGAGCGATAACTGTAACAATAACTATAATGATAACTATAATAGCGTCCACACCAGCGGACAATAACATTCTGTTTATTCTAAGTGTGCAATTTTGTCTTCTGTCACATTAAGTGCTCGAGCTCTTTCAAGTCAGGTGGATTCTGATTGGCTCTCAATGTTTTTATTGTTCATGTAGAAAATATCGCTCTGCAAGTGATTCCAACGATATTGGTTATTCTCTGTGCCATTTTATTATAGTTGTAGTGTGGACTCTGCTATTCTTTTATTTAGAACGATTTTAGAACTATATCTTTATCGTTACAGTTATCGTCCTTGGTGTGAACGGCCCTTAATATTTTTATGTGTGGTTATCAGTATAAATATAGCCTAAAAGCCCGTCCACACCAAGGACGATAACAATAAAGATATAGTTCTAAAAATCGCTCTCAATATTAAAGAGAGAGCGTTCACACCACAGCTATAGAAACGATATCGATGGAAACACTTTCAGAATGATTTTATCCAGCTGATGATTGATAAAAACACTGACAGCCAATCAGAATCGATCCTGCTGTAACGATCTCGAGAATTTAAAGTGGAAGACAAGCAAGCGCTTAGAATAAACAGAACGATATCATCGCTAATAATCTCTCCAAGTATGGCTATTTTAGGGTGACCAAAGGTCCTGTTTTCCCAGGACATAGACATTTTGGTTATAGATAGTATTTTGTAATATAACAATTTTCTAACCATACAGAGGGGGCATACTTTAAATGTATTGAAATTAATAAGGCATCTTTGAGTAAACTTCGAGTATCATTTGAGTATCTCATTGCCGGGCCGAGTGTTCTGGTTTTCGGTAATCAAACTATGGTCACCCTAGGATATCTTCTACTCACCTCTGGATCTGCATAATCTGAACTCATCTTCCTGTGGACATATATAATCACTGTGCTCACTTGAAAATTCTGCGCCGTCCTCGATATGTCCACCGAGGATCTCGGAGCAAATTCTGTAAGGGTGCACAGTTCACTTCTTTGGTTAGCGACGTCATTCCAGTTATTTCATCCTGTCGGTCTTCAAAGTCGGGCGCAGAGTTACGGTCAGTAAACCCGCTAAATCTCTGAAATCAAGATTTCATCTCCAAGGCTGAGGATGGCCTTGATAAATGCGAGGTAATTATCTAATAAATCGTTCATCTTAAATGACTTTTTCCATTACAAACTCGCTGGACTTTTTATTTGTGACTGAAACATGGCTGAAACTGAAAGTTCATCTCTTGATGAACTTTCTCCCCCGGATTGTGCCTTTTTTAGCACTCCAAGACTCTCTGGTCAGGGTTACCATTTTAAAAACCAACAACTTCAAACGAATGTGTATTCCAGTTTTGAGGTACAGTTAATGAGTCAACATAGGTGCATTGATTTACAGGCCTCCGAAATTTAACAAGGACTTCATTCAACAGTTCTCTGAGTTCCTCTCGAATATTGTATCTCGTTGTGATAGACTGCTGATTCTAGGAGACTTTAATATTCATCTTTGTATGTCTTATTGAATCTTTTAATCTGTCACAATCAGTCGTTAGCCCTACTCATAATTTGGGGCACACTTTGGATTTGGTGTTGTCACATGGTTTTCCTGTAACAAATCTGAGAGTAGTTGATGCTGCTATTTCAGACCATTTGCCAATTGTGTTTGAATCTGTCTGTGTTTTTCCCACCTCTACTTGCTCTCAGTCTGTGAGTTACTCTCGTTTCATCCAACCTTCCACTGCCAGTTTATTTTTAGAGTACTATCAAGCCAACCTTGCGGACGCTGTCCTCTTCGATGAATTAAACACTGAAGAGATGGTGGAGGTTTTTACTAAATCCTGCTCCATTTCTTTAGACTGTTGCTCCCCTTAAGCCCAGGAAAGCTAAGGGAAAGGGCCCCGCTCAGCCTTGGTTAAATGATTTTACTCGCTCTCTTAGATAAAAGTGTCGTAAGGCAGAGCGGAAGTGGAAAAGAGAAACTCCAACTATCTTATGAATGTTTAACTGCATGCTTAACCACTTACCAAAAGTCAGTGAAAGAGGCAAAATCTAAATTCCTCTCAAAACTCATCACTGAAAATGCAAATCGGCCGAGAATGCTGTTTAAGACAATTGATTCAGTGCTAAAACCCTTACCAGCTCCTCTTGTTCCATCTCGGGAAACCTGTGAGAACTTTTTAAAAATTTTTGATGATAAAGTTTTGGCAATCAAGGCTTCCATTAAGCCAGCAATATATAATCCCCCCTTGATCTGTTCACCAACCGATTCACTAACTTGTTTTTATCTAGTTACCTCTGCTCAGCTAGTTGATATTGTTTCTAAGGCTAAATGTTCAAGCTGTGAGTCTGATGTCATCCCAACTCGTATTTTTAAGGAAGTGTTTGAAACTTTGAGCCCAGCTGTAACAGCTATTATTAACAGTTCTCTAGCAAATGGAATTGTCCCTGCTAGTTTTAAACATGCTGTAGTTCACCCTCTGCTTAAGAAACCCCATCTTGACCCATCTACCCTCAACAATTTTAGACCTATCTCCAAGTTGCCTCTTATTTCTAAGCTCTTAGAGAGAGTCGTGCATTGTCTGTTGAATACCTACATCAGTATATCCAATATTACTGATACTTTTCAGTCTGGTTTTAGATCAATCGGAAACTGCTTTGTTGAAGGTCAGCAATGACCTTTTGCAAATCCTCGATACCGGTTCGCACGCAGTGCTTGTCTTGTTGGATTTAAGCGCTGCTTTTGATACAATCTTCCATAGTATCTTGTTACATCGGTTGGAAAAGGTGGTGGGTATTCAGGGTGTCGCTTTGCAGTGGTTGGCCTCTTATCTCAAAGACAGAACCTTCTCAGTGAGCATGGGGTCGTCTTCTTCATCAGTTCCCCTATTATGTGGTGTGCCCCAAGGGTCCATTTTAGGCCCGCTTCTCTTTTCAATTTATATGCTGCCATTGGGTGCCATTTTTAAGAAATATAGGATCTTCTACCACTGCTATGCTGACGATACACAGTTTTATCTACCGGCAAAAACTGACAGTTCTTATCCCTTGGACGTTCTGTGTGACTGTTTTGAGGAGATCAAATGTTGGATGGCTAATAATTTTTTGCAATTAAATGAAAGCAAAAGCGAAATTTTGATTTTAGGCCCATTCAGGTCTTCTTCATCTCCTTTTAATATAGGTTCTATCTCCGCCAGTGTTCAACCTAATGTAAGGAATCTTGGGGTTACATTTGATTCGTCACTAAATTTTGAGAAACAGATCAGTTCAGTGGTAAAGGGCAGTTTCTTTCATTTGAGATCGATTGCGAAATTAAAACAGTTTTTGTCTCCAAAAGATTTAAAGACCGTAATCCACGTCTTCATAACATCACGTCTGGACTACTGTAATTCCCTGTACTGTGGCCTGCCTCAAACTACAATCTCTCGCCTGCAAATTATCCAAAATGCTGCAGCGAGACTTCTTACCGGCACAAAAAAGAGGGATCACATTTCTCCCATTTTAGCGACTTTACATTGGCTTCCTGTTAAGTTCAGAATCGATTTTAAAGTTGCCATAAATGTGACATCAGTATAACTTAATGCACAATATCATCACAATAGGCATATCTATTGTTAACTAAAATATTTTATTATTTTTTAAATAAAGCTGAAATAAAAAAAATATATAAATATTAGATGAAAATCTAAGTTTAAGATGAATGTCTCAAACTAAAATTTAAACAAAAATAAATGTAAGATATATAGAAATAAAAAAAGATAACACTAGGCCTATTTCAGTGTCCTTGTATGTAATAACACTAAATTATAACTAACCCTAAACCAAACCTCATTCCTAATAACCCTATAGTAAGTACATGCTGTTGATTAATATTGCTCAATACTTAATTGTATAATTACACTGTAACAAGGACATCTTTATAAAACTAATAAAAATTACAACAAAATTACTAGACAAACTAAAAAAGGGAAAAAAATAAAAGCTAATTCATAGGCTAATATTAATAGACATAATATTATGTAAATAATGCTAAAATATCACTGGATATTTTGTCCTTGCAGTTTTAAGATTGTGATTCACATCACATATATATATATATATAATAGTTATCTCTCTTTCAAAAAGTGTTTTAAGATTTTTTTCAGTCAAAATAGTAAGAATTTTGGAGGGGAAAAAACTTGAAAGAAAAAAACTTTCAACAAAAAAATGAAAAAAGAAAAGCAAATTTTACACCGTTGTATTTCACTCATGTTGTTCTGTATTGAAAAGTGTTACTTTGGGGTCTAAAGTACTTCATAATCTGATTTTTTTGTTTTGTTATATATTGACTAACAATAGCATACATAGATTTATTTTATACAGTGAACACAAAGTATTTGGACACATGCTTCAGAATGAATGAAAGTCAAAATATCTACAATACATTTTAAATAAAAATGCACAAGCACACTTTTCGAGCAAAATTTTTAACAAGAAAAAGAGGTTTTAAATGATAAAATAATAGATATGTTGTTTAAAATGAAGTTGAATAAAGGTTAGTTTAAAAGTTCTTTAAAAAGTGACATTCTGAGAAAGTTCCAGCATAATTTCATAATTTCTTCCAGTTGGAATTAAAAAAAAAAAGTTTCATTACACTTTTACTAAGATAAATCAACAATCTTAAGATGATTGAGCTGCATGCATACAAACCAAGACAAATCGTAAACGCATGACTAGCATCACAGGGCTTTGATCGTTGATCTCTATCATCCACCATGATAGACTGACTGACCCTCCACATACTGTACACTTTCATAAAGCTCATTTGATATGCATGATGCAAATATGTCAGTGGTCTGAATTCTGTCCTTTTATTCTCACACCAGATCCACAATCCAATTTACAAATTGGATTGTGTCCAATTACCAATTTACACCTATAATCACATGACATTACATTGAAAGCTCTCTCATTATTTGTCAGGCTCTTTGGGATCCCGTGCCAGGATGTTTTTGTGAGTCTGGTGAACCAGATCAAGGCCTGGAAGGGCATGTCTGGCTGTATGGCTGTTGGACAGAGATGCCTGTATAGGTAAGAGCATGTTTGCTACCTTTAATCCTAAGTATTAAACTTGTATTGACATGTACAGGTAGAGTACCATGCAAACGTTTTAGGCACGTTAGTGTTTTCACAAAAACATAAAGTTGTTTTTGAACTTTTTGCCATTTATTGTAATAATCCAGCAAGGTTTCCACAAGGAGTCTGACAACAGTATATTTGCCTAGAAATATATAAAAATCTAGTGAACTGTTGTCTTCTTCAGCTAGTTTCTGCCACACCGTTCCACATCGTGGCCAAACACACCTCCAGACAGTGGACCAGCAAGCAGGACCTGACCTTTCACCTAGTGGCAACCGAAGAATCTGTCTGTAGAGTGATGGTAAAATGCTCTGCTGCCAATATTTCTTTTCATAACATCAAGAACAAGTACACTGTAAACCCTAACATTCAAAATAATGAATTGGTTTGAGTAGAGCCAACTCAAACAAATTAGTTCAAACAAATTAACTTTTATAAGTATTTAGAACTTTCTTTTTCTTTTGAGTTCTCAAAACTGACCAATTTTAAGTAATCTGAATGGTTTCATTGTTTTGAGTTAATTTAGACTAACTTAAATTTAACCGAAACTGGGCTGGGATTTCTATTTCCCAGCACGCTTTGCCATGACACTCAAAAGGGTGCAAAGGTGCAAGAGTAACGTTAAGTGGGAGATTTAGTAGTGTTTAATGTTTTGTTATGCTAGTTTAGAAGAGTTTCTGTTATGTTGGTTTTTTTGTAGGGTTACCAATCATGGTGACGAGTGGAGCATGAGCTTAGTTTGAGAACAGATATACGTATGTTAAATGTTCTATATTGCTGTCCTCATTCAGCATGTGCTATGCTATGCTAATACTACCAAAGTTAAAACTACCTAGTTAAAGCTCAAGTTTCTACAACTAAAAATTTGAGATTACATGATATTTTTAAGTTAAATGAATTAGCTTAACCAAATATTTAAAGTTCAGATCAATTCAAATGTATGATTACAAAATAAAAATCTGCTAGTTCTGCTTACTTAAACTTTAAATTTCTTAACTTAAAAAATTTGAGGCAACTGATTGCCTCAATTTTTTTGAGTTTTACCAACTTATTCGGGTTTACAGTGTAGGTATGTAAGCTTGTTTCTGCCATGGAATAAAAAATAAAAAAGGTAATTGCGACTTCCTCACAATTTTTTCTCGCAATGGCGTTTATTTCAATTCTGACTTCATAACATGCAATTGCGAGTTATACTGTGAGATAAACTTGCAACTTTTTCCTCAGAACTGGACTTTATAACTCGCAATTGCAATATTTCACAATTCTGAGAAAGGAAGTCAGAATTGCGAGACTCGCAACTGTGAGAAAAAAAGTCAGAATTGTGAGTTTATAAATAATATATTTATTTCTCTCAGTTGCGAGTTGATATCCCACAATTCTGACTTTATAACTCAGAATTGCGACTTTATATCAAACAGTTCGGAGGAAAAAAAAAAAGCTTTATTCCGTGGCGAAAACAAGCTTCCATAAGTCGGAGATAGTGGGGTTAATAAATTTTGTTTCAAGAAATATGTAGGCCTATTGCTGGACTTATCACGCAAGAACTCAACATTCCCCCATAAGTGTTTTGTTCCATAGCCACCGTTTTGGAAAAAAGCCCCAGTACTTCAGGACTAATATTGTGCTAATCAAATCATGCGTAGCCTAAATACCCACCAACTTTCTTGTCATTTTGTGCCAGAACAAATTAGCTTTGGCACAAAAACATTTATCCAGTTGTTGCTATATTCAAACTCAAAGTACTTTAGCCAGCAAAAACACTTTTTTGTGTTTTTGTGTAAAAAGATCCTTAGCTTTCATGTAGGCTATACCATTCAATAGATTTTTTGAACAAAAAATACACTAAAAAACATAATATTGTGAAACATCGTTACGCTTTATCCTTGCTTACTCGAGGTATGCTGGTTCCAAAAACAAGTCCGGGAGTAAGTTCAGACAACTCAGAGTATGTTCCCGGTTAACACACAAGACATTCTCAACAGAGCGACGAATCGATGATTCACCATGGAAACAGACGCTAAGAAAGAGCACGCCGGTCTACTTCCTCTTCTTCTTTTGTTTAATGACGATTTACATAACCTACTTAGTGCACATCGCCACCTATTTGGTGGTTGTGCAATCATTTTTTCAATCTCTTCGTTTAATAAGTAATCTTTATTCACTAAAAATAAGGATTATATTGTTTGTTTGATGCTAAATAATTGAATGCAGATCAATGTGTGAGATGACAATATAATAAATATATTTGAATTGAATTAACATTTAAACATTACCTTGTTATAATAGTGCTTTAGAGTTAATATGATATTGTATATTATATAACTGTAACTATATAACAAATTTGGTTATATTAATATAACTATATTAATTATATAACACGCATTTGAATACCTCTTAAGCAAACTAACCCTGGAACATAACCTGCTCCGCTTACTTTTAAACATACCCAGGTATCTCACATAACCTGCTTTCTGGAATACCTCCCAGGGTTCCTCAAATCTTGCCCCAGATGGTCAATGCCCTGCAGAGTTTAGCTCCAACCCTGATCAAACACACCTGAGCAAGCTAATCAAGGTCTTCAGGATCATTAGAAAATCACAGGTAGGAGAGTTTGATCAGGGTTTGAGCTAAACTCTGCAGGGCAGGGCCCGTATTTATCAAGCTTCTCAAAGTGCCATTTTAGTCTTAAGTGCTGAGAATTCATGAAATTTACTCCTACTTTCAAACTTAAGTATAAAAGCAAGTTATCAAATTTCTTAAAGCTAAGAATCACTCTTACTCTCCCAGTTATTTAAGACAGCTCGAGAGGTCTCTCAAGTGGTTAGGAGTTGCCAGTAGGGGCTTGTGATGGCACTGAGGAGACAGAGACGTGTGCAAATCTTTCAAGAGAGGAAGAATGTTTTTGAAATGTTTGACAACGAGCAGTTAATCAAACGGTATCGTTTGGACAGAGCAGGCATCATTTTCGTTTAATAAGTAATCTTTATTCACTGAAAATAAGGATTATATTGTTTGTTGCTAATTAATTGAATGCAGATCCATGTGTGAGATGACAGTAAACTAAATAAATATATTTGAATTGAATTAACATTTATACATTACCTTGTTATAATAGTGCTTTAGAATTTATATATAATATTGTATATTATGTAACTGTAACTATATAACAAATTTATTTATATTAACTATATTAATTATATAACACGCATCTGAATACCTCTTAAGCAAACTAACCCTGGAACGTAACCTGCTCCAGATAGTGAGTTGCTATGGCTACTTACATACCATGAAAGTTACCTCCGTTTTTGGAACTGAAAGTTGAGGTTATCTGCTTACTTACTCTTAAACATACCCAGGTATGTCACATAACCTGCTTTCTGGAATACCCCCTGATCCTCAATTGGTTCCTCAAATCCTCCAGGACCGGTTTTGAGGAACCCTGATTTAGGCAGTATGTCGTAATTACTGTAAATAAGACATGACAACACGTGACACTGTACTTGGAGCTGTTCAGGTCCTCTGACTTTGTCAGCAGTGGTTGTCGGTCAAGTGGTATAAGTCGTAGCTCTCAGAAAATTACGAGTCTAAAGTTGTAATTACGAGTTCTACGATCAGGTGAATGCTTTTTAGAAGTCAGAATAATTACGTGAAAAAGCGTTCACGTCCTCATAGAACTCAGAATCATATCAACCACAGACCCTATGGCCAGCTTCAAATCCGATCTTCAAGCAAAAAGAACTGGATGAATATTTGAATGCTACCGATCCTGATCTGAATTCTGACTTGTGATGCAGCCTGAATCATAATCGCATCGTGTTCGTTTGTTGGCCAGAGGAGAACTGAGCGACTGAACCTGGTTTCTCCCAAGGTTTTGTCCCCATTCTGTGACCTGATGGAGTTTTCCTTGCCACTATCACCGGCTTGCTTAGTCGGGGACACTTAATATTCAACAATATTATTGATCTAACTGCATTGACACCATTGTATGAGAACTGAACTGAGCTGGATGATGACATCACTGTTTTTTGCAGAACTGCTTTATATATGAAATGAATTAATTTAATAATTGATGATCTTTACAATGGAACTGAAATCAACACTGAAGTGACTTCAGCCGAACAACAGCTGAAATGCATCATTTTATCACTGTAAAGCCGTTTTGAAACCATCTATATTGTATAAAGCGCTATATAAATAAAGGTGACAGTGTTGCCGTAATTCCAAATCCGAGGATGCAAACAGCTCCGAGTAGAATGTCACCTGTTGCCATCTCTTAATTACGGTAATTACAACATGCCGTGAACGCAGCAATGTAGATTTTTGCTGTAGTGAAGTTGCAAAAGTTTGCGTAAAGAAATAATGGTGAAAAATTTAGACATTTACATATACATATAATTCCAAATTAAGAGCATAATGTTAGGCCTGCTACTTAAGGGAAATGTTAGTTAAAAAAAAAGTTACACTTTTACTGTTCCCAGATCCTTAAAAAAGGCTTGGGGTGAGGATTAAAAAAACACAAACTTTTGAATATGTTTTTACCAACACTATCTCACGACCAATTTGTGTATTTTACGAGTTGGCAGTGACGGGTAGGTTTAGGGGTGGGGTTAGGGGTATGTCATTCGTACGAATTCATGCGAATTGGGCAACTCGTAAAATATGTATGAATTGCCGTGAGTTCGGGTTGTTTTTTACATAAAACTTGTGAATCTCTTCCTCACATTCAGCTAGAAATGGATACATTCTACTTATATGATCACATGACAAAAATTAGAGTTGCCTAGATAAAGGGTGTGTGTCTCACCCCATGTTCCACTACTGAATCTGTATTCTATATTACCTAAAATGTTGATGTCATCTCTTTTGAAAACTGCTGAAGCACAAAGTAGCTAACTATTCCTTCTCAAGGATTTTCATAATTTTGGCTTCATTTTTTTTTCCACTGTCACAGGGATATGCCATCTCAAAAGCATGGGCCAGGCTGGAAGACAACGGCACAACCTACTGCACCCTCTACAACCTCGTCGAGGGTGAGACTGTTTAACGTGCCATGTGACTGTGCTACATGCTATGATGGTTTTGATAATATATAGCTCTTTCTTGTCCAGTCATGCAGAGAAACCATTAAATCGTCTTTTCTGTGCATTTGCAGGCAGCGGGCTGGTGGATGCAGCGGGCTATAAGGAGTACACAAATGAATGGATCTGTCTGGAGTACTCAACTGCCAACTGCACCATCTACTGATGAGATCTGTTGGTCTTTGATATGATTTAATACACTGACAAGACCATAAAACATTTATGAATCACTCTTTATTCTCCAAGTATGGCTTTTAGTATTTCTGCAATCTCTCATATACAGTTCTGTTACTAATGCTTGACAGGATCACAATGTTTGAGAGCAAAATGCGTTATTGTTTTAAAGGCAAGTAAACATAAAAACAGTTGTGTTGAATTGCACCATTTTAAAGTATTGTTTTTGTTCAAAATGTCTCCATTGCAATTTTATTTGATTATTTACAACATGATCAGGTTCAGGAAATGTGTCTCTCCATTAAAATCCAATAGCATACTTCCAGTATGGGAGGTGGGTTTATAAGAGACTTATATAGGTTGGCTTTTGATTTGGCCTGTGAACAACCACCTAGCAACCCCCTAGTTACCACCCACAACACCCTAGCAATCGGAATTTGCCTAGCAACCACAGAGCAACACTCTGGCATCCACAAAGGATGGCATTTTTTTTTTTTTTCAGAAAATGTAAAAGAAAAAAATCTTGTTACTGATAGTATCTGAGAAATACATAGTCCAAAATATGATCAAATAAGACTGAGATCTAATAAAGAAATGAATAAATATAAAACAAATACGAAACAAAAGACTGTTTATTTGCTATGCAGAGCTGATTGGCATTTGATTCACAACAGCATATCTTGGACTGATTAAAAAAAAAAAAATTAGGTGCTCTGAAAAGATTACACAAAGAACAAAATCATAGTCATAATTTACTTGACCTTACTAACAATATGAATACTAGCTGACAATATTAGGATTTCTGGAGCCTCTCTCGATTTTTCTCACTGTGATAGAAGTCGTTGCTCTGTGTTCTGAAGGAATGAAACTTTCGATCTGAAAGGACAGAGAGCATTATAAAAGTTATTTAGGCCTAATTTGGTGTTTACATCATAGCCTATTTATATCAGTGCAAAAATTTAAAACAATGAAACATTATACAGTAAAATGAATTATAGGCTATTTAATATAAAGAGCCATTCAAATAACTGGTGTATCAGTGATTTTTGCGGATAGGCTATGAAGTCAGTTCTCTTCTGGATGTCCAGATGTGCCTATATAATTAGTCTCTTTATGCAATGTTTTGTTTTAAAATGTGCTCTTTCTTTAAAATAAATGCCACCATATGTCATACATTTTAGGCTATCTTAAAGTGTGGTTACATTTACCATTGTTCTGCAAATTGTCACGGTCGAAGTCATGTGCAATTGGGAATGTTGTGTGAGGGAGAGAGTTTTCCCCATGCAGATTTTTTTGCATCAGAATCAAGTAGGTCATATGAATACGCCGAGTTGACCAATAGAAAGCTGCTTGGTTTGAAAGTGACTTCTGTGTGATCTGTGCTTCATACATTGATACACCTTTTTTGCCTGTCAATTTTCACTAATGTGACCTCACCTTTAGTTCACCCAAAAATTAAAATTCTGTCATTAATTACTCACCCTCATGTCATTCCAAACACGTAAGACTTTCGTTCATCTTCAGAACACAATTGAAAATATTTTTGATGAAACCTGAGAGATTTCTGTCCCTCCGTTGGCAGCTACACAACTACCACTTTGACGCTTCAAAAAGTTCATAAAAAGATCATATCCATTGACATGGTTGTTTTATTTCAGTCATGTTTTCCTCAGTTGGTCTGTGTTCATGAGTAATCATCCTGTTCACCTGTCGTTTCATTAATCATCTCATTAGTTCCCTTTGTTTGTACCATATACCCTGAGTTCTCCTTCATTCTCTGTCCGTTCTCGTCAGTGTTACATCAATATTTACGTGGTTGTGTTCTCCGTGTTATTCTCCTGTTTATTTGTGTTTGAAGTTATAATTAAAGACTATTTTGTTTATTCCTTCATCGTGCGCTTCACTACAGCCACCACTCGTGACAGAAGAACGGACCCAAACACTTTAATTATTTAAAGTGGAGCAGGGAGACCGTCCACTGGAAGACCACACGCAGATCGCTCGCTTTGTGTCTTAGCATGCCAGCCTGAGCGAGTGGTCCAAGGCACACCTGCCAGCGGACGGTCCCAGGGAAAACTTCGCCGCCTTCATGGAGTGGGTGCTGGTGAACAATGACTCCGTTCACCATCAGCCTGGCAGAGAAACACACCAGCCTCAATCTACATCCAAAAACCAGCCACCCACCACCGACGACCGGCACAATGGAGATGCGAGAGCCCGCTGCAGACAGTGGACTTCAGCCTGCCGTGAAGGACGTGCCCGAGCCTGATATGAGGACAGAGAATGACATTGCCCCGGAGCCTGAGCCATCAACACTGTGCGTCGCAGAGGGAGCATTAGGGGAGTACGAGGACTGGGAGGAATCCCCAACCCACAACCCCACCATGGTGGATATGTTCGCTATGGCCACTGGAACATTTATTGGATTATTGAAGGTGTTTGTAGATACATTACCCCTGGCTACTCCTGCTCTGGGCTCACCCTTGGCTCCTCCCATCTTCCACTCCCCCATGGACTGTTTTGTATTTTATTGACTGGTTTTGTCCCTCTCCTCTTCCATGTCCTCCAGAGTAGAGGTCTTCACGGAGGACCTGAGGACCCGACTTGGGACCTGTAAGGTTCTTGCGGAAGCTCAAATGTGCTGCATCCATTTACCACAACTGATGTGTGAGTTGATGAATGTTTATATGTGAATAAAAGCATAAATTCAGTCTGTTCATGTAAAGCATTCGTGTCTCTTCAGAAAATTTTGGACTAAACCACTCCATTCTATGGATTAGTTTTAAGATCTCTGAACTTTTTGAAGTGTCAAAGTGGTAGTTACATTGCTTCCAATAGAGGGTCACAAAGCTCTCAGATTTCATCAAAAAAGATCTTAATTTGTGTTCCAAAGATGAACGAAAGTCATACGGGTTTAGAACGACCTTACATAATGTACCGTTATGTTTTATTACCTTAGAATTAGCCATTTCTATCTACATACACCGCGGGTCCACTTACAGTGAAATCGCCATTTTGTGTTTCTACAGTAGCCCTAAATGGACAAACTTCTCTACAGAGCGCTAGTCACTCACTGCTCTCTCCGACGATGACATTTTTGTCCTGTGTCGGCCCCTGTAGCTTCTCTATGTGCTCAGAAAGGGAGGGGTGAGCGTTGGAGGATGCAATTCACAACCTCACCACTAGATGTCGCTAAAATTCACACACTGCACCTTTAAAGGCTGTTTAGTAAAGCGATACAATTTTGATGCTTTTGATTGGCTCTCTTGTTTGTATTTGCAGCGCATCACGTCTGCTAATTACATCAATCCACAATCCCGCTGAAAACTTTAGGCTACAAATGTGTTCCAGTGCTGGAAATTTAAAAATCATTTCATTCAGAAATCTGTATTTAAACTCAGAATGATCTCAAATTAAAAAGAGGTGCTAAAGTCTGATTTTGTGTTGGCTGTTAATTATTATAATCTTAATTCAAGTGATGAAAGATTTTGAAAGTATGACCCTGCCTGGTTTAAATGTTTGAAAATAATTAACAGTTGAAAACATTTGTTAGAAATTTATAAAATTAATGAAAAAGTAAGCAAATGTAATCAGTTACATTACTTTAATGAAGTAACTGAAATAGTTACACTACTTGTTACATTTTAAATAGGGTAACTTGTAATCTGTAACCTATTACATTTCCAAAGTAACCTTCCCAACACTGGATATATGTAACAGTAGTGAAAAAAAGTATTGCAACTGCCGACTTCATGTGTAGAAATAATTGTGGGACACTGGACTGTATAAACTATAAAAATATATCCTATAGCATATAAAAGGTGAAAAGACTAAAGAATTACCTGACGCACAAGGAGCTCCATCTCAGATGAATTAGGATTACTGGACAGATCAACCACAGATATGACAGCTAACCTCATGCCAGTAATTACTGAAGGGCCTATGAGAAGATTGACATCTTATATTAAAAATTTAACTAAAAAAAAAGTTTTGTCATAATTTACTCACCCTCATGTCGTTCCAAATCTGTATGACTTTGTTTCAAAGTCAGTGTACTGTTTCGTTTTGGACCGGATTGACTTTCATTAAACAGTTAATCATTTTTATTAATTTCTTTTGTTTTCCACAGAAGAAAGAAAGTCATACAGGACTGCAACAACATAAGGGTGAGTAAATGACAGAAATGTCATGTTTGGTTGTAACTATCCCTTTAAACTAAAGATCACTGCTAACATGTTTATTTGAAATCCACAGCTAAGTCAACTGACACAATGTAGGCTGATTAAAATTGATTTGTTGTGTTATACCAACTAGCAAAATATGACATACCAGGCTGCTGTGTTGATGGCGCAGTCCAGCTTTCTGATGTTGTTTCTGCTGTCAATTCTGTGGTTGTAGGATCACCTGTGAGTTACACAATAACCAACATTAACCAAACAGAAAACTGGTTTTTAAGTGAATATATAAATGGAAAGGTCAATATTTAATATTTATCATAAAAACACTCTTTCATAAACTGAACAAGTAAGCCTGTTGAAAGGGTAAAGGCTTTGCCAGCAAAATGTTCATCCTTGACCTGAATGTATGAGTAATTCTCCAGTATTTTAGTCACTTTGAGTAGCAGTAAGAGTTTGATCAATCACTCACCAGTAGTGCTCAACTCTCCCACAGAAAAAAACAGAAATCCAACAAACAGGATGAAGTGGAACATTTTCTCCTTGCTTTTGCAAATGATCCTTTTGGAGGAGCGTGTATGGATACGGTCAGTGACTCTTCAGGTTTTTAGGCTGTATGAGGGTGTGTCCCATGGGTTTCCATAAATACAGAGACTGAACACACCCTAGCATTGCCAGCACAAACACAATGGGTCATAGACGGAAGTTACTCTCTTTTTTTTTGACTTGATGCCTTCGATTCATCATGGGCCAAAACATTTGATAAATGTAGGGTTTTATTGGTTCTTTTATTGTTATGCTGCCACATAACACAATCATATAAGTACTGAAATGAAATGAAGACCTGTGGTTGTAATTCCAAAGGAAAGAGGTTCAGTGAAAAACAGTTTTTGAAAGTTACTCTTATGCTCACCAAGGCTGCATTTAATCAAAATTACAGTAAAAATAGTAATAATGTGAAATATTATTACAATTTAAAGAACTGTTTTGAATGCAATTTATTCCTGTGATCAAAGCTGAATTTTCAGCATCATTACTCCAGTCTTCAGTGTCACACAATCCTTCATAAATCCTCTGAATATGCTGATTATTTATGGACCATTATGTAATAATAATAATAATAATAATAACGGAGCAGTAAATCATCATATTAGAATGATTTCTGAAGGATCATGTGACACTGAAGACATCTGGAGTAATGATGCTGAAAATTCAGCTTTGACCTCAGCTATAAATGTCATTTTACCATATATTAAAGTAGAAAACAGTTCTTTAAAATTGTAAATATATTTCACAAAAATGCTGTTTTTACTGTATTTTTTAATAAATTTCAAATAAATGCATCCTTGGTGAGCATAAGAGACTTCTTTCAAAAACATAAAAAAGTCTTAATCATTCCAAACTTTTGACAGGTAGTATATAATCAAACTATGTTTACAGTAAAGTCTGAAGTAATAACACTTTTCTGGGAAATTAAAACACACACACACACAATGAATATTAAACAGCCAAAGTCATTTTAAAGATAACATTGAATTGAATAAATTAAACATTAAGATGGAATAACTGGAATAACAAGAACGGTGGTATAATTAAAATCAATAGCTTCCTGGTTGGTAGGCACACATTGTTGCTCAGATTGGGCTCTGGACCTGTCTAAGGGCTCTTGCACTTGCTGCTCCTGCTGCTGCTGCGGGTGCTGGGCGGCAGAGATCCCTGTGGGGACGTGACGGAGAGACCCAATCCCAGATCCACTGTCTTCACTGGGGGGGACTGGACAGATTGGCTTCTGGCACTGCTGCTGGCCGATGGATTTGAAGATCTGATATGCATGTGGGGAACAAAAGACAACAATCAGGACTTTCCACTTCATGCATATTTGTCTGGTTTAAACGGTCACACTTGACTGGCTGTAATAGCAGCAGACGTACACGTGGAATATAAATGGCAATAGTTCATGGTTGAAAGCATGATTATGTGAATACCGATGGAGTGAAGCAGAACTGCGGGCTGAGTTGATCTTTGAGCTCAGACGGCTGGATGGAGTGGAAGCAGGAGAGGGCAGCGACAGACCAGCCTGCAATGAGGAACATAACCATTACAGTTCATTAGTAGCTTCATTTATATGCAACAAAGCAAGTAATGATGACTAAAATAATCACACAAGAATTCCTCTGATAATTGACCCCACTGTAAAAATGTGAAAATACACTTCCATTCAAATGTCCGGGGTTGGTAAGATTTGTTTAATGTTTCTGAAAGGCTGCATTTATTTGATCAAAAATGCAGTAACAACTTTAATATTATGACATATTATTACAATTTAAAATAAATGTTCTGTATTTATATATGGAAAAAGGTTGTTTATTTATATGATCCTTCAGAAATCATTCTAATATGCTAATTTAAAGGAACATTTCTTATTATTATCGATGCTGAAAATAGTTGTGCTGCTTCGAAACCATGATCATTTTTTCAGGATTCTTTGATGAATAGAAACAAGAACAGAAGAACAGCATTTATTTTAATTTAATGCATAATTTCTGAATAAAAGTATTACATTTTTAAAAAAACGTGCTGACTCCAAACTTTTGAATGGTAGTGTATTTGCTTTTAACTTATCACAATAATTTTAGAAATGTATATGTCAAAGTATTTGAGAAGTGCAATTAACCTATCCTTGCTTGAATTTACTGCCACTTTGTATCACTTAGACAAAGCAGCAATTACATTTTTTCAATGACTACATGTTTCTTATAGATCATGGTGGGTAATTTTTCCAATCAACCTGTACCTGCATAAAACATATCTGTAATGTAGATGCCAGGTCAGGATTTTCCTCCATGGCTTCCAGGAGCATCTTATTTAGGCTTTTATTTAAGTCTCTGAGTTCTCGTAGCTCAATATCACGTTCCTCAAACGTCTTCTCTTTGGTGTTCTTTGCAGACCGAATTTCCCTGGTATATTTGGCACACTGTGAGACAAGAATAGGATGAGATCATGCGCTTTTTAGATGGCAATCTGTCTTATATTGGATAATCACAACAATATGGGCATAATAGGTCATTACTGGCCATATATACATACATATAAATATATTCCTGTCATGACAGCTCTCGGAGTGTTTCACATGGTAATGGATATGACAATGTTAATATGTTTGGTCATATTACGTTAATATGTTAATATATCTGCTACGCTCCTGCTGCTGCAGAGCAAGTATGGGACTTGCTACTGCAAATACACACACAATACGCTGTAAGACATGCTGCTGCTGTACAATATAACAATATGAATTTCCTGTAGCAGATCTATACAGGTGGAGCTGGGGAAGGTGGAGGGATTCTGAAAGTGTGCAGCAAACTGCTACAGCAAACACTGACCAAGTATTTGAAAGTTGAGCAGCGACCTCATTGGCTGCTGATGCAACAGGAACCAATCAGCTGTGCCCTATAGAGAAGATGTGGGGCCTCATTTATAAAATTTTGCGGCAAGAATTGCTTAGATTTTTTATAGTAATAAAAATCATTTAGTTCAGTTAGAGAACAGACACTACAATTAAAAACGTCTCGGTTACGTATGTAACCCTCGTTCCCTGAAGGAGGGAACGGAGACGTACGTCGGACGTCACCGACAAATTGGGATCACTTCTGGGAGCCCCTATCAGCTTCGAGTGTATAGAGAACGGGCCAATGGCCATTGGCGTGCGAGATTTGCATCTCGCGCTCCGCCCCGCATCGCGGGTATAAAGCGGAAGCGGATGCAGCGCACATTTGTTTTTCACTGAGGAGCCGAACTAGTGACTCGGCCGCTGCAGTGATGGTACAGCAACTGTGGCGACGGGACGTACGTCTCCGTTCCCTCCTTCAGGGAACGAGGGTTACATACGTAACCGAGACGTTCCCTTTCAGTCGGTCACGTTCGACGTACGTCGGACGTCACCGACGAATTGGGATCCCTATGGAAAACGCCACAGTTACTACCACTTCCAGCGCCCAGCGAAAGCCCCTCAGACCCCCGTCTGTTCGGGGCGGGGAACTTACGCAGGGAGAGTCACTGCTGCTGTTCCGCAAGACCCACTCAGCAGAGTATTGGATAACGCTGGGAAAGCGTGCCCCGGGGGGCCGCTGCGGAAGCCACATCCTACCCGTAGGGAGGTATCATGTGGAATATACATGTATGGACTGGCCGTGGGCAGTACAACATACGGAAGTCCCAGGGGTGGCCCCGGCCAATGCAGGCGGGAGACTACACCGCACAGAGACGGCAGAGCGAGCTCTGCCAAGGGAAAGACACGGGCTCGCCGTAGGGAGCCGTACCGTGGAAGAATACACATATGGGACCGCCGTAGGGGTCACAACATATGGATACCCAGCCTAACACAAGTTCCACCAATGCATACGAGTGTTAGACCTGGCGTCGGACGCTCCGCCACGTCTGACTGCCACGGGTTGCGGAGGACTCAACAGGGTTCGCCGTGCTGGGGAACTCGACTGGAGCATATCAGCGCACGTATCCGGTCCATGAGGAGGGGAATGGCGCAGCAAGCCGACACTAGAACGGGCCCTTCGGTGTTACTGGCTATTTGAAGCGAGCACACGGGAAGAAACCGGCTCTACACGGAGGCTATAGAATCTAGCGAACGTGTTAGGTGTCGCCCAGCCCGCAGCTCTACATATATCTGTCAGCGAGGCGCCGTGCGCCAGCGCCCAGGAAGAGGCCACACTCCTAGTGGAGTGGGCCCTCAACCCAAGCGGGCAGGGCACGCCTTGGGTTTCATACGCCAAGGCGATGGCATCCACTATCCAGTGAGCCATCCTCTGCTTGGAGACAGCCTTTCCCTTCTGCTGGCCTCCGTAACAGATGAAGAGCTGTTCTGAGGTCCTGAAGCTTTGCGTTCTGTCCACGTAAGTCCGCAGAGCGCGAACGGGACAGAGAAAAGCCAGGGCTGGGTCTGCCTCCTCCGAAGGCAGCGCTTGCAGGTTCACCACCTGGTCCCGAAAGGGAGTGGTGGGAACCTTGGGCACATATCCGGGCCGGGGTCTCAGGATTACATGAGAGTTACCCGCCCCGAATTCCAGGCACGATTCGTCGACCGAAAATGCCTGCAGGTCCCCTACCCTCTTGATGGAAGCCAATGCAGTCAGGAGTACTGTCTTCCAAGACAGGATTTTTAACTCTGCTGACTGCAAAGGCTCAAAGGGAGCCCTCTGTAATGCGGTTAGCACCAGGGGCAAATCCCAAGAGGGTATAGAGTGAGGGCGAGGCGGATTTAATCTCCTCGCCCCCCTCAGGAACCTGACGACCAGATCGTGCTTTCCTAGGGACTTACCTTCGACCATGCTGTGGTTTGCGGCGATAGCGGCAACATACACTTTGAGGGTGGAGGGAGACAGCCTTCGCTCCAACCCTTCTTGCAGGAAGGAAAGCACCGAGCCGATCGAACATCTTCGGGGGTCTTCTCGTCGAGAAGAACACCACTCGACGAACAGGTTCCACTTCAACGCGTAGAGGCGCCTCGTAGAGGGGGCTCTGGCGGAAGTGATGGTGTCTACCACAGTCTGTGGTAGGCCACCTAGAACCTCCGCGTCCCGTCCAGGGACCAGACATGGAGTTTCCAGAGGTCCGGACGCGGGTGCCACAGGGTGCCCCGTCTCTGAGTCAGGAGGTCCTTCCTCAGAGGAATGGGCCAAGGAGGTGCTGTCGCGAGGAGCACTAGTTCCGGGAACCAGGTCCGGTTGGGCCAGTATGGTGCAACTAGCAAGACCTGCTCCTCGTCCTCCCTGACCTTGCACAGTGTCTGCGCAAGAAGGCTCACTGGGGGAAACGCATATTTGCGTAGGCCCCGGGGCCAGCTGTGTGCCAGCGCATCCGAGCCGAGGGTCCCCCCGGTCAGGGAATAGAACAACTGGCAGTGAGACGTGTCCGGGGCGGCAAACAGGTCTACCTGTGCGGTCCCGAAGCGACTCCAGATCAGCTGAACCACCTGGGGATGGAGTCTCCACTCTCCTGGGAGCACTTGCTGTCGTGAGAGCTCGTCGGCTGCACGATTGAGCAGGCCCGGGATATGAATGGCACGAAGCGACCTCAGATGCTTCTGACTCCAGAGGAGGAGATGGCGGGCGAGTTGTGACATGCGGCGGGAGCGTAGACCCCCCTGTTTGTTGATGTACGCAACGGCCGCAGTGTTGTCCGTACGGACCAGAACGTGCTTGCCTCGTAGCGGCCCTTTGAGGCGGCCCAGCGCAAGACGAACTGCTAACAACTCGAGGCAATTGATATGCCATTGCAGTTGAGGCCCCGTCCACAGACCCGAAACTGCAAGCCCGTTGTACGTGGCCCCCCAGCCGGTGGATGAGGCATCCGTGGAGACCACAGCATGCCTGGACACTTGTTCTAGGGGAACTCCTGCCCGTAGGAACGAAGGGTCCAACCACGGACTGAAGGTTTGGCGACATTTCGGTGTTACTGAGACACGGAATGAGCCGCTCTGCCACGCCCATCTCGGGACTCGGTCGTGTAGCCAGTGTTGAAGCGGCCTCATATGAAGCAATCCGAGCGGCGTCACTGCGGCTGCGGATGCCATATGCCCCAGGAGCCTCTGAAAATGTTTCAGTGGTACCGCTGTCCTGCATTTGAACGAATTCAAGCAGTTCAACACCGACTGGACGCGCTGCTCTGTGAGTCGCGCTGTCAGATTGACCGAGTCCAACTCCATACCGAGAAAAGAGATCCTCTGCACGGGGCAGAGTTTGCTCTTTTCCCAGTTGACCTGAAGTCCCAACAGGCTGAGGTGACTGAGCACCATGTCCCTGTGTTCGCACAACTGCGCCTTCGACTGAGCCAGAATCAGCCAGTCGTCGAGGTAGTTGAGAATGCGAACACCACGCTCTCTCATGGGAGCAATGGCCGCCTCCGCGACCTTCGTGAAGACACGGGGCGACAGGGACAGCCCGAAGGGTAGGACTCTGTACTGATATGCCCGTCCCTCGAACGCAAAGCGTAGGAACGGTCTGTGTCGAGGGAGAATCGAGACATGAAAGTACGCGTCCTTCAGGTCGATCGCTGCAAACCAATCTTGGGGACGGATGCACCTGAAGATGCGTTTCTGCGTTAGCATTCTGAACGGCAGCCTGTGAAGGGACCGATTCAAGAACCGCAGGTCCAAGATTGGCCGTAACCCGCCGCCTTTCTTGGGTACAATGAAGTACGGGCTGTAGAAGCCTGTCTTCATATCGGCTGGAGGGACCGGCTCTATCGCGTCCTTCGCCAGTAGGACTGCGATCTCCGCCCGTAGCACGGGGGCGTCCTCCTTCGACACGGAGGTGAAGTGAACGCCCCTGAACTTGGGGGCGTTCCGACTCGGACGGCATCGCGGCCCGAAGTGGGGTCTGAGTGCGCAATGCAACACTTACCTGCTTCCGCTGAGGGGGTGCACGGGTGTGCGGAGGCCTCTTGTGTGCGTCCTGGACACAGCCAGCACCCCCTGCTGGCGATAAGAGAGGCACCGGAGGGTGACAAGGCATGGGAGCGCCGTACACCGCCAAGCGCGCTCTCTTGGCACCCAGAGATTTTAGAAACAGCTCTTTTTTTGAAGTTTTGGGTACCACTGGCACGAAGGCCAGTGGCGGAACAGAAACCAAACAAGAACATAGAATTCTCTCCCGGCCCTCCAGCGGGAGAAGGAGCGGTGCTGTCACCACCTCCTGAAGAGCTGTCTCCTCCATCTCTGGGTGGCCCGTCTCAGGGTCTCTTACGACGGCGCTTGCCACCTGGCTTGGCAGCGGCCTGAGCGGGCTGGACGGCCTTCCCGCGGCCGGCTCCACGCCGTTGGCCTGGTGGAGGCTGCTGCTGGGCTGGGGCGGGAGCGGGGGCGGCGGCGGGCGGCCGCCCTCGGCGACGAGCAGGCGAAGGAGCTGCGGCCGGCGGCTGGGCAGCAGCTGACCGCCGGGGCAGGATGTGTTTGATGGCCTCCGTCTGCTTCTGGACAGTCGAGAACTGCTGGGCAAAGCTCTCGACCGCGTCGCCGAACAGCCCAACCTGGGAAATGGGGGAGTCCAGGAACCGATACTTATCAGTCTCCCTCATGTCGGCCAGGTTGAGCCAGAGATGTCGCTCCTGGACCACAAGAGTGGACATCGCCTGACCAATGGAACGGGCGGTGACTTTCGTCGCCCGGAGGGCGAGGTCCGTCGCCGTCCGGAGCTCCCGGAGGAGCTCTGGGTCAGGTCTACCCTCGTGCATGTCCATGAGTGCCTGGGCCTGGTGCACCTGGAGCAACGCCATGGCATGCAAGGCGGACGCAGCCTGTCCACAAGCCTTGTAAGCCTTCCCAGTTAGACTGGAGGAGAACTTACAGGCCTTGGATGGGTGGCGTGGGTCTCCGCGCCAGGTGGAAGCGGACGCCGGACACAGTTGCATCGCAACCGCCCGTTCCACCGGCGGGATCCCCACGTACCCCTTGGCTGGCCCGCCGTCGAGAGTAGTGAGGAGGGAGGAGCCACTCGGCCGGTTTCTGGCAGAAAAAGGTGCCGTCCACGACCTCGTGAGCTCCTCATGCACTTCCGGGAAGAAGGGCACCGGGGCGGGACGCTGAGAACCAGCGCGAGCCGCCCCGAGAAACCAATCATCCAGCCTAGAAGGCTCGGGACACGGTGGAGGGTTCCACACGAGCCCGACCTTTTCGGCGGCCCGGGAAAGCATAGCCGTCAGCTCGGGGTCCGTCTCGGACAACGCCACTCTCCCAGAGGGAGGCAACGCAGCCGGGTCTTCATCCCCCGAGGACTGAAACTCCCCCTCCGATGCAGCGATCGACATCCTATCCTCTGCTGGAGCTCCAAAGGTCACCGTTGGACCACCTCGAGAGGGGCCAGCGACTTCCTCCGGAAGCTCAACCGGCTGCGGCACTACAGAGGGTTTAGGGGCCCACGGAGGCTGGCTCGGCGGGTGTGCCCTAAACGTGATCCTCAGGTCACCCTGGCTATTCGCCGAAGTATGTCTATCCTGCTGGGCAGGGATAGCACTAGATCGGGGCATAGGTAAGGGGACTCCACCCCCCCGAAGGTAGGCGAGTCTCGACCTTAGCGCCGAGATAGTCATGTTCCCGCAATGGGAACACGAGCTATCCACAAACGCTGCCTCGGCATGTTGAATACCCAGACATGTCAGGCAGCGATTGTGACCGTCAGCTGGTGACAGGGAACGCCCGCATCCATGAATGACATCTTGAAAAAGACGCAATTTCACACCCGTGTTGCTCTTTTAGAAGAAGCTCTTTAACGTGCTGAAGCACCCAGGAACAACCGCGGCAAACACAGGGGATAGTGCAGCCTGTGTTTGCACTCACCATGGAACGCCCCCACCGAACCAACCGGGATGCTGTAAAAACAGCAGTTTGTTTCACCGATTTCGGTGAGCTCGCGGTTGTCACTGCACGTGCCTTCTCCCCAGCACAAAAGCCTCTTCTCTCGCTCTCTCTCTTTCTCTCTGCTGAGCAGGAACAGTCTTTCATGAGCTTGTTTGGCTCCGAAGTGAATGACAAATGTGCGCTGCATCCGCTTCCGCTTTATACCCGCGATGCGGGGCGGAGCGCGAGATGCAAATCTCGCACGCCAATGGCCATTGGCCCGTTCTCTATACACTCGAAGCTGATAGGGGCTCCCAGAAGTGATCCCAATTCGTCGGTGACGTCCGACGTACGTCGAACGTGACCGACTGAAAGGGAACTGAATGTGTCTGCCCAATGCAGCGTGAGCCGAACGAGAGTCGCAGCACAGATCAGCAGCAGGAGTCAGATTTCATTTATCACAAGAGTGAGGAGCTGACTGACAAGATGATGGCGGAAGATTTGGTTTCAAAGCGAAATATAAAAGCGCCTATTTAAGCGAGTTTGTCATTGTACTGTTTTGTTGTTGTGTTTTTCATTAAGAATAACAATGAACCCACCATTCAAGCAATTGCCGCCACTGAATTGGCGCTAATTCTAAAGCAAAGTATAATATGCACGGCCATTCATAATGGTGCGTGTCCATTAGAGTGGAGCAGAACGAGCGTTTTCAGCTCATTCCTATGGAAGCTCAACTTCCAAAGGAATTAATTGAAAACACTCGTTCTGCTCCGCACCATTATGAATTAATTCTGGGGTATTAACAATTTAAAAGCAAGGCGCAAAAGAGGGAAAACTCCAACGTCAACCACCCCCCACCCCCGTCTCGGTGATACCGATATTACTGGTGTTGGCACATGTCGATTAACCGGTGGGAAAATTTACTCACCATCACATCCCTATTAAGGACCCATCAGCCTGCGCCATCTAGAGTTTCATGATAGAACTTCGTATAGGATAGACCAGAGTTAGCTGTCACACTGTATGGAGCAAGTTGTCATAATGAAACCTGCCATTTAATAGCCTATTATATTTTCCATGTTATTTTCCTGTTTATTGCTGTGAAGCTGATTTGAAACAATCTGTATTGTAAGTGCTAAAGGTGACTTGACTATTATAAACTTAATTACTAAAGAAAAGTCATTCTGTAATGTAAGATGAATCTGAAAAGATAAAGCTGGATAATTGTAGGGTATGTGAGGGCGTATGTCAGACCTGTTTGACGGCTCTATTGAGTTTCTCCTCCTGAGAGACGATGTCTTTGTTGAGAGAGAGCACTTGTGCTTGGGTCCTCTCAATGCTCTCGTTGTGAACGGCTTCCTCTTGAAGAAGACCCTCCAATGTCCCGGACATGCTCTGAAATGTGGAAAATGTGCTATCATCTAAATTAACTGGTTTTAACATTTTATTTAACATTACTAAATCAAGTTGACCTAGCTAATTAATGTTTTCACTTTTTACAGAGCATGTTTACAGAAACTTGTTTGCCCTGTTGTGAATGATGTTTTTCAAACATTCTTTTTAACTGTTGTGTTACCTAGTAACATAAATATTAAAGTACACACTTTGAATTATAGGGTACATACAAACACTGTGTATTTTCAGGTAACACTTCACAGAAACGCTTTTCCCAGTGTTTGTGTTACACATATTATTACACATCACTGTAATTAATTACTATACCAATAACAAGAACTATGTGTAACTATAGCTTCAGTAAATAATGACACGCCAACCTGCTGGAAAATCTAACATTGCTGGTCACCAGCATGCTGGGATCAACATGGGATTATGGTTGCTGGTTTGCTGGTGGACCAGGACACCAGCTCAGTTTTGCTTGAGAACAGCATGACTATACTGGTCCATAGCTAGACTAGACCAGCACTATACCAGCATTATTGAGCAGGGCAAGTACATGTAGTTAATTAGAATTATTTATGTAAGTACAGAGAATCATGAACACTGTAAAAGAAAGTGTGAGTCACATTACAATTCAGTTTTATATGTTAACATAAATTAGGCATCATGAACTAACAATGAACTCAATTAACATTAATCTAAATTACAGTATTTAGTAATCTAGGTTAATTGGGTCATTCCTACAATTTGGTGGATTTTATGTCCTCATAAAACAATACTGAATATTTTACATAAAACGTTATTCAACTTTCATGCCACATGGTTTTCAGTGCATGTACCCCATTAACAAAAACCTTGTCCATATTGTTAAAAAAAACCTAAATAACAATTTAGCCCCTTGTCCTTAATGGGTCAAATGTAATGATATTTATGATGACAAAGGCCTGAAATCATTTCAGGATATTAAGGACCTTTTTAATTTACCATGCTCTTCCTTTTTCATGTATCTCCGCATAAGGTCTGCTCTTCGCCCTTACAATTGCCCGTGCATCCTTTACGAAATCCTTCCATTTGAAAACTCTATTTTACCTCTGCTTCATTTATTTACTCCTCTCTCATAAAAAAAACTCATACAAACTACTTTCCATAGCAACTACTACTATGTTCATATTGTATTCTGTATTTGTCTTGTATCGAACTGATTATTCAATAAAAACAAATCGTTCACACACAAAAAAAAAATCATGATTTGTATAAATACTTTTAAAAAATTAGGCAAATTCCCATGTCCTCAATCATGTTTTCTCAACTTTACTTTGAAATAAAAGTTACATATACACCGATCAGGTTTATTTTTTTTAATTATTCCTAAATGTTAATCTTCTGCTAACATGCTGTTCCTTCCTAGCTAGTAACGGGCTATGTTAGCTTAAAACGTCCACCCTGTTACACACTGCATTGCAAAAATGTCATGTAACAGGGTGGACAAATTTCCTATACCACATGTGAAATATTTGGTTAGGATTATTAGGTTTTACTTGAGCTTGACCAGTGTGTTTTCTGATGGACCTTCTAAGATCAAAATCCACCAAAATAACAGCAAGAATGACCCAATTATAATCAAAACAAAACAATATACTTTTTAAATAAAACATGTTCATTGTTAGTTCATGATACCTAATAGAATAAAAACTAATGTTAGGAATTACATTTCTGTATCATGAGAGATTATACTTCACAAATTTATATAAATTTATTTTTTGTCCGCATTGTCTGGACAAATGTTTACGTCAACGCATATATTTACTTCAACATCCTCCTGCAGTTCTCGGATTTGCCGTTTCTTATATTTGTATTTGTTCTCGGCTGCTCGTCTCTGCTCCTCCAGCTTCAGTTTCTCCTGGTGTGCAGGACCTACAGCGAGATGGTGCACTACTCAGATCACAACAAAATTCTGTTTGATTACAGTATAAACACTGCAACATTCCAGATATTGTTTACATGCCAAATTAAATCTGTACAGTATCTATACCACGAACAAGTGACGTTTGCTTGTAGGTATGGCTTAAGCTGAATATATTTAATCTGATAACATGTACATAAGTAACATATACATTAATATCAGTGATGCTCGTGCATAGCTACAGCTGTTATCTTCCTCATACTTAAGGTAACCAAACAAACAGACTACTTTAAAATTAGAATCGCATAACAAGGCATTCTGGGAATGTGGTGACATTAGTGATGAAGAATGTTTTAAAAAGCTGGCAATGAGTTAAAGTGTTTGAGTATGACTCAGAAACATTTGTTTTGGAATAATCTATGAGTTTAATATACAAATACTCACTGGACTCCGTGACTTTGGTCAGGGCTTTGCGGTAGGTTGTATTGCAGTTGTTGACAACTTGCAGGGTGTTCTCCAAAGCGTGGATCTCTTTCTCTGTCTTGCGGATTTTGGCATCCAAATCATCCCCCTGACGTTGGAGTTCTTCTTTCTCTTGAGCTGCCTTCAGAAAAAGTGCAGAATTTATTAGCTATTTTGACATATATGGAGTTGTAATGTTCATTCTGATACAGAGAAACTTATGGAGTAGTCAGGAGTTAGGGATGCTTTGAATGCAAAAACCCAAGCGGCACTTCTTTGTTTTTGATGAAACAATATTTGATTTTAATGCTTTTGAAAGAAGTATCACCAAAGCTGCATTTATTTGATCAACAATATACAGTAAAACAGTAATATTGTGATAGTATTATACTTTAAAATAACCTTTTTATTTTAACAGGGTTTCTGCAGGTTTTATTAAGGTAAATTTAAGACCTTTTTAAGACCAATTGAAGAAAATTTAAGGAATAAATTGAAGTCAATATGTTTTCTAAATTTAAATGTCTAGGAAGCACAGAATGAGTTGTATTAGCAACACTTCAAAGTTTGAAAATACAAATTCCAACAGATCTCCATTACTTTTTAATTAATTTTACAAAAAAGCTAATAATATCAAAAATAAAACATAGCTGTTCAAAGCTTGTCTCCCAAACACTAGAATATGGAAATAACTTTTACTGAACCTTCTGATCACACTACAAAAAAAGTGATGTTCTTTTTCAGTCGTTTTGTCTTGTTTTCCAGTTCCTAAAATCTAAAAGATTCTTAAATCAGGATACATTTACTTGAGAAGCAAAATGACATAAGATAAGAAATCTTGTGATCTTGTGATTTTATTATTAAAACAAGAACAAATATCTGCCAGTGGGTTCAGAAAAATCAACCTAATTTAAATAAAAAAGTAAATTTCGTACCCATTGACAGATACTTGTTCCTGTTTTAAGCATAAACTCACTTAATTTTGTTCAATTTCTCAGAAAACAAGACTTAATTTCATCATTTTGCATGTCAAGTAAATGTATCTTGATTTAAGGATGTTTAGATATTTGTACTGGAATACAAAAAACCTGAGGACATTTTTTTTTTTTTTACAGTGCATGCAATTTAATTTAGGGCCCTATGAAATCCATTTTATTTTTTACTCCGTTTTAATGGTTAAATTAAATTTTATTAGTCAAAAAGCATGTCTAATTAATTGAAATCATGAAACATACAATTTAACAGCAATTTATTGAAGTTTAACAAAAAAATAAATTTTTAGGGCGCTATGATATTTTTGTTTTATTTTTTTATTTATTCACCCAAAAGTTGACAAATTCCACATTATACAGTAAATTAAATTTTTATGAATGGATTCTGTGATTCCATACATGTTTTCCGCATTAATGCCATTGTCACAGTAATGTTCTGTTTTGTTCATGGACTTTCAGTTTGTTTCTTTGTTCAGTTTCCCGCCACTCGTCTGTCTCCATGGTCACCGTCATTATGAGTTCATTTAGTTTAGCTGTGTCCGTTTAATCAATTCGTTTCTGTTTGCTACTTAATTTCTCCCCTTTCACTCAGTCTTTGTCTGGTCACAGTTGTGTTTTAGTGTGTTGTGCTGTTGCCTGTCTGCTTGTCTTGCCTTTATCTAAGATGAAATCACATTTGGAGTTGTATCTGCCTGTCTTTGTCTTCCTGCCTGCACACACCCATGACAGCCATGATATTGAATTTAAGACATTTTTAAGGCCTTAAACTGTAGAAGGTCAAATGGAGACTTTTTAAGAAACCCTGTTTAATAAATGTTAAAATGTAATGTATTCCTGTGGTGTCAAAGCTGAATTTTCAGCATCATTACTCCAGTCTTCAGTATCACATGATCCTTCAGAAATCATAATCTAATCTCATAATCCTAATCTAAATATGATGAATGATTTTCTTCTCAAGGAATATTTCTTATTATTATCAATGTTAAAAAGAATTGTGCTGCTTAATATTTTTGTGGAAACCACAATACATTTTTAGGATTCTTTGAATAGACAATTCAAAAGAACAGCATTTATTTAAAATATAAATAATTTGTAACATTATAAATGTTGTCACTTTTGATCTATCAAATGCTTCCTTGCTGAATAAAAGTATACATTTCTTTAAAAAATAAAATTTAAATAAAATCTTATTGACTACTAACTTTTAAAGAGTAGTGTACTGGTTATTTTATGAAATAACACTACATTAAAATAAAGCATTAAAGAATGTCCTTTATTTTTCAAAAAGAGGAATATCCTTCATTTAGCATTCCATCACATGTTTCTGATTGCTGATCAAGATTTTTCAGGAAAATTATGTTATTAAAAGTAGTGGTATGTTACCTTTATGATGAAGTAGGCCTGGGATTTATCCTCCTCTCCCTCTGGTGCAGCCATGGAAACAGTCAGGATCTCATACCTCTTCCTCATCTTGTCAATTTTGAACATTCTCTCGTTCACCGCAGTACTGTGGTCATGTGTCACAACCGATAGAGTGCAGAAAAATGCTGAATCAAATACTGTATATGACATCAGTGCAGATCAGCTTATCTTTCTTCTGTTGTTATAAACATAGTAATTTATGTAGCATACAAATGACACAATTACAATCTGAATTTTAAAAATAAAATTTAATTTATCATGTTATTCATTTATTTCAATATTTATGTCTGTATTGTAGTTAGGATTGGGTATCGTTTGAATTTTAACGATTCCGATTCTGCTTATCGATTCCTAATTTCGATTCCAATAAGGTAAAACAAAATAAATAAAAAAAGGAAAAACCTTAGATATCATTCACATTTATTCTAAGTCTTATTGTAAAACATTTCATAGGAGCTGAATACCATGAACAAAAATCAACAGGCTAAGAACACTTACACAAGGAACTTTTGCCTATGGTTTAAAAATACCAAAGGAAAAACAACTAGCCTAACTAATATAAACTTCAAGCATTATTAAAGACACTCAGTAATTAAAAAAGAACAAATAAATTATCAATTGCACAAATAAATACAATTAAGCAAAGATATAAATATAGAAAGAAATAAACATTTTCAGGTGTTCAGGTACAGAAACTGTATAATCAAATAACACTGCACTTTATTAATAAAATATAGGCTATACATTACAAATAGCTCAATTATATTCTGTCTAGAACAGCGAGTGAGTTTTCTCGTTGTCGTTTGTTTGATTAATGTTGTCATAGAGACGGCATCCGGAAAATCTGCCGTCACTTTAAGAGCTGCACACAGATCACACATACGTTTTCATCTTTTCTTCTCTGTCTTAAGACATAACCAACTATGTTTACGAGAATATTTTGACATATTTTGTGTGTATTTGTCCGTTCGTGTGCTGCGAAAAAAGACGAGGAAGAGAACTCAGTTCATTATCGCGAGAAGCCGTTCTGTGCGCACGTGTGTGTGTGCGTGGCACAGAATGTTTAAAATCAACTTTTCTGTGCGCACGTCTTGGATGTGTGCAGAGCACGGAAAACGGCGCGCGAGTCTTTTGCGCACACAAGAACCGATAAGTGGAACCGAAATGCGCGTTTCTTATCGAATCACCGGTCCTGGGGAATTTGGAACCGGTTCTCGATACCCATCCCTAATTGTAGTATAAATGTATCTTCTAAGCCACACTAAATAATGAAATCATATTGATTTACCATTGGCTAGCGTGTTTTCCCTGCAAAAAATGCTTTTCTTACTTTGTATTTTTGTCGTTTCCAGTCCAAATATCTAAAAATTCTTAAAATCAAGATGCTTTTCCTAAATAAGTAAAATGACATAAGATATTTTTTCTTGTTTTCTGGAAAATAAAATCAAAATGAAGTGAGTTTTTGCTCAAAACAAGCAAAATTATCTGCCAATAGGGTCAGAAAAATAATCATCTTTCTGTCTGAAATCTTGTTTCTTGTTTCTGTCCTAAAGAGAAACACGATTATTTTTCTTACCCCATTGGCAGATAATATAGCTTGTTTTAAGCAATAATTCACTTCATTTTGATTTTATTTTCCAGAAAACAAGAAAAAATATCTTATGTCATTTTACTTATCTAGTAAAAGCATCTTGATTTAAGAATTTTTAGATATTTAGACTGGAAACAAGACAAAAATACTAAATAAGAAAAACATTTTTTGCAGTGTTTACCTGAGCCCTTGTCTCTCCTGTTCGGTGAGCTTGACCTGTTTAATGAGCATCTCTCGGTGCACACGGATCTCCTCCTCTCTCTCTTTCATGGCCGCTTGCAGTTGCAGACGTCTCTTCTCCAGAGTCAGCACTCCATCTGCTCTGTCATACAACAGGTCTCTTAGCCGCTGCACCTCCATCTTCAGGAGACCCTTATCCACCATGCTGTCCTGATGGAAGGAGACGACGTCCACACGAGTGCAACAGAGCAAATGAGTTTTGTACTCTACCATTGTTTACTGCTGATATTTTATAAAATTCTTTGATAGATTAAGTTATCCAGATAGATCAATAATGTATTTAAATTTTGATCAGTTGTGCTGATAGCAAGTGCTGATGGTAGGGGGAAAAATTGTTGAATAGAAATTCCATTAAATGCGTAAAATAAGAAATATTTCATTAACAAACGAAATGTGTGGAAATTAATGAACGTTGAGTGTTTGAATTTAGTGAAATTCTGTGGCGTTTTCTGAAGAATTCTGTTGGTACAGATACCAGGTCCATTTATCAGTGATGGACAATCAAGTTATTGACCTGTTTTTTGAGCCTGAGCTTTTTCTGGTCTTTCTCAGAGGTGTCGATGAAGAGTTCCAGCTCCTGGATCTTGGAGGTCAGATCTCTCTTCTCTGCTTCGCTCTTCTCTGTGTCTTTCCTAATGCAGCGGATATCATCCTGAGAATATACATAAAATGTATATAAAAAAAAACCCATCCATGCACAGGTCCAAAAACAAGTCATGTTAAATGTTCCACCCCAAAATCAACAGAATATATATGCTACCGTTCAAAAGTTTTTGGTTGGTAAGATTTTTGGAATTTTATGTTTTTGGAATAAGTCTCTTATGCTCAACAAGGATGCATTTTCTTTCATGAAAAATACAGTAAAGACTGTAATATTGTTAAATATTAAATTTAAAATATCTGTTTTCTAATTGAATATATTTTAACTGCGATTTTTTATTGTTCAAAACAACAGCATTTATTTGAAATATAAATCTTTTGTAACATTATAAATGTCTTTACTGTCACTTTTGATCAATTTAATGTGTCACTGAGAAAAAAAAACATACTGACCCCAAAGAACTTATATATATAACCTATAACTATAGACCCGATATAGCAACCCATTTCTAGTCAAAATAACCTTGAATTTGGTTACATGTCGTTTTTGCCAAAATAACTTGTGAGATGTATGATATTCCATCATGTAAGCAAAGTCAACAGTGATTACAAGGTGTTTGTTTTCATTTCTTTGACATGTTCATGTTCTAGATGACTAGTCTATTCTTGGGCTATGGTTAGACGTCTATTAAATTTTCACTGACAGGCCAAATTTTGCCTTGTTTTAGCCTAGACGTCAGGGCTGTGTTTGGACGGCTATTAGACATCTTTTAAATGCAAAATTGCTTGTTATGTATGTATGGATGGATGGATGGATGATGGATGGATGGATAGATAGACTAGCCAACAGCAAACACTGTACCAGACTATTTAAATGTTGAGCAAGCAATCTCATTGGCTGAAGGATCAGCAGCGGCCAATCAGCTTGTGCCATGCGGTGATGATGTGATTGCTTGCAGACTACATGTAAAGGACCATCAGCCTGTGCCCTCTACAGTTTCATGACTGAACTAGATATTTATTTTTGACATGTCACCTGTGAATCAGACCTGTATGCCTACTGAAAACAGCTGCTCTCTGAGAAATCAATGTCACAACAGAGACACACACTCTCACCTGGAGTTTCTTCAGTTGTGTGTTGAGAGTAGCGGTCGTCCTCTTCTTCTCCTCTAGAGCTTCAGCCAGATCAGAAGCCTTCTTCTCCAGAGCTTCCTTCTCCTCTGTGTTCACCTTCCCCTGCAAGTGTAAAGCCTTCCTCTCCAGCATCTGGATCTGAAAGTCCTAGACCAAACAAAAAAAACGACACTCGAGTCATCTGTCAGCTTCTAAGAAACAACCATCCCGCTTGTGTGCTGACAAATTTAACTAGATGGTAACTATTTTTTGACAGAGACTCCGGTTCTCTTGCCTGGTTGGAGATGATCATCTGCTGTTTGAGAAAGTTCTGGTCCAGTTTGCTGAGTCTGCTCTCCAGGTTGGATAGAGCGGCCCGGGTGGAGCAGATCTCAGCTGTGATGTTCTTCTCCTTTTCACGCAGCCCTTGCAGCTCCTGACTCTTCCTGAACATGAGCTCTCTCTGCCGGAGCAGCTGAGCATCGATCTCCTACACACACATCGGAAGACATGCATGAATGCTTTATTAATCCAAATACAGACACATTATAATAACTTTCATTAACAATCACAAACAGGCTTAACAAATAATATAGGTATGGTTGATATTGGATATTTAAAGGTGCAGTGTGTAGTATTTATGAGGATCTATTGACAGAAATGCAATATAATATACATAACTATGTTTTCAGTGGTGTATAAAGACCTTACATAATGTACCGTTATGTTTTTATTACATTAGAATGAGCCATTTCTATCTACATACACCGCGGGTCGCCTTACAGTGAAGTAAAAAAACGATAAAAATGACAAAAGCACGTAACAAAATTACTAAATAATTTAATAAAATTAAAATGAAAACTGAAAATTTTAAAATTGGAGCTAACTCAAAATTAATAAAACTATAATAGTATATAAATCATATTATAATAATACTTCTGTGGACTGTACAATAAGATAATTCTCCTCCTGGACACTGAATGGTCAATACAGTGTACACAATATACTAACATTTCTGAAATTTTCTAAAGCTATATTACTACTAAATATATATATATATAGAGAGAGAGAGAGAGAAAGAAAGAGAGAGAGAGCGACAGTATGGCATCCAGCCCCCCCTTGCAAAACAAAAAGGAGCCTGATGCCCATATTGCCAGTGAATTGCTATTAAGTCAAAAAGAGATAAAAGAGTCAAACTCACTTTGATGTTCTGTTCCTGTTCTTTGCGCAGTTGCTCCATCTGTGCTGCTTGCTCTTCACCATCCAGCACCGCCTCCATTGTCACCAGCAGCTTCTCCTTCAGAGCAGCAATATGCAGCTTTACCTCTTCAACCCTAAAACAAAACAACTGTATATTTTACTACAATGTATGCTATTTGCTATGAATTTGCTGTGAACTATAAGACTGAGCAGTCATCTAAGAAAAGAGAAAGCATTACTTTGCTGTTTTGTCTTGAATGTTCTTCTTCATGCTGGTTAACTGAGATCTGGTGGTCTCCACATCTGTGGCTGTTCGGTCTAAAGTTCCCTTCAGAACCTCCACCTGAGAGCAAAACACCACATTTGATTAGTTTAGCCAAATTCATATATTTATTTGTATTTGATTAACATGAAAAAATCACTACCCTTACAAAGATGTACTGTGGCTGTACCATAGTACAGTAATGGTATAATACCATTCATCTACTGTGATATATACATAGTAAGCCAAAAAAATTATTTTGTTAAGGTACCAAAATAGCCTTAGTATGACTGGTCTAGATTAGTGGATCTCAACCTTTTTGACTTTACTCACCCTCAAGTTGTTCTAAACCTGAATGAGTTTCTTCGTCATGCTGAACACAAAAGAAGATATTTTGAAGAATGCTGGTAACCAAACAGTTGCTGGACCCCACTGACTTTCATAGTATGAAAAAAAAATTACTATGGAAGTCAATGCAGTCCATCAACTGTCTGGTTACCAGCATTCTTCAAAATATCTTCTTTTGTGTTCAACATGACGAAGAAACTCACAGGTTTGGAACAACGTGAGTAAATGATGACATGATGAATTTTTATTTTTTGGGTGAACTATCCCTTTAAAGGAGTAGTTAACTTTAAAATGAAAATTACCCCATGATTTACTCACCCTCAAGCCATCCTATGTGTATATGACTTTCTTCTTTCTGATGAACACAATCGGAGTTATATTAATAAATATCCTGACGCTTCCACGCTTTAAAATGGCAGTGACGGGGTCCATTGAGTTTGAACCTCAAAAAAGTCCATCCATCCCTCATAAACGATGGGGTTTTGTAAGAAAAATATCCATATTTAAAACTTTAAAAAATAAAATATCTAGCTTCCGCCAGACCGCCTTCTGTATTCAACTTACGAAAAAAGTGTAACTGACGCGACGCACGACTAGGACGACTAACTGCGAGAGGCATTACACTTAAGTTGAATATGGAAGGCAGTCTGGAGGAAGCTAGATATTTTACTTTATAAAGTTTTAAATATGAATATTTTTCTTACAAAACCCCATCGTTTCACTTCAGAAGGCCTTTATTAACTCCCCGGAGCCGTGTGGAGTATGTTTATGAAGGATGGATGCACTTTTTTGTGCTTCAAACTCAATGGGCCCTGTCACTGCCATTATAAATCTTGGAGGCGTCAGGATATTTATTAATATAACTCTGATTGTGTTCATCAGAAAGAAGAAAGTCATATACACATAGGATGGCTTGAGGGTGAGTAAATCATGAGCTAATTTTCATTTTAAAGTGAACTAATCCTTTAAGGGCACCCACTGTTCACAATAATATTTGAAGGCCCCCTAAAGATGAATTTTTGTTATAAAAATAGCAAATGCTATGAAATATCTTGATTTTTTTGTTGCTGTTTTAGCTTATTTTAATGCTTGTTTTAAATAATTTTAAGTTCCAAAACTGTGAAGCCCCCTTGGAAGTTTGTTGAGGGCCCCGGTCCCTATGTTGAGAACCGCTGCACTAGATCCTTGTCACATCACGGTGGATTTTGACAATTGATGTGCCTTTCATCATGGTGGACTGATCTGTCTCTGGGTCACAGGCTTGAGGACACAGGGAGCGAAGAAACAAGAGTCACCCCAATGTTGGGAAGCTGCAGTGAACTCACCTCATCCTGCAGACGTCTGTGGTTCCTCTCCTCTTCCTGAAGCTGCTGTCTGAGACGAAGCGCCTGACGTTCAGCCGTGCCTATATTCCTCTCCAGCTCTTTATTGTTCTCGATCTCACGCTCCATGAAGTCCTTTCTCTCCTTGATCAAATCATTCTTCTCTCTTATCACTTGGTTCACCTCTGCTTGCAACTAGAAAATGAGAAATTTACAATAAAAGTTAATTAAACCATCTTCTGAATTACATGATAGATATAGTTATTTTATTTTTGAAAAATTGCAATGTATATGTTTGAATTTAATGATGTCTTATAAGTATTAAAAGAGCGCCATCTTCAGGTTACCATGGCACACTGCTGTATCTCCTGGTCTCTTTTCCTCATTTGCTCAATGGTGTTCTCCCACTGGTTGATCATCTCTTGCCTCTCAATGTGAGCCTGACGAAAGCTCTCGGCTGTCTTGTCCAAAGCGATCTGGATCCCAAAATACAAGCGTATTTGCTAAGACCAAAGCCTATAAGAATGATGGCATGCTCAAAGCATAAAAATGTCCTCTGACAATGTGAGGGAGCACAGAAAAACATCCATCACCTGTGCTGTAACTGACTCAGTGATTTCACTGTTCAAGCTCTTTCTCTTCTGGTTGGCTTCAAGAGTCAACTTCTCAATGTTCAGTGTCAGCTCCTGAATCAAAAGAAAGCAGATATTATCTCAGCCCAGACATGGCAGTTATTCTGCGATATAAACTATAGCTTAGCATACTGCTTTCCAAGTATTTAAAAAAACTAGTGAATCTCATGAAAAATGTCACATTGTAATAATATTTATATTAAAAAAAGATATTAGCATCAATATCGTGAACTGAAATTAAAACCATACAAATTATAATTAACAGAAATAAAATAAAATATAAAAAACGTATTTTATTTCCGCTAGATGCCAGGGCAACATTTATAATTTTCGTGTATTTTAAGTTGAAGTACTAAAATAACCAATATAACTAAATAAACTAAAACTAAAAACTACATCTTAATAAAAACTATATAGACATTAAAAAAAACAAAACAAAAAAAAAAACACAACAAAATTAATACAACTTTTTTGATCTAAAATTAAAATAAAAACTGAAAATATAAAAATAAAATTCAATTCAAAATATTAACAAAAGCTATAATAGTATATCAATGATACTAATAATGCTGATATAATTTATTTTAATTAAATATTGTATTATATATTATTTTATTATATTATTATATATTATAACTAAAGCTTTTTTTATCCCCTAAATTCTAATTATCATAATGTACAAATTAAAGATAGTACAAAAATACTTTACAATGTATGTAGGAACTCATAATGTAAAACATAAAAATATTATTATTCCCTTACAGTACATTTTTAAAAATCTAAAGCCAGTCTTAAACTACCTGCGAAATTCAACATTTAAATATTCATGCTATTATTATTATTGCTTATTAAACATAAAGCATTGGTATTCCTTTACAGTACATTTTAAAAATACCATTGCTTTGTTTATTTATAATAATAATAATAATATTTAATATTTAAATCTGTTGCATTTCGCAGGTAGTTTAAGACTGGATTTTGATTTTTAAAAATGTACTGTAAGTGAATACTAATATTTTTTGTTTTAAAAGCTATTACAATAATGAAAATATAACATGTTTTTGGTGAGTTTATAATGTAATACATTTCTCATAATGTAATTTTTTATTACATTATGAGCTCAAGATTTTATTACATTTTGAGAAAATTATTACATTATGAACATTTTATTACAATAATAATAATGTAATACCTATTACATTATGTGCAGTTTTTATATTATGTGCAGTTATTACATTATGAGCTGCTACAATGTATCTTTGAATTCTATGGTTTTACATATCAGGACATAATACAAATCATCTGGCGTTCGTAAGTTCTTTCTTAAATTGGAACGTCAAGTCCTCACTAGAGGCTTAGTAACTACTAGATAGTTTGTAACTAACTCTGTACTTTTTTCGGTTGCACCATTTGATCTTAAGGCAGAACGTAGCTAGTAGGTCGTAAGCTCTCCGTAAAGTAATGCGTAGTCGCATAATATGATGTTTACCCTCAATGATCCATGGGCAGTCTTCAAATACGTGAGCAGAAGTTGTGTTGAAATGCTGTGAATTTCAGTTTATCCTTCATTATTATAACTTCTTTTGCCTCACGTAACCAACGGTAAAAATAAGTTTCCATTAAATACGATACTTAATTATGAATAACAAGTGCTTTTATATATAAATAACATTCAGAAGCATTCAGTATATGAAACGACATTAATAAGGATCAATAAATAAATACTGAAACAAAAAAAAAAACATAAGAAATGACATTTATTGATTATGACTGATTTTATTTGACATGCACAACACGGACCGATGGGACAGATGCACGCAGCGGCATGCTGTTTTGGACGGGTTCGTGTTGAAGAGCTACTAATAAAGTAATCTATTCACATAATGTTTTCTCTTTTAAAATGTAAGTAAGTGTAAATGTCAGCATTATCATATACGTGTAAAGAATTGAAGTCTGTCATGTAAAACAAGAGCTTATTGATTCAGTTCAGTCAGTCTGCTATATTATTCCAACCGTTACTCCTGATCAGAGGCTTCCGTAAATATTTAGTTTATACGTAGAGTTACACTTCAACTAAGTTTAATGGTGCAACGCAAAAATATTTAGTAGTACATAAGTTGTAACTTAGTGCCCATTTAGGTCAAAACTAGGCTAAGTTGTAACTTACACACAGCTGGTGCAACCAGCCCCTGGTCCTTGGCAGGTTCTCAAATGTCAATCAACTGTGCTTACTTGTTCTTTTAGGGTGGTATATGATACAAACATGTTCTTGGCAGGACTTGTGAAATTCACCCAGGCACTTTGTGTAACTTGGCAGTCTCACGTTTTTGGTTTAACAGTTGAGTGCTGCAAATGCAGATTCAACCTTTGAAAATATTATTATATAACTGATTGAAGTGAACATAGCAGTGACACTCTGTGCAAGCCAACATTTACATTTTTCTCATGACAGCTCAGTATTTTTTTCCATTAGGCTTACAAAGTGACCCAACTCAAACAGCTGATCCTGCCGCTGTTACTACAAACTCACTCGAATCCTGCTCTCATCTTGCTTGGCGTACTTGATGATGGCCATGGTGTCTTCATCCTTGCGTGCTGATTCCTGCAGCCAGGCCTCCAGGGTCTGCTGATCCCAGTTCAGCTGACTCTTCAGTTCCTCAAGCTTCTGAGTGGCTTTAAAGATGCTGTTCTGTGCAAGTGATCGACAGAATTACATTAGGATTATGATTATGTTCCTTTGTAATAAAATAAAAAGTTCAGTTTTTGACATAGATATTTATTTGAGCGATACAGTATAAACAGTAATACTGTGAAATATTATTACAATTTTAAATAGTTGTTTTCTTTTTAATATATTTAAAATGTATTTTATAGCTGTAATGTCAAAGCGGAATCAGCATCATTACTCCAGTCTTCAGTCACATAATCCTTCAGAAATTTTCATGTGCTGATTTGCTGCTCAAGAAACATTTCTTATAATCATCAATGTTGAAAACAGTTCATATTTTAGTGGAAAAAGTGATACATTTTTCTGTAACATTGATGAACAGAATGTTCAAAAGAACATAATTTATTTGAAATAGTCTGTCACGTTTGATGAATTTAATGGATGCTTGCTGGATATCAGTATTACTTTGTTTTAAATAAAAATCTTACTGACCCCAGACTTTTGTACTGTATAGTGTGTGTAAACATTTGTAGTTTGTGAGACACCAATGAAAGATGTTTTTTTTATATTGCTTTATGCATAAGCACAGGTCACGTGATATGTATGGGGTGTGAGTCAGTTGTAACCTCTTGTGCGTTCTTCTTCTCATTCAGTGTTTTCAGCTGATTCTCCAGCTCAGTGATCTCCTGCTTCAAGCGGCCTGTCTCTCGCTCCGCCAGCGCTCTGAAATGCTCCTCAGATTCAGTCTCCTTCTCTTTGGCTTTGCACAAAGCCTGGACACATGCAAACAATCCCACTCAGACATTACACATTCAGTCTTACTGTTCAAAACAAGCAAACACAGGAAGAATCAACTTCTATTACAATGATCTCATACCTGAGTGTGCGAAAGCTCTTGTTTCAGATTTTTGAGATGTTCAGTCAAAGCATTTATAACATCTTTGTATTTCTTCAGTTTGTTATCAAGATTTAATTGCTCCTTTTGCTTCCTTTGAAGCTGTAGAGAGAAGAAAAAAATAAGAAAATTACATTTAGGTACACGCACACACCTCTCCTAAAAAAACAGTTATTCAGACATATAATGTCAATTAGCAGTCAAACTTCACACTTACCTCCTCCTCTAATGCTTTATTCTCTGCATTGGCTACAGGGAGAGCGAAACCCGCGTCCCAACCAACTTCTGCTAAAAACAGAGCGTTAGACATTTTGCTCTGTTTCAGAGACGTTCAAGTGCAAAACACAAACGGCTCGATGAGATTACCAGACATTTACGAACGCCGTGGCTTATCGTTTTGTTTTCGAGATTCGTTTCATAGCAACGACGCTAACATGTGCTGCATTCAACCTACAGGTGGCGCCAAACGCTCCTCTATCGAGAGGAATACAACACAATTAATGTTTTAATTCTGAATTTGTGATTAGAAAAAAAAAAAAAATCATATATATATATATATATATATATATATATTTATCTCTGACTTTTTATCTCACAATTCAGATTTTTTTTCTCTTACATCTAGCAATTCTCACTTTTTTTCCCTCAGAATTACGAGATATAAACTCGCAATTACGAGAAAAAAAGTCAGAATTGCGAGTTGGGTCATTCTGGGATTCGGTGCCTTTTGTGTCCCCAGTAAAGATCATGATCTTATACTGCCTTAAAATGTTGAACAATATAACTTTTAAACCTGTCTTAGCCATAAATAACACCATTTGAACTCATTTTGAAGTTTTGAATAATTTGAAACATTTTACAGCATTTTGAACCACCACATATCACAATTCTATGTCCCCAGGCCTGTGTATCCCATTTTCATGATAAATACAACACTTAATATAAATAATTTTTCCAATTTTTTATATTGTTGGGTATATCAATAATGATTCTCTCTAATGTATCAATTATTACAATTATTTTAACAATTATAATCAAGGTTTTTAGATTGTCCCTTAATTTATTGTCCACCCTGTTATTTTTGACTAGCCTACTTTCCCTTTAAATGAAAGATGAAAAAATTTAATGACATCATATCATAAAGCAATCACCACTTCTTTGGAGGTATAAACAACTTGGGAAAGTGAGTGAGATCCTCGATTATTTTAGCTGTCTATTTTTACCAATTTTATCCTTCAGATTTGATGTGGTCAACCTTAGTACGTCCACCCTGTTAAGGGAAATATGAAAAAGTTAGTAGAAAAAATTTAAAATTACAGTTTTAAAGACCATGCAATTCTTTAGATAAACCTTCGTTCTTTTTGCTCAGACATGGTGCAGTGGCAGATTTTATGTCAGAATTTCCACTCTGTTGGTGTCCACCCTGTTATATCTGAAGAGCTAACAGAGTGGATACTGAGAGTGTACATAGTGATTGTGAAAGTAATTTATGTTTAAAGTTGAAGTAGTGTGTTTAAAGTTCATTGGCAATCCTTTACATATTGTTTCCCATCTAAATCCAGTTCAAGTGGTATCTTTATACCACTTGTCCACCCTGTTAAACATTTTTTTTTTTTTTTTAACAATAATTTCATAAAATCAATAAAAAAAAAAAACATACTAATAATTTAGTGACAATGAAAATTTACTAGAGTATCAATAATGTAGTACTTTAAAAAGTAAACAAAAATGCCTTTTAGGCATCTGTATCTGTCTCTAACAGGGTGGACATTTTTGATCTTCCATTTAATTTGCTATGTTTAATAAACGATTACATTTATTTACCTGAGCATCCACATTTTATGATGGCCAAAAGGCACCATGAGCAAGGTTATAAAGTCCAATTCTGAGGATTTTTTTTTACTTTGTAACACACAATTGTGAGTTTATATCACACAATTCTGAGAGAAAAAAAAAATCAGAATTGTGAGATACAGTCGCAATTACCTTTTTTTATTTTTTATTAAGTGGCGGAAACAAGCTTCCATATTAAGAGCACCTTACAAATAGACTTAAATCCAGAAATCAGGGTAAATAAATTGTTTCCAAAACTCATGTCATTCCAAACCTGTTTGGATTTCTTTCTTATAAATTAAAATATGTTTTGAGAAATGCCTTTTTTTTTTCTTTTAACCAATACAATGAAAGTCAGTTTGGTTACCAACATTCTTCAAAATATAATTTTGTGTTTTAGGGTCAGAGATAAGCCCACAAAAGAATGAACGTCATACAGGTTTTGAACAACATTTCTAAAAATTTTAAAGAAAAGTTAGATTGTGTGTGAAAACATTTGCTGACAACCACACACAAAAAAATATTTTCAAGGCCATTTGACTTTATTCATCAACTATAACCTGATTTTATTGTATGGATTATGTGACTTATCAAAGTGCTGAATGAACTGCAAACACAGCATATCAATACATCAAATGGAGTCATTAATCAAGGAAAACTGAGGTAATGTTCAAATTAATATTATTTCTAGGATTGTAAAATATAATATTCTCAGTTATTATGACCTATCAATTTAATCAAAACCAAACAAGCAAAGTGAAATCACTGTCTGGATATCAACAGAAAAAGTACATTAAGTCACAATAAAACGAAAGAAAGCATATGTGACTGGCTCTCAAGACACCAGCTACTCTGTTTTATAAAAAAAAGAGAGAGAACAATCAAAGAACATTAACGTATAATTTTCATAAAAACCAAATGGAAAGAAACAAACATTCAAAGCAAGAATGCACGTGGAGTATTAAAATTAAGATTTTGACATTTCCTAACTGTATCTGTGACAGCTTGTTCGACAAACTGCTTCATCTGGATGAGACCACTGAAGTCCCAGAGATTGAATAAGAAAACAAAATGATAACAACAAAAATGGCCCCAAAAGATAAAAGCCCAAACCACCATTAGACGACTAAAGAGAAAAGATGCCTTTAATGTCTCTGGTTTGTATAAATGTCTCAGTCCTGAGGGCTTGGAAAAGGCAATGCTGATCTCAGTTCAGTCCTCTGTGCTCAGCAGAAGCTGTTTGTTTTCCGTGAGGTCCAGACGTCCCTCAGAAGGAATGTACTTATACAGCTGTGCTCTTGGTTCCAATGTACGGCCGCGCAAACTCCACAAAGTCGTCAATAAGAACTGGCCATGCTCCTAAAAAAAAAAATGGAGGAAAAAAAAAAAAGATATTCAGACATTTCATTAATAGGAGATTCCTTTTCATTTGAATTTTACTAACATGATTCAGATTTGGATTAAAATAAGTCATAATCATAACACTTTGTCCCCAGTTTCACAGACAAGGCTTAAAGGGTTAGTTCAAGCTCAAATGTGCTGCGTAACACGAGAATGAACCTCACTGGTTCTTGCTGAAGCTCAAACGTGCTGCTTAACACAAGAATGAAGCTCATTGGTTCTTGCAGAAGCTCAAACGTGCTGCGTAACACGAGAATGAACCTCATTGGTTCTTGCGGAAGCTCAAACGTGCTGCATAACACGAGAATGAACCTCACTGGTTCTTGCGTAAGCTCAAACGTGCTGCGTAACACGAGAATGAACCTCACTGGTTCTTGTTGAAGCTCAAGCGTGCTGCGTAACTCGAGAATGAACCTCATTGGTTCTTGCAGAAGCTCAAACGTGCTGCGTAACACGAGAATGAACCTCATTGGTTCTTGCAGATGCTCAACCGTAATGCGTAACACGAGAATGAACCTCATTGGTTCTTGTTGAACCTCAAAGTGCTGCGTAACACGAGAATGAACCTCATTGGTTCTTGTGGAAGCTCAAGCGTGCTGCGTAACACGAGAATGAACCTCATTGGTTCTTGTTGAAGCTCAAGCGTGCTGCGTAACTCGAGAATGAACCTCATTGGTTCTTGCAGATGCTCAACCGTAATGCGTAACACGAGAATGAACCTCATTGGTTCTTGTTGAACCTCAAAGTGCTGCGTAACACGAGAATGAACCTCACTGGTTCTTGCGGAAGCTCAAACGTCCTGCGTAACATGAAAATGAACCTCATTGGTTCTTGTGGAAGCTCAAACGTGCTGCGTAACACACGAGAAAGAACCTCATTGGTTCTTGCAGATGCTCAACCGTAATGCGTAACACGAGAATGAACCTCATTGGTTCTTGCAGAAGCTCAAACGTGTTGCGTAACACGAGAATGAACCTCATTGGTTCTTGTGGAAGCTCAAACGTGCTGCGTAACACGAGAATGAACCTCATTGGTTCTTGCAGACGCTCAACCGTAATGCGTAACACGAGAATGAACCTCATTGGTTCTTGTTGAACCTCAAAGTGCTGCGTAACACGAGAATGAACCTCACTGGTTCTTGCGGAAGCTCAAACGTGCTGCGTAACATGAGAATGAACCTCATTGGTTCTTGCGGAAGCTCAAACGTGCTGCGTAACACGAGAATGAACCTCACTGGTTCTTGTGGAAGCTCAAACGTGCTGCGTAACACGAGAATGAACCTCATTGGTTCTTGCGGAAGCTCAAGCGTGCTGCGTAACTCGAGAATGAACCTCATTGGTTCTTGCAGAAGCTCAAACGTGCTGCGTAACACGAGAATGAACCTCATTGGTTCTTGCTGAAGCTCAAACGTGCTGCGTAACACGAGAATGAACCTCATTGGTTCTTGCTGAAGCTCAAACGTGCTGCGTAACACGAGAATGAACCTCATTGGTTCTTGCAGAAGCTCAAACTTGCTGCGTAACACGAGAATGAACCTCATTGGTTCTTGTGGAAGCTCAAACGTGCTGCGTAACACACGAGAATGAACCTCATTGGTTCTTGCAGATGCTCAACCGTAATGCGTAACACGAGAATGAACCTCATTGGTTCTTGCTGAAGCTCAAACGTGCTGCGTAACACGAGAATGAACCTCATTGGTTCTTGTGGAAGCTCAAACCTGCTGCGTAACACGAGAATGAACCTCACTGGTTCTTGCGGAAGCTCAAATGTGCTGCGTAACACGAGAATGAACCTCATTGGTTCTTGCTGAAGCTCAAACGTGCTGTGTAACACGAGAATGAACCTCATTGGTTCTTGCTGAAGCTCAAACGTGCTGCGTAACACGAGAATAAACCTCATTGGTTCTTGCAGAAGCTCAAACTTGCTGCGTAACACGAGAATGAACCTCATTGGTTCTTGTGGAAGCTCAAACGTGCTGCGTAACACACGAGAATGAACCTCATTGGTTCTTGCAGATGCTCAACCGTAATGCGTAACACGAGAATGAACCTCATTGGTTCTTGCAGAAGCTCAAACGTGCTGCGTAACACACGAGAATGAACCTCATTGGTTCTTGCAGATGCTCAACCGTAATGCGTAACACGAGAATGAACCTCATTGGTTCTTGCAGAAGCTCAAACGTGCTGCGTAACACGAGAATGAACCTCATTGGTTCTTGTTGAACCTCAAAGTGCTGCGTAACATGAGAATGAACCTCACTGGTTCTTGCGGAAGCTCAAATGTGCTGCGTAACACGAGAATGAACCTCATTGGTTCTTGCGGAAGCTCAAACGTGCTGCGTAACACGAGAATGAACCTCATTGGTTCTTGTTGAACCTCAAAGTGCTGCGTAACATGAGAATGAACCTCACTGGTTCTTGCTGAAGCTCAAACGTGCTGCGTAACACGAGAATGAACCTCATTGGTTCTTGCAGAAGCTCAAACTTGCTGCGTAACACGAGAATGAACCTCATTGGTTCTTGTGGAAGCTCAAACGTGCTGCGTAACACACGAGAATGAACCTCATTGGTTCTTGCAGATGCTCAACCGTAATGCGTAACACGAGAATGAACCTCATTGGTTCTTGCAGAAGCTCAAACGTGCTGCGTAACACGAGAATGAACCTCATTGGTTCTTGTTGAACCTCAAAGTGCTGCGTAACATGAGAATGAACCTCACTGGTTCTTGCGGAAGCTCAAATGTGCTGCGTAACACGAGAATGAACCTCATTGGTTCTTGCGGAAGCTCAAACGTGCTGCGTAACACGAGAATAAACCTCATTGGTTTTCAAACATCAAGCGAACATGCTTGAGCTTCCGTTTACCACAACTAATGTGTGCGTTGATGAATGTTTATATGTGAAAAAAGCTTAAATTCAATCTGTTCATCATATAAAGTCTCTTAAGTATACATATGGATTAGTTTTACGATCTCTTTATGAACTTTTTGAAGCGTCAAAATGTCAGTTGCGTAGCTGTCTATGATGGGACAGAAAACTCTCAGATTTCATTAAAAAGATCTGGGTTTGGAACGACATGAGGTTGAGTAAATAATGACAGAATTTTCATTTTTGGGTGAACTATCCCTTTAAGCCTAGTCCCAGACTAAAATGCATGTTTGAGCTGTTTTAACTGAAAGAAACTTGCCCTGCCATATCTTAAAATATGCCAGTGCCATTGTTTTGTCTCAAGATGCACACCAGTAATGTTTTTTTTTCTAAGGCACGTTTATAAAAGCTACTTAGATGTCCTAATTGAACTAAGGCCCAATCCTGGCTTAATCTGAGCCCTGTCTGTGAAACCAGGCCTGGCAATGTTAACTAGCTCTCTAAATAAAAGAAAACAGAGAATAAATTAGTGAAATAAGTTACAACTAACCCTCTTCATCATAGTTTGACATATCGTCTGTGATCATCGTGCTGAAATCTAACAAAAGGTTCCATGTGTCTTTGGGAATAGATCGCTTATGATGCTCCTGCAAATGCACACAAAAAGTTATCATCCAGACTTCAGTGATTAAGCACATTATTTTTTTTACTAGTTAAGGCTGGAATACACTACACAAATTTTGCCCAGATCGTTGCCCCTATTTTTCAGTCTGAACGTGTCAATGCCAGTTGCAGTCAAGAGTTGACAGATTACACAGAAAATTGTGCAGTGTATGATGGGCAGAGATTTTTTTTATCTTCAGATTATACATCTCGTTTTCAATTGTCTTGTGTCTCCTAGCAACGAAGCGCATGTTTTGTGAGTTTGTTGTGTTGGGTTTGACTTGAAAGTCTGGTAGTGTGTGATCCTCAGTCATTTAGTGTTTGATGCCCAGTTTATCTCTGTAACCATTTTCAAAGTCTGCAAGTGTATGATGCTTAGGGCCCTATTTTAACGATGTGAGCACATGGTCTGAAGCGCATGGAGCAGGTGCACTTAGGGTGTGTCTGAATCCACTTTTGCTAGTTTAATGACAGAAAAAACGGTCTGCGTTCAAAAGGGTTGTACCTAGTCTCTTAATGAGTCATGGGTGTGTTTTGGGCGTAACGTGCAATAAACCAATCAGAGTCTCATCTCCCATTCCCTTTAAAAGCCAGTTGCGCTTGCACCATGGCAGATTCGCTATTTACATGGTGGAATTTGCAAGCGGAAAGACTGAACGCTTCTCCAGAGAGGATATATTTAAAAATTTTAAATATTAAAATGTTAATATTTAAAAATGTGTGTGTGCTGCTGCGCGTCCCTGTGTGTGTAATAAGCAGTGTACGCGCATTGTGCACCCGCCTAAAGGCACATATTACTAACGCGCCCTTTAAATAACACAAAAAATACTGCGCTATTGACTTTAGATCAGGTTTTTGTTGGTCAATGGTGCAGTATTTTTTGTGTTATTTAAAGGGCCGTTAGTAATATGTGCCTATAGCAGCACACAGACATTTCAGTTGCCTCAAAACAGCAACGCGCCAACAATGCGCCTGAACACATGGGTGCGAGTGCATTTGCTATTTAAACAACGTGGCGCTGGACGTGAAAATGATAACTGCGTCGGGCTGAAACTAGCTTAAAACACTTGTGTCGCGCCTGGCATCACATTCCACTGGGTGTATGATAAGGCCCCTAGTGCTTTAAAATCTGTTCAGATAATAAAAGTCGGGTAGTGCATTCCAGCCTTTAGACACAATCAAAGAAGCATGATTTTTTTTTTTTGATGCTGTCGAACAATTAATTAATAAATCAAGGTAAAATTAAGGAATGTGATTATCAAAATATCAAAATTATTGTTGTGATTTAAGACTTTTTTTCCCCCAGTTTGGTGATGCTAGTGGGGCATAAATTACACATTTCAGGATTAAAAAGTCAATTTACAGCCAGGAACAGAACGATACTCACCAATAAAAATTTGTTCCATAGATCTAGAAATTTAAAACGCCCAGCCAATATTAAATTCCAGTATGCAATTGCCATTTCTAGGTCTAGAGAAAAACAAAACAATAAAACTGAAAAAACACTAATTAACTATGCAAAAATTAAAAGTAACAAATAATAAAGAACCCAACACATGCCTAAGCCCTTTTGTCCTGGATTCTTAGCAAAGTTGAATGTGAACTGATAGAAGTCTTTAAATTTCCCTTGGTCCTTCAATTCTTGCTCCATCCTAGGCAGCTGTGCTTTGAGTTTCTCTATGCTGTCACACCTTGACAAGACAATGACAAAGTCAATCCATGCAGTGATTGGTAAAAATGATTCAGAGAGCTCTGATATGATTAAAAAAAAAGTACCCTTGCTCAGCCATTCCCTCCATGAATTCTTGTTTGGAAAACTCGCATTGTGTTGCTGCCCGAAACTTCCAAGCGATTAGCAGTACACTTATACTGGCTGGATCAAGTCCCAAGTCATCACAGAACTGCTGGATTCCATCTATACCGATCTTGTTGTCATCTTGAGGGTCTGTAAAAAAGAATACAAGATTAAGTACAACACAAGTTTGTATTTTCTTACATTAGTGCAATTGTAATTTACAGAGGAATAACACCGGAGGAGATTTTCTTTTCCCGAAAATACTAGTTAATGTTATCGCATTGGACTGCAACTTAATGACTTTGAAACAAGCGTTTCTGGTCAAAAATGACCGGCCTACAAAAAATTGCTTATAAATCTCTCATTATGCTATATTATCACCAAATATTGGATTCAATCTTTTTGTCGACTTGTTTCTTTCATTTAGGACTGGTTTTGTATTTCTTTTTGCATCTGATTAATCGTAGGCCTCATTTATCTGAGAGTAGGCACCTCATTTTTTGAGTGAAAAAAAGCATTATTTATGAATAATTTTCACAATATTAAATAAAATATGAAGAAAAATTACACTGTTTATCACACTAGTGTGCTTTAATGTTTGATCAGGGTGTTTGTTTTGAAATGCTTTTATTTTGTACAAAATGGCACAGGGTCACATTTGTGGTGTTCATATATACTCTATATATTTCATTCATATATATATTTTTTTAATATAATTTATTTATTTTTGTGGAAATCATGATACAATGCTATTCAAACGTTTGGGGCAAGTAAGAAAAAAAGAAGAAATTAATAGTTTTATTCAGCAAAGGCACATATAAGTAAAGACAGTAAAGACATTTATGAAATTAATATATATATCTTACAAAAAGTTCTATTTAAAAAAAAAATGCTGTTCTTTTTAACTTTCTATTCATCAAAGAATCCTGGAAAAAATCCGTTTCCACAAAAATATTAAGCAGCACAAATGTATATTAATTATGACAATAAATATTAATTAATATTGATAAATGACAATAAGAAATGTATCTTGATCAGCAATTCATCATATTAGAATGATTTCTGAAGGATCATGTGAAGACTGGAGTAATGATGCTGAAAATTCAGCTTTATCACAGGAAAATAGGACACAGGAAAGTAACATACATGTTCTGCTGAATTCTTACCTCTGTACCGATTGTAGAGATGGTCTAACTTTTTCCGGTCTAGTGTTCCCTTTAGATTCTGTACGTAGAGGTCAGGATTTTGGAAAAAATTGTCTGTAGCAACGTCTAGTTTCCAATCATTTTGAGACAAACAATTCAAAGCTGTTTTCTCATTTGACTGGGTAAAGATCATGAACTGGCGAACTTTATCCTTCTGAGAGGATTTCAGCTTGTTCTGTAATAGGGGGACAATAAAGGTAGATTGAGTTAGTAAGATACTGTATATCAATCACAGTGACTAAAACAGCAGCATATCACAATGGCATATGGATCCCAATTGGCTTATCTTCCCCTATAATTTTATATTTAATCGAGGGTAATAAAAATAACTTATTTGCTCTATACTGACAAGTATATACACAACACGAACACTTCCACGAAGACGCTTGTTTGCTAAACTGCATTACAGCAGCATTTCACACTGTTGGCATAATGTTTTGTAAGCGATAATCAAACAAATAATCTTTTACTGTGGCCCACTAGTTCGGCTTCTCATTTATTACATGAACTTGACAGTCCTGCTGTCCAACAGCTTTGACCTCGCTAGCTTCAAAGCTACCTGCTCTGCAGAGCTGTCTAAAAATTAATTCATCAATAAACCAACTCTCCTGCAAGGTACATTTAAAGGAATGTTGTCGTCAAAATATCTTAATAACTCAACGGGATTCGTCGTAGCGGCTTATATGTATTTTGTGATTGTAACGCAAATTAGTAAAATAGTTGTTTTTTTGATTTTTTTTTTTTTACATTTACCATGTTTGTGATTTCCAGACTCCCTCTTCCGCTATCCCTCTCTACCCTGCAACTACTTCCGCTCATGCGCAGTGACATTTGTACCGCAGTCAGCTGTTCGCCATAGAGACACCGCATTGGGCCAGACACAAAATACTGCTTTCATAATCAGAAATCTGCAGAAGTTAAACATAACATCCACCAATGCGAAATTGAACTGTAATATCATATAACGGCCTAGATAAATAAACAGAATATTTGATATTTTTCTCTAAATAGGCTGCTGAACTAAATAATGAACTTTACTCTTCTTTCTTTCTTTCTTTCTTTCTTTCTTTCTTTCTTTCTTTCTTTCTTTCTTTCTTTCTTTCTTTCTTTCAACGGGCCTACTCGAGTGTTTCCACAGCCATACAAAACCTGGAGATATCAGAAATATTAGTTTACATTCATTTATTGATTTATTTATTTATTTATTTTGCAGAATGTACATAGTTTACATTTTTTAATTAAAAAAATGTTACATTATTTTTTTAAACATTTTAAATTAGTGTAAAGTTCTACATTTTGATTTCCATAATTGGAAAAGTTATTAAAATTAATACAATGTTAAAATTAATTAAAGTTTCGATAGTGATTTTTTTTTTTTTTTTTTTTGCGCTAGGTATTACTAAGTACTTATTTTGACTAAGTATTACTTTTTGTGAGTGCTTGTGTAAGCTATAAATTAAAATCAGTTGATTCACAAATGGTAATATGACCCATCAGTTTATGATATATGAAGATTTGTAAAAATCCATATCCACTAAACACAATCTTGAAAAGTTTGAAACCTGCGTGTTTTTATTTTCAGCATTTACATGTTACTAATTACTGTTTTCCAAATAACACAAACTATATTTCCCAAAACATGTGTATCCATATCCATATATACATATTTAAATAAAAGTATAATACAATAATAAGTATAATACAATCTGAGCTAAATAACAGTCATATGTTTGTGGAGCAATAATGACCAGATGATTGTTGTTGTTGTTTTATCACATCATATGGATCAATTGATTTATCCTATTTTTTTGTCCATGACTTTTTTTGGTGGGGGTAAAATAATCCATAAACATGTAATCCATGACATGTGAATGCACATTTCCAGCATACAGAGCCATTTACAATTGAAATATAGGCTATTAAAGTTTTAAAATGGGTCTAGTCAGTGGTTCTATGCATTTGGAGAAAAAAAAAGAAAATAAAAATACTGTGCAAAGTGGACTAAAAGGAATAGCTCACTCAAAATTAAATTTATGTCACCATTACTCACCCTCTTATGTTTTCCAAACCTGTACTGCCTACATTTTTTTTTTTTTTTTTTTTTTTTCATACAATGACCATGAATTGTGACTGAGATTGTCAGTCCTTGTCCCACGGAAGAAAGAAAGCCATACAGATTTGGAACAACACGACTGTGAATAAAATGATAACAAAACTTTCATTTTAGAAGGAACTATCACTTTAAGTCAGTCCCACTTTAAACCCAGAAATGTGGAGACCCCGTAGCGACTCTACTACACCCTATCAGTGGTGCAATATCCTTGCGCTTCTCCATATAGTCCCCAGTAAACTTCGACATAACACAGATAAACACTTCTAATATTAACACCTATTTAAACTAGAATTACATCTCTTGTAGGCGTCGATAAAACGTAAATAGCGTGTAGCTGTTTTAGTGTGTATGCGGTTTCACTGTAAATGTACAAAAAGAGGTTCCGGTCAGATAAAATCGCCAGCGATTCACATGTTCTTCCTTTCCGAGTGAATGCCGAAGTCGCGAACGGACCATGTCTAGCAGTTCTGCTGATTACAACAGGTAAACTCTTCATGACACATAACCCTTGTGCATTTTATGTTCATAAATGTGTATCTTGTTGAAATAGAGAGGCTTCGAGCTAGTTATAGCGCAGGTGCTGTGGATTTTTACAAGGTCCGTGTGATATTAAGCAGGCCGCGCAGCGATTAAGTTACCGCCTTTACCACTGTGTATTTTCACGTATTCACTGTTCACGTGCATCTGTGACTAAAATGGTTATTCACACCTTTATGTGTAATATATATTTCATACGTGGCGTTATTAGGGATCAAAACGACGAACCTTAGCTAGGCTTCCCACCCACACTGACATCTAAAGCGTGGCCTCCATGCTCGAGGCCTTGGATTCACACTGCATTCAGTATCTTAACATTTGTCACGCAACTTTGTAAAGTCGAATGCATAGTATTTGTTTTAGCCCTTTTTTTTTTAAATCGGGTGGTAAGTAATTGTACACCGGTAATTGGCTGCTTTTAACGCATTAAAGGTGACTAGCATTGTACTGTAAATAATTCGGACCAAATTTGGGCGTAGGCTTTAAGGTAGTCCAGGACTGCACTGGATACAACCGATTATTTCCTAAAGTAGCGTTAGTTATTTACTGTTTTTACCGTTAATGGCGAGCCACGTGGTGTTTTTGGAACGTGCGCTCACCTCTCGTGGAGGTTCGAGTTATGCAATATCGTCAGCTTCAGTAACTGCTAATACTCAAAGTTGATGATGCTGTCTCTTCTTTTAGCTCACGAGATCGAGACCATGGGGGGCCTGAAGGAATGGAGCCTGATGGTGTCATCGAGGTTTGTATCATTTAGTAGAAGTGTGGAGGGGTGGATAAATATCTGGGCTGGTTAATATAAAGATGTTTAAGCTAATAAATTAACACTTGCTGCCTTAAAGGCACAATATGTCAGATTTTGGTATTAAAATATCTAAAAACCACTAGAACAGTGGTATATATTTTGTTAACTTGTGTACTTGCATTATCCCAAGTGCTTCCAAGAATGTTTAAATCCAGAGAAATAAGCAATTTTAACCAGGACACGGACCGTGCGTCGCCTATCAATGACATCATAGCTGTTACCGTCGATTTCCGGTTTTATTTTGTAGAAACCATGGAAACCTCAAAAACGCTTTAATATATTATGTTTTATTAGACAGGTGAGCAACTGTTTGGATACATTCATCGACAGAAAACTAATCATTGTTATATAGCTCAACACAGTTAGTCTTATTGTTTAAATCTCGTTTTCTTGATTTACCGCGAATACCATGTTTCACCATGCCTAATATCGATCTAGCTTACTGCAGTGTGCAACAAGTCTCATAGTAGCAGCCGAGCGAACGCCCAGAGTAGCATTATAACATAACTTAAGCGACCTCTAGTGGTGAAATTACATTGAATGTTGTCATCAATTACATGTCGTTTAAAACCCATAAGAATTCCTCTTCTCCATTGAAAGTCTACTCACCCAAAACTGACACATTTTAAAACGTTCATAAAGATAATAAAAGTAATGCACAATAGAGTGGTTTAATCATGTCAGAGGAGAGAACCATTAGGTGCTTTTGCACCGGAGGAACCTTTTCATAGTCCTAGATCTAATGGTGGACGTACCCACTTTTTGGTGTGCGCCACTGGAACTGGAAATGAATTTGTAGGAATGCCTTTTGGGGAAACTAAATTATCCCCTACTTCTGAGTAGTCTAACCCAGCAAAATAGGAACTACCAGTGATGTTATTGTACGCTGATTGGCCGAACACATGCTGTACGGAACAGCACCCTCCATTTTTAAAAAGCTAATGTTGACGCCGTTTACCTGTTGCTTTTGTCTGTGGCATTGTTCTTTTCCCAGCCTCGATAATGTGTAGCACTGCAAGTTGTTAGATTTCATCTCTTGGCCCTCCTATTTGCCCTTTCCGTCACATAACTTTTATGGCTACATTCCATCTGTTATCACACAACCCACGACACACAGCTGTGATCACGGCCTCCATCCTCCTGTTGTTGACATTGTTGAATGCCACGCTTAAAGCAACACTAGGAAACTTTTGGTGCACTAGCGGTTAACAAACAGGACTGCATGCGTCTTGCTGAAGGACATTGTAGTCGGAGCTACTTCTCTCTGTTTGTCTATGGCGAGTCACGCAGGTACTGGGCTACTCCGCAGCGGTGCCGAACCGGACTAAAATAGTCAGAATATAAACACTTACTATTAGTGTACTGTAGTGATTCAGGATAAGACAAACACGGTTTGGAAAATGGATTCATGTACTCACTCATTATATAAATTGAGCACGAAAGTTGCATACTGTTCCTTTAAGTGCCGTTGCTGTCGGCCGACTTGCGTAACTAAGTTCCTACTAGTGGTGCGAATACAACCCGCAAAATGGCCCTGGGGGAACGTTCTCGGTGGACCGCCCTGGTGGCTAGTTCCTATAACTACCTGGTGCAAAAGCTCCTATAATTGTAGTGACATTATGAAGTTTTATGTTTTTCCCACATCTACATTGCTTTCTTTTGCCGTTACTGTGTGTATATATATACAAATAACCATTTGATGTGTATATTGTTTTACACAAAGAACAGCATTTATTTGACAATTACAGAATTGTCAGCAAACTAGCTTTGAATGGGACGCTACGTTCTTTTCAAAATCCATTGGATATCTTCAATATCGTCTATCTGATCGTCTGCTGCAAATGTTCTAAACGCAGGAGTCCAGCTGAAATTAATTTGGTATGCTTGTGACTCGCAGTGCATTATGGGTATTCTCTAGCCGTTGAGCGTACGTCGGTTGTACACTCGTTATTGCAGTGCATTGTGGGATTGAATGAGTGCACTCGATAATGTCCACTGTGGTTTTGGACACCACTACAAATGGCTGTCCCCTCAAATAGTGCCCTAGTTGGGTATGGGGTGATATCGGACACAGCCTAAAGCACTTGAATGTGACCGACTCATAATTATGACTTCAATGAAGTAGGACATTTCTGATAGCAGTAAAAATCCTGCTTGTTCCCATTGAAAACATGACCGATTCTTTAATAAACATGCCCTAAATTGTGCTCATTTTTTATTATATTGCCCCTGTCCCTTCAGGTTGCAGTAGGGACAGTGAGCGGTTTGCCACTATAGATTGTGCAGTGGCTCAAACTGATGCTTCCAGAAATATCTCATACACATTATTTTACAGAGCAACTGGAACGAGATTACAGACAATTTTGATGACATGAACCTGAAGGAAACTCTTCTTCGTGGAATTTACGCCTATGGTTTTGAGAAACCCTCGGCAATCCAGCAGAGAGCTATAATTCCTTGCATAAAAGGTACAAACAAGTTCATGAGAATCAATTGCACTTGATATTTGCTTAACATGCTTTTTTCAACAAAAAAAGTACACTACAATTTGTGTAGTGCTTATCTGTTTGTGGTCTAGTATGGTGCTTCTCAAACATGTCCTGGGGTCCCCAGTGGTGAGGGTGTCTCAGTGGTTTGAGAAGCACTGGTCTAGTAGTTAAATTCAAGTGTGCTCATTTGTGTTGTGTTAGTAAGAATTCTTCGTTTTTCCTTTTTCTCTATAGGTTATGATGTTATCGCTCAAGCCCAGTCAGGGACTGGTAAAACGGCCACGTTTGCCATTTCCATCCTGCAGCAGCTGGAGATTGAGCAGAAAGAGACTCAGGCTCTGGTCCTGGCACCAACCCGAGAGCTCGCTCAGCAGGTATGCTGTACCTGAGGTCACCATAAACTTAAGTGTGTCTCAGACCAAGGCGGCATATTCTGGCAGTAGCCCGATTCAAGGTACTCTTTTGCTGTTCTTCCTGCTTCAAAAATCATTAAATGTGGGTTTTCATTATTTGAATTTGCATACATTTATGAACTATTCGGCAGGATGTAACTATCTAGCTAGTGCTTCAGCCAGAATAATTCAATCTTTCTGTAATGGCCAGGAGTGTTTACTGTAAATTAGACATTAGTTAATTTTGTTAGACTGCCAGGTGATTTCACTGGAAACAAGCTGTGGACAAAAGCGTGAGATGATGGTATACCGTCTTTCGGGACTGACCTGTTATGGAGAACCTTTTTAACTGATCATACTTGTCCACTGTTTGGCATTATTAGTGCACACTGACTACCAAACATTAGTACTTGAGGATATTAAGCATTCCTTTTATTTAAACCCCATCTGTTTTTGTCCCCTCTCTAGATTCAGAAGGTTATCCTGGCCTTGGGTGACTACATGGGCGCTTCTTGCCATGCCTGCATTGGAGGCACCAATGTGCGGAACGAAATGCAAAAACTCCAGGCGGAGGCTCCGCACATTGTCGTTGGCACGCCAGGACGCGTTTTTGACATGCTGAACAGGAGGTACCTGTGTAAGTAGTGAATGCTAATGAATTAGGCTAAAACATGCATGAAGTATGAAGTGATGGTTACCATCTTTCGGGACTGACCTATTATGGAGATTTTTACAATTTTACTGATCATACATTTTACCAACATGGTTGAGCCGTTTAATGCTTTTATTAGGAGTTTGAATTACAGAAAGACTGTTTTGTTTACATGTACAGCTCCCAAATGGATCAAGATGTTTGTCCTTGATGAAGCTGATGAAATGCTGAGCCGTGGTTTCAAGGATCAAATCTATGAGATTTTCCAGAAATTAAGCACAAACATACAAGTAAGTCAATACCTCAATGCCAGACTCTGAACGGAGGTGTCTTCCGCTCAAAAGAACTGTGCTAAAATTGCAGAGTCCAGGTTCTCCTGGTATGTGCAATGATGCTAGCAGAGTATCATGTGGAAGAAGAGCAGTAGCCCTGCACCGGAAATGAAACTGAGTCGGACCTCTTTCTTAATGTCCAGTGGCTTATGTTTCGAGGTCCAGAGCGACAATACGTGCATTTTCAAACCTCTACCATATTAAGAATATTTTTTTATTATTGCCGACCTTTTTCCTCTTACCAATTATATTAAATGCAGAATGATCTTTGACCTGTGCTTTCACAATTTACTTCACTGTATATAGGTTTTTTTGTGTAATGTATTTGTTTTTGTTCATGCTATAACAGCTTTCTCATGTTGTCAGGTTGTGCTGCTCTCGGCCACCATGCCTGCTGATGTGCTGGAGGTGACCACCAAATTCATGCGTGAACCCGTTCGCATCCTGGTGAAAAAGGAGGAGCTGACTTTGGAGGGTATTAAGCAGTTTTACATCAATGTAGAACGAGAGGTGAGGCACTGGTTGTCTCTAATGTCTCATGTCCCTTCTTTTAAAAAGCACCATGCTAAAATCACCAGCTCAAGGCCTTCGGGTCTCGCTTTGGTGTTCATGCTAGTACTGGTTAATCACAAAGAAGGAAGAGCAAAAGCACACGGTCGGAAATGAGTCTAGGACGGACCTCTTTCTTAATGTCCGGTGTCCAAGGTCTCGAGATTTTGTGCCATACACATAATGAGCCTAGGATATTGATGTAGATGATTCCTAGCGCCATTGTTCACCTAATGCTAATTCACTTATCCTGTAGGAGTGGAAATTGGACACGCTGTGTGACCTCTACGAGACCCTTACGATCACCCAGGCTGTTATCTTCTTGAACACGAGAAGAAAGGTTGACTGGCTGACCGAGAAGATGCATGCCAGAGATTTCACCGTGTCTGCTCTGGTGGGTCCGAGAAGTACATGCACATATTATATGCTAATCAAAAATGGATAGACAGTTTTTAAGCGGTTAATAGTAGGCCAGTGATTTTAAGATAAAAGACAGATCAATGCTGGATGAAGTATGAAATGATGTTCATCATCTTTCGGGACTGACCTCTCATGGAGAAATTTTTAAACACAACTGATCATACTTAACCAGATCTTATAGACAAGCATGGCATTCATGCTGGATTATAGAAGTTAAAGTCTGTGTCTCTTTCAGCATGGTGATATGGATCAGAAGGAGCGAGACATAATCATGAGAGAGTTCAGGTCTGGCTCCAGCAGAGTGCTCATAACCACAGATTTGCTGGTAAGTAGGCTGTTTATTTTCACAATTTCTCATGTCAATCTAGGCTTCTTGAGAATTTGTAAATCAAAAATGGAGTTATTAGGAGTATAGTAATGATATGATTGTTACATAGTTAATTATCTAAATAAGGTAAAAAGTTGCTATACAAATAAACAGTCCATTTAATTCAACTGGTAGTAAAAATGAGTAGTAAAAAATTTTTTTTAATTTATTTTTATATAAAATACCTGTATAAAGCTACATTTTTGTCTTGAGTTTAAGCAATTATTTAAAATAAATGGTAATAAAATTAGGAACAAAGGAACTTACTTGATGGGACAAATGACATTAGAACTAAGGTATACATCACACAGTGGTTTAATAAAGCCGCTTGTATGGATAAATCAACATAGTGTAATATTTAATGACTTAAATGATTTCTAGACCTCTGAGGAAAAACATTTGCTAACCTTCTCAATGATATTACCAGGATACAGTCATTCCAGAATTAATCTTAGTTCGATTTTAAAAACCTCATATCGGGTTTTTTTTTATTTATTTTTTTTTTTTATTTATTATAAATGAAATTAGCTGTAGAAACTGCCATAGGCTTAAATTACTTCAATTAGGAGTTTTGGGCATCTGTCTGTTTACTGTTACTGATCCTAAAATCTGTTCCATAGGCTCGTGGAATTGATGTGCAACAAGTTTCCCTTGTCATCAACTATGACTTGCCAACAAATAGAGAGAATTACATCCATAGGTGAGTGAACCTGCAGGTGCTGACATGTTTATCACTGGCTGCATCAGTGCATTTTAATGACGCGTGTAATGTTTCCCCTCTCAGGATTGGCCGTGGAGGTCGGTTTGGCAGAAAAGGCGTAGCCATCAATTTCGTTACTGAAGAAGACAAAAGGATTCTGCGAGACATCGAGACGTTTTATAACACAACTGTTGAGGAGATGCCCATGAATGTCGCTGACCTGATTTAAACTTTGGAGATTTTTAATGCAGGGATAGCTGTTGAATGATCACTTCCATTTGCGCTTATTTTATTGGAAGAAAAAAAAACTACTCCTCAATGCTGGCTGTGGATCAGACTTACGAATTCGATACGTGACATTGACACTCTGTGTGGACGGTTGTAGACTCCAACCATATCAGTATTTGCTGGTGGTGGTGTTTACAAAACATGGGTTCTTTACATGTATTCTTTTTCAGGTATTTTTTCCCTAGTATGCTCAAAATATACGTGTTAGATGTTCTTCATCGTTTAGTAATTTACTTGTGGACTAAAAGATACAAGTGCTGCATAAAGTCTGCCAATTATGTTATGCTAACATATGTGTGCAGTTTAACTTGGTTCACTTCACCTACCTTTTTAGAAATATATAAAGGCACTTTTTAGTTTTGTGGAATGTATTAATTTAAATGTATATTGTTTATCAAGTACTACTTTTTGTGAAGTCCTCTTCAAAGGTGGGTCTCGACACCTTCAATGTTCCATTAGTGTTTGGCCCATTTGACAATAAAGAGGATGATTATTCTGTCCATGAATTGTTCCATGTCTCTTGAACTAGTTGAACCTCTCGCACAGAATCTTGAGAAATCACTGCTATTTTGAACCTCATTTCTGCTTGGACTAGTGTTAGAACCTGGAAGACCAATTCACCGCTGGTTCCTTTTGAGATTTTCCTATGGGGGTTTCAATTTGAGTATAACTTGATTACTTTTTGTTCTACAACGTAAACGGCACACACATTCACGCCCCAACTCAAGGTTTAAGTATAAAGTTGTTTATTGCATACCTTATTTCACTCATAAATTGAAAACCCAATAGGAAAATCTCAAGGGAACCAGTGGAGAATTAGTCTACTGGGTTTTGATGTCATCCTTGCACTACTCTATAGAGAGTGGCTCAACATGAAGATCCACATCTGTCTGGAAGTATGTGGACACCCACACCCTTATTTATTTAATGGGATGGGTCACCCAAAAATGAGAAATTGTCATTTACTCACCCTCAAGTTGTTCCAAACCTGTATAAATCTTTGTTCTGCTGTGCACAAAAGAAAGCTATTCGTAATGAATGTTAGTAACCAAACAGATACCCCAGAAACAGATGCAGAACAAAGAAACGTATACAGGTTTGGAACAACTTGAGGGTGAGAAAATGACAGAATTTCCATTTTTGGGTGAACTATCCCTTTAAGTTTCCATTCTTCTGGGAACTTTCCACTAACCATTTCCTCTCATTTGAGGTAAGGCATTTTGGCTTTGAGCTATTGCCATTTTCCAGTCAAGTTCTGTCACTTTCTCAGCCTTGAGTTTTGGTATTGGGGGCAGAGCCAAACCTGTCAATGAGTGCTGCAGGATTTGTGTGTTTTTGTAGGCCAGATCCAGAAATAAGTAAGCATTTGAGCAGTTCCGTTTTCCCGAAGACTGAAAGAGTTGTCATGTGACTGTAGTTCGTCTCTATTTGTGAAGATGATGAGCCTATGGAAAAATCCTATTGGGTTTTTGTTGCGAGGGAACCAGGGTGATTGGAAGATTAGGTGTCCACAAACTGTTGGCCATGTTTATGTGCGTACGTACATCACTCACCTGACAATAATATTTGCATTTCTTCAGGAAGTCTTTTGTACCTTCAAGTAAAAACGTATCCTGTTGAGCACATTTGAATAGCAAATCTGCCCATTTCCTTGTGTGGTTACAGAAGACATGTCGCAAAGTCTTGAGCCCTAATGTGTCCAGACAGTAAAGCAAAAGTAGTCCACTACAAGGACGAAAACTGGTCTCTGAAATATTTATGAAAAGCATGCAATCAAAAATTACTGTGTTGGTGCTGACTTTGCCTGCCGCTCACCTCATTCAAATCAAATGCCAGGATTCAGACAGATTGCATAATCGTGTTTGCTTTGAGGGTTTGCAGTCAAGCAAAGTACATTATGGATATGATCCCTTAAATATACACCATTATCTCTGACCCGGATATAAATCGTCATTGATAGCTATTAACAGCGCTTATGTCTACAGGAATGCAATCTGAATTTTACGCCACTCCCTTAGGGTGTATGCTAGAAACAGGCTGAGCTGTCAAACCAAGTTAAATATTAACACACGCTGCCCTTTGATTCATATTCTAAAGCAGGGCTATTCAATTGGCGGCCCGCCAATCATCTTCATCCGGCACGAAAGGAGCCCAAACTCCCTCATCATCTTTTCCTGGCGGTGCGGCTAAATTTGTTTAGGTGGCTGGCGCCTGTAGCTGTACAGCTATGCGCGCTCTGACTGACCTGAGAAATGTTTTCCGTGTGAGTATTTCAGCAGTTATGTGTGTCCCGTATTTCTGTCGACTGAACCAGCGATACCAAACATTTGTGAATTAATCATTCTTGTGACTCGATTCGTTCTTTTCCGTGAATTGGCCAAACAGCCCACCACCGAGAACATTTTCCTGATCTACATGTGCATTTTAAGGTGTTTGAAGGCCAACAAAGGATGACAGTATAGCTTTAAAAGCATGTCAGTGCATGGACAGTAGCATATATTATTTGTCAAGCAGACAAATGTTGCAATGAGTGACCCACACTACAAAATGGAAATGCAGAATATGTATGCTTATTGTTGACAATACACAATCACATATTCCAAACAGGAAAATGGCTTTAAATAAGAAATGTTTCATGGATTATTTAACATTTCGATGAAATGCCAATGCAATCCTTTAGCCTGACGTCGTCATACTCAAATTAGTCAGAATGAGTCTGATACTGCTCCATTAGGCCGTGGTTCTGGGGCATGTTTCAACCAAGCCTGCCGCACTCGTGTTAAAAACTGAAGCCGACGCGCCTCGATCGCCCCCAGGTGGTTGGTCCCAGTATAGCTCATAACCCCCGCCCCTCCGTGTATTCTAATGGACGCGATACAAACTAAACAATCAAATTACACTTCATATAATTTTTTTCCAAAGTTGGTTTCTGTCATTTAGGCAGTTTTTATTACGAGGATTTCATTTCAAGTGTTCGTTTTTTTTAATTAGTTTTAGTTCGTTATTTGATGCTATAAAAACGGGGGGTGTGACGTCATGATTGACAGCTGAGAGCTTCTCTGAGTGAAGTTGTCACTGAGGCATAAACTGACTTTTTTCGGGATTTTAGCTTTAATTTCTACATTTCCATAACTGTTTATTTCACACGACATAATTAATTGTTCTGCATCTGTGAGAGTGTAGGCGGGCTTTTGATATCGCGGCTCTACTTCCTGCTCTCTACTGCGCAGACTCCGGTCCTGAGGTCACTACTGCGCAGACTCGGTCCCAGATCTGCGCAAGATGTCAGCGCCATATTCGGACCTCCGGAGGCTTCACTTTTCTTCAGCGGAAGAGAATGAAGTCTCGTCGTCCATATTTTTTTTACGGTCTATGGTTTCAACGGAACCAGGAAAGAAAATGCCTCTGCATTCAGTTGGATAGACCTACAACCAATCAGAGCAATGGAGTAAGTGACGTATGTTGAGCAACGCATAGTTGTCAACAGAACTCAACTGCACGCACACTGGAAGAAGTAGAAGAAGATGAGTGTAAATGATCTTTGCGGTGTTGTGAAAAGAATTTAAGGATACACAGAGTACTTACCAACACGATCATCATTTTTGAGAGAAATAGTAAAGGTGAATGCATATACGAACAAGTTCTCCGTTTAGGATTAGAACGAATTCAACTCAAGCGCTCTTTGGTGACGTGGATGATTACGTTACTGTTGATCATCTGTCCATCATCGTATAAAGCCCGCCCTGACAATTTGATTAGTCCGAACAGCTCTGGTTCGAGCATAGTTGCTCCACAACGGATCAAGTCCAGACCGAACTTTCCAACCTCAAATGTTGTGGGCGGGGCTAAGTTCGGTTGGCATCCAGGCTAGCAATCCTTCTGTGTCCAGAGGCAAATGAGCAATTATATGAGCATCAAAGATTGGTTTCAGACTAATCAGTAGTTCAATTGTCGTCTACCACACCTAAAAGGAAGCTTGTGGCATCAAACCAGAAAGTGATCCAGTACAACCCACAATTGGGTTTATCTTTCAGATCTTCTTCAAATCACAAGAACTTAAGTCACAAATAAGCATCTCTGACCTAATGACCTATCCCTTGACTCTGACGCCATACTCCTTCTCAACAATCGATGGCTTTTTTGCAAAAAACAACAAAGCAAAAGGAATGAATCACATGATCAAAGATGCTGAGAATGCACAACTTCCTTCTCCAAGCCAATATGCTCTCATTCAAGATGGAAACTCCTCATTCTACATGCGCGATGTACCACGGACAATGAAGACTGTATCAGAGCGCACCTTTAAAAGTCTACCGGCTGCAGCTGAACAGTATTCAGCACAGACACTTACATTGACCGTCTTTATTCACCAAAATCAGCTGAGAGAGATCGCAGAGGTTGTGGTGAACGTTTTAGTTAATGGGCTGAATGTTCATCGACCCGCTGATTGGAATGGTTTTCTCACAAATGATGAAAACAAGAAGGCACTCATTCATTTACTTCTGGATCACTGAAGCTCTCATGATATGATGGAAGACATCATCCGAAGGCCTGTCATTTTCATAGAGGCTGGTCAAGCTTTCAAGATAGAATGCAATGATGGAGTTATGTCAAAAGAACTTCTACCAGAGATCTGTTCAAAACATGAAGAAACAGATGTGAGGGTGATCATTTACATGCAGTATATCCAAACCAAAATGCCTCACATCAGAACAGTTAAGAGTCAGAGCAAAAGACTCCAATGAAGACATTTTCTTCATCCTCCTGTATTATGCCAAGTCATTAACTGTCAACATCATCTTTGACATGGGAGATAAATAATAAACATCAACCAGCTGGCTGAAGAGTATTCACAGGAACACATTTCAGCTCTTCTGGCCTTGCATGCGTTCACTGGTGCTGACTGAACTTCAGCATTCAAAGGCAAAGGGAAGGTTCGTCCGATGAAGATTCTTAATCAGAATTCAAAGTTTATTCAGATCTTGCTGAAGAGGGGAACTTTTGGGAGCTCGATGAACAGATTCTCAGCGGTGTTCAAGAGTTCACCTGTCACCTCTATGGTTTCAATCGTTGAATCAAGAAAGTTGATGAGGCAAGAGAGATTCAAGTCAAGACGATGTATGGCTCAAGCCTTGAGCTTCGACAGGGTCTCTCCGTTGGCCTCTCAACCTTCCCACCTTGCAAGAGGCTCCTCTTACAACACATGAAAAGAGTAAACTTTCAAGTATGCATCTGGAAGAGGGCTCATGAGCACTACCCGGAAATCCCAAGCCCTCTCCACCATGGATTTCACATAAACACAGAGACAGGCAAGCTAGAACCACTATGGGTTAGGCTTGCTACGATAGTCGGTGTTGCCGGTGTTGAACACCGGTTACATCACTTGCCCAACGTGGCACCGCCCCCACCGTCGTTTTGATTTTTTTATAGTAATAAAATAATTTAGTTCAGTTAGAGAACAGACAATACAAATAAAAACTGAACGTGTCTGCTTAAACCGTGAGCCGAACGAGAGTCTCAGCACAGACCAGCAGCAGGAGTCAGATTTCATTTATCACGAGCGAGGAGCTGACTGAGATGATCGCGGAAGATTTGGTTTCAAAGCGAAATGTAAAAGCGCCTATTTAAGGGAGTTTGGCATTGTACTGTTTTGTTTTTGTGTTTTTCATTAAGAATAATAGGCTAATGAACCCACCATTCAAGCAACCCGCCCCCGAATTGGCGCTAATTCTAAACCGAAACTAAAATGTGCAAGGCCGCACAGAGCGCGCATTTACGGCTGCACTGTCATTCATTCATGGCCGCACAGAGCGCGCATTTACGGCCGAACTGTCATTCACGGTGTGTTTCAGTTTATTGCTATAGAAGCTTAACTTTCATAGGAATTCATTGAAACCACTCGCTTTGCTCCGCTCCGTTATGAATGCCCGAGCGGCCGTGTGCATGTTACTTTCGGTTTAGATAGAATTAGTGATTTAAAAGCCCAGTCGGTGATACCGGTATTACCGGTGTTGTCACATGTCGATTAACCGGTGGGAAAATTTCCTCACCGTCACATCCCTACTATGGTTTGAGGGCGACGTCATCCCTAAAGCCCTTGTTGAAGATGACTTGACTGATGAAATCCATACGAATATAGGTGAAGATGAGGAAGAGGAGGAAAATGATGATTGAAAGTTTATATTCTAAACTAATACAATACACTAACATGACCAGTCGTCGAAGTACAGCATGGATAAGCAGCAAAAAAATCTAAGAACCAAAGAAATGTTTTCTATTTTATGTTTGAGCTTTATTTTAGTTTTGCCATTTGGCTGTAAAGAATGTTTACCTGTACAGAAGGTTACTAACGTTTACTCTATTGAAGGTTGGCTTTTTGATAACCGACTGCACACTACAGTCATCTTTATTCCTTGTGTTGTGAGGACTTTGTGGACTAATAAATCTCACATTTGGTTAATTGATTTTGTGTGATTGTACCCTATGTTGCAACCTGACCCCAGTCCACCTAGGGGCATAACATTACTCACTTTTCATGCAATTCACTTTATATAGTATAGCCGTACACAAGTCAAGTCTTAACTCTTTTTAGAAATATTGTTCATATGCAAAAAATATGCTTAATCCCTTATGGAATGGTAATGCTTGAAAGTTCTGTTTTCTCCGATTTGAGGTACAGTGGAGAACTTTGGTTATACCAGCTGTAATCCTCTAGATAGAAAGGTTATCTTGGACTTAAATTGAAGCTTATAAACTTGGGAAGTTTTTCATGTACATTTGAGGCAGTGATATGTATAATAAAATGCTTGAAAATCATCACTTTTGATGACAATTTGTCAGGCGGACAGACATTTTTTTGTCTTTTGGGGTATGTTGAGGGTGATATTTCACAGCAAAAAGGCAGCAATCCCCAGAATCTTTTTCTGCTAGTTTCCCCTATGTGTCAGGATACACCATGCAAAATTTTAGGGTTATATGACCATTTATGTAGCTGCAGTACCTTAATATTCACAATTACATCATTCCGCCAAAAGCTTTTCCCAAAAAGGGAGTTTTTTGGCCCCTGAGACCAAACGGGGCCGAGTTGGGGGTGGTCGTTATCCACTTGTGATGGCCCAAGGTATAAGATAATAGGAAATAATAGTGAAAAAAAGGTAGCAAAAAACATCCTGAGGAGTGGACCTGGCTCCCGGCCTATAAATGCAGCAGAACAGCAATATATTCTACTCTCTCTAAAGTATGCAAAATCACACCTTGTACAAGTAACAGTTTAATGATTAGCAGAAGAACAATGCATGGGAGGAAATACATGTCAGACTGACTGAGAGAGAGAGAGAGAGAGAGAGAGAGAGAGGTCACACGAGTTAAGCTCCAGATAAATGACGAAAAAACGAGAATGATTTTACTAACAAATTAGAGAAAAGTAGATGATTCAACATAAAACATCTAGACAAAGGTTTTGTTAAATTAGGACAGGTTTTTTTTTACACTGTCACACCTGAATCTTAGGAAAGTTCACAAGAAGATAATCACAGGATTACCCTCTGCAGAAGAGGATATTCAAGAAAAGAGAGGTAAAGACATTTTGAACAGACAGTGCCTCTCTCTTTGAGTTTTGCTTAGAAGAACAGCACAGAGAGACATTTTGGACAAAACTGGAACTTTAAAGAAACACATTTGTCTCAAAATCAGTGAAAGTCACATTTTTTTGGCTTATTAATTTTTTATCCCTTTATATCTTCACTGAGAAAAAATGAAAATAAACAAAAAACTGGCAGTTAATTCAGTTGATTGTTTACATTCTAAATCAATAATGGCCAGTGCATCATCCTGGCCCCGCCCCTTCATCTACCCTCAGAAGAGTTCTGAACACTAGGGATGGGCGGATCTATATAGATCAGTGGCGATACCACTTATTTTGTTTTCGATACAATACCGATACTTTTCAAGGCCAGTATCGCAATGCCGATGCCGTTATCAATACCGATACGATACCTCTAAACTGAACTTTTAAATTATTACATTTATTAAATTATTAAAATTACTAAGAGTAAAATGGGTAAAGATACCACTTAACATTATATTTGAAAGGCATTTTAACCTTCAATATGCCTTAATTGGAATTTAATAGATTATATTTTTGTTTTCACATGGTTAAATATGTTTACTTGTAGTGGTAACCATGGAAATATACAAATACTATAGTTGAACTACAGTCACTGTAGTAAAAATAAACCATGGTTCATTTTCATAAGGGACTGCCAGTGACAGGCCGTTGCACCCATAAAATGCAACCTTTTTATTCTGACAGTGTATGATTTATATTAACATTAGTTACAGAATAGAACATAATCAATATGAACTCTTAATATTAAATTTAAATAAGTGTAATTGCACAAACTATGTAGGCTACAATTTAAATTTGTTTATTGTGAAATAACTCAAACGTAATGTTTTTTTGTCTTCTGATGAGCATTGTTCTGGGCTGCGTTTCCAAAAACATCAGTGGTTTCTTATGATAGTTTTGGGAAACGCAGCTCTGTTTGAATACAGTGTCAGCAGTGAGTGAACACTCTCTCTCTGTGATTGATTGGTTCTGTCTTGCAGCATTTGCGTGTGTACTGTGTTCAGATCATGGTTCAGATTAACATGAAAATAGTCCTATACTGCACAATTATTCGCTTGCATAGGTTATTCGTATTGCACGCATTAAATAATCTTTTTAAATAAACAAAATTACTGGTAAAAAAAAAAACAACAACTTAGTATCGATATTTTTATTTGAGTATCGATACTTTTCGATGCTCACATCAGTATCGATATATCGATATTTCATATCGATATGCCCATCCCTACTGAACACTCCAGGCAGCTGCTCAGACACAAGCAGGTGAAGGAAATGCCTGAAACACTGTTTGCTGAACAGTGTCACAGTGTCATGACCAACCTGCTCTTCTACACTGAACACAGCCCTTTATGGCACACTGCTTTCTGTTAACATTTCACCTTTAACAAGATTTTTGACCCTGAACTGGGATCAGAGTCTGCTCTTAAAGTCTTCAATGCCTCAAGATCAGTCCAAAAGATGGCAATGACTTCAGCAACTGTAATTCCATCTCCAATATCAAGAATGAAAGACAATTTTTCACTCCTGGAGGTAGAAGTAGTGGAGCTAAAAGAATTGATACTGTCCCACCTGAAAGACAACAACATGGAACAGCTGACAAACGACATACAGAACTTAAGAGAAGAGGTTGAATATCTGCAGAGACACAGAGAAGAAATGTCAAAAGAACTTCAGCAAACTAAAGATGAACTGAGTGAAGCTAAATCAGCTCTAGGAAGACAACTAACAGAAGTTAGAATAGAAAGGAGCTCTCTGCCTTGAAGTCAGTACTCCGCACCCAAGATGAACTGATCAACAATCTAAAAAAAAAAACACCAGCAGTACCCAAAGAGTCTTCTACTAAACCCTTGATGCGTCAGGAGATGCTCATGGAAAATCCTCAACCTGAACAGCTACCAGAGGAAGAAGAGTGTCACTCCTCAACTGATCCAACATCCCAGATCCACAGCTCCACAGCAGAGGACCCGAGAGAAACACACGCTCTCAACCTGCCTGACTCAAATGGGAAATACATTAATGAGAAACTTCTACTCCCAGATATGAGAGCCAAGAAAATCTGGTGCCCAAACACAAGAAGTGCTTTTCAGATCCTGTCTGAGAGAAACCCACATGAAAATTATAAGCACATCGTAATCCACACAGGGACAAACGATTTAAGGACCATGAAGGGCCGTGTGGCTCCTGTGATCAGAGAGGTGGCAATCAGAGCCACACAACGTTTCCCAGAGGCTAAAATAACCCTGTCTGCACTACTGCCATGCACTGATGTGCCATTCCACGTGATCCATGGAAATGTGGAACTCTCCAGAAGTTGCGCACTTATTCCTAATGTTCATCTCGCCCATCACAAAGACATACAGCCTCATGATATGACCATGTACATCTCAACAAGCAAGGAGTGAAAGTCTTCGCCAGAGTGCTGAAAAGCACAGCCCTTGGAAACACACCAAGAAACAGCCGAAACGCCAATGACAAGAGAAGCTCTCAGCCACCAAGAACCCTCTGTCCTCCAGCAGAGTCCAGACCGGCTGCAGGACCTCCATCACAAGGCCAGAGCTACGCAACGGCAAGAACCCTCCATCCTCCAGCAGAGTCCAGACCAGCCGCAGGACCTCCATCACAACACCAGAGCTACGCAACGGCAAGAACCCTCCATCCTCCAGCAGAGTCCAGACCGGCTGCAGGACCTCCATCACAACACCAGACCTACGCAACGGCAAGAACCCTCCATCCTCCAGCAGAGTCCAGACCAGCCGCAGGACCTCCATCACAACACCAGAGCTACGCAACGGCAAGAACTCTCCATCCTCCAGCAGAGTCCAGACCGGCCACAGGACCTCCATCACAACACCAGAGCTACGCAACGGCAAGAACTCTCCATCCTCCAGCAGAGTCCAGGCCGGCTGCAGCACCTCCATCACAACACCAGGGCTACGCAGCGGCAGTTCAACAACCACAAATCCCTGCAGCTGCTGAACTCAACCAGATAAGACATCTGCTGAACATCATCTGCTCCAGAATGAGGACATAACCTGCACACACACACACACATTACAGAAAAAACCTATCAATGAAATCATTTAAAATCAGTTGTTGGAATATACAGGGTCTGCACTCTTCTACTTTTGGTAACAAGACTGCAGACCAAGACTTACTCAGAAGTGTAACAGATATGGACATATGTATATTTCATGAGACATGGTGTCGTAGTAATGAGACTTTACATTGTCCAATGGGATACAAGGAAATTGTTGTTCCTTCATTAAAAAAATTCTAAAATAAAATGTGGCCGTGACTCAGGTGGAATACTTATATGGCACAAAGACAATTTGAAACATTCGATTAAAATTGTTAAAATTGAAAAATCATCTATTTGGCTTGAAGTGAAATCAGTCATATCACAGTGTAACCTTTACCTCTGTGCGGTCTATATTCCACCTCATGACTCTCCCTATTACGAAGAGCAAAGCTTTCCAAAGCTACAGACTGACATCTTACACTTTCAGTCCAGTGGAAATATCCTCATATGCGGAGATTTAAACGCCAGGACAGGGAGGGAAATTGATTATGTAAATATTGTAGATAATGACCACATCCTCAATGACACCACGTTTCATTCCTCATCAAATATCACACCAAGAAACATCTATGATAGTTCAGTCAACATGAATGGAAACTTAAACTTAAATTATATATTCAAAACATTGGCGACTCTATCTAACATTAAACAGCAAAGCGAACATAAAACAAATCAGCAGAAAATAAGGATGTTTGGTTTGATGATGAATGTACATGTCTCATTAAAGAACTAAGGAGACTTTGTAACAAAAAGCACAACGATCCATCCAGCCAGACATTACGGCTTTCTTATTCAGACTGTCTGAAAAATTACAATGGACTATTGTGGAACAAAAAAGAAAAATATTTTAAAACCAAAATTGATGAAATTGATGAATCGGTAGATCAAAACACTTTCTGGAACCTATATAAAAAACTTGAAAAACCCAAATTAGAGATATCACTTCAGAATGGCACAATTTGGAAATCTTACTTTGAAAATCTTTGAAAAATTGAACCGGCTGGCCTTAACCAGCCTCAGAGTAAAATCAAGAAAAAACTAGAAGACTTGGAGAAAACAGTTAAAAATGATCAAAATCCATTAGATAAATTTATAACAATGTCTGAAATATTAGAACATATTAAAAATCTCAAATTAAAGAAAGCATGCGGACAAGACAACATTAGTAATGAAATGCTTAAACTCAGCAGTCCCAGCATGATTAAAGCTCTAGCCAAATTATTCAATCTGGTTTTATGGTCCGGTAACTTCCCTGAGATCTGGTCTGAAGGACTCATCACCCCCATATTTAAAAAAGGTGATCGATTCGACCCCAATAATTATCGCAGCATCTGTGTAGGCAGTGCTTTAGGAAAACTGTTCTGCAGTATCATAAACAGCCGCATTGTCACACATCTCAACACACAACATTTTAAATAAAGCACAAATTGTTTTTTTACCAAAACACCACACATCTGACCACATCTATTCTCTTCACACTCTAATGAACAAAAACATCACACAGGACAAACAAAGGAAAATATTTGCATGTTTTGTAGACTTTAAAAAAGCATTCGACTCAATCTGGCATGATGGTTTACTGTACAAACTCCTACAAATTGGCATCGGTGGAAAAACATTCCCTATACACCAACAGTAAAAGTGCAGTGAAAATCAATAATCACAGAACCGCGTTTTTCCGGCAGGGACGTGGAGTGAGGCAGGGCTGCAGTCTGAGTCTGACTCTATTTAACATCTACATTAATGATCTGGCATCAGTGCTGGAGCGCTCTACTGTCCCCGGCCACACAGAGGTCAGATGTCTGCTGTACGCGGATGACCTGGTCCTGCTGTCCTGCACAGCTGAGGGGCTTCATCAGAGCCTGTCCCTGCTGGAACAGTACTGTCACGAGTGGGCCCTGACAGTCAATCTGGACAAAACCAGAGTCATGGTGTTCCAGAAGAAGGCCAGATCTCAGGGAAACAAACACCCGTTGACTTATAAAGGCCAGGTCCTACAGCACAGCACGAGCTACATCTGGACATTGACATCAGTGCTTCGGGAGGCTTCGGGTTTCGCTGTTAAAACACTGAGCGAAAAGGCTCTGAGAGCTTTTTATGCTATAAAGTCACGATGCGGTCACTTAAAACTACCCATTAAAACTTGGATAAAACTATATAATTCAATAATAAAACCAATTCTTTTATATGGATGTGAAATTTGGGGATCAGTACTGAATTAAAAAAATTGGGATAAAACCTCCAAATACAATGTAGAAAACTACAATTGGAAATTGCCAAAAACATTTTAGGGGTCCACAGAAGCACGTCCAACGACGCCTGCAGGGCTGAATTAGGCTTGTACCCGCTGAACATTGAGATCCAGAAGAGATGTGTTCAGTTCTGGCATCTCCTCCATCAGTCTGATCCGGATTCAGTCCAATATAAAGCCCTCCTCGCCAACGAAACCTCAGTAGAATCTCATCCTCTAAACACACTCGAAGACACTCATGATGAATCACTAAAAGCACATTTTGACCTTAAAAATAAACTCCAATGTTATTCGACCCTAAATAGAACCACTAAATTGGCCAATTATCTAATAATTAAACAATTTAAAGAAAGACAAATGCTCTCCAAATACAGATTAAGTGACCATGATCTAGAAATAGAGAGAGGAAGACATAGACAAACATGGACAGAGAGAGAGTGATACTGAGAAAATGCCCTTCATACTTGGAGAAGATATTAGCACAGCTGCACTCGCTGCAAAATATGTGTTAGCCATTCACAATGTTAGAGATAGTTAACTCTCTAGAGAGACCTGCTACATTTACTCACTTATTTAGATGGATTTGATTTATTTATTTACTATGCTACATGCGACATGATCTGTACAGTATATATATATGCTCTGATTTCCACCCAGACACCATCAGGCATATAAATGCAAGAGTATCCAGAGACTGTGCCCTAAAGCCCAACGTATACCTGGCTCAGCACCCCACTCTGAATCTCAGCAGCCTTTACGATCATGTCCATCTCCACAGAAGGGCAGTCCCCATCTTTGCCAAGACCCTGAAGGACATCATGCTGAACCGCAGCTCCAGCGCACCGCAGAGACCTCATGGACACTCCCTAGAGCCACTACAGGGACACCCTCCAAATCACCGCCCCCTCCACCACTTCAATGCTGACTGGAGGAACCCCATGACAGTGTTTCCCCCTGGAAAACCTTGCATGACCAGGCCTGCAGCCCCCTCGCCTTCTCATTCACATGAACATCAGCAGGAGCAGCACCTGAGCAGACAGAGCTACGCTGAAGCAGCCAGCAGATCACGGATCCACTTCAGCAGCAGCACAGTCGACAGCCAGACGGCCTCACTTCCATCCAGAGACATCCAGCACATGCTGACTCTGCTGTGCTCACACCTCATGGGTTAGTGACTCCAGAGAGGGAGAAATAAAAAAGAAAGAAATTGTATATGTATATATATATATATATATATATGTGTGTGTGTGTTTATTTTTTGATTTATACATTTATTTTAAAACAGATTCTTAGAAACCTCATATTCTTTAATATATTCTTCTTGGGGAAAAAAAGAAAAGGAAAAAGAAGAATAAGACAATTTATAAATTAAAAAAGAAATGATATTCTTAGATTCATCATAATATTTAACATGTTGTTCTTGATCTGTCAATTCAACATACTGATGTTTGTCTTGTTTTGAAATAACAAAGCGATTAATTAATGGGCTCATATTCCTTAAAAATCATATGTTGGAATATTCAAGGACTGAGGTTCTCCATTTTTGGTATTTAGAGCAAACATTCAGATTTCAAAAAAGAAATTCAGAATTCTGACATTATAATACTGCAAGAAACATGGAATGTAAAAGATTTGTCCACTGGCTGCCCAACTGGATTTAGAGAAATAGTTCTACCATCAACCAAACTAAGAGGGGTGACTCAGGGCAGAGACTCAGGGGGAATGCTGATATGGTACAGAACAGAACTCGTAGACTCAATCAAATCTATGAAAATCGGAAAATTTTACATTTGGTTAAAAATCCAAAAAGACAATGGGTCCCATTCACTAATAATTGCGTGGATTCTTTCGTATTTGTACGCACAGGAGAACTTCTCACGAAAAATCTCCGCCTGATTCACAAAAACGTTTGTACGCACATGAATTTGTTCTTAACCTCGTTCTGATGTTAGTGAATTAGGAGTATTCTAAATGAGCGGCCGCGTGCATGAGGTTTGTCATTTGCATAAAACACACCCAAACCATCTCCATATAAGGGCTTTCCGCACACGCTTTCCTTACAGCCTTTCGTCACTCTCTTCCTCTTGCCGCTGTTTGCAGACGCGCTCTCGTCTGGATCCTCGAGCAATGCCAAGTGTGCCATTCTCACAATAAACACCTTTTATAAAACCCCAGATTACAGACCTCGCATTAGCCAGCTGTACATACGCGTATATCTGCGTTATTCAGAGAAACCTCGCAGCTATAAAAAACTATAACGCAGCTTTTCTTGTATATGATCGAATGTATTTAAGATGAAATGAAATTGTATTATTTAATAATTTTATATATGGATTATATAATACAGTTAATGCAATATACTTAAATGTAATTATAGTCATGTTAGGATGAAATATAGCTTCTTAAAACACGATTATAAAGACATACAGAGTAAGTTCTTTTTGCGTACGTGTGGTTTCCGTTGTTCCTATATTTTTTTGTAAATTTAGAAAAAAAATATTACGAAATCTTTGGTGAATTGTGATTTGTTCTTAAAATCGTTCGTACGCACATTTCACGCACAAATTTGTGCGTACGCATGCTTAGTGAATGAGACCTATTGTCTCCACAGACCGTCACATATTCTTGTGTGCTACATAGGCTATTTACCCCCGGCTGAATCTCCCTGTTATAGTGAAGAAACCTTTTCCATCCTGCGAGATGAGATCTGCCATTTCCAAACAAAAGGAAATGTGTTAATATGTGGCGATTTAAATGCTAGAGATGGAAATGAACCAGACTTTGTCAACACACAGGGAGACAAATATATTACAAACACCAGCCAGCCTCTGCCCTCATATCACCTCAGAAATAATTATGACAAATTCACAAACAAAAGTGGGAGAAGCCTACTAGAGCTCTGTCAATCACTGGGCCTGTATATAGTGAACGGTCGCATACGGGGAGACTCTTTTGGCTGTTATACCTTTAATTCTCTTCTGGGCAACAGTACTGTAGATTATTTCATTACAGACATTGACCCAGTGCATCTCAGAGCATTCACAGTCAGTCCTCAAACACCTCTGTCAGACCACTCCAAACTTACACTGTATCTAAGACGAACCCAAACCAATGTAAATCATACTGACAGCCCTCTCAATTACTGAGGCTGCAACAATCCTACAATTGGACAAAAAACAGAAAAGAAAATTATCAAAGTGCAATAGAAAGTCAAAATATCAAATTATTATTGGACACATTTATAATGAAAACATATCCACAAAATAAAATAGGCATAAATCTGGCACTAAGTGACATTACCAACATATTCCACCAATCAGCATCCATGTGCAATTTGAAGAAATCATCAAAAAGGAAACCAAAAAACACCAACGAAAAGTGGTTTGACAATGAGTGTAAAAGTATTCGAACAACAGTACGAAATCAAAAACACAGAGCCCCTGACAATCAAGAACTCCGCCATCAATATCATGAAGCTCTTAAAGTGTACAAACAAACTCTAAGAGCAAAAAAGGAAGAGCATACAGAACAATTATTTCTAGAAATGGAGGAGTCAATAAATAGCAGTAACTTCTGGAACAATTGGAACACTCTCTATAGACCACAACAGGAAGAATTGGCCATTCAAAACGGGAACATATGGAGGACACACTTTGAAAATCTGTACAAAACAACAAACAAATCCTGCTCAAAATGAAATAAAAACCAAATTAGAAATCCTGAAAGGAAAAATTAAAGACAATCAGAACCCCCTTGATTTTCCAATCACAGTAAATGAGTTAACAGAGAGACTACATGCTTTAAAACCCAACAAGGCATCCACATCCACATGTTTTGCACAGATTTTAAAAGTGTGTCCTCCATATGTTCACGTTTTAAATGGCCAATTCTTCCTGTTGTGGTCTATAGAGAGTTGATGGAATATTAAACGAAACAATCAAATACAACAACGACAAATTCAAAACCGCAATAATCAAATTATTCAACATGGTTTTGAGTGTAGGATTTTTTCCCGACACCTGGAATCAATGCCTGATTACACCGATTACAGGGGCATATGCGTCAATAGCAACCTGGGGAAAATATTTTGTTCGATTATTAATATGAGATTGCAGAACTTTCTCAAAACCCACAAAATTCTGGATAAAAGTCAAATTGGATTTCTGCCTAAACACAGAACATCTGACCACATTTACACCCTCCACACAATCATTAATAAACATTTATACCAGAACAAATCCAAAGTCTTTGCTTGCTTCGTTGACTTTGAGAAGGCTTTCGATTCGATCTGGCACGAAGGACTCTTCCTAAAACTACTGGAAAATGGGATTGGAGGGAAGACATTTGATTTGATCAGCACCATGTATAAAAACAACATAAAACGTGCTATAAAAATAGGGAACAAACAAACAGAATTTTTCTCCCAAAAACGAGGAGCCAGACAAGGTTGTCCATTGAGCCCCACTCTATTTAACATTTATATCAATGAATTAGCCAAAGCATTAAATAATTCGACTGCCCCCGGCCCAACCCTGACTGAATCAGAAATCAAATGTCACCCCTTTGCAGATGATTTAGTCATTCTGTCAAAAACAAAAGAGGGGCTACAATCAGTCAAACGTGGGCTCTTAAAATTAACCTAGCAAAAACTAAAATAATGATTTTTCAAAATAGATCCAGGTGTAGGGAAAATAAATACACCTTCAGAGCGGGAAACCAGGTCCTCCAACACACCCATGAATATACCTATCTGGGACTAAAACTGAGTTCAACAGGGAACTTCAATCTGGCTGTGAATGAGCTGAAAGCAAAAACAATGAGGGTCTTATACATGATTAAAAATACAATTCGACATGAAATTCCGATTTCAAACCTGGCTAAAAATCCTAAAAGCAATAATTGAACCAATTGCACTATATGGCAGCGAGATATGGACCCCTAAAAACACAAGAATTTTCAAAATGGGAATTAGAAGAAATTGAAACTCTGCATACCCAAATTTGTAAAAGCATCCTAAAAGTAAAGAGAGCGACACCAAACAACTGCAAATGCAGAGCTGAATTAGGACAATACCCCTTATTAATAAGCATCCAAAAGAGAGCTCTGAAATTTTACCAGCACCTGAAGCACAGTGACCCGAGCTCGTACCAGGCTGAAGCCCTGCGGTGTCAGGAGCAGAACCGGCACCAGAGTGCCCTCTCACAGCTGGTGCTGAAGCTACACCCACACCAGCACAGCACCCAAACTATCTGGCCCAACCAAATTATACAACTAAAAAAACAAAATTACATTACCTATTGGAAAGAAGCCACTAAATTACAAAAGAAGATGGAACTCTATTTACACCTGAAAAGAGATTACAAACCAGCAGAATACCTGAGCTGTGTGAAAGAGCATAAAGTGAGAAAGACCCTAACCAAATACAGGCTGAGTGACCACTGTCTGGCTATAGAGAGAGGACGGCACAGACAGAGATGGCAGCCGCAAGAGCAGCTAAGTACTCTCAGAGAGAGGTGGAGACAGAAGAATACTTCCTGCTGCACTGTGATTACCATCACAACACCAGATCGGACTATTTCACTAAATTCCAACAACTAGAACCAAATTTTATGGCATTACCAAATTTAGAAAAATTAATTAATATTTTGGGAGAAAACTCTAGCTTGATTGGAACAGCAGCAACATATATAACAGCCTGTCACAAACTAAGAGAGTCAGCCAGTGGACAAAACTAAAGTCAGAAATATCTTGTTTGAATGTATGTACAAAGCTTTTTATATGTATGTATATTTATATATGTGTATATATATATATGTGTGTGTGTGTACGTGTGTGTATATATAAATATATATATATATATAGTTTTTTTAAATTATTATTTAATTTTTATTTTATCTATTTAATTATTTTTAATTGTCTTAATTATTTTCTTGTTATTAATCATTTTCTTGTTTTGAAAAAAAATGTATTCATGTATTTGTTTACTTATTGATTTTTTCCCCATTGCCTATGTAATGGCCAATGCTTTGGCAATACTGTACAAGTCATGCCAATAAAGCTTGTTTGAATTTGAATTTGAATTTGAATTTGAGAGAGAGAGAGAGAGAGAGAGAGAGAGAGAGAGAGAGAGAGAGAGAGAGAGAGAGAGAGAGAGAGAGAGAGAGAGAGAGAGAGAGAGAGAGAGAGAGAAATGTGTGGGATGATGGAATGAAGTTTTAGGATAATTTCTAAGACGCAGATACTCGTGTTGTATAACATCCCTTGTGTCTTCCGGAGTGAATCACTCATTTTTAACTCCTGATGATGCACTTAAACTGGAAGGGTCACATTATCAGGAAAACATCTGATGTGTTTTTTTTATAAGGCATGCAAGTTATAAAAAAGAAATTTGTTTTGAAAAAAGTACTTAAGCACTATATTTTTAGGTGTAGTAACCTTGTATTCCACTGTGTGACAACAGAAACAAAACAAAAAAAATCTAGAAAAATATGTTTAACATATACAACAAATTTTTAAACCATGACAAAAGCGTAACCTAGATGAAAGAACTTAAAAATAGTTTTTACATTATTTTAAATTACTTTGTTTTAAACCCTCATCCTTCCCTCACACTTCATAACAAATCCTTCCCTCGCGGGTCAAAATGACCCGAAGCCCTAAAATTATACTTAATTTTTTTTTGTCCAGAAAGCTTATTTCATTTCTATATTTTTATATTTTTTTCTATTTTTTAATGCAACTTTTGTTTTTGGATATTGTTTTTATTTAATTTACCTTTAAATTAGTAGATTTTATCAATAAATGATAAATAGTAATTTAAGCATATTCTTTCAACTTAAATTCAAAATAACACAATTGCATGCATAACCCTTTTAATTCAGCTCAAAATATCTTACATTGGGTGTATTTGCTATATGGAGCAAATGAGCTGTTCCGCTGGGTCCTAAAGTGAGTTCTTTTCAGTATACATTTAGATACACATGTAGACATTATAAAATAATTTTTGTAAAGTTTTAGCATTTTTAGTTAGAATTTTGAGCATTTTTAGGTTTTTCTGTGTACTGAAGCATTCCTCGCATTCTATTCATTCGTATGGAGATCAAATTGACCCGCGAGGGAAGAATTTGTTACTTTTTTGAATTTCAAACAAAACTCCTCTAATCCAGTCAATTTATTTTTTTGTGCATTTATGGTTCAAGTGCGGCAAAAGTCCTAGGGTCTTGGACCACTCTGATGAACACTCAATTTAAAAAAAAAGAAAAAAAAATCAGGTCAAAGTGACCCGAGGGAAGGATGAGCGTTAAATAAACTATCAATAAGAAAAGAAATGTCCCTTTTTCGAAGTACTGTATTTGAAATATAATTTTGTAAAATCCAAATAAGCTTTACTGAGCTTTATTGGAAAGGGTTCAAACTATATTTTTCATGCTTGTTCTATGAACCATGAACAATTATTGCACATGCTCCTGTGGAACAGCCCAGTCCATAAGACAGTTTACGGGCGGTAGACAATTAAAATCACAGTTCCAGTAACTTGACACTAAAGAGACCTTTCTACTGACTCTGAGAAACATCAGGAGAAAGGATAAACTAAATATTTACGGAAGCCTCTGATCAGGAGTAACGGTTGGAATAATATAGCAGACTGACTGAACTGAATCAATAAGCTCTTGTTTTACATGACAGACTTCAATTCTTTACACGTACAGTGGGGAGAACAAGTATTTGATACACTGCTGATTTTGCAGGTTTGCCCACTTACAAAGCATGTAGAAGTCTGTCATTTTTATCATAGGTACTCTTCAACTGTGAGTGACGGAATCTAAAACAAAAATCCAGAAAATCACATTGTATGATTTTTAAGTAATTAATTTGCATTTTATTGCATGACATAAGTATTTGATACATCAGAAAAGCAGACCTTAATATTTGGTACAGAAACCTTTGTTTGCAATTACAGAGATCATACGTTTCCTGTAGTTCTTGACTAGGTTTGCACACACTGCAGCAGGGATTTTGGCCCACTCCTCCATACAGACCTTCTCCAGATCCTTCAGGTTTCGGGGCTGTCGCTGGGCAATACAGACTTTCAGCTCCCTCCAAAGATTTTCTATTGGGTTCAGGTCTGGAGACTGGCTAGGCCACTCCAGGACCTTGAGATGCTTCTTACGGAGCCACTCCTTAGTTGCCCTGGCTGTGTGTTTCGGGTCGTTGTCATGCTGGAAGACCCAGCCACGACCCATCTTCAATGCTCTTACTGAGGGAAGGAGGTTGTTGGCCAAGATCTCGCGATATATGGCCCCATTCATCCTCCCCTCAATACGGTGCAGTCGTCCTGTCCCCTTTGCAGAAAAGCATCCCCAAAAATGATGTTTCCACCTCCATGCTTCACGGGTGGGATGGTGTTCTTGGGGTTGTACTCATCCTTCTTCCTCCAAACACGTCGAGTGGAGTTTAGACCAAAAAACTCTATTTTTCTCCCATTCCTCCTCTGGATCATCCAGATGGTCACTGGCAAACTTCAGACGGGCCTGGACATGCGCTGGCTTAAGCAGGGGAACCTTGCGTGCGCTGCAGGATTTTAATCCATGACGGCGTAGTGTGTTACTAATGGTTTTCTTTGAGACTGTGGTCCCAGCTCTCTTCAGGTCCCCACTGTATATGATAATGCTGACATTTACACTCGCTTACATTTTAAAAGAGAAAACATTATGTCAATAGATTACTTTATTAGTAGCTCTTCAACACGAACCCGTCCAAAACAGCATGCCGCTGCGTGCATCTGTCCCATCGGTCCGTGTTGTGCATGTCAAATAAAATCAGTCATAATCAATAAATTTCATTTCTTATGTTTTTTTTTGTTTCAGTATTTATTTATTTATTCTTATTAATGTCGTTTCAGATACTGAATGCTTCTGAATGTTATTTATATATAAAAGCACTTATGTTATTCAAAATTAAGTATCGTATTTAATGGAAACTTATTTTTACCGTTGGTTACGTGAGGCAAAATAAGTTATAATAATGAAGGATAAACTGAAATTCACAGCATTTCAACACAACTTCTGCTCACGTATTTGAAGGCTGCTATTGGATCTAGGGTAAACGTCATATTATGCGACTACGCATTACTTTACGGAGAGCTTACGACCTACTAGCTACGTTCTGCCTTAAGATCAAATGGTGCAACCGAAAAAAGTTATTTAGTTACAAACTATTTAGTAGTTACTAAGCCTCTAGTGGGGACTTTACGTTCCAATTTAAGAAAGAACTTACGAACGACTGGTGCAACCCTACCCAGGTGAACATCATAGTCCTGCTGCAGGAGGCACGAGGACTGCACATGTGAACAGAGCAATAAACTGTAATGTCTGTAATGACAGGAAGGACAGATGATCGTCCTTGCAGTGGCAAACTGCATGTGACCATTTGTCCCACCAGACGTGTTCAAGAACTTGCAAATGCCTTGGTGGAAGAGTGGAGTAGCATCTCACAGAAAGAACTGGCAAATCTGCTGCAGTCCATGAGGAAGAGATTCACTGTAGAATTTAAAGCAGCTGGTGCCACACCACATACTCACTGCTACTTTTGATATTGACCCTTCCCCTCATCATATGTCTGTGAAACTTGAATCTTTTTATGTTCATACAGATATTTACACATCAAGACATTAGCTAGAAAAATAAAAGCTGCTGAAATTGAGAGGACATTCCTTTTTCTGCTTCTCTGACATCTTCACGCCTGACTATCTCGGCACTCTCTAATATCACTAACTGCAAGTTAATCGATAATGAATTGTGATTGGATAGTAATTTTGTTGTACGTTGCGCTTGGCTACTTTTGATTAGGCTATTCTCGTGTGACAAAAGCCTACTACTCGCTCTATGATCACCCAGCCATAAAGAAATTTTAATACAGATGAAATACGGGACAAAAACAAGTCGGGACACTAAAAATACAGCTGAAATACAGGACTCCTGGTTACCTTATACATAGGGCAAACGGCTACGTGAATGAATGGATTTGGTTCAGTTGGATGCTGTCTCTTTAAGAGCCATTGCATTTTAGACAGTCATTGATTGTCAATATAAGACCCATCCTGTTGTAAATTTTTTCTTTCTTTAAATGTCTTTACATTTAGGTAAAATATCAATTCTAAAGAGAAAAAAAAAAAAAAACATTTTGAATTTGAATGATTTCAGTTACTTGTAAGACAAACTTTATTAAATATCTTTATTGGACATTAAATGTCAAATTACTAATGGAAAAGAATAGAACAGAAATAAATAAATATATATATATATATATATATATATATATATATATATATATATATATACACACAAATAACAGGATATATACAGATTAAAGCTGAATTCATTTGATTGCAAGAACCTACAAAACATTCAGTGCCCAAGATAACAGGTAGGGCTTCTGATGACTGAGTTGATTTGAGAACAGAACTTTTAATATGTGCATTTATTTAATCTTAATTGTCATCTATTTCATGCACATTTCAGTAAATTTTCAGTAAATTACACCCCCCCCCAATTATTCACTATTAATAATGGTCATGACCCAAAAAAGCTGCCTTACATGGGTAAGAGTTTGAAATAAATGGTACACATAGAAGCCTCACTTTCATGACAGTGCAGTAGAGCCTCCAAATCAGTCCTGAGGACACCTGACCAGCTTCAGCTTCTGTTGCACGCTTCCACATTTCGCGAATATCACTGACGTGTCCATGTGAGGTCATCATCTGGTTGTAGATGCAACGATGATAAGGGGCTTTTCCTTCTCCCGAGAAGAACACGTGATCCTTGGGAGCAATGTCCATCACCTTAGCACAGATTCCGAGAAAGACGTCATCAATGTGAAAGGAAGTGTTTATGGTGAGTGACGCTTGATAGATTCTGGTAGCTACATCTCTGGAGAGGACATACCCAGATCCAGGGGTGTAATCTGGGTAAGACAACCACGGGTACATGTCTCGGGACACGTAGTACTTGCTCTCTTTGTCTCGGACGGGTGGTGAACCGCGGTGCACCCTTCCTATCCAAAGGTCTTTCCCGTTACTCCTTTGCAAGTAGTGAATTAAGTTGGGAATGTGGACAAAGACGTCATCGTCTGCGGACATGAGGAACTGGGAATGGGGGCAGTAGGTTTCTTTCCAGCCAAGCTGCAAAAGTAGCTTCAGAGTAAGATTGTGGAAGGTATCTATGAAGTCCTGCTGGATGAGGTCATGATATCTGTGGTCCTCAAAGAACAGTTGCATCTTAAGCTTGCTCCTGTACTCCAGTTCAGGATGGAGGCCGAGAGCAAACAGCACCCTTACAGTAACACCCAGCGTTGTTGCAATGTATGTCTCATTTCCCCAAGTAGAGCGGATGGCCTGTCTTCTCTCAAAGTTCTCAGAGGAGCTTTTCACAAAGAGCAGAAGTAGAACGTCTTCTTCGTCACACTTTCTCTCGTGGTTTAGGAGGTATCTGCGATTGCTGTACTTTATAGCGTCTTCAGGATTGACTCTTAAGCTTGCGTTAATGAACGTGAAGCTATTGAAAAGGTAGCGGTATGAGAAAGACATTACATGGGTTACAATGTTATTGTCAATTTTCTCCCAGTACGCCATGAACAGTAAGGCACTAAAGCATACTGATATTAGCCGTAGTTGATATTTTTTGAATCTAGGCATTTTGAGAAACACCATGACTCCTCTGAACTTCGGCTCCAGTTCCAATTCATGAGATTCCTGGCTTTGTTTCACCTACAGTCATGATGGCCTCCAAAACATGTCCAAGTCTGGGTTGGAAAGATGAGACAAGGAAATAGTCTGGTACTGCGGTTGCTCAGCTGCCTCTGATGTTGAAGTCCTCGTCATGACAGAAGATCAATGAGGTGCACCCAGTGTAATGGTGGAAGTCTGGAAGAGAAACATACATGATCAGCTGACTTTCCCTGTACAAGGACGACCAAAGAAAGTAAGGCAGATGAGACACCAAGTGACCATGATCAATTACAAGAATATCCCAGATGCCTGAACAAACAGTGATGTGGCTGAACTTGCACTGTGGGTAAGCTGAGCCACATGACAGGTTTTCACGAGTTTACACTTACAAATAAGTCAGACAGAATAAATGGTATGCGTATTTGGCAAGCTGTCCAAGGAAAGGGCTCCAAGCTCGGCATTTGGCCTGAACCCAGAGTACTCCCCCCGTATTCCTGGCTGTGGTAGGAACAAGCCAAGAGTGAGTCGTCGAGGTGGTGGAGGGATGCTGAAAACTGTAGAGGAATGTAGGCGAGTCGACTGTGTATATATAGGCTTCCTCATGCTGATAGGATAGATGTGGTAATTGTTGATGAGTTGATTGGATAGATTATTTGAATGTGCTCCTCCCGAACTTTGTTAATGAAACATTTAATTATTACTAGGAAATATTGTTATGGCCCTATGATATATAGATCTTATTATTTTTTATAATATTAATTGATCTTAAATACAAACAATTATGTAAAGTAAAATTATCTTTTGCTCACCCTCATGTCCTTCCAATCCTGTATGACATAAAAGAAAAAACATTTTTTTGAAAAAAATTATTTTCCATACCATGTTGCTTTGGACCCCATTGACTTTAATTATATGGACAAAAGCATTCTTCACAATTCTTTCACGTTCCACAGAAGACAGAAAGTCATACAAGTTTGGACAAACATGAGGGTGAGTAATTGAAGGAATAATTTTTTACTTTTTTGGCAAACTGTCCTTTTAAGGTTTGTAGCAACTCATAATGTAATAACTGCACATAATGTAATAAATATTACATTATTATTGTAATAAAATGTTCATAATGTAATAATTTTTACATTATGAGAAATGTATTACATTATAAACTCATAACTTGTCAGTCATAATAGCTTTTAAAACATAAAAATTTAGTATTCCTTTACAGTACATTTTAAAAATCTAAATCCTGTCTTAACCTGCCCCAGATTACTGATACTAGTAGTAGTAGTAGTAGTAGTAGTAGTAGTAGTAGTAGTAGATTAAAGGTGCAAAAGTTCTGTGCAAATTTTAACCCTAACCCTTTTCTTTTTTACATCATCATCAAACAGTTTTAGCAGGGGTGTGTGGATTTTTTATAACCACTGTACATGATTGTAAGTTGTACTGTATTTTTCAGACTTTGTTTTGCTGTAACTTGTATTAAGGTGAAGAACTGTACACACACACACACACACACACACACACACCTCATTGCTATACTGATACTGTGAGGTTTGTTTTTTTTACAGCATTTATTTTGTACACAGTGTTGGTATTTAACAGTATGTATACCTTATGTATACAAGTAGTAGTAATAATAATAATAATAATAATAATAATAATAAAAAAAGCAGTATCAGTAATATGGTGATGGATAGATTTTTGTACTGTAAAGGAATACCAATGCTACAAGATTATTTAAAACTGGCATTGACAAAATTAGTCTCCTATCCTTACGTTTCTCCCAACAGACATGCCTTCTAAGAATATTCAGATCAGTAAGATTTAATCAATTATACATAATCTTGGAAAATCAGAAAGAGGGAAAACAAAGAAACTGAAGAGAAAGAAAAAAAAAAACACTTTTTTACTTCTTTACATGCAAATCCATCACAGTAGTGCTACACAAAGGGCACTGTCCTTCAACTTTCAGTGGTCATTGGATGCGTTTTATTCAAAGTAAATGGTTTAGCAAGCTTTGCTGGTTATTTCTAATGCATCTCATTGTGAAACATCCTGTTTTGCATGAAGTCCAGGTTCGTTACAAAAACCAAGCACTAAACCAGGAAACCCCGACCTGTAGCAATCCTTGTTTTGTCAATGTGCAAAATTTCAGCAAAGTCTTGAGTAAACTTTACATTGAATTGGCAAGCCCAGTCTTGCAAGATTTTGCCAGTGTTTTGTCCTGATGTAAAGAGCAACTACAACAAAACAATATATACAGTATATGAATAATAGAAGAATAAAATAATGATTTCTCTATGCAATCCTAAAAGGAAATGCGGCATAATCTCACTTCTAAACTTCTACGATGCAAATATTATGCAATGTAAATGCAAATGTGAAGAGAAAAACATGCCTGAGGGTCTTGTTGAATACTGGCATTTCCACTGCGTTTTAGAGAAGATCTCCATCCACAGTAAAAATGTCATGTCACATGTCCATTCATGCACACTGGGTAAGTGCAGTGTAAACAGTTGCAGATTGTTCTAATAATACCTTTTAATATATAATTTTAATTCTTATAATTTATATATATTATAATTTTCAAAAGTCTCCGGCTGTGTCACCCCCTATACCCTCATTCCCTATTCCCTACATTACTCCACTAATATAGTTCACTTGAAGGAGTTAATGAAAACGAGTGAGTGAATTTGGACACTGAGTGCGCCGAAAGGGCTGCCGCTTTTGCATAGTTTGTGCTTGCTTTTTAATAATCATTTGAAACTTTTAAAACTGGCAGCTCCAGTAGTAATGAAAAGATTTCATTTGAAATCTGTCATGGAAACTATAACCTTACTATTGCCTTATAATTCCTTAAAAAGGAATATGATATTACACTGTAGCCCTTTTGGACCAGCGGTTTGTAAAATGGATGGTTGGATGATTCAGCTGCAGGCGCCATCTTCTGGCGAGACACGGGAATTCATTCGGCACGATCGTCACAGTGCATTATGGGTATTCTCTAGCCATAGACCCTTTTCACATTTCCGGGTTTCTCAGAAGCGGAAGTCGTCATAGTTGGGTTAACTTTTATAGCGGTGAATGAGAGTATACATTAAATATATTTTTTGTGTCCCCATTTGCTCAAATAGCAAAAGAAAAACTCCACAATAGTGATTTCACAACTTTCAAAAAGAGGGAAAAAATAGAGTGAGATTGATAACGGCAGTGAAAAGAGAGAAAGATGTTAATTTTACTGTCACTCCCATAGATGCTGTATTAGAAACACCCTCACAGCAACGGTAACTTGTTTTTTGTAATTTGATGCAAAAGTAATATAATACAAAGTATTAGTGTTATAAATGTACATACATTTTTTTTAAAAATGAAAATACAAAAAACTTTGCAGGATTTACGATATTGATGACCGTTAAAACGCGTCATCACAGTTTGTGAAAAGGGTCTATTGAGCGTACAATGGTTGTACAATCGTTATTGCGGTGCATTGTGGGATTAAATGAGAACACTCGATAACGTCCACTATTGCCTTGTCCAAATACCCACATTTGCGATCTTGGCTACTTGAGAGCGCATGCATGCGTCAAGAAGTAAGTGTGCAAGACTGTCCGAGGTCTTAAAAATGCCAAAGTGCAGTGTCCTTAATGCACACTAAACCCACACCGTTATTCGAGGTTAAGTTTATCCCATCATTTCAATCATATTTCAAGGGATTCCATCATGGTGAACAGTGCGCATCTGAAGCGTCTCAGCTGAGTATATAGTCTATCGGCCAAATTTTCTGATAACGATAACATTAAAAATTAACATATATCGGCCGATACCGATATGGTGGCCGATATATCGTGCATCCCTATAAAAAAAAAAAAAAAAAAAAAGAAGCTCTGTAAACACTTGCATTTTTTTTGCAACACTATAAATGTGTCCCATCGGGCAATCAAAAGTTATATACACAATTGCAGTCTTCACGCCTACTTGAACACTTGGGCCAAATACAGGAAATACTTCAGACAAGTGGTCAAGTGCAAAGACCGCAAGTGTGGGTATTTGGACAGGGCATATGGTTTCGGACACCACTACAAATGGCTGTCCCCTCAAATAATACCCTATTTAAGGGTATGGGGGGGGCGATTTCGGACACAGCCTCCGTTTTGGTCCATTCACACTGAAACGCAACCTCTGAGTTTTCAAACTAAAACGGGTTCTGCAGCGTTTCCAAAAGTCTCAGTTTTCAAGGGTCGAAAACTCTGGAGTAGTGTAGATCAGTGGTTTTCAAACCTGTCCTGGAGGCACCCCAGCCCTGCACATTTTGTGTGTCTCCCTCATTTATCACACCTGATTCAACTTATCAGATCATTAGTAGAGACTGCAAGAACTAAATTGGGTGTGTCTGATAAGGGAGACATATAAAATGCGCAGGGCTGGGGTGCCTCCAGGACAGGTTTGAAAACCACTGGTGTAGATAACAGGCGTAACCGTAGCAAAAGTTATGCATTTTAAAACAAAAACGCACTAGTGTAAATAGGGCATAAGACTTAAAACACATGACAGACCAACAGAGTGACATCAGAGCATTGAGCCTCCAACAATCACTTGACAAAAACCAAAGATTGCAGATGATAAGGAGGTTCCCTTTCGAGATTACTCTCGTATTGCGTAAGCTTACGCCTTTTCTCAAGATATGAAGCCAAAAAATTATCCTTATAATTTTATATAATGTAAAACGCAGTGCAGCTGCACAGCAGACCCAGGCAGAGCGTACTAGCGCGCTGATTGGCTGTGCTGCGGCAACTGCACGAACCTATGGCGAGGCGGCTGAGGCGTGCACCAATGGGGTCGCTTTGCGCCCAAAAGCACGTCAAACACTGTCTAATTTAGCATATTTACTTCGCAGTCTGAGGACGCCGGATCCTGCCTCGCTGAACTCCGCCTTCAGCCGCTGTTCCGCTACGCCATCCGGCGAGCCAAATATCCTTTTGAAGCCGTGTTTGTGTTTTGCAGCTGCAGCACTCACACTCACAAAAAGAGCGAGGCGTTGTTGCAAATGCCTCGTATTTCCTGTGCCTCGTGTAGAGGCCCCCTCTTCGGCGAAGAGGATGCCGGAGCAGGCTGTGCCAGAGCAGACAAGCGAGCCCACGCCGAGAAACTCCCCCAGACTACGTCAGTTCTCACCAGTCGAGCATACGCCTCCGCCGGCCAGGCTGCCTCGGCCCTTCACACGATGGTGGTGCTGCAAGTGTTTCAGGCCAAACTTCTCCGCTCTCTGGATGAGTCTGTCCCTGATCCGGAAGCGTTTAAGGACCTGCGCAGCGCCACTGACTTGGCCCTGCGCGCGACGAAAACCACCGCCCAGGCGATTGGCAGGAGCATGGCAAACCTGACGTTACTAGAGCGCCACCTCTGGTTAACCCTGACGGACGAGGATAAAACCTCCTTCTTGGATTCTTCCATCCCCAGCTGTGAAGAGGTTCGCTGAGTGCTTCACCGAGGCACAGAAGGCGTCACAGGCTATGCGCCACTTTCTGCCGAAACGCTCCAGCTCTGCTTCGGGCCGCCATTCCAAAGCGCCGCCCCCTCAGCCTCCTAAAGCAGCACAGCCAGTCTTCCAGCCTCGTCCAGCTGCGAGACCGCGCCCTCGTTCGCGCTCCGTGAGATGCCATAGACTGCTAGAACGAAGGGGACCGTGACCCAAGATCGCGTTAAACCCCGAGCCTCCAAAGTCTTCCTAACCACAGGAAGACAGAGAAAGTGGTTAAGTCCCGAGGCTGGACTACCACAGACTCTCATCTCGCTTCTCCCAGCCCCCTCTACTCAGGTGACTGGAGATGTCATTTTCACAGCCAACGAGCCTGTTGCAACGCACGCACGCCTGTACATGAATGCCGTTTTAACGGCGACCCTAATAAATCACAAAAAGAGGAAAAATCGCATTTCCTCTGTTCTGACTGTAGGCAGTGTGCCCACTATACAGTACGCACCCCTACACATAAACACTGTTCACACAGTGCCACAAAATCACACAGATTCCCCCGCTGACTCGCTCGCCGGCTCGCACCGTGAGCGCTCTAAGTGTAGAGCGCACTTCCGCTGCACAGCACGCGCCGCCACACATAAGCACTGTCCCCACAGTGTCACAAGCACAGACCAGACGGGCAAACGGGTCCCTGCTACAAAGCGGCCCGCCCCCAAGCTTAATTCAACCCCTTGCAATGCGGACCGAGGCCTGGGAGGCCATCCCCGCTATATCAAAATGGCTGCTGAACACAATAAAATACAGTTCGCTCGCAGACCCCCGCGCTTTCGCGCCGTGGTCGAGACATCAGTGAGAAGCGACATGAGTCACGTGCTTCGCGCCAAAGTCTCGAAACTGATAAAAAAGGGGGCTGTGGAAGCAGTCCCCGTAGCAACAAGCGAGTCAGGCTTTTACAGTCGCTACTTCCTCGTTCCAAAGAAGGATGGCGGTGTCAGACCGATCCTAGATCTCAGGCATCTGAACAAAGCGCTTATGATGCAATCGTTCAGAATGTTGATGACAAAACAAATCCTCATGCAAATTCGCCCGGGAGACTGGTTTTTCACAGTGGATCTGAAAGATGCCTACTTTCACATTCAAATAGCACCCCGCCACAGGCCATTCTTGAGATTCGCCTTCGAGGGGGAGGCTTATCAATACACAGTCCTTCCATTCGGTCTATCCCTAGCACCTCGCACATTTACGAAGTGCATGGAGAAGCGACCCAGTCACGCGCTTCCTCAGAGGAGCTAGGAGGCTAAACCCGCCTCTACCCCCATCGGTTCCTATATGGGACCTTTCCACGGTCCTAGAGGCCATGAAAGGTCCCCCATTTGAGCCACTTCAGTCTGTGAGCCTGAAGCACCCTTCGCTAAAGACTGTTCTTCTGCTGGCACTAGCTTCAGTCAAGCGAATTGGTGATTTACATGCACTCTCAGTGAGCGCTTCCTGCCTTGAGTTTGGGCCTAATGACTCCAGAGTCGTTCTCAAACCAAGACACGGGGATGTACCCAAAGTGCTCTCAACTCTGTTCAGAGCAGATCATTTCGCTATCAGCTCTTCCCTTGTCTGAGGTAGAAAGAGACGTGAATCTACTCTGTCCCGTCAGGGCTCTTAGAGTTTATCTAGAGCGTTCCGCCGCTTCCAGGCAGTCGGAACAGCTCTTCGTATGCTTTGGCGGTCGCACCAGAGGGTGCGCGATCACGAAGCAGAGATTGTCGGAGTGGATAGTAGATACTATCTCGCTGGCTTATGAGTCAAAGGGTCTCTACTGCCCCTTAGGCGTCAGAGCTCATTCCACCAGAGGCATGGCCTCGTCGTGGGCTTGGTCCAGTGGAATACCACTTGAAGATATATGTGCGGCGGCAGGCTGGGCCTCTCCGTCCACTTTTATCAAATTCTATAACTTGGAGGTTCCTGCTTTACAAGCTATGGTTCTTTCCAGATTAGATCCTGGTGTTTAATTTTATAAACATAAATAAACGATGTATAACATAAACATATGTTCTAACATATTCTATACTATAAGGCCTGATTCTATCCGGTCTAGTTTATCTAAGTCCATATACAAAGTATATCATTCTATACCAATAAGGCCCGACTCTGTCCGGTCTAGTTCCTATAATTATATGACACAGGAATATTTTTCCTGCATATACCCTTATATGAGGCTCACTGCTGGTTGGCCTCTTATTGGGTCTCATACTTTACTCTTCTATGGGCTTCGGGCTCTCGCCCTCAGGCCGTAGTATAGGGCGAAGTTTTTAAGCACGCACGGCGCTTTAAATTGGGTTCCCATAAGCGTAAGCTTACGCAATACGAGAGTACTCTCGAAAGGGAACTTCTCGGTTACTGACGTAATCTCGGTTCCCTGAAAGAAGGGAACGAGTATTGCGTAACCCGCCGTGCTATTGTGCTTAGATCAGGGGATCGCTTCAGTCGATTTAACCTCAATCCTATGGCGTAACATGGGCTTTTATAGCTTAAATATGGGATGGGGGGGGGATGGGGGGGTGGGTGAGGGCAATATCCATTTCTTTAGCATGGATTCAGAGGAAGTTTAAATTTAAAAAAAAAAAAAAAATTTCAAAACAAGCTTAACTAGTATGCCACCATTCACAGCAACAAGAACAACAGGATAGTCCAGCCAAAATGAAAATTGTCACCATTTAGTTACCCTAATGTGGACAAAAACAGTTCAGTTCTACAAAGTGTCTTTTGTGTTCCACAGAAGGACCTGAGGCTGAGTAAATTATATAAGAAATAAACATTTTGGTGAACTATTCCTTTAATAACAAGTGGGAAATTGACAAGTTACACAAATTCATAATGCTAAGAATAGGTAACTTTATAAACATATGAATGCCTCAGAAAGTTGTTAAATCATAAGGTAATTCAGGTTTCTGGACGCTCACATACAGTGGGCAGAAAAAGGTACCAATGCATAATATTTGCATAAATAACCACATGTCAAACCAAGTAGCAATTGCAAACAAATGCTGGACTTTCTCAGACCTACCTTTGCTTTTCTGAGCCTCAGTCTGATCTCTTTTTATATACAATGACTTTTAAGTGGATATGAAGTTAGTTCCCCTCACGTGCACAAAGCTGTCCAAACAGAAAGTGTCCAAAGTAAATCCTTTTGAGCAGTATAACTGTTGTTTTGTCGTTTTAAACTTTTTAAAACGTTTTTGTGTGAAATGGTTTAAATTAAAAGCGTGTTTGTGCTAAACTTCAGTTTTACTTTAGGTTTGACGCGCCATAATGTCATAAGGAATATCACAAGGTAAATGTGATAACTAATGACACTAATTCGTTATTCGGCAAATAATATTTTAAAACAAAACAACAAAATTAAAGCATAAAGAACATAAGAAGGTCTTACCAGGTCGATTGACAGCAGCACGCTATCCTGGTTTGCTCGTTGACGAACCTTGCCTTGCTCTGGGGAAGTTGTGGCAAAGTGAACTAACTAACCAAGAGGAATGAGTGTGTTTGAGAAACGAAGGACACTCCCGTATTGGTTTAAATTAATGTTAAAGGAGACGCGCGTGAAAACTCCTACAGTCTTGTAGTGATGGGGAGTCGACTCCAAAAGAGTCGATTCCTCGACTTTGAATAGCCTCAGAGTCGGGGTCGACTCCAGCACAGGAATCGACTCTCGGTGTCGACTCTGTTGCTGTGTCCAAAATCGCTTACTTGTTTACTGATTCTCTAATCCCTATAAGTGCATGGCAGTTGAGTGCACTATAAAAGCAAGAAGTGAACGAAATGAAACGAGAAATTCGGACACTGACGTATTTAACCGCGTCAGAGAGCTGTCACAGAAACTTTGTCACATACATTTATTGCATGTATTCCTGCATGTACTGTAGCTCACTTTAGAAATAGATAACATCCATAGAGACTTTAGTTTGTAATTATACATAGCCAACCTCCGTGCCAGCTTTAGTTTAATTGATTGTATATTAATGCAATAAATATAGATTTGGTTTTCCATGGTTAACTTTGTGTTCATAATCATTAAACTAACCATAAATCATAAAAAAAAACTCACATCAAGAATAAATATCAATAAGTGTACATTATCATATGTATTGTATGTATTAATTAAATATAGTATCTTTAACTCTCACGTCCAAGCACTATTAAGCTTTTAAGACAATGACCATGTGCGTTTAGCGCCATCACCCGACCATTAGCCTATAATAAGAATAACACACTTTAAGTTGGCCTAACCAGAAAGTTTGAAATAGTTTTAAAAGCTTGAAGTTTGAAATAGTTTGTTTTAGTTAGTAGTTTTGATAGATAGATAGATAGATAGATAGATAGATAGATAGATAGATAGATAGATAGATAGATAGATAGATAGATAGATAGATAGATAGATAGACAAACATAGATAGATAGATAGATAGATAGATAGATAGATAGATAGATAGATAGATAGATAGATAGATAGCCCCCTCAGTCAGCTGGTTCTGAGACTTACTAACCCGACTAACTCTACTAACACTAACCAGTCTCAGACCAGCACTACTTCTCACCCAAACATCAAAATAAGCCAAATTATCAAACAATCTAAAAATACATATCTGGAACATTGGGATCAGGAAACTAAAACACAAAGTAAATTACAATTCTATCGAACTCTAAAGTCAAATTATGAATTGGAAGAATATCTCCAGAGTGTCAGAGACACAAAGCAAAGACGGATCCTGACCAAGTACAGGCTCAGAGAGCACAGTCTGGCCATCGAGACCGGCAGACACAGAAAGAGCTGGTTACCCAGAGAGCAAAGGGTGTGTGTTCACTGTAAGACAGGAGAGATCGAGACAGAGATGCACTTCCTCCTTCACTGTCACAAATACATTTCCACAAGAGACATCTACTTAAACAAATTCAATACATTAATAAAGAACTTTACAGCCATGACTGAAGTAGAACAAATAAAGATAATATTAGGAGAGGGCCAGACAGCAGCACTGACTGCGAGATATGTGTGGATGTGCCACAGCCTGAGAGACAGCAGGGAAATGTGTGTGTAATGTGTGTATTGCGTCTGACCTCGGTGCGTTTCCCTACTGTCCACCACAGTGACCCTCAGTATGTGTGAGTGTATATGTTAAAACACTGTGGTATCAAATGTTCTAATTTGTTACACTGTTTATTTAAGTTTAAGTTATGTTGTAATATTTTCCTCTATTATTTTGATGTTTATTATTATCATTATTATTATTATCAATGTTCATATATGTATTATTATTTATGTTCATATATTCCTAGCTTTGGCAATATTGTATGATTCATGCCAATAAAGCAATTTTTTTTCATTTTAATTTGATAGATAGAGAGTGGTTTTGAAGTCAATACAGCCTATGTACTTTGCGGTGTTGCTAGGGTGTCTATCTATCTGTCCTCTTCTTTGTATGTGACAGAAAGTACACAGGTCAACAAAATATATAACACTGTTCTAGTTGTTTTTGGATATTTTAATCTAAAAATCTTACATATTGTGCCTTTAATTCAAAAAAATTTCTGCAATGCTTTATGGGTTTGTAGTTTTTCCCCTCACTAAAGCCGTTAAAGGAATAGTTCATCCAAAAATGAAAATTCTGTCATCATTTACTCGCCCTCAAGTTGTTCCAAACCTGTATGAATGTTTTTCTTCTTCTGAACACAAAAGAAGAATATGGGTAACCAGACAGTTGCTGGACCCCATTGACTTAAAAAAATACTATGGAAGTCAATGCGGTCCATCAACTGTTTGGTTTCTGACATACTTCAAAATATCATCTTTTGTGTTCAACAGAAGAAAGAAACTCATTCAGGTTTGGAACAATTTGAGGGTGAGTAAATGATGACAGAATTTTCATTTTTTGGGTGAACTATCGCTTTAAGTCTTGTACCTTTTGTCTTTTTGTCCAATTAAAAAAAAAACATTTTTTTGCTTCAATTCAAACTTTGTAGTGTTGATTCACCTCGTAGCGGATTGGCTTAGTTCGTGGCTTATAACTCTTTAACAAAGACCAAAAAATCTCTATGGGAAAAATGAATAGGAATAATACTTCCAGAAGCAGAGCCGCTGAAAAGGGGGGCAGGCATGATCACACTCTGCCCCTCAGCTGTTATTAATCACCATGGCTTCTTGGGGCTTACTGCTTCAATAGCCAGCAAACACGAACGTTTCTCTAACATTCCCATATGGTTCTCATTTGTTTGTTTTTTTTGTGAACTAAATAACATTCTAGGAACATTCCCAGAACGTTGCAGGGAGGTATTTTTGTATCCTAAAGAAAACCTATACAGAACGATCTCTAATGGTTATTTCTAGTTTTTTTAATAACCACAAACGAACTTTCCGACTTTCCAGAACGTTACTTAACCCTAAAAAGGGCAAGAGAAATCAGAAAATTAATTTATTGCTATTTTCCATCGTATTATGACACAAATAATACAAGTTCATAAATGTTTTTTTAATAAAAACATGACTTATTGTTCGTATCCCCCAGGATACATCGCCCCTTTGGGGGTATAAAATCATTGAAAAAACAATGCTTGTTTGTCAATGCGCAATGCGTGTTACAACATTTTAGCCAAATCTTTAAATTTATTCTCTCATAACTTAAACTAAACATTTTTTGTAAAATTCTGTTGAACAATATGTATAATGCCTATTTATATAGCCTACTGTATCATATTTAATTTGCACATTTCTAGCAAATATTTTTATTAAAAAATTTGCTGGACTGAAGCAACTTGGGTTTACTTGATTATTCATACACCATATTTAATGTTAAAAATGAAAAATTCTTTTTACATTTTTTTGTCATGTTAATGTAAATGTTTAATATGACACAACAGGCTTTTGCTGGAACATTTATTTGTCCATCTCTGTTATCAATGATTTGCAATGAATTGCATATATGGGCCATAAAAGCCTGATGTATAAATATGATACTCAACAAAAGTATTTTGTTGAGTATATTTCACTCACACGCACACGCACACACACACACACGTCTGGTTCACTATCTTTGTAAGGGACTCTCCATAGTAACGGTAATGGTAATTTTATACTGTATAAACTGTATATTCTCTCCCCTTACACTAACCCTACCTCTAAACCTACCCATCACACACACACACACACAAAAAAAAAAAATCTGCATTTTTACATTTTCAAAAAAACTCATTCTGTATGATTTATAAGCTTGTTTCCTCATGGGGACCTCAATTTAGGTCCCCACAGTGACATGAGTCCCCATGAGTCAGTGTGCATTCAGGTTGAAGTCCACACCAGGATAGAAAAACGAACACACACACACACGGCTTTTATGGCCCATATATGAAATTCATTGCAAATTAATGATAATTGAGAGATGGATGGATATCAACTTTTATCTGAAGGTGAGTAGATTTCCCACTGCAGGTGGTCATGTTTTTTTTTAAATGCTGCCCGTGATCTAAACAAAGAATGTATGAAAGTCACCAGATCTAACTATTTACAACAAACACCCTTTCAACATGAAACCAAGAAATGAGACCTACACTTTCCCTGCCTCTCAAATGTTTGTACCCCCCACGATACGTCACCCCTTTTATGGTTGAAGAGAACCTACACATAATAGTTATTTTTAGGTTTTTCTTATAACCATAAGAAAACCTAGAGCAGGTAAACTTTTTCATTCTGAGCTAACTACTCCCAGAATGTAGTAAATTAAAAAATCTAAATAATTAACTGAATAATACATCGATATGTAACATTTTTTGCAATTAAGTGACTTTTTGTCGGTGGCTTCTTTTGTGCATTCATATTAGTTTAGGCCTATTATATTTTATATTACTGTCTAACATTTATAACTTTGCTCATATTATGCTTTTTGGTGGAAAATTAATGTGCATAAAGTATAAATTCAAACATCTGAGGAACACATTAAAAATCTGGATTTTTTTCAACCTACACTGTGTGCAGAATTATTAGGCAAGTGAGTATTTTGACCATATTATCTTTTTTATGCATATTTTCCAACTCCAAGCTGTATAAACTTGAATGCTTGTTGGATTTAAGCATATCAGGTGATGTGTATTTGTGTAATGCAGCAAGATGTGGCCTAAGGAGATCAACACCCTATATCAAGGTGTGCATAATTATGGTGTAGCTTCTTTTCCTCAGGCAAAATGGGCAAAAAAAGAGATTTAACTGAGTCTGAAAAGTCAAAAATTGTAAAAAGTTTTTCAGAAGGATGCAGCACACTTGAAATTGCTGAGAAATTTGGACGTGATCACAGAACCATCAAACGTTTTGTTGCAAATGGTCAACAGTGTCGCAAGAAATGTGTTGAGAGAGACTCAAATTAAAATGCCAAATATTTGAGAAGAATCAAACGTGAAGCTACCAGGAACCCATTATCCTCCAGTGCTGCCATATTCCAGAACTGCAACCTACCTGGAGTGCACAGAAGTACAAGGTGTTCAGTGCTCAGAGACATGGCCACAGTAAGGAAGGCTGAAACCCGACCACCACTGAACAACACACATCAGTTGAAATGTCAAGACTGGGCCAAGAAATATCTGAAGACAGATTTTTTTTTTTAAAGGTGGACCAGATGGATGGGCCCATGGCTGGATCAGTAACGGGCACAGAGCTCCACTTCGACTTGAGTGGGCTGGTTTTATTAGCTAGTTGGACCTTTTCGGGTTGAAGATGGACTCAAAATCAACTCCCAAACCTACTGCCAGTTTTTAGAAGACACTTTCTTTAAGCAGTGGTACAGGAAAATTCTGCATCTTTCAAGAAGACCATGATTTTTATGCAGAACAATGCTCCATCACATGCATCGAAGTACTCCACTGCATGGCTAGCCAAGGCCTTAAAGATGAAAGAATAATGACATGGCCCCATTCCTCACCTGATCTAAACCCTATTGAGAACTTGTGGGCCCTTCCTAAACGGGAGCCTTACGATGAAGGAAAACGGTACACCTTTCTGAACAGTGTCTGGGAGGCTGTGGTTGCTGCTGCACAAAAAGTTGATCGTCAACAGATCAAGAAACTGACAGACTCCATGGATGGAAGGCTTATGACCGTTATTGAAAAGAAGGGTGGCTATATTGGTCATTGATTTTTCATTTTGTTGCATTCTACACAGTAACAGTTGCTCAATAATTGTGCACACATACACTATATTGCCAAAGGTTTTGGGACGCCTGCCTTTACATGCACATGAACTTTAATGATATCCCATTCTTAATCCGTAGGGTTTAATATGGAGTTGTCCCACCCTTTGCATCTCTAACAGCTTCTTCTGGGAAAGCTTTCCACAAGGTTTAGGAGTGTGTTTATGGGAATTTTTGACCATTCTTCTAGAAGCGCATTTGTGAGGTCAGGCACTGATGTTTGACGAGAAGGCCTGGCTCGCAGTCTCTGCTCTAATTCATCCCAAAGGTGTTCTATCGGGTTGAGGTCAGGACTCTGTGCGGGCCAGTCAAGTTCCTCCACATCAAACTCACTCATCCATGTCTTTATGGACCTTGCTTTGTGCACTGGTGCGCAGTCATGTTGGAACAGGAAGGGGCCATCCCCAAACTGTTCCCACAAAGTTGGGAGCATGAAATTGTCCAAAATGTCTCGGTGTGCTGATTCCAATAATAATAATGAATCAATAATAAAATGAATCCTTAAAAATACAACTTGCCTAATAATGCACACAGTGCAGAATTTAAAAAAAGTTATGACATAAAATGCAGATTCTGCAGTACACAGATTTCTAGGTCACTAATTAAATAAGCAGACGTGTGACTTATCTTATGACTTCTTTATACAGACGGTTCTTGCTTCCATTGAATCTCAAGCTGGAGAAAAGGATCATCAGGTTTTTTACGCAAACTTGAGTTCAAACAGCTGCAGGGAGACGAACCAAATGCTACATTTTGGCTTTCATACATTTGTGTCAACTTAACATTTAAATTTTCTGCTCAGCTTACTTGTGTGCGTAGAACAATATCACACAGTAGAATCTTAATCCAATGCTCTTGACAACACAGAGAGGCAGTGTTTCTGTATTCACAGATTCATAAGCACAGATGGAAAACACCAACACTACTATCAAAATATAGTTTATTCTGGACTTTTCATTTGATCGGACTCAAATCACAATAGTCAAATCAACATCGCAGTAAGTGATTTCTGCAGGAGAGTGAGCAAAATAAGAAAAATAACAAAAAAAAACAAAAACAAAGAGAAAGAAGAGGGAAAAAGTAGATTAAAGATTAAGTGAGACAAAAATCACTGAACAAGTATTTGCATGGTCCAAGACGTTTTGATATGCCCACGTACGTGCTTTTGCTGAGAGCTAAAAACAACATTAGAATTACAAAAGATTTTAAAAGTACAAAATTTCAAAGGGTTGTGGACACAGCAAACCGAATGCTAGGCGTTGAGGACCGAGAGAAGCAAACGCTTGCACACACACTGTAAAAGGTAAATCTCTTTAAAATTAAAACATTATAAAATACCATTCCACTGTCATAGACAATATAATAAATAGCACATTTTCGTACAATCTACTCGTTGATTATATTAGAGCAAGCTTCAAAATACTCATCTCTTTAAAAAAAAAAATAATAATAATAAATCAGGACATTTGGATATTCTTAGGAGGGGATACAGATTATAGTTGATCCATGGGGAAAGAAAGGCATTTGTTAGCATTTTGGATTATTTCCATATCTAAAAACAAACTATTACATAAGTTTAAAAACCAGCCGCCTCATCCTCTAATTATCTGGTTCATTCAAGTAAATGTTTAATGTCACTCAAGTAATTTCAGTCCAAAAGATAAAAGATGTTTTAAGTGCTCATTGGATTTCATGGGAGTAGGTCTAAAGTGCTGACAGGTGACACGAGTGTGCTGATAAAAGCTGCTTCTCTGGACTATGACTGTCTAATGGTATTTTATAAAGACACGTGACAGCGTCTAGCAAATTCTAAATCAATGTGCCGTTACCCTGACGAAACCATGCTGCGAGAAATCCAAAATGTTAACGGAGGTTACGTTAAAATCCATCCTTTATAACAGGAGCATCCCTGTGGACACATTTACGTTTTTTACGTTCTTCACCACGCAATGTCATTTTACAAACAAACAAAAATAGTTAGCAAAACAGCAACGCCTCAACTTGACTTGGGACTATCGAAGTCTATGGAAGCTTGTTTCTGCCACGGAATAAAACATTCCTTTTAGCGACGTTTTATCTTACAATTTTGAGTTTACATCTCGCAGTTCTGACTTTTTTCCTCAGAATTGCGAGATATAAAGTCAGAATTGCGAGATATTAACTATAAACAGAATTACAAGTTAATATCTCGCAATTCTGGCTTTATATCTTGCAATTATGACTTTATATCTCGCAATTGTGTTATAAAGTCAGAATTGTAAGATATAAACTTGCAGTTCTGTTTATAGTTTATATCTCGCAATTCCGACTTCTTTTCTCAGAATTGTGAGATACAAATTCGCAATTGCGAGTTATAAAGTCTAATTCTGAGGAAAAAAAGATTTTTTTCCCCTCAGAATTGCTAGTTTTCTATCTCATAATTCTGACTTTATAACTCGCAATTGCGTTAGTCACAATTGCGCAGTTCTGAGAAAAAAACCCCTCATAATTGCAAGTTATAAAGTCAGAATTACGTGATATAAAGTTGCAACTGCGTTATAAAAAGTCAGAAATGTAAGATAAATAGCAATTCTGTTTATAGTTTATATCTTGCAATTCCGACTTTATATCTGACTTTTCTCAGAATTGAGATATAAACTCGCAATTGCAAGTTATAAAGTCAGAATTGTGAGTTTATATCACTCAATTCTGACTTTATAACTTGCAATTGCTAGTTTTTTCTCAGAACCGCGAGTTTATATCTCACAATTCTGACTTTAAAACTCGCAATTGCGTTATAAAGTCACAACTGAGATATAAACTCGCAATTCTGAGAAAAAACTAGCAATTGCAAGTTATAAAGTCAGAATTGAGTGATATAAACTCACAATTCTGACTTTATAACTTGCAATTGCGAGTTTTTTGACGCAATTCTGAGAAAAAAAAGTCAGAATTGTGAGAATAAAAAGTAGCAATTAACTTTTTTATTTTGCGGCGGGAACAAACATCCATAGGAGTCCACTTCCCTGCTGACTGACTGAAAGTGAATAAAAACCGCACTGACCCATAATTCTGTCACTAGCGTGAAGCCATAGACTACTAATGCGGTTACAGTCATGCGCACATACCGAGCACTAAAAGTGTAATGACCAAACCGAAGGATCATTCGAAGCTCAGACCTCTATAGAAAAGCAGGAAATGACAGCAATACGCAGCACTAAAGAAAGAACATCAAATCGGAGGAACAAATCTCTGTCATCAACATTTTTAAGTGAGCCGTCATCTAGGAGGAAGGTAAAAGGATAATCATTGGAATCAACAAAAGGAATGAATAACCTGATAGCTATAGTTTCTGTAACAGAACAGTGAGAGTGAATGTGCCGTTGTGTTTTTAGGGTGGGCCTATCAGATATTTTTACCGTACAGGCTTCACCCATTCATGCACTGCAAGTTCAGTTTTGTCTTACCACAAAGTTGCATAGGTTGTACAAAATAACAGGGCATTCGTGTTAGAAAATATAGTTGAGTAATTTAATAGGCTTTCTGTACTCGTAGAACTCTTAAAAAAAAAAAAAGAATCAAATTAGCTCTCAAAGTTTGGCAAAAAAAAAAAAAAAAAAATCCTTGAGCATTTTTTGGAGAACAGTTCCAAAGTCGCAGAGCCACTAAACATACAGTGCCAATACTCTGAATTGTCAATATCATACGGCCATGAGTCGGCCATATTCTGCTCTTTAGCTCATGCAGTTACGCCTAAACCATCGTTGGAGTGCTGACGTGCACAATATGCGCACGACAGCGGCGTGGACCTCAGGCTTCTGGGTTTGGAATGATGAACACAGGAACTAATGAGCTGTGTGTGTGTGTGTGTGTGCACATGCGGTGTATCTCTCATGTGTTGAGCGTGTCTTTACATAACAGTCCTTGAGCACGCTGATTTGGTGAGTGTCTTAAGCGTCACAGGTCCATGTTGTGATGGAGCTGAGGGACCGCTGGTCTGGGCTGTGGTCTGGCACCTCACGCGTGGACTACAGCAGTGGATGATGGGCCAGGGACAGTCGGTAAATTTGGCTATGCACACATTCATAGTCGGTCCATGGCTTCCCATAGGCAGTGTCATTTCCTTAGGTCTAATACACAAACCTGAGATTGGGGAAGAAAACTTATTATGATCAATGGGCAGTGACGTTAATCCTTACGGTAAATGTTATACCTCCTAAAAATTAGGGCTGCACAATTTGGAGATTTATGTTTTTTTTTTTTTTAAATCCAGGTTTGCTGTGCTTGTTTGTAGGGCTGCACAATTTGGCCAAAATTTTGTGATTATGTGTCATTATGGCTATATAACAACAACAATAGTTAAAATATTATTAAATAATCTAAAAATTGCTAAATAAAAATAAAATACAAAATATTACTATTGTAATATTTCACTGTAAAATAAAAAAATGAGTAATATGAGTATTTAAAGGGGTCATGACATGAGATCAAATTTGCATTGATCTTCTGACATGCCGTATCGGTCAAGCCTGCATTTATTTGATCAAAAATACGGAAAAAAACAGTAATATTGTGAAATATTATACCGGTTTAAAATAATGGTTTTCTATTTTATTATACTTTAAAATATCATTTATTTCTGTGATGCAAAGCTGAATTTTCAGCATCATTACTCCAGTCTTCAGTGTCACATGATCATTCAGAAACCATTTTAATATGCTGATTTGATGATCAAAAACAATTCTTATTATCAATGTTTAAAACGATTGTGCTACTTAATATTCTTATGGAAACAGTGATACTTTTTCACGATTCATTGATGAATAAAAGGTTAAAAGGAACAGCATTTATTCAAAACAGACATCTTTTCTAACAATATAAATCTTCATTATACAATATAAATTAGTTTATCAATTTAACATATCCTTGCTGAATAAAAGTATTAATTTCTTTCAAAAAAAGAAAGAAAAACCCCAAACTTTTGAACAATAGTGTATATTGTTAAAAATTGTTATTGTTAAATAAATGCTTTGCTTTTTTTTTTTTTTTTTTTACTTTTTTTATCATCAATGAATCCTGAAAAAAGCATAAAAAAAAACATTAGTCAACACAACTGTTCCCAACATTGATAATAAATCAGCATATTAGAATGATTTCTGAAGGATCATGTGACACTGAAGGCTGGAATAATGAGCAGCCAACTGTATTGGATCTGACAGCAGCTGCATCACAAACTGTAAATAAATGATTTCATAATGCTTTATCTGTTAAATGACAGTTTGGATAATGTTTTCAAAACACTCACGTGCAATAGTGAGTGGGCACTGATACTGTTTCCTATGCAGTGTCTGTTTCCCATAATAACATTTATGAAAGGAAACGTATTTTTGGCCGTTAAACTTTTATGGCCGTTTACTGCTACCTTAAACAGGGTTCCTACACATTTTTGAGTTCAAAATTCCATACTTTTCCAGACTTCCTTCCAATCTGATTTTTCAGACCATATTTAATATTAATGGTTCGTACAGCATTTTCAGCATTATTTTTGGTAAATAGTAGAATCATGTAAATATTATTTTTATTTTCTCTGTTTTTCATTGGTTCTCTCAAAGTGATGCATGCGCTTGCAAAATGAGAAGAAACCTAAAACCTGCATATATTCACCTCTGACACATGACTTTGATACTTTAACTGTGGTCTGATGTTGCATGATCACCAAACAGCAAAGTACAGTCTGATTTAGATGATTGTTTGCTGATTTATCTGTTGCTGGTTTGAGTGGCACACGCACATTCATCAGTCGGCCGTGTTCGACAATCAAACAATCACTAAACTTCTACCACTAAAAACCCTCTGCTTGTAGGGATTCGATTCCATATGATTGACTTAAAAACAGATCATAAAATCTGAAAAAAAAAAATAAACGTTTTATATATATATATATATAAAAAAAACATACTTTAAGGAACTTTAATTTTGTAAGTTACCTGTATTTTTTTTTTTGGTTATTACTTAAATCAAAACAACCCAACTGGTTTGATTGATATTACTTGGAATGTACAATAAAAAAAAACAAAAAACAACAAAAAAAAAAAAACATGATTTATGAAAATTAATAAAAACAGAGTTATCTGTTTCTGCAAATGAACTCTTCATATATATACGAAGACACAAGACATGTCATGGCCCCTTGAAGAAATGTTTTAACATATTACAACTGTAAAATTACCATACTGAAATGTATTGGCAATTTTTTCTTTCTCCACATTAAATAAAACTCTTATTTTGACAGAAAACTGCAAGGAAGTCCTTAAGTTCCTCTTTGGTTGAGAAGCACTTCTCATTGAAAGTACGGGAAGATGGTTGGCACAAATTCACGTTACAAGTGGATGAGCAGAGAGGAGTTTGTGTGGAGCTGCATTTACTGCAAAACAAGCCGCTCTGAGACACTGTTCATGTGCAAGAACTGAAAATACACTGAAAACTGAAATACACATATATCCATTTAATTAAATCACAGCCTTTGTGATTTGGGTAACACTTTACAATAAGGTTCATTAGTTAACATGAACTAATAATGAACTGCATTTATAAAGCATTTACTTATCTTTGTTAATGTTAATTTCAACATTTACTAATACTTTATTAAAATCTTGTTAAAATTAGTTAATGCACCGTGAACTAACATGAACAAACCATGAACAGCTGTATTTTTATTAACTAACGTTAACAAAGATTAACAAATACAGTAACAAATGTATTCCTCATGGTTAGTTCATGTTAGTTAATACATTAACTAATGTTGACTAATGAAACCTTATTGTAAAGTGTTACCGTGAATTGATATATCATACTAAATCAAAATTTCTGTTTTATTTCAATAAATCGTGCAGCCCTACTAAAAACTATGATGGCTTTCAAACAGACTCAGCCCATGCTGTATCTTCAATGTTCTGAGGATGTTCAAGCAACTCTTCGCATCTTTGCTTTGCAATACAAACTTACCGATCCGTCTGATGCACTTGCACCCACTTTGTCCCCAGTGGAGTTCCAGCATACTTCAAAAATGCCGCCTGTCCCTCTGTAGCTGTTGACTAAAGCACCACTCTGTAGGGCAGAAATTGAGACTCGCATTGAGAACACCAGCCATGCAATGCAGCACAGTGACAGATCAATATATCAGCCAGGCCAGAAGATGAAAACTCTATCTGCAACTGACGATTAATGTAAATCTGAAACTAAGTATATATCAAGTTTGAACACATTTGATTGACTAGTCTGATGCTTAAATACCTGAAACTAGTTTGTAGACAAATTTAAATTATGCCTACATAGGGTGTAAACCGCTAAACTGAAGTTACTATTTGGAACATTTTAAGAATGATATTTATAACAAAACGATTTAAAAAAAAAAAAAAGAGATTTTCTTTATAAAACTAAAATGTAAACAAAAAATTAACTAGATGAGTTAGATTGTGAAGGAAAATCTGGGTGGCTAGTGTTAGGGAGAAAAGGTGTAATGGCTAACTTTTAAATGTTATCTTTAACAAATCTCTAAATTAATATTCGTTTTTCACTCTGTACATTATAATGTTTCATGAAAATAATTAAGCCTCAAGGAGGCATTAAAGGTGTAGTAAGCAATTTCTGGAAAACGCTGTTGATATTTGAAAATCACCAAAACAAACACACCCCTAACCAAAAGGATCACACCCCACACACAATCTTGATGCCTGCACCCCCACATTCACGTACACGCTATGCAACAAAGGTAGGGTTGGGTACCCAACAGTACCTTTTTTCGGTACTTTAGGGACGTTTACCTCAATAACTAAAGAACCTGCAAATCATTTATAGAAGTGTTATTGACGTTATGCCAGAGCTGCATTGGTCGCTGTCTGCCATTGTCTGTGAAGTTTGTATACTGTAATATTTACCAGTAAATAGTAGGCTACTAGCTACTTAACTGAATTCATAAAAACAACCATTTTAATATATATTTTTTTTAATTTAATTTCTATGAAAATATTTCAATATATATTTCATGCATTTATGTCCTCGTATGAGATGGTAGAGATTGAAACACGCGGCCGTCACGCGCGATTCAGTGTGTGTGTGTGTGTGTGTGTGTGTGTGTGTGTGTGAGAGAGAGAGGGGTAAATTAAACCGCGTGTCTGCGCCATTCATTCACACAGAGACAAGCAGGACATGCAGGATTCGTATTTAAATAGTCTTTTTGTAGTTTAATATTCACAGACACTAGTCTATATCACCAGATACAGTGGGGAGAACAAGTATTTGATACACTGCCAATTTTGCAGGTTTTCCTACTTACAAAGCATGTAGAGGTCTGTAATTTTTATCATAGGTACACTTCAACTGTGAGAGACGGAATCTAAAACAAAAATCCAGAAAATCACATTGTATGATTTTTAAATAATTCATTTGCATTTTATTGCATGACATATCAAGATCAAGTATTTGATCACCTACCAACCAGTAAGAATTCCAGCTCTCACAGACCAGTTAGTTTTTCTTTAAGAAGCCCTCCTGTTCTCCACTCATTACCTGTATTAACTGCACCTGTTTGAACTTGTTACCTGTATAAAAGACACCTGTCCACACACTCAATCAAACAGACTTCAACCTCTCCACAATGGCCAAGACCAGAGAGCTGTGTAAGGACATCAGGGATAAAATTGTAGACCTGCACAAGGCTGGGATGGGCTACAGGACAATAGGCAAGCAGCTTGGTGAGAAGGCAACAACTGTTGGCGCAATTATTAGAAAATGGAAGTAGTTCAAGATGACGGTCAATCTCCCTCGGTCTGGGGCACCATGCAAGATTTCAACTCGTGGGGCATCAATGATCATGAGGAAGGTGAGGGATCAGCCCAGAACTACACGGCAGGACCTGGTCAATGACCTGAAGAGAGCTGGGACCACAGTCTCAAAGAAAACCATTAGTAACACACTACGGCGTCATGGATTAAAATCCTGCAGCGCACGCAAGGTCCCCCTGCTCAAGCCAGCGCATGTCCAGGCCCGTCTGAAGTTTGCCAATGACCATCTGGATGATCCAGAGGCGGAATGGGAGAAGGTCATGTGGTCTGATGAGACAAAAATAGAGCTTTTTGGTCTAAACTCCACTCGCCGTGTTTGGAGGAAGAAGAAGGATGAGTACAATCCCAAGAACACCATCCCAACCGTGAAGCATGGAGGTGGAAACATCATTCTTTGGGGATGCTTTTCTGCAAAGGGGGCAGGACAACTGCACCGTATTGAGGGGAGGATGGATGGGGCCATGTATCGCGAGATCTTGGCCAACAACCTCCTTCCCTCAGTAAGACCATTAAAGATGGGTCGTGGCTGGGTCTTCCAGCATGACAAAGACCAGAAACACACAGCCAGGGCAACTAAGGAGTGGCTCCGTAAAAAGCATCTCAAGGTCCTGGAGTGGCCTAGCCAGTCTCCAGACCTGAACCCAATAGAAAATCTTTGGAGGGAGCTGAAAGTCCGTATTGCCCAGCGACAGCCACGAAACCAGTGGGCCAAAATCCCTGCTGCAGTGTGTGCAAACCTGGTCAAGAACTACAAGAAACGTATGATCTCTGTAATTGCAAAACAAAGGTTTCTGTACCAAATATTAAGTTCTGCTTTTCTGATGTATCAAATACTTATGTCATGCAATAAAATGCAAATTAATTATTTAAAAATCAAACAATGTGATTTTCTGGATTTTTGTTTTAGATTCCGTCACTCACAGTTGAAGAGTACCTATGATAAAAATTACAGACTTCTACATGCTTTGTAAGTGGGCAAACCTGCAAAATCAGCAGTGTATCAAATACTTGTTCTCCCCACTGTACGTTCTCAGGTACCAAAATTTGGCACCGACTGATTTAATGTGAATTAGGGCTGGCCGATATGACCAAAATCTCATATCACAATATAAATCATCCCATATCCCGATAACGATATATTATCACGATATAGTACCTTTTCTGTAAATTCAATCAATTAATAGTTTATTTATATTGACCACATGGAAAGGACTATTTATTTTTTTACATTTTAAAGTATATACTCAAATTTACTCATTTGTGATTATTTTTCTCCCTTTATTTAGAAGTGTTTGTCATTGAATCATTCATTTAAAAGATTTATTCACAAACGATGATTCATCCAACAACGAAACAAGTCGTGATGAATGAGACATTGACTCCATTCAAATTATTCCATCTTCGTGAGTCTCTGTTATATTGAGTGCCGCGGGCAAAAGCCTGTTCTAACGTTTTACTCTGTGGTTTATTTTTAGCACCTGACGTAGTGGTGGACGATTAATCGAAACCGAAAATTCAGAACCTCTAACCGACGTAATTTTTCCATGTCGGTTATTTCGGTTTTTAATCCTGTTAATACTTTTCCCTTAAAAGCATACTACAGCGTGTAGTCACGTAACTCCGCCCCGTCCATTCAGTGGCATGGAAGCAACACGGAGGCGAACTTAAAAACAGAGTCAACAAACGCAGACAGCGTACTCGAGAAAGTTTGTCAATTGTATGCTTGCCAGTTTAAACATTCAAGTGATTTTACACCATTCAATAACATCAATATGGAAAACATGGAACTTCAGTGCTCGCAAGCTGTTTTCTGTGACACAGAGCCGAGCCCTGAAGCCAGATCACTTTCACTTGCGTCTTCACTAAACTTTTTGTATGTGTTTTAAGGCTTGCCAGTTTGGACAATCAAGCGATTTTAGACCATCGGATGTGTATCATTATATTGAGCTACTGCGCTGATGCATTGTGACACACGAACACAGACTCCTGCTCGGAGCCACCCGGTTCTGTCTTTAAAAGTACCAAGTACGGTAACGTTACCCAACCCTAAACACAGGCAACGACTATGCCGGAATCTGCTGTATCTGCCACCCGAGGGTATGATGTCATCAACAAGTGAAAGCAATTTGTGTTACTATAAGAGTTCAAGTCGAATGTCTATTTGTTATTTAGCTCCTCTACTCCTTCGATGGCAAAGTCATCCCTTCCATCCCAAAAAACAAACACCGTTTTCATGAACAGCTCCCTGCATAACACGATAGTCGAAGTAACTAATACATTACAAATGTGACAAGATTATGGGGTTATAGCGATCACTAAAAGGGGAACGAAAGAAAATTCTTACATTAGGAGTGTTATCTCACTTTTCGGACACACTTTGGGAGCTGATGCTTGAAACAGGCGGTGGAGGAGGTTTAGACATTCCAGGCTTATTATAATAATAATAATAATAATAATGCAAATTAACAAACAAGCTAAGATGACACACGAGTATATTCAAGCAAAAGACAGCATCTTAGTTCTGTGAAACACAGCAAAACCAACGTTACTCGCGTATCGAGAAGAAATAAAGCAACCTATGCATCTGTTTTCAGGACTTCCCGCTCCTTAAGGGGTCTCCAGCACTGGAAAGCTTCTCCGATATTATCACGGGTCCTACCTCTTGCATGATTGTAACCCTTCTTTTTAAAAGTTATACTCCCCTAGCCTTTTCCTCTTTTGTATTTCCTCTGCCATCTCTCTCGTTCTATAGTCGTTCTGCTAATATCTGTTTTGTGCACTGAGCTCTCTCCTCCCCCATCATGAGTGGACACTCCCCTTACTGCTGATTGACTACAAAAATTGCTTACTGCACCTTTAACTTGATCAAAACACATTTATAATGTTGGAAAAGATTCCCATTTCAAATAAACACTGTTCTTTTGAAATGTCTATTCTTTCATGGTTATCACAAAAAAAAAAAAAAAAAATAAGCAGTGAAAACAAGTTTTCAACATTATTAGTAATAAAAAATGTTTCTTGAGCATCAGCATATTAGAATAATTTCTGAAGGATTATGTGACACTGAAGACTGGAGTAATGATGCTGAAAATTTAGCTTTGCATCACAGGAATAAATTAAATTTTAAAAAATATTTTATTTTTAAATTGCAGTAATATTGTGAAATATTTTTAGTGTATTTTTGATTAAATAAATGCAGCCTTTATTTTCTTAATCTCATGTGAATAATAAGTAACAAGTAACAGTTCGATAAACAGCCTATAGTACCTGCGTGTTCCAGATATGGACACACTTGTCGAAGGAGCCGCTGGCCAGGTGCCGCCCATCTGGGCTGAATGCCACACTGTAGACGGGCTCCTGGTGTTTGGTCAGTGTGTGGATGCAGGCGCCACGCTCTGCGTCCCACAGACGCACCGTTGAATCAAACGACGCGCTTTGGGCAGAAAATAATAAGAAATTGCTCAATGTGTACAAATACATACACACGCACATACACACACACACACACGCAGGGCTCGACATTAATGCTTGTCCACTCGTCCGGGATTTTTTGAAGGGGCAAGTGAAAGAGAATTTTACTTGCCCAACCGGACAAGTAGCCTGATTAAAACGTCAATAACAAAAAATGACTTGGGAATCAAAAAATTGAGGGAATGATTCTGCATTCATTTAGTGTAAGTGGCGATTGATAGTTAATAATATATAAATGTACTGACGGTAACAAGATTGTGCTGTTGAGGCTTGCACAGCTCATGAGAAGAAATGGAAACAAATGCAGTTATCAGTGCGTTAAAAATTAAAAATGTGGAGTTTTTATATTTATAACATACAATACAGTTAAGCAACATCGCACGACCATCACGAGTGAATGAATACCATCACAATTGAAAATGTGACACTGATTTCATATGACAGTTCAATAAACAAGTAATTAATATTAAGTCACTTACATTTTAGACGCAATATTGACTGTTTTTGTTCTGTTTCAGCAGCGAAAATAGTTCCAAACAAAGATCACAGCAGAACCATAACACATCTCACAGTATTTTCATGACTGAATGATTCAGCGTTTAGAATGAATCTTTGACTCAACCAATTCAATGACCCATTCACAAACTGCCGCCTCATTCCTGAACGAATCAGCCGTTTGAACGAATCGTTTAAATGAATGACCCACTTATTAAGATGGTCACCTGCCGCCACCTACTGGTGATTTAGTTTCATGTTTAAAAGTATCATTCTTTCCAACATTTATTATTTGTAAATTAAAAAAATATTTAAAACAATCTCTTAACATTATTTAATGCAGTTGTAATTTTTCAGTGTAAATGATTTAATTTGATTGGGAACAGCCCTATAGTGTCTTATTATTCTAATTTAATATATTGATCAAATTTAAGAATTTAAAATAAAAGATGAAGCATACATTTAAAACAATTAGGGAAAAAATATCACATATGCAGATTTAAATATGTCAAAGCTGAATGAATAATGAGAATATTTCTTCAGAATAAATAATATTTACAACACACACACAAAAAAAAAAATTCTGGACAAGCAATTTTTTTTACTTGGACAATGCATGAAATAGCTTAATGTCGAGCCCTGCCATATACATACATACATATATATATACACACACATATACATATATATATATACAAACCCGATTCCAAAAAAGTTGGGACACTGTACAAATTGTGAATAAAAAAGGAATGCAATAATTTACAAATCTCATAAACTTATATTTTATTCACAATAGAATATAGATAACATATCAAATGTTGAAAGTGAGACATTTTGAAATGTCATGCCAAATATTGGCTCATTTTGGATTTCATGAGAGCTACACATTCCAAAAAAGTTGGGACAGGTAGCAATAAGAGGCCGGAAAAGTTAAATGTACATATAAGCAACAGCTGGAGGACCAATCTGCAACTTATTAGGTTAACTGGCAACATGATTGGGTATAAAAAGAGCCTCTCAGAGTGGCAGTGTCTCTCAGAAGTCAAGATGGGCAGAGGATCACCAATTCCCCCAATGCTGCGGCGAAAAATAGTGGAGCAATATCAGAAAGGAGTTTCTCAGAGAAAAATTGCAAAGAGTTTGAAGTTATCATCATCTACAGTGCATAATGTCATCCAAAGATTCAGAGAATCTGGAACAATCTCTGTGCGTAAGGGCCAAGGCCGGAAAACCATACTGGATGCCCGTGATCTTCGGGCCCTTAGACGGCACTGCATCACATACAGGAATGCTACTGTAATGGAAATCACAACATGGGCTCAGGAATACTTCCAGAAAACATTGTCGGTGAACACAATCCACCATGCCATTCGTCGTTGCCGGCTAAAACTCTATAGGTCAAAAAAGAAGCCATATCTAAACATGATCCAGAAGCGCAGGCGTTTTCTCTGGGCCAAGGCTCATTTAAAATGGACTGTGGCAAAGTGGAAAACTGTTCTGTGGTCAGACGAATCAAAATTTGAAGTTCTTTTTGGAAAACTGGGACGCCATGTCATCCGGACTAAAGAGGACAAGGACAACCCAAGTTGTTCTCAGCGCTCAGTTCAGAAGCCTGCATCTCTGATGGTATGGGGTTGCATGAGTGCGTGTGGCATGGGCAGCTTACACATCTGGAAAGACACCATCAATGCTGAAAGGTATATCCAAGTTCTAGAACAACATATGCTCCCATCCAGACGTCGTCTCTTTCAGGGAAGACCTTGCATTTTCCAACATGACAATACCAGACCACATACTGCATCAATTACAACATCATGGCTGCGTAGAAGGAGGATCCGGGTACTGAAATGGCCAGCCTGCAGTCCAGATCTTTCACCCATAGAAAACATTTGGCGCATCATAAAGAGGAAGATGCGACAAAGAAGACCTAAGACAGTTGAGCAACTAGAAGCCTGTATTAGACAAGAATGGGACAACATTCCTATTCCTAAACTTGAGCAACTTGTCTCCTCAGTCCCCAGACGTTTGCAGACTGTTATAAAAAGAAGAGGGGATGCCACACAGTGGTAAACATGGCCTTGTCCCAACTTTTTTGAGATGTGTTGATGCCATGAAATTTAAAATCAACTTATTTTTTCCTTAAAATGATACATTTTCTCAGTTTAAACATTTGATATGTCATCTATGTTGTACTCTGAATAAAATATTGAAATTTGAAACTTCCACATCATTGCATTCTGTTTTTATTCACAATTTGTACAGTGTCCCAACTTTTTTGGAATCGGGTTTGTATATATATATATATATATATATATATATATATATATGAAACATCTGAAAATGCAGACAGATTTTACATTTAGCCAATAAATCTAAATTATCTTTAAAAAAGGACTGATGGCGGCTGGTTTTAAGTACCTGGCCAGCATGAGGTTGGCATTGGGGTTGTTGGTTCCAGGGCCAGTAGGGCTCCATTTGATGGTGTAGATCTCCTTACTATGGGCTTGCAGGTCATGAACACAAGTGTCCTGTTTCATGCTCCAAAGCTGATGTTCAATACAAAACACAACATTATAATAATACACACTCCCCATTGACAATGCAAACACAATAGAAAAGAGCCACATCATCAAAAGAGAGATGATGGCAGGTTGTTTGTAGCTTACTTTTAATGTCATGTCATCAGAGCAGGAGGCCAAGAGATTCCCTGTTGGATCCCATTTGATTGCATTGACTTCATTCTGAGGAAAAGGAGCTCAAATAATCAGTGATTTAATCAGTTAAGCATGCTTAACCCTATAATGCTGTATCTATCATATTCGATGCATAGCTTATCTGTGCGCTTCAAAAAAAAAAAAAAAAAAAAGGACTTTTCATAAAATTCCTATTCCAAAAAATGTTGCTGATTTTATAACGACCAGAACGACATTTATACGGTTATTGATATTTCATTTATTTCTGTTGCTCAAACGGTAGAGCCTGGTGCTAGAAACGCAGAGATCTTGTGCTAGATTCACAGGGAATGCATGAAATTAAAATGGGTAGCTTAAATGCAGTGCAATTCGCTTTGGTCTGCCAAATGCAGAAATCTAAACGCATTTCAATATTATTTTCAATTTCAAATATTTTCAAAAATTGTATTAAAAAACCTATTGGATTTAATGTTTACTTCATATTTCATACATAGGAAAAACTGTTGAAAATGTGTATAGAATACTTAATGGTTCCCAAAAAATATTAAGCAGCACAACTGTTTTCAACATTGATGATAATGATCAGAAATGTTTCTTGAGCATCAAATCATCATATTAGAATGATTTCTGAAGGATCATGTGACATTGAAGACTGGAGGAATGATGCTGAAAATCCAGCTTTGCTATCACAGGAATAAATTAGTTAAAATAAATAAATAAATTAGAAAACTTATTACTTAAATATTACTGTTTTTACTGTATTTCTGATCAAATAAACACTGCCTCAGTGAGCATAAGAGACCTCTTTTAAAAATATTTTTCTTATTTATTGGATTTAATGCTTACTTAATATTTTATACATTAGAACTTGAACTTGAAAATGTGCATCAAATATGATACAGCAGGTATTTGAAGTACATTTATTTTATTCATCATTGTAATGCATTTCATGATTTTATATTATTTCAACCATAATAAAATTGTTCCACAAATCATTTTAATCTCTAAATTAAATCAAATAAAAAAAATGAAATGTATGTATGTATTTTAAGATATGTATTTTTATATATGCAGCCTGCTCTATGTTTTTGCCACAATCATTTTATTCATTCAAAATGTCATTCATATATTTGCATACATTATATTAAAAGATTTTAATATTTATTTATATAATTTATCCGCTTTTTATCCTTTGTTGGGATTGAAACCACCAAATGGTTAAATTTATTAAAAAAGGAAAGAAAAAAAAAAAAAAAAAAAAAAAAAAAATCAATACAAATGTTTAAAATATGATACATAAAAATGCTTTTTTTAATGTTTTTAGTTTTCCTGACTTATTTCATATGTCAGGCTTTATAAAATTAAAATGTCACTTTTAGTATTTAAGGACACCAAACAGTCAATGCAAAAAGTAAAATAAGCAGATATTAATATACACACTCTATGTGAAATAGCAGAATATCTGATGTATGTGTCTTACTGTGTGGCCCTGGAATGTTTTGACTGGTCTGTCCTGGCCCAGTTTACACACGTGAATGCACATGTCCGTGCTGCAGGAGGCAAACGTGTTGTTGCTCTGCCAGTCCACGTCCAGAGCCGGAGCTGCAGGTGACAAATGCAAACCACATCATTCTTAAAGTGCCCCTATTAAGCTATTTTAAAGGCTCCTGGTTGTGTTTTGAGGTCTCCTATAACAGGTTTACATGCATCAAAACGCTTTCATTTTCTCATTATATACATTGCACATCACCACATTGTTCAATGATTCTTAAACGACTCGATGGACGAATCATTCTCTCTAAATCCCTCCTTTCTGTGAGCTACTGTTCTCTGATTGGTCAGATGGCCCAGTCTGTTGTGATTAATCTACCACTTACAGCGCACGTTGGAAACAAACACCCATTACCGGAGCGGTGCGGAGGCTTCCTAAAGCTCAGCGATTGTACACACTGTAAAGACAGTAATGATGACATTGATTTTACCACACCAATCCGAGCGTGAGTCCGAAGGTGAAACACTGGAAGAACTAGTTATTCAACCCGAACCTCCATCACAAGGACGACTTGAGCAGGATGTTTCTCAGTGATATGCTACTCATTTTGAGGTACATTATGAGATGTTGCATCTCTATTTCCTAACCATCAGCATTAACAAGAGTAACTGATGTACATCAACAAACCAATGTGTATAATTCTAATTTATTGCGGAGCACATGTGGATACTCTATCATTAACTGTATCAATAATGGTGCATATGTTAGCCCAGCACTGAATGACTGATGTAACATTAAAGTTTGCAAAACAAATCTTGCTCCATCCTTTATCTTTTCTCAAAATAGTAACAGACAACCTGCATTAATGGACACAGTTTTAGGTAATAGTGGCCCACAGCTGATTATCCGAAATATTTCAGTAAGACAGTAATAACGTGAGTTATCCGGTTAGCCGGAAACTTACTGTGCGTTCACACCGCCGATGGCGAGAACGTCAAAATTCGCTCTGGCCGCCCTGCCAACGACGCTGTAGAAAGATTTGTGAACGCGCTGACGCTCTGACGTAGATCGAATGCTTGGTCTTTTTTTAAACTTCATTTAAAGGGGCCGCAAAGCAAACAATCATGTTGATCGGTATTTGTGCAGACTGACCACAAGTAGGGTATAAGTTAACCTCATGAAATCATTTGAACGTGAAAAAACAAAACAAAAACAACAGATCGATGGAATGAACTTACATGTTTGCTAATGAAATAAACCAATTAAAAGCCATTTGTGTGGTGTGGCTTTTGTGTTCATGGTTAAGTGCTAGTCTAATTTCAACATGCAGTTTATAGGAGACGTTTACAAGCCTTGGTCTTTAATTAACATCAACATCAAATTGTGTGCAGCCTACATTACAATAACTGTCCTGGTTGAAGTGCAGCATTAATGCAAGCGGTCAAATCGTTGTTGTTTTGAGCAAATTAATTGCATTCCCGCTGAAAAACAGGGTGGGACAAGTTTTCCACGGGCAGACAACGTTGCAGACAACGTACAACATAGGCGGGCATTATGCAAATATCATTTCTAGTGACGTAGAACTGTCACGCGGTAAGATCCGAACAAAAAACAACTCGTTTGGGCGGTTCAGAGTCGATTCTTTCTTTTGGGAGACAATAACTTTCTGGTGCACTTTCGACTTTACAACTTTGCAGAACGTTTACATTCACAAACATCTATATTACACACTGCATGAAAGGGAATATTCGAAAAACTGACACATTTGGATGACAAGAAAAATAAAATGTTTTCTATCTACGACCAACCCGGGTGGAAAACCCTCAGCTAAATGCTGCAGCTGCTCTTTGGACCAAAATACTCTCTCTGAAGGTCCTTCAGGTCACATTACAACTGATAAGGCTGCGAAATCCTGTCATGTATAGTTTTATTAATGTGCATTAATTAGTGTATTTAAGGTGTTTCCCTCCCAGATTAGCAAGAATGTCAAGGTCTGTCGTGGTTAAATGAATGTCCTGCTTGTGGTCATTTTTGTTACTCACCAGAATGGAATGGAAATTGCTGTTTGGCCTCTCCTGTGTGTGCGTCCCAAATAATGGTGGTCTGAAAGGTGCACATTCCTATTAGCATCTCAACTTCATCACATCAGTTTATCTTGACAGAGTATGATAACAAGCATAAGATTATACTGTACCTTATCAACACCGGCGCTGAGAATAAAATTTCCTTTCTTGTTCCACTTTAAAGCAAATATAGGACCTTTGTGCTGCCCCAGTGTACTGGCAAGATTACCTACCAGTTATAGGACACTGATTAGTTGAACAGGATTTTGTAGTTTAACTGATGTTAGCGATAGAGTGAATGAAGCTCACCATCTTTAGTCCATATCCTGGCAAAGCCATCATATGATCCGGTGGCTAGAAGTGTTCCTTCACTCTGTCCAACACGAGAGAGAGAGAGAGAGAGAGAGAGAGAGAGAGAGAGAGAGAGAGAGAAATATGAATTTGAATAATTTGTTCTGTCTATGAAGTGAGAAATACATGTGTGGAGAGAGAGGCTCATGCAAGAAGGGTTACTATGATTCATAAGCGCTAGTCCCAGCACTCACATTCCAGTCCAGTGAGGTGACGTCTTTGTTACTGGGTACATCCTGCCCCCCCTCCCGAATGCAGTGGCGCAGCACCAGCTGAGTGGATCCTCCTGCGCTGCTCTCGCTCAGGTTCCAGATACGTGCAGTCGAGTCTCCAGAGCTGATGGCAACAACCAAACACAGAGTATCAACCCATTTGAAAAGTATTATGCAGAGACATGCAAAGCAAGTAAACCGTGGCTTTAGCTTGATACTGACCCAGAGGCCAGCAGGTCGCTGACAGGGTTCCAAGCACAGATGAAGACCTCAGACTCGTGGCCCCGCAGCACCATGGCTTTACTGGCTGGGATCTCCACTGCCCTGTCCACCTCCATCATGTCTGAGTGGTGGTCTGTCAAAGGAAGAGGCAGACACACTTTCAGCGCTATGTGACAAACCTAAACCCAACCAATATGCATCATTTATGTAAATGTGCAGCCATGGTGCACCTTTTTGTGTTCTACAAAAGACAAAAGGTCACACAGGGTTGGAACAACTGTCTGTTTAACCCTAGGTTATCATCTTTTTAAAACATCGGAAAGCAACGCTCACATTGTGTTGCCAAAGGTATACAGGGTGAGAATGTAACAGCCAGTTGTTTAGCAACAAACAACCAATCATACAATGAACAGCGCTTGCCTCATTAAATATTCATATGCTTTGTATAGCCACAGACACCTTCACCCCCTGCATTTCATTTCAGCGTTCAAGGAAAAAACCAAAATGTCAAACAGATGTGTTTACTGGAGTGAAGAGACTGTTTTATTCAGTTATTTAGGTCAGTGTAGTTACTGTTAACTAAAACCATCAAAAAAACGTTTTAATTAAAAACCTAAAATAAAGTCAAATATATATATATATATATATATATATATATATATATATATATATACACATACATATATATATATATATATATATATATATATATATATGTGTGTGTGTGTGTGTGTGTGTGTGTACATATAAATAAATAAAAGTGTGTGTGTGTGTATATATATAAAAAGGACAACAAAATAGCTAATATAGTTAAATTAAAACTAAAAATATAAAAATAAAAGCTAAATCAAAATATGAAAAATAAACACTATAAAAGACTAAATAATACTAAAATAACACTGGTCATGGTCAGAAAAGTCTATTCAGGATAAACTGGGTGCAGTCAGGAATATAAACACGGCAAGATGTTCATTTAATTAGGTCACATGCTGTGTTCATCCAGTCGATGATATTGACACCGCAAATATGCAAAGAACATTAACCTAAGGTTTACAAAGGTATAGTATGAAACCTCAAAACTTGAAAATCCAGGATTAAAACCCTAAGATTGATTCCTAAAGATTGAAGAGTGTGATTTATGGTAACACTATTTCGATGGTCCACTTTAGACATTCTACTAACTATAAGTAACTTTGCAACTACTAGTCAACTAACTCTCTGAGACTGTATTAGACTATTAGTGAACTGTTAGGTTAGGGTTAGTAGTAGGTAAAGAGTAACGAGTGCCACAAGGTCTCGCAATATTAAAATGTGACGAGAAATTTCTCGTCGAGATGAAAAGCTGTCTCGTGATATCGCCATGACAGAGCGTGAGGGTGAAATTAGCATAAAATATGCCACCGCATAATTACATTATGGTGTCAACTAACTCATACTTACCGCGGCACTGCCTCCACTGTCGTTTTGCTTTTTTAAAAATGAAAATAAAAACCATTTAATTTAGTTGGATAACGGTGGATACGGTTGGATAATTTAGTTGCAAGACCATGGCGGAGGATTTGTTGCGCAACAGAGCCTAAGTGTCTGATAAATGTCTTATCTTGTAGAATGCACGCTCAGCACCGCCGCTTCCTATACACAGAGTATGTGCGATCGCAATTTGAAAGCGAAAGTAAACGCAAGCTCCCTGATGAGCACAAATTATGCTACATACAATAGCCTGTCTCCCAGTATCAAAGCTATCTTAAGCTGGGGTGTGTAGTTGTAACCACCTTTAAGCCCTGGTCTCTGTTTGCACTTTGAATATTGAGAAAGTACTTTGATTATGGTTGCACTTATTGTTTGCACTGGTAACACTTTCAGGGTCCAATTCTCACTATTAACTAGTTGCTCTTTAGCATGCAAATTACTAGGATATTGGCTGTTTATTAGTACTTATTAATGCCTTATTCTGCATGATCATATTCTACATCACTTAATCCTACCCAATACCCAAACGCTACAAAAACTACCTTACTGACTGTTAATAAGCAGTAAATTAGGAGAAGCAAAAGTCATAGTTAATAGTGAATATGTGTTCCCCATGCTAAAGTGTTTTATTTTTTTTCTATGTTCAATTTGTGGAAAGGTGTTCAATTGGGAGGTCACACACAGCCTCAATCAGAAGTTCTGGAAGAGCATAATTCATGTACAGTAAGGTCTGAAGAGAGGAGAGAACCAGTTCAGTTGAGTTTGTGGCAAAACCTTTTACAATGTTTGGATATTGTTGTCTTTCAATGCATATGATAATTCATAGAAAGTAGAACTGAAATGACATTCATTACATTTATTAAGATTATTAGTTAAAACATTTAAAAATGTACCTGCAGACTATTTTTCCAGTAATGTATTTTGTCATTGAGGATTTCTTAAAAATACTGTGCAAAAATATCTTCTCGTTCTCATGAACCCAGTCTTGTGTCTCGCCTAGCAGGGCTCCAGACTGCGACCAAATTTTTTCCTGCTGGTGCGACAACATTTTGTTAGAGGTCGCACTGGTGCGACCACCACGGTACCCAACTGGTAAGAGCTGCCATTTATGTTACATATGAGAAACATCAAACGGCAAACGAAAGCGGAATGGAACCGCGCTACTCATTTGAACTGAGCTGCGCGGAGTGTTCATCAGCTCGGAGCAATAATAGACAGTGCTGGGAGCAAGCACTTGCATTCACCGAGAGCTAGTGGAAGTGTTCGGCGCAAAACTCTCGGTTATAAAGCACAGATATCAGATCAAACAGCGCTGACATGGAAACCAGGAGAAACATTGAAACATTCAGGGGTTTCAGTCCACAAATCATAAACATTCACCATGGATTTAATGTAGTAACACCCCATGGTATTGTGAAAGAAAGAGTCATCTCAGGGTTCGTACAACCTTTTGAGAGTGAAATTCAAGCACTTTTCAAAGGCTTTCAAGTGCGTCACACTTTTCCAGCACTTAAAAGCTCTAAATATTATCCAATTTTAATATTATTTTTAATGTGATGATTTGTAAAACTAAAAGTTTAAAGGTGTAGGCCACTTTATGGCAAACAAGCACTTTTATTTTAAAAAGACATGAAATTACCACTATAGGAAGTCACAAAGTCTCATGAAAAACAAAAACTTTTCTTTAAATTGTGACTTAATTACACAGAGTGAAAAGAATGCTTCTTTTAGTTCAGTATGATACTATAGAAGAACAATAGTACATTTAATAAGAGTAGAATATTTCAATTTTCCCTATAAAAATTAGGTTTTTGCACATTACTGTTCTTAATAAAAGTTCATTTTATCTGCATATCAATTCAAGCTCAGTGCTTCACTGTTAAATTTCCAATAAACAAACGTAATAATATTAATAACTGCACTTATTAATAAAACAATGCAAAACAAGAGTAATTTTATGATTAAATTAACTTTATGATACATTTTCCTCTCTGTAGAACTTAGTGGCACCGGTGCCACTGCTCTCAAATGTTAGTCTGGAGCCCTGCCTAGTTAGTAGAATAAATTGGCATGCAGTTGAGAAGTTACTTATAGTTAGCAGAATGTCTATCAAAATGAAGCGCTACCCAATTTATTTTTTGTGACCTCAAAGTCACAGATCTCCCTGTTTCATGGTATTAATAGAATTTCTTTATGACAATTCTGTTAGTAATATGTAGGACGTAAGCTTACTAGACAGCGCGTGAGAACCGTTCTCGTCTCCATTAGCCGTGTTCTCTCCGTTCTTGGCAGCGGCAGCCGGCGTGGCGCTGGAGGCGGCAGCTTGCTGTTGAGCCAGCTTATCCTTATACACCTGCTGCCTCGTTTGCACAACGTCTGGCATCACTGCATCAATCAACGACAGCGACTCGATTGGTCGTCCATCAAACAGTGTACCGTCCTGAGAGCAAAATCATGTCAGATCGAGCATCTTCTCGCATGTATAATTGGGAAGCTGAAAAATATCCAAATCTGATACTGGTACCAGTGCTGACCTCATTGATGCTGACTTCAGCCTCCACGTACTGCAGGCCTTTCTGGATGATGGAGATGAGGGCAGCAGGGGGCACCAGAGCGCCGTTGATGTTGGACTGGCTGATGTGGCTCTCTATGCCAAAGGTGAACGCTGAGTGGGAGAAGCCTGCAGGGAAAAGGAAGACTGTTCTTGTTACCATTTAGGAACGCATTTTTAATAGTATTTGAACTTTGGTATCAAGTCAAAGAAATTGTAAAAATGTTACATAATCGACAAGTCTTTCTGCAATATTGACCCAATATGGTCGACTGATTTCAAACAAGGGTTATTACATTTACATTTATTCATTTAGCAGATGCTTTTATCCAAAGCGAGAAATACAACAAGCGATTACTTACCCTCATGCTGTTCCAAACCTGTAAAACTCTCATTCATCTTGGGAACACAAATGAAGATCTTTTTGATGAAATTTGAGACCTTACTATCCACTGACACTGACAGTCTATGCAACTACCACGAATGTTTATATGTGAATAAAAGCATCAAATGAAGGTCCAGATTTACTAAACAGGGCAAATTAGCGCAAGAGCGCAGTTCCAAAAAAGCGCTGATGGGAGTGGAAAGTTCTGCACGTGATCTACTGACGACACGCAAATTAAAGAACACAGACACAGCCGGATCATTTCCATAATGACCAACACAATCTACCAAGAGAAGCGCAAATTAGCGTCTGGTTTAAGACAAGCTTTTTTTGGGTGGTAAATAATGGCGCAAAACCAGTAAATTGACCAGCGCAAACCTTAGTAAATCACAAATGCATATGCAATAAGGTCAGCCGAAAAAAATAACCATCCACGCCTTTTCAGCGCTAATTTATCACTGCGTGTCTTTAGCAAATCCTGAATTTTTTAACACCAAAAGTTAGTAAATCTGCGCTGGCGCAAACTGTTAGTAAATCTGGCCCCAAATCTATTCATCATATAAAGCGACTGTGTCTCTTTAAAAAAAATTTGGACTGAACTGCTCAATTCATAATGGATTAGTTTTACGATCTCTTTATGAACTTTTTGAAGCATCAAAGTGGTAGTTGCGTAGCTGTCAATGGAGTGACAGAAATCTCTCAGATTTCATTAAAAAGATCGTCATTTGTGTTCCGAAGATGAATGAAAGTCTTACGGGTTTGGAATGACAGAATTTTCATTTTTGGGTGAACTATAAATGTTATATGTAAATGTAAACAAAATAAATGTTAACTAAAACATTAAAAACCTTAACATTTTATTTCAGCTAGTTGCCAAGGCAACATTTCTCATTTTCGTTTAGTTTAACTTGAAGTACTAAATGAACTAAAACATAACATAAATAAAATTAATAAAAACTACACAGACATATAAAACTAATAAATAAAAATTTATAATAAACTAATAAAAATTACAAAAACAACTAACTTTAAAATTAGCACTCAAAATATTAAAATCTATAATAGTATATAAATTATATTAAAATAACGGTTTCAAATGCTCAAATGCATAATTGTTCATGTTAAATAGTTCAATAGTTAAAATAGTAAAATAGTTTTTATAAATGCCACTGGTATTGGTTCTGACAACTGACATTTATTTTGTTATTAAACCTTACTCTTAAAGAGCAGCACATAAAACACTACACTTCCTGAAGAAAACATGGATGATATTTTCCTAAAACACGCTGTTGCAGGAGAGTTGCTATTGTCCTGAGTGTTTTTAGCATGTTACAATGTGGTTTTCAGGGTGCTCTGGTTGGTTGCTAGGTGGTTGAATCACTAATTAGTTTTTTGGAAATGAACATGGCACAGGACAAAAAACTACCCCAGCATGTGATATGAAACAGGATATTACACAGAGCTGTTAACTGAAGTGAAAAGGGGGTCGATGAACATACACACCTGACTCTTGCAGGTATCTGTACACCAGGAAATTGACCTCATCACTACTTATGCTCATTTTGGATCCTGGGTGAACCAAGAGGTCAGGGCGAGAGTGGAGCCTGGAATAACAAAGACATGTTTGTGTTAATGTTCTTCACAAACAGCATGTAGAAAATCAGAACATCACTGGACACTGGAGTATACACTACTGTTCAAACGTTTTCTTTTTTTTTTAAGAAATTAACACTTATTCAGAAGGAATTAATTAAATTGATCAAAAGTGACAAAGACTACTACAAAATATTTTGAACTCTGTTGTCCTGAAGTAAAAATGTATCATGTTTCCACAAAAATATTAAGCAGCACAACTGTTTTCAACAACAATAAAAACAAAATTATATTCTAAAACAATTTTAAAAACCCATTCTCTTTTTACTGTCATTTATTAACAAAAACAAGTCATGCACATAACTTAAATTCATTGTATGTAAGGTTGAATACATTTTTTCTTTATCATCTATAATTTTGTGATTTTAATTTGGCCTGGTGCTTTTTAACCGTTTTGATAAGGTAAAAAGCTGTACTAATATATTAGTGCTGTCAAAATTAACGCGTTAACGCATGCAATTATTTTTTTCAGTTTAACACGTTAAAAATATTTAACGCAATTAACGCAGCATCCTTTTTTTTGTCCTAATTTGGCTAGCGTTACATTATATGATCACGCTCTTACTCACGCAAATGTTTTTAAACCAAGCGCCACAAGACAAGAGAATGCACTGTCTGTGAATGTCCTGTCTGTGACACACACACACACAACTCACAGAAAGACACGCAACAGTATCCAGTTCTTTTTCGCGCTTGAACAAACAATAACACACAGAATTATGCCAAAATGCCTGTTTTGTTGAGTATTCTCATAAGAGCAGTCTTAAATGAGTTAAATAACGTCTTAAATGAACTTAAAGAGTTGTGAGAAAATGATCTTAAAGTGACATCAGCCTAATAAACCAGTCTGTCATTAATGTTAATCAAAGATAAAGGCGGTAACAGAGAAAATTGTAGCTTTAATAAGGATTAATCTATATTTAATTTATAATTTATGCAGTTAAGACTGTAAAGTGTTTGATAACTTTATTCAATTTACCTGTTAGACAGGTAAGAAGGCCACAGGTAAATATGACATTTATTATAACGGGTTTATGTGAAGATTTCAGATAAATTTCAGTGTTGAATGTCTATAATTAATGTTTTAAAAAAAATCAATTAAGTACAGAAAAAAAGTGAGATTAATTTGATTTGTTTTTTTTTTAATCGATTGACAGCACTATATATGTATAATTTATCATTTTAAATCTTTTAACAGAATGTGGAACGTACAATCATAGCTTTTAAAAGGTGCTGTATCTATTTTTTGACTGTTCTAAAGCATAAAAATACTATAATATGTTTGCAGATAATTAGGAAACATTCTCACATGGGTTGCCAGTTGGCGGAAAACACAACAGCGTATTACAGCCATGGAAGCCAGCAAACGAACTAGGTCAGAGATCGCAGATCCTACCCGACCTAAAAAGCCTCGGCATCCATATAAAAAGCTCTATGACCAGAGGCATATTAAAACGCAGATATGTTAGCTGATCAACTTACAGTGTAAGGCTCGATGCCTTCCATTGTTAATTGCGCTCGCTCCTGTTGAGTGTCCTCAATCTGGCAAACCCAGATGAACTTGAGTGTTGAGTCTGAGGAGGAAGGGGCGGGGGAAACAACTCCCTCCAATATTTTGAATTTGGACTCCAGTACCCATGTCAACAGCTAACTGTCAATATTACATACTGCATCTTTAAATATATATAATAAATGAATTTTTAATAAATGGTCAGTAATAAATCTGGCTGGCTTTTTTCTCCAGTTCTTTCAGCCACCTGGCCAGTAAGCGTAAAAGTTAAAAGTTAATGTCAGACCCTGCAAACCTGCTCTTGGTCTCCTTAAACAATATCTTTTTAAGCAAAGAGAACTGAACCTAAACTTCTCGACTGAGCTTTTTCCACAGAAGCCCCTTTGAGCCCTGAGGAAATTTTCCACCCGTTTACTCACTGCTGGAAACAATTGTTAAGAAGCTACACTGTTGGGACTGATGTTGTGATGGCAAGAAGAACTGCATGTGTTTAACAAGAGGAAATGCTCCAGATGTAGTCATACAGCGCTTATTTGGTCTTTAAGCCTCCTTCACAATCTAATAAGCCTTCACATATAACAGCAACCCATCATATGACAAGAATCCCTGTAGTTTACGACATGTCAACAGCCCTAAAAGTACGGTTGCCAATTCGCAATCAAATATAATGGGTTTATACAACTTAATGAAAAGACTCTTGAGCAGTGTAAGATCAAAATGTCTTTACATTCATTCTCTTATCATACACTCATAATAATCAAACAACAAACAATTACATTTGTTTTCTGAAGAAAAAAAAAATGTTTTCTGCATCTCTAAAAACCATTCATCTCAACAGAAACAGCAGTTAGGGCTGGTTCACACAGGACAGGTTTTCCATTCCACTGCGTTTCTTTTCCATTGTTTTTTAATGTAAAAATGTTCAAGCCGGACATCTCTGACCGCTGCCGCTCACGTCTCATGTCTTTTGCAGCGTCTCACACATGACATGGCGTTCTAAAAACGTGGCACTCAATTAGGCTAAACTTTTCCCCAGCTTCACTCACCTGCACTTCACGGTTTTAACCGCAAAAATGTTTTCTGTGTGTAAAGGGCCTTTGCAAGCTACCTTTGCACTGTAGGATATTTCAGACTTCATACTGCTTTAAATTTTGGAAGGTAAAGTTTAAGACATTTTCATGCTTTTTAAAGGATTAGTTCACTTTAAAATTAGCCTATGATTTACTCACCCTCAAGCCATTCTAGGTGTATATGACTTTCTTCTTTCTGATGAACACAGAGTTATATAAATAAATATCCTGACGCTTCCAAGCTTTATAATGGCAGTGACAGGGTCCATTGAGTTTGAAGCTCAAAAAAGTGCATCCATCCATAATAAAAGTACTCCACACGGCTCCGGGGGTTAATAAAGGCCTTCTGAAACGAATCGATGGGGTTTTGTAAGAAAAATATCCATATTTAACACGTTATAAAGTAAAATACCTAGCTTCCTCCAGAACGCCTTCCGTATTCAACTGGAGCAGAAAGTGTAATACCTCTCGCAGTTCAAACCGCTTACGCTACGTCCTAGCAACACGTCGCGCCAGTTACGTTTTTTTCGTAAGTTGAATGTGGAAGGCAGTCTGGCGGAAGCTACATATTTTAGTTTATAAAGTTTTAAATATGGATATTTTTCTTACAAAACCCAATCGATTCGCTTCAGAAGGCCTTTATTAACCCCTGGAGCCATGTGGATTACTTTTATAATGGATGCATGCACTTTTTTGAGCTTTAAACTCAATGGGCCCTGTCACTGCCATTGTAAAGCTTGGAAGCGTCAGGATTTTTTTTTATATAACTCCGATTGTGTTCATCAGAAAGAAGAATGTCATATACACCTAGGATGGCTTGAGGGTGAGTAAATCATGGGATAATTTTCATTTTGAAGTTAATTAATCCTTTAAGGATGTGGCACTCACCATGATACCAAGTGTTGATTAGATCCTCATACTCTTTCCATCCATGGGAGCACAGGAAAATCAGCCTGTTGATAAAACATTGTATTAGTTATAAGCAGATTTACAGTCAGCCTTTTATTTTTTTTCCCCTCTATATTTTCCTCTCTCACGTTTCAAGCTAGGGTGATCACCTAAAATTGGGAGCTTTGTCCCGCAAGCCGCAAGCAGTGTCCCGCATTTCAAATATGTATTGTTTTTCTTCCCTGAAATTACAATACTATAATAAAAAATATTAGAAATACTAAAAATGAAATTGGCTTTTAAAAAACCATGTGCGCAGCCATATGTTCTAGCTAGAGCGGGAAAATTATCAACCAACGCATTCATAGAGAGGGATTTTTCTGCTGTTGACGACTGGGGACGGAACAAAGGAATTCGTGTGGACCTCATCAAAACTCGTTAAACACAGCTACACCAGTCAACTTCATTAGACACATACTGGACAAGAACATCCTGATTATAAATGATAAATCAGTTCCTCCCTTGAAATCAGGTCTCTATCAACTAGGCTATCAGTTAGTTAATTAATAATAATAATAATAATAATAATAATAATAGCCTATTAAGTGAATAATTGAACATTATTACATTCTTTTTATAACTGAAATATTTGGACATTTAACACATAATTACATTAAAGATGATTGTGAATGCATGTAGGGTAAGTGCAAATGTGTGTATAAAATAAGCTATCAGGCTAATCGGGTATCTGTATGCTATGCTAGTACATAAGCTAACTAATACAGACATTAATGGTCATTATAAAGTTCAAACAGTATTTATCATAACATGATTTTGTAGGAATTGTAATCAGGTGCTAAAAATAGTACCTATTAAAAGTAATCTGATCGCATGGGGTCTTAACAGAGACCCTATTTCGAGGGACGACCTGATGTCACCACACCAGTACTGATGTATCTGCTCTGCTCCGAAAGTTACAAAAAAGGCTGTGCACACCGCCACGTGAAATGGGGTCTTGCGCACTCAATGTGCACGACTGCCCACACCACGATGACATCATTTATGCTGCGGACATGACGAGTATAAACCAGGCTTTAGCTTTACCGCAACTCTGGATCTGATTGTACAATTAAACATATAGTGAGACCAACTTAAAACAACCCTCTGAAACCACTAGAATGATACATACTCACAGCACTAGTGGTTGACCGGTATGGGCTTTACATGGCTGGCCAATGCCAATATATACAGCTAATAAGACAAAAATCAATTAATCAAACATAGGCTGTTGGACGATTTTGGAACTGACATTTTGCTTTCAAGCGATTTTTTTTTTTTTTGCCCCGACTTTCAGTCTTGTTGATGCTACTTGCCAAAAGTCAGAGCCAGTCTGCAGCTTTTGTGCAGTTCGAGTTGACAAATTTCACATAAAGTCAAGTAGTGTATGATAGGCATTTTTTAGCTTCATGAATTGGACCCCCAAATATGATCATCCTTGTGTGAGGCCTACCATCCAAAAATTTAAAAGACATCCAATTTAATCTCTAAAAACTATTATTCTAATCTAAATGACTATTATTTAAAAAATCTTGTTTATAAGAAATGTTTTTTATTCTCATCAAGTTAAATATTTTTTTTCTACTCATAGTAATACTGTTAGTAGTTATAGTCATATATATATATATATATATATATATATATCTTATTTTTATTACACTGTTTTTCTCTAAACTTTTCTTTGCAGCCCCATGGGGGTCCAAGACCCCAGTTTGAAAACCCCTGGTTTAGTGTACAATGTCCAGTTTTTTCTCTGTAACCATTTATTAAGTCTGCAAGTGTATGAAGCCTAGTTTTTTTTTTTTTTTTTTTTTAAATCAGTTTGGATTTAAAGATAGGCCTTGTGTGTGTATTAAGAAAAACCTAAACAAGTTCATGTGTTACAAAGCAGCTCTTACTGAGGACAGCTACCATGAAACCATGCAATCAAACTAAATGTACAGCCTAATAAATAAAGAGATAAATACAATACATCACTTCTTTGACAACGCAAAATCTGCTATGGTCACATGCATCTTCATGGTTAAACTATATGCATTATTTTGTAATTGACTTAGGTTCATTCTTTTCAACAGGTCCATTAAATTATTCTCTACACTCAAAAAAAAAGCCTTTTTTCAAGATTTACACAACTCAATTAATAGTAAAATTCCATAAAAATGAACTGAATAACCCTTATATATATTATTCATTATGAATTAAGAATTTTAAATGAGTAAAATAATTAGAGCTTAATAAAACATTTTGTATACATCTTAATGGAACACAGGAATGGACCATTTAGTTTATGTGATTCGTATTCATAAATGAAAAAAAAAAATAATAATAATAAAAATAATAAATATATATATATATATAAATAAATGTTTAAATGTAAGATTTATACAAAATGTTAAGCTTTTTTTACTCATGGAAAATTATATTTTACAATATGAAAGGATTATTCAACTCAAATTGATTGAATTTTACTATTAATTGAAATGCGTAAATCTTGGGAAAAAAAAAAAAAAAATTGCATTGTTTTAGTGTATTCACGTCTTTACCAGTAAAATACACCCGTACCATTTCAGAGTAGAGTTATAACACGCCATTTAATTAAAGTAATTCACAAAACACATCAATATAATTAATTAATAAAACGTAATTAAATACATAATGTAATTACTATAATGCTACGGCAAAAAAACATCTGCTCGTAACAACTGTCACGCTAACACTCTGCCGGAAGCGCCATTACATGTCATTCGATTTTTAGCGTACGGCTAAAGCGCATCGTGGACAAACGTCACCGGAAACAACAGACTCCCCAAACAAGTGCAAAAATGAGCAATTCTAGTTCCAGCACGTGGCTGCTTCCATAGCAACGCAGCTAACTAGTCGGTTAAATACAAGCTAGTTGTTGTCAACGTCTATCTCGCGTGCACAGCGCGAGGAACCTAAGCGCCCATCCCCCACCGCGCGGCCACACGCGCTGCAGTTTCACTCTGCAAAATGAACACTTTTAAAGAGTTATAAGCGCACTCCGGCTATCTAAATCGCAAACGGAGACTATACCCGTCAGTTCGTGCATAACTGTGTTCTGGGATGTGTTAAGGGGCGAATGAGAGGCTCGTCTTACTCGTGCCGATGCTTCCACTCTCACCAGCCGCTAGCTTCTGGAGCTAAAGTACTGAACAAATGTGCCACAGCGCCAACGCAAATCCGCAAGAAGGGTTTTCCTCGACCTTTCCACTCCACAATGTTAGTCCTGTGCTCGAATAATATATATTTTCCTGTTGTCTGTACGAAATATAAAGGAATAAAAGAAACATTTAGCAGCTTATGGCCAGCCAAGCGCTTCAGAGGAAGCCGACGGCCTCGGACTAGCAGTAGGGCGGAGACTTTCCAAGCGAAAATGAGGTATCAGTCTCGTGGGGGCTCCTTCCAATTAAAAAACTGAAAAAAAACCCACCCCTCAATTATATCTAAGTTATGTAACGTTATTAAACTAGTTTTAAATGTGAGATTACGATTATGAAAGCGAAGTGTTTTGCTTACATTCGTTTAATTGTTTGGGGGTATTAAATTATAATCGGATACATGTGATATTAGTATTACGAATAGTATTTTGAAAGCAACTATTAAAAAAAAAAAGTATAACAAAAATGTGTTAAGTTTCATAAAATCGGGTTAATGAAAAACAACACAGTTGAACGCCCAACCCCCATCGCTGATACAGAACTGTATTTTGCTTGGCTGGGCACTGCCTGCGATTCCGCCACACCCACAATCTCCTCCGCTCAGTCGTTCAATAACAGACTGACATCATTGGTCTGCGTATCACACTGATATTTTCAATCTACCTTAAGTATTGTAAAAGCATCGCAGTAGTCTTGTGACTTACAGTCAGCCTGGGCCTTTTAGAACTGTTACCCATAAATTGCAGCAAAATAATTTTTTCAGCTGCAGACACTCAGAAACCAACTACCTGGTCATTATAACCAAAGACCAACATTGTGCATATATTAGTTTTTTTCCCTTCATAATGTATATACAGTATGTACGTTTTATATTAGCCTATGTATATATATAGAAAGAAAGAAAGAACGAAAAGAGCTTTATTGCCAGTATGCACACACAAGGAATTTGAATTTGTTTTGGTGACAGAAGCTTCCAGACACAGAGACTTCACAACACTACACAGATAGTATAAAAAATAAAGAATAAAGGTATGTGAATAACACACACACACACACACACACACAAACAAAAATGTAAACAAATTTGTATGTACAGGTGTGCTATACAGCAGTGTAGAATAGAATTTACAGTGAATGGAATAAACAGAGGTAAAAGAGGTATAGGCTATTATTATTTTATATTTAATCATTATAAATCACCTTATTTTAATAAAATTTTATTGTATATTTCTTTGTCTTGTTATTACTTGTTTTTTTACTTGTTTTATATATAATGCTTTGGCAATGTAAACAAAATCATCCTGATAAAATACGTCAAATTGAAAATTATGCACACAGGCACGTTGGGTTTTCATGTTTTATGAGGACATTCCATAGACATAATGATTTTAATACTGTACACACAATATATTCTATCTCCTTACACTAAACCTACCCATCACACAAAACTTTCTGCATTTATAGTATGATTTATAAACTCTTTTCCTCAAGGGGACCAAAAAAATGTCTCCACTAGGACAAGGATTTCGGATATTGCCATCTTTGTGGGGACATTTTGTCTTCATAACGTAAGGTTTACCTGAAACACACAGACACACACATCTTTTTGGGGACTCTCCATAGACGCAATGGTTTTTATACTGTACAAACTGTATATTCTATCCCCTTACACTAACCCTACCCCTAAACCTACCCATTACACAAAACTTTATTTTCCAAAAAAACAAAAACAAACTCATTCTGTATGATTTATAAGCTTGTAAGCTTGTTTCCTCATGGGGACCTCAATTTAGGTCGTCACGGTGACACAAGTCCCCATGAGTCAGTGTGCATTCAGGTTAAAGTCTCCACCGGTATAGAAAAACATGAACACACACACACGGTATAGAAAAACATGAACACACACACACACACACAAATACACACGCGCACACTGAGAACCCCCTGTACAAAGCTTTTTTCCCACTTCATCTGAGAGATGATGACACAACTATGTAACATCTCAAACCATCTTTGCTCGCTGGAAAGATGTTAAAGGATAGGACTGAGGAGGACAAGGTTAGCAAGAGATAAACCACCAGCACACGTGCTCTCCAAGTGAATTATTACCTGACAGATCAAAATCTATACATCATTGTGTTGTGGCTGCTCTATAATTTGTTCTCATACAGGTAGCTATGATGAGATTGAGCAGTGTCTATGAGCATTATGAAAGGACCACATTTCTGGACAGGACACCAAAATTTTGTTTGGGTATAAAATTATTTATACAAGGTAGAAATGCAATAACCTGACAATGTGATATTGGACATCTTTGCTATCGTGACCCTGGAGAAAAGCATCTTAAATGCTGGATGTAAGCAATGATTGGATTATTGGATTTTATACAGATAATAATTTGTACTGTGCAGTGCATTGATTTCTGGTTGAACATGCAATCTGTTCTCCCTCTCTCTGTAATATGACAGTCAGGTAAAGGTCAGTCCTTTGTGAGCTCATTAGCAGTATGCAAAGCACTCAGTTATTTGTTGTAATAAGTAAATATTACTAATTTTTGCTGCTGTTATTAGTACAACTATGCTTCAAAAAGCACACAAAAAAAAATCACGTTTGGCCCTTTTTTTCTCAGAGTGGGTTAATGTGTCTTTGATGATTGTCTCTTACATGAATGTATGCCCTCAGCAATTGCGTCAGATGTTTGTAGAGTTTTTCAACGCTTCAGTACCAGCTTTATACAAAGATTGGATACAAACAGACCAATAAAATGTTTCCTGTATCCTTGGCAACAGTACTGGTGCTGGCTGTAAATGAGGCAATCAAATTAATGCTGGAACATAAAGCAGGGAAAAAGAGAGTAAAAACTGGAACACTCAGAGCCAGGCACGATTATCCATTTTACACCAAATTTAGCAGGGAGTGAAACATTTGGATGAGATTCTCAGTCTATCAAAACACATATGGACAGTTTAATTAGAATTGGAAGCAATGCATTTTGGTTGTCTTGCACAGTCGTCCCTAATTACTAAGACCTTTGTGATTCAGTTGGGGAACTGTTTTGGCCAGCAAACAGTGAGCAGGAGGAATGCTTTTGGGGAAAATATTCTTTAAAAAGAATTTAATTAATAACAAAATTATTTACATTTACATTTATGTATGCTTTTATCCAAAAAGTGACTAACAAGAGAGGAACAAAAGCAATTCATTAAGGAGGCAACAATATTCATAATATACAATGCCAAAAGTGTATTTGACGACTAGGAAGCAAGCCAGAGAGGATGGTAAGAAATACAGAGTAGAAAAGTTTGTGTGTGTGTGTGCATAAAGCCCAAAGTATACTTTGGCCATCCACGCACCATCCGTGTGGCGTAATTTTTGTCATCAGGAGGGCTCGTGGATGTCCGCACACCCTGTCCACGTGCAGCCCATTTTTTGAGGCCGTGCGGACAGTGCATGTACAACAGCGTATGCGCAAGAAAGACAGAAGAGACAGAAGAATTGTACTGTGCATGTGTCGAACTCGGCCATCCGCGCTCATCTGCGGTTGAGTATACTTTAAAAGCTGTGCAGACACGACTACACGCGAGATGTGTCCAGATGTGGAAAAATGAAGTATACTCAGGCCTTAAGTCCAGTGGGTCCCGGCCGAAGTATACTTTGGTGTGGGTGGTTAAGTGCCTGTGGAAGAGGTGTGCCTTCAGTTGCTTCTTGAAAGATGTGATGGTTTCAGCAAGTTGGTAGCTCATTTTAGAAGAACAGAGAGGGTGAAAGGTTTGGAGAGGGACTTTTTTTTGCTTTACTGGGTGGTTGCCCTGCATGCTAAATAAACAAACTCCAACTGGTCCAAAACGCAGCAGCTCGAGTTCTTACTAGAACCAGGAATTATGACCATATTAGCCCGGTTCTGTCAACACTGCATTGGCTCCCTATTAAACATCGTATACATTTTAAAATCTTGCTAATTACTTACAAATCATTAAATGGTTTAGCTCCCCAGTAGTTGAGCGAGCTCTTAGCACATTATAGTCCTTCATGTCTATTGCAATCTCAAAATTCTGGCCAGTTGATAATACCTAGAATATAAAAAATTAACCACAGGCGGTAGATCCTTTTCCCATTTAGCACCTAAACTTTGGAACGTTTTGACACCATTGTATGAGAACTGAACTGAGCTGGACGATGACATCACTGTTTCCTCCAGAGCAGCTCTATCGATAAATGAACTAAATTAATAACTTTTTTACAGCAGAAATGAATCATCACTAAACTTACTTAAGCTGGACAATGACACTATTTTCTTCTAGATCTGATGTACAGCCAAAACAAACTTTGTTGCATTATTTTCCTGTTATCACTGTGAAGCTGCTTTGAAACAATCTGTATTGTAAAAAACGCTTTATAAATAAAGGTGACTTGACTTTTTGCCTCATTGTGGAGGATCGACAAGGCATCACTCATTCAGTGACCTTATAGCTGGTAAGAGGGAGCGTACATTTGTAGGAGTGTATTGAGGTTGAGAGGTGCCGTTCCAGTGGCAGTTCTGAAAGCCAGTGTCAAAACTTTACATTTGATTCTGGCTGCAACTGGGAGTCAGTGGAGTGAGATCAGGAGGGGTGTGACATTCTCTTTGGTTGAGTGAAGACCAGACATGCTGCTGCATTCGGTATCATCTGCAGAGGCTTAGTTGTTCTGGCTAGAAGGCCTGCCAATAGTCCAGTCTTGAAATGACAAGAGCTTGGACAAGAATTTGCGCCACATACTCTTACTTGAACGGTTTGATTTTCCTGATGTTGTAAAGCGTGAACCGCATGACTGGGCTGTTGTTGAAATATGTGTGGAAAAGCTCATCAAACACAACCCCCATGTTCCCTGCTGTTCTGGTTGCCATTGGTGTTGTAGACTTCAGTTGAACAGTGATGTTCATGGTCAACTGACAGATTTGAATTTCCAAGGAACTCCGTCTTTTGAAGTCTGTAGATGATGCTCCTTCATTCAGACAGAGATTTCTGAAAGGCACCCAGAGATACGAGCTGAGACAGTGGGATCATCGGGTTGAATTGACAGATAGAGCTGTGTATAATCTGCATTTCAATGGTAGGAGAAGCCATATGCCTTTATGATCATTCTCAGTGAAGTTGTGTAAATGGAGAAAAGAAGAGGAGCGAGTACTGAACCTTGAGGCACCCTGGTGATTAGCTGGTGTGACTCAGGCATCCCTCCTCTCCATTAAAACATTGAAAGATCTGCTTGTGAGGTAAGATCAAAGCCACCAAAGTACCGTACATGTGATGCCCAAGTCAGAAAGGCTGGACAGGAGGATCTATTGTTTTGCAATATCAAAGACAGCAGACAGGTCTAGAATAAGGAAAGATGATTTGGAGTTTGCTCTTGCCAGCCATAGAGTTTCAGTAAAGGTCAGCAGGGGCAGAGCTGTCTCTGGAGTTTCCACTGAAAGCCAGACTAGTTGTCGTTGAGTAGGTTGTTCTGTGAGAGAAAGCCAAAGAGCTGATTGATCACAACTCTTTCAAGAGTTTTTGACAGAAAAGGAAGAAGAGAGACTTTCAACTGCTGTTGGATTGAGTTTTGGCTTTTTGAGTGGTGGGGTTACCGAAGTTTGCTTAAATGCGGTGGGAAATTTGCCGGTAGTGAGGAATGTGTTGATGATGTGAGTCAGAGCGGGTTGCAGTGTTGGTGAGATCTCCTGTCGAAGGTGGGAGGGGATTGGGTCTGAGGGACAGGTAGTAGGACGGCTGGCACAGAGAACTTTGGAGACCTCGTTCTCGGTGAGGGGAGAGAAGGAACTGTGGAATGTGTGTGGATGAAGGTTGGCTGTGGTGCAGACTCAGAGAACTGGTTGCCACCTTATCAGTGGAATAGCTGGCAAAGTCATCAGCAGTCAGAGAAGAGGTGGCAGGAATTGGAGGGGGGACAGTAGAGGGAAGATTGTTGTGAAGAGTTTCCAAGTGTCTGAGGTGTTGCTGATTTTGTTTTGGCAGGAAAAAGACCTTGGCAAAAGAAACACTAGAGGAGAAAGAAAATAAGAGAATGATGCTTGCTCAGGTTTAGCTATGAAAAATTCAGATAAGAAGCACAATCATTTTAAGTGTTAAAATCCAAGCACGTCTGTGTCAGGCCCATGTGCCATTGCGCTGCATCGCATAAACCCCAGATTTAATGCACCACCAAGCTGTGAAACTGCCCAATCCATCTAAATGTGACTTCAGGTTTGATCATGGAAAGGTCATCGGTCTTAGCAGCGAAGTCTGAGTCTGGCATTACAATAGCTAGTAGATGGATGGTATCCAGAGCTGTGTGTTCCCAAGATTACAGTGTTCCCAAGAAACGTGGCATATGCACCATTAACCTGAAATATTATTTCTGAGTAATGAATGGTATGAGGAGATGATACATTCATAACTCGCAGCGCTCCAGAAATACACTGTAGATACAGATTGCATACCCAGCATGTCTCTATATATAAAAACAAAAGTCTGTAATTGCTGCAGCTGGGAGGCCTTTAGTGCTAGGCCAACAACAACAAATTATACTGGGGTAAGATTGGTCAGACCCTCCAGAGGGTCAGATTGGACTCAAAACAATATTTCAGCACATTAGAACCAGTTTTGTCAGTTCTTCGAATAATGTCTTGACCTAAGGTTTAAATTAAATTTAGGTTTAAGATAATAATGATGATGATAATGATAATGAGGGTGAGTTGGAAAGCTCCACTCAAATATAGAAGCATCACACAGAGGTAACACACACTTATTAGTCACAGGTACAAACTCCAACAGAGACACCCAGTGGTACAAACGGGCATCATGCCTATTTAACCACTCTCTCTCTCCGACTCATAAATTGAAACTACCATTTCCAAGAATATATATTCTATAATTGATAATATAATCCAAGATTAAAAAATAAATAATACTTTTATTCCACAATAATGCATTCAATTGATCAAAGTGATTTCTATTTCAAATAAAAGATTAAGAAAAAAACAAAAAAACATTTATATTATAAAAAGAATACCAAAAAATAATGTACCATGGTTTCCACAAAATCGTAAAATAAGCACTACAGCTGTTTATATACATATATATATACACAAACCTGATTCCAAAAAAGTTGGGACACTGTACAAATTGTGAATAAAAACAGAATGCAATGATGTGGAAGTTTCAAATTTCAATATTTTATTCAGAATACAACATAGATGACATATCAAATGTTTAAACTGAGAAAATGTATCATTTTAAGGGAAAAATAAGTTGATTTTAAATTTAATGGCATCAACACATCTCAAAAAAGTTGGGACAAGGCCATGTTTACCACTGTGTGGCATCCCCTCTTCTTTTTATAACAGTCTGCAAACGTCTGGGGACTGAGGAGACAAGTTGCTCAAGTTTAGGAATAGGAATGTTGTCCCATTCTTGTCTAATACAGGCTTCTAGTTGCTCAACTGTCTTAGGTCTTCTTTGTCGCATCTTCCTCTTTATGATGCGCCAAATGTTTTCTATGGGTGAAAGATCTGGACTGCAGGCTGGCCATTTCAGTACCCGGATCCTTCTTCTACGCAGCCATGATGTTGTAATTGATGCAGTATGTGGTCTGGCATTGTCATGTTGGAAAATGCAAGGTCTTCCCTGAAAGAGACGACGTCTGGATGGGAGCATATGTTGTTCTAGAACTTGGATATACCTTTCAGCATTGATGGTGCCTTTCCAGATGTGTAAGCTGCCCATGCCACACGCACTCATGCAACCCCATACCATCAGAGATGCAGGCTTCTGAACTGAGCGCTGATAACAACTTGGGTTGTCCTTGTCCTCTTTAGTCCGGATGACATGGCGTCCTAGTTTTCCAAAAAGAACTTCAAATTTTTATTCGTCTGACCACAGAACAGTTTTCTACTTTGCCATGGTCCATTTTAAATGAGACTTGGCCCAGAGAAAACGCCTGCGCTTCTGGATCATGTTTAGATATGGCTTCTTTTTTGACCTATAGAGTTTTAGCCGGCAACGGCGAATGGCACGGTGGATTGTGTTCACCGACAATGTTTTCTGGAAGTATTCCTGAGCCCATGTTGTGATTTCCATTACAGTAGCATTCCTGTATGTGATGCAGTGCCGTCTAAGGGCCCAAAGATCACGGGCATCCAGTATGGTTTTCCGGCCTTGACCCTTACGCACAGAGATTGTTCCAGATTCTCTGAATCTTTGGATGATATTATGCACTGTAGATGATGATGATAACTTCAAACTCTTTGCAATTTTTCTCTGAGAAACTCCTTTCTGATATTGCTCCACTATTTTTCGCCGCAGCATTGGGGGAATTGGTGATCCTCTGACCATCATGACTTCTGAGAGACACTGCCACTCTGAGAGGCTCTTTTTATACCCAATCATGTTGCCAATTGACCTTATAAGTTGCAAATTGGTCCTCCAGCTGTTCCTTATATGTACATTTAACTTTTCCGGCCTCTTATTGCTACCTGTCCCAACTTTTTTGGAATGTGTAGCTCTCATGAAATCCAAAATGAGCCAATATTTGGCATGACATTTCAAAATGTCTCACTTTCAACATTTGATATGTTATCTATATTCTATTGTGAATAAAATATAAGTTTATGAGATTTGTAAATTATTGCATTCCTTTTTTATTCACAATTTGTACAGTGTCCCAACTTTTTTGGAATCGGGTTTGTATATATATATATATTATTAATAACTGAGCATCAAATCAGCATATTAGACTGATTTCTGAAGGATCATGTGACACTTATGACTGGAGTAATGATGCTGAAAATTCAACTTTGCATCACAGCAATAAATTACATGGTAAAATATATTAGAAAACAGTATTTTAAATTGTAATAATATGTCACAATATTGCTGTTTTACTGTATTTTTGATCAAATAAATGCAGCCTTGGTGAGCATAAGAGACTTAAAAAACATTTAAAGAAATCTTTCTGTATATAATGTACTGTACCAAGTGATATTTAATTGATTTAGTAACTATATTGTCAAATGTTCTGAAGTTATACAATTGCATTTTTTGTAACCGACCGTCCCTTTGTCATTAATTATCTTGATGTGCCATATTTGAGTATTGAACTGCAGAGAATATTATTATTGAACACATTTATACTTTTTTTCTCACTCAATACTATCTAATGACTTCAGTGTCACAGCTTGTTGTATAATAAGTAGCACATGAGGAAATACAAATCAATAAACTTTTAATAATCGTCCAAGAGGAACACACAGGAGGACTGTAGGCAAACACATTAACGAGACAGGACAAGAAACAGAGGAAAACGCAGGGCTTAAATACACAGGGACTAAAGAGTTAATTAATTGAACAACAGCTGATAGGACTACAACAATCAGACACACTGGGAAACTGGGGTCAAATGACGTTGACGGGCACACATGACAGAACCAAAAACACAATATACACATTACATTCAGAACACATAAGAATACTCAGATGCCACTTGATGTAATATTTTATTCACCAATGAAATGAAATTCATAAATTTTTAAGTGTGACTTAAAAGTGACATTTTGGGGCCACAATATATGTACAAAATCAATTGACATATCCATGTTTTGAAATGTATAGGATGTTGTGATGATGAGACAGGACTTTCTAAAGACCTTTCAACCCTTCTGAACACTTGTCAATGGTGCTATAATAATCCAACACAAGGCAGAAAATACTACCTGGAACATTCTTGGGAAAGGGCAGGCAGATTTCTCAGAGGGCTGAAAAGGCACATGAACAGAGGAAGCTGAAACAAACACAATTGCCAGCAGCAGGTGTAAATGTCCACCGTTAAGGATTTGCTCAACACACCGTAAAACACACAAGGGTGCGTGACTGGTCTGATTGTCAAATAAAAGATTGGGGATTTCTAAGTTTGATGTAGCCTAATCTAGAAAATAATGTGGATGTAGTACTTTCCCCCAAAAAGAACTAGTCAGCCTCAGCAGAGTATACGGAGATGAAGTTGAGTCAAAGATAGCATCGTTTTGAGAAATAGGCTCTTTGCAGGAAAAAAAAGATTTGACTCCATTCCATTTGTGACAAAGTGTGAAAAGTGTTAAATGGATTTCAGAATTTAAAAGAGACCATCAAAAAGTCCAATTATCGTCCCTATGTGCATTCACATGGACAAACTGCACTGAGATAAAAGAGTGTGTCTTCTTGCACTTACAGCAGTTCTGGCTTCTTCTCATCAGTTTGCCCTTGGGACAAAATGATCTGTCATCTTTCAGATACGTAGAGAATTTTAGTCAGCAAAGAAACCCTGCTGTCTCTCAGAGGTTCAAATAAAACTATGTTTGATCCTTTGCTGAAATGCTTGCTGTCATTGCCACCTAATTTTTCTTAGTTTCATCTTAATCTTTGGCATAATGTGTGTTTGATGCATAAAAAGTTGTACATAAAAGTAATGTCTGACCAATTAGCAGAAAAAGAATGCTGCATGATTTCATATTCATGTCTGTCGTACAAATGGTGCAGGACGAGTTATACAGTGAAATTTAATAATAAAGGAATCATACTAAACATTAGGGCTGGGTATTGACACAAATTTCACAATTTCACAACGATTTCGATTCACAAGCTTGCAATTCTATTCGATTTCGATTCGATTCGATTCAATATCGATTATTTTTTATATATATCAGGTACAATACATGGCAAATTTTCTCAAGGAAAACAAAATTCTTAACTAATACTGTAAAGTATAGGAGTCAGTTTTATCCTATAGGCTACATTAGCCTACTATAATATTGAAGGTAAAAATGAACTGATTTCTATACAAACACTTAAATTACACTCAATGTTTTTTTTTAAAATAATAATAAAGTTATAATATTAACATAATTACATAATCATATTTCTACTCCAATTCGTTTTTTGAAATATAAACATTTAAATGGTGGCTGTCATAAAAACTTGCCAGATTTATTCATACATGAATTAAATATTAAAGAACATTAAACATTATAATGAATAGCCTATGTAATACGGTGCATATATTTAGCAAAATGCTCCTCTCTAGAGTTAATTTTTCTGCTGACTAACGAGTTTATGGACACTGGATATGGTTTTTCTGAGGTAAATGTGACGTTACAAGCTTTTTTACTGACGTTGAAACACTGATTGAGCGATTCCATGACATGGTACGGATTTCGGTAAATTGTACTCTATCTTTTAACACAGTTTCAGATGCTCATTCATGTCTGTTTATTTAGCGCTGTAACTGGTATTAAGGCGGAGGAGAAGATCAGTCATGTGCTGCTGCTTCTCTTGATCTGAGCTCCGCCAGAGCGATCTCGCGCCACAGCGCCAAAACGGTATTTATGTTTTTGAATTTGGTAATAAAATGTACGTAATTTGAAATCTGAGCCTTTGTTTCATATCAATAGTAACAAAGCACAAAGATTATTGCGATTTATTGGATGGGAGGCGCGCTACAATGTTCCTTTCATTAACTAACTGAAAACAGGATGACTAATCGATTCTTGGGATTTAAGAATCGATATCGGTTCGTAAAAATGAGAATCGATTAAAATAGAGAAATCAATATTTTTTACCCAGCCCTACTAAACATACCAGTGCGTGAACACAGATGCATCTGCATTTTTACCTGCCGGAAAAAAACTTTTCAGGAAAGTTCGCTTTTCAAGCTGTTTCGAACTCCAAAAATGAACTCCAAACGAAGTTCGTTTTGGCCTTATTTTGTTCGAAATGAAGTCACATCACTTTATTCTTCGTTTTCGCTTGAAGTATAGGGGCCTTAAATCTTACAGTCACTTTTCTCTTTCAGGTCAGCTTCTGTCATGGCAGAGCTACTGCTGTCTTGCTGAGCAAGTTATATACATATGTTACGTAAAAATATCTGCAGTGCGTTCTTATGCTTAGCCTTTGCTCTAAACTGCATTATACTACAATATACAATTTTTAAGCATTATTTGAGGGTAAGAAACCATCTATGATACCAGCCATGTCAGCTGTTATTGCTAATGTGTTATTTAAATGTGAGATTTTTGTATTTCCCCATTCAATTAGATAGGAAATGTACTTGGATGGAATAGCTGCGTGTGATGTGTGTGATCGTCTGAACTGAATTGCTTTGAAAGGGACCATGTCTAAATGAAAATGCAAGTGGAACTGCTTTTCAGTGTGCACAGAATCATTAGTTTTATGGTGTAAAAATGCTTTGTTTCTGCCCTCAGGTTTAGGGGATCACATCACTAATCCCAAGTATGAGTAATCGTAGTAGTGATGCTTGCCTTAGTAAACGCCATAAATCATGTATGCAAGCTCAATGACAGAGGTTTGACGAAAAGTGGCACATGGTTATTTCTGTTCAGTTCTTCACGTCTATGCTGGAAAGGGGCAAGGTCAGGGTGTCGGGCCGGCTAGGAAGGACTCATTCCGCACATCATTTGGCAGGAAATTGCTGCCCTACACAGTTTCACACACTGGCACACAGCCCACAAAGCCACAAATCTGCCAGCAGCATTATCGGGTATTTTAAAAACCCTTACGGGTCTCGAGAGGAGCAAGAGAAGGCTGACGGTTATTGACTCAACATGCTTTCTTGAAATTTCATTGCTCTACTTTGGCTCCAAACTATCAATACAGGTATGTAGAGACCTTGGCCTTGCAAAGGATATAAACGGAAAGCTTTGGATTACATACATTGATTGATTAGTAAGATAAAGCATGCTGGGTTTGAATGCTTCTCTGCCTTCTGATAAGTACTCAGAGGATAGCAGAGCAAATGGAGGGAAAATGTTTCAGGAATAAATTTTCACGGATGTACCTTCTTTGATTCAAGATGTCCTGGAGTTAAAAGGAACTGCTCTACAAAGCCATGTCAAGTGAGACATGAAAAATATAATAGAAAGCCAATAAGCTGCTGTCCGTTGACGTAAATGAAAAGCAGATTTTATTTGTGAATTCCAAAGAATAAAGCACTTTTTGTGCATTGATTTTTAAATCCATTTATCAAATGGATACAACGATTTAGACGGTTTCAATCAACCAAAGACCTTTATCGATTAGATGTGATAGAAAAAGCCTATTCATTCTCAACAGGAACTTGTAAAATTATTATGTCCCTCATTGCTGAGTGCTTTCAATCATCTCATTACTTAAAAATCATGTGACATTGGACAAAAGGAAAGAGCTTTAGCCTTTTTTTCTCCAAGCAGACGACATCTCTTTGTTTCAGGAATAAAGATTTGGGCTATTTTCCAAACCCAGGGTCAGTGAATCAATAATGTATTTACTCTGCTTTATGTTTGGCATCGTTCTGCATTTAGCAAAGGCATGTTGTGCTCAAGAAACAGGTGACATTGTCGATACAGCATATGTGAGTGTGTACTTGTAATAATAATGTAATTCTCTTCATGCCCTGATGCTCTTAGTAATGGCAAGGCAATTTTGAAAGTAGGGCTCTATCAACCGTCAACTCCATTTCTAACCCATTAATGACCCACTCCTCATAGCTGTATATTACAGCACTCAAGCTATGTTTGAATATGCATACTTGATTTGAATATGCATAGGCCACCTCCAAATATGTTTTATCGAGCATTCTAATCATGCATGTTTCTGCACTTACACTATATTGCCAAAAGTATTGGGACACCTCTCCAAATCATTAAATTCAGGTGTTCCAATCACTTCCATGGCCACAGGTGTATAAAATCAAGCACCTAGGCATGCAGACTGCTTCTACAAACATTTGTGAAAGAATGGGTCGCTCTCAGGAGCGTGGTACCGTGATAGGTTGCCACCTGTGCAATATGTCCATTTGTGACATTTCCTCACTACTAAATATTGCACGGTCAACTGTTAGTGGTATTATAACAAAGTGGAAGCAATTGGGAATAACAGCAACTCAGCCACAAAGTAGTAGGCCACGTAAAATCACAGAGCGGGGTCAGCGCATGCTGAGGCGCACAGTGCGCAGAAGTCGCCAACTTTCTACAGAGTCAATAGCTACAGACCTCCAAACTTCGTGTGGCCTTCAGATTAGCTCAAGAACAGTGCGTAGAGAGTTTAATGGAATGGGTTTCCATGGCCGAACAGCTGCATCCAAGCCTTATATCACCAAGTGCAATGCAAAGCGTTGGATGCAGTGGTGTAAAGCACGCCGCCACTGGAATCTAGAGCAATGGAGACGTTTTCTCTGGAGTGACGAATCACGCTTCTCTGTCTGGCAATCCGATGGACAAGTCTGGGTTTGGCAGGTGCCAGGAGAACGGTACTTGCCTAACTGCATTGTGGCAAGTGTAAAGTTTGGTGGAGGGGGGATTATGGTGTGGGGTTGTTTTTCAGGGCTTGGGCTTGGCCCCTTAGTTCCAGTGAAAAGAACTCTTAATGCTTCAGCATATCAAGACATTTTGGACAACTTTGTGGGAACAGTTTGGGGATGACCCCTTCCTGTTCCAACATGACTGTGCACCAGTGCACAAAGCAAGGTCCATAAAGACATGGATGAGTGAGTTTGGTGGGGAGGAACTTGACTGGCCTGACCTCAACCTGATAGAACACCTTTGGGATGAATTAGAGCGGATACTGCGAGCCGGGCCTTCTCGTCCGAAATCAGTGCCTGACCTCACAAATGCGCTTCCCAAAAGTTCCCATAAAAATTCACATAAACACACTCCTAAACCTTGTGGAAAGGTTCCGGGTTCTAATCTGCCCTCATATAGGCTTTTTTTCCTCATTAAATCAAAGATGTTCATCAATGATTGTATATTAAGAGCAGGGACACGTTTGTGTGCATTTTGTTTTGTGATTTCACCGGAAAGAATAGAGTCTCCGCAAGGGCTTTAATCGATAGATTGACGCGCTCGTCTGTGTGAAGACTGCACGAGCCAAAAGAGAACGTAAACCCCACTTGCTTCGATTTGATTGGCCATCTCAATCATTTTGACATTGACGAGCGCTTTTAGACTGCTGAGGCAGACCATACTAAAAATGTAACTTTTAAACCTTTTTGTCATCCTAACATACAGAGTGCTGCGTAATGAAGTGCAGTAGAGCAGTGCAAGAATTTCAAATATTGGGCCATTTCTAATAATTTGGCCATTTCTAATTATTGGGGGGGGACTTGTCCCCCTCAATGTCTATGGTGGTTACGGCCCTGCATCCATCCATCATAAAAGTAATCCACACGGCTCCAGGGGGTTAATAAATATGCGTTTTTGTAAGAAAAATATCCATATTTATAACTTTACAAACTATAATCACTGGCTTCCGGTAACGACCGTACAAGAGTCGAGTTTCGCTCAAACACCACTCTAAAATTAGAATTTTTAAAGAGAAATGTTTGAGGAGCTTGAGTTTGTTGCCCAGCTCTATTTGTTTGAACCACGAGAGGCGTCTACTTACACTACTCCTACATACTACGTCATGCGTCGGGTCAGAGGTCAGTCTTCAGCTGGAACTCCACTTGCGTACGGCCATTACCAGAACCCATTGATTATATTTTATAAAGTTATAAATATGGATATTTTTTCGCTTTGCTTCAGAAGGCCTTTATTAACTTCCTGGAGCCATATGGATTACTTTTATGATGGATGGATGCACTTTTTTGGGCTTCAAAATCTATGGTACCATTCACTCCCATTATAAAGCTTGGAAAAGCCAGGATATTTTTTAATATAACTCCAACTGTGTTAGGCTGAAAAAAGAAAGTCATATATACCTAGGATGGCTTGACGGTGAGTAAATCATGGGGTAAGTTACTAAATCGAACTAATTTTACTAATCTAAGTAAACAGCCTACTTTACAGACTTAATTTATGTATATGTATATAGTACAGTCTCTGAATAATCTTATATAATAATCTATATATTATTTTAGTTTAAGTTAAGGAATTTCAGTAATTTAATGGTGTATGCAATGTGTCATAACAATTTTATGGGCAAATCATTCAATAAGTGAATGTGTTATTTAAAACTGCACTTAGTCCATACATGTAGGTTCCAATATAAATCTGCCTCCTGTCAATTCACTTCCATTCTTGAATTTAAAAGGCTGGATATGACATACTGGATGCTCAGTATCCGGGTAGGTTTCAGTTTTTCTGAAAAGGTCAGTGTTGCTAAGAAATATCCATATACAAATTATTTTGTTTTCAAACTAAATTTAGATTTTAATGGAGTAGACTAAATGAAACAAACCAAACACTTGATATTGCAAAGGCATTGCTCAGTCCTCCCATAAGATCCTCAAGCTTTCTTAAGGCTATCAAGATTGATTCAGAAACTGCACTTATGGAGTTATGGCCCATGTTATGGCCCATCTTTCTATGCTGATTTATGTATCACTGAAGTGCACTGTCAGTGAATAGTTAATATATTCTTTACATAGTAAAAGCAGTGTATTGTAAAATCAATACTTCTGGCTTCTGTACGCATAATGTGTCAAACTATGGTCAGATAGTTTTATAACAGAACTATGTAAATGCAAATTTTATAAGCTCAAACCATTTTCAAGATGGATATTTTTAGATCTGTAATATACAAACTTGTACCATAAGAGCAGTGGCAGGTGTTCAGTGTGACAGAATGTAAAATGTTTGTGTGAAATTATCCAATGATTTCTCTGTTTTTAAGACTTTCCAGAACTCAGAGATCTTCTAGATCTCGCTGACAGGCATCAGACAAGATGTTCTTTGTGAAGGGGGTCAAAACAACGCAAGCCACTCAACAAAGGTGTACGTCTGTTAACCACTTGCAGACTGCCTCTATATGACTGCCTCTATATGTACAAGGCAGACTGCCTCTATATGTACAATTAATGTAATTTGGGTGATTGTTATTCATGTCATAGGACTGGAACTATACGTTTTCTAAATTATAATCTATTTTACTGTTTGGACGTCTTTTCCCAGGGTAATTTATAAGAGATTGTGGGGATATGAGCTAAAGGACAAAAAAAGAACAGAAACGGCACTGAAGGCTGGAGAGGACAGGGCCATTCTGCTGGGTTTGGGCATGATGTTCAGCTCAGTCATGATGTACTTTGTGATCTGCATCACCATGGTGCGCTCGTATGCAGACAGGTAGTGTTACATCATGACTGCTTCAATAATATTTAGCCCTGAACTATATATAACTATATACAGTCTTGCTCAAAAGGTTACACACCCCTTGCAGAATCTGTGAAAATGTGAATCATTTAAACAAAATAAGAGGGATCATACAAAATGCATGTTATTTTTTATTTAGTACTGTCCTGAATAAGATATTTTACATAAAAGATGTTTACATATCATCCACAACACAAAAAAATAGCTACATTTATTAAAATGACCCAGTTCAAAAGCTTATGTACCCTTGATTCTTAATACTGTGTATCGTTACCTGGATGATCCACGGCTGTTTTTTGTTTTGTGATGGTTGTTCATGAGTCCCTTGTTTGTCCTGAGCAGTTAAACTGCCCAATGTTCTTCAGAAAAATCCGAAAATTCTTCAGTTTTCCTGCATATTTTGCATATTTGAACCTTTTCCAACAGTGACTGTATGATTTTGAGATCCATCTTTTCACACTGAGGACGATTGAGGGACTCAAACACAACTATTAAAACAGGTTCAAACATTCACTGAAGCTCCAGAAAGAAACACGATGCATTAAGAGCCGGGGGGGTGAAAACCTTTTGAATTTGAAGAAAACTGATATTTCAACAAAATAAGAAAAATTTCTTCCTGTTCAAAAGTTTTTCACCCCCCAAACTTTTAGACTGTTCATATTTCAATCCATGATGTTCAGTCCATTTTGGAACCTTTAAGTGTGACTTTTAAGAGTTATCCTTCTTTTAAACGTTTTCTTTCTGTTGTAAAATGCAGTGTATTGACAGATGAGACCAGCTGTATTGTGCTTAACTCCAGTCTAACAAAGGATATCAATTGTTCATACAACTGTGGCTCTGACTGCTGGCGAAGCTCTAAGTACCCCTGTCTACAGGTCTACGTCAGCCTGAACGCCACTGGCCGTATTGGGCTGCTCTTTCACAATGAGGAGATGCTGGACGTCAGTTCCGAGGTCAATCTTTCAATAGTTGTTTCTCCTAAATAGTAACGAGATTAAATTGAGATCAAATGGAAACATTTTTAAAAGTGAAAGAATTCATTCATGTTGAATGCTATATTTGCTGACATTGGATTGGCTGGCATGACTTTAGAAGGCGGGGTTATAGAGAGAGTGATTGGCTGCTTCCGAAATCGCATACTCTCTTGAGTAGGTACTTATTTTGAATAAGTAATTACGTCACGACTGCTAAAAATTTACGTTCTATATAGTATGAATGTGTGTAGTATGAATGTAATCCGGATGTACTACATTCGCCATGTTGTCGTTATCATGTGATCTACCAGCGTCAGTTGCGTCGCTTCACTGCCATTCATAAATCCTCTCCCGTGGCCTCATGGGATAGTAAAGTGTCTATTGTATGCACACTTCAGAATCTCGCCAGTAGTAGGTCATTCGGGTACTTTTTGCCTACTCTTTTATGAGTATTACTGTGAATTCAAACATACTACCTTTGTCACATAGGCCTACTGTTTTTATAGTAGGGAAGTATGTGATTTCGGATGCAGCCACTGATATTACAAAATGGTGGAAGTCAGCAAAATTGGTGAACAGAATCTTTGAATGAAACTCCTGAGCTTTGAGCATCCTCTTAGAAATAAAATTTTCACGATAGTAGGAAGTAGGAAGTTTGAAACAGGAAGAAAACAGGATGATGTTAATTCTAGTAAAGTTTTCTGTTTGTTCCGACAAGGATGGTTGTGAATGAACTAAAATTTAAATGGACCTCTAATGTAAAATTAATTAGTGTTCAGAAGTTTTGGATCAGCAAAATGTTTTAATGTTTCTGAAAGAAATCGCTTATGCACACCCAGAATGCATAATCAAAAATACAATAAAACAGTAATATTGTTTATTTTACAATACTACCAACATGGAATTCATGCTGGTTTATGCTGGATTTTTCAGCAGGATATATATATATATATATACATATATATATATACACTCACCTAAAGGATTATTAGGAACACCATACTAATACTGTGTTTGACCCCCTTTCGTCTTCAGAACTGCCTTAATTCTACGTGGCATTGATTCAACAAGGTGCTGAAAGCATTCTTTAGAAATGTTGGCCCATATTGATAGGATAGCATCTTGCAGTTGATGGAGATTTGTGGGATGCACATCCAGGGCACGAAGCTCCCGTTCCACCACATCCCAAAGATGCTCTATTGGGTTGAGATCTGGTGACTGTGGGGGCCATTTTAGTACAGTGAACTCATTGTCATGTTCAAGAAACCAATTTGAAATGATTCGAGCTTTGTGACATGGTGCATTATCCTGCTGGAAGTAGCCATCAGAGGATGGGTACATGGTGGTCATAAAGGGATGGACATGGTCAGAAACAATGCTCAGGTAGGCCGTGGCATTTAAACGATGCCCAATTGGCACTAAGGGACCTAAAGTGTGCCAAGAAAACATCCCCCACACCATTACACCACCACCACCAGCCTGCACAGTGGTAACAAGGCATGATGGATCCATGTTCTCATTCTGTTTACGCCAAATTCTGACTCTACCATCTGAATGTCTCAACAGAAATCGAGACTCATCAGACCAGGCAACATTTTTCCAGTCTTCAACTGTCCAATTTTGGTGAGCTCGTGCAAATTGTAGCCTCTTTTTCCTATTTGTAGTGGAGATGAGTGGTACCCGGTGGGGTCTTCTGCTGTTGTAGCCCATCCGCCTCAAGGTTGTGCGTGTTGTGGCTTCACAAATGCTTTGCTGCATACCTCGGTTGTAACGAGTGGTTATTTCAGTCAAAGTTGCTCTTCTATCAGCTTGAATCAGTCGGCCCATTCTCCTCTGACCTCTAGCATCAACAAGGCATTTTCGCCCACAGGACTGCCGCATACTGGATGTTTTTCCCTTTTCACACCATTCTTTGTAAACACTAGAAATGGTTGTGTGTGAAAATCCCAGTAACTGAGCAGATTGTGAAATACTCAGACCGGCCCGTCTGGCACCAACAACCATGCCACGCTCAAAATTGCTTAAATCACCTTTCTTTCCCATTCTGACATTCAGTTTGGAGTTCAGGAGATTGTCTTGACCAGGACCACACCCCTAAATGCATTGAAGCAACTGCCATGTGATTGGTTGATTAGATAATTGCATTAATGAGAAATTGAACAGGTGTTCCTAATAATCCTTTAGGTGAGTGTATATATATATATCAGAATTCTATGATGAATAAAAAGTTCAAAAACAGAATTTGATTCATTTCAATTATCATATAGTGTCAATGCGGGCAGATCAGTAATATAGTTGAAATTTAAGTGTCCCCAACTGAGCAAGCCAAAAGCCAAAGGCGACGACAACTAAAATAATAACATAAGGCTTTGTTTTCTCTATGTTTAAAGTTGATTTTTTTTTTTCATTTTTCCAGTGTTTTTATGTGCCAAAATGCCAGAAGGACCACAGCGTCCTGCGTGTTATGGTCCAGAATATTTCAGAACATCTGAAGACGCACCAGCAGATAACATGTTTCCACGACTCCAGCGAGCGTCAGGCCAGTATCCTTCTGAACCGTCTGCATGGCAGCAGTGCAGTTTTCCACTCGCTCTTCTGGCCCTCCTGCATGTTATCTGGAGGAACCCTCATCATACTCATGGTCAAGCTTACTCAATACCTTTCCATACTGTGTGAACAAATCAGCAAAGCGCCAAAGTGAAAGGGGCACAGTGATTGACAGACTTGGTGAAGTGAATGGAGGAGCTTTCATTTCTCCTTCAAATGTTTTTTTGGTCTCCTGCTGTTCAAGGATTGACTGGAAATTGATATGTTAGTCTTCCATGACTAAGCTATATTGTAACCACAAATCATATCTCTGAAGTGCTATTTCAGATGAAGTTAGTGCTGTTGGGATAAGGACTTTTTAATAATGCAATATAATATGCAAAATAATTTTTGACAATCTTATCTGTTATAAGCCTTTGGGAAAATTATCAATTAGCAGAGTTTAAATTGGATAAATGACCAATAATAATGAATCAAAAATAAAGAAAATACTGATTCATTATTATTATAATTTGTCAACATTTTTCATATATTTAAAAACACTTCAGTGTTTGAAATTTGTTAATGTTCAGCTTACAGATGAATATGACAAATGTTCTTTTTCTGAGTCATATCTGATTGTTGTAACGTGTATATGTGTTCTGTTTTGGTTTCGTTATCACTTTGTTTGCTCTGTTCCTGTTTACCTGTGTTCATAGTTAGTTTCATTAGTTGTTAATTATCCCACACCTGTTTTTGTTCAGTTGATGACCCTCGCTGTGTATTTAAGCCCTGAGTTTGTTTGCGTTTCATGTGGTTGAGTTATTCAGTTCTCCTGTGTTTTCCTAGTGGTATCTTGATTAAAGACTATTTGTAATCCATATGTTGTGCGCTCATTACTACAGTCACATACTGTGACAGAAGGCTGGGTTTTTTTGTGCTGGGTGCTGGTGACCAATGGATCAGCGTTTACCATCTGCCCAGTGGAGGACACCACCCACACACTGCACGGAGCAAATGCCAGAGCCCACCGCAGACAGTGAGCCCAAGCCTGCTGTTATGCAAGAGCCAGTAAAGAGGACTGAGCCAACCATTGTCCTGGAGACCCACAGAGAATCTGACTAGGTGCGTGAACCGGTAACACCGTGCATTGCTGTGGGACTGCTCATGGAGTACAAGGGCATGGACGAAAGCCTGGCCCACATTCCGCACCTAAGAGTGAACCCCAGCTGGCTTCTGCTTTGTTTGAGGAAATGGAAGAAGGATGTTTCCCTGCATCTCCCATCCCTGCTTGTCCCGCACAGCTCTAAGTCTCCTGTGTTTCTGCTGGTCCCGTCCAGCTCTAAGTCTCCTGTGTCTCCAGAGTTCCCACCCAGCCTCCTTCTCCCCCCTCCTCTTCCAAATTCAGCAAGTTCATCAACCCCGCCTCTGCTGGTTACAGTCAACTCCTCAGTTCCTCTATTATTAACTCCAATATGCTGTGTGGATGCACCTTGGATCTTCCGGTCACCAGCTTCACCTTGGAAAGAGGATCCCTTAGCTCGAGTCCATTGCTCCATCTCGGCTCTTTGACCTGTCGGCTGCACCTTGGCTCCTCCATCCCTTGGCTCCACCTGGGACCATCGTCCTTATGGCTCCACTGGCCCCTCTCGTCCCTCCAGCTTTGCCTCGGTCAGACATTGCTCTGCCTTCACCACGGACTTACGCATCCGAAAAATGACTTGTCGCCTCGCTGCCCTACCAGGCAATGACTTTGCAGGCAGCGTTTGCACATGAAGGTACCACATGAAACTGATTTCAGACAGACTTCAGAGGCAGCACAACTGTTTAATGATCTACAGCAAAAAAGAGTGAGCTTTGGTGAAAACTAAGTGAATATTTAATTACTACAATAGTAATTTCTCGCCAGAAATTATATCAAAAGTAATAAACATTGGTCAAAAACATGCATTTATACAGAAACTGACCACCAACCGCAGTTTTCAGGCACCATCTTTATTTAATTATAATGAACAATCACAATGTATAAAAAGCTTTGGCCATATTTGGGGCATAAGGCACTAATTTTAATTTCATAAGACACTGAATGAAGCCATTATAACTACTAACTTACCCATTACAGAAGAGGCACATTGTACTATTCTCTAGCTAACTTGGTCATGCTACTCCATGTTGCCCCCAGGCCTGCATCTTAAGAGCCGGTAAATCCTTCCCTCCGTCAGTTTACTCTGCTTGCCAAGTAACTCCTCTCCACTGATCTCAGTACAGAGGAAAGCAAGATGCTGGTTGAGTTTCACCAGCCCCACCAGGAGGATTCCACCAAACAACATGAGGCTGGGCCACAGCAGGTAATAGAAGGCCAATTGAATGGAATATTTCCTCCTATAGATGGCGTCATCTAGGTATGTAGCACTGAGATAGCATGTCATGTTTTCCCCTTGTGTACTTAACACATGTTTGATGTTACTGGCCTCAGCTTCTTGTTCTGTCTTGTTTCGTTGGCATTTCGGAGTGTAGAAACACTGAGGGAAAGATTATGGCAAATTAAAAAAGATATTTCAGACATTTACACTACATGGTCACTTACTTTTTTGATTGAAATATAAACCATATATGTTTTAAAACATATTTTTTATCCGTAACTTGGTAACAGTATATATTATTTTAAAATAGTTGATATTAATAATCATTTCATTTTGAAAGTCTTACCGCTTCATTATTTTTCTCCATAATTCCCTGTTCAAAAAAAGTAATAAAAGAATGATTTTAAAAGAATAGAATAAAAAAAACGATTTAATGTTAAATACAGTATTTTGACTAAGTAAAAAATCACACTATTAAAATGTGTTTTTTTGGGGGTTGTTTTTTATTTACATAAAAATCGTCACAACTTTTAATTTCAGTAGTGTTATCACTACATAAAAACATAGAATTTTATGTTACGTATTACTTCACCAGTCCCCATACAGAAATGTAATATATGTACATATATGTTTCACTCAATATTAGCATATATGTCATATATGGATATTTCATAAATGATATGTCAAAATAAGTGTTTTACATACATAATCATACTGTATATATTATATGGGATAAATGTATGTCACTATATGGAATTGTTCCTATTTCTAATAGGTTTCATATATAGCTGTGCATATATGTGCATTTATGTTTTTACTTTACATGAGCATATTAGAATATTTCATATGAGACTTATTAAAATATGCATACATAAACATACATATTTATATGGGGTATATTTATATGTTAATATATGGAATAGTTCCAATTTCTAATAGGTTTCATATATGTTTTTTACTTTATATGAGCAATGAGCATATATTACATATATTGATATTTCATATTTTACATATATTACATTTCCGTATGGGTCACAATGAATGAAAAAAAAAACTATTTGAAATGTTATCTTACCATTAATGATAGATGGTTGGCATTTACAATTACGATTTAGATTTTTTTTTTATCATTTTAGCTTTGTGTGAGTAACAGATTGAAATATAAGTTACTGTCAAATCTTAATTTCAGTTGCATGTATAACAATTTGTGAAGATACTGAATGCCAATTGGTTCTTGGGTGTCATCATTTTAATATGCAAACAGTAATTGCAAATGAGATTTGAGAGGTACAGCAGAGGAGAAGGTTTTCAGCAAATAATAGTTTTAAAAAAAATTGGTCTTGGCACAAAAATCATAGTCCTTAAAACCAGAGGAATGAAAATAATATAGAATTTGGAATGACAGGATGATTAAATTCTCCACTCAGTTAAACAACACTTACAATACCTTTGGCCTGGATTTCAAAGCCTCTTCATCGTAGTAAAGTCGAAGTGTTTTTTCAGGGTATGAAATGTTTACCAAAACACGCAGGCATTTAAAGCTGACAATGCCACGGCAGTCCATCACTTCATCCAGCAAATCAATCTGGACTAATGAGCAGTTAGCAGCATTTTTCCAGTCACTGTTGGAAAGACAAACGTGAATTATTAAGTGAATGTTTACATTGTAAAAACTTAATATGGCATGCACTGTAAAACCTGTTAATTGGTTAACAGTACGTTCCATTACTATATTTATTACTACATTTCATGTAATTTTACAGTAAAACACTGTTAAATGTACTGTTTTTGGAAGTAAACCATAACAAATCTTATAATTAACAGTGAAAAGCCTTAAAGTGCCCCTATTATGGCATTTGAAAGGTTCCTATTTTTGTTTTGGGAGTCCCCAACAACAGGTTTACATGCATGCAAGGTCAAAAAAACACTTTCATTGTCTTATAATATGCATTTATTTTTACCTTATTTGCTCAAAGACTCCCAAATGATTCGCTCAACGATTAATTTTTCCAAACCCCTCCATTGCGTGATGCTAATCTGCGGTGATTGGTCAGATGACCCAGTCAGTTGTGATTGGTATACTGCGTGCGGCGCATGACGGAAATGGAACGCCTATCACCATTACTGGATTACGGCTTGTCAAGTGTAGAACATTTTATACAGTGTATAAACAGACCAATTGGCAACCTCCCCCAGTTTCTCTTGAAGCCAATGTGGAAGTGACTTAAACTGCAATTCATCGACTGGCCGCTAGAGACAGGCTCCAAAAGGGAGCAGAATCTTATTGAGCCCCATGTTAAAATGCCCAACTTTACAGCAGAAAAAAACATGTTTACAGCCTGGTACAAAAAGTGGTTTTGGTCTATATAGCTAATTTTGCCCTTCATGACAACTGTGAGGGGGGTGAATTTTTTTTTTATAACTAATTTGTTTACATTATATAAAGCCTTAAAGTTCTGCATAATTAAGGGCGTGGCCACTTTGAGTGACAGGTGGATTGCCGTTTGCCTGCTGTCTGTTAGTCATCAAAGAGTCATCCCGTCTCTTTGCTCATTTTCTGTTATCCGGGAGTGACGCGCGGTGACGCGCTGCCAAGATGGCCACGGCCGATTTTGAGGCTTCAAAAACTCTCTTCAGAAACCTATGGGTGACGTCACGGACACTACGTCCATATTTTTTTACAGTCTATGGAACAGACATGGCATCAATTTTGCCTTACAAATTCGAGCCAGAGTCTGACGGAGAGCAGGGAACAAAGCCTGTGTCACAGTAGCATGTTACTAGCGATGTTTACAGACAAAATATTTCTGCTGGTTAACATGGCGTACAGTATACAGTGCTTGCATCACTTACATTGTATTATAATAATGATGGTGCTCCGCTCTGTTCTAAAAATAAAGACTCAGAGAGGAAATAAGTTGTTTTATGTTTATGTTAGCAAACCTAGCCAACAGCTCGGTGGTAAACACCCAAACAGTCATCATATATGCGTTAGCCCAACGCAGAAACGTATTGATAAAGCACTGCAGTTGTACACCAACGTATTGCTCTATTCTATAACTCCAAGTTATAATGACGACAAACATTTGACACACTTCTAGACAATTGTGAGCAAACACATATTGCTGTTAGCTGGTTAGCCGGAGACCTACAAGCTGCGCGGAGCATACACAACACACACAACTATATACGTATTGTGCATTCTACAGAGAACATAACAGCAACAATTATTAATCATACTTACAGATTGTGATTCGGAGGAGGAAGAAGCTGGTCCAAATAAACTGGGTAATAACATCCTTCAATAACAACCGGCTTACGAATCCATCATTGAACGCATTTATGTTGAAGAAGCAATGTTTTATGACTATAAGTCATTCTCTTCAAATGCTGTTGAAGTTAGAAACGTGTATACAAATGTCGTATGTAACTTTAGAGACGGTCCCTAAATTTGCGAATATCGAACATCCAACGTCAAGCCAACTTTATGCCAGTGAAGAAGCAGTCGTCTGACGGGAACACAGCACAAGGTTCGGGCTATACTGCTGTGGTATCGTTGTAAAGATGAACTTTAACCACTGATTCTTCACATGCTCATCATTGGGCAGTAAAAAAACTGGCTTTACATTCACATTGTAGAGCACAGCGTCTTCTCGACATGATGTATCCAGTATCCACAGGAATCAGCTGCAGTGTTCAAGTTTTCCCTGGTGTCTGCGCGCGCAATAAGTGGACGGGCAATATGCTAACGTTTCGTCGTGACGTCACAACGAAGCGGCTTAAGATTCATTTGAAAAACGATTCATTTATTTGACTCAGAGTTGACTTACTTCTGAGAGACAATAACTTAATAAACGGTGCACTTTCAGATCTAAAACTTTGCAGGATGTTTTCATTCACTTACAGCTATGTTACACACTACATGAAAGGTAATTTTCAAAAATCCATAATAGGGGCTCTTTAAAGGTGCAGTGTGTAAATTTTAGCGGCATCTAGTGGTGAGGTTGCGAATTGCAACCGCCCACCGCTCACCCCTCCCTTTCGAAGCACATAGAGAAGCTACGGTGGCCGACACAGGACAAAAATGTCGTCGTCGGAGAGAGCAGAGCGAGACGAGCGCTCTGTAGAGAAGTTTGTCCATTTAGGGCTACTGTAGAAACATGACGGCGCAAAATGGCGATTTTACTGTAAGGGGACCCACGTTGTAGATAGAAATGGCTCATTCTAAGGTAATAAAAACATAACAGTACATTATGTAAGGTCTTATACACCACTGAAAACATAGTTATGTATATTATATTGCATTTCTGTCAATAGATCCTCATAAATACTACACACTGCACCTTTAAACTTACATTCACAGAATTCCCTGTGTGACATTTCACATTTTATGTTTTTTTATTTTAATAATTAAGTTTCTCCTTAGTGTTTTGTTATCAGTTATGTGCATTAGGGTTTTATATTATATCTTGTTAAATTAATGTTTGCATTATTTTAGTGTTGTATGTTACATTGATGGTGTTTTGTATTTGTGTGTATGACATTGTGGACCTTCTATTAGTATTTACCTCAGCTTGTGAAAAAGCACTTGTGATGAACTTTGATTCATCATATATTTCTCTTTACCTTTTGTGTTATTATGGAGGATGTCAGTATATGTTAAAGGTACAAAAATTACAACATGAAAAGTATCCTTTCCCAATAAGGCATACAAGCAGTCCACCTGAAGACCTGGTACTAACCTATGGAGACATGGTTTCACCATCGCAATTCCCACCAGAAAGTACATGAGGATTGAGAAGGTCATCATGGTGAAGCCCAAGAGGATGGCTCGGTCTTCTCCCACACTGGACTCTGGGATTTGAGCTCTGGCTTTCTCGTTGCATTTCAGCTCCCTCTCTTTCCTCCAGTTCCCTCCAGTTTCCTGCAATTGGCCTTGATGGTGGAAGACATCCCTGAGAAACAGTTAAAGGAATAATTCACCCAGAAATTATTTACTCAACTTCATATCATAACAAACCTATATGCTGTTATTTTTTCCATAGAATACAAAAGGAGAATTTCTGAGGAATCTTCAGAATTTCGTGGAGATTCTGTAAATCTCCCTAAAAATAACAAAGAAAACAACAGCGTGTGGATTTGGAATGATGTGTTCCATTTTTAATTTTGGGTGAACTATTCCTTTAAATAATTGTATACAGATTTACTATAAAATGCACAGGGCCTTTGTTGGTGAAATTACAAACTGCACAAATTTAAATCAGACCACAACTTCAATCAATGAAAAAGCCACAATTTACTCATCCTCATTTTATTTCAAACCTGTATAACTTTCTTTCTTCTGTGGAAGAAATGTGGAGTCCAAACAATTTACAAAGTAGAACCCCAGTGAGTTTCATTGTATGGGGTTAAAAAAGTACTTTTTAAAAAGACTACTCATTATGGAAATAATATACTTTAAAAGAATATACAGTGGGGAGAACAAGTATTTGATACACTGCCGATTTTGCAGGTTTGCCCACTTACAAAGCATGTAGAAGTCTGTAATTTTTATCATAGGTACTCTTCAACTGTGAGAGACGGACTCTAAAACAAAAATCCAGAAAATCACATTGTATGATTTTTAAGTAATTAATTTGCATTTTATTGCATGACATAAGTATTTGATACATCAGAAAAGCAGAACTTAATATTTGGTACAGAAACCTTTGTTTGCAATTACAGAGATCATACGTTTCCTGTAGTTCTTGACCAGGTTTGCACACACTGCAGCAGGAATTTTGGCCCACTCCTCCATACAGACCTTCTCCAGATCCTTCAGGTTTCGGGGCTGTCGCTGGGCAATACGGACTTTCACTTTTTATTGGGTTCAGGTCTGGAGACTGGCTAGGCCACTCCAGGACCTTGAGATGCTTCTTACGGAGCCACTCCTTAGTTGCCCTGGCTGTGTGTTTCGGGTCGTTGTCATGCTGGAAGACCCAGCCACGACCCATCTTCAATGCTCTTACTGAGGGAAGGAGGTTGTTGGCCAAGATCTCGCGATACATGGCCCCATCCATCCTCCCCTCAGTATGGTGCAGTCGTCCTGTCTCCTTTGCAGAAAAGCATCCCCAAAGAATGATGTTTCCACCTCCATGCTTCACGGTTGGGATGGTGTTCTTGGGGTTGTACTCATCCTTCTTCTTCCTCCAAACACGGCGAGTGGAGTTTAGACCAAAAAGCTCTATTTTTGTCTCATCAGACCACATGACCTTCTCCCATTCCTCCTCTGGATCATCCAGATGGTCATTGGCAAACTTCAGACGGGCCTGGACATGCGCTGGCTTGAGCAGGGGGACCTTGCGTGCGCTGCAGGATTTTAATCCATGACGGCGTAGTGTGTTACTAATGGTTTTCTTTGAGACTGTGGTCCCAGCTCTCTTCAGGTCATTGACCAGGTCCTGCCGTGTAGTTCTGGGCTGATCCCTCACCTTCCTCATGATCATTGATGCCCCACGAGGTGAGATCTTGCATGGTGCCCCAGACCGAGGGAGATTGACCATCATCTTGAACTTCTTCCATTTTCTAATAATTGCGCCAACAGTTGTTGCCTTCTCACCAAGCTGCTTGCCTATTGTCCTGTAGCCCATCCCAGCCTTGTGCAGGTCTACAATTTTATCCCTGATGTCCTTACACAGCTCTCTGGTCTTGGCCCTGTGGAGAGGTTGGAGTCTGTTTGATTGAGTGTGTGGACAGGTGTCTTTTATACAGGTAACGAGTTCAAACAGGTGCAGTTAATACAGGTAATGAGTGGAGAACAGGAGGGCTTCTTTAAGAAAAACTAACAGGTCTGTGAGAGCCGGAATTCTTACTGGTTGGTAGGTGATCAAATACTTATGTCATGCAATAAAATGCAAATTAATTATTTAAAAATCATACAATGTGATTTTCTGGATTTTTGTTTTAGATTCCTTCTCTCACAGTTGAAGTGTACCTATGATAAAAATTACAGACCTCTAAATGCTTTGTAAGTAGGAAAACCTGCAAAATTGGCAGTGTATCAAATACTTGTTCTCCCCACTGTATGTAAGTGAATATATTGCATGTTATTTACAATTAAATGAACATGTATTATAATTAAATGAACATGTAATATAATTTATATTAAATGCAATTAGTTGAACTTAAGAGTGCTTTTGAGTGCTATATGGTTTAAGTGTAATGTTGAATGTACAGAAAAGCATTTATGGTAAACTAAAATATACTTTAATGTCATTTCTATTGAAACTATAATTTATTTGTAATTGTAATATATTTGTAATTACACATTTGTAATGATAAATTTGCTGTTTAGTACATTTAAAACACTAACTTTTAATATTATATCAAATAACACACTAAAGTAAAATTATAATCAATTACTTTATGTTCTTTAGTATGTTAGTCAACACATCAAAATTAGTATACTTCTTTAACAAAGCAAAAGATTATTAAAACAATGATTTAAATGTACTTTCAAGTAAACATTTAATTAGAAATTTTTACAAGTACCTTTTTAAAAAGTGTACTTAAGTGTGTAAAGAAACAGTCATGAAAGTACACTATGTGGCATTTTATTTCATGAATATTATCTGCAAATACAGTTTTTACAAAAAGATATATTTAAGATTTGAAGTACACTACAAGTGCACATTCAATACAATTAAGCACACTTCTTTTTACAAGGGCATGAGTGTTGGAACTGTCACAAATGGCTGTAATGAGCGCACGACGAAGGAAGTTCTATCACTAATAAAGTCTTTAATTATAAATCAAACCAGGAACACACAGGAAATATCAGGAACAATAATCCTTCAAACACAAAACGTTAATATTGCTGATACCGGACAAAGAAACTGAATGAACAGAGGGTTTAAATACACAGAGATAATAAATGTAACCAGAAACACATGCATAACTCAAAATCCATGGAGACAAACTAAAAAAAAACCCAAAACTGAACAAACATGTTACAGGAACAACATGAGGGTGAGTAAATAATGACAGAATTTCATTTTGAGTGAACTATCAATATTTGAGTGATTTTAGTGTCTTTCTATTTAACTTGATATAATGTTCAATACAATACAGTGGTGGAGACAAAAATAGTATAAGGTTTGTCATTTCTAAAGGACTTGCTGCTGCTATTGTTATATTTGGAATAACAATGCAAACTACTTTTGTATCTTGTACTAGTGTCACACTGGACAATTAGCTGTAATAAAACAGAAGACGGAGGCAGTGGATCTGATCTCCATACGTACCGCATGTGTCGTCGCCGCGCGCCATGCAGGGTGATGTTAACAGGAACGCTGAAAGACCCCCGGGGGGAATGATTCAGCAGCATTTCTATCTTACTAAGTAACCCTTAACTGGGTTACAGCACTAAATTAACACAACACTGACCCCACTTTGACAAGGTCAATGTACTATACATCTGGACACAGAACCATTGTGCTGCATAGCTATCAGACATGTAGTGCACAACAGAGTGCACTTAAGGGACTGTTTTCTTCTCATCCAGATGAGATCAGTGGAATATCTTTCCTCTACCTGAACAGGGATGCCACAGAGGGTTTCTATGGGAACCCCTACAGCCAGGCCATAATTATGTCCTATGGGATTGTAAGCACACCTGACAGTTTGTTTTTTCTATTTTTCATACAACCTAGACAAAACTATTAAGTAAATGAACAAACCCTGCAGAAAGGCACGTAATTCACTGATTCTTGAGATAAGGGACAAAACATGTCCCAAACACAAAAGCCCTATTTATGTTAAAAAGTAAGAATATCAACACAATAGAAATACTTAAAAAGTTACATCTAAGGGAAATTTGTATAGGACATTTACTGCTTATACTTTTAAATAGTTTTTTTAGTATTATTTTAAAAGCACACTCTATACTTGGAAACGCATGTAATCTAACCTGTCCTCAGCATTAGGTCACAATGTAAAACTGCCAAACAAAGTGTTTAAAAATGCAACAAATTAAAAAATACACAGTTACATTAAAAGGCGGAGATTTTTAAGATATCAAACAATACAAAAAGTAAATATTGAATTATATTTTCCATTAAAAAATAGCTATAAAAGTTGTCTCCTCACTTCCGTCAGGATTTTTTATAATTCTGAATAAATCAGGCAGTGTCATGGGCAGCTTTAACTCTGAAGAGCACTTACTATTTCCTGCTCGTTGTGGATCTCACAGTAGGACACAAAGTCTCTGCGGTCACAGCCTTAACATGTCAACTCCGTCATCGCAGTGTAATAGTTTCTGTAAATAGTTGTGGGATAAATCTTGCCATTTTGATAAGTTTATTAAGGCAGCTACAACTGAGGAAAAAAACTAAATTGCTCCACTGTACAACATGTGGTTAAGGTGGAAAAAAATTCAATTTTGTCAATTTCGGCAGACGTCAACTCCGTCAGGTTTTATGTCTGATGGTTGACAAGTGCTCTCAAAAAGTCTGTATAATGTGATTTAATATGTTTTTTGCATATGGGGAATTCTTCTAATGCTGTTTCATGATTCTGTTTACGTATACTGTATATTTGGCCTCAGCTCGACCTTTGTCAACACCGTCAGTATTTGTCAACTTCATCAGTATTTTACACTGTCAGGTGAAGGTTTTTGTTAATTTTGAAAGAAATTTCTTATTCTTTTTTCAATTTATTGTGTAAAAATGTTAAAACATCAATGGAACTACATGATATTATGTCTTAATTACCTAAGAACATTGGTGATATATATTTAATATTAAAAGGAGGGAGGAGAATTAAGGAATTTAGAAACTGAGTTGTTCATAATAGTGTGAAAACAAACAAAAAATAAACAGAAAATGTATTTTATGACTTAGCTCCTTTACTGAACACCAATATTACATAACTGAAGACTTTACATTGTTTTTGGATAGTTTAAATTAAATTAGCATGCTTTTTAGTGTGTCTGACGGAGTTGACACAAGTTAAGTTATAGAGTGAATAAATATACATTTTTAGAAAAAAATATTTAGAAATAAGCCTGTTCCCTTACATGGTTCATTATCTGAGACCTTTGTCTACAAAAATACCAATTTTTAATAATGTAGTGTTAGTTTTTATTTTTTAACATCTAAATCATGTTTTGTCCCTTATCTCAAGAATCAGTGAATTATGTTTACTTTACTGAAACACAGATTCTAAAATGGTGTAAGTTCCAAACAATGTCTTACCTCAAAAGATGTGTTCTTCTGTTCATGATATAGCTTTACGTAGCTATTAAACTAGACTGATTCACGACACCAAATGACAAAACTCACAACTTTTAGCTTCATGAGCACAACAGTGTATCAATAATTAATGAGTTTTTATTCAAAATAACTTTCATTATTAATGAATGACTTACTGTATATGAAAAAGTATTCAATTTGTCAGAACAACATTGTGCACCTGGTCATCATCATCCATCACAAGGGGATCATCATATTTACTGCTGCTTTATAGCTGAATTTAACTCATTTCATAATTTATAAACTTTATTGAATTGAATTGAATCAACACTGAACTTGACAGAGAGAGACATGGATTCAATTGCAGGTATAACACAAAAGTTTATTTAAGGGGCCAGTTACCCAACACCATTTTCAACTAAAAACGGCCGTTCATTTACATTTTGGGGGCCTGAAAACTTTTGAAAACAGGACTCAAAGTGCAAGTTTTTGAAAACAATACCGTTATTGTTATCTTGTAAACAACAAAAATGCAAATTTGCAAAAGGCGCACAGTGTTTCTTTACAAAGTGACATTGCCAACTACTGGCCTGGCAGCAGAATACAGCTTTTTTAGTCGTTTTCGCGGATCCCTGTAAACAGGGTCGTTTTGACAACGCTGTGATTGTTACGCAAAAACGTTTCCATTTTTAGTACATCATTGTGGTGTAAACCAGGGGCGTTTCCTCCGAAGAGGCAATAATCGATAGAGATGGATGAGAAAATAATCGATATTACAAATATAAAACAACGCAAATATTACAAAATGTGACATTAAGAAGTGTAAAAGGTTTTATAGAGTAACACTGTCCAACAGCGACACCCGCAGGTAAAGTTATAGCAGGAGTCCACGTCTCTCATGCCTCCTCTGATTTCATTGGCCGCATCCTAAAACATGACAATGGCTGCGTCCGAAAACCTAGGCAGTGACTTGTTGCCTCGCTGCCTTATCAGACAATGACTTATAAGGCATCGTTTGTGCATGAAGACACCTCATGAAACTGATTTCGGACAGACTTCTAAGCCAGTGTAACAGTTTAATGATCTACAGCAAAATAGAGCGAGCTTTGGTGAAAACTAAACAAATATTTAATTACTACAGTAGTAATTTCTCGCTAGAAATGATATCATTAGTGGAAAATGTTGGTCAAAAACTGACATTCACACACAAACTGAACAGCAACCGCAACTTTCAGACGCCATATTTCTTTTTCTAGCTCAGCTGTCACAGAATGGAACGGTCAGAATTGTGGGATATCAAAGGGAGTGAAGGATACATCTATGTTGCCTTCAAAAATCAATCAGATGAAGGTCTCTTAGGAGACAGCTAAGTTGGATTCGGACGTGCCTTGATGCCTTCCTACCTTGGAATTCGTTCTCTGAAGGCAGCATTTTTAAGTTTTCGGATGCAGCCATTGATGCCCATCCCCTAATGTGTGCAGTGAGTTTAGTGGGGGTAATAAAGTGGTGCAGGTATGACATCTCTTTGTAGGCCAAAACGCGGAAGCGAGCATTTTAGCACTTCCGGTTCCGTCGTCACAAAGTCAATGGGTTTTTTGAATGGGATTTTGGTTAAATGGCTGAAAAATGGTCTGTGATGAACACAAGCTCAAGACACTTTCACGTTTTATTATATGACATAAAATATATCAGTAAGCTGTTACCCCACTCGTGATTTTTTGAATCTGTTACGTGTCTTGAAAAAGGCGGTTGCTAACAAGTGGCTAAATGGGACTACAGAGGCCGTTGGGGGGATTAAACGTCATCACGCCTTAAAGGTAAACACAGTTCGCTTTTTAACAGCCTCATTATGCTTATAATTGTGCTCTTATAAACTATTCTAACTCAAACGTTCTGGGAAAATATTTTTAGATAAAAACTGAAAGAGTTGTCGAAAGCTTAGTGATGGTGACGTTGAAATCGTGGGACCGTGGTGTAGTTCGTTTATAGCCTACCTTTAGCTTTTTACTTCTGACGACTGCATTTAGGCTTCAAAATTCATAAAAGTTGTGTTCATCTGTGATAATTATCTTGATGGACAAAACGTATATAAATATCATAAACTTTTGTTGATCACAGAACTTGTTTTTTTGTGATAATCCAAAAGCCTATGGCAAAATCCTGTTGGGTTTTTCTCGAGGGAACCAGAGCGATGCTAGCTTCCGGTTGGCCTACAAAGTGACAACACTAACTTTATACTTGGTTTTAACAAATAGAACATTACATAGTGTAAAAATACAAAATAGAATTGTATTTGGTCTCTCTTTTTTATGTAATGTTTATTTAACCAGGAAAATTAAGTGTAACATGGACATAAATTTACATTTGATATATAATAAAATGTGTGGACTTGGCCTCCTCTTTTTAAAACACCACCGCACACCATTGGTGTAAACGTACCCTTAGCCTCAATGAGCACAGAAAAAGGGCAGGAACACAAGACTTGGAGAGAGAGTCCAAACTGGAGGTCACAGGCAGGACGAGCTGGATTGTGCTACTGAGCACCCAGATCAGCATCCACTGGGCCGAGAGAGCGCAACATTGCCAAAACGGGACGAGGAGTCCGCGAGTCACCAGTGGTGCAACGTCTGGTCGGAATAATGACACTATTGTTTTTTTAGAGCTGCTTTACAGTGGAACTGAATTCTGTTTACACCATTGATCATTATTTTCCTGTTTATCACTGTGAAGCTGCTTTGGCTATCTGTATTGTATAAATCACAATATAAATAAAGGTAAATTGACTTCAACCAAGGGGTTCTTGGCATCTAAAAGTAAGGTGGCTGCCAGGGCACTGCTGTGTTTGCTTTAGATGTTCTGTTCTGGGTTCTCCTGTGGCTGGCACATAATGAAAGTACTTTCAGAGTCCTTTGTGAAACAGAACATATTAGTGTCTATATATCAGTCTAAACAAAATACTTGCAAGAGTACACAGTCCTATCTGACCCTATACAGTTGAGATGCTGAGCAAATAATGCCATTAAACCTGTAAGGGACAAACACATGGGTCAGAAGAATACAAATCAAAGTGTAATATTGGTTTAAATTACTGCTATCAAATCGATTAATCGCAATTAATCGCATCCAAAATAAAAGTTTGTTTGCATAATATATGTGTGTGTACTGTGTATAATTATTATGTATATATAAATACACACACACATGCATGTATATATTTAAGATTTTTAAAATATTTATATATATATATATATATATACACTCACCTAAAGGATTATTAGGAACACCATACTAATACTGTGTTTGACCCCCTTTCGCCTTCAGAACTGCCTTAATTCTACGTGGCATTGATTCAACAAGGTGCTGAAAGCATTCTTTAGAAATGTTGGCCCATATTGATAGGATAGCATCTTGCAGTTGATGGAGATTTGTGGGATGCACATCCAGGGCACGAAGCTCCCGTTCCACCACATCCCAAAGATGCTCTATTGGGTTGAGATCTGGTGACTGTGGGGGCCATTTTAGTACAGTAAACTCATTGTCATGTTCAAGAAACCAATTTGAAATGATTCGAGCTTTGTGACATGGTGCATTATCCTGCTGGAAGTAGCCATCAGAGGATGGGTACATGGTGGTCATAAAGGGATGGACATGGTCAGAAACAATGCTCAGGTAGGCCGTGGCATTTAAACGATGCCCAATTGGCACTAAGGGGCCTAAAGTGTGCCAAGAAAACATCCCCCACACCATTACACCACCACCACCAGCCTGCACAGTGGTAACAAGGCATGATGGATCCATGTTCTCATTCTGTTTACACCAAATTCTGACTCTACCATCTGAATGTCTCAACAGAAATCGAGACTCATCAGACCAGGCAACATTTTTCCAGTCTTCAACTGTCCAATTTTGGTGAGCTCGTGCAAATTGTAGCCTCTTTTTCCTATTTGTAGTGGAGATGAGTGGTACCCGGTGGGGTCTTCTGCTGTTGTAGCCCATCCGCCTCAAGGTTGTGCGTGTTGTGGCTTCACAAATGCTTTGCTGCATACCTCGGTTGTAACGAGTGGTTATTTCAGTCAAAGTTGCTCTTCTATCAGCTTGAATCAGTCGGCCCATTCTCCTCTGACCTCTAGCATCAACAAGGCATTTTCGCCCACAGGACTGCCGCATACTGGATGTTTTTCCCTTTTCACACCATTCTTTGTAAACTCTAGAAATGGTTGTGCGTGAAAATCCCAGTAACTGAGCAGATTGTGAAATACTCAGACCGGCCCGTCTGGCACCAACAACCATGCCACGCTCAAAATTGCTTAAATCACCTTTCTTTCCCATTCTGACATTCAGTTTGGAGTTCAGGAGATTGTCTTGACCAGGACCACACCCCTAAATGCATTGAAGCAACTGCCATGTGATTGGTTGATTAGATAATTGCATTAATGAGAAATTGAACAGGTGTTCCTAATAATCCTTTAGGTGAGTGTATATAGCATATACATTATATACATATACATTATATTTCTGAAATATATACATGAATGAGTATATATACACACACACACATATATATTATGTAAACACAAACTTTTATTTTGGATGTGATTAATCATGATTAATCGATTTGACAGCACTAGTTTAAATATTTATTATATTTAAAAAATACAAAAAAAACAAAGGTAACATTTTAACATTATAACTTAAGTCACTAGCAAATATTACACAATGTTTAACAGACACATTAGCATACTTTAAAAAAGAGTACTTATTACAGAAATAATATACTTAAGTACACTGCTGTTTTTAAATAAACACACCAAATCATGATATTAGAATGACACTGAAGACTGGATTAATGATGCTGAAAAATTCCTGTGCTGACATCACAAGAATAAATTACATTTTAACATATTAAAATATAAAACAGTTTTTTATGTAAACGTCTCGGTTACGTATGTAACCCTCGTTCCCTGAGGAGGGAACGGAGACGTAACGTCAGTGACTGACGAATGGGGGTTTCGCTTAGAAGCCTATCATCTTCGAGATCTAAAAAACGCCCAATGGCAGCGCCAATGCCATGGGCATGCGGAATTTGCATAGCGTAACTCCGCCCCACAGCGTGGGTATATAAGGAAGTACGCTGGCAACATCGCATTATGTTTACCTGCTGAGGAGCCAAGACTGAACTCCCGGCTGTTCCAGCGGTACAGCGGAAGTGGCAGAGGGACGTTACGTCTCCGTTCCCTCCTCAGGGAACGAGGGTTACATACGTAACCGAGACGTTCCCTTTCGTTCAGTCACTCCGAGTAACGTCAGTGACTGACGAATGGGGGTCCCAATATAATCACGCCACTCGGCTGTCATCCAGTGCCCTGCGTAAGCGTGAGCTCCCTGTCGTAAGCTAGTACGGACGAAGGACTCCCACTTAACACAGGAATACCAAGGTACACTGGGAAGCATATTCCAGGTGGAAGTATGCGCCAAATGCCTACCCGTAGGGAGGACTTAAGAACACATATGACCCGCTCAGGGCTACATATGGGAAACTCTGGGGTAACCAGCCGAAGGTGGAAGAATTTTACCCCCAGGGGTGGCAAGGGGCTTGCCAAGGGAAAGACACCTGCTCAGGGAGACTTACAGTGGGAATACACATGTGGGGGTCGCCCAACGGGGGAACCATGCACACGGTGGCACCTAGCCAACACGAGGGCCTGAGCGAGTGGGCAGACGTACTGGTGTCGGCATCAACAGTGCTGGAGGAACTCAGGGCTTCAGGGAAACTACCTGAGGAAAATATCGCACGTATCCAGTCCGTGGAGTGGAATGGCGAGCAAGCGAAGACACCTGAGCCTAGTCCATTACCGGCCACTAGTAGAGGCGAGTACAAGAGAGGACACTGGCTCCACTCGGAGATTATAGAATCTGGCGAATGTGTTGGGTGTCGCCCAGCCTGCAGCTCTGCAAATGTCTGTCAGCGAGGCGCCATGCGCTAGAGCCCAAGAGGAGGCCACACTCCGGGTGGAGTGAGCCCTGACCCCAAGGGGGCATGGGCGCCCCTGCGTTTGGTAAGCCAAAACAATGGCGTCCACTATCCAGTGAGACAACCTTTGCTTGGAGAGAGCCTTTCCCTTCAGCTTCCCACCATAACAGACAAAGAGCTGGTCTGAGGTCCTGAAACACTGCGTTCTGTCTACGTAAGCACGGAGGGCGCGTACTGGACAGAGCAGTGCCAAGGCTGGGTCTGCCTCCTCCAAAGGCAGCGCTTGCAGGTTCACCACCTGGTCCCTGAAGGGAGTGGTGGGAACCTTGGGCACATATCCAGGCCGGGGTCTCAGGATCACGTGAGAGTTGGCCGGCCCGAATTCCAGGCACGCTTCGTCAACCGAAAATGCCTGCAGGTCCCCTACCCTCTTGATGGAGGCCAAGGCGGTCAGGAGCGCTGTCTTCATAGACAGGAACTTAAGCTCGACTGACCGCAATGGCTCAAAGGGAGCCCTCTGCAGAGCGCTTAGGACTACTGCGAGGTCCCAAGAGGGTACGAGGGGAGAGCGAGGAGGATTCAGTCTCCTCGCTCCCCTCAGGAACCTGATGACCAGGTCGTGCTGACTTACCTTTTTCGTCTCCACAAGGTCGTGGTAGGCAGAAATAGCGGCCACATAAACCTTGAGGGTGGAAGGAGACAGCCTTCGTTCCAACCCTTCCTGGAGGAATGAGAGCACGGACCCGATCGGGCATTTCCAGGGGTCTTCTTGGCGAGAAGAACACCAGGTGACGAAGAGGTTCCACTTCAACGCATAGGCGTGTCGAGTAGACAAGGCCCTAGCGGAAGTGATGGTAGCCACCACCTGAGGTGGTAGGGTACTCAAACCTGCCGCGTCCCATCCAGGAGCCACACGTGGAGGTTCCAAAGATCGGGACGCGGGTGCCAAAGGGTGCCCCGTCTCTGAGAAAGGAGGTCCTTCCTCAGAGGAATCGACCAGGGAGGGGCTGTCGCAAGGAGTACGAGTTCGGAGAACCAGGTCCGGCCGGGCCAATACGGGGCGACCAAAATGACCTGCTCCTTGTCCTCCCTGATCTTGCACAGAAGCTGTGCAAGAAGGCTCACTGGGGAAAACGCATACTTGCGGAGGCCCCGCGGCCAGCTGTGCGCCAGAGCGTCCGTGCCGAGGGGGCCCTCGGTCAGGGAATAAAACAGGCGGCAATGGGAAGAGTCGTGGGAGGCAAACAGATCTACCTGTGCGTCGCCGAACTGTTCCCAAATCAGCTGAACCGTCTGGGGATGGAGTCTCCATTCTCCAGGAAGTGGCTGAAGCCGTGAGAGCTCGTCGGCTGCACGGTTCAGGACTCCCGGGATATGGATGGCACGAAGGGACCTCAGGTGCTTCTGACTCCATAAGACGAGATGGCGGGCGAGTTGAGACATGCGGCGGGAACGCAGACCACCCTGGTGGTTGATGTACGCTACTGTGGCCGTGTTGTCTGACCGGACTAGCACGTGTTGACCCTTGAGCAGCGCTCGGAAGCGGTGCAGGGCGAACCGTACTGCCAGCAACTCGAGGCAATTGACATGCAGGAGGCGCTGGGGTCCTGTCCAGGAGCCCGCGGCAGCATGTCCATTGCACATGGCACCCCAGCCCGTGGTGGAGGCATCTGTTGACACAACAATATGCCTGGAAACTCGTTCTAAGGACACACCGGCCCGTAGAAAACTGAGGTTCGACCACGGGGTGAGGGTCTGCAGGCAGGCCCGAGTCACTGGGACCCGGAGCGTGCCCGACTGCCATGCCCATCTCGGGACTCGATCGCGAAGCCAGTGCTGAAGCGGTCTCATATGAAGCAAACCGAGCGGCGTTACCGCGGCTGCAGATGCCATATGCCCCAGGAGCCTCTGAAATAACTTCAGTGGAACCGCACTCTTGCTCTCGATTTGACGAAGGCAAGTCAGCAGTGACTGCGCGCGCTCGCTCGTAAGCTGCGCACACATGGCGACCGAGTCGATTTCCATACCGAGAAAAGAGATCCTCTGCACTGGGCAGAGTTTGCTCTTCTCCCAGTTGACCCGAAGGCCCAGACGGGCTAGGTGCTGGAGCACCAGGTCTCTGTGTTCGCACACCTGCTCTCGAGAGTGGCTGAGGATCAGCCAGTCGTCGAGGTAGTTCAGGATGCGAACCCCGTGTTGCCTGAGTGGCACAAGGGCTGCCTCGACAATCTTCGTGAAGACGCGAGGGGACAGAGCTAGCCCGAATGGGAGGACCGCGTACTGGTATGCCCGCCCCTCGAAAGCAAACCGTAGGAACGGTCTGTGTCGAGGAAGAATGGAGACATGGAAGTAGGCGTCCTTCAGGTCGATCGCTGCAAACCAATCTGCTGGACGAACGCATTCGAAAAGGCGTTTCGCTGTCAACATCCTGAACGGAAGCCTGTGAAGGGATCGGTTCAGGACGCGCAGGTCCAGGATCGGTCGTAACCCACCGGTTTTCTTGGGTACAATGAAGTAAGGGCTGTAGAAGCCGGACTCCATTTCGGCTGGAGGGACAGGCTCGATCGCACCCTTCGCCAGCAAGGTAGCAACCTCCGCACGCATGAGGGGGGCATTGGGCCCCACTATGGTGAATCGGACTCCCCGGAAACGAGGAGGAGCCTGAGCGAACTGAATCGCATAGCCGAGCCTGATGGTCTTCGCGACCCAGCGGGACAGTCCAGGGAGCTGAAGCCAGGCTCCCAGAAACTGCACCAGCGGGGTCATGCGAACCATAGACGTACCCCGGGTGGGGCAGCGAGGCGGCGTGACCGGCCCAGACGTGGGAGGCGTAGCGTCCCGGTGTGGGGGCACGGTCATCAGCCGCGTCCTGACAGAGGAGACCAGGGAAGGACGCGCGTTCCACTGGGGTCTGCTCTGAGAGGAGACTGGCGTCAGAGAGGGACGAGAGTGGCGTGGCCCGGGGGCGGCGCACACTGCCATCGGTCTCTGGTCGCTCAGGGATGGGTATATCAGTTCTTTCTTTAACCATAAAAGGGTGCTGCTGACCCGGGGGCCAGCAGCGGAACAAAGGATTCTCCCCCGGCCCTCCACCGGGGGAAGGAGTGGTCCTGCTACCATCTCCTGGAAAGAACTGCCCATCCCTGAGCTGTCCGCGTCAGGAGCGCCGCTTAGCCTGGCGCTTGGCGGGCTGCGGGGCTGGAGCGGACTGGGGCGCCTTCCTACGGCGTCCTCCACGGCGCGGCCCAGGTGAAGGCTGCTGCTTGGGTGGCGCGGGAGGGGCGGGAGCCGCGGGAGGGCGCCCTCGGCGGCGAGCAGACTGAGGCAACTGTGCCGGCGGCTGGGTGGAAGCAGCAGCTGGCCGCCGGGGCAGTACGTGCTTGATGGCCTCAGTCTGCTTTTGGGCGGCTGAGAACTGTTGGGCGAAGTTCTCAACCGCGCCGCCGAATAGCCCATCCTGGGATATGGGAGCGTCGAGGAGACGAGTCCGCTCGGCGTCCCGCATATCAGCCAGGTTGAGCCATAGGTGTCTCTCCTGGACCACTGCTGTGGACATCACCTGGCCCAGGGAGCGTGCGGTCACCTTCGTCGCCCGGAGGGCGAGGTCGGTGGCGGCACGCAGCTCATTTCTGAGCCCTGGGTCAGCTCTACCCTCGTGCATGTCCTTGAGCATCCGGGCCTGGTAGGCCTGAAGGATGGCCATGGCATGCAAAGAGGCGGCAGCCTGCCCCGCAGCTCTGTAGGATTTCGCCACCAAGGTTGATGTGAAACTACAGGCTTTGGAGGGGTGCTTAGGGTCGCCACGCCACGTTGAAGCACTCTGCGGACACAGTTGCATCACAACAGAGCGTTCAACCGGGGGAACCCCAGTGTACCCTTTGGCCGCGGCCCCATCGAGGGCAGAGAAGGTGGAGGAGGCCGCCGATCGGTCACGGGAAGACAACGGGGACTTCCAGGACCGCGTGACCTCCTCATGCACCTCCGGGAAAAAAGGTATTGGGGGCGTGGTCTGACGGGTGTCAGAACGCGGCGCCCCCAAAAACCAATCGTCCAACCGCGAGCGTTCAGGACGGGGTGGAGGGTTCCACTCCAACCCGAGACTCGCGGCTGCCCGGGAAAGCATGGCTGTCAACTCCGGGTCCGACTCGGACAATGCTGGCACACCGGAAGGCGGCAGCACAGCCGAATCATCATCCTCGGAGGACTCCAGCCCACCTTGTGATGCGGCGATCGACATTCGCTCGTCCTCTGCGGCGCCAAACGACACACTCGGAACAGCAGGAGCCGGCTCCGGTGTCTCAGTCTGAGCGCACGGCGGGAACGGTGCGCTAGAGGGGGGTGTGGTCCGAGGCATGAGCGTCGGGGCTTTGTTCCACACCGTCACCCTCAGGTCACCCTGGCCACCAGCCAAAGTGCTGCCTCGCGTAGAGACCGCAGATTGGGGTGTGGCAGAGGGGACTCTCACTCTATTACGGAGCTCATTGAGTCTCGACCGCAGCACCGAGATGGGCATGTCCCCGCAGTGGGAACATGTCTCATCCACAAACGCTGCCTGAGCATGCTGAAAGCCCAAGCACATCAGGCAGTGATTGTGCCCATCAGAGGGCGGCAGATATCGACCGCACCCAGAAGCACACTGGCGAGACATCTTGAAAAAGACGTGCCAAGTGTGAGCTCTTTTAAGAGAGGAAGCTTCGCAGTGATGCCGAAGCGCCCAGGGACCGAATACCGGCTGAATGCAGACCACTGCACAGATCAGCAGGCAGGCAGTAAACGATCGCTGGAACACGCCGTCACACCAACACCAACTGGAAAGCTGTTCGTCTCGAAGAAGCTGACGATACTCAGAAGGCTTGAGGAGTGAAGAGATACTCTTGGCTCCGAAGCAGAAACATAATGCGATGTTGCCAGCGTACTTCCTTATATACCCACGCTGTGGGGCGGAGTTACGCTATGCAAATTCCGCATGCCCATGGCATTGGCGCTGCCATTGGGCGTTTTTTAGATCTCGAAGATGATAGGCTTCTAAGCGAAACCCCCATTCGTCAGTCACTGACGTTACTCGGAGTGACTGAACGAAAGGGAACTAAAATATGCTTTAATGTCATTTTTATTGAAACTTTTGTGTCATGTATTTAAAGGGGTGGTTGATTATGATTTCACTTTTTAAACTTTAGTTAGTGTGTAATGTTGCTGTTTGAGCATAAACAATATCTGCAAAGTTACGACGCTCAAAGTTCAATCCAAAGGGAGATATTTTCTTTTAAAGAAATTGCTTTTTAAGTACTACAACAAATGGCTGGTAGGGACTACACAAGCTTCCTCCCGGGTTAGTGACATCACAAACCCTGAAATTTACATAAACCCTGCCCCCGAGAACATGCAACAAAGGGGGTGAGATTATCATGACAGAATATGCTAATCAATGACTTGAAGATGGTTAACACTTGTCTGGCTATCACCAGACCAAGATCAATTTAAGATTGAACATTGGTCTGGGGAGTCTGCTCTGTATTTTCTACTGCACAAGAAGCTGATAAACGAGCATTATTCAAATGACTCTGTACGCAATTGGATAGTCCTTCAACCAATCAGACCACAAGAGGCGTGATCAACGGGCAACGACCCATCACTTCTCTATCCGTCATCATGTTAAACCCGCCAATAGCGCGCCAGGTGGATAAGCCAGTCTGTGATTCGTTCCTGCAAAAGTGTAACAGAAGCAGGATAAATGAATGTTAAGTTAACTCCACATCAGCTACATAAATTCATCAACTAACCATTCAGGAACATCTTGTTGCATTCTACATGTTGTCACTTATTCTTGAGTCTCTCCATCATTGTCCAACTCCGGTTTGAACATAAAAGGCTGAACAGTTTCATTGCCTGTCTGCATGAGGTTATCAGAGCTCCTAACTGGAGTTCTTGAAGCTCCGCCCCATGAGCAGCAGCTCATTTGCATTTAAAGGGACACACAAAAACGCCACGTTTTTGCTCACCCTAAAAAAGTGACAATTTTAACATGCTATAAAAAATTATCTGTTGGGTATTTTGAGCTAAAACTTCACATACACACTCTGGGGACATCAGAGACTTGTTTTACATCTTATAAAAAGGGGCAATCAACCACCCCTTTAAATATATTTGTATTACACATTTGTAATTATGAAGTTGCAATTTATTACAACCAAAATATATTAAATATATGTAATATAATATATTTAATATACTTAAGTATATTTAATATAATAACACTCTACAGCTGAAATTATAATTAAGTAGTTTTATGTGCTTTAGTCAACACATCAAACTAAGTGTGTATATTAAAAATGAAAAAAATTATGATGACCATATACCTTATTTATATGAGAATCCAAGGTACAAAGCCAAACAACCCATTGTAATACCATAGTACTTTTTGTTAAGAGGTACAATAATAAAAACCAGTAATGTTTGTTGATGACTAATTAAAGTTATGGAGTGTAATCCTGTGTGTGTGCATAAATATACACTCCTGGGCAAAAAAAGGCAAATTATTTAGCAGTCTTTTAATGGTCTTAACCATTTTAATCTGGTCAGGAAATTAAATACTGTAGATAAAGTAACTTTAAAGCACAGAATAGCTTCCTCAACTTGCAGACACCTTTTTTACAGGAAGAAGAGTCAGTGTTGTTCCAGTTCCACTCAATGTTGATGGTTTCAAACAATTTGTGAGTAGTTGAAAAATGTCTCCCAGTTAGTTTGAGTTTAATGTGAGACCAAATATTCACTATAGGGTTCAAATCTGGACTCTGACCAGGCCAAAACATGAGCCTGATGGACTTGTTCTCAAGCCACTTCTTGGTTGCCCTTGCAATTTGGGCAGGAGCATTGAAAAATAACGTCTGATCATTCCTCTTTTAGATAACAACTTTTCATTTGTGGGAAGCAAGCCATTCTGCAATATTCTCCTGTACTCCAAAGCATTAAAAGAGTTTTCACAGTGAAGCAGCTCACCAACACCAGCAGCTAAAAAGGCTCAATGACACAGTCTCCATGATTCACTGTGATAGAGATGCATTTATTATTACATTTCTCAGCAGATTTTTGAAGACATCGCTCTGGAGCATCACCATGTTTCATTGTGATTCATCACTCCACACACAACTTCACATATTCTGCCAAAAACTTCATTCTGTCTTTGATGTTTTTCTGAGACAGCAATGGCTTTTTAAGTAGTGCATTTGCCTAAGTTTTGCTAATTTCAAGACAATTGTAAGCGTAGTGTAGTTATTTCGGTCTTGGCCCTTTTTCACTGTATAGTCAGGAATGAACTGAATTTCTGTTATAAAGAAGTAAAGATGCAGCTTTAAGGGAGTAGAATTACAGTCCACTTCACCTGAACACGATAAATAATGGATACAAGTCCACAGGTAATACTAGATCTCTGGTGCTTGTACAGTGTACAGAGACTGTTGGAAGTGCCTGAGCCCTGTTCATCTTCAATGCTGCATCAATGAAGAGGTAAATTATCGTTGCCTCGTGAGGGGGACTTGAATGATCATATTCAAGGAAAAGGGATCCACTGAACATCAAACAGTATGTTTGTGTAAAATTATCAACAACAAAAAAATATCCCTAGCCTTTCCTAAACTCGCCGGCACCACACGGTTTATACTCTGTCTTTTGCTGAATGATACATTTGCTATTACCCACAAAAAAAGAGATATAGCCTACAGTAAGATGAGCAAGGTTACATACCGGAGCCAGTAATGAAGAACACCATCCCTCTCATTACAATAATTGGACCATGAGGAAGAGGAATGATCAAGTGCTGTGAAAATAACCTACAGAAACACTACGATGGATTACAGGCAAAAAAGAAAGCTGTCTTTTCTCACTATTGGATTAATATTTCTTTTGAGTGGCATAGAATATGGTAAGTAGCCTAGAATTCAATTTTTCTTTTCTTTTTTTTTTTTCTTTTCTTTTCTTTTCTTTTCTTTTCTTTTCTTTTCTTTTCTTTTCTTTTCTTTTCTTTCTAATTAAAAACAAATCCATGCAGCAAATCACTTGTTTGAATCGATAATGCTTAATATCCTCAAGAAAGCATTAAACTGTATTACTGTGTAAATGGTGAATGTATTGATTGTATTTTGCACATCAACTGCTTAAACTGTCACTCTCTCTCTCTTTCAGCTGTCATTCTGCCCACTATATGGCAATATCTGCAGTTATTAGAGGCACCACCTTATTTTCTTGGGTTGGGTCTTTCTGCGTTCAGCTTCAGTGGGCTGGTGTCAGGTCCAATGTTTGGTCACTGGTCAGACAAGACCAGAACTACAAAGACCATCATTCTCTTCTCCAATGTGTTTGAAATTGTAGGTCAGTACCTAAGAATGGAAATGGTTTTAAAACACATCAAATAACCCTTGTTCTTATGCAGTTACAACCTCCTAAAATGTTGTTTTACTTGCTTATAGCAACACATTTGTCTTATAGGAAACTTCATGTACTTCATGGGATATTCAAAATGGCTTCTGCTGTCCAGCCGTCTTGTTGCAGGTGAAGATATTTTGAAGTTGCACCATTCTATCAGTCACAATGAGCGTTGTTTATGAGTTTCTGTGCTCCTGTGGTGTAAACCATCAACATTAATGAGATTTAAGACATCCAACAGATACTAACAGAGAGACTGCTCTTTTTGATCGATGACTCTCATTAGATTGTAATTTCTGCAATGCAGTATTGAGTCAGAACAGACCAGACATAATGACTTGTTTATAACAAGTTTATTACTTGTTTATAAAATTATACATATAATATAATTAATCACACATTTTTTCTATAACTAATCGTGATTAATCACAATTAAACACACACACACACACACACACACACACACACACACATATATATATATATATATATATATATATATTATACATATATAATTTATTGTTTATAATTTTTTTAAAACACGTAATATATATATATATATATATATATATATATATATATAGACAGGTGGAGCTGGGGGAGGTAGAGGGTCAATGTAAAGGTTGAGCAAGTCAATCTGCTTGTGCCATGTACTAAATGACATGATACTTATGAACTGACTTTAGTTACAGCACGCAGTATTTACAGTAATTTTTTTTCCCATAATGGAGTTCTGGATTACACTGCGTCTTTCCATCAGGTATTGGAGCAGGAGCTGGTTCCTCCATTTTTGGGTTCCTTACACGCACCACCCTCCCTGATGAGCGAGCTAGAGTCTTTGCTGCTGTCATGGCATGCCGTCAGGCTGGACTTCTGATTGGTGAGTCAGTGTTCCGCCATGCAATAAGTGGCAATACATATATATATATATAGATACATACACATTATACTATATGCATTTTTACTTTCAGGTCCTGCATTCAATATCTTTCTAAGGTTGTGTGATTTCAGATTAGGTCCATTCATAGTAAATAAGTACACCTCACCTGGGGTAAGTGTGTTTTTGCTCATTTCTTATAAATTTACTTGCATTCTAAATACACACACACACACACACACACACACACACACACACACACACACACACACACACACACACACACACACACACACACACACACACATTTGTTGCAAATTATGATGGATACAGCTTGTAATGTGAATGTGGTAACTCTGCACATTTCAAATGTCTCCTTAATGAAACGCATGATTCCACTCATCAGATCATTAGTAGAAGATCCAAGACCTGAAATGGTTGCATCAGATCAAGTGAGGGAGACATCCAAAATGTAGTGCTAGGGGGCTCAACTGGAAATAGGAACAGAGCTGGGAAACACATATCCTGTCTGTGGAGCTCACAAAATAAGCTCCAAAAAAATGTCTGACTGATATTTCACACGATAAATCAAAGGGGGGTAATTGTGTAACATGTACTGTATGTTCTGTCTCTGCTCAGTTTCTGTGATTCTGTTTCCCTTAGTTCACTAATTAGTCTCGTTGGTTAATAAGTTCCCCACACCTGTTCTGTTTCTACTCTATCAAATAAAATAAAATAAAATAGACATGACTCTGAGAATCCAAAATAAAGTCTTAATAGTGTGAAATGACATATGTTCTTTGTAAGATTCACCAGTAAATTAGTCATTTATTTCTATATTATTTTCAACATTTTTATTTGCCATTTATGTAAGTTGACTTCTTTAATTCAAGCTTCCTGGCCTTGTGCTCTTTTGACCCAGCTCTTCATGTGCGGGATGTGGCTGCTTATGCAGTTTGCAGTGATGGTCCTTTACTGGGACATCCCACCACTGGACTCCTTCCCTGAACAGCACACGCCCCTCAGAGAGGTCAGAGGTGAAGAAGACGAGCCCCTCATGAGTCTGGAAGATGAAGACAGGGTCGCAGCAGTGGACTCGAATGGCCCAGTCAATCCAGAACAGACTGAGACCCAGCTCTCATCCGAACTTCCACCTTCTCCTCCTGATTCCCCACCTCCAGATATCGCTGACCCCTTTGAAAACTTCAGTGCCAGTCGAGGTAAAGCCCAGAGTTTAATGTCAGATTAAAGTGCTTTTTTAGCAGTGCAGTTTAAATTGGTGTGGCATTGATTCCTTCTTTGCTGCATCTGAGGTGCTAATCTGAGAGTAGCTGAAAACACCTTATTGATCAATTCATTCTGTCTTTGCTCTATGATTGCAGTGTGTGTGTGTGTGTGTGTGGTAGATATCTCCATTATATTCAATCCAGTCTTGGCAGCCTGAGATCTATAGCGTTCTCTCTCTCTCTCTCTCTCTCTCTCTCTCTCTCTCTCTCTCTGTAGAGTTTCTGAGGGAGGAGGTGGTGGTTCTCCTCACTGCTCAATTCATCACTCTCTTCAATCAGACAGCACTCGAGGTAAAAGTCGTCATTTTCAGGGTGGCACCAGTGGCAGTCCTGGTTCACTTGCTGCCAGAAGACCAAATGGAATAAACTCTCTTTAGCAACTTTAGCTAGAATACACTACATGACATTTAAAATCTAAACCGATTTTATACTTGCTGACTGTAACTATTAAAAATTGGGCATCACACACGACTACTACACTACCAGACTTTCAAGTCGGTCCGAAAACATGACAAACTCATGAAACATATGCACTTTGACAGTGGACAAATGAAATCAATATGTGTTAAAATCAGCTCAAATAGCTATGTTTAATATTTTCAAAATGGTGGACAGATTCATAGTCTGAAGACAAAAAATCGGGGTCTGTGCCCATACTCTATGATTTTCCTTAAAATCTGCCAACTCAAATCTGAAAACTGGCTCTAACTTTCAAGAACTAACTCGTCCAGACTGTAAATCAGGGCAAATATCTGGGCAAAAGTCATGTAGTGTATTCCAGCCTTCAGTAATTCTGTTGGCTTATCTACTATTTAAGCAGCTTCTTTTTCTTTTCAGACCAAAATTTCAAAAATTAAGATATATCTTTCAAACTATGACCACCAAACTCAGATCAGAGCCTTCAGGCTACGGATCTATTAACATAGCCTAGCTAGGATGTGTTAGCAAGCCAAAACATACTAACAACATCTTAAAACATGTTAGCAAAGTGCTAGAAATATATTAAAACATTATGAGCATGCTAAAACATGCTTGCAAGGTGTCAAAGCATGCTAGCAGTGTGTTGGGAATATGCTAGCAACTTGTAAACAAAATGTAAATAAAATGTTAAAACCAGCTAAAACATGCTAACATCATGCTAAAACACACTAACAGCGTTCTCGCTAACAGTTAAAACATGTTAGAAGCATTGCAAGGTTTCAAAACATGCTAGCAATGTGCTAAGGTGTGTTGGGAATATGCTAGCAACATGTCAAAAAATGTTAAAGGGGACATATCATGAAAATCTGACTTTTTAGATTAGTGTTTAAGTGCTATAATCGGGTCCCCGGTGCATCCACCAACCCAGAAAACGCGAAAAAGGACAACCCAGTAACTTTGTTTTGGTAAGTCTTTTTCTGCAAGCATGTGAAAAAACGAGCCGCTCAGATTTCTCTCCCCTTCTAACGTATTAAGGGGATCTTATTATAATATTACCGCCCCTAAATCTGCACGTTTCCACCCACAGCGCTAACGGACTGTTTCGTATTAGCATAGTTTCTGCCCTCAGTCAGTACACTGTCCGCCATTTTCTCCGCGCTCGTGCAGCTATAGCGACAACAATGTCTTGTAAGCAATGCAAGGGGCAACAAGGGACAATTCACTGTGTAATTCACTGTGTATGTTGATGATAATGCAAGGGAGAGAGAGTGTTTATGGATAAGACTTTAATGAGTGGGTCATTCTATAATTAGGGGTGCATTTGGAAGTTGACAATGTGAAGAAATCAAGTTTTCTTTTTTCCCCAAAACACAAACAGGACCTTACATAAAACCCTTTAAATCAAGTAATTATTCTATTAGGCAAACTCAGGGTTTCCTGGTTTTGGAATTTCCCCCCCCAAAAAGCAGATGTTAGATATATTCCGGTCAATTATGTTACGGACAAAATAAGTATTTGTTCATAGCTTGGAAAAATACCTACAATTTAAATAGTCACTTGACTGACAGATTATGTATCCACTTACCAAAATAAAAAAATTATAATCATTAACACTTTATGGAAAAAATATTTAGAGGTATAATACCTATCTATTTTCACAAAAGTAGTTAAATGGTCCTAACATTTGTATATGTTGTTTTGGAAGAAAAAAACCTTGATGGACAAAGGACGCCTCTGGTAATCTCATAACACTAAACATGTTGTACAGTAGGCAACTGGGTATTTTTGAAAATTAAAAACTCAGCAGTAACACAGTTGACCACACAGAAACATAGTTGACAAAGGTAACACCGTTGACTGGACATGAGAAATGTTTACTTCCTTTGTTTAGTTCCTGTCCTTGGCTTTGTCCGAAATCGCCCCCTATACCCTTCAATAGGGCACTATTTGATGGGACAGTCATTTGTAGTCGTGTCCGAAATTATTGTGGACATTATTTAGTGCACTTATTCAATCCCACAATGCACCGCAAAAACGAGTGTACTGATGTACGCTTAACGGCTAGAGAATACCCATAATGCACTGTGATAGCCGCGCACTGAATGAATTCCAGCCTCTCACCAGAAAATGGCGATCGCACATCCATTCATCCATTTTCCAAACCGCACTGGTCCAGCATAATATTATACAGGTATAAATTCCTTTTTAATCGATTATTAAATTAATTGATTATTAACTATTATTAGTTCCCATGCCAACAAGGTCAAGGTGTAAGGTGTAAAGCCGAAAGTTTACTTTGTTTTTTTATGCGGACGTGAGCGTATGCGCACAGTTGAGCGCACAGCCTTGCAAAGTATACTTCTTTTGACTCGTATGCGTACACAGGCTTTTGACGCATGCACAGTTGAGCAATCTCTCGCCTCGAGTTACAACCCATGTAAATACTGCAAAAAAATTAAATCGCATGTGCAACCTGCGTGTGCAAAGTATGCGCGGTTACAAAAATCCAGCGGTGCGCGTTAAGTACGCACATACTCTTCTGATGACAAAATTCGCATCACACGCACTGTCCGCTGACCCTCGCGTACACGTAAAAAGTGAAGTATACTTTGGCCTTAAGGGTAAACAAATCACCTACACCTATCCCTCGTCAGCCCCTGGTTAACTTGTGTATAAATACCCCAGTATTTGTTCATGTTCTAGGTCTAGTCTTGTGTTCTAGGTCTAGTCTAGGTCTAGTCTTTTGATGGCTGTTATGTGTTTGGTTCTGTCCTGTTCATGGTTTCTGTTGTTTTGGTTCCTGTTAATTCTATTATTAAAACTCATCTGCATTTTGATCCTCTCGCCTTGGTCCCTGAGTTTCACCACGTGTAAAAGTTTGCTACTGTCCACTATGTTACCTTTACTGGTAACTCATGGTATGTTTAGAAATATATTTTCATAAACATAACATAAGTTTTTGTAAAATTTTGTTGTTAAAATTTGCAGCAATAATACTTATGTAACACTGTGGACAGTCAATTAATCCACAATTAATCACATGTAGTAGTGTGACTGGGGAAAATATAATTTTGTACTATGAAAATAAGCACTTGGGCTTTATATTTATGGAAATATATTAAAAATATACATCACGGACATGAGATTTATCTATAATGAGCAATTATAGAATGACCTGTGTACTTCTTGTACTGTGTTTTATTCAGCTCTTACAGTGATTTTCTGGAGTGAAAACAGACGCTTTATCTTTTGTGTGATGAACAATGAACTTAATAAAATTCATCAGTAAAGTTTTGGCCATCGTTCGGACATGGTCCGCTACAACATGCTTGTACTAATAGTGGATAAAAGCAAGATGCAAACATAAAAGCAACATAAGTTAAAACCGGAATTAAACTAAACTATACCTGTTCTATCTCCATGCAGCATATATTCTCTGGCTCTGTAGGCATTATTGTCAGACTCCGGTTCGAACTGAACACCGTTAGTTTCTGACATGCTCTGTTGTTGTTGTTGCACAAGCTATTGAAGCTCCGCCATCTTCTAGAAAGGGGGCAGGGAGCAGCAGCTCATTTGCATTTAAAGGGACACACACAAAAACGGTGTGTTTTTGCTCACCCCAATAAAGTGGCAATTTTAACAGGCTATAAAACATGATCTGTGGGGTATTTTAAGCTAAAACTTTACATACACATTCTGGGGACATCAGAGACTTATTTTACATCTTGTAAAAAGGGGCATAATATGTCCCCTTTAAAACCAGCAAGCAACATGCTAAAACATGCTATCAGCATGCTAACATCATGCTAAAACAAACTAACAGCATTCTAGCTAAATGTTAAAATATGTTAGAAGCATGCTAAAACAAGCTCGCAAGGTGTCAAAACATGCTAGCAATGTGCTAAGGTGTGTTGGGAATATGCTAGCAACATGTAAACTGGTTTCACAGACATGGCTTACATTAATCCAGGATTATGCCTTAGTTCAATTAGGACATTTAAGTAGCTTTTTTTAACATGCCTAACATGCAAAATTTATCACATGTCCAGTTCTGAGGAGGTGGATGTGTTGAGTATCGGAGTGGGGGAAGAGGATTCGACACCTCTTCCCCCAGTGTATGAGGAGCTGGTGGAGGTTATTACCAGAGCAATAGGGCGGTCTATGGCAGCCCTGGTGGCCACAGAGAGGCATTTATAGCTTAATTTGTCGGAGATAAAAGAAAAAGACAAAGCCTTTTTGCTGGATGCCCCGTTGTCTCTCCCTGACCTCTTCGGTGACACAGTAAACACTGTCGTCGCTGAGGCCAGGGGAATGGAGACTTCACCCCGAGGAGGTGAAGCGTATATGGGAGGTTTATGGCCAAGCGGAAGTGGATCTGTTTGCGTCGCAGAATACGACGCACTGTCCACTTTGGTTCTCCCTCACGCATCCAGCTCCTCTCGGACTGGATGCTATGGTACAGACATGGCCGATGCATACATCTCTACGCATTTCCCCTTGTTGCTCTGCTCCCAGGGGTTCTGGAGAAGGTCCGCCGGAAGCGATAAGTCTACTGCTGGTAGCGTCTTACTGGCCGAGCCGGGTTTGGTTCTCGGACCTAGTGTCCCTCCTTGATGGCTCTCCCCTGTAGATTCCGGTCAGGAGGGACCTTCTATCTCAGGCAGGGGGCATGATCTTTCACCCCCGTCCAGAAATATGGAACCTGTGGGTGTGGCCTCTGAGGGGGCCCAGCTCATAGATTCGGGTCTCTCAACTGAGGTTGTGGAGACCATACTTCACTCCAGAGCCCCAGCCAAGAGGAAACTTTATGCATTAAAGTGGAGAGCTTTCACTATTTGGTGCAACACATGACAAGTGGATCCAATTAACTGCCCAGCTGGTCCAGTACTACATGCTTCAAGATCGCTTTTCTGCAGGGCTATCCCCTTCTACACTAAAGGTGTACGTGGCGGCCATAGCTTACCATGTTCCCTTGGATGGTGTTTTTGTGGGGAGGAACCCGACGGAATCACTCGTTTCCTTCGTGGCACTTTGAGGCTGAGGCCTGCAACTTGGACCAGGGTTCCTGCATTGGACCTGGCTATTGTGCTAGAGGGTTTATCTGTGGCTCCCTTCGAGCCGATTGAGTCGATTTCAGAGAAACCCTGTCAGTATCCCCCACATGTCTTGAGTTTGCACTGGGGATGGTCAAAGCATTTCTGTACCCTAAACCGGTCTATGTCTCTAAGGTGCCGACCAATGTACTGAGGCCTATTGTGTTGCAAGCCTTCTGTCCTCCTCCTTTCACAAAATTGGACCAGGAAAAGCTGAATCTCATTTGTCCAGTTAGAGCACTGGATACCTATGTCCACAGAGCTGCCCTGTGGAGGAAATCAGATCAGCTGTTTGTCTGCTTTGGATCACCCAAGAAGGGGTTTCCAGCAACGAAACAGACTATTAGCAAGTGGATAGTTGAGGCTATTTCTCTTGCATATGAGGTCTCTGGTCAGCAGTCACCCTTGGCTGTCAGAGCTCATTCTACTAGGAGTATGGCGGCCTCCAAGGTCTTACTTTCGGGTGTATCCCTTGAAGAAGTTTGTGATGCGGCGGGCTGGTCCTCTCCGCTCACATTTGTAACATTTTATCGTTTGGACCTGGATGCCGCTCTGGGTTCACAGGTACTTATGTCTTAAACATGCCACAATTTCACATAGACAGGCACTTTTAAGTGTGGCGTTTGGGTATCTCGTTCCCAACGTGTCACTGACGCAGCGCGAGTTCCCTCGAAAGGGAACATCTCAGGTTACGACTGTAACCATAGTTCCCTGAGAAGGGAACGAGACGCTGCGTCAACTTGCCATAGGTTACTTCCTGCATCCCTGTGAGCGACTAAATTGAAGCTAATGCTGGTTGTTCCGGATGTGCCTTTATGCTTTCCTGGTCATGACGTCACCCGCCCGTGACGTTCTCTCTCACCATTGGACTAGTTGACATACGTGCTTCCCAACGTGTCATTGACGCAGCATCTCGTTCCCTTCTCAGGGAACTATGGTTACAGTCGTAACCTGAGACGATATGTCACTGCAAGTTGCTTTGAGTTAAAACAACTCAAACGTGCATTTAAGTCTGGGACTAGTTTTAAGCCTTGTCTGTGAAACTGGGGGAAACCAGCAAGCAACATAAAACATGCTAGCAGCATGCTAACATCATGCTGAAACACTAACAGCATTCTTGCTAAATGTTAAAACATAATAACCACATGCTAAAATATTTATATGTATAAATATATATGTATTTATATGTTAAAACAATGTTATCACTGTGTTAACAAAATTTGTTAGCAGTGTGGTAAAATATGGTAACAGCATCGCGGTAAAACATGTTAGGAAATGATAGCAACATAATTTTTTTTTTTAAAACTTGATTATGTGCTAAAAAATGTTTGCAACATGTTAAAATGTGCTAGCAACATGCTAAAACATGCTATAGAGTTCCCCAAAATATGATGATCCCTTTCTATGAGACCCGTTTCTTAAAATACAAAGGAAGCTATATTCATATAAAGACAAATTTATAATGTGTGAGACAAAGCAGTAATCATGTTTTTTTTTTTACTTTTCCAAACTCAGATAATTGGCTTTTTGTTGTCACTGCACTAAAGCTGAATTAAATTATTAACATATTAGCCTATGAAAAAAATATCAAAGGATTATTCCGGCTCCTCACTGTGTAAGTGAATGTGGCCAATATTTGGAGTTTTTAAAAGCAGAAATGTGAAGCTTATAATATCATAAAAGCACTCAAAAATATTATTATGATGTTATTTTGGAAGTTGCATTCAAAATGTGCTTTGAATGGGCACAGTGCTTCTGAAAGCCAGTCACCAGACCCCCCACACTGTCCTAAATTCATCTGAGCCACTAAATAATGTCTGTCCAATTATGATTGATTAGGCTCACAGTAGTAGGACCATTTATATCTAATTTAATGTAATGTAATCTAATCTAAGCTTTGATTTAATATAATCAGGTATTTGAAATTGACACACATTTACCTTCCCGGTTGCCTGACCTAGATACACAACAAACTGATAATAAAGTTCAGCATGTTCCTTTTCATTAGCTTTTTCCCCTCTCAGATATATCATGTCTAGGTTTATTCTTTCACATCAAATCAAATTTCTATGCATGTGCTGGATACATTATAATTTTACATTTACTTTACATTGCCTGAAGAAAATGTGATGGGTGCTTCCGCATGTAAGACTTGCTATTAATTCTGAGTTGTTTTAAGCGTGTTGCTATGTGGTTGCTAGGGTGTTGTGAGTGGTTGATGTCTGTGTACCCGCTTCCTGCTCTCATCTCCAGACCATGGTGACCCCTCTGACGCAGAAGTACTTTGGCTTCGGTGAGCTGGGGAACAGTGTGATGTACAGCCTGTGTGGGGTGGAGGTAATTGCAGGTTTCTTCCTGGTGCGCTGGCTGAGCCGTGTGCTGGAGGACCGGGTGGTGCTGGTGGTGGGGCTGCTCATCTGCAGCGGGGCTTGTGTCTGGTGCCTCATCTTCCTGGCCAATCCACAGGGTGTGTGTATGTGTGTGTGCCTGGCAGACATCCAGAGAAACTGGCATACACCTGGGCATGGACAGACACAATATGTCTGCTCAGTTTGGTGCCAGCTCGATGATATGCACTATTAGTTTGGATCTATCTATCTATCTATCTATCTATCTATCTATCTATCTATCTATCTATCTATCTGTCTGTCTGTCTGTCTGTCTGTCTGTCTGTCTGTCTGTCTGTCTGTCTGTCTGTCTGTCTGTCTGTCTTTCACTATCTATCTATCTATCTATCTATCTATCTATCTATCTATCTATCTATCTATCTATCTATCTATCTATCTATCTATCTATCTGTCTGTCTTTTGCTGTCTGTCTGTCTGTCTATTTCGGTCTTTGATATTCTCGCTCTTATTCTCGGTGGATATGTCTTTTGCTCAGGTGGTTTTGCGTTCGAGTTGATTGAGTTTATCATCGGAGTGTTCCTGCAGTTGCTGGGACTTCCTTTCGTTGCCGTGTCTCAGGTGTCCCTTTTTTCTAAGGTTACAGCTGAGAAAACACAAGGTGAGAAACAAAGAGAAGTCCATTGTGACTACAGTAAGAGACATAAGAGAAACATAGATGAGATCAGCATGTAACACTTATGTTTGTATAGGTGTCACATTTTGTCGCTGTTTAAATATTCAGAACTACACACAGATTCTGGTGACTGTTTGTTGTGTGTGTGTTTGCAGCTTTTAGTCAGGGTGTGCGTCGTTCAGTTGGGGGTCTTGCCACCATTCTTGGTCCCCTGTGGGCAGGGGGTCTAATAGAAAATCTATATGTGATGCTGGGTATGATGATGCTTCTACTGACCCTCATCATGGTGCGTACACAGACTCATTATGACTGATTCTGTAACATTATCAGAGATTTCTCTCAGTGTGTCATAACACACATCATTTACCAGCTCAATTAAGTTTACATTTATTGCTTTGTGCAAACAGTGTCTATTACGGTTCCAGTCAACTGAAAAATCTCTATTAAATGGAGATTGTAGGTTCATTTTGGCCTTTTTCTTTCAAAAAGGTGATTTGGAAATAAGTTAAAATGTTAGATTGGAAACATTTCACCAGACAGAGAATGCCTTCAAGTGTTGAGAAACTGTATTGTGCAATCTCAAGTTACATTAATAATAATATATGTTTGTATGTAACTTACAGTTATTTATTCATCTTGTGCTAACACTTCAAGAAGTTTAGTATTTATTTAATTTAATTTAATGCTGAAACTTCCATGAATGCATGAATTTTGAATTAATAATTATTTACTATAATAAAAAATCATGGTAACATGGTTGACAATTTAGGATTGTCCCCTTCTGACAAAGCTAACAAAATATAAGAAAAAGTGACTTGGCTTGCAGATTTTTAATAGTGAATTTTTAAAAAAAATTTATGATAGTTATGGGTTAACACAATCTGAAGTTCTTTAAAAATATGTAAACTAAAAAAGAAAATAATTCATAAAATCCATGTTTTCTGTCATATATTAAAGAAATAAAAAAAGATTAATTATGTGAAATATGTCTATTATAACACATTATAACAATAAAAAGTTGGTGTCAGATCTTCAATGTAAAGTCGTTGTTTATTTATAATAATGAGGGACACATTTTGTACCTTTTGTTTCGGTTCCCTTTTTGTATGACCTTTAACACTGAGACTAACAGTGATTTATCCTGGTCAGATCATGATGGTGTTGTCCTATGAAAAGCTGGTGGAGCCGCCCAGGGTGGAGCATGCACAGGACTCAGAGAATGGAGGATAGACACCACCCTTCACTTTACAGGATACAGGTGAGACAGTGGTAAGACAGACTTACCTTGTACATTGGTGAAGTGTGTAATGTTTGTATCAGCAGCATGACTATACGAAATTGAAAAATAATCGCATGAAATAGAACAGATAGTTCCGCACCAAATTCACGCCATTGGCTGAGCCCAAACGGTCGAGGTTTGGCATGGTCCCATTAGCCCTTGCAGGGGGTTGTAACTACACCATCTTGCCTCAGTTTTTTTTTCAGATGTCTCTTAAAAGCCAAAAATAGAATTATGTTTTTATATCTGTCTCGTGCTAGTGGAGAGTTTTGGGCTGTGCACGTTTGTGGTGCCATCAGCCCATCAGGATCATCATGATGTAATTTTTTTGATGTAATGTCATTTATGGCTCGTCCCAGCTAACAAAAATGTTCTAAGAACATTTGGCTAAAGTTCCCATTAAGTTATGAAAACATTATTTCGGAAATATTTTTAAATGTTTCAAAAACATTTCTTTTCTTGGGTATATGAACATTAAAGGCACAATATGTAAGATTTTTAGACAAAACTACTATCCAAAAACCACTGGAACAATGTTATATATTTTGTTGACCTGTGTACTTATATTATCCCAAACGTTTCCAACAATGTTTAAATTCAGAGAAATCAGCTATTTTACCCAGGACACGGACCGTGTCCTTGCGTCGTCTGTTAATGATGTCATATCCGCACTACCCTTGATTTCCGTAGAAACCATGGAAACACCAAAGATGCTTTAATACAGTGTGTATTTTATTAGACAGACGAGCAACTTTTTGAATATACATTTATCAACAGAAAACGAATCATTGTTATACAGTGCAACGCGGTTAGTCTTATTGTTTGAATCGCTTGTTTTCTTGATTCACCGCTAGTAAAGTTTTTACCATGCCTCAGAGACAACACTATTCTGTCAAGTGGCTAACATAGCATAATCAGAGAGAGCTTTCTCCACAATACAATATATTTTAAAATGAATTGCTTGTCATTTAGCAACAGTCATTTAGTCATCCTGTTTTTATTAATATTATATTCTAATATCGATCTAGAGCAAAGTGCAAAGTAACTTTATAACTTTCAGCACACTCAAATGTATTTAGTATGATTGTTTTAGCCATGTAAAACAGCACTGCGTTACACCACATACGCAACGAAAAGAGTGGAAGAAGTGGCCGACTGCATCATAAGCATAATAAAAGCTCAGAGACCGGTGTTTCGCGCGCTCTCATTAGCATTCACTCCCAAGGGCTCTCGGCACGTCCTGCTTCATACCACCGTGACGGTAATAAAACTTTAATACATTCGCTCATTCATGAACATGATTTCTGCCCGAGTCCATTGGATTCCTTTCCAACGGCTGTGGAGGTGAAGAGTCAAGACTACAACTCCCATGATTCCACGCTAATTCACAGCGTCATCAAGCTACGCCTTTGTTTTGAATAAGCGACCTCTAGTGGCAGAACTTACATACTGTGCCTTTAAGGGAACATTCCATGTTAGATTTTTGCAAACATTATAGGAAAGTTACTTTTGAATGTTCTCTGAACATTCTAAAACAAGTAATGTTTCAGAAAAAAGTTCCATGAACAATGTATAGCATGTTAGCAATGTTAGCATGTTTGTGCTAACGTATTGAAAACATTATTAAAGACCAGATAACTTTGAATGAAACTTCTGTTAATGTACTAGAAGAACATTTGTTCATGAGAGATTTTATTGGCCTGAGTGCAAAGATGGCAGATTTTAAATCACATATTTCTGTGATGTCTTACGCAAGCTAATAATCTACTGGTGAGATTGTATGGTAATGCTAACGCTAATGCTAACAGATAGCTTTCTCCAGATATTATAGAGCTCCTCGCTCGCTCGCTTGTTGTTATGTCATGCTAGTCAGAATGTTCAAACATTCAGAGCAATGTTTTGATTACACAAATATTGAGTAACACAATTTATTTTTAAAGAGAAAAAAAAATCTATGTGTTCGTTTGCGTTTTCACTGTGTACAATCTGGATGACATATTGTCGTTTGAACAGACTGAAATTCCACTCATAACTTTTATTTTTTCTGCACTAACAGAGTTAAACTGATACAGACTCCAGCCATACAGCTTTAAACTGCAATATAGAAACGGCTCAGAACTGAAAACAGAACAAAATGTAGAACTAAAAGTAAAAAAAGTGGGCCACTGAATAACAAATGCTATAATCCGCTAGCGACAGTCAACATTATAACACAAAATTACACTCTCTGCAGTATGACAAAAGCTGTCATTGGTAAATGAATCTATCTGTGTGATTTTCATATTTCAGCACAGAGCAAGAGCCCCTCTCTCTGTGGTCTGTCTGCCAAAGTTTAGCGCTCGTGTGGGGCTGTACAGAGCAGATGCTGAAACAGTGGGAGATAAGAGGCCCTGCCAGGGCTAGCAGACCGAGAACAGCGAGAAGGGCACACACACACACACACACACACACACACACACACACACACACACACACACACACACACACACACACACACACACACACACACACACACACACACACACACACACACACACACACACACACACACAATTACATTTGATATAACATATCCTTAATTCTGACACAATTTGGTTTTATGCTTATGATTTTTATATTCTGTAATGTTTTATAATTGAGTCCTTATCAATTCTGATTTCATTTTGCATAGTGTATTTACTGAATGACTCTTTTAATGTACATGTCTTATATGATTTGAGGAACCCCTGATTTGCTGATATGGAGGAGTATGACTATTTGAAGTGAATGAACACATGATGGCGCTATTGTGCCTTAAAGATATTGACATTGAACGGAAACGCAAGACTCTCTTTGCATGAGAATGTGTGTGTGTGTGTGTGTGTGTGTGTGTGTGTGAGAGAGAGAGAGAGAGAGAGAGAGAGAGAGAGAGAGAGGGAAAGAAACTAAGTTTCTCAAAAACAAATGATTCATGCAGCTATTCTGCACAGATCATCGGTCATTTCTTTGGATATTTACTCATCTTAAGAGGGAAATGTAATATTTATGTGTCCTCTGGTGCATAGGATCTGCTTTTTGTTTTAAATATTATTACTGTAAACTCATTAAAATCTGTGTTCACCAAATATAGGAGCTTTAAATGAATGAATCAAACACCAGCATTATTGTGCCATTCTGTCATTCAATAGTCCTGCTTTTTCTGGGGTGTCCTTATATATCCTGTTTTTTTCTTTTCTATACATAATATAAATATACATTATCACTGATATTTTATTTATGTACTGTAAATATTTCATTACAATTTTGGATTGTGGCCATGACGGACCTTTTTCAATTCAGTAATGTATTTCATCTTTAATTTAGCAGGGTGAACCTATTGTATCAAACTTTTTTTGCTCCCTTAATGGACATTATTTAATGTATAGCTATCACTGTACTTTGTGTTGTAATACAGTGGCTTTAATCTAGTAAACAAGTCAATTCTGAGGGTTATTGATAACATTTAAATGGCTTTTTTTGAGGGATATCTCTTCAATTTGTGTGCAAGTGTGTAAATTTAAAGGGATAGTTCACCCCAAAATGAAAATTCTGTCATCATTCACTCACCCTCATGTCGTTCCAAACCTGTATGCATTTCTTTCTTCTGTGAAACACACAAAACACACACATTTTGAAGAATGTCGGTAACCAAACCGTTTCAGTTCTTGTCCATATAATATAAGTCAATGGGAACCAAAATGGTTTGGTTACCTACATTCTTCAAAATAGATATTTTTTGTGTATTTTGCAGAAGAAAGAAATGCATAGAGGTTTGGAACGACATGAGGGAGAGTGAATGATGACATAATTTTCATTTTGGGGTGGGCTATCCTTTTAATAGTGCATTTTTCTGCAATAACATTTGCCATTTTACCAAACCCGGCAAGATGGAAAAACAGTCCATTCCAATCAATGTATCGCAGAGCATCAGACAATTAGCATTAAACCGTTCACCCCTCAATCCAGATGATCTCATAATCCAGCAGCAGCTCTGTGTGAAAGAAGATTATAATCCCAATCCCATACACGTTCACATCTGTAGCAGTGATAAGCAGGAAGACACAGTAATCACTGTAATTCAGAGCAATTGTGACAGTTATAATCATGACACTGTCATAAACCTGTCAGACATCAGATGTCCATCTCATTCTGATAGCCACCCAGCTCTGTTGGGAAAAATGTATCTCCTGGTAGCTTTACTGTTTGTGTAATTGTTTATGAGTGACTGTCCTTCACAATACTGGTCACGGCATCTAGAAAACATCATATTTTTATGTTAATGAGACACATTCTTTCGACATCAGAACATAATGACAAGCGCTTTTTTAGTAAATTAATGCAAGCTTTTATCCTGCGGGATGTTCGGCATCAGAATAATAGCTTGCCAGTGGGTTGGCATTTGCGTTCAAGAGGCTTACGTGCCCATCTCAGCACAGCTCCTCTCTCTTCATTTGAAAATGTCATTTGGAACCAGCAGGTTGTGGCCACGGCAACATCAGAGAATAACATTTCTCAAATCCTATTTGACAAATATATGTCAGACGTCATAAGCGGCTCGGGATTAAACATGTCGGCTAAACATGTTTAGTGTAATGCAGAGGGTAACCCGAAAGAGTTCAGGCCAGCACTACAACAGAATTGGGGCCTGGAGAGAAGAGTTGCTGCCAAAACCTAAAAGAAGAAACATTCATCATATATTGTGCATGTTATATAGCATTGAGGAGAACTGGTTTCTCCCAAGGTTTTTTTCTCCATTCTGTCACCTGAAGGAGTTTTGGTTCCTTGCCACCGTCGCCTTTGGCTTTTGGCTTGCTCAGTTGGGGACACTAAATTTTCAACTATATTACTGATCTGCCCGCATTGACACTATATGATAATTGAAATGAGCTGGATGACATCACCGTTTTCTCCAGAGCGGCTGTACAGCCAAATCAAATTCTGTTTCATTATTTTCCTGCTTAACACTGTGAAGCTGCTTTGAAACAATCAGCATTGTAAAAAGCGCTATATAAATAAAGGTGACTTGACTTCACTTGACATTGAGTGAAAACCTGTTTATGGGGGAGGTAAATCAGGTTTAAGGTAAATTATAGTAAGTAATTAGTTTATGATTGGTTTATGAAGCACATTTGGAGAAATTATCAGAAATTAAATCACATTTATGCAGCGGGTGGTGGAGCAATTAGCCGTGTGCTAGCGCTGCGCTGTGTACGGTACATGAATGCAATGGCAAACAAACACTCATAAATCCCCTCCAAACCAGGACTAGCCTCCCCTCTCATATCAAAACAACACAAAGATTGTAAAAATGAATTGTTCGTTCTAACACTGTGGTACGCCACCTTAATTTTGCATCTCAAAAGCAAAAATACGAATGCTAGTCATGCAAGTTGTGTATGAAAAATTAGGGGGGGGGGAAAAACAGCGAACATTAGCAGTTTTAGCTTAGACCAGTTTGGTTTTAGATGGACAGCTTGTTGATGACCAGTGTATCCATGCTAAAACCAGCATGAAAGTAACACCGGTGTGTCACGGGCATGTTCTATTTGTTTTCGTTTTCCCTGTCACTGTTTGCCTGAGATCTCATTCATTGTTTGTTACTGTGGTTTCTGACTGAGTTTCGCACCTGTTTCTTGTTCTGTTGATTATCATTCCTGTGCACACCCTCAGTTCTCTTTGTTCTTTGTCATCAATGTTATGTTAAGTGTAGTGTATGTTCAGAGTTCCCTTTCAGACGGTCACGTTCAACGTACGTCGGAACTGACCGACGAATTGGGGATCATTTTCAGAGACCAATCTACTCTGTATAAAAACGAGCCAATAACGTTGGCATGCGGTCCACGCACCGCCCTGCAGCGTGGGTATAAATACGGAAGTGGAATACCGCATCCTCGCTTTCAACTTCGGAGCCGAACGGTCTACAGTCAGTCTGTTGCTGTTTCCAAGAGTGTTCTGTGCGAGTCTTTTTGAGGGAGCTCGCTCTCTTGCTGGTGCTGGCGTGACGGTGCGATTCAGCGAGTGGCCGCTGCTACGTACACTGTGTGTGTTGGTTGGCTGGGTGTTCCGTTTACTGAGTGCTCACACGCGGGCTTGCACTATCGGACCGCTGTGAGCCGCGGCCATCTCCCTGAGTGGCTCAGCACTCCTAAAAAGAGCATTTTCCTTCCTAAAAGAGCAACACGGTTTGACCCTGCGTCTTTTTCAAGATGTCATTCAAACCGTGTGTTTCTGGATGCCGTCGTTTTCTGTCCCCAGTTGACGGTCATGATCGCTGTCTCACGTGTTTGGGCGTTCAGCACGCTGAGGCGGTGTTCGTGAATGACTCATGTACCCATTGCGGGAACATGACCATCGCAGTTTTACGGTCTAGGCTCGAGTACCTCAGAAGGGGTGGAGTCCCATTGCGCATCCCCCGATCTAGTGGTCCTCCCGCTGGAAAGCAGAGGGCTGCTACTTTGGCTGATGCCTTTGGTGGAGACCTGAGGGTGACTGTGAGGGCTTCCCCGACGGGCCAACAAGCCCCTTGGGCCCCTCCCCCCTCCGCTGCGCCGGTGGAGTTTCCAGAAGAGCGGCCTGGTCCTTCCCATGCGGGGCCGACCGTTTCTTTCGGGGCTCCGGCTGAGGATATGATCTCGATAGCTGCATCGGAGGACGAGCTAATGGGCTCTGGAGATGAGGATTCGGCTGCGTTACCCCCTTCGGGTGTGGTAGCTTTGCCCGAGTCAGATCCAAAGCTTACGGTTATGCTTTCCCGGGCCGCCGCGAGTGTTGGGCTCGAGTGGAACCCTCCACTGTGTCCCGAACCCTCGCGGCTGGACGATTGGTTCCTTGGGACAGCTCGTGCTGGTTCTCAGTGCCCCGCCCCGGTACCATTCTTTCCGGAAGTCCATCAGGAGCTCACGAAGTCGTGGACGGCGCCCTATAGCGCCAGAAACCGATCTAGTGACTCCTCCGTCCTCACTACCCTCGATGGTGGCGCGGCTAAGGGGTACGTGGGGATTCCCCCAGTCGAGCGGTCCGTGGCGATGCAACTGTGTCCCAGGGCCGCTGCGGACTGGCGGGCTAACCCACGTCTCCCCTTCCGGGCGTGTAAGTTCTCGTCCAACTCGTCCCTGGGTCGGGCGATGTCCGCTCTGTGGCTGAACCTGGCAGACATGCGCGAGTCCGACAAGGTTCGGTTCTTCGACGCCCCTGTCTCCCAGGCCGGCCTTTTCGGCGATGTCATCGAGACAGTACCAGCAGTTCTCGGTGGCCCAGAAGCAGATGGAGGCGATTAAAAATATCCTGCCCCGGCGACCAGCTGCTGCCTCCACCCGGGAAGCAGGGCGCTGGATGCAAGGGTGCTGCCCAACCCGCTCAGGGTCCTGCGAAGTCGGCCGGTAAACGGAAGGGTAAGTGGCCCTGAGACGGGCAGCCCAGGGACGGATGGATCTGCTCGGAGGGAGATGGTGTCCGTTGCTTGCAGTACGTCTTGCCCTAAGCCGCCTCAAAAAGCCACTTCAGAGCAAGCACGTACTGGTCTGTATGGACAGCACTGCGGCCGTTGCGTACATCAACCACCAGGGTGGTCTACGCTCCCGTCGCATGATACAACTCGCCCGCCATCTCCTCCTGTGGAGTCAGAAGCATCTGAGGTCGCTTCGGGCCATTCACATCCCTGGTGCGCTGAACCAGACAGCTGATGAGCTCTCTCGTTAGTCGACACCTCCGGGAGAGTGGCGACTCCACCCCCAGAGCGTCCAGCTGATATGGGACCTTTCCGGAGCCGCGCAGGTAGACCTGTTCGCCTCTCCGGACTCGACCCATTGCCAGTTGTACTATTCCCTGACCAGGGGCACCCTCGGCACGGATGCACTGGCGCACAGCTGGCCCCGGGACCTACGCAAATATGCGTTTCCCCCAGTGAGCCTTCTCGCACAGACCCTGTGCAAGGTCAGGGAGGACGAGGAGCAGGTCTTGCTAGTTGCGCCCTACTGGCCCAACCGGACCTGGTTCCCCGAACTCACTCTCCTCTCGACAGCCCCTCCCTGGCCGATTCCCCTGAGGAAGGACCTGCTTTCTCAGGGACGGGGCACTCTATGGCACCCGCATCCAGACCTCTGGAAACTCCATGTCTGGTCCCTGGACGGGACGCAGAGGTTCTAGGTGGCCTGCCACAAGCGGTGGCAGACACCATCGCTTCTGCTAGAGCCCCCTCTACGAGGCGCCTCTATGCCCTGAAGTGGAACCTGTTTGTTGAGTGGTGCTCTTCCAGCCGGGAAGACCCCCGAAGGTGTTCAGTTAGTGTCGTGCTTTCTTTCCTGCAAGATGGGCTGGAGCGAAGGCTGTCTCCCTCCACCCTCAAAGTGTACGTCGCAGCAATAGCGCCGTATCACGACGCAGTTGAAGGTAAGTCCTTAGGGAAGCACAACCTAATTGTCAGGTTCCTCAGAGGTGCGAGGAGGCTAAATCCTCCTCGTCCACACTCGATACCCTCTTGGGACTTAACTCTGGTGCTAAGAGCACTTTAGAGCCCTCCCTTTGAGCCTTTGCAGTCTGTAGAGTTAAAAATTCTGTCCATAAAGACAGTACTCCTGACTGCATTGGCCTCCATCAAGAGGGTAAGGGACCTGCATGCACTTTCGGTCAACGAATCGTGCCTAGAGTTCGGGCCGGCCAACTCTCACGTGGATACTTGGATACGTGCCCAAGGTTCCCACCACTCCCTTCCAGGACCAGGTGGTGAACCTGCAAGCGCTGCCCTCGGAGGAGGCAGACCCAGCCCTGGCTTTGTTATGTCCCGCCCGCGCTCTTCGCGCTTACGTTGACCGGACTCAAAGCTTTAGGACCTCAGAGCAGCTCTTTGTCTGTTACGGAGGCCAGCAGAAGGGAAAGGCTGTCTCCAAGCAGAGGTTAGCCCACTGGATAGTGGATGCTATCGTCTTAGCGTACCAATCGCAAGACGTGCCTTGCCCGTTCGGGTTGCGAGCACACTCAACCAGGAGTGTGGCTTCCTCCTGGGTGCTGGCTCAAGGTGCCTCGCTGACAGATATATGTAGAGCTGCAGGCTGGGTGACACCTAACACGTTCGCTAGATTTTATAGCCTCTGTGTAGAGCCGGTTTCTTCCCGTGTACTCGCCCCCAGAGGCCTAACATACAAGAACTAGTAACTGGGTTGCACATTTGCCCTAATGGTACATTTACACGACAACAATGTACTAAAAATGGAAAAGGTTTTCCTTTGTGTTTTTTCCGCATACAGATGACAATGCTGTCAAAACGATCCCGTTCACACGAATCCACGGAAACGACTAAAAACACTGTATTATTCATGCCAGGCCAGTAGATGGCGATGTCACTTTGTAAAGAAACACTATGCGCCTATAGACAGAACATGTAAAGCGCATGCACATGACGTCACCATTTTCACAGATTCACATTTTTGTAGTTTACACAGAGACGACAACGGTATCGTTTTCAAAAACGTGCACTTTAAAACCCGCTTTCAAAAGTTTGCGTTTTCAGGCCCCCAAAACGCTGTTGTTGTGTAAATGAGCAGCCAAAACGCATAAAAAGTTTTACATTTTTAGTTGAAAACGGTGTCGTGTAAATGACCTCTAAATTAAGATGTCCCTCAGTAGGGACTTGTTAGTATGAAGTTAGTTGGGTGCTTTAAACAGGACACCGATTTCTACCTTACTTGTAAAAAAGTGGCCTTATAATATCTGTTGTGAATAGGAAGTACACATAAAAATAAGTTTACTTCTTCAAAGCATGACAACAGTGATGATAGATGCAAATGATTTAAAATAAAACCCTTAATTTGACATTGATAGCAAGTGTACTTTTTAAAAGTGTACTTAAAGGGATAGTTCAGCCAAAAATGAAAATTTGATGTTTATCTGCTTACCCCCAGGGCATCCAAGATATAGGTGACTTTGTTTCTTCAGTAGAACACAAATGAAGATTTTTAACTCCAACCGTTGCAGTCTGTCAGTCGTATAATGCATGTGAATGGTAGCAAAATCTATGAGAGTAAAAAAAACATAAAAAAACATGCACAGACAAATCCATATTAAACCCTGCAGCTCGTGACGACACATTGATGTCTTAAGACATGAAACGATCGGTTTGTGTGAGAAGCCGAACAGTATTTATATCAGTTTTTACCTCTAATACACCACTATGTCCAACAGCCTTCACAGCGCGATCACTTCCGGTGAGTGAGGTCAATGTACAATGTACACGATATGGCTTAGTTTACACAAGCGCCGGAAGTGATCTCTTGTGCATATCTCTACGCCATATCGTGTACATTGACCTCACTTACCTGAAGTGATCGCGCGCTGAAGGCTGTTGGATTTGTCTGTGCATGTTTTTTTTAATGTTTTTTTTACTCTCATAGATTTTGCTACCATTCACATGCATTATACGACTAACAGACTGCAACGGTTAGAGTTAAAAATCTTCATTTGTGTTCTACTGAAGAAACAAAGTCACTGATATCTTGGATGCCCTGGGGGTAAGCAGATAAACATAAAATTTTCATTTTTGGGTGAACTATCCCTTTAAGTGTGTTAAGAAACGAAATTGTGTACTCTCTTTAGTAGGTACTTATTTTGAATAATAATTACTTCACGACCACTAAAAAGTATGTTCTATATAGTATGAATGTGTGTAGTATGAATGTAATCTGGATGTACTACAGTCGCCATGTTGTCATTATCATGTGATCTACCAGCGTCAGTTGCGTCACTTCACTACCATTCACAAATCCTCTCCCGTGGCCTCATGGGATAGTAAAGTGCCTATTGTATGCACACTTCAGAATCTCGCCAGAAGTAGAAGGTCATCCGGGTACTTTTTGCCTACTCTTTTATGAGTACTGTGAATTACTTATACTTCTTTTGTCACATCCTGTGTTTCACCTACTATATAGTGGGGAAATATGTGATTTTGGATGCAGCCATAATCATAAACGTGTACTCTCTTTAAGCACACATAAGTGGCCTTTTATTTCATGAATATTATATTATCTGCAAGTACAATTTATACAAAATATATACTTTTATACTACAAGTGCACCTTCAATACAATGAAGTGTGCTTCTTTTTCACATCTTATACCTTCAAGTCCTTATACTTTATACTATTATTTTAAAGATGATTTTCACTGATCATTTAAAATTGACAGTTGTCTTTGCTAGTATTTTGAAAACATCTCGATTTACATGTCCAGCTCTGCTGAGCTCTCTTGCCCCTCCGATGGATGAGTCAGCTGGAGCGAAAACCAAGATTTTTGTGTCTAAATTGTCATCAGCATTGTTTTTCTTACTGATTAGCCATGATTGGTTTCCGTGGGAAATCAGATGGACGTTCCTGTGCTGTGCTTTTCACAGTGAGAATCTTGATTGCATTAGAAGTGCACATGGAAGTTATTACAAATTGATAAGGACTTCATGGGAGGTCAACAAGAGATCGATAACTAATTGTATTATGGTGTCATTTTGAAGGGCACAGAACCCGCTCATACACACAATCACACAGAGGATGGCTTGAATAAAACAAAACACAAAAAACATGGGCTGTCCTTCATGAGATCCTAAACCACATTACCTGTGCTCATATGTGAGAAAAATACCTTTCATTAGCTCACCGATAACAGCAGGCCAAAAGCTATGCAGCGTCAGTTGAAAAACGCTACCAAAAAAATCAACCTTGAAGTGATGCAGCCTCTTCCATTTGTCTTCATTCTGTTTGGCAGGTAATCTATTAGTTTTAATAATCCCCGCTGCCATATCGCGAGCCAAGCAGCCATGTTGTCGGGGCTTGTGCCCAGGACTTCATCCACCCTAGATAAGTCATTATGACAATATGAGCCAGTCAACCAGTAAGACGGTTTCCTTCATCGAATGTTAGCATGAAAATAAATCCATTGGGATGATATTAAAAAGCCTTAGACTGACCAACAGACCGTCCTTGTGATGAAATGTTGTCAAATGCACATTTTACAATATTTAAAAGTCATCAGTGATATTGCAATGAAGGTGCAAAGCATTTTTAATAGAATATGCATTGATTTACCACAAAAATATTGACTCATCCCTCATTTTCTTTCTTAAAGAAGTACGAGTCAAGGTTACGGTGAGGAAATAAAGTGACTAGAGCCAATTTGTGTGGAATTTAAAGGCAGAAAAGTGAGACTTATAAGTTTATAAAAACACCTATTTGCATAACTATTACTATTTGATTTTAAAATGCATTTACTCAAATTACTTAGAAACATGATTATTTTTATTGCATAAACAATTAGCCTACATTTATTTACACTATGTAACTTTTGGTGCTCTAGCGGTTAATAAACAAAACTTCATGCGTATTGCGGAAGAACATTGTAGCCGGAGCTACTTCTCTGTTTATAAATAGTCCGAATACAAACAATTATTATAGGCGTGAAGTAGTGATTCAGGATAAGACAAAAACACGGATTGGAAGATGGATTCATGATGTACTCTATTATTATATACATTTTGTAAATTTTTAGGGGGAAAAAGTTACATAGTGTACCTTTATACAAGTATTTGAAAGGATAGTTAAAAGGAACAAACAATACTGGCTTTTTAATATGTAAGAGATTGAAAGTAATTGGATTTATTGCTGATAAATATATAAACCTGCACTGTAAAAATTTGCCAATTTACAGGATTAAAGAGTATTATTTTACAATAAACTACTGTAGTCAGAAATTTACAGTGAAATGAATGCATGCTGGGTCATTTTTTTTATACAAATTACTGTTAATCAACAGCAAAATGATGCTGAAATCACAGTAATTTACTGCTCTTGTTTTACTGTGATTTCACATTATAAAGTTGTCTTTAACCAGGCCAATATAAATTATATTGTTTAGTACTGTAATTCTCTTGAAGTCACCATAATGGTGATCAGTGTTCCATTTGCTTGAGATCTTGGACCTTGTATATTAAAATTTCTGATCTAGCCAAGTCAGAAGTGTGACAAATGAAAACATTTGTTAAAACAATGACAAGCAAGAATATAAAATAAATAAGCTAATTGGCTGATTTTAAGTTAGTCAAACTATACTATTATTAGCGTTATTTCAACATAAAGATTTACCAATATCTTATTTTAAATTCATAATGGTTTGTAGATGGATATTTCACAATAGTAAAACAAAATTTATCTTTGAAAGGTGTGACATCATCTTGCAACACAAGATTTTTTTTTTTCTTCCATCACTTAATGATACACAGACATCAATACTTGACATGCAAAACACAACAATAGTGACACTCAACAATTAATAATAATAAAAAAGATAAATTCGGAACATGACAAAATAAATAAACAACACAAACCGCTAAAAATGAACCAAAAATAAGTTCAGCAGCACAGATAAAACCAACAAGAATCAAGAAACTCAGAGTCCACATCTTAATCTATTCATGCCACACTGCATGCTGGGTACCTTCATAGTACATATGCACTGTAGAAATACAATATGATATTCCAAGAGTGCAGTTAGATACAAGATAAGTCCTACTGTGGAATTACTGTGAAACTAATGCAATTATTAACCTGGAATATACTGTCATTTCACACTAAAAATGTAATAGTGTGGTTATTGTGTAGGCCTACACATTCAGTTCATTAGTAGGCCTACTATTACAGAAATTTGACAGTTTCTTACTGGGTTCATTTATTAGCCTATGTCTGAGAAAAATGCATCACATTAAGCTTATTTGTTTGTATAGTTCAAATGGATGGAAATTCTGCAATTCAAAAACATCTTAAACCCAGATTTTTTTATTTTATTTTATTTATCTATTTTTTTAAACATCAAAAGTGCTGTCGATTGATCTTAACTCGTACTGAACCCAGAATATTTCTTTAAAGCAATCCTGGGCATTTGCAAGAGTGCAACTTTGCATAATTCCTCCTCTGCCTTCATTTTAAGTAACACTTCACATGACAAATCCACTTGTTACTTTTAGTTAATGGCTGTGCTGACACCTTCACTAATCACCCTGGCCCCATACAGATAGCACAGCATAAAATATTTCACCACTGTGTATCAATGTATTATTAAAACGTCATTTATATTTAATGCCGCAGGTCACTGTGAGGTGTGCAAGCAATAGCTGCACTCTGGCAAATTCACACCTACCACCAGCAGGAGACTCGGTCAAAGCAATCCTGTCGCCTCTAAATGGACATGTACAGACTGTGTACGTGCAAACCACAGACATGAAATCAAGTGGATTATGTGAGCGGTTGAACGTTCAGCTCCGTGGTCCTGTGGTGGGGGATTATAATGCAGTTGATATGTATATCACCTACCAGGGATTAATGGATTAGTCCTGTCCTGCTCATAACAACACGAATCAACAAGTCTTACAAAACAAGGTTGTGAGATTGGGTCCGGATTATACGGCTGACCGATGAATTTCTGTGCTGTTTTAAACTTAAACGTCATTTTTAGCTTCATTTTTGTTTTTCTCTTTCTTTCAATATATGTCTACAAGGGGACATTGTAGACGCCCACTGATGGTTGGTTGGTGAGGTTCAGGTTCCCAACCCAGACTCTGGAGTGTGTAATCCTGTCTAACATGCATGCAAATCCTATCTTTTGCCTTACACAATAGCCAGTCTGTGTGCTACTCGGCAATAACAAAGATAGCAGTTAGCGACTGGCTACGTCTCAGCCCGAAGGGGGTAAACTTCAAAAAATGTACATAATCTGCTTTTGTCAGCCATCCAGAGGCTGTTTAACACAAAGGGTCCATTCGTCCACTTCTGAAGTATGCGACTGCACCCGAATAAATCAATCGAATGAATGTATCATTGGGTCTTGATGATATTTCTCAATAATAACAATCGGGTTCCAGAAGTAAAAATTCCATTCATTTTCTCCATAGGAAAACTTTTAACATATAAACCTTTAAAGACGATCACCGTGATTTTGCAAGTAAGACATGTTCCTGGATCAACATATTTTGTTGATCCTGGAACAACATTCCTGTCTGAAAATTTTATCCTGAAACTATCCCTACCCCTAAACCTAACCCTACCCATAACTTATCCCTAAAATCAGAGGGCAATGAAAGGTGAATAACACTGATGTAGAAGCACCTAACTCTGACTGTAACTTGACATAAACTGTAAACTTGTCCGTCAAATCTGATTGGTTGATTGGAATGTTGTTCCAGGGTCAACAAAGATGTTAATTCAAAAATCGTATTTATTTTGAATAGGTAATTACTTCACGACTGCTAAAAAAGTATTTTCTATATAGTATGAATGTAATCTGGACGTTATCATTATCATGTGATCTACCAGTGTCAGTTGCGTCGCTTCACTGTCATTCACAAATCCTCTCCCATGGCCTCATTGGATAGTACAGTGTCCACACTTCAGAATTTCACCGGAAGTAGTAGGTCATCCAGGTACTTTTTGCCTACTCTTTTATGAGTACTGTGAATTCGGACATACTTCGTTTGTCACATCTTGTTTTTCGCCTACTATATAGTAGGGAAGTGTGCGATTTTGGATGCCACCCATATCTTTCTATGGCAGAAATAGTAAAAGTAGTATGCACGTAGTATGCAAATTCAGCACAGGATTTGCTTACAGCGCTGAGACGGAGCGGGGTGGATTCTGCATGTCTAAGCCGCAGCATGTCTGGTTTTGTGTTCGACTTATTATACGCACACCTCGCTGATCCTCTTTCCACACAAGCGTGAGCGTGCGTTTGTGAGCGCAGGTCATTTTCTCAGGAATCTCTCGCTCAGTGGGAGACACAATGGCTCAGCTGGGGGGCTTCAGTCCAATTTGCCATTGTGTATTACCATTTCTCCCTTAACACAAACATGGCGGCCCTCCAGCTGTCCTCTTGGCACTAAGACTGAACCTGAAGTGCAGGCGGCTTTGTCATCCCAGCCACACTGCACATCAACAATACAGACATCTATTTGTTTCAGATCCACAAAGATTTTAAGCTTCTCCTTCCTTTTCTTTCTTCACTCGAGCGTGTCTTTTAAATATGCAAGTGTGGAAATTACATTTCTTTGCGGTTGGCGTCTCTGAGACGCTCACACACACCTTGAAAATCAAATTTGATGAAAATCTTTCATATCCGTTTTTTGAAAGCCTTTTATTTTGTTCAAAGTGGGCCTGTATTTTTGTGCTAGACGTGCCAGGTATTGTTGAGAAAACTCATTTATGCATTGCCGGGATTTTGCACGCATTGCTTCACCTGGGAAAATCTGTGTACATTAGAAGTGTCCAGACCTCATCATTAAAGAATCATTACATTTTGATATTAATATCCTGAAAATTTCTCAACTTATTCCAAAATGAACTTGCAATAATCCAAATCTCATGCATCCAGGGTTTTTTGTTTTTGGCGCAAGAACTACATAATGTTCTTTTGCTGGGTTACAGATCATCTGATATCACTTACAGTACGTTAAGGATATTTCCCACTGAATTCAGCCCAACTGGAATACAGTGTAGAGGAAACGGGCCAGTAGAAGGTCACTGTTGTCCAGGGCTTTGTCCCTAATTGAATCTGCTGTCCCTGTAATGGTAACTTCATTTCCAAAGCCTTGTGTGATTTTTCTCGTGAAAGGCCAGCTTGTGTGTGCCCTGCCACCACGCATAATACCGTGACAGAGACTACGGCCGAAAAATAAGCAATGAATTCAGATTTTCTGAATTGGATTAAAGTCCCCATGGTGCTGAATACTAGTTCTCAGCTGATCTGGAATATAATGCGAGACATGCTGTTTACTTTGGAAACCGACAAATGCAATGTTTTCCACACTTGAGTCCAGAGCATGTAGGTGAACTTGTAGTTAATGAGCCTCTCCATAAACAACCTTTCTCTGACAGCAGAATGAGCTCAAAACTACGGAGCCCCTAAAGGGATATGATTGGTGGAAAAAAATGATGAGATAGGAGGAAAAATAATAAGTCAATGTTTTTGCGTTGCCCTGAGAAACTTTGCGTTCGCTTACAAAACGTTTTGCGTTCCCACAAGAAACTTTGTGTTCACTCTCAAAACCTTTGTGTTCCCCCAAGAATCTTTGCGTTTGCTCGCAAAACCTTTGCGTTCCCCTGAGAATCTTTGCATTCACTCGCAAAACCTTTGCGTTCGCTCGGAAAACCTCTGCGTTCGCTCGCAAAACCTTTGCGTTCCCCCGAGAATCTTTGCGATTGCTCACAAAACGTTTTGCGTTCCCCCGAGAAACTTTGCGTTCGTTCTCAAAACCTTTGCGTTCCCTCGAGAAACATTGCGTTCGCTCTCAAAAACTTTGCGTTCCCCTGAGAATCTTTGCGTTCACTCACAAAACTTTTGCGTTCCCCCGAGAATCTTTGTGTTCACTCGCAAAACCTTTGCGGTCCCCTGAGAACATTTTGTGAGCAAACGCAAAGTTTCTCGGGGGAACGCAAACATTTTGTGAGCGAATGCAAAAGTTTTCGGGGAACGCAAAACATTTGCAAGAGAACACAAAAGCATTGACATATTATTTTGTCCCTTTAGGGGCTCCGTACGTTTGCTTGCAAATAACTCAAAAGTTTTGCAAGCGAACTCAAAGATTATCAAGGGAGCGCAAACATTTTGCGAGTGATCAAAGTATATTGGTGGAATGCAAAATATGATCAAATATATTAAAATTAATGTCAGAATAATGTCTTCATTTTTGGTTTTGCTTTAATGACAGCAGCACTTGATCTGCATGAAAGTTTGTGTAAAACCTAATGGTCATGTTCTCCAGCATAATCTGAGAATGATTGAAAGAGCATCTTGAGCTTCAATGAAAGAACATCTGACCATCTGTACAAACAGTTCACATGATCAATGTCATAAATTTGCTTAGAAACAGTATGTAATGTTAAAGGTGCAGTGTGTAGTATTTATGAGGATCTATTGACAGAAATGCAATATAATATACAGTGGTGTATAAAGACCTTACATAATGAAGCGTTATGTTTTTATTACCTTAGAACGAGCCATTTCTTTCTACATAACCACGGGTCCCCTTACAGTGAAATCACTATTTTGTGCCGCCATGTTTCTACAGTAGCCCTAAACAGACAAACTGCTCCACAGAGCGCTAGTCACTCACTGCTCTCTCCGACGATGACATTTTTGTCCTGTGTTGGCCACCGTAGCTTCTCTATGTGCTTCGAAAGGGAGGGGTGAGCAGTGGGTGATTGCAATTCACAACCTCACCGTTAGATGCCGCTAAAATCTACACACTGCACCTTTAAATATTTCAGTAACATTTTACAGTAAGGTCAGAGCAATATATTCCTACAGCATTTATTAACATTTGTTAATGTTAGTTCACATTGCATTAACTAAGGTTAATAGATATTATATTTTATCTTAAAATGTATTAGTAAATGTTGAGATTAAAATTAAGATTTATAAATACTGTTCATTAATGGTTCATGTGAACTAATGTAAAGTTTTAGCAATATTTCTTATGTATTGTACATCATATTTTTTTTTTTTTTATTTAAATTTAATTAAAGTTTTTTTCTTTTTATCCCAGTGTAGAAATGTGGTCACATTTACCATTGTTTGGCAAAATTTCACAGCCAAAATCCAATCATTTCACTATGAATTTGAGCAATCGATAATTTCACGTGAAGGCAAAAGATTTCCCCACGCAGATTTCACAAAAAGGTTTGTTTTTGCAAATTGGCAACACTGACCAACAGAAAGCAGCTTGGTTTGAAAGTGACTTCTTTGTGAGCTGGCTTTATACATCCCTACACTATACGAACAATAGACAATGGACCTTTTTGCCTGCAAAATGTTGCCGAAATGTTGCTAAAATGACTGCACCTCAAGTAATCAACAAGCCTCAAATAAGCATTCACAAAAACAACTGTCCTCCAGAGGTCTCTTATTAAATTCTTAAAGCTATGTAGCTTCTGGATTATGTTTTTAAGCAGTTTTAGATACTGCTGACATGTTCAGCGGGTGCATGAGTGACAGTTGTGCTCCTCAGCAGTCCTCCAGCAGATTCATCTGGCCCATACAAATGTTAACTTTACAATGAGATGCACCCATTCATTCATTCCCTCCCCCCATCCAAGTCCACTCTTTTCTCCATCTACCCCCCATTCCCCTTGTCGAAGCTCTTCCTTTGTTGACACCCACTGCGTATCAATGGTGCCTTTGTGCGCAGGAGGGTTTTCACTTTAGCAAATCTGATTAAAGGGACCTCAGTCTTGTCTACATGCCAGAGCTTTGATGACAGTGTCACCGCAGGAGCAAAAGAAAATTCCAGCTAACCTGCGTGTCACCATTAATCATATAATCAATCCAATTTAGCCCTGCTGCAGTGTCACTTTCACAGTCTGTTTTTGCTAACTGTAAGTAAGAGGGCCTCCTTTCTTGGGAAAAACTCTTCAAGGGCACGTTTCTATGCATTCAAGGGGCTACAGCTCCACAGTTGGTCCACAGTAGGTTGCTCTAAATGGTTTGTAATATAATGCTGTTAAACGATAGTACTGACGTTTTGAAGGGCGTCAAAGTCCCCCTAAGGGCCTACTGACTTCACGCTGTCCCCTGAGATTTGTTTAAAGGAATATTCAGGGTTAAATACAACTCAACCTCTAGCAGCAGCATCCATGATATGCTGTCACTTACCATAGAAAATAACTTTGACTCGTCCCTTTAAAAAACAAACAAAAAATCTTGTTTAAAGTAATGCACTTACAATGGACAACTATGGCTGTAGGGTTTTAAAGCAGACATGTGAAACTAGTATGTTTACTTAAAGCACTTAAACAAATAATTCAGTAAAACTGCCCAATATTTGATGTATAACTCGCCTAAATTGTCCTTTTCGAGCTGGGAGTAATTTTCATGGTGGATGAATAACGGATTATGATTACCAAGGAATGCACAAATATTAACATTCTAATAATTAAAGGAATAGTTAATCCAAAAATGAAACTTGTCACCATTTACCCAAACATGTATGAGTTTCTTTCTACTGTTGAACACAAAAGAAGATATTTTAAAGAATGTTGGTAATCAAACAGTTGACGGCACCCATTGACTTACATAGTAGGAAAAAAAATACTATGTAAGTCAATGGGTGCCGTCAACTGTCTAGTTACAGACATTCTTTAAAATATCTTCTTTTGTGTTCAACAGAAGAAAGAAACTCATACAGGTTTGGAACAACATGAGGGTGCACTCAAAAAAAAATATTTTATGATGCTGTTCACTTTATTTAAGCAATTCATCTTGATTTAACACCATTATATCAGGTTTCTGGTTAAAATGTGATTGCTTTATGTTAAATTGACTTGAAACAGTTACTCTTTGACTTAACTTGATGTTTTCATTTTGAAATAACATGTTTCAATCAAGTAACCCAATCAAACAGGACTTTCACTTCCCATCATGCTTTGCAAAGGGTTTGAATTGAATGTTTAAATAAAGTGCTATTTTATGCATTTTTAACAAGATGAGAAAATAGAGAGATTTTTTAATGTTGAATGTTCTGTTTTGTTGGTAAAAAGTTTGTTACCATTGTGGTGAAGTGTAGAGCATGTGCTTGGGTTGAGGACCTGCTAATAAGAATTCAAAACGCTTTAATAATAAAGCAACCACTATGATAGTGTTCTGGGTGGAACCAGTAGGCCTATCACTTCTGGACTGCCAACACCGAACATCATGTGTAAAGAAATGTTATATTTAGTTTGTAGTTATTTAAATCACAGGACTAAACAATAAGTATTAGTTGTAGGATTATTTAAAGAATTCTAATTGAATGAAAACCATTTATTTAAGTTAAACTAAAGCCATTCATTCAAGTTAAATGAACGCCATTGATTCTAGTTAGTTGTACATTAGTGATGCAAAGTCCGATTCATTTCTGCGAACCGGTTCTTTTCGGACAGTTCGGCTCAATGAACCGGTTCAAAAAGCCGATTCATAGGTTCCTGACGTCATCATGCAATGATGTCACTATGCACTTCTTTTATGCTTTTTTATGCATTTCTCAGTGTCATGTTATATCAAGGAAACATTCAAATAAAGTAATGTGTCAATGCATATTGAAACAATCGAATAAAGTTATTTGCGTGAGTGCATTTTGCTGATTATTGTCTTTCATTCACTTAAGTTAATGGTGTTTGTGTTCACAGTTAACTCATTTGTCCTTCACGTTGGATTCGTCAGAAAATTGCGCAACTACAGCACACATTACAGGCACTGATCAACAAACGTGGATATGTTCTTTATGTCTAAAGTATACTATAGAACAAGTAAACCGAACTTATAGTGGCAAGCAAGGAAGGAATCGTAGGAATCTTATCCAAGATGTAGGCTACTCAATATTGGTCAGTCGTATCCGACATAAAGGATCCACGAATGAAAATGTAACCACAAACACCATTAACTTAAGTGAACTGGTTTTATTAAATAGGCCTTCATTTTATTAAAACATGAAAAAAAAAAAAAATTTACTATGGTTTTGCACGTGCAGATTATATTTTAAATCAAGGAGTATTATAAGGACAATAAACAAGGAGTTGATAAATGTGGCAAGCAGTGAGGCTGAGGGACCGTGAGAACGGGGCGAGGCCTGTGGCGTGATAATGAGCGCCAGCTGCGCGCCGCACCGGTCTTGTGTCTCACGGAGGAGCTCGGACGCATAAAAGGAGCCACAACAGTTAAGGACGAGAGAAAGTCCAGACCTGGTCCTCTCTCGTCCTTCACTGTCGTGGCTCCTCCTTTTATGCGTCCGAGCTCCTCCATGAGACACGAGACCGGTGCCTCATTATCACGCCACCAGCCTCGCCCCGTTCTCACGGTCCCTCGGCCTCGCTGCTTGCCACACTTATCAACTCCTTGTTTATTGTCCTTATAAACTCCTTGATTTAAAATATAATCTGCACGTGCAAAACCATAGTAAAAAAAAATAATGTTTTTTCATGTTTTAATAAAATGAAGGCCTATTTAATAAAACCAGTTCACTTAAGTTAATGGTGTTTGTGGTTACATTTTCATTCGCGGATCCTTTATGTCGGATACGACTGACCAATATTGAGTGGCCTACATCTTGGATAAGATTCCTAAAAGTTTCGCACATACAGCACACATTACAGACATGCATAAACGCGGATATGTTACGTCTAAAGTAGCCTATATAGAAAGAATAAACCAGTCTTATAAATTTCGCTTTACAATTTAAAATATAATCTGCATGCACAATAAACTACAGTAAAATGTATTTAAATCTCTCGACAGAAAGATTTTTGCAGGTTTTAATAAAATGTTATTTATTAACAGTAGTTATAATAAGCATATTTCCAGTAGCCTACGTGCCTCAGACTTGTGTCGTCAACTCACTCATCAGAATCATCGGTAATCCTCGGCAAATTTCGACAGCTGGTGGAACCGGCTCGTTCGGTTCCTTTTGAGTCCTCGGTAATCCTTGGCAAACTTCGACAGATGTTTGAACCGGCTCATTCGGTTATTTTTGAGTCAGACGTGCTACTTCGGCTTTTGCGTCTTGCGTCATCAACCCGGAACTAAAGTTTGATTCAGTTTGATTAATGAACCGGCTCAACTGGTTACTTGCTGAGAACCGGCTCAAAAGAACGATTCGTTCAAGAACCGAACATCACTATTGCACATGGTTGATTCTTTTAGGTTTTACTTGCTTCAATCACGTGGAACCACTGACCATGATTGAATCATGTTCAGCCAAAGAGCTATTTTTTTGAGTGGGTAAACTATCCCTTTAATTCTGTAACGTAGGTCCACTGGAGGCGAGCTTGGTGATAAACCCATGTGCAGTTTATTGAATCAAACGTGAACAAAACACAGACTTGACTGGAACATGAGCAGACTTGACAATGAGCAGACTTGACCATGAACAGACCACAGCACTCACCAACAGCAGGGTTACAAATCCAATACACGACCAATTAACATGGAAAACAAGAGGCATTAAATACATGAACTTGGCTAATACATGAACATGAACAAGACATGGGCTGCGTCTGAAAACTGGAAAATGCTGCCTTCGGAGGACACATTTCAAGGGTAGGAAGGCATCAAGGCACGTCCAATGTTAGCTTCACTTCCTGTCTCCTGAGAGACCTTCATCTGATCGAGTTTTAAAGGTACCATAGATGTATCCTTCACTGATTTTGATATCCCACAATCCTGGGCGTTCCATTTGGTGACAGCTGAGCTAGAAAAAGAAAGATGGCATCTGAAAGTTGCGGTTGCTGGTCAGTTTGTGTAAATGTAAGTTTTTGACCAATGTTTTCCACTTCTTAAGTCATTTCTAGCGAGAAATTACTACTGTAGTAATTAAATATTCGCTTAGTTCTCACCAAAGCTTGTGCTATTTTGCTGTAGATCATTAAACTGTTACGCTGCCTCAGAAGTCTGTCCGAAATCAGTTTCATGAGGTGCCTTCATGCACAAACGCTGCCTTACAAGTCATTGCCTGATAAGGCAGCGAGGCAACAAGTCACTGCCTAGGTTTTCAGATGCAGCCGTGATCACATGAGGGCAAGGGAAGCACATGACAAACAGGAAGCATGACAGTGAGAATACAAAATAAAAGACATAAACCTACAAACATAAACGTGAAACAAAACCAACCTTGCCAAATTCACATTATGACCGATATTAAAATTCAGCTTAAGTGCTCCAAGTGAATTTAGCACAACAAAAGGCACAATGTACAATGTACTAAAGATTATATTTATTAGTTTTAGTAATAAATTGTTTTTAATGGTTAACTTTAAGTAAGTGTTAACTGATGGCAAAAGTAACCATATTGTAAAAATAGGGGAAATGAGCATGTATTTATTGTGATTCTATAATTGGAGATACATTTTGCATTTCAAAAATGTTAATAATCCAGTGCTTGCCAAACACGTTACTTTTTAAAAATGTTTTACATTTAACAAAAAAGTTATTTCTATAGTATTGTTTGTCAACTCTGTAGACAAATTAGTCAATGTGTAGAAATAACATTGGTAACAGAGTTTGACGGTAACAGAATTGACCATTTTAAAACTTTTTCGCCAAAGACTCCGTTTGCTAGCATAAACGCTAAGAGCACATGGCACTAATGAAATAATGATTAAAAGACTTTTAAACAATCCAATGTGTGATAAATTCTGTTTTCTTTTTGATATTGTGGTAACAATTTTGACGTTTTACAAAACAACTCTTGGTGTAAGAACTTTTTAGATTAAAGTATTTTCTCAGAGAGAGCACACATACCTTTCAGTGCTTCAGATCTTATCAGTGAGGGGAAAGTGACATTGTTTCCTGTATTTTACATAGTTGTGGAAGATAATTCCACCAATTTAAAGACAAAGTTTGGTACCATAACAGAATTGAGACAAGATTTATGGACACACATTTTTATAAGATAAAAGTAATTTTTAAACAATTTAATGTTGTAGGATTAGGGAAATTACTATTTAGGGCTTTTATAAATAAAATAAATGAAATATTACCAAAAGAAAAGTAAAATTAAAAATATTTTGATTACACAATGATACATGATACTAACTGATAACACTAACTAATATGGACTAATTCATGATTTCCAGCTATATATGACACTTTTTACAGAAAATATTATATTGGCCTGTAACATCTTGTGATCCATGACAATGAGTAACAAATTATTAAAATAATTAAAAATATAACCATTTGAAAAAAGCAGAAAAAATTATGACTTTGGACACCAAATGTACCTGCAATTATAGAATCACCCATATACAATATCGATCTCGAAATCTGTAATTGTCAAAACAGTTGCTGACTGTGCAATCACCCCATGATATTTCAATGAAAGTGCATTACAGTACACACGATTTATGTTTGCTTTTCAATCTAAGACATGAATTATTATCATTTCCGAAATTATCGCCTATGACATTAACCTGAAATATTCCTTTAAGTGAGCTCTAGGAGACAGACGCACAAACATTTATATCTCCCTGTGTCATAAATTTTTCCTCTGGTGGCGTCTGAGGCTTACCACAATACCGCTACAATAGTTGCCACTAAATCCAGCATTTCAAGCAGCATGTGTCTTCCCCATCTTATACACCCACTGATTTTTCCTCCTCTCACTCTTCTATTTTGACATTTCTCTTCGGCTGTGGTCAGAATATCATGCGGCATGGTTCTATTTCTGCAGTATGCAGCACGTATATTGTACATGGTATACACATTTTCTGTGTGAATAACCAAATTGCCTCAAAATGTGCAGTATGCAAAGGAGCACATTGCACTGTATCCCACAATGCAACGCGTTTCAGCATTTGGTGGTGTAACTACATGATTATGCAAGCAAAAAGCCTGTTTCTTTATTCAAGTAAAGCTCTATGGAGAAAATGAATGGGATTGCGCTCTGTGAGGTCATGTGACAACAATGTAGCATATATGTATTAAACCATAATGCACACTGTTTCACATACTATTTTTTTTTTAACATAGCAGCTAGTATAGAGTATATCCTGTGCTAATATTCCATTCTGATCATATCTCCCTTTGCTTCGCTCTCTCTCCTTTGTTCTCCGCGACACACAGTTCAAGTAATTGGGTGTTATAGCCAGACGCAGCTTGTGGACAATAGGAATTCATTTGCAGTCAGTTTATTTTTCGCAATCACGCACCTGGTCCTCGAAAGCAAGAGTTAATATCTGAATACGTGTACTCAACCTTGTGTGATCAACTGCCCGAACAGACGCTCTTCGTTTGCCAAAAACTAATCTCGGGGCACATCTGTCCCATCGCTTTGAAGACGGCGTTGGCAGTTTCAGGGTGGTAGAAAGCACAGCTGCTGTTTGGGTGGTCTTCCCTGATGGGATTGAAGTACACTTCCTTCTCGCGCCTTGAAAGCAAACAAACAAACAGACAGACAGACAGACAGACAGACAGACAGGTACTCTAGATTGGCTTGTCCAATTAAGACAAATAGGTCAAGTACTAAACAGTATAGTTGCCATGATGACTTTTAACGCTACAATTCACATAATTGGTTATGATTAGTTTAAGAAAAAGATTAGGTAACATGTACACTGACATATCTGGAGATTCGAGTTCCCTCGTTTCCTGTCTTTTTTAAAGGTTAACTGCGTCTATAATTATTTTAAATCTACATACCGCTGCTTGCTTCAATGTCACAGCGGTAGACACATTAATTGACTTTAATGTACTTAGAAGCATGTCAGAGCCGTCATCATCGCATCAACTCAAACATTTTAATTCGTGACTTCAGGTGCGCTGATATTTTCAGCCCGCATAAACGCACGTCACAACCCTGAGAGGTCGAACGGCATTAAACGGACTCACTAACGGCATGTAAATCCATCTCCGGGAGCTCAGACGCCGTCCACACTCAAAACTGATGCGCATATCATTTACCACTCATATGTGAAAGTTCATTTGTCTTATGAAAACCGTGACTCAGCAGTTGCTGGGACCGTTCCATGAATCCCATTTTAAATCGGGCCATTAAAATGCAGTATTGCGCACAACAGCCTCAAAGGGAAGACAAGTTGAAAAGAACAGAGGGTCAATACTCTCCAAAACTGATCTGTCATCCTCTCCCGCTCCCAAAGTCCACCTCCTTCTTCCTGTTGCTATAGCAACCATTCTGCAAGGACAGGGGCATTTTAAAACACGGCCCTTGGAGAACAATCAATCATCGCATTCCTCTCGCATGCTTCTTAATTGCTTTTTGGATCATCCTCAAAAACATTTAACCCTAGGTTAGGGTCTACTCTACTAATTTGTGCCACTGATTCATTTTAACGCCGTATTTCCTGTATTGCAGAGCCCTCTAAAATATCCAACGTTCCTGATTACATTTTAGTGGAATTTCACAGCAATTTTATAATGACCCGATCTACATTAAGTCTATGGATCTAGAGAGCACCAGAGCATAATGCTGGAGCCTCATCCGAGTGCAGACGAGCAAAGGTACACGTGCAGAATTCAGCTTCAAACGCTAGTGAGCTGCCTATGGAGGCAGCATTTTAAAATCCAGAGTATCCGCCTTTTTTCCTGAACGTGGACGTATCGGCTGTTTTACATTGTAGTCTCTGGTATTTCTATTAGCGGATTATATAAACATTAAACCTATAAAAACGGCTAAAAATGCTTATGGCTCCATAGTGCCGACACTTTGCAGTGTTGCAATGACTATCTTTTGGCTGTGCCTCACCTGTCAAAGTTTAATTAGCGGGTAGATGACATGAAGCGGCACAAGGTTAACTATGGGTATGGTTACACAACAAGAATGTACTAAAAACGGAAAAGGTTTTCCTTTGTGTTTTTCGCGTACAGATGGCAACGTTGTCAAAACGATCCCCGTTCACACGGATCAACAAAAACGAATAAAAACACTGTATTCTGCTGCCAGGCCAGTAGTTGGCGATGTCATATTGTAAAGAAACACTAGACTGAACATGTAGTATGCATGGGCATGATTTGTTGTTTACACATAGATGATAATGGTATCGTTTTCAAAAACTTGCACTTTAAAATAGGGCTGTCACGATATTAGATTTTTCACACCACGGTTATTGTGGCCAAAATAATTCACGATATCGATATATCGCGATATCTATAGAAACCTTGATAAAAAAGTTATCAGTCAAATAATTTTTACTTTGTTTATTTTGTTTTTCTTTTTTACCTAACGAACATAATTGGATACTGATCAACACAGGCACATGCATCTTCTTTGAAGCTCCCTATGAAATAACGAGAGAAAATATTGTCAAGTTCAACAGTATGATGAATAAATATTAACATCAAAACTGATACTTTAACCTGTTAACTTGTGTACCCGTATTTTAAGCTCTTTAACCTATCCTATGGTTGCGCCGGCGCCAATGAAGTCATGTAGTAAGCGCACTGCTAATTCAGTTTTAAATTACTCCTAGAACGGCCGCAGATGAGGCATTAAGTGCATGGCACTGCGACCAACGTAACATTTTACAGAGTTTAATGTAGCAATGTAATGTAGCAAATGTCTAGATCAGTTTTAATCGTGTAATAGATTTGAACAAAAAAATCAAGTGCTATGAACAGGCTGTATTGGCCATGACTTTATTGCAAATAAAAATACAAAAATAAAATGAGTAAAGAAAACACGGTAACGTTACTTATTAAACGAATCACCCTTTATATAAATATATGAACACAGAAAACCGCTGTTAACAGGTTAATGTTACATTTCCCATTCCATGACTAGTAAAATAATCGCAATTTACTCTCTGTAAAATGGTGTAATCTGAAGGGTGATGGACACGGAGGTGGGTAAAAAGGTTGGTGGTGTTGCCCCCCTTCGCACTGACCGTAGCCCGACACATTCTGCAGATTTGGCTGTTTAAGGAGCTTCAATACTGGCAAGCTTACTTTTTTCGGGTGTGGACAGAGCCTCTCACTCTCCCGCTCGGACGACATGGTTCTTCTCGGAGTAGCTGCGCGCTCCGGCGTCTTCTTGTTTGACAGGTGTCAGCGTTAAGGTGCAATACTGCCACCTGCAGGTCAATCAGGTACTGGCGCTGGAGTATTTACGTGTCATGTTATCATAAGAGTACTATTCATTTTAAATATTGTGGTTATCGCCAATACCGGTATATTGTCACACCCTAAATTAACACGATGACGATATTTCATGCTTTGAATATCACGATTATCGTCAATACCGGTATATTGCGACACCCCTACTTTGAAACCTGTTTTAAAAGAGGTCATGAACTGCATTATTTTATTGTTCTGTAATGTTTCCTGTGGTACACTTATAATGTTAGTATGATTTTTACATCAAAAATTGTCATAATTTAGAAATAAAAGTCATTTTTTCCTACCGTGATTTTAGCCCTCTGATTTGAACGCTCTGTTTGAAGGGGCGTGTCTGCTGTGAGACTTCAGTGTAAACGCCCACTGCTGTGATTGGCTAACATCTTTGCATATGAAATAGCTAAATATTAGCTACATGTGGAACTCTCTTGAAAACTTTTAGCACATTTTTACTATTACAGCTCTCAAGGTTAACTAATCATGAAAAGTGTTGATTATTGCATTATATTTAGATCTATAGCATTATATTTAGATTGTGGCATGAAAGGTTGCAGTGATGAGCATTGTAGCGATTCATTCATAACTAACAGTGAAAACACAATGTAAATAAGAGATTTGTTGATTATTATGGGAGTTTTTCCGCGAGTCCAGTTGACCGTTTAGTCACTGGTTTGATTTACTGACACATAGACAAAGAACATCTGACTGAACATGAATCATTACATATCAGAAATCACTGTTCACAGTTCTGGCATTAGAATTAACACTGTTACTTACATGTTGTGGCATTACTGTCGAGTCCATATCGTGACAGTCTGGTTGCAAAGCCTGTGCCGGAATTGTGACTGATTTATCAAAGAATCCACAGTGAAATGTACTGCATACAAATAAATAATGCTCGACTGAGAGATTCACATTATTGAAAATAAATAACCACATTGCTAGCATTAGGATCCTTTGGAAGGTAACGTTATTTTTATTCCAGTAATCCTGTATCACTCTTGTCTCCTCGTCATTTCACTAACACGCCAGTGGGCGGGGCCAAAGTTGCAATGATGAAGTCGTTGATTTTCTAGTTATTGAAAATGATTGATTTAGATAGGCACATTCCACAATGAGTCATTATCTGGGCTATTCTTATAGTATGATGACCTCTTATATATCAAAAGCTCAAGAAAAAAATGATTTCTCAGTTCATGATCCCTTTAAAAGTTTGCATTTTCAGGCCCCCAAAACACCGTTGTCATGTAAATGAACTGCCAAATGCATAAAAAGTTTTTAGTTGAAAATGGTGTAGTGTAAACGGCCCCTACATTTATAACAGGTGGGCGTTTATATCCTACATACAGCTCTGGATTGCTGTGAAGTTTGAAGGGCTTTTTGTCCGCAAAATGATGAGAGCCCTCATGTACCTTCTTTGAGGAGTATTTTAACTGTAGCCCTGCAAGCCATGCTTTCTCTCATCAGTCTCTGGCACAAGACATGGACATTCTTTTTTAGGTTTGTTGGCACTTCAAAACAAGTAATTTGCAGGAATTCCTTCAATTTATTGCTGTTGTTGTGTCAGCCAAAAACAGCACAGCTTGACCCTGAGCTAATTTTATTCTTAGTAATATTCAAAACATTTTTGATTAATTAATTTAGCCGGTTTAGAGTTCCTATAAAGACTGGAATAGGACAACAGTTCAACGGAAGTTAGAATCCATCATGGTGGAACTCACTGGCCGCTCAGGAAAAAAGTGGATATGCTAGGGCAGGGGTTTTCAAACTTTATGATGCCAAGGACCCCCAAATATGATTAAGCTTTTATGAGGGACCCCCTTCCTAAAATCCATCTCTATATTTTTATGTATGGAAAAAACATTTAAACTGTTAGATAAATAGTAAGTGTGACATTATAAATGCAACATATTGTTTCCAAACTTAAATTGGCTATACTTAATGTTGGATGTATAAACCTGAAGAAGAATATTTTCAATTAAAAATTATTTGTATAAGCAACTTTCACAATAAATGTATGTAAGCATACAGCTTACATACATTGGTGCTTCGTGAGTTCACGTCAGAGGCCCACACGGAAGACAAGAATAAAGTTGAATAAAGTCCTTATTTTGATTTTTTTTGCACACAAAAACTATTCTCGTCACTTCATAAAATTATTGTAAAACCACTGTAGTGAGATGGACTTTTTAACGACGTCTTTAGTACCTTTTATGGGTCTTGAGAGAGGAAATGTCATTGCTGCAAATGGAGGCCTTTCTGAGCCATCGGATTTCAACAAAAATATCTTAATTTGTGTTACGAAGATGAACAAAGGTCTTACGGGTGTCGAATGACATGAGGGTAAGTGAGTAATGACAGAATTTTCATTTTTGGGTGAACTAACCCTTTAAGAATACCGCCTTACAACCCCAGTGAGCAAGATAAAGGGGACTATATTGAGAAAAACTCACTAGAAAGATACAAAGCAAACATATACAATACTGGAAAGTATATATACGGTAAGAAAGGAGAGAAACATTTAGAACTGAAACAGTTAGAATGTTCGGTAGACTTCATCTATTTTTGTCTTTTTATTCTCTGAAATTTTCGCACCTTAGAACCTTCTGGAGAACCCCTGGGGTTCCCCGGACCCCAGTTTGAAAACCCCTGTGCTAGGGTATGCGTAAAGTGCGAGCAGCCTGATATTTCTAACCATTCATACTATGTGCATACTCACACATGCACTTTGAATTTTTTTTGCACTAATTAGTTTGTCCACAAGGTGTCAAAAAGAAACAGAACAACAACAACAAAATACTGGAGAAATCCACATCGACAAGCATTTAATAGAAGTCTGCAGTGAGAAGCTCTTGTGTGAGGGGATTAAGAGATACTTAGATATTTTTATCGCTCATAACTTTTGGAGAGAAATAACGCAGACACTGGACAAGGATAAAACGTTCTAGTGCGCATGTGTTGATCACGTTCACGCTAGGTACTTAATAGAGTATACTTTGAAGGACTATTGCTGCATCTCAGTTTGCCTACTTATACAATGCCCTAAAAGTATGTACTCTTTTTGTGAAGAAAAAGTACATACTTTCGAGTGTGTGTAGCCACGAATTAAGAGGTAAATCGAGGCTACACTATAAAAATAATTTCCTTATTTTAATATAGCTAAAATATGGCCACGATGTAGTTAAAAGGAGGGAACAAATTTGTACAACATGGCCACGATTTACCTAAAATAAAGTAATAAGCTGAAAGAATGAATTTTTAATACATGTTCACTATATCTTGCTTCGTTTCTAACATATTTTAGGTGAATTTCATGTAGAATTTCATGTATTCTTTACAGAGAATGTATTGCAACAAGCTCAGCGAAAAATCAAGAGTATAAATAAATGTGTGTATTTCATTAAATACTGAAAAGTATCATTTAAAAGTCAATGTTATTCAAAGTTTTACAATATTGTATGTATTTTATGCTTATCACACAGGAATCACAACATTAGCTTAGCAACATGCTAAAGTCAAACTAATCAAATCTTCCATGTTGAGCGCCTTAGTGTTCTAAATGAGTCACGTATGAGGTTCCATGACATTTAGGATACTACCTATAAGGGGAGCTCACAATGTTTTGGAACAGAGCCTATATGTAGCATCCATACATCACAGTATGCATCAGACCATTCTTACAACTGTCGTAAAACAAACTAAGGCAGGAGCGGATGCTATTTATATCTCAGCTGAAGGCGAGGATAGGAGCACAAATGGAAGGTGGGGGAGGGACAAGGGTCATTGGCATGACTTCATCGAAAGGGAGTATCTGGTCCATCTCTGTCTGGATGACTCAGGTGGCAAATGTCAGTTTGCAGCTCGGATGGAGAGAATAAGGCACAAGCGAAATGAGGAGGAAAAATGCAGCGGGCGGAGGAGAAGAACTCAAAGGAATGTGGTGTGGATTTTCTCAGAATTTTCCACCGATTTCCTGAGGGCCACTTTACTTTCTTACAAATTGAGCAGGGTGGTCTTTTCGGCCAGTCCGTGAGACCTGGTGTGCCTATTAGGCCACCGAAAAGAACCCACTGTGCTTTCAACAGGCCTATATCCTTACTGTATGTTGACGTCAGGGATAATGTATGAGCTTCCAGCTGGTTCTTTATTCTTGCTTCTCTTTGCCTCTCTCCTCTGATTTACAATCTGGCTTTGCTGGCAGGAACACCATTGGGGGGTCCCGAACCTCCACAATCTCATCGGCAAACAGAGGGACTCTAATCTGTGCTTTGTGCTTTCCAAAATTCAACTCAGCTTTAGTGTGGTAAGTAAGTCTTTATCTGGCCCCTGAAAGCCCCTCTGCTAGCACTTAAAAGTCCATGCTGAGGGATGTTGCCCTTCTAAGGTGAAAGTCACTCAGTCATTCAGCCGGACAGTGAAAGGCTGCAGCGCTTCACTAGGTGTTTAAGTCAAAGTGCCCTATAAATATAAATGACAGGCATTAAATGTGCCTTTAAAGCCTGGTCTCAGGTCAGCTCCCCCTGTGCCCCGAAGACTCAAACACTGCAGGTTTAGGTGCGCTCCACGTTCACGCTAATAGTCTGAGGAGTGTTTGACGAAAGGTTGAGGCATGCACAGGCTGTGCTTCATAAAAAAGGTTACTGTGATGCCGTCATGTGCAGGTGCTGTGGAATGCTTCAAGTAAACATGGAATCAAAATAGACCCTATTTATATTCTTCACACACGTTCCTAATCGTATTGTGTATGATTCTTCAGCGCATGTATTTCTAATGAAAAAAAATCTTTGTAATCTTTCATCAAACAACCACTGATGTCATCAAGGCTGTGTGGGCAGGGAAATTAATGTTAACCAGTAGCCACTGACACTGTCAAAATAAAAGACTTACTTCCAAAACTTATTGGCTAATGCCAATAATTAAAAATTTTGTCAAATGTTGGCTGATACACTATATTGCCAAAAGTATTGGGACACCCCTCCAAATCATTGAATTCAGGTGTTCCAATCACTTCCATGGCCACAAGTGTATAAAATCAAGCACCTATAGCATGCAGACTGCTTCTACAAACATTTGTGAAAGAATGGGTCGCTCTCAGGAGCTCAGTGAATTCAAGCGTGGTACCGTGATAAGTTGCCACCTGTGCAATAAGTCCATTCGTGAAATTTCCTCACTACTAAATATTGCACGGTCAGCTGTTAGTGGTATTATAACAAAGTGGAAGCAATTGGGAACAACAGCCACGTAAAATCACAAAGCGGGGTCAGCGCATGCTGGGTTTGGCAGTTGCCAGGAGAACGGTACTTGCCTGACTGCATTGTGCCAAGTATAAAGTTTGGTGGAGGGGGGATTATGGTGTAGGGTTGGTTTTCAGGGGTTGGGCTTGGCCCCTTAGTTCCAGTGAAAGGAACTCTTAATGCTTCAGCATACCAAGACATTTTGGACAATTTCATGCTCCCAACTTTGTGGGAACAGTTTGGGGATGGCCTCTTCCTGTTCCAACATGACTGCGCACCAGTGCACAAAGCAAGGTCCATAAAGACATGGATGAGTGAGTTTGGTGTGGAGGAACTTGACTGGCCTGCATAGAGTCCTGACCTCAACCCGATAGAACACCTTTGGGATGAATTAGAGCAGAGACTGCGAGCCAGGCCTTCTCGTCAAACATCAGTGCCTGACCTCACAAATGCGCTTCTAGAAGAATGGTCAAAAATTCCCATAAACACACTCCTAAACCTTGTGGAAAACTGCAAAGGGTGGGCCAACTCCATATTAAACCCTACGGATTAAGAATGGGATGTCATTAAAGTTCATGTGCATGTAAAGGCAGGCGTCCCGAAACTTTTGGCAATATAGTGTATATCGGTCAACCACTAAACTAGCCTCTTTAAGCTTCCACGTTCCAAACAAAATGCTTTTTCAAACACTCCCACCTACAGACAATTTAGTGTCTATCTCTGTGCCACCTACAATTGACTATAAACTCACATTCAGGTCTGATTGTATATAAATTTCAATTTTTATAATCCAATAAATGTCTCCATGGATATAATCTAGTATTCATTTTTTAAAAGCTTTGTCTAGAGGCTTGTTGGGCAGCTATAAACATGCCATTCAAATTCAGTCTCATTGCCATCACTAGGTTGTCATATTTTTTACCCACAGAAATTAATGCAATACTTCTGTGTTCATTTTTAGTTTTTACAAGGCACACTGTAGTCACCTTTACATGGGTGGCAGATAACAACCATGTAATTCTTGTGTCTGGTGGTTATTAAATAAACAAGTTCAAACCAACAGCGCGTTCATATCTACACCTCCGCCTGTTTCAACACCTCTTGTCATGTAGACGCTGGATAAACACTTGTGAAGGAGCATAAATGTCAGTAGATGGTGTGATGGTGTTACAGTGTTGCTCCCATGTATATGTGGGAGGAAATCGATGGGGCAATGGTTTCTATGCAAGATCATCTAATCCATGAAGAGAGATGCGATGCTACAGAAAATTACACAGCGCCACTGAAGCAGTGAAGAGAATTGTAATTAGCAGTACTTGCTAGGGTAAAAACATCACTGTTATTATTGCACATACATTTATACGCATGTTCTAAACCCCTAACCCTAAGTATTAAACATTGTAACTCATTCCACACTATTTATGATAAAGACAAGAATGCTACCTCAAAATCATGTAGTTTATTGAGGTGTGTTGTTACTTTTCTAAGCAATTCTAAATAATTTTCACCTGGCAGATGATATAATGTCTCAAAAAATCTTTTAGACTTACATTAAAGGAAAGACCTAAGCCATAATCAGGGACTAGAACATCATAAAGACCACCTAGTAACCATCCAGACAAGCCTAGCAACCAATTCTAAAAAGTATAACGACTCAAAACACCTTAGCAACTGCATAGCAGTGCTTAGCATCATAGCAGCTTGTTTTGCACGGCAAGCACCACTCCCATTTTCTTCAGAAAATTGAAAAATCAAGTTGCCGTCAGTGTAAAACCCATGGAAATTGAAGGAGGTCAGCACATCCTCCCACATCTGTAGTGAGACTGTACTGCGAGCTGTTTTCCGTCCGGTATACACGCAGAATCTGCCATGTCCATCTAATTGGAGTTTTGAGCCTGAGCCGACAGTCAACAAGCACGTCTTGACAGCTTCCACTTACATACGCGCCAAGAGAACGTTAGTTATACGTTCGATGCAACTTCTGCAGCATGCAGTGATGTGTCTCTGACAACCCCCTGAGTCTTCAGCGTGGAGTTACACTCCGCCATTCACTCTCTTTTGCTATCTTTTTCTCAAACAACACAGATGCTAACACAGTCTGTCTGAATCTTCCTTTCCCTCGCACAAACTCACACGGGTGCTCTGTTCCAAAACTATGGTGGCAGCATTTTAAGGCATCATGGATGTGCTCCTGACGTGAAGACTGTTCCAAACCTTAATTCCAGTCTTAATTATGCTGCATCATGAGATTTCTAATTTTGGCCAAATTCTAAAGTAGCATCACTTGTATTCTAACAGAGAAAGCAATCCCAGAATGCACTTCAGGAAGTGTAGTGATAAAAAAAAAAAAAAGAAGTTGTTTAGGGTTATGGAGCTTATTCGTGGCCATGTTTTATTAATTTTTTCCCTCTTTTTAATTAAATCATGTCCACATTTTACTAATCCGTTCTCTCGTTTTAGTTAACTGAGGTTACATCTACATTAATCCTGATACATTTGAAAATAGCGTTTTTGTTTCAAAGCATTCTCCATTCACAGTAGTATTTTCCAGTGTTTTCCAAAAGTTGCTCATCCACACTGAAATGTCAGAACACATTTAAATCATCTTACTGTGCACATAAAATGTAATAAAAACTATGTTTTCAAATATATCCAGATTAATCTCCCAAGTGTAGATTGTAAAGGGTGAAAAGCAACGGTCCTAGTATTGAGCCTTGAGGTACTCCATACTGAACTTGTGATTGATATGATATCTCTTCATTTACTGCTACAAACTGATAATGGTCTGATAAGAATGATTTGAATCATTATAATGCAATTCCACTAATGCCAATGTCATTTTCAAGCCTATTCAAAAGAATGTTGTGGTTGATAGAGAGATACAACCACAATCGGATCATAAGAGCAAATCATTTGTAACCCTCAGTCAGTCACAGTACTGTGATACGGTCTAAATCCTGACTGGAAATTCTCGCAGATACCATTTCTTTCTAAAAAAGGAACATAGTTGTGAGGATTAACAGATTAATGTAGGCATAGCCTGAATTAAAACTAAACCTAAATGAAATGAACTAAATTTAAGTGAGGGATCAAATTACCCTACTATAGTATATAGTATAGCCACCAACCATTTAACGAAAACAAGAAAGCAAATTAGTACAGCATAGCTACAATTTACCAAAAATGAGGGAACCAATTAATAAGTTGTGGTAATGAATTTCTGTATTATTACGCTTATTAGCTTAGCAACATGCTAACATGAAACCATTAAAACCAATGGCAAGTCGAGTCTCATCTATGTAGAGCGTTCTTTAACAGTCACTTATGGGGTTCCATGTCTATGAGGATGCTTAGCAACATGAACCATTGAAATGAATAGCGTGTATGCCATTCAAAATGCTGTTTGTAGAGCATACATGTAGAGTTGCTACCTACGAGCATTCTGTAATGGTTACTTGTGAGGTTATGACTTTCAGGGTGTTTAACTTAGCAACATGTTAACATGTAACCATATTTGTCACTCATGAGCTTCCATGAACGTCAGGAAGATGATTAAGGTAGCTGCTTATGTAGGCAGTAGACAGTGAGGCGGCTCACTAGGTTTTGGAACAAAGCTACTGTATTTCCACCACCCACACTAACACTCTCCCTTCCTATTTCACAGATACACACAAATAAACACAAACACACAACCTCCCACACACACAACCCTCCACCATCTTAATGAGAGTTCACGCATTGTGATTATTACTGCACTTTTGGCCCAAACAGTCCCTCTCTTTTGATGAGGCAGCAGCAAAGGCAGATACGTGGATCCCAACCTCTGGGCGAATAACTCTGCCAGTAAAAGAGCCTGATGTGCAACCAATTCTGCTGCCAAGCTGTTCTCTCCGATCTGCAGGCTTGCACAGAGCGGCCGGCGTAATTGGAAAGATCAAACGTGCTTTTGTGTATCGTGGGGAATGCGGAGCTTTGCCGCGGAGAGAGATCTGACTTGGGAAATCAGGGAGATACACAAGAGATAGAGAAGCTCTGATCACACTGACAAACTGCCTTCCAAGTCTGCTCGTAAAGAAATAAGCGCTTGCGATTCGGGGGATTATACTTTATTATATATCAGGCGAACTTGTGGATAATTGGATGTTGGACATCAATATGCACATGGAATGGCGTTGGCAGTATTGAAAAAGCCACTAACAAAAAGTATCAAAAAGTTGACTGCATCCAGTTTAAGCTATTACAGTATATTCAACATATGAATTGATCATTTAAAAAGATTAAATAAAAAAATATAAATTACATAAATTAATAGGATTAAATATAATCCTACTAATAATATATTATATTAACAGTTATTAACAATATTAATAATACACAAATAAATAAATACATTAAAGCTAGGGTAGGCAACTTGTTTTATAAACACTTTTTGTAATACTGGTTGAAACTCTCTTCACACCCTGATAGCAATCAATAATATAAGTGGTCTAAATATTAAAACATGTACATATATCTTCTGTGGAAGTCTCAGGACAGAAAAATGTTCGTCCAATCATTGCATTCGGTCCGAATGCAATGATAGGATGTCCTATCTGCCTGTCAACATACAGTCAAACCAAAATTTATTCAGACACCTTCAAACATTTCTCACATTATCATAGTTTATTCGCTATAGTTTAGAAAGGTATGTAATGGATTACAATCAACCAGTCAGCTGTCAGCTGTTAAATTTAAGTACACAATTAGATAATACCAATTTAGGTCAACCAATTACCAAGCAATGCTTAGTTTTGTTCAGTCTGTGGTGTAAAAAGGTCTCATTAGAAATTAAAGAAAAAACACTTAAGCAAAACATGGTCAGGTCAAAGTGAATAATTTTGGTCCCAAATTTTGATCAATTTTACTGGTAGTCCACTGTATGAAGAATTTTTGGGTATAATATGTCACAGTTAACTTTATTTTGCTATCCTCACTTACATAAATGAACTATAGCATCCTGCACCCACTAGTAAAAAATTATATCTGGTGTCTGAATAATTTTTGGTTTGACTGTATGTATTTCCATACCTCCGCGCACCTGCTGCCGCAGACATCATACGTCATCAGTGCATTCCGTAAGGCTGTGCAGAGTTAGGCAGACGTCAGTCACCGAGCACCACAAACAAACAGCAGCCCCTTTTTATAGTTCCTCCTGAACCAAAACAACAAACTTATACTACGTTCATGCCATGTCGTAACTATAATTACGAGATGGCAACCCGGAGCGGTCCACGTCCTCAGACTCGGATTTATGCATTTCTATGTCAACACTATAGACACCAAAATGAATTTGCAGCAGTCAGGTGGTACAACAAAAACTCTGTAAGTTTACATTCATTATTATTAAAATGTTATGTGCTTTGCAACATGAGGTAATTTAACGCCGTTGTAGTGACAAAACCCGAAAATCCCGAAATCGGGTCTCCTTTAGGACCCCAATCGATCCCATTGGTTCAAATTGCTTTTAATAGGTACTCTCTTTAGCACCTGATTACAATTCCTACAAAATTATGTTACGATAAATCCTGTTTCAACTATGTTATAATGACCGTTTATGTCTGTATTAGTTAGCTTATATACTAGCATAGCATACAGATTAGCTTGATAGCTTAGTTTATACACACATTTGCACTTACCCTACATATATTCTCAATCATCTTTAATGTAATTATGTGTTAAATTAAGTGTTAAATGTCCAAATATTTCAGTTATAAATAAAACAAATTAATGATGTTCAATTATTCACTTAAAAGGCTATTATTATTATTATTATTATTATTTATTAATTAACACTTAATCAAGTGTAAGAAATTACATTCAGTTGGTTTTATTATGCACTAATGTGTTTTCTTACGCATTATACAGTAAGCTATGTGTTTTTTAAAATAATATAATTTGTATATACTTAAGATAATCATTAACTGACAGTTTGGGGAGACACGATTTCGAGGGAGGACCTGATTTGTCATGACACCGTTTCTCATTTCGTGAAGCTTTGCAGAATCTGCTCTGGCTGTGCGCGTTCATGTGTTCTGAAGGAGGCGTGCAATAGAGTGTGAAACAAAAACCAGCAATGTAGCATTTTGTTGCACTAAACATTGAATATAATAGATTGGAACATTTCATGTAGGTGTCATGGGTCTCATAAATTAGCCATTATAATCATGTCGATGACTCTTCAGTTCTTATGAGGCATTTATTTACACAGTTATGCATATTTGAACAGACTGAATTAAAATAAGTGGAATATTCATCAAACAACAGCTCTCAAGTCAACCTGTTGTTGTCTCCCCTCTCAGATAGGTTTGAGTTTTGAATATGGCATGCATGTAAAGCTGTAGAGCTCGACCGGCTCACTCAAGCACACATGAGCATACTGTACACACACACACACACACACACACAAACACACATACATACAGATCACAATTCCCCTTCGCTCACCAGCAGAGGAAACGGGAATTCTTAAATCACAGTCCGAAGTCCTCCACGTGGAGAAATCTCTCAAGAGTGTTTCATGGAAGACAAAATACAACGGAGGTAAATAAAACACCTCTCTTGAATCGTAACAATCCACTTCATTAAAGTCAACTCGCCCTTAAAGGACTTTCCATTCTTTGAACATGTCCTCGTCTCTTTCTGAAAGTTACAGTTTGAGTCCATCCTGCCCAGTTTGAAACTTTCATGTGTTCCACTCCTCTCTTCCTTTCTTCAATATGAAGAAAAGATCAGAAGAAACAAGTCTTTGAGGGAAAAAGAGCGGCAAATACCCTCAAGCCAACATCAAACAGTCCCGGCTTACATTTAATACATATTTTAAACATTATTACAGTTAGCTTATAATTCTCAAGTCCGTCTCATCGTTTGTGGCCTCGGCAAATGAGAGGAAGAATGGAAGGGATTTGAGTTAAGGAAGAGAGTGATCTTTTTTTTTCCAATAGAGAAAGACATGCACACATGCAAACTGAACCTGAGAAGTAGAAATGTCGTCAATTTAATCCATGTAATGAAAATTCAGTGTAAACATGAGATAGTCATGACAAAAGGGAGGGAAAGAACAAAGACGATTGCCTGAGGCGCCATCATACAGAATTCCAATTAACATGTGCTGTGTTTTCCCAGCACTCTCCAGGTGCTCCATACACAGGCTGCCCGTCAGGCTGATACAGTTTTCCATTGGACACGCCGTAGTTTTCCACAGGCTCCTTGGGAGGGGTGCAACACTGTCCCAAATTGTATACAGGTTTTCCATTGGCTCTTCAAGCAATAGTCAGTTCCAGTAATTTTCCATTGGCTTTCTATGGATTGTGCCAGTCAGGTTTGCTCTTGAAACAGGATTTTGATGCTAGCCCGGAGGAGAGCAGGTGTTTTTTTTAATCAGTCAAACCCGTATGGGAAGAGTTTGGCTCATTTGTTCTTTCATGTCTTGTGCATCTCCTATACTCTTCCTTTGGTGGCTCGGCAGGGTCCCGCCAATTCGACAGAGATCACTATAGAGAGGGAAATACAAAGCAAAAATCAGCTAATGCAGGAAACATTGACATGTGACAGCACTGAAGGTTTTCATTTCAAGGGATAGTTCACATGACATGACAATTCTATCATTAATTAATGTCAAAGAGGAATTGAAATTGGATTTGAATTGGTCACACCCCACCAAATGTTTAATTGGAATTTGAACATGAATGACAGTAAAAGGAATTATGGAACTACATTCTGGGAAATTGTTTAACCCTGGTCTATCTATCTATCTATCTATCTATCTATCTATCTATCTATCTATCTATCTATCTATCTATCTATCTATCTATCTATCTATCTATCTATCTATCTATCTATCTATCTATCTATCTATCATCTGTCTGTCTGCCTGCCTATCTATCTATCTATCTATCTATCTATCTATCTATCTATCTATCTATCTATCTATCTATCGTCTGTCTGTCTGTCTGTCTGTCATCTGTCTGTCTGTCTGTCTGTCTGTTTGTCTGTCTGTCTGTCTGTCTGTCTGTCTGTCTATCTATCTATCTATCTATCTATCTATCTATCTATCTATCATCTGTCTGTCTGTCTGTCTGTCTATCTATCTATCTATCTATCTATCTATCTATCTATCTATCATCTGTCTATCTATCTATCTATCTATCTATCTATCTATCTATCTATCTATCTATCATCTGTCTGTCTGTCTGTCTGTCTGTCTGTCTGTCTGTCTGTCTATCTATCTATCTATCTATCTATCTATCTATCTATCTATCTATCTATCTATCATCTGTCTGTCTGTCTGTCTGTCTGTCTGTCTGTCTATCTATCTATCTATCTATCTATCTATCTATCATCTGTCTGTCTATCTATCTATCTATCTATCTATCTATCTATCTATCTATCTATCTATCTATCTATCTATCTATCATCTGTCTGTCTGTCTGTCTGTCTGTCTGTCTATCTATCTATCTATCTATCATCTGTCTGTCTGTCTATCTATCTATCTATCATCTGTCTGTCTGCCTATCTATCTATCTATCTATCTATCTATCTATCTATCTATCTATCTATCTATCTATCTATCTATCTATCTATCTATCTATCTATCTAATCTGTCTGTCTATCTATCTATCTATCTATCTATCTATCTATCTATCTATCTATCTATCATCTGTCTGTCTGTCTGTCTGTCTGTCTGTCTGTCTGTCTATCTATCTATCTATCTATCTATCTATCTATCTATCTATCTATCTATTTGTCTGTATGTCTGTCTGTCTGTCTTTTCTTGTTAAAAAACAGTTATATGAACTTTCAATTCAAATTTAAATTCTGTTTGCAATTTCAGTTTAAATTTAGGAATTGAATTATAATTTCCATTCTCAACTTAATTCCGTATTTTGAAGATTCTTCAAAATTTCCTAATTTTGTGTTCTTTGTAAAAGTGTAATTACACCAACAAGTACAGGGTAGTATTATTGTAATTACTATACGGTTTAGGGTTAATTCAATTGTTTGTAAGTATGCATAATGTAATGTTATTCATATAGTAAGTAAATGTAACGTACCAAGTACTATAAAATAAAGTGTTACCATGACAGCATATAGGTTTGGAACAACATGAGAGTAAACAATGACAGTATTTTCATCTATTTCATATTTTCATTATTCCTTAAATTTCCAGTAAAAGAAGGCCAAATGCGTATGCCCTCATTCAAATGAGGATAGTAATCACGCACACAGACACACAGCTGTCTCTGGAGATTGGATCATGGCATGTCAACAGCCCGAGCAGGGCTGCTCGTGCATACAGATGCAAACATAAATGAATCATACACAGGCCATCAGCATGCGGCATCACGCGGAGACATGACGCACCCGCACACGTACACACTCGACCGTTGGACACGAGGCTCCACTGCCGGCACATTAAAAAGATCATTAGCCGACTAATTAAAGTCATTGCTCTCTTTTAGCATCTCCTCCATCTCCCTTATTAAGCTCTCTCCGTCACCTCCGCTAGCCCTAGTCTGAACTGAACCAGCTTCCCCAGCGAGCAGACACAGCAGCCAGTGAAGAGGTAAGGGCACTGCACTGTGTGTAAGTCAGCCGTTACTCCGTTCCCAAGACGGTGCGGTTCAAAGCGCTCTAGGCTAAAGCCGTGCATTTACAAAAGCAAGTGAAATGAGCGTGCTTATTTTGACTAAGACTCAGCAGTGTTATAGACTGCATTTATTTGCTGGATAATTTATGTGTTTGAAACTGCTTATCGTGAGGAGTTGGGGGGGGGGGGCGGGGGGGGGGGGATTTGCATTGTGAGGCGCGGAGAGGGGTTAGCTTATGGTGATAGCTATTTTGCTGCACGCACGTTCAGTTTAAAAATTCAGCTCGTGCTTTACCCGTAGGAAAGAGAGATCTCTTTTTTAATATCTTGATTATTTCTTCTAGACTGCAATGATATGGAATGGAGAGCTGCTTCTCAGATGTTTCTCGCTAGTAATCTCACATCTCCTCATGTAGAGATCTCAGTAATGGCACAAACTGTGCTTAAATTTACTATGATCAATCAAACGTCACAGATCACAATATGAACAAACATTTCCCATTACCCTCACTGTATGCCACAGTTTCTATTGTCTGTTTCTGCTAGTAAAAAAATAAAAAGGGAATTGTGACTTTATATCTCACAATTGCAACTTTATTTAGAGTAAGCGCCATTCTATCATGACAAATCTCTGAAGAGTTTAGCATGGTAATGGATATGACAATGTAAATGTTTGGTCTTGGCGGAATAGATCTGCTACGCTGCTGTGTAGTAGTGCTTACAGAAACTTGCTACTGCTAATACACACACAGACACGCTGCTGTGAGCATGTAAGCACAAGTAGCATATATGAAATTGCCTGTAGCAGATCTATACAAGTGGAGCTGGGGAAGGTGGAGGGTTTCAGAGGAACTTTGAAAGTGCGCTGCAAACTGCTACAGCAAACACACACCAACTATTTAACCCTTAAATGCATGAATGTTTCGCCAATCATTATTACATATTCGGGTCTTTAGCGACCCAGATCTATATCTAACATGGATTGATCTCTACCTGTCGCGATAATATAAAACTTTCCTGATATTAGAGTAACAATTACAGAAGAATAAAATAAAGCATATTTTGTGACCTTTTGGAGCTTGGAAGGGTTCAGTTTGAGCAGATGTTTTATAGCATCATCTCTGTCCTCGTCAGAGCTCATTTCCCAGTACATTCAGCATCTGGCTCATATTCGCCATCTCAAACATTTTCTCAAAACTATCATTTTCAACATCTTTGAAATCAATATTTTGATCGCTGACAGATTCTTCACCAGATCCACCAAGTGACAGTGACACTAATATCTGATTGTGTTCAGTACTTGCTCTGCAGTAAATCGCTGAGCCATTTCAAGTTTTGCTGATGATTCTTCTTATTCTTTTGTTTTCTGCCTGCGGTAACTATGAGTGAAACATCACTTCATCATTGTGTATCAGACATTGCCACCTTGTGGAATAAAGCTGAATTTCACTTATTACGTCATCAAAGATTCAATTATTGTTGTGCAGAAAAAAATATACTTATACTGTTACACACCTCGTGTTGTTAGCGTTACAAAAAATGAATTGGAAAACTTCATTCTGGCATTCTTTTATAATTTTATTGTTTGGTTACACTTTATTTTAAGGTGTCATTGTTACAGTTATATAATTATATATTTAAGTACTGAGTAATAATTAACTACATGTACTTACTATAGGGTTAGGGTAGGATTAGGGTTTGGTTTAGGGTTAGTTGCATGTAATTATGCATCATTTACTGTTATTACTATGGTAAGTACATGTAACATACACTCACCTAAAGGATTATTAGGAACACCATACTAATACTGTGTTTGACCCCCTTTCGCCTTCAGAACTGCCTTAATTCTACGTGGCATTGATTCAACAAGGTGCTGAAAGCATTCTTTAGAAATGTTGGCCCATATTGATAGGATAGCATCTTGCAGTTGATGGAGATTTGTGGGATGCACATCCAGGGCACGAAGCTCCCGTTCCACCACATCCCAAAGATGCTCTATTGGGTTGAGATCTGTGGGGGCCATTTTAGTACAGTGAACTCATTGTCATGTTCAAGAAACCAATTTGAAATGATTCGAGCTTTGTGACATGGTGCATTATCCTGCTGGAAGTAGCCATCAGAGGATGGGTACATGGTGGTCATAAAGGGATGGACATGGTCAGAAACAATGCTCAGGTAGGCCGTGGCATTTAAACGATGCCCAATTGGCACTAAGGGGCCTAAAGTGTGCCAAGAAAACATCCCCCACACCATTACACCACCACCACCAGCCTGCACAGTGGTAACAAGGCATGATGGATCCATGTTCTCATTCTGTTTACGCCAAATTCTGACTCTACCATCTGAATGTCTCAACAGAAATCGAGACTCATCAGACCAGGCAACATTTTTCCAGTCTTCAACTGTCCAATTTTGGTGAGCTTGTGCAAATTGTAGCCTCTTTTTCCTATTTGTAGTGGAGATGAGTGGTACCCGGTGGGGTCTTCTGCTGTTGTAGCCCATCCTCCTCAAGGTTGTGCGTGCTGTGGCTTCACAAATGCTTTGCTGCATACCTCGGTTGTAACGAGTGGTTATTTCAGTCAAAGTTGGTCTTCTATCAGCTTGAATCAGTCGGCCCATTCTCCTCTGACCTCTAGCATCAACAAGGCATTTTCGCCCACAGGACTGCCGCATACTGGATGTTTTTCCCTTTTCACACCATTCTTCGTAAACTCTAGAAATGGTTGTGCGTGAAAATCCCAGTAACTGAGCAGATTGTGAAATACTCAGACCGGCCCGTCTGGCACCAACAACCATGCCACGCTCAAAATTGCTTAAATCACCTTTCTTTCCCATTCTGACATTCAGTTTGGAGTTCAGGAGATTGTCTTGACCAGGACCACACCCCTAAATGCATTGAAGCAGCTGCCATGTGATTGGTTGATTAGATAATTGCATTAATGAGAAATTGAACAGGTGTTCCTAATAATCCTTTAGGTGAGTGTATGTAACAAGGACACTGTAAAATAAAGTGTTTCCTATTATTTTTTTTCTTGTTATATTGTTTATAATGAATTGGTTGAGGAATACTAAGAAAGTTGATGTCTAACTTTAAAAAATGAATAAGGAGGAGGGTTGCGAATGACGTCCCGGGTCAATAAAGACCAGAGGTATGTGTTTAAGGGTTAAATGTTGGGCAGCAAACTCATTGGCTGCAGATGCAACAAGAACCAATCAGCAGTGTAGTTAACATTGTAAAAGTCATCAGGTTGTGTTAAGGACCCATCATCCTGCGCCATCTAGAGTTTCATGACAGAACTTGGTGTTTTCAAACCTCAAAATGTGACTTTGTCTTGCCATTGTGACTTCAACTTTATATTGTGCAAAGTGACTGTCACGCGATTGTAATTATAACTTGTAATTGGCATTTTACATAAATTAGGTTTCTCATAATTGTGATTTTATATACAACGTGACTTTCGCAATTGCGTCTTGATTCTTGTAATTGTCATTTTAAATCTCACAATGTGACTTTGTCTTGCAACTGTGAGTTTGTTTCTTGTAATTGCAACGTTTCGTCCCACAATGTAACTTTATATATAACAACTGTGACTGTATTCCTTGTAATTTTTAATATTCTGACAATATGACGAATTTAATGAAATAGCAGTAACAATGCACTCTTTGCTCTGCCAATTGTGATTTCACAAACTACATTTCAGCAGAAAGACCCGTCTTTTCCTGTAAGTCAAAGCCAGAATTGACCCGTATCTAATCTGTCTGTTTTCTGCTCACCCTGAGTGTGTACTGGTAAGCACTTTGAGGCTTGCGGCGTTGCGGAGGAGCTTGTCAAGTGTGCTGACGATCTGTCCGAAGCGCGGCCTCATGTTCCGCTCCTTCACCCAGCACTCCAGCATCAGCTGGTGCAGCACTGCGGGGCAGTCCATGGGAGGAGGCAGCCTGTAGTCCTGCTCCACTGCGTTCATTACCTACAGCATCAACAGACAGAGCAGTTACACTGTCCTTTTGCATTAGGACAAACTCAGCAGTATGCAGAGTTTTATTAGGCATACAGTATGCGTCTGGAATGTTACAACAGTTAAACCATAATAAAGATTAATAGGGGCATAAGAGAACCTTCATAAGAGCATCTCAGAATAAGACATAGCACTGTGCTTGCGATATAGACAAAACGACACAATTTGTAGCACTGAATAGAGACAGTAAGCAGTATAATGTAGGAGATAAAAAACATGTATTTTAACATAATATTATTAGTGTGAAAGGATGGATCTGTGTGAAATGTCTGGGTCATATTTCACCACATAATCAAAAGAAAATAATAAGAAATTATATTTTTCATAAACAAAAAGAAATGCTCATTAAATAATTAAGTACCATTAACATTTATTATTTTTATACAAACCATTCAACGTAATGCAAAAAAATGTAATTCTCATCTTATTCGAAATGTGAAGTGTATTTAATAAAGTTGTAGTATATATTGTCCTTCCTTTTGTTCATGCTGATTTACAACATAACACATTAATGTAACAGTATTTCTTTTGCTGTATAACAGTAATAAATACTGTAACACAGCTTGATTTTTACATTTAAATCAGCTTAAATATGAGAATCATCATTGAGAATAATAGAGAATAAAAAAAGACTTTTGTATAGTATTTAAATACTAATATATATATTAGTGCTGTCAATTGATTAAAAATAACGAATTAATCACACATTTGTGCTGTAATTAATCACGATTAATTGCCCCTAACATTAAAGTTTTTAATATATCTTTATATTGTAATAATTTCAAATTTAATCTCCAAATTAGTGTAGAAAGAACATAAAGACAGTATATTTTAAATATTTGATCTAACAGGTAGGAAATATACAGAAACTGAATAAAGTTATCAAACACTTCACAGTCTTCACTGCATAAATTATAAATTAAATATAGATTAATCCTTAATAAAGCTACAAAAGTTTAGTCAAGAGCAGTGAGTGGTTTTCTCTTTGTCTTTTTTTCTTTTATTTAAATTAATGACAGACATCCCAGCTGCAGGTTTATTAGGCTGCTGTCACTTTAAAGGGTTAGTTCACCCAAAAATGAAAATTCTGTCATTAATCACTTACCCTCATGTCGTTCGACACCCGTAAGACCTTTGTTCATCTTCGTAACACAAATTAAGATATTTTAGTTGAAATCCGATGGCTCAGAAAGGCCTCCATTGGCAGCAATGACGTTTCCTCTCTCAAGACCTATAAAAGGTACTAAAGACGTCGTTAAACAGTCCATCTCACTACAGTGGTTTTACAATAATTTTATGAAGCGACGAGAATAGTTTTTGTGCGCAAAAAAAAATCTAAATCAAAGTCGTGGTGCTTCGTGAGTTCACGTCAGAGGCCCACACAGAAGACAAGAATAAAGTTGAAAGTCGTTATTTTGATTTTTTTTGCACACAAAAACTATTCTCGTCGCTTCATAAAATGATTGTAGAACCACTGTAGTGAGATGGACTGTTTAACGACATCTTTAGTACCTTTTATAGGTCTTGAGAGAGGAAACGTCATTGCTGCAAATGGAGGCCTTTCTGAGCCATCGGATTTCAACAAAAATATCTTAATTTGTGTTACGAAGATGAACAAAGGTCTTATGGGTGTCGAACGACATGAGGGTAAGTGATTAATGACAGAATTTTAATTTTTGGGTGAACTAACCCTTTAAGATCTGAAGCACATGACACGGACCCGGATCTGACACGCATCTAAAAATCCTCACAACTCTTTGCGTTCATTTAATACTTTTTAACTCATTTAAGACTGTGCTTAAAAGGATACTCGACAAATTGGACAATTTGGCATACTTTTGTGTGTTTTTGTCCGTTCAAGCGCGAAAGAGAACATACAGGAGAACATACACACATACAGGAGATTCACTGACAGAACGTCAATACAGAAGTTCTTATTTTTGCGTCTTATTGCGCTTGAACGGTTTAATAGCACTTGATTTATAGCGTGATCATATACTGTAGCGCAGCCAAAGGATGACAGAAAAAAACTGATGCTGTGTTAATTGCGTTAAATATTTTTAACGAGTTAAACTGAAAAAATGAATCGCATGGGCCACTAAAGATCCAAGGTATGCATTCATTTTGGTTTAAAATGTAACCTTAAACATGTGATTCATCTAAAAAGTAACATTAAAAAGTTGACATACATCTTGATTGCTCATGTCCCAGTATGGCCGCTCCCCGAACGACATGACCTCCCACATCACAATGCCGTAGCTCCACACATCACTGGCCGAGGTGAACTTCCTGAAGGCGATCGCCTCTGGAGCAGTCCAGCGGATTGGGATCTTTCCCCCCTATATGATAACACACATACACACAGAGAAGCCATTAAATTCAAACACAGACTTTAAAACCAACGACATGGCTGGAATCTTCAGCTGCCTAATTAGAGTGAAGCCTCGGCCCCAACTCATGGCTTTCTCCCCACAGGGTACATCGCTGGGTTCATTAGTCTAAGATGAAAACCAGTAAAAATAAGATGGCAGACTTTAAACATAGCGGTTTGATCTATCCCTGAAACAGACAACGTGAACGGGAAAGCTAATCAATACACTAATCCAAGTAAAGTACGAGCTAAACGAGCTAAATCTTCACTTCTACTAATATTGAGTAGTAGCATAACGACACAAATGTTTACTCAACATTTTTAGCCAAAAGAGTCTAAAAATAAACTGAAAGGAATTTTATGGGATTCTAGTCTTTCAATTCCCTTATCTGCCGCCTATCATGTCGGACACATTGAACAAGCCATCACGTACTGTACTGACTACTTCCATATGTTTCCAACAGACAGAGATAGAGACAGGCTTCTTCCACATATCAAGAATGCCATCTGTACTCCTGATTCTGATGGTCAAGACTGTTCTTATCAATTATTAATGCACACTGTATCTGTAAAGCGCAGATATTGCTACATTTCAGCCTGGCACCTGGATATAATGTTCTCTGAATTCCCTCAAAGCTAACAGACATGGACTAAAATCCACAACAATTATTTCATAGGGACTTTTAGGTTAATATACTAACAAAAATACCAAACAGTACCATACTAACATGGTTTTTGGATATGTATCAAGTGCATAAATACATACCACAGTATATGTAAGCTATCATAGAATTCTTTAACTTGTACTTTAAAAACAGGGTATTCAATATGGTAACCATTCAGTATCATGGCGTATATCAAAGTACCATGGTATTGACAATTGATACCATAATGACTACCCAAACGCATAGCATTATGCTAACATAAGCACCCGTGATTTTGCAAGTAAAACATATTCCTGGGTCAACATATTTTGTCTGAAAATTTTGTCCTAACCCTATCCCTAACCTTAAACCTAACCCGACCCATAACTTATCCCTAAAATCAGAGGGAAATGATATATAACACTGATATAGAAGCACCTAACCCTGGTTGAAAGCCTAAACTTGACTTAAACTGTAAATTTGCCCCTTAAATCTTATTGGTTGACTGGAATGTTGTTCCAGGATCAACAAAGATATGATCAATAAGTTATGACAGCATATGTTTTTACATTACATTAACTCGTCAAAATAAGTTAAGCAATTTTCAAGCTCTTTTATATAAGTTATACAAGGTTCAACTCATTTTTTTTAAGTCGGTTTAATGTAATTTAAATTGAAATGACTTAAACACCCAAGTTGATTGTACTTAAAAATACATTTTTAATTTAATTCAACTTTTTTTTACAGTAAGGAACATGTTTTACTTGGTGAAATCACATTCACCGCTAAGGTCGTTGTAATAAAAGATTTTATACTATCATCTAGCAGTTTGTACTGACATATGAAGAAAATGGACCCTATTGATATGTCTCTGTTATGAAGAGTTTTTAATTGCCTCCTTTTTAACTTAATCATTTACCATTGTAAATTATAGGTGACAGTTATGTGCTTTTTGTTTAAATGAAATGAAATTGTTTTTTTTATATACTCATTTATTATCAATAAAGGAAAGAGCTGTCTTTCCTTTAGCCGTGTACTGACTACTAATTTGTACATATGTACAGACAATATACACTGTAAAATCTAATTAGTTAGACTTACTTAAAAAAATATGCAACCTGATTGCCTTAAAAAAACAAGTAAAGTGAAATAGGAAGAGTCTGTTGTACTGACAAATGCTTAGTAGTTAGTATAGTTCACTTACACAAGAGTTCTAGTAACTAAAAAAGAACTGTAGAGAGTACTTGATAATTTACTTTAAATAAAATTTAATTGTTACCATTGTTGTGTTCTGCAATATTTATTTCTTCCCTTCCTTTGAAATAAAATAACTGTGATTTCTTGTTGCATCGCTGCATCAATAGGAAGAGAATTACACTAATATAGATGAAGTTCCAAGTGCCTAACCAAAGGGAACACTGATCACCATAATGGTGAGTTCAAACTAAAACATTTTAGGAAAATCAACATCAATTTATTATTTAAGTCAGTTTATGTGATGTTCTCTCAAAATGTTCAGTTGAATTGACAATTGAACATTTAAGATAACTTTGGGAAATCAGTGAATGCAAACAGAGAAAGATAACTGCAGAAGAGGAGGAAATGAGTGAAAAGTCTATTAAGAACTGCCCCATTTTTTGGCTTGACAAAATGGTACTCAGACCAATCAATTAATCTTAATTTTGGTTTTGTGAGTAAAAAGGCATAGTATGTGAATAGTACAGATTACTAGATTTTAACAATTAAGTTAAGATTAAGTAAAGTTAACTAAAACGTGTTAGTTAGAATCACTGTTGGAATTTACAGTGTACTTTAAGATAAGCTACAATAATGGCTTAGTGGGGATTGGAGGATTTGTTGGAACAAGGATATTTCATTACTGCCTATTATATTATTATATAAAAAGAGCAAACATGTATGGCCTTATCTGAACTCACCAATGAGCTGGTGTAGGTCGGGTCCGATGAGTTATCATCTAAAAAGCGAGAGAGGCCAAAATCGGACACTTTGCACACCAGGTTGCTGTTGACGAGCACGTTGCGAGCAGCCAGGTCACGATGGACGTAATTCATGTCGGACAGGTACTTCATGCCAGCTGCGATCCCCCTCAACATGCCAACCAGCTGCGTTACGGTAAACCTGCCATCGTTCAGCTGAGCGGGAACAGTGCAATAAAAGAGGGAGAGTGACATTAACAGATGTAAACATGACACCGCCCCAGTTCAACTCGTTCTAATCAGCCTGACTTTGACAGGGCCGTCGAACTAATTCCACTCGCAGCAGCCCGTAATCTTCTTCATAGTATCAGGATGCCAATGCTATGAAGACAGAACTCCACAAAAGCTAATCCTTATGGAGGAATTTACTTTGCAATTGTGCTGAGTACTTGAAAGCATAATTCAATTGCACACTTCACATAGAATATCAAAACCACATGTTTTCATTTTCATATTCTGAATAGAGAAAAAGCTGAAGCAGTGGTTCTCTGGTGGGTCGCAGTCTGTTCTGATAGGAACTCAGAGAGCCAGGATAAAACAGTGGGTAACTTTAGTTTAGGGTCCAATTCTAACTATTAACTAGTTGCTTATAAGCATGCATATTACTAGGATATTGGCTGTTTATTAGTACTTATAAAACACATATTAATGCCTTATTCTGCATGACCATATTCTACATAATGAATATTTAATCCTACCCAATACCTAAACTTAACAACTACCTTACTAACTATTAATAAGCGGTAATTAGGAGTTTATTGAGGCAAAAGTTGTAGTTAATAGTGAGAATTGGATCCTAATCTAAAGTGTGACCAAACTAGCTAGTGCTAAATGCTAATTATAAAATCCAAATAACCACATTATTGTACAGTAGTTTGGATGGCAAAATGAATAGGCTTTTAAACGACATCAAGTCAACGGCTATGCATTAAATAAAACGCCACTGTATTCTGGCACAAATTAGAATATGACCTAGACTACATTAAATACAGCTTCACATGTAACAAAGATGGTTTGTGCAGTGTTTAACAGACATTTAGAAACTAGTAATAAACGAATATACACTACCGTTCAAAAGCTTGGAAAGAAACTAAAACTTTTATTGACCAGTGATGCATGAAATTGATCAAAAGTGGCAGTTAAGACATTTAAAATGTTACAAAATATTTCTATTTTAAATGAATGCTGAACTTTCTATTCATCAAAGAAAGCTGGAAGAAAAGTATAATGGTTTCCACAAAAAAATAACTGTTTGATAATAATAAACGTTTCTTGAGCAGCAAATCAGCATATGAGAATGATTTCTGAAGGACTGGAGATATGTTGCTGAAAATTCAGCTTTGACATCACAGGAATAAATTACATTTTACCATTAAATACAAAATAGTTATTTGAAATTGTAATATTTTTTCACAATGTTTTTGTTTCACAGCATTTTTTTAACACAGCCTTCCTATAAACCAAACTCTTGAACAATATACACTGCCTGGCCCCAAATGATTTAATGTTTGGATTTAAATAGGCAAATGCTTAAGAGTCTATGATTGGATCATTATTGCAGTGATTATTATGTTTCTAGCATGTTATATGTTTGGCAACAGTTCTTCTAACCCTAATTGATGGAGTGTGTTGCTTTTCCTTTCTTAAACAACCATGTAGTACAAGATCTTGACCAAAAATTGATGCACCTCTTGATGGAAATCAATGTTGTAATGTTATTTCCATCAAGAGGTGCATCAATTTTTGGTCAAGATTTTGTATTGACAAAGCAAGAGTCCAGCACTCTGTAAAGTCTCCTCCAGCACATCCCAAAGACTTTCAATGAATTTAAGGTCTGGCCAATTCATGTGTGAAAATGATTCTTCATGCTCCCTCCCAACCATTTTTTCACAATTTGAGCCTGATGAATCTTGACATTGTCATCCTGGAATATGGCCATGATGTGTCTTCCTACATGTGTGTTTAAGAAATATAAAGCTACACACTCCATTAGTTAATATTAGAAAAACTGTTGCCAAACATATAACATGCTAGAAACATAATAATGATCCAATCATAGACTCTCAAGCATTTGCATTTCAAGCATTTAAATCCAAACAGTGACTTTTTTTTGGCCGGGCAGTGCATATATATATACTTTTTTGTACAAAAAAATCCTTGATCTTGATGCTAAAATGCAATGCTACTTTAATTCTACAGCCCAAGTTCTGCTGCTGAAGAAACCTCTGAGGGGAAATTCACAAGTCTACTGTTCACAAATAGCACATGGTTCATGTTAAGCCTGAAGCAAAAGGACATCATCACGTCTGTAGCCATTCTCACTTGGTTTGGCTCCAATGACGATAAACATTCTGCTACAAGATTTTGATGTTGATGCTTTTTTTTCTTCTAAAGTTGAAGATGAATCATGCCAAAGCTTGTTCCTATGGATATTTTTAGAAGCGTGTTTGTGCGTATGCGTGGAAATGAGTGTGCTTGTGTCCCTGGCTGGACTCTGTGTGAGTACAAGCTGTGCTGTAGGAAGATGCCGGGAGATGCGGGGCTTTAAGTTGTGTCATCGGCTGGTGCTCAGACAGAGCAAGACCATCCCAACTCTGGATGTCTAAGCTCTCAGAGTTCTGCATTGACTGCTTGGCTTGGTTAAGGTTCTGGAGTTCAAACTGTTTCTCAGGGATTACATAAAGATATTTACGTATTTTAAAGGTTTTGAAAAGCCAGATGTTGACACAAGTTAAAGGTGAAGTAAGGTTTCTGTCTAAAGAACCATGAATAACTGTTTAATGCTGAGGGGTTATCAAATTCCCCTGTCAGCACGAAAGAAGTTCTTACTGACAGGATTTATGCAAGGGAAATTTTGTAAAGTAATGTGACGTATTTCAGACTGAAACAGAATATTCAATGGGACTTGATTTTATCCATCGGGAATTGATTGAACAAGTTATTACATTTTGATGAAAGATTGTGAAGCCAAACTTTTTTTCTTAGCACCAGGGGTGTGACTAGATGAAGCCCAGAAGGTTTTCCAAAAGCTGCGTTTGTTCTTTCCAGCTTGTTTTTTTGTTTAGTTTTTTTAAACGCCGGGTGTTTTTCTTTCCATCTTTTTAATCTATGCACTGCAGCAATTTTTACTGCAATGGCACTTGATTTAATATGCGATTGATGTATTTTAACACCCCATCTAGACTGCGAGCGAGCAACGCAACACGACTCAACAGATTCTTTCATTATAATGGCAGTGCTTTAGTTCATCACATAGCGTCGCTAGCCGTAAACAGGATACTTTCGCAAATGTTTCTAATTGTCCATCAGATGAATATAAGGCAGGATGCATTAATACTGATTTATTAATTTGATTGATGTATTATGTTCTGGATCAAATTTGACTCGCAATACATTTTTGCACTGTTTGCACTGACTCTGCACTCAGCACTGACTACTGTTTGAACTACAGGAAAGCACACAAAAACACACACACACACAAAAACAAAACAAAAAAATCATAATTTTAAATTTAAAGTTGAAGTCAAAATTGAAGTTTTTTGGCTTTTAGTATGAATATGTTAGCCTTACTGTTATCTATAAGCTAGTGTGCTCCAAAACAATGACAAAATTTGAATTCTGCACAGAATGCTATATTTTAAAGCGATATGGGGGATAATAGGAGGAGAAATAGTTAGAGATTAGGAGGAAACTAAGGCTTTACCGAGCTCAACGGCTCTGGCCGAGCTGTTATATAAACTGAATGCTATTGGCTATTTTATTAAAGGGGAGGAGCTGTTCGATATGTCCCGTCCTGTCTTCCTGTTTCAGTGGAAATTACGACAACACATTGAATAATGCTGTGCATTTCAAACCACTTCAGTGGTCCTTTAACATAAAAATATCTAAAATGCTGTTTATAATATCCACATTCTGTGAAAAGCAAATGTTTTAAAATGCAGTTTTAAAAGTCACATGTTCTCATGTTTATCTTATTAATGTGTGAGATTTTACTTTTTTTCCCTTATACTGTGATTTTTGGTGAATTGAACTAAATCCAATTACATAACAAACAAAACGATCGTAACTAGATCTTTAACATAATACAAGGGTTAAAATGAGCTGGAAAAGGTTCATCTATTTATTTATAATCTTATAAATTTAATTTAATTAAATTTTTTATTTTATTTACTATTGTCGTTACTATTACCATTTTAAATTGAATATGTGATGTAAAAATTTGATTGTGGATTTTTATTAGCTCCAGAAGAGAGTGTGTTATGCATTATGATACATAATGGAAGCATTTAAAAAAAAAAAAAAAAAAAGTTCCTGATGCTGAGGAATCGCGCACAATAAGACCAGGAATGTCTTTTAATGTAAAGTAAATAAGTAAGGCGAATGCAGTAAAACGTTTTGCATCAAATATGATCTCAGTCTTACTCTGAGGAAGGAGTCGAGCGCTCCGTTCTCCATGAACTCTGTGACAATAAGCACCGGACAACTCCTAGTCAGAACTCCTTCCAAGTGGATGACGTTGGGATGGTCAAACTGGCCCATGATACTGGCCTCGCTAAGGAAGTCCCGTCTCTGGCGCTCCGTGTAGCCTGCCTTCAGCGTCTTGATGGCCACGGTTGCTTCCTTTCTGCCAGGTTGCTTAAGTCGGCCTCGACACACCTCCCCGAACTCTCCTGAATGAATGGAACAGAGAGGAAGAGGAGAGAGGGAGAGAGGGAGTGGGGTGGGGGCGTGAGGGAGAGGGAGGATTATTGGTTTGAGCTCAGGATAAAAAAATCATTCGAGGGAAGAAATGATGTACCGCTGAAAGACCAAGGAAATTGAGAGAGAGAGAGAAAAGAGCGGATAGCAACAGTTTAGAGTTTGAATAGGCAGGGGACAGATGGAGAGAGATGGTGAGAGAGGAGTTTAGGGACAGGCTGTGGAGAGGGAGGAGAGAGGAATTTAAGGGTTGTGGGGGTTTTGGGCCTGGAATCTGGATGTGAAGGTTTGAAATAAGGTGGAGGAAAGTGATTCAGATCGTAAAACATGAGAGTGGCCAAGCACAAGCACAGGGATAAACAAATATAATAATTAAAAAAACATAGGTAAAGGCAGCAAGCAGCATGCATTTGGTTAGTTATAGAATAAACTCTCTATGTTATTTTCTATGAATTGTAAAAATGGTTTAAAGGGATTGTTCACTCAATCAGTTACTCACCCTCAAGTTGTTCCAAACCTGTATGAGTTTCTTTCTTTTGCTGAACACAGAGGAGCTGACAGTAGCCATTGACTTTCATATAGTATGGAACAAAAATATTATGTAAGTAAATGGCTACCAACAACAGTTTGGTTGCCCACATTCTTCAAAATCTGTGTTCAGCAGAAGAAAGAAAGAACAACTTTGGAACTTGAGGGGGAGTAAATGATGACAGAATTGCCATTTTTGGATGAACTATCCCTTTAAGCTATGTAAATAATAGCTATTGATATAAATTAATATTTTAAAACTTTAAATATTTTTTCCAAGGCAGTGGTTCCCAACTGGTGTGTTCAAACAGAGGCTATGGACAGCAGAGAAAAACACTGAATGTAAATTATTAAATGCAACTAATCATAGTTATGCCACCAAACAGGCTCATTAAAAGGGAGGAAAAAAGGCTGGAAAAGTCCAATCAAATTATACAGTTCATAAATTACATTGTAAAATATAGTCTATTCAAATAGATAACAGTTATTTTAAATGGTAACAATTTCACCATATTACTATTTACTTTATTTTGGATCAGACAAACACAGCCTCGATTAGCAGCAGTCTTCTTTCAAAAACATGATGATTTTTGATACTGCTGGGCCTATGCCTTGCATGATAATAATCATACAGTAAATATCAAGGTTTGGTTTTAAAGACTTTTTGTTACTTATGTTGTAATGTTGTTCATGTAAAATCTGAGTCCTGAAGCAAAACCAGTTTATAAAACCACTGATCCAAGGCATGCTGGGAAACACACATTCTTCATAATAACCATTAATCAGAAAGGCCATTTTTTTTTTTTTTTTTTTTTTTTAATACTGAGGAATGTGGTTTACCTGCTCCAATGACTTCCTCTATCTTCACACATGAGATGTCAATCTCTCGGGCAAACTCATGAACTGCCTCGTTCGGGTCCTCATATGTAAAAGGGTCGATGTAAACTTTTACGCCCGGTGATACTAAAATGAAAAAATGTATTTTTATAATTTTTTTAAATTAATATTTTATGGGCTTTTTTATAAGTACACTATAAACATTCTGTTTTTTTAAAACATAAAACATCCCAGTGTACCAATAACAAAACAAACAAAATTTTTTAAATCAAATATAAATCAAATTCAATGTGTTACATAGGGACTTGTCCTTTTTACGTTTTTTTTTAATCATAAATAAGGTAACTATTTTTTATTACAACAAAAATTGACAAATGTTTACTGTAAAAATACATATAATGTCATGATGAATACATATATATTTTTCACACTAAATTATATGGCAATTCATACTTTTTTTTACTTCCAAAAACACATTTTTACAGTAAAATTATGATTTGTCCCATTAAATGTAATATATTTTTCACTGTATATATTTACATTTAAACCAACTGACAGGTTTTTACTGTAGTATTTTTGCATTCTTTACCTATTAAAATTATGGTAACACTTTACAATAAGGTTTCATTAGTTAACTACTTTAGTTAACATGAAGAACTAACAATACTTTTACAGCACTTATTAATCTTCATTAATGTTAATTTCAACATTTATTAATACATTATTAAAATTAAATGTTGTATTTGTTAACATTAGTTAATGCACTGTGAACTAACATGAACAACCAATAAACAGCTGAATTTTTACTAACATTAACAAAAATGAATAAACACTGTAACAAATATTTTGCACATTGTTAGTTAATACATTAACTAATGTTAACAAATGAGACCTTATTGTAAAGTGTTACCAAAATTATGAACATTTTTACAGTGTAAAATTGGAAATTTAGCTTGATACTATAGGTATCCACCAGGTCATGGCTCTGACTTTATAATTTAATTAAATTGAATATCTTTTTTAAATATGTTATATCATTGCATCATATTCACAATCTTTCTCTTGCCACATCAATAAATATGTATAGAAATATATGGTAAGCGTGGTGCAGTTACACTCACCGTACTGCTGCAGTTTTTCAGTATACTCCAGCTCAGATCCAGTACGCTGCCGTCTGTAACCAGATTATACACACACTGAGAGTCTGGTTTAAGACTGGATTTACACAGTACATGAAGGCACAAAAAATGTAACTGGGGCATCTTGTGAAAGAGAACATTTGACTGCTTTAGGTATTTCATATGCTTCAATCATCAATTATGTCCCTCAAATTGCACAAAAAAGCTAGTTTTTATCAATCTAAACTTATGAGAATGATTCACTCCCTAAATGCCCGATCTAGGCCTTTTGAGCTATTTCTCGTCATTTGTGCCTAATTGCAATATGGTACATGCAGGATTCAAAGGCCGGGTCACCACAACAAGCAGCACGAAAGATCAACCGTCAAGGCTGTCTTGTCGTCGCCTCTAACCAGAACTCCTCAATTACACGGTTCAGATGAGCCAAACTGTAGGTTATACTCTAAAAACAGTAAGTCAATTAACAGCAAATCATAGGTTGAATCCTTAAGCGTGGAACAAATAACCAGGCCCAGAACATACATGCTAATCTGTGCTCGGTTCATGCCTGTATCAAGTGTCTGAAGACAGTGAACAGTGTATTTAAATCTCAGCCTTCTCATTAAGATCTCTTTGTTTCACTAACTCTGCATAAGTAGCGCATTTGAAAGGAAACGGGAGCAAAGGGGCCTATTGGAATTCACCATCTGTGGGATTCCTTTTGTCTCTTGACCTGTGCTAACAATGACGCCTGCTGCTAATTAGCATCTCATCTCCAATTTAAATGTCAGAAGGAAAAGAATGACGCTTCAGCGCACACACACACAAAGAAAACATTAGGATACTAGCGCAGAGGGCATGAATGAGAGAGAAGAAAGAGCTTGAAGCGGAGAGGAGGAGACGCTTTGGCACAACAAGGCGGTCACAGTCAAGAAGAATGTGTCAAATAGACACAGTGGCAGTCTGCCGTCTCTGGAGTGATTGGCAATGTCCCAGTCTTCGCTCGGATCTGGGCGAAGTGGCCTCAAATGAGCATCTTGTGAGAGCCTCATAAATATCTGAAGTCAGACACACTTTGAAGTCTGTTTTGCAGTGCCCATCTTGTGCTATTGAGTTTGTTTGACACCAAGTACTGAGGCACTGACATGATAAACAATAAAAATAGCCCTTTGCTAAGTCAACATGAAATTTTAAAAAGGACCCTGTTTACTTTCTTACTATCTTACCACAAGTTCCTGTTCTAAAGGGGCAGTCACATTAGCAAAATTGCGGGAAGATTTCACAAGCGAAAAAGGTCTATTGTCTCTTGTCAATAGCGTAGCGATGTATGAAGCACAGTTTAGAAGTCACTTTCAAAACAAGCAGCTTTCTGTTGTCAACGCGGCGAATCAACTTGAATAGGTTGTGAAATTTGCATTTGGAAATCTTTCGCCCTCATGTGAAATTCCCAAATGTGTGGATTCCTACTGGAATGGACTCTTTGCACATTTCAGGGGTTCTCAGAAGTGGAAGTCATCATATTCAAATAAACGTCTATAGTGGTCAATGGGAGACGACAGCAAATATAATTTTTGTATTCGCATTTGCTCCAAGAGCAAAAAAAAAAAAAAAATAGCGATAGATTCTGTTTACACAATGTAAAAATAGTGGCAGATACAATTTGCACCTCAGTGTTGTTGTACATTAAACGGTATGCAGTAATAACATATAGGGCCCTATCATACACCCGGCGCAATGCAATGCCAGGCGCGATTCAAGTGTTTTTTGGTAGTTTCAGCCTGACGCAGTTATCATTTTCACGTCCAGTGCCACGTTGTTTAAATAGCAAATGCACTCGCGCCCATCTGTTCACCCATGGGAATGCTGGTCTGAAAACGAGGTGTGTTCAGGCGCATTGTTGGCGCATTGCTAATTGGCGGCAACTGAAAACGGATTCCTCTCTGGAGAAGTGTTCAGTCTTTCCGCTCGCAAATTCCGCCATGTAAATAGCAAATCCGCCATGGTGCAAGCGCAACTGGCTTTTAAAGGGAATGGGAGATGAGACTCTGATTGGTTTATTGCCCGTTACGCCCAAGACACACCCGTGACTCATTAAGAGACTAGGTATAACCCTTTTGGACCATGCGCTTGGTGCGCCGACTGTTTTTTCCGTCGTTAAACTAGCAAAAGTGGATTCGGACACTCCCTAAGTGCACCTGCGGCATGCGTTTCAGACCATGTGCTTAGATCGTTAAAATAGGGCCCATAGTGTAAATTATTATATTTATTAAAATTATTAAATGGATGCTGCCTTATTGGGACAATAAAGCCCTCCCTACACCTACCCCTAACCAATAAACATTTTATTATTAAACACACGTTAGACACTTTATTTCCACTTTTCAAATATTTTCTTAATTTTTATTGCAAATAAATGCATTTCCAATCTGATATGTGATGGGGAAAGGGAGTAGAGACAGTTCGACAAAAGGCGGATTCGAACTCGGGTTGATTTACATCAAAACTTTTTGCCATGTGCCTTACCCCTACACTATTGCTACTGATGACAATCCAGCGTCTTTCGTAATTTTGTCTGGCCCAATCAGACGTCAGTGGGCGGAGTTAGTGTAAATAGCCTCTGCCAACAAGGCAGGCTATTTGTAAATAGACACTCCCAAAGAAAAAATCCACAATTGCGCTTCTCTGACTTTACAAAAGAGGAAAAAATAATGAAAGATTGATTATGTTGGTCAGATGAGAGAAAGATTTTTGAAATTGTATGAAATTTGCTATCAATCCCTCAGCGGTTATATTAGAAACGCAGCAGCGTTAACTAGTTTTCTGTAATTTATTGCAAAAATAATATAACACAAAGTATAGTGTTATAAATGTACATTGCATTTTTTGAAAATGATCATTTAAAAACTTTGCTAGATTTATGTTAATAACTGTTGAAACGAAACATCATCACAGTTTGTGAAAATGGCTGGATTTCGGCCACAAAAAATAGCCAAACAACAGTAAATGTGACCGCACTTTAATGTGCATAATTCATCAGTGCATGCAATACCATATATAGAAAGTCACACAGGTTTGGAACAACATGAGGATGAGTAAATGACAGACCTATCCCTAAGTCATGTACAGTGTGGGTGTTCATTGATAAAACTTACCTAAGGCAAACGACAGCAATGACCACCATGGCAAGGATGACCACAAATCCAGCCGAGGCAGAGCCCACAATGAGTGGCAACAGGTCCTGTACTGACCGCTCTGGGTCATCTGTCAGATGAATTCAAATTCATTTAGAAGACCAAATAATGGTAAAATAGGCTTCATATGAGATCCATCAGGAACAATAAAAACAGACATTGATGTTGACGTACGGTAAGAGTACTGAACTATAAAATTAATATGGATGACAAAGCTCAGATCATATAGGCTTGGAGGAATTCAATGGGAAATGTTTCATACTGAAATATTTGACTTTGACGCATTAAACATTTCTGGGGTCTTTTTCTCATGAGAAATATCTGAGAAGCAGGAGATTTAAGCTCAGTGCTGTCTAGGAGAAACAATTCGGATATTACAGAGATCTCATTTGTGATAATCTTCTCCTCTGGGTAGGTTTACAGGGTTTCTTCTATAAAAATGCACTCGGCCACTGAGGCCCTGTTTACACCTGGTATTAAGATGCGTTTTGGTTGATCGGATCACAAGTAGACGAGGGAGACACATACACATTTACACCTGGTATTTTAATCAGTCTTTTTTGTCCACTTTCAACCACTTCTGTCCTGATTTCTTCGAGGGGAGGGTCTATGGGCGGGTAAATGTATGAGATTTTTCAGATATTTCGATCTAATGGGTAAAATAAGCTCACACAATTTACATAATGAATGCATCCGGAGGCAACGGAAAAACATACAAAGAGCATTAGCGTTCGTTTCTGCTCTGACAGCCGCAAGATCACGCCGAACACTGTAAGTGTGTTAGAAATCAGGAATGATGAGAGAACATTGTGCTTGGTACGCTTTTTGTCTTCAAACCAAACTTGGGTCTCCAGCCAACAAAGTTGAAATCCCATCTGGCTAGCGCGCTTCCCATAATGTTTACGCATTAGGTCAGTAGGCGGAGAGTAGGTGCTTTTGTGGCTGTTCGTATGCATTTCACCACATGAGCGTTTACACTACGAAAGCAATCCGGTCGAATGCGTTTTCGACTACCTCTGGAAGTGGTTGAAAGTTGACAAGCTCAAAGCATTTTAGACCCTGTTTACACCTGTATTAAGCGTCGTTCACTTGTGATCTGATTGACCAAAATGCATCTTTATAGGAGAAACAATTCAGATATTCGGATTTGTGATAATCCTTTCCGATGGGTAGGTTTACATGATTTGTCCTATAAAACTGCACTTTGCCACTCAGTATCTTTGCAACAGATGCAAATGAAATAAAACGTCTGTGTCCTTACCATACAGACTTGTACTGAAGTCCACCGGGCTGCTATAACGTCCGTACCCAGCTACCGTCCGAGCACGTACCTGCACGACGTACACCGTGCCAGCCTTTAAACCCTCCACTTTGGCCGAGGTGTGCTGGGCGGTGACCGTGTGCGAGAACGCCTCTCCCTGAGAAAAAGAAAAACACACACACTGAACGGCTATAACTAGACTAGTCATTTAATGCTTAAAGTGAATGTTTAGCTAACAGTTTTCACTTCAATTAGCGGATCAAAAGTATTTGAAAAGACATTCTAGGGCTAAAACTGTGATCCAAACACGCGGCAGCAAGTAAATCCTATAGACGAATTAAGCTCCACTCTTTTTAGCATTAGCCATTGGGTTTTGACCAGTGGCCATCTGTTGTTCCATTGTACTCCACTTTAAGTCGAGCCAGGGTTACTTTGAGCTCACGCCAGTTAAACCCATGCTGGGTGCCTGGTGTAATGTCATCTGGCTCAGGTTCAAGAGTTCTTCAGTCAGGGGTGATTTAGATGCACAGCAGTTCCTCACCCTCTCCTGGTACTTGATCTCATAATCCAGGATCACGCCATTGGGCCGCTCTGGGGGCAGCCAGGAGAGGCTGAGAGTGCCAGCTGTGGCCCGCATTAAGTGGACAGTGGGGACCGCGGATGGAGCTGGAAGTGTTAAGAGATGGAGAGAGAAAAAGTTGAATAACTTTATTAGAATAACATGAGATTATTTAAGGCAGTGACTTTTAACTGGTGGCTCGTAAACCAAAAATGGGTTGCTAGTCTGTTCTGATAGCACGGACAGCAGGGAAATTAAATGCGAAATGCAAATAGTAAAATTTAACAAAAAACTGAAGAGAAAACACTTTTGCATAACAGACGCATATCGATCTCTACTGTATTTTGGCCTAATTGGCTAAATGAACACAATTCTGCAATTTTTTGATTCTTGTGCATAATAAACTGAATTTTTATTTTTTACTTTTCATCACATTTTAGGGGTAAAAATATTTAAAATTACAATAAAATATTTATTGAACATTATCTTGATCATATTGCTTGTGGGTCAGTGGTCAACACCTCTTATATATTGAGCATGTTTATAATATCTGAATTAAAATTGTATCAAAAGGTCAGGATGATACAACTGTCCTGATAATTTAATGAAGAAAAAAAGCCTCATTAAAAAAAGAAAGATGATAAAAAGAAAACCTTGTGAAGTAGTCTGACATAATCTTTAATAATTCTTTCTTAAATAATTACAACTTTTGGACAGCAAATAACTATGGAAGCTTTTTTCCGGCCACAAAAAACAATTTAAAAGATAATTTAAAATGTGTCGCAAATGTGAGAAATAAAGTCAGAATTGCGAGATTTAAACTTGCAATTCCAATTCTGAAGGGAAAAAACACCGACTTTTTTTCCTTAGAATTGCGAGATAAACTCTGGGAGTTTATAACTTGCAATTGTGACTTTATATCACACAATTCTGAGAAAAAAAAGTCAGAATTGTGAGATAAAAAGTCGCAATTACCTTTTTTTGATTTTTATTCTGTGGCTGAAACAAGCTTCCATAAATAACAGACATGTGGTGCGACACATGCGACAACAAAAAGAATCATAAAAAAACATAAACAGGAAATGATATCTCATAGAGAGGACCCCTGCAGACCCTCATGACTGTGTGTCAAGGTTAATAATTCTCTTTAAAAATAATTATTGACCTTTTCATGACAAGGCATGCTTAGTTCAGATGTGGTGCGACTCCTCAAAAACGTAATGATATTCATAGATTAATAATTTATGATATTTCTAAAAATGAAAAACATTTTTGAAAAAATATTAAATGTATAGGGAAAATATGTTTTAAATTTGACTTTTCATCACATTTTAGTCATTAAATTGAAATGTTTCTTGAAAAATGTGAAAAAACAAACAAATTTCAAACCATATGCATAGTTTTTCAAAACCAACATGATTACAAAAAGCGCATTTCTTAAAACTTGGCACGTTTGCTTTACATTTATTTCTCCTTTTCTTAAATGTAGATGCTGTTATTTGTCATTGACACTTGTGCCACCATTTAATAAACTCTATAAACCACTTGAGGCTGTGCTTTACTGTGATTTTACCTGTTTGGGGGTTAAAAGCACAGTCTCCTGTGGTTTACTGGTTTATTTGATAATTGAAAATGAATCTCTCACCTGCTTGATTGGTGGTGATATTGACAGTGGCATATTGTGGGGAGGCTGGACTCTTGGGGGACACCCCATTGACAGCCTGGATCTCAAAGCTGTAATGGGTGTGTGCCTGTAGATTCCTCACCGCCGCCTGCCTCTCGGCCAGACCCAGTCGCCGTGGCGACACCTCCACGTTATCGTCACACCGCGCACAGGACCCGCCATCGTGCAAGCACTTTTTACACACCACATTATACACCACGTCCCTTCGCCCGCCTAAATCCCGTGGCTCGGACCACTCCAGTGACACCGATGTCTCGTTTACACTGGAGATCACGTTTAAAGGAGCCGAGGGAACACCTAGGAAGACAACCGTAAAGTGTTACACTTGTGGAATATGTACAATTTAATACATTGTCCTGGAGCGAAACATTTTCTGCACATATCCTACAGTATATGTTTAGTCAGGAATAAAAATATACCTTAGTTTTTGTAGATTGTTACACGGTAATTCAACACTAATTTAAAAAATCAGGATGTCAGGGAGTCATTGGTTAAATTATCTAATTATTCTTGCATATTTGTTCCAAAAATGTATAATTGGGATTTACGATACACTCCACAGTAAACTTGTCAGGGTCAAATCTATAACCAATGAATCTTGCTCAGTGAATCATGATGTAAACTAATTAAATCCAGAAGCTGAATTTTCAAAACACAACTGCCTAAGGAACTGGAAGCTTCGGTTACAATTACTGAAAAGGAAAAAATGTCCTCTTATTTTGCATACCTCCAGCACAATCCAGTTTTTTTTTTTAATACATAAATTATAAACAACATTCAGGCTTCCTAAAATTTCAAAAGACCTCTACTGCAAAAACCCTCTACAACCGGGGGCTTTTGCAACACATTGCATCAATGTGTGAATTCATGTGATATTTCCAATTAAACCCATGTGTCAAGACTCAACAGCGCTGAAGCTAACTAGTTATAATCGCACTCTTTATGCACTAGATGCTGAGAACCGACGGCCTTACATTAGCGATCATGACCTTTTTATCAACACGCTTTTCCGTGTCATTAGTTGCCACATCAAAGGAGGCGAATGCACAGAGCAGACCTTTTCAACATACAATTAGCACAATGTGGGAGATATCTTAATTTAACAAGTGCCTCTGATGGTCATCACTTACTAGTGCAGGCTGTGTCAGGGGGGTCGCTGTCAGCGCGGTAGTAGCCGTTTTGACAAGGGCACATGCTGGATGCCCTAGAGCTGGCCCGGCTGTTGGAAGGGCACGGCATACAAGAACCCTCGCCTTGTTTGGATTTGAAGGTCCCTGGGGTGCACGCTAAAGGAAGAAAAAAGGTGTGTTACGCTATGACATTTTCAAAAATGAACTGCAAAAATACTATGCAAAGTGAAATACAACTGAAATTTTATTTAGTACAATAAAAAAAGGTTAACCCAAAACTTCTAAATCGATATTTGTCAAAACAAAACAAAAAAAAGTAACATCACTGAGTCACCCTAAACACATGTAGCTCATTAACAGACCATTCAAGATTCAATACAAGTTCAATTCACAGCATTTGTGGCATAATGCTGGATACTGCAACATTTTTTCAACAAGTCCCTACTTTTCTTCTAAAAGAGATAAAAAAAATGTGTGTGTTAACATGATTTTAGTGAAACATCACTTAGGAAACAACTAAACAAATATAGGAAAGCTATGTAAAGTTATATCCAATTCACTTCATTGCCATGACGCCTAAAACCCTAAAACACCGCACAGAGAAACAATACCGTTGGAATCACTTTCAGAGCGATTTTATCCAGCTGATGAATGATAAAAACACTGACAGCCAATCGAAATCCATCCTGCTGTAATGAGCTTGAGCATTTAAAGCGGCAGATATTTATAGTTATCTTTATAGTTATCGTTCTTGGTGTGAATAGGCCATTATCCTTTTAAATCCTCCAAAAACTGGCCCCATTTACTTCCTTTGTAAGTGTCACACCATAACTTCATTGACAACGAAAAGCCTAAAACCCTAAACAGCCATTAAAATGACAAGAACTTTACAGCTCAAATGATACACTAGTTTTAATAGAATCATTAATGTGTTTTCATATCATAAGCATCACATTTCTGCTTTTGAATCCTCCAGAAAATTGACTTCATTCACTTCCATTGTAAGTGCCTCACCGTAACTGATAATGATAATGCCTAAAACCTAAAAAAAACACAAAAAAAAATAACAAGAACCACTTTACAAACTCAAATAATACTCCCCTATTCACTTCCATTGTAAATGGTGCCACAAACTTAGATTTTTGCCTTTTTTTAGAAAATTATTTCTTGTAGTAATCAACATTATGCTGCAAATCAGATGAGTTTAAACCTGGAATATTCCTTCAAGATTACCATATCACCACATGTATCCAAAGTAAACTCTGGATCATGAACCAGCTGCAGATCACTGGAGTAAAATATTTTTTCCATTGCAAAAATGACACACTTCAGAATACGGCACATTATAATAATAACAAATCACCAAAGCTCAGATAAAGTTAGTTTGCTAACCGCACCGCAGAGGCCAGACTGTGCTATAATGACGCACTAAAGTCAGTCCGTTTCTATAGAAAGAAAATGGCTGATGTTACAGTCTAGCTAAGGAATCTGCAGCTTTCACAAAGCTCTGTTTTTCCTGTAAACAAGCCACCACGCCCGTATCTCCACACAAAACGCTGCAGTTAATGGGGACCATGCTGAGAAATGTGTCCTGCTTGTATCACCGCCGGTGAATTATACCACATACAGAAAAAAATTGTCTTCAGTATTCCTCCCATGACACATATCGCTTCACGGCTAGTGTAATAAGACAGTGGAAAATCCGAGCGAGTGGCCCCTGCTCTCAACCTTAACACGCATGGCGTTCCGCATTCAGACCGAGCACGAGAATGAGACGGGAAGAGCTTTGAGAAAGAGAGAGAGAGAAAAAAAGTGAGAACATGCCCAACCTGACAGATAAATGTTAACTGGGCTTGGCTGTTTCCCTTCTGTGTGTGTGTGTGGATTAATGCTGGAAGGTGATAAAGGAAATTAGACGCACTCTCCATTGGCCACGGCGCATCTCACGGCTGTATACCGCAGCCCGGGAGAGTCGTTTATCAGTCCTTTAAAGCAAGCTCTTAACCTTGAACAACCAGATGGAAACAAATGAGCCGCCACATACTGGCAATCTCAAAGGAAGTTTCTCTCTGTCCACCAGTTCCTTCCCAGAGAACAGTCCAGGAGGCCCGTCCAATTCACATTTTATTACTCTGAGCCCACCTCATCATTTGCTCGCGCTCCCTCTCTCTCTCTCTCCCTATAGTCTATCTTTTAATTTTCCCCATTACTCTCCCAGACTCGATTTTGAGAATTGGTCTCGCCTTCCGCACCATCCGTCTCTGGTATATCGCTCTGTTAGGACCCTATCAGATGTGTCAATGGAAGCTGTGGGCTGCGCTGTTGGCAGCTTTGTTCTCTGACACCACTGCAGTCCTCCACCCATTACTGAGACTCTCTCTCCTCTGTGTTCAGCCCAGATAAGGTCTGCGGAGAGACTGTGGATCAGTACGGACGAATCCTCGCATTGTTCTCACTGCTCGAGACTCCAGATTCTGGACTGGCAGGCAATACTAGCCTTGTTGAGCTCCTAAATTCTGGCCTTTTCATATTCACCTAAAAATCCTATTAGCAGTTTTGGCCTTTTAACCCCAGAATGCAAAGAGGAATCCAATTAGTGAATAGCCTTAAAACACTTCTTGTGTTAAACCCATATGACTTTCTTTCTTCTATTGAATACAAATAGAGAATGTACTGGCATTTAATAAAAGTGAACAGGGATATGGGGCGTGGAGCTCCAAAATGGCAAAAAAGGCACCATAAATGTTTCATAAAAGCTGTTAATGGGACTCACAAATGTGACCCTGGACCACAAAACCAGTCATAAGTCTTGTACATATTGCCATAGGTATATTTGTGGCAATAGCCAACAATACATTGAATGGGTCAAAATTATCGATTTTTCTTTTATGCCAAAAATCATTAGGATGTTAAGTAAAGATCATGTTCCATGAAGATATTTTGTAAATTTCCTACCGTAAATATATCAAAAATGTATTATTAGTAGTAATATGCATTGCTAAGGATTTCATTTGGACAACTTTACAGGCGATTTTCTCAATATTTCGATTTCTTTTTTTTGCACCCTCGGAGTCCAGATTTTCATTTTTGGGTGAACATGGTTTAAATTGTGTATGTGTGCTATAAAGGGATAGTTTGTCATTACTTTCTCACCCTAAATTTGTTCCAAACCTGCATGAGTTTCTTTCTTCTGCTGAACACAAAAGAAGATATTTTGAAGAATGTTGGTAACCAGACAGTTGACGGTAGTCATTGACTTCCATAGTAGGAAATAAAATACTATGGAAGTCAGTTTGAGGCATCGACTGTTTGATTACCAATATTCTTTAAAATATCTTCTTTTGTGTTCAACAGAAGAAAGAAACTCATACAGGTTTGGAACAACATGAGGGTGAGTAAATAATGACACGTCATTTTTGGGTGAACTATTCCTTTAAGTTCACTTTTGTGTTCTTACGAGAACTTGTGTTCTTGCAATATAGACAAAACCTTCTTCTGGAGGCATTTGAAGGCGTACTTAATTGAAAGTATTTGAGTATTATAATTAGGGTGTAGCTTTTTATAAAATATACACTACTGTTAAAAAATTTGGGGTCGGTAAGTTTTTTTAAAAGTTTTTGAAAGAAGTCTCTTATGCTCATCAAGGCTGCATTTATATTGTGGCAGTAATATTGTGAAGTATTAAAGAACTGTTTTCTATTGTAATATATTTCAAAATATATTAATGTGATGTCAAAGCTGAATATTCAGCAAACATTACTCCAGTCTTCAGTGTCACACGATGCTTATTAAGCCACATATGTAAACTAGGGTATTAATGCAAACTTATTTTTTATATAAAAATAGCAAAGAACTATGGGCCAGATTTACTAAACAGGGCAAATTAGCATGAGAGCGCAATTCCCAAAAAAGCGCAGATGGGAGTGGAAAGTTCTGCACGTGATCTACTGACGACACGCAAATTAAAGAACACAGACACAGCCGGATCATTTCCATAATGACCAGTGCAATCTACCAGTCTGGTTTAAGACATGCTTTTTTTGGGCGGTAAATAATGGTGCAAATACCAGTAAATTGACAAGCGCAAACCTTAGTAAATCACATTGCATGATTCATTTCAATACTCTCCTCCCATAAATTTTGCATCTGAAAGGGAAACTCCTACAAATGCATATGCAATAAGGTCAGCCGCAAAAATAACCCTGTCCACGGCTTTTCAGCACTAATTTTCCACTGCGTGTCTTTAGTAAATTCTGACAGTAGTTTTTTATTCTGACAGTAGTTTTTTAACGCCGAAAGAGAGTTTGCGCTGGCGCAAGCTGTTAGTAAATCTGGCCTTAAATGGGAAATTAATTCACATCATCAAAGAACTAGTTCACATCATCTTTGAATGTTAAGAAAAGACAATTTAATGTGAAAAATGTAGCAAAAAATATTATATTCAGCGTGAGGTATGTGTTTTAAGAATCTTGCAAAAAAAATTTGCATTGCCAGTGACTGCATAAAAGAGGATACTAAAACCTCTCTGACCTGCAAGTAACCTTTGAAATGCTTCCATGCACATTTTATAATCCGTATTGTAGCATCTGCCAGCATACACTCAAAAGCTTTAACCAGAATCCGCTTTCCCCAGATTTAAAGAAGCCAAACACTTACCCTGGCACTGAGTGTCTTTCTTGGCCGGCTCAAAGCCCGGCATGCAGGTGCACGCTCCCACGGGAACCATCCATTCTCCGTCTCCGTTACAGTACAGCTTTAGAGGGACAGATTCCTCGGCTGCGTTTGGCACACAGGCTCCGGCGGCGATGACCAGAGAGGTGGCCTCGGCACCAGTGGCCGTCTCAGGGAAGACAGCGAAGTTGGCAATGGTGGTGGAGCACTTTTTAAAGAAGACCCTGGCCGAGATGAGGGACATGCAGGCGCCCAGATCCTGGAAGGCCAGGTAGAAACCAGCTTTGGAAAGAGGGCCGAAGCTCCGTACTTTGGTGTTGACGATTCCCGATTCCAGCAATGAGAAGCTCTCGTCGGGGGCAATGGTGTCCACCTGGGACAAAGGACAACAGATTAGGTTAAGACATTCAATTGGACGTTTGTGTCCAATCACATCTGGAAGGGACCCAAAAATTGTGTTATCATTTACTTCTAAAGTCTTTCCAAAGCTGTGGTCACATTAGCTAATTTTTGGCGAAATATTTAAAATATTTCACCTTCTTATGAAATTCCCTATTGTGTGATTTCCTAATTTGAAAATACTGGATTTCTCTTGTGAAAATTTGCTGAACAATGGTAATGACAATACCTTAAACCTGTATGACTTATAAAATAATATTGGACCCCACTGATATAATATATTCTTTTATGTTTCACAGAAGATAGAAAGTCATATAGGTTGACATGAGGGTGAGTAAACGATAGAATTTTATTTTTTTGCCAAACTATCCCTTTAAATATGTGTTATATTCCCAAGTAAATAGTGAAAATACCACTATTCACCAAAACATTGCAAAATGTATCATTACACAACATCTTAAATTAAAAGAAGTCATCATTCTGGCTAACCTTGACGTAGGGATTCTCCCTCCAAGGCGGGCTGCTTGCTGTGGCCATGTCTCCATCCGATTCATAGTAGAACAGATTAAAGGTTTCCTTACAGGAACCTGGAATATTGGGAATACTGCCGCAGTCCCGCACAGAGAACTTGAGCTCCACGTAGACTCGAAGGACTCCTCGACGGGGGATGAAGTCTGTCCGAAGCCAGTTGTTCTGATTGGGCTCCAGTACGTTACAGACCTGGTATGTCCTGATGGGGCTCAGGTGGTCATCATATCCACTCACTTCCTCCCACTAAGAAGGGCATACAATACTGTCACTGACTGCACAATGAACTTTCTTGAAATGTAACTGCATCCAGTGCAGTGTAATTTATCATTTAGGTCATACAGCGTTGCCTCCTTCCAAAGAAACAAGCAAAACTTGGAACGTAGTGAGGCTATAACTTGTGACCTTCCTCACTCTTTATAATGAAATCTTCTTTGTATATACTCTCTATTGAATGTAACAGAGTGTCCTGACCAAGCGCAATGTAATAAAGATACATATGATAAAAATTTGTTTAACCCTTAAATGCACGAATGTTTTCCCAATCATTATTACATATTCGGGTCTTTAGCGACCTGGATCTATATCTAACATGGATGGATGTCTATTTTGTCGCAATAATATAAAACTCTCCTGATATTAGATTAACAATTACATACATATTAAATATTACATATTTTGTTACCTTTTGGAGCTTGGAAGGATTCAGTTTGAGCAGATGTTTTATACCATCATCTCTGTCCTCGTCAGAGCTCATTTCCCAGTACATTCAGCATCTGGCTCATATTCACAATCTCAAACATATTCTCAAAACAATCATTTTCAGCATCTTTAAAATCAATATTTTGATCGCTGACAGATTCTTCACCAGATCCACCATCAAGTGACAGTGACACTAATATTTGATTGTGTATTATTTAATTACATACATAATATGTACATAATTGGTAATCTAATATCAGGAGAGTTTTATATTATTGTGACAAAATAGACATCCATCCATGTTAGATATAGATCCAGGTCGCTAAAGACCCGAATGCCACAGTGAAATCGCATTGGTCCACAATCTTTCTCCACATAATTGTATTGGTCAATGACATAACACAATTTTTTTTCTGAATCTATTAATTTATACAAAAATAAATGCAGGTCATCACTTGAATACATCTATTTTTATGATGACCATGATGTAATTATAAATCATTTTGATATTTTTAAAAAATGTCAGGATGATACAACTGTCCTGATATAATGAAAAAAGTCTTTTTTAAAAGTATAGGCAGTAACCTTACTACTTTTAAAAGTAGTAAGGCATAATCTTGTATTATTATTTCTTAGAAAAAAATATTGCTTCATTGCTTTTTAATGTTTAAAAAAACTGTTGTCATGTGGTGCAACCAACATGCAAAAAGATGCAGAAAAAAACATAAAAACAGGAAACATATCATAGAGAGGACCTTCTTGACTGTGTGTCAAGATCAATTGATCATATTAAAATATTAGATAATTTTACCTCCAAGGTAATAAAATGTCATGTGGTGCAACTGCCCAAATATGTATATGATTGAATGAATAATTCATGATATTTGTAAAAACAAAAAAAATTCCTTAAACATGTTTGAAAATGAAAATAATGATTAAGATGTGTACACTCACATGAATTCAAAGTGTTAGGAAAATTATACTTTTTACTTGATGGCAAATGCCAGTTTTAAATTCAAACTTTTCTTGAAAATGTTATAAAATCTTCACAATCTTCGTCATTGATCCATATATTAAACATTGACGTGATTGGTTATAAAGTAGTTTGTGACGTAAGAAACTTCAGGCATTTCAAACCGTCTTTGGGATTGGCTGTGAAATCACGTCACATTTTGGCATTCAATATGGACCAACAAATTCTCACTGGAAAAGTATTGCGTCATGTCTGATTAGGACATTGTCACACAAAACATAAAAATCATAAAATCCAGATCTATTGATTGATACTTTTAAGTTGTGCCCTGAAGCAGCACTAAATGGAAGTAGGAATAATGAATGACTCAAATGCTCAATTAAATTCATGTCGGTGGTTAGGGTAAATAGAAATGCTTTCTCAAAAGTGACATTTGGGTTCCCTGAACTCCTCACAACACAATTAAGAGGCATCGCAGCGAGTGGTAGCATGTGTTTATCTCCAGGTGTGAAGGAACACATTACTTATGATGATGCATGCCTTTTGAGATGCCAGACATCGAGCACAAGACTGCGGAAAGGGCTGAGCTGCTTAAGATTGTTGCCATGGCAACCCATCATTTCCATTGACTGACTTCGCATGCACATTCCAAAGACAAATCATAGTACGGGAGCGAGTAGATTTGGGTGCTGGGTGTCAGGCTTAAGGTCAGAATCGCTGTGGTTAATTTCTTCATCAGTCACATGTGTAAAATAAACTGCTGCTGTGAGTCTCCAGCATACATAAGTACATTCTTGCAAACAGAGAGGTTGAGTGATTATTCTTGTTAATGGCCTCCCTTCATTTGTCTTGTTAAGACAAACGAAAGGAGGCCATTAACAACATATCATAGAGAGGACCTTCTTGACTGTGTGCCAAGATCAATTGATCTTATTAAAATATTAGGTCATTTGACCTTCAAGATTCAGGTTGTAAAATGTCATGTGGTGCAATTCCCCAAAAATCTATATATGAATTAATAATTCATGATATTTGTAAAAACAAAAACGTTTATGTTTTTTTTACCTTAAACATGTTTGAAAATGAATATAATGATTAACTCTTTCCCTGCCATCAAGGGAATTTTCCGGCATTCCATGTTTTCACTGTTATACGGTAGGGGGGCGCTATTATACATCTTCTGAAAGAGTACAGAATCTCCTCATCAAAACACATGTGAAGAAGAAGCAGAAACAAGCGATAGCATATGTAATCATATGCATGTGTAAAATAATTCGATCATCAAACATTAAACAGCATATAAATCAAAACTGCCTAATGTTACCGAATGAAATGTCGACCCAGGACAAGCTATAGGACTGTGAAGCTTTGGGGGTGTTGATGGACTCGATCTACTGTCGAGTCAGATCGCGTTTTGAGCATCGTTCTGAATCCGATCCAGATGTAGTCTTTGACAAAAACGTGATTTTCTCAGCTTTTTGTTTAAAATGTTGCTTTTTTTTTTAAACACACCCACATTCAAGTGTTGATAAAATATTCATGCAACATGCATGTTCAAATATTCATACAACACAATATTCTGGGGCCAATGAAAATGTTGTGAAAATGATCAAAAATGCTGGCGGGGAAAGAGTTAAGATGTGTACACGCACATGTATTCAAAGTATTAGGACATTTTTATGTTTTACTTGATGGCAAATGCCAATTTCATTAAATTGAAACTTTTCTTGAAAATGGTATAAAATCTTCAAAATCTTTGTCATTGATCCATATATTAAAGACCCCCTGTGTAGTGAAAATCAAGTTTTTAAATGTTATTTATATGTCTATGTGGTGTTTTTAATATGCTTTAAGACAAACCATGTGCAAATTCATAAGTCAAAACCATTGCTGAGTATTTTCTCCTTAAAAAGGCAGTGAACCAAAGACAGTCTCAAAAACGCGGTTTGAAATCCCTGAAGTCACAAACTACTTTGTAACCAATCACGTCAATGTGCGGGCGGACTTTAGCATATCATTACTATGCTGTGAAGCAGGGGAGTCTCAAAAGAAGCCAGGTTATCCCGGGATATTTTTCTGTTGATATGAAAAATCAGGTAGCTACATTTAGCAATATAGCGGGTGAATTATGTATATGATGTATATTATGATGAACTATAAGCCTTTCTCCACTGACGTTCTATGACGTTCAAAGTGTTTCTAAGGATGCTGATTTTTAGAAGGTAGACTGAGATGGTGAACGGGAACATGGTTTGTGTAACATTAGCAACACATTATTAGCTGTTTGATAATGTAGTCAAGCCAAAAACTAATCATATAAATTATGGTTATGTCTGACATTATAAAGAGCGATACCTTTGTGCAGCGTTAACTAAAGTAACTTGAGTAAAAGTTGACCGAGTGGGTCTTTGAACTGGTGTGAGTGAGTGAGTGGGGGCGGGGCTAATTAGCATATTCATGGATCCACGTATACTAAATGAAGCAAGGGTGTAGGGTTACATTCAAGCTATTTTAAGGCATGAAGACATTATTTTCACAGGAAAAAAAGTTTTAAATATGTCAGTTTGGTATTCAAAGATGAGTTTTAAGGGATAGAATTATTGACTACAGGGGGACTTTGAACATATATTTTCAGATTGGCTCATTTTCAGATTGTCAGATTTTGGAGTGGTTATAGGGTAAACAGAAAATGCCATTTTCCAGTCAATGCATGTGTTGATTAATATCCACCCTTATGGACAATTACAGACAGGAAAACTCTACAACACTCACCCCGCTTTCTGGATAGGTGGTCCACGCCAGCTCTGTAGTTGCCCACCTGCTGTCCATAAGAGTCTCTGCAAAACAGGCAATCAATGAGGCTTCGACAACAGCAGCCTCGATTCCATACACAACAGAGCATCACCGTGCTAAAAACTGTAATTTAAACGGCTACATATCAAAGCACTTCACTCATTTGAATTCCCTGCATAGTCTGTGGAAGGCCTAATCACTGTTTTCACTCCGCACACTAATAATGCGATCCGCATTTATCTACCCACTCCAGCTCTGGCCTGTGGCTGATCTGAGAACAGATCCTGTTGCGTACCGCGGGGATGCTCGCAGCACAGTGACATTCTGCATCCCAGGCGCTTGCTGTTCTCTAAATACACTCCGATCAGTGGAGCAAAACTGCATGAGCCAGCTTCCGCAAATTAACCGCACATGCAAATGTTTTATTCACTTTGTAAGTCGCCGTTCAATGAAGCCGAACGCTCGCTTCAAATTAATGTGACACGCACACATCTGCGAGCAAACCCATAGAATATTTAGAGCAGAACATCAATTTAGCTGATTAAGGCCCCGGTAAATACGTGTATGCGATGCATGCTGGCAAACACACACATGGTGTTTATGTGGATTGTAGCTACACCTCGCTTTAACAGTGCTGTAAATCACAGAGAGAGTTAATTGTGTGATGAAATAGCTGTAAGGGCATCTAGCTGTGTGAAATATTCATAAAATTGGGGGGGCGATCTTTTGATGCTTTGATCAATTCCTTATGATCGCATTTAGTCTTTCCTCAAGGCTCTTTGCATCTGTGCATTTGGCTGCATCGTGGAAAACAACGTCATGATTTTCATCAGTTTTACACAAAGCAGCTTATTGCAGTCTGTTTCACACAAATGAGTGTACAGGGTGTTCTTTGAAACTTTGTATTGCACAGTCAGCAGATATACAAAACACCTCATTATTCTTTGAAATCTTTTGTAACTCCGCTAGACTTTCAGAATGTAAAACTATAAAGAAAAACAAACAACCATTAAAGGCAGTTTTGTACCGTGTTTGTGGGAGGAAAATAACAATGCCGCTTATTTGTTTTATTATAAGACGTATATTAACATGCGCTTTAAAAATTAGTTTTCAGTCAGAAATAGAGCAATAGTCATGTAAATGCTTCAAGGCCCCTTCACACCAAGGAAGATAATAATAACGTTTTAATAATTGTTAAATGCTGTGAGATCAATGTACACATTACATATGGCAAGCCATTTTGACTTTTATTCATATAAATTCTTGATATTAACAATTCAATTTTCACTATTTAAATGTCACCATAGGCTGCCATTCAAATTCAATTGTTGATATCAAGAATTGATTTCTTACTAGTTGAAATTCCAATTTCACATATCAGAAATACAATTATTACTAGTAAAAATCATCATTTTTGATATAAATCATTATGTGGTTACTAGTGCAAATGTCTGTTCTTGATAACAATTTAATTACTACTAGTAAAAATGAAATCAATAATTCGATTGTTACTAGTGACAATGTTAGATGAAATTACTCTCCTAATTATTGACATCAGAAATACATTTTCAGATATCAGAAATAACAAATGTAACATTGAAACACATTAACAGATATCAAGAATTAACATTTCAACTAGTGACAAATGAATTCTTGATATCAGGAATTTATATTTTTACTAGTAACCATATAATTATTGATATCAAAGTTATGATTTTACTAGTAAGAATTGTATTTCTGATATGTGTACTTGGAATTTCAACTAGTAAGAAATCAATTCTTGATATCAACAATTGAATTTTAATGGCAGCCTATGGTGACATTTAACTAGTGAAAATACAATTACAGATATCAAGAAATATAGTTTTTACCAGTTCAATTCAATTCACATTTATTTGTATAGCGCTTTCACAATACATATTGTTTCAAAGCAGCTTTACAGAAAATGTGAATTGAATTGAACTGATAGTGTTTATAGTATAATTTGTTATAGAGTTATATATATAGATATATATAGAGTTGACTGTCCAAGTTATGTATTTCAGAAATGTACATATACAAATCACACAGTTAGCTAACAATGTATTAATTTAATCAGTGTATTAATTTAAGGCAGAAACAATGAGCTCATTGAAGTAAAGAATATGTTGTTAACTAATGAGTTGAAATTGAATTCCTGATATCAAGAATTTGATTTCTGTGAGTGATGACGTCATTGTTGATATCAAGAAGTAACATTTTTACTAGTGGAAATGTAATTCCTAATATCAAGAATTGTCTATGATGTTACTAGTAGAAATCTACTTCCTGATATCAAGAATTAGCATTTTAACTAGTGAAAATTAAAATAAAACAAAAAAATTAAATATCAATAAATCATATCCTGGGAATGAATAAAAATCAAAACAACAACTATAACGCTAATGACACAGAGGAATGATATTGATAAAAATGACTTTCAGAACGTTTTTTTTTTTTTCTCCAGCTGTTGAATGATAAAAACACTGACAGCCAATCAGAATTCTTACACCTTAAAGAACTTGAGCATTTAAAGTGGCAGATGACATAACAGCAACATAAACATATGACAAGACATGGTGTGGAATATAATTATCATTATAGTTACTGTTCTTAGTATGAATGAGCCTTTAGTCTGACTGAAATCATACAAATCCAGTTTTTGCACAATCGCACTAACAGATATGTGACAGATAGTTTGGTATCGTCCAGAATGTGTACATGTCAGTCGGACTACAATTGGACTTAACATTGTGCATTTACAAAAGTGATGTGCAGTGGACACAACACAAGCAAGGTATGCTACTAGTTCACATTAATTATTCGTATACGCATTGTGCAATATATTCTCGGACAGTCATATTAAGGCCCCATTCACAGAGAGTTTTTGCATTTAAAAATGTCACAGTGTAGTGGAATGGGAAAAAAAAGGAAGGCCTTTTTATAACCCGTCATGCCCGAAACGCTGCAAAAAATGCTAGATGTGAGCGAAACAGTCAAACACATTCATTTAACATAGAAAAACAATGGAAAAGCAGTGCAGCAAAATGCAAAAAAAAAGGTGCTTGATTATAGCTGTGTTATTATCTTGTAATAACGATGTAATAACAAAAGCAGAAAAACAATCACCCTACTTTAATCCACAGTAATGACAACCACTAACAGAGCTAAAACACTTCTCGTTTGTTTTATATCTATACGCCATAGTGCCCGGAAGGCTTCTGACAGATGGACTGAATTGACACAAGGGACCCTGGATGCAGCTTTACTCTTTTCCTCTTGTCGTGAGGTGCCTGGCACACTTGATCTCCATTGGAAGTGTAACTAATGTAGTCTGTTAAGAAACCTGCTCAGAAACTAGGCCTATGAGTGAAACACCTACTCACACACACACTATCGATTAAGATCCTGATGATAAAACTGATGAAGAATCGAGGTAGTCAAGGCCAAGGTGAAGGAGTATCTGGCTCAACTGTAGTTAAGAATTATTGGGACATGACCAAGGTGCGTAATGATGCCAGCTATGCATGTATCAGTGCTAGAAATATGTAACAAAATCCTGCCTTGAGACTGTAATTTTGTAACAAGGAACATTCTTGTTTTTGCCGAGCAGCAACTTGTTTTGAATATGAAATTAAAAATTCTCAAGCATTAAATTACAAGAATTGCCAGTATGCATTTTTTACAAATATGCAAACAATTGATTTTATGAATCTCTCTCTCTATATATATATATTTGAGGGCTTGAGGGCTAGAACATACGATGAGGGGACTAACCTATTCATAACAGTGTGAATTCAACAAACCTCAAAGGTATCAATAGCTTCTCCGAAACCACACCTAGGCTCAATATTGGCACGTTTCACCTCACCACTGTTTTTAAAATAGCAAATGAATTTAGAAATGCATTGTTACTTTGAAGCGACTCCTTTTTCTCACCTAGTATCTTCTTTGAACAGCTGTGATCATGCAAGCCAATTAACGTGTGGCAATTACACTGAAGTGATGCTGCTATCATCACTATCTGGGTAAAAGCCTTTAGGGTGAAATGTGTCACACCAGAGCAACAGGGGGCTTTCAGCAGTCCTAAACCATGTGTCACAAGCAGCACAAAGCAATGTGAAAATATAACAACTACATGGGATTTTTTAATACAGCAATGGTCAAAGGAGAACACTGATCACAACCTCACAAGACTCAACACTTCCACGCAAATTAAAGAGATGCTTGGATGTGTAAAGAACGTCTTCATTTAACACAACGATTACTAATAGAATTGATTTAGTCTGTGGTTCTATGGTGTGTTCATATACATACCATAATAACAAAGGCACGGAGCATGTGGACAAACAGCATCGTCTGTATCAATACATGGACATGCCATTACACAAACATCTCACTAGTCTGTGTAAAGCTTTAGAAATAGAATTCCACACATTTCTCAGAAACATACCTTTGGATATCAGAACAATGCATTTAGTGATGATTCAGAAACTGACACATTAAGCCATGGTATTACTATGAGTAAGGCTCACAATCTCTTCTCTCTTTTTATGTATTCACTTTAAACGCACTGATATATTGTATATTTGCAGCCGATTGCATATTCAACTGCCCGAAGAATAAAAGGCATTCAAGTTTTTGTCGAACGCGAAGTTTTCGAGCCCGAACATCCAGCGCGGTACGTAAATCACAAGCTTTAGTCCTGTACAGTTTTTTTTTTTTTTTTTTGTTATTACATATTCTGCATTTATTTAAAAGGAATAGCCAACTGATGACCATAATACCAGCTCGGAAACCGAGTAGCTCCGTGTAACAAAGAGCGTTTACACTTACCCTCAACAGCGAGAATAACGGGAACCCAAAGGCTGTATAATAACAGCGAATAATCCATTGTCATGAAGCTTGAGGTTGCAACATGAATAGCGTTTTGTCTAAATGTCACCGGGACAGAAAGTCTCGTTAATTCTCAGCATACAGAGACTGGAGGAGCGAATTCACGCCTTGAGAAATTACAGCCTGGTAAAAATGCCCAGCTCCTCTTGGTTTGTCTTCACGTCTTTCATTCACAACTGTTCGAATCCACAGACGATCTCTTTCGCGAGCGCGGTCTATCATGCTCTTCTACATGTGTGGCATCCTCCTCATCCTCGGTGTAAAAGCAGCTGTTGATTCTATGCGACTGCACGGAGGAGTGTCAATTGCGAGGAATGATGGGGGGCGAACGCTCTATTGGTCCCAAGGCAAAACCCTGCGGGATTCCGCTAATAACTTACAGACTAAGTACTCCCCCAAGTTATTTTATTTATGCATTTAATTTTTTTTTTAAGAGAAGTGTTAAATCCACCTGTATCCATTTTATTAAATATGCCTTTATAAGGGAAAACAGCATAAGAATCCTCAGAAGCCGATTTGAGGCAAATCAGTAATGTATGGGTAGCCTATTCTTTGATGCACAGCGCCACTCACTGTTTGTTTACTGCAGGAATTGGTGTTCTGTATTTAAAAAGGGAGTGACTTGGCAAATGGCCACGACTGGGATATTTGTGTAACAGCCACACAACACCAATAATAAAATCATCATCCAGCTTTCTGCTGATTAAATAATGGGCTGCATGTTGACAGGAAGGTTATGGGACACTGTAAAAAGCTGTAAATGGATGATATCATGCACAGTGCTGGACATATTACTTCTGAAATGTAATCTGGTACTTATTACACAACATTTTTAGCTAATCCAATCTGTTTGCCTTCTAAATACAGTATTCCTTAAACTACACTTGTATCAACCCAAAGAGTGTCTTCCATAAATTGTTTCATTACTTATGTTTTCATAAAAGTCTAAATACTAATTTTAAAGTGCATTATAAAAACCAATTAACACTCATCAAGTAACAATTAAATTTGATTAAACAACAGTAAGATTAGTAAAAAAAAAAAAGGAGTCTTTTAGCATAAGACATGCATTTCAGAAAGCAAGGATTGCAGCAATGTATATTTAACCATACAATATATAATTTATCATGCATTTCATTTCAAGTAAAAAAACACTTGGGGGCATAGAGAAAGCTATGACAAAGCGATGCATTTCAGATGTATTGTTTAGATTTTATTTTTGCTTCACTGTGTTTTGTTTTGTGTCTAGGAGATAATATAATGAACAGCACTCCATTATGTGTCGGATTGCTCCAGTTGTTGTCTTTTTATTGATTTATTAAAGCTGCAGTCCGTAATTTTATTTGGTTAAAAATGATCCAAAATCAAATTCTGAGCAAGTACATAACCAACCAGTGTTCAAAACTATCTCCTTACCTTAGCCCGATTCACAACGGTAAGCTTGTAATAATGTGTTATAATTTGAGTGGTACTGGTGGATTTCCGCGGGAAATTCGTGCATGTCTTTGAGTCATTACGTCACTTCTGTATACATAAAGAAGGAGTTCGGCTAGTAGTAGTATCGCATGTGAGGATGCTGCAGGTGGCGGATCATTTATAGCCTTTTCTCACAGCAGCTGGAATAATTAAACGCATCATTTGATGGCGGATTGTAATCCAGAAAGGTCCAAAAGACAATCATCAGTGACAACTGGAGATTCACCCGAAGTCAAAAGCAAAAGATTAGACTGTACGGAAATTGAAATCTACAAGTAACGCTAATACACACTAAATACACATTGTCACGCAATGCTGATGTTGTTATCATTAACAATTTGAGAACAAAGTATAGCAATAATAATAATAATTTGTACGGTTTGATGTGATATGAGCTAAGCGATCGTTAGATTTAATCACTGTTGGTAGCGTGATTTATTGTAATGCTTTTTTTCTCAGTTGGTCAGAACAAAAGTGGCAGACAAGTTACTTACTTGTTCAGATGACATTTTCCGGTGAAAATTCTTATTTTGGTCGTACTTCCAAGACACCGGTGCCTACACATATTACTCCTCAAAACATTAGATTTAACCGCGGTGAGGAGCTGTGAAGATGCACGACCCACGTAAAGATGATAATTCCGCAAATAACTGCAATTCCAGTTTTCAAACAGAGATGGTGACAAAGAGGCAGCTTTAAATAATTGTGTTGATTTATTTGAACATTTCATTATGGAATTATCAATAAACATCAATAAACTTTTCCCCTGTTGCTGCTAAAAACTTTCTTAGAAAGTTTTTAGAAAATTTAGAAAATTTCCCCCTTTTTTGTTTGGTCTTAACACCTAAACTTGCTGATCAGTTTGAAGTAATAACAACAACAAAAAATATGATATAATCTCTGGGAAAATATATGATTCATACACTGAAATACAACCCAGCAGATGTACTACACTACACTTTAACTGAATCATTGCATCATGGTAACTGGGAAATCAGGGAGCTCATTCAAAGATTTGCGGTAAACAGAACACAATTCAGACTCTTGAGGGAAACGGCTTTGATCCTCTGGTAAGACAATCTTTGATGATGCAAATATTACCTGGTTCAGAGGATGCTTAAATTGCAGGGATTTGATAACGTCTGATCATTTGATTTAGTCGTGCTTTCACCAGCAAATGCGGAAAGACATTGATCAAAGTATCACAATGTGCTACATAAATTCAACCCTTGTAACGCACTCAAGACTTCAAATTCTTGGCCATCCTCACATCTGTTTCAAGTGGCGGATGTCAACAGGAGCTTGTTTTTTAGTGTTTGGACAGTTAGCCACTGGCAGAGGTTGGCTGGGGAACAGAAGACAGAAAGAAGAGAGAAAGATGAAGGAGAACAGAGGGAGGGTGCCGGAGGGCCAGACACCGAGTCAATACAGTAAGCTGACAGAGGTGGATAAAGCACTCTCCCTTTGTGGCTCGCTTTCAAGACACTGCTGAAATATAGAACCACTCGGGCCACACGGGTGCAATAGACTGGTGTGGCGATGAAAACAGCTTTCAGTTTGTCACTGCTGATCCTGCGAATCACAGGAATATTGAGCTTTCTCAGAAACCAAGAGTAGAGCTGATAAATGCAGTCGCAAAGGTCACTGCTCTCTTCTCTTCAGCCCCGAACTTGACCAGATAATGGATATTTTTTCATTTGTTTAAGCATTTGATCATTACAGAAGCAATAGACCATATAGCTGTGACCCACTTCCTCTCTCCATTCAAAACACTTCATCACACACTTTGTTTTCCTTTCTTTGTAGAGATCATCAAGGCCTCACTTACCCTCAATTATGATTTAGGGACTAGCCAATGACAAGAACCAAATGCCAAATGTTGACATGCAACACAGCATGGGTGTAGCAAACAACGGACACACAGAAGGTTAAATTTTGTCTTATTATATCCACTATTTTGAATAGCTTTATCTGCCAAGAGTAACACTGAAAGACAGGATCACTTCAGTTATAGTTTGCATTGATTGATTTATTTATTTTCAGTTCATGGATTTGTTCATGCATTTGAATGCTCTACTGTTTGAGAAACACTTCAGGGTTGTGATATTTGTTTCACTATTTCATCATTTAAAGGTGCCCTCAGTATTGTTTACCTCCTTAAATCATTGCTTAACAAAATAATTATAATGAATGAAATGTTTAAAATGATGTCCACTCACATTAGATGATTCCACTCTAGGGCTGTGAATCTTTGGGTAGGCAGCGAATCGATTCGATTCATGATTCATATGTTTTCGATTCGATTCAAGAACGATTTTTGCAAATTCAGAACGATTCGATTCGAGATGATTCACATTAAAATTCGATGCGATACGATTAATTCGATTCGATTCTGCATTTTTTATATGCATTCATAGGATTATTAAAATGCTTCCCCCAATGTGTCTTAGTCAGGGTGTGAATTACCCAGCGGCCTTCAGGGGTCAGAGAGTGGGCAAACAAAAGCTTTTGTCCATTGTTAATGTTAGTTCATGTTATTACTTTATTATTTTATTATTATTACACACTTTATTTTAATAGAAATTTACATAAGCCAAAATTTAAAAAGGCTTTAAAAGTATTGTTAGTTCATGCTAACTATTGTGTAGGATAGTGTTAATGGCTACACAACCTTATTAAAGTGTTCCAGGTACATTAAACATGCAATGCTTCCATGGAGAGACTAGAATATCATGCACTTTTCCAACTAATCCTAAACTAACTTTTCTTCGCGGAATAGAGAGAAAAGCCCTCTTTGTTCTCTTTATACAGAACATTTTCCTTATGATAATTCTGAAAGAACGCGCCGTGTCTACTGTTGCAACTTTAATGCGCATCTGATTGATAGATAAACCGCACGCTCTTATTTCAGTGTTGTTAATGTTGTAGTTATTTCAGCACTTTCCTTCGTACATTCAGTTAAACGACATTAAGTTAAATTTCATTTATCATTCATCAGAACTGTGCGTATGCATTTTAGACACTTACATTATGTGTTTGCTCCGTCCATGCAATAAATGTGCATCCTTGAATAAGCAGGGTTTTACATTCAACTGCTCAGGTATTGTATGACCCATTTCCGTAAAACTTCAGTATTTTATTTTATATACGTTTCCACGCAATGAAAGCGTTTTATTTCAACAGTAGTGACCACGGTGACTTAGCAGTTGAAAATAGCTTGAGCGGTTTGACTCAGGACTGTTGTTGTCTCGACAGAGAGCTGTCATCTTCTCATGTGATAGCAGTGGCCGTCCCGAGGAGAGCTCAAATGTGGGCTGCTCAAAAATGTGTCAATGAGAGCTACGGACAGAGCGCGAGCGCAATCCAGTGAAAGGCGATAAAGAGTGCAGCGCGTGTCTGTGAAGGAGAGCTGTGAGGGTGTGGATGACGGCGCAACGTCTCCATTAATTCATGCATGTAGTATAATCTAATGTTTATTTAAAGCACTGAATCGCTATCGAATCGCGATTAATTCGATTCTTAGCATTTTAAATCGATTATTGACCTAAATCAACGATTCACGATTCAAAAATACATGTTTCAAGATCGATGCATATGCATCGTCAGGATTTGTAATCGATGCATCGAGAAAACGGTATCGGTAAATCGTTACACCCCTATTCCACTCATATTAATAGCCCAATAAAAGCTGTTTTATTTTACATGCAGCTGGTCACCTCATGGGGTCCACTATGTTGAGATCACGACAAGCTTAGCATCCACACCACTAGGTGTCAGTCCAAGATAGCCACTGCAACACTAACAAAAGAATACTGTGTGCCAAAAACGCATTCTGTCGTTACTACATTTGATGAGAAACAAACTTCACGAAGTTCAAGCACATTCTAGATAGTATGAATGTTTGTAGTATAAGTAAAATCAAACATCATCTCACAGCAATTCGTAACTATTTTATGTTTTGCCGAATTGGCAGTTTCTTGTACAATCTTATTTGTATGTTTTCATATGATCTGCTTACGCCCCACTGATGGTTAGGTTTAGGGTTGGGGTTAGGGTCGGAACTTCATGCTTACGTTTCTTCTAAAAATCGTACATTTTCAAGTCATACAAATTCATATGAAATCGCCACCTTTTAAAATGGTCATGTTGGTTGATATAAACTGGAAATACTACATCTGTTTCTTGTCATTGTCATGTGACTTACGTCGTCAGTTGTGTTTTTTCACTGCCGTTCACAACTCGTCACGGACCTCATTTCCCATAATCCTCCCTGGCACCTAACCATGTACACTCATCTAGCTCTCATCACCAGCAGACTTTGCAGGCAGTGTTTTGCGCACAAAGGTACCTCACGAAACTGATTTCGGACAGACTCCTGAGGCAGCGTAACAGTTTAATAATCTACAGCAAAATAGAGCGAGCTTTGGTGAGAACAAATATTTAATTACTACAGTAGTAATTTCTGGCTAGAAATTACATCAGAAGTGGAAAATGTTGGTCAAAAATACATTTACACACAAACTGACCACCAACCTCAACTTTCAGACACCATCTTTATTTTTTAGCTCTACTTTCACAGAATGGAACGTACAGGATTGTGGGATATCAAAATCATTGAAGGATACATCTACGCTGTCTTCAAAAATCGATCAGATGAAGGCATCTCAGGAGACAGGAAGCTAACATTGGATTCGGACACGCCTTGATGCCTTCCTACCTTGGATGCATCCTCCGAAGGCAGCATTTTTCAGCTTTTGGACACAGCCATGGCCTGGCCTCATCTAATGCTGCAGACTAGATGCTAATCTGCTTTATTTTTCTGACTACCTTGCTAGCTACTGTAGTTACCTCTTCCAAGCTGATCTCCAGTCATCAAAGTTGTCTTCCAGTCATCCCTTGTCTCAATGTTGTTCCCTCATGTGTGTGTGTGCTCCAATGATTATGTAAGACAAAGACTCAAAGTCAACAATACTAGTCTATCTCATCTGCAAACAACGTCAAGTATCGTCACTTACCTGTGTATGCATTGTGTTTCTGCCATATCTGCAAATAAACTACCCGTTTGAGTTTTACCTCAGTTCTGGTCATTGTGTCCAAGCCTGAGCGTGAAAATGGGAAAACGTGTCCATCAGATGCACTCTTCGGAATCTCAGCGAAAGTGAATCATCCAGGTACTGTTTGTCTAGTGTTCTATGAATGCATTGAATTCAGACATACTACTCTTTTCACATACTGTGTAGTAGGGAAGTATAGGTATATTGTTCCATCCATGGGGCTTAAGATTTTTGCAAAGCAATGTTATAAATTAATTAGAATGTGCATATTTGTATGACTGTATGAGTATTAATCACTGGGAAGTCACTGAGCTGGTTGTGAAAGAAAAATGAGGATATTTAAATTATAATGGACTTCATGTTTCAAGTCTGTTACTACATTCAGTCATGCTTCTCTGCGATTTCGAGCAGGCTTTGGCATCTGTGCTTAGGACTGTCATGCAAGCCGCACACCAGTAAACAATTGTCAGGTTTCAAGGCAGGGGTGGTGATTTTGGATTAGCTTTGGTCTTCTCCTGCGGAATGAGATTTGGTGGATATCCTATATCAGCACTTTTACTTTGAGACACTTTATACAAATGAGTCCAGGATAGATTATATGAATCTCTTCATCACCCAGTTTTCTACCTCAGGAACGGATCTCTTAACTAGACAACAAAAATGAACCGAAAACATTTCCATTAGGAGTTTTTTTTTCTTTGCAGCTGTACTTTTTCATTGGGAGACAATCTCAATAAGGTATATTGATGATTCGGCACATTTTTCCGTGCTGTTTTTACTTCATGGTCTTCCTCCATTATTCATTTGCAGCCCGTTTTTAATCTCCAGTGGGCTGACTCAGAATTCATTTTCCATTTGGAGAGTGTTCCCCCTGTCTGCACTTGTCCGTAGCATTGATTAAGTAGGTCCTTGTGGAGAGGAAATTATGTTTGGATTTTAACACTTTTTACACTGTATTTTTCCTAATCTACCCTGTTTGGGAATTTGAATGAAGTTTCATCTAGCTCAAGTGGGATTACGGTTTGAATTCTGTGATCCCTATGGCTTTTCATAGCAGTCTTCACATTTAAATTAAATCTGCAGGATTTTTTGGTGAATAATCAGAATTTGCGTAAAACTCCAGTATATGGTTACTGAAAATAAAACATCTGAAGATGGAAGATTTTTAAATATTGTTGAAAGAAGTCACCAAGGTTGGATATATTAGTAAAAAATATTAATTTTGAATATTGTTGGTGTTACAGGGCTTGAATTTCGGTGTGGGATTGCACGTATTGCGCATAATTTTACTCATTCCTGTAGATGAGTAACATAAAGCCCATAAAGCCACCTCGCAGCCCTAAATTGAGTTATTTTTCGCTTCTTATTGTGCTTAAACAGTCAAATACACACAACATAATGTCAAAACGCGAGTCTTGGCGAGTATTCACGTAAACACAGTCAGCTTTAAGTGAACGTAAAACGCATGTGTAACAGAATAATGGATCTGTGCATCAGGTCTTAAAGTGACAGCAGCCTAATATACCTTATGCCAAATTATGAGATAATATTAAAAATATCTATATGGCATTTTTCCTCCATGGTATCGATGTCGACATTGTGGCCAGTGGAAATGCTGAGTGGCTAGTAACATTGGAAAACCACTAGCCACAGTGGCTAGTGAGCAAAAAAGTTAGTATCAAGCCCTGATTACTCCAGTCTTCAGTGTCACATGATCATTAGAAATCATTCTAAAATGATGATTTGCTGCTCAAGAAACATTTCTTATTATTATCAATGGTGAAAACAGTTGTGCTGCCTAATTTCTTTGGAAACCAGATTTCAGGATTCTCTGATGAATAGAAATCGAAAGAACAGCATTTATTTTAAATAGATTTTTGGTAACAATGTAAAAGTCTTGCTGAAGAGAAGTATTAGTTTCTTTAAAAAAAAAACAATCTTACTGACCCCTAAGTTTTGGATAGTGTATTGAGACACTGCAGAATGTACTAGACCAATTACTAAAATGGAAGCAATTGAATCTCTACTGACATTTAAAAGCAGTTTCATGCTTATTGGGATGATTGAATTTCATGTGGCACAAAACCAATTCCTTAATTTTGATTTGTTGTTCCAGCTGAGTAAAAAGTTTCTCAGTACACTGTCCATTTTAAATGAACCAACCCATATATTTCTGAACTAATAATTGTCCCCAAGACTGATTATTTTTGCTATAAACAGTAAGTATCGAGACAGCATTTTTCCCTAATACAGTGCTGAAAGATTTTTCTTTCTTCATTCTTCATGGGTACACAGCTGCCTTTTTTAATTTTAATATCACCCAAAAAGTGATTTTTTTACAGGAGATTTCATTATAACTAAATCCCCAAGCACTAGTATCTGGCACAAGGCCTTTTCTATTTCTATTTTTTACATACAGTCAGTTTATTAAACTAAATCCCAGTGCTGAACAGGTGCAACTCAATAACTGACATCACGGTTGGTGCTAAACATGAGATGCGATTCAATGCTGTTGATCAGTTTTCCTGCCTTCTGAGTCTCCATTTGCTATTTATTCAGAGTGAGACTGCATTGTTTTGAAACATATTTGCCGAATTGATAACAGCTGGTATAAGGACTAAATAATCCAAATTCATGTCTCCTTCTATCCTTGAACCTATTCTAGCGTTGCCTTTGTGAGCCTCCCTCAAAGGCACCATGATAGTTTTCAATCAATTAAAGCTGTAGATCAAACACTAAGCAGGGTCTGGCATCGTTTGACTGTGCGTCTTTTGGGAGTGGGTTCAGATAACAGTGTGAATGAAAACCATCTTACCGGGGGGTTGGGCACGGGAATATTTTACCCAGGCTGTTCTATATGACTGCCACACCGACAGACTCTCACAAACTATCCAGGGAAATAAAAGCTGGCTTCACCATAACACAGACCCCAGCAGAAGCATGAACCGACATACGATATTTGGGCCCTTGCATACAAAAACAAACCATGTAATGGTCTTCATGACTTCCATGTGCATATTTGAAACTCTAGTCCCCTGGTCAAGGGGGAGGGCTTCTTCAATTTGCCTGCAATTGTTTATGTGTAAATTGTTTACAGAGTTGTTTCCCATAAAGACAGCCTGATATCCATTCTGAGCTTGCCAGTGGACATTGGAAGAGCCCACATCTGGATAAAACTTCAGAAAAGCACTGAAATCTGATCTTCTTTCAAAGGTAGAGGGCATGGCGAAAGGTCCCTGCTGCCCGCTCTGATTCCTATCAGTTTCAACGTTGCTTCCCCTTTGCACGTAATACCTGTAGTGGAGTCATTAGATGCTAATTTACGCTTGGGTAAATATTACTAGGTCAGTGCGTTCCCTTGGGCCAACAGTTTGCATTAATGAATTATATGTCACCCACTTGGCTGTATGGCCACATCTTGTTCCATTAAGCCCGATATTAATCCACAGAATGGCTACAGCCCAAATGTAAGCCCTTGTCTGTGGTGCCAGAGGCCGATTCAAAGGCGGTGCCAGGGCTCAGAGACAAGTACAATAAATAAAGCCTTGTAAGTGCGTCGTAAAAATCACTTATCCTCATTTTGCGGTGGGCCAAGTTATGCTAGAGGGCAATCAACAAACATTTGGTCAGCAGGAAATTGCTCAAATCTGTATGTAATATTCAGATTAAAGCAAAAATTCCTCCTCCCACATGTTGCTCTCTGATAAGGGTTGTTGTCTTTCCAAGAGGGAAGCACGCTTTGCCTTGTGATTCAATCTGTTAAATCACGAGAAAATCTTAACTGGTTCTCCTGGATGGCCAAAAGATTAATTGGAAAGCAATTTCATTAACTATTGTCTATATATATATATATATACACACACACACAAACAGAGCTAACAGACTTCAGTATAGTTTCTCCACATTAAATTTTATTAGGTAAATGAAAAAATACAGATAAAATGTGTTAAGTAAATGTAATATAGTGTATAAATATATGACTCTGTAAATTAATAATTACAAGGTCTCATGATTATGACGCTTTTCCAGTGCTCCATTGCTGTGCTGATGTGCTGTTTACAAATTACATTACATTACATTGCATAATTTGGCAACTTTTAAAATACATACGGCAGGGGTTTTCAATCTTTGAAATGCCACGAACCCCCAAATATGATCATCCTCATGAAGGGGACTCCAATCCCTAAAATTTAAAAGACAGCTAGCATATATATTTTCATGTATAAAGACCCAATTTATACTATAACAAAAAATAATATTATAAATGTGTAAAATACATTTTTTATTACATCATTACATTACATTATTACTATTTTTGGTGTCCTTGTTACATATGTTACATGTACTTACCATAGTAATAACAGTAAATTATGCATAATTACATGCAACTAACCCTCAGCCAAATTCTAATCCTACCCTAACTTTATAGTAAGTACATGTTGTTAATGAATATTACTCAGTGTAAATATAATTACACTGTAACAATGACACCTTAAAATGAAAAGTAACCATTTTTTTCTGCTCACATAGGCCCACTGTTAGATGTTTTATTTATTTATTTTAATATTTTTTATTTTTATTCATTTTACTTATTTAAATCAACATTTGTATTTTATTCATTTGAATAATTTACTTATTTAAATAAAAAGCATTAATTAATTAATTTTTCTCTAAACATATCCATGGACCCCCAAGCACTCCTGGGGGTCCCTGGACCCTAGTTTCAAAACCCATGCACTAGGATATCAGGCTACTCATCAAGTTTGATAAAATCTTGTGCAAGGTAGACATCTAGTGGTCTTCCGTCAGCGTGAGGTAAAATGAGGTAAATCAGATGATTAAAACCACTCGCTGCTCATTTATATGGATTTAAAAGTATCTAAATGTACATTATTTTTAAAAGAAGTATCGTAGATATCATACATGGGGAAGAAAATTCGCATTACACACGTGGAATAACTGCTTCGCGCAAAACACAACTACATTTCTGATAAGAAACTGAATTACGTAGCAGCAGCAACATGCTTTTCACTACAGTCACAATACTTTTAACGTCGAAGTGACAGGAGTTGCCTTCCCTTACAGGGTTTTAGGGAAACTGCTCCCTTCAGCTCCCGCAGAACAAACAGCACATTCATGAGCAGGAGACAGTCAGTCAGCAGTATAATATCTCTGGAGATTTCACTTCTCTTTCTCTCTGAATGTCACATTTGTTCAAACGCGCCTCATACAATGAGGATTATAATCTGGAGCATCGCGAGCGCTTTCCTGTTCAGCGTCATTTTTACCCAAAGACATCGAAGGTATGTGGAATATATAGCTAACTAAATATCTAGATGCCTGTATAAGGTCAATAAAGCATTTAAATAGAACTGAAGAAATACGCTGAATCCTTTTTGCTTTTTGGTTGGTAACATTGGCTATTAGTTACCATGTTATACAAATTGGACTAGTTTGTACTAACTACTAATTCATTAATTACAATAACAAATCATTGCATATCAAGTTTGCTGTTGTTCATTAATTTTACTTGGTAGGCTACTAATAAAGCACATAATTAATTTGAAGTCTTTATGAGTTTCAAACTAAACTATGTGCTTTCCCATTTGCCCTCATTGTAGACCTGTTTTTACATGTGGCGGGAACTTTACTGGAGACACAGGACTGATTGGGAGTCAGGGGTATCCCGGTGTCTACCCACCCAACAACAAATGTGTGTGGAGAATTACAGTAAGGACAGATGCGTGGGAGATATCCATCTTTAAATGTCTTTTCTGTCAAAAAAAATATTTCCCATGCACCATAAATCTTTCTCTCTCTCTCTCTCTCTCTCTCTCTCTCTCTCTCAAACAAAGAAGCTTCATATAGCAGTAAAAAGTTACCTACTGTCACAATACTAGTGGGTTTTTATCACATAGCTCTTTGGTTGCTATATACAGTGTTGGGAAGTAACTAGTTACATGTAACGTGAAATTTAATTACAAAAAAAATGTAACTGTAATCCATTACAGTTACTGAGAAAAAATGTGTAATTAAATTACAGTTACTTATGAAAATGTTAATGATTACACAGTGAATTACATCTGATATATTTTGTGTAAAAAGCTAGGATACGTTGAATAATATTAATTTATAGCTTTGCCTGTTTTTGATGTGCACGATGCCTCCTGTGATTTAAAGGCTGTTTAGTAAAGCGATACTATTCTGATGCTTTTGATTTGATATCTCTTGTTTGAATTTGCATCGCATCACGTCTGCCAATTACATCAATCCAAATTGCCGCTGAAAGCTTTAGGCTAAAACCTGTCTGAGAGCTGCCATCATGGAGTGAGGTTAGGGTTAAAATGCGTTAGAAATTTAGAAAAGTATTCAAAAAGTAATCAGTTACATTACTTTAATAAAGTAATTGAAATAGTTACACTACTTTCCGAAGTAACCTTCCCAACACTGGCTATATAGTGTTTTGCTAGGCGGTTGTAGAGTGGTCTGGGTGGTTGCTTAGTGTCCCGAGCCTCTATGATATTTTGATCCATATTCTGGGCTTCTTCAATGTAATTCTACAGATTTTTTGTCTGTTTTACTGTTTACCAGGCAAAAATGTCATTATTTTTGCTTAGAAAAGTAACAATATCACTGGCAGCACACTTCAACAAGCCACCCGATTTGAGGTATAATTCATGTCCATAGCACAAAGCCATAGCTGAAGTTGTCTTGTGGTATCTGACGTTACAGCAGATCCTTCAAGTCCTGTAGGTTGTGAGGTGAAGCCACCATGGATCAAACTAGTTGGTCCAGAACATCCCACAAATGCTCAGTTGGATTGAGATCTGGGGAATTTGGAGATCAGGGCAACACCTTGAACTCTTCATCGTGTTCCTCAAACCATTCCTGAACAATGTGTTCAGTGTGGCAGGGTGCATTATCCTGCTGAAAGAGGACACTTCCACCATTACACCATTGTCACCAACTGGTCTGCAGCAATGTTTAGGTAGGTGGCATGTGTCAAATTTACATCCACATGAATAGCCAGACCCAGGGTTTCCCAGCAGAACATTGCCCAGAGCTTCACTCTCCCTCCACCGTCGTCCCACAGTGCATCCTGCTGCCATCACTACCACAGGTTAAATGCCGCACACATACCCAGCCGTCCAGGTGATGTAAAAGAAAACGGGATTCATCGCACCAGGCGACCTTCTTCCACTGATCCAAGGTTTAGTGCCTACTGTAGGCTTTTTCGACAGTAGACAGGGGTCATCAAGGGCACTCTAATTGGTCTGCGGCTACGCTGCCCCATACGCAGCAGAATGCGATGAACTGCACATTCTCCCCATAACCATCATTAAAATTTGTTGTGACTTGTGCCACAGCAGACCTTCTGGTGGCTCGGACCAGACGGGATCAGCTTCATTGCCCTTGTGCATCGATGAGCCTTGGGCGCCCAACACTCCAGTTTGTGGTTTGTCCCTTCTCAGACCACCGCTGGTAAATTCTCACCACTGCTGACCGGGAGCAACCCACAAGCCTTGCCGTTTGAGAGGTTCTCTGACCCAGTCTCCTTGCCTTAACAATTTGGCTCAGAACTGATTGTTTGCTTACCATATAATACCCAGAACTTAATATGTGGCCTTAGGAGATGATCAATGATATTCACTTCACTTGACTGGTCATAATATTTTGGCTCATTTCATTCTATATATTTCAGTGTGTCAACAAAATTTTACTTCATTGTTGAAATGTGCGTAAATGAGCACTTGAGTCGGAACCCTTGATGAATCAAACATCAAATAAAGCAAAATGACAAGGACCAAAAATAGCTAAATAGTCCTCAGATGCCACCTTCATTACAGCAGCATTTTGGAGAAATGTTGTGGAGAAAACTGCTGATTGAATGAACCGCATATATAGCCTACAGGAGTACACCAATTACATACTGAATATAAACGTGATAAAAATGGCTTTTTGTTTTTTTGTCTAAAAGAACTATAATAATGTGACATTAATTGTGATTCTGAATTGATTAATTAGCTAAGTTATTACACCACCACCTGCGTGTGACGTCATTAATGACAGTCCTATATTGTTAAGCCATGGTCATTCAAATAACAGAGGTGCGACCATGTTATTTTGATTTCGGGAAACAGTCAAAACTAGCTTGTTAATTTTTCTTTACATTCTACTATGGTAGTTAAGCAACGAGTTATGCTATTGTATGGGAAATGCACCCCTGATCTCAGAGAAAACGTAACAATTTTACATTTTGTGGAATTGGTGGTGAATTTGATTCATATTGAAAACATACTTTTTTTTTAAGTAAGCACCCTTAACCCCAACCCTAAACGTAACATTAAGCAAATTATATGAATGAGATTTTGGCAAATTCTATACACATTTGTACAATGTAAAATAGTTACAAATTGCCATGGGATTGTGTTAACTCTTCTCATATAACCGTCTTCAGGTCCCTCAGGGAAGGCTTGTCTCCCTTTTGTTCCGGGCTCTGGATCTTGAAAGTGATAGTCTTTGCAGATATGACTTTGTTGATGTATACAATGGCCACATCAATGGGCAGCGTCTCGGCCGCTTCTGTGGTACTGCCAAACCCAGAGCGCTGGTCACCACTGGAAACAAGTTGCAAGTGGTCATGGTGTCAGACGCCAACACAGCTGGGAGTGGTTTCCTTGCTGTATACTCAGCGATTCGCCCAAATGAAAGAGGTAACGAGACTACCAACTTATTACCATCCAAATATAGTAAGTGGCCCTTCCCTGTTATTTAAATTCAGTTCTGTGTTTTGTTTTGCTCATGAGGTTTTTTGAATCCTCTTACACTGTAAATGCGCACCTACATTTCCAGAAATAATTTCAAAATGCAGCACTACAGATCTCAGTATTTCATATAAATCTGCATTGATTCCATGTCATCAGACTAAAATCCAATGATTGTCCATGGCAGGTGACCGGTATTGTGGGGGTCTTTTAGACAAGCCCTCTGGGACGATTAAGACTCCTAACTGGCCAGATAAAGACTACCCAGCAGGAGTAACATGTTCCTGGAATATTGTTGCTCCTCAAGACCAGGTGTTAATTTATTATTTCTGTAATTTTCAGATCATATTACAAGTCATGCATCACTGACAGCACATTGACAGGATGAGTATGAATAAATTTAAATTGCAAAGTAACTTCCCCCTCTCAGATCATTGAGCTGAAGTTTGAGAAGTTTGATGTGGAGAGAGACAGCTACTGCCGCTATGACCATGTGGCTGTGTTTAATGGTGGAGAAATCAATGACTCACGGAAAATCGGCAAGTTCTGCGGAGACAGCCCACCCATGTGAGACCCTCAGTCCATCACACATGCACCAATACACCATTTATCACTCGTTCTTTAAGCAGAGAAACCACCACAGACATTGACTTCCAATATTTAGACTGATATGGATTTTTCAGTGGTTGATGCTACATAATTGCTATTTTAATGGCAAAGTTCTTTTTCATTCTTCACTAAGGGGTAAAAAGATATTCAAAACATCACAATGCCGCTCACGCTGCTAAGAGCGCCATTTAGATGAATATGTAAATGTGTGCTGCATGCTTTACTCTCAATAACGAAATAACAGTGGTGAGAAAGCAGCAGTTAAGAAAGCATCTGATCATAGCAATGTGGATATGTTTGCACCAGCTCTGCAATTTATACATTTAATGCAGCACTTTATACAATAGATTGCTTTAAACTTTAAATGCATGAATGTTTCGCCAATTATTATTACATATTCAGGTTTTTAGCGACCCGGATCTATATCTAACACGGATTGATCTCTACCTGTCACGATAATATAAAACTTTCCTGATATTAGAGTAACAATTACAGAAGAATAAAATAAAGCATATTTTGAACACAAGAAGTACATTGTACTTATTTTTTGATGTAAGTACATAGTAGTTAAGGCCACCGAATATAAAGTGGGGCCAACTGTTACACACCTCGGGTCGTTAGCGACCCTTTTTACAAAAAATGAATGGGAAAACAAGCATTCTTTTATAATTGTATTATTTTTTTCTTGTTATATTGTTTATAATTAATTGATTGAGGAGTACTAAGAAGGTTGATGTCTAACTTTAAAAAAATGAATGAGGAGGAGGGTAGTGAATGACATCCCGGGTCGCTAAAGACCCAAGGTATGTGTTTAAGTGGCTTTACAGTATTAAACATGTATAAAACAGTGTCACTTTCAATATTACAACTTAAATTTGTACAATAAAGCAGCTCTTCAGTGTACATTTACATGTTTTTACTCATGTCTGAATTCGACAGTCTGAACAGAAGAAATGAACCAGAATGAAATGGTAGTTAAAAGGTTTACTAGTCGGAGCAAACTTTTCTGGAAAGTTTGCTTTGGCAAGCTGTTTTGAACTCCCAAAACAAACTCCAAATGAACTTCATTTTAGAACGGATTGTGTTCGAAATGACGGCACAGCAGTTCGCTCTTCGATTTCGCTTGAAGTGTATTGGGGCCTTAATTCTAAATATCTTTGTTTATGCATAGACTTTATTAGGGCAGTATGAAGGTATATACGTGTCTATTGTTATGTCTTAAGTAAACGTAAACAGTTGGTTGAAAAATGTCTTACTACTTATTAAATAAACCTACTTTACCTGAAAAACTATATTGCATTAACCATATCGTTATCGTGAAATAACATTTCTCAGAATGTGAAATATGATATTGGTTATATCACACACCCCTAGACTTTAATACAGAATCTTATTTGTCCTATACATTTAATAAGTCAATGCAATTTCTTCTTTTAGGTACACTCAAAAAACGCTTTCTGATCAATAAAGTGTCTCCACATGGTCGATAAAGCTTTATATTAGAGAGGTATTTTAAAGGATAAATGGTCATTTCAAACATTATTTATTTATTTTGTCTCCTAGGCCAATTTATTCAGATGGCAATCATCTCCTCATCATGTTTCTGTCTGACCTAAGTCTAACTGCGGATGGATTCATCGGCCATTACCGCTTTAAATCGAGGAGTCTCAGCACAGCCAGCACCCCTCTCACCCCTGTGAGCACTATACCACCCACCACACCGCCCATAGGTCAGTCCACAGCCCACTTTCCAGAAGGTTTCATTTCAAATGAAAAATGCAAGTAGCGGCACGGTGTAAAACTGCTGTACATTATGGGAATATACTTGTGTAGGTAATGACATTGGAATGTATTGAAGATTTATTATGTTTGGTTCATATGGAACGCATTAGTTCAGTCACATGGGGAAACTAATGTGCTTCTATTTTGTTACTAAAGTGCTTTAACAGAAATAAATGTATGTGACTTTTGCTGTGTTTTACACTGTATTTTAGTGTATAAGGACATACTCTAGTTGGTCATTATTAAAATGTATCTTTTCACTCTCTATTCCAAAAAGCCCTTACATATTCAGAAGGTCTTTGCAAGCAAAAATGCAAAAGGACTGGAACAATTGAAAGTCATTACTGCTCTAGTAACTTTGGTAAGTGGCTGTTGTTTGATTTAAATGTTTTTGCTTTCTGCAAACTCAAATAATATCAGGAATTCTGGGAATTTCTTTGATATTCTGATTCCAGGCATCAGCGCTCTTTTTCACACATTCAGGACTTTTACAAAGGCATTAAACAAATTTGTCCTGTTTAGTCTAGCAATGTAGTATAGATATGCTCGTATCTAAGTATACTATGTATACAAAAATGTACTAGTAGTATACTTGTATGTGTCCTATATACATTCAAATATGAATATACACTGCCCGGCCAAAAAAAAAAATGTTATCATTATTGCAGTGATTATTATGTTTCTAGCATGTTATATGTTTGGCAACAGTTATTCTAACCCTAATTGATGGAGTGTGCTTTTCATTTCTTAAACACACATGTAGGAAGACACATCATGGTCATATTCCAGGGTGATAATGTCAAGATTTATCAGGCTCAAATTGTGAAAGAATGGTTGGGAGGGAGCTTAAAAAAAAATCCAGACTCCAGACCTTAAATTCATTGAAAGTCTTTGGGATGTGCTGGAGGAGACTTTACAGAGTGCTGGACTCTTGCATTGTCAATACAAAATCTTGACCAAAAATTGATGCACCTCTTGATGGAAGTAACATTACAATATTGATTTCCATCAAGAGGTGCATCAATTTTTGGTCAAGATCTTGTACTACATGGTTGTTTAAGAAATGAAAAGCTGCACACTCCATCAATTAGGGTTAGAAGAACCTACATTTTAATTCACAGAAATAATTCACTATGCTGGTTTTAAAAGTTAACTAAAGCTCCCATTCACCGTCTCTGTTTTAATAGTGCTTATAGATGGAAAATGTGTTCAGGCCGATACTGAGACAGCTCTTTTTTTTTTAATTGCAGTGGCAGTAAAGCTGCTGAGCACAGTAAAAATGACAGCACACATAGCAGAACTATACATACTTTATACATTACCATGCACATGCAATTTTATGCATTTGTTCAAAGAAGAAACCCTGATTCTGTGAATTTAAAGTCTTTTTTCCCCCACACAGTGATTACTGCCACCCTTATCTCAGCAGCCATGAGGGACCACAGTGTCCTCGCCACCTTCTCCCTCATGCACCTTTATAAAGAAGGAAGTTTAGCCATCCAACAGGCTGGGAAGACTATGAGCACCAAAGTCACAATCCTCTGTAAAAAATGCCCTCTGGTCAGAAGAGGCGAGTATCTTTACACCGACCTTGATCTACAAGAACCCTAACCTTAATCATTTTAATTGAAACCAGCACAGCCAGCGCTAGCACCCAGTGAGTCCAGCAGATGTTTATAGTTGATTGAGGTGGATTTTGGAAGGTGATAGTTTGCAAATTTCAAACTCCCCCAAAGTCCTTTGGCTCCATTTGTGGTGTTGAGATATTTCAGGCAGGATATGCCATTTCAGCGTCACGGTGTGTAACTTAAGCTCGCTCAGGAGAGGGTCTCAGTTGGTTTCCTTGAATCATGGACAGCTAGAATAATAATTCTCTTCAACCACATGGATGGTATGTGAATTCATTGTGCCATGCTTTACCTCAGTTCACTTAGTGTCGAAATATTAAGCCACTGCTCGGAAACTCTGAAAAGCAACTGTTTTGTTTTGAGGGAAATTTTTAGAAATGTGCCATAGAAGAATTTGCGTTAAAATATGCAGGAATTGTTTTTGGCAGTTCAGAGGAACGATTTAACATTAATCATTTGCGGTGGAATTTTTATTGTTGAAATGAAAAGCAAGGGAATAAACAAAATATTATTTGCTTTTGCTCACATTATAGTAAAGCAAAGGCACAAGCAAGGTGTGCCTTATATTAACATGGTTGTGTTCTTCAACAGTTAAATTAATAAATAAGTAAGGAGAAAAGGAATGTCCTAAACACCCTTTTGGAATGTACAGTTGCTAGTTCAAAAGATCCTCTGTTACTAATTCAAAAACAGAAACATGTTAGAACTAGCAACAATGGATTGTCCTTATGAAAAGGAAGTTAGCATAATTACTTAGTTCTGGCATGAAACTCTAGATGGCTGATAGGTCTTTAACTCATTTGGTAGCGATCACATCGTTATCTACATAGCACAGTTGATTGGTTGTTGTTGTATTAGCAGTTCTATTCTGCCAAGACCAAATACATTAACATTGCCATATCCATTACAATGCTAATATCTATTACCATACCAATCTTTCCGAGAGTTGTCATGACAGAATTGCACTGAATGTGCACTTAGTGTACTTCATACAGTATCTTAAAAGTATAATATCTTAAGAACTGTACTTGCAGATAATATAATTTTAATGAACTAAAAGGCCACTTAAGTGTACTAAAAGAGAGTGAAAATTTTAACTTTAAAGTACATTTTAAAACATTAAGTTTAATAATCATTTGTCAAAATAAGTACATTTATTTTGATGTGTTGAATCATTAAATCACGTTAAGCACTTGATTAAAAGATTAATGGTAGTGTGTTATTTGAGATAATATTAAAAGTTAATATATTTTAAATGTACTAAATTGCAACTTCATCAGTACAAATATGTAATTACAAATATATTTAAATATATGAAATACAAGTTTCAATAAAATGACATTAAAGTATATGCCTATATTTTAGTTTACCATAAATGCTTGTCGGTACATTTGACAGCAGCAAATTCTGATTTATCTGTGTTTTAATTTGCCTCTGGTCATAGAGCTTTTTAGATGGATGCTGAGGCTTTTTAGGTCAGGTAGAATCTGCGATCTCTGACCTAGTTTGTTTGCTGGCTTCCATGGCTACAATATGCTGTGTTTTCCGCCAAACAGCAACCCAGTGTATCGAAATACTATTGGGTAAATTGGCAGTGGGCGGGATCACACAGTTCAAAACAAAAACAGACATTCTGACACAGAACGCACATTTCAAAGTAGAATAACTGGCTTTATCATTGTTTTTCAGAGAAGCGAGTATTTGAACTTAGCATAGTTCCTAAATGTGAATAAAAGCCTAAATTAAATCTGTTCATCACATAAGCGTCTCTTCAGAAAAATTTTAACTAAACCGCTCAATTCATATGGATTAGTTTTACGATCTCTTTATGAGCTTTTTGACACGTTAAAGTGTTAGCTACGTAGCTGTCAATGGAGGGACAGAAAGCTCTCAGATTTCATTAAAAATATCTTCATTTGTCTTCCGGAGATCAACGAAAGTCTTACGGGTTTGAAACGACATGAGGGTGAGTAATTAATTACAGGATTTTCATTTTTGGGTGAACTATCCCTTTAACACCTGCCAATCCGCCAAACGCGGGTGGATATCAGTAGCGGCGTGTAACACAGTCACTCCTACTAGCCACTTTGGTGGGTTGAATTTTATATATAATATATACATTTTTCAATTGTAGTATTTTAAAAAGACATCTGAAATAATAAACTAAGTGCAATGTAGTGTTGTCAAAAATATAGATTTTTCAATACATATCGATACTAAAGTATCTGAAACGCTTCAAATTCTCATTTACCTCAGTAGCTCCTCAATGAAGAACACGAGATCCAGGGGGCGGAGTCGGATCCAGATCCAGTGGGTGGACTTGGGGTAGGTTTAGTGTTGGGGTAGGTGTAGGTGTAGTCTCAGCCTCAGACGTCACGCCCACGGACCGTTGGCTGAACGTCTGATGCATATGGCATACTTAACTGGAAACACTTCAAGATTTTTTAAGTCGTCATCTGGTTGTTTGAATTCTACAGGATGTCTGGGGAAATTAACGGTCTGCCTGGAAACAAATGCCGTGACGCCAAACTCCCTTGTGGAAGAAGAAAGCTGTCGTGTTTACAACTGTGACAATGAGCACTTATTAGGATCAACTAAACACTGGATTTTCAAAAGTATGTGAAGTTCGCGGCTCCATTGTTGCAGTAATATAGCAAAGTATATAAAGTGGGAGGAGCTGGATCTGGATCCAACCCCGCCCCCTGGATCTCGTGTTCTGCAATGAGGACCATCTAATTTCCCGCAGAATAGATACACGCGAGTTAACACACAAACGTGCCTCTCCTATTGAATATTGTTGCTGTTACAAAGCTTGAATTTCGGCGTGGGATTGCACGTATTACGCATAATTTTACTAATTCCCACAGATTTTGTGCTCACATCCAAAGTGTGCGCACATAAAGCCGCCTCTCAGTACTAAACTGAGTTGAGCTGTTTTTCACTGCTTATTGCACTTAAACACAAAATAATGTCAAAATGCCGGTCTTGGTGAGTATTCACGTAAACACAGTCAGTTATGTTTTAAGTGAACGTAAACAGTTGATAAAGAAAACGCATGTGTAACAGTATAATGGATCCATGCGTCAGGTCTTAACACTAGAACTACCGGAATTCTATAACTACTAGAATGGCCATAGTGGTCATTCTGACCGTTCGTACTAGACTGCACCGAATGTCATTTTTGTCATGTCATATTTACCTTCGAAGCTTCTATTGAGGTTTTAGAATTAAGCTATGTCTGTCATCATATTTTATGACGGCATCACTGTAAAAAGTGTCAAAATCCTCAAACAAAATCTTCAATTTGAAAAAAAATTAACAACATGGATTAAATGGAGCATATTATAGCAAATATGGAGCAATTATATTAATATATAATTGTGTAAGAGCTACTAGATCGCGCCCAAAGGTGTGTGGCCTCGCTTTGTGGCCTCGCTTTGTGTGTGGCAAGCGGGAGAGCAAAGTTTTTCACCGCAGTGAAAATGTTGTTTTTTAAAAGTCTAAATGCCAACAAATATGGATTAAAGAAGAATATTTCGTTAGATAAAAACATATTGTGAATTATGGAAATTATTAGATCTATGATCCTGTTTGGATCTCACAAATCGGAAACAATCCTATGCAGCCACCAGCATCATTAAGGCTCTGAAACAAGACTAAAACCTCTGCGCCAGACAATCTCTTTCTTGCTGACATTTCAAAGGTAAAGCTACGTTTTAGCTTAGCAATAGCATATAAAAACAACTAGAAAGTTGCTATGCATTAGTGACGCGCATCTTCACTGGTGGGGAAAACTAGCAAACACTGAAATAATGTGCGACGTAGCCGTTTGTAATGCGTACGGTCAATTTGACCGTTACAGCCATTCTAGGTAGAAATACTCAGAACTCTTTTGTCTTTTGTAATTTTAATAAAATAACAATATTAGAACAAAATATACACACATTTAGGAAAAGTCAGGGTACTATAGCCATATGGGTTTAATTTCAACAAACTTATTACATTGCAAAATTTAAAAACAGTCAAAATGACTCAAAATGTTCTAGTGTTAAAGTGACAGCAGCCTAATATACCTGCTGCCAAATTATGAGATAATATTAATAATATCTATATGGCAGTTTTTCCCTATGGTACTGATGTCAAAATTGTGGCCAGTCAAAAAATGCTGGGTGGCTAGTAACTTTGGAAAACCACTAGCCACAGTGGCCGGTGAGCAAAAAAGTTAATGTCAAGCCCTGATTATATTATTTGTTTTGTTTTTTCAGGTCTTAACTACATTGTCATGGGACAGACAGATGAACAGGGACAGGGTATTGTTTCCCCTCATAACTTTGTGATGGCCTTTAAAACCAAGAAGCCATGGGATCTGGGAGTGCTGAAGAATATTCGCTGTTAATGTGCACAGGGCTCCTCCTCCAAGTCTGGATTTCTATGACCTATAATTCAGTGGTTCCCAATATATTAATAATATATTAATATAATTCATTAATTTTATTATTGATACGTTAAATAATAAAAGATAAATTATATAAATTAAAAAAATAAATTACAACAAAGAACCACCTCTCTCGTACGTATTCTATGATTGTTTTGGATTCGGAGCAACCCAAGGCGTTTCTAATCGCTGTGTGATACAGACTGAAAGGCGGCTCAAAACACACCGCTTAATGAACACAGGATACAAAAACTACGCAAATTTCAGTTGGATAAAGAAAACCAGTGTCGCTAAAAAGTTTTGATGGATGGTGGTTGTAATGAAGATAAAGACGATTGCAATGACATGGCACGCGCGTGTCTGTTGTAATTGATGCGCAAACAAACCGTGTATGTGCGTTCTCGGCTCACTGAATAAAGTTTTGTTTGGATGACGATTGTAATGAAGGTAAAGACGATTACAGTGACGTGCAGGAGTCATACATAAGTCACGCGCGAGTACGTTATTATTGATGCCCAAACAAGCTCACTGATCGCTATAACATCATATTTCTGCATGAACGCAGTTCAATATATTCACGTAGTTGTCAAAATGAATGTACTGTGAGTGTTTTATAACGGATGCTCGCCGAAGAAGCGTGTTTTGGAGAAGTTTGTGAGTATCAGTGGTGTTTATGTAGGCTACACACGGGCATCAGCTCCAAACATAGACACGATTGCTTGTTCTGACAGAGGAACTGTTCACTGATGACATCGACCCACCTTCAGATGGCTAAGTTTCCACACATTCAGAATTATTTTATTTTTCATTTGTATTTTAGTGTGTTTATTAATTACGAATGGATCCGTAGTTATATGCGGTGCTTTGGCATCTCCCTGTGGTCTTTTTGGTATGGCAGGTTGACTTGTGCTTATTTGTACTTATTGTACTGTATAACTGAGCAGAGTAAAAGTACTTTAAAGTTGTAACGAATGTCTGTAAAGTATGTTTGCAAAAAAGAACATTGAAGGGTAATATAGCTTGAATTTCTTTAGTTTAAAAAAAAATAATAACATGGAGTTAAAAAGTAATAACACTAGAATACATGTTCACAAACGTTTTTGTGAATAAAAAAGGCAAGGGTTGGTTGGGGGGCCTTCGAATAAAAAAGGTTGGGAACCACTGACCTATATGATTCACTTGATGTAAGTGCATTTAATAACATTCATACTTGAAGGACTGCTCTGACTTTTTCACATTCCTGTAGCACATTTACCCCAATAGAACATTTGAAAAACCTTTAAAAATTGTTTGTCTTTTTTTCTTTTAAAGGAACATACTTGACTTTGAAAGACTTAAATATTATATATATATATATATATATATATATATATATATATATATATATATAATTAAATAGGCTTAAATAAACACCCTCAAAATAAAAAAATAATAATAATTATAGTAAAAAGCACTTAGGACTGAAGATCTGAACTGTTGCAGAACACAGTGGAAAAATGAAGGCACTCACTACAACAAACTCTGTCATTTGCAGTAGCTGGGGGGTGGTGACATTTATGAGAGCTGTGGACATGTTGGCCTTTGAATCTGACATTTATCTAATCTATCTAGTGTTGTAATGAGTGAACGAAGATTGAAGATGACAAAATGAAATGTTGTCAAAAGGAAGTGCACTGTAAAATTGGTATTATGTCACATGAGGTTACTACAGTGTGATTCCTGCTATGCATTATTTGAACTCTGCAAAATACTATCATGCTCTTGTCCAGCTCAGAAACGTATTATAACTTGATTATTCAAACAATGGCAAATAAAATGAAAATAGAATGAAAATGAAAAGCTTCGCATGTATGAGGGAGTCATCTTAATTTGGATTATTTTTAATCAGTTTTTGAAATTTCTGGCCCCAATTCACCCCATGTTTACCTAATTGTGATATCAACCACAATTTAGGAAAACTACTGTATTTTGTAAATGTATTATACAGTATAATATTTTATTATTATATTATGTCACAGGGACATGAAAATGTGCTGCATAGTAGAAATTATGTGTATCAGAATACTGAGCTTTGAGATTTGCTTCTCAAAGACAGCAGATCATTTTTTGACTTCCCTTTTAGTGAAAAAGAAGTACACTTTAGCACACTTCTAGAAAGAGTACTTATGGAAATAAAATACTTAAGTATGAACTGAATATAATGTTTTCAGACACTTAATTGCATGTTACTTACAGTTAAATGAAAATATTTGAACTTAAGAGTGTTTTTGAGTAGGACTTAAGTACATCTTGATGTGTAATTTCATAATTACATATTACTGTCTTTGAAATATGGTTAAAGTGTACTGCTAAATGTATTGACAAACATTTATGGTAAACTAAAACGTAATTTAATGACATTTTATTGAAACACGTATGTCATATATTTAAATATATTTGTAATTACACGTTTGTAATGGTGAAGTTGCAATTTAGTACATTTAAAATATATCATAACTTTCAATAAAATATCAAATATAAAACACACTACAGTTAAATTATAATTAAATACTTTACATGTGCTTTAGTATGTTAGTCAACACATCAAAACAAGTGTACAATGCACTTTAAAGTAAAACCTTTTTAAAACGTGCACTTTGTAATAATGTCAAATTGACATTATTACAAAGTGCACATTTTAAAAAGTGTACTTAAAGGGATAGTTCACCCAAAAATGAAAATTACCCCATGATTTACTCACCCTCAAGCCAACCTAGGTGTATATAACTTTCTTTTTCAGACGAACACAGTCAGAGTTATTTTAAAAAAATATCATTGCTCTTCCAAGCTTTATAATGGCAGTGAATGGGGGACTAGATTTTGAAGGCCAAAAAAGTGCATCCATCCATCATAAAAGTAATCCATAAGGGGGTTAATAAAGGCCTTCTGAAGCAAAGCGATGTGTTTGTGTAAGAAAAATATCCATATTTAAAACTTTCTAAACTAAAATAACTAGCTTCCGACAGACGGCGAAAGAGTAACCCTTGACCTGATGCATGACGAATTGATGAACGCTGAAGCATAGAGGATAGAGCAAAACAAAACACCGGTCATGAATTAGAAATATAAAACGAGAATTTTTAAAGAGAAATGTCGGAGGATTTCAATATAAGAGAAGAGGAGCTTGAGTTTGTTGCCCAGCCCTATTTGTTTGAACCGCGAGAGGTGTCAAAGCTTACGCTACTCCTACATCGCGTCAAGGGTTACTCTTTTGGCATAAGGCAACTTGCGTAGGCCGTCTGCTGGAAGCTAGTTATTTTAAGTGTATAAAGTTTTAAATATGGATATTTTACATACAAAATCGCATCACTTCACTTCAGAAGGCATTTATTTAACCCCTGCAGCCGTGTGGAATACTTTTATGATGGATGGATGCACTTTTGTGGACTTCAAAATCTCGTCAAAGCTTGGAAGAGCCAGGATATTTTTTAATATAACTCCAATTGTGTTCGTCTGAAATAAGAAAGTCATATACACCTAGGATGGCTTGAGGGTGGGTAAATCATGGGATCATTTTCATTTTTGGGTGAACTTTCCCTTTAAGTGTGTTAAAAAACAGTCATGAAAGTGTACTCTCGTTATAGCCTTTAATTTCAGTAGTATTTATCTGCAAAACACAGTTTTTAAAAAAAAAAAAAAAATACTTTTAAGATTAAGAGTACACCACAAGTGCACATTCAGTACAATTAAGCACACTTTGTTTTCACAAGGGTTTAGCATTTGAATTGCATATTACAGTTTTTCTCCATTGGTTTGGCTCATTTCTTGAAACAGAAATTACATTCTCAAAACAACATGGACAAACCTCCAAACCACTTGGCAATTGTTCACAACAGAATTGAATTTCTCATTCATTTCATCAAATTGCAAATGTCTAAGTACATGTCTCAATGTCTCAGTACATCTTTGCAAATGATTAAGTACAGGTAGCCTACATTTAGCACAATTTCCAAGTGAATAGATCTTGTTGATCTAAACTGATTGTTGATTCTCAGTCTAATGGTTGTTCACTCCAAAACGTGTCAGCGTCATTTCATTGTATAAGTCATCACATGCACAATAGTCTGTTCAATTGTCAAAATTAGTCAAGAACATAATACCATGAATACCATATATGAATCCCTTGGAACATTTGATCAATTTATTACAGCAATTGACAGTCAGGTGAAACTACAACTTGACTAACGAAGGAGGAGTTTCACACATCTCAGATGACCAATCAAACAGTATGTTTAGTTATGCTGTCCATGACTGTGAATGCTGCCAAACATGTATGTAAAGAGCTTGACCATGCAGGACCAGTACAATTTCTGAACATGGCGGCACCTGGCCAAGTAAATGAACAAGGGCAACTGCCTGCTCGAGGAAGAGGAATAGGAAGAAGAAGAGGAGGAGGAGTAAGGGTGCGTGGTGGTGGAATAGGGGGAAGAGGCCGAGGAGCACGAAGACACGGATGAAATTCGGGCCACAATTATAGACCATGTCATCAACCATGGCCTCACAATGGCGGAGGCAGGTCGCCGAGTGCAGCCTAGAGAGAGGGGAAGGGGGTAGAGAGGGGTAGAGAGGGGAAGAGAGGGGAAGGGGGGATGAGAGGGGAAGAGAGGGGGAGAGGAGAAGGGAGGGGTAGAGGGGAAGGGGGGTAGAGAGGGGAAGGGGGGATGAGAGGGGAGGAGAGGCGAAGGGGGGTAAAGAGGCGAAGGGGGGTAAAGAGGGGAAGAGGGGTAGAGAGGGGTAGAGAGGGGAAGAGAGGGGAAGAGAGGGGAAGGGGGGATGAGAGGGGAGGAGAGGGGAAGGGGGGTAAAGAGGGGAAGGGGGTAGAGAGGGGAAGGGGATAGAGAGGGGTAGAGAGGGGAAGAGAGGGGAAGAGGGGATGAGAGGGGAAGAGAGGGGGAGAGGGGAAGGGAGGGGGAGAGGGGAAGGGGGGTAGAGAGGGGAAGGGGGGATGAGAGGGGAGGAGAGGGGAAGGGGGGTAAAGAGGGGAAGGGGGTAGAGAGGGGAAGAGGGGGGTAGGAAGAGGTAGACCTGGAGTAGGATGTGGCCAAAGAAGACGGGGACCAAATTTATCATATGCGATTCGGGCAACCATGGTACCCATGGGTACTACTGAGTACCCATGGGTTGACATTGAGAGAGGCTGGACAGAGACTTCAGCCCAACCTCAGCAGATATAAAAAACAAACCTTTGAAAATGAATGAATGAATCAAATGATTTTACAATGTGGAGAGAAATAAATATTTTCATCAATATGCAGTACTGGTCTTGTGTGTACTCTTTGGTCAATATATTCATATACTTTAACAATATCTCTGAAAAAAATTAAACCCAGATTATATCATTAGAAAAGTAGAAATGTTACAAGTGTTTAAGATTGAGAACAGCAGTGTGTAAATGAATCAAACAGAATCAGATTGTATGAACCATGTGTGTGCCATATGGTGTCAAAATTGGGTTTTGTTAAATTATTGTAAAATTTTGAAAGAAGTGTTTCATTTTGCAAAAGATCTGGGGTGTTCTGCTACTTGTGTGTGTGGATGTGTGAATTGTGTGTAGTGTTTTGACAAAACGAGCCTTGTTTTTAAAATTGTGCTTAAGCAATCGTAAAAAACTGTAATCCTTATTTTGAAGAATATAACATACAATAAGAAAAAGGGTCAAAGAGCTGCAATTAGTGCCTCCCATGTAAATCTATCTAATACTGTGGGTTTTACTGTAACATTTCAGTAACATTTCAACATTACTGTAACAAGCCTAGTCATTGATGATTTTCCCTCTCCCCTTTCTGTCAAATACCCCCTGTAGTACCTCTGCATAGGGGTACATATACCCCAGGTTTGGAACCACTGGAGTAGTGGCCAGTAGTATATTGAACTTGAGAACATAGAATATTCCTATGTAATTGTCTGTAACTGTAGTGTATGACTCTTCTGTATGACTGATTTGATGTTTTCTTTTTTTACGCTATTGTAGAGAATAATGGCATTGGCAGGAAACGAGACCCCTCACATCCTCGTGTTTGTGGATGAAGCCGGCTTCAACCTAGCCAAGGGCCGAAGACGTGGCCATAATATTATTGGCCACCGGGCCACGGTGGATGTCCCAGGCCAGCGAGGGGGCAATATAACCATGTGTGCTGCCATATCTGAGAATGGTGTGGCCACTCTTGGCCCATACAATACACAGAAGCTCCTCATCTTCTTGGACTGCCTTCATTTTGATTTGATCCCTGAAAATGAGAGAGGTCTCGTAGGGCCTCACCTACCACAATATGTCATTGTATGGGACAATGTGAATTTCCACCGTGGCCCGCTCATCAGGGCCTGGTTCACTGCTCATCCAAGGATGGTCATGGTGTTCCTACCACCTTACTCTCCTCAGTCCTATTGAGGAATTTTTCTCTGCTTGGAGGTGGAGAGTGTATGAGCATCGGGCTCAAGATCAGAGGTCCCTGCTCCATGCAATGGACGCTGCGTGTGAGGATATTACAGGAGATCAGTGTAGGGGATGGTTGCGACATGCACGCCGTTTCTTCCCTCGTTGCATCGCAAGAGAGAATATACGCTGTGATGTGGACGAGAATCTGTGGCCAGACGGACAGCAGCGTGTGGATGGCCAGGAGGGTGAGGACGGTGGCCAGGAGAGGGAGGGTGAGGACAGCGACCAGTGAAGAACTGTTAGTTGTGAAACTCCAGCTTTATTTACAGCACTGTAGGCTGCATATCATTTTCATTGTTTTTTGTTTGTGTGTTTATATTACAGTATATTATGCTGTATACATTTTCTTTTTATTCTGATGTATGGAAGTTACTTTATGTGTGTGAATGATAATGGTTACAATTTCCTTGGCAGTATGAGTGCAATGTGTGATGTCAAACCTTGGAGGCTACTCTTACCCTAAAATCCTATTTTTTTTTTTTTTTTTCAGTTTTATACACAATTGTATTCTGTTAGCTAGACAAAAAACAGTACAGTAACCATTGTCAATGAAGGACTGGGCTAAGACTGAAAGGTGGACATGAGGGATATTTCAATGGTCCTCTGCCATAGTGACAAAACATCTTGACTTGCAGTGCTTACACAATCCCAAAGGGACGAAGCATTTTGGGGGCACTGACTGTTTAAATGAGTAGGAAATTTAGTTTTGACACATGAGTGAACTGTTTTGGGAGAGGTAAGAGCTTTTGCAGGTGAACCATGGTGTTGTGCCGAACCATCCACGTTATTTTGGCAAAAGCACCAAGAGTGTTGAGAACGTCCGGTCTGTTTCATGAAATGAGCCAAAGCAATTGAGAAGGATCTTTGCCACTGACTCTTTATATGGGAAAGGAATTTAGTTTTGAAGCATGAGTGAACAGTTTTGGGAGAGATATTAGCTTTTGCAAGTGAGCTATAGTGTTGTGCTGAACTGTAAGACTGTTTTGCCAAATGATCTTAGAATTTTGTGAATGTAATTTCTGTTTCAAGAAATGAGCCAAACCAATGGAGAAAAACTGTAATGCTGGAAATGGGCAGCAATATTGATATTTTCCCAAACTAAAATACTGAAATCTGTACAGTAACATAATGCAGTACAGAGAATGAGACATATTGTTAAATGAATCCACTGAGCCCAGAGGGGGAACTGAATATTTTCCTGGGTGAAACCGAGCGTAGCTCTACGTGATGGTACAATTGTCAAAGGGGAACGCTCCGCTCAGCTGAAATTATCCCAGAAACTCAAAGACATCTGGAATTTCACAATGACATTGAGAGAAACTCCCTCTACAAGTGAGCTGGACTCGTTCGACAATGGCATGACATGTGATAACTGTAAATAGGAAGCAGAGCCCAGGAAAGTGTTTGCAATTCTGGCCACTCTTAAATGATGTGTATGCTGGTTTAATAATTTTTTCTGCCAATTGTAGCATTTTTCTGCTTTCGACTCATATTCACTGTAAAATATCCTCTTCTGGATTACAGTGCGCTTCCTTGGATGAGCAAATATTTAGACTGACATCCAAAATGTCGGATTATAAGCCAGAACAGGCTGCCAGCTGCATCTAAGCCTGATTAAATAACAAACTGAATGAATGTGCAGATCTACATGGCTCAAATATTTCTTGTGAGCGCCTTTATTTACGTAATGTAAAAATATCCAGCTATTTACAATCTGGCTCCAACTGAAGGAATCGTTTTAATGAGTCAATGAAGAAATAAAGGATTCGCGATTGTTAAGAAAATAACATTATCTTTGAATAATCTTGCATCTACATTTAGCAGAAATGAAATGATTAGTGAAGTATTTCGGTGCAATTAACAGGAGGTAAATTCATGCGGAAATATTCATAAAAATAACAAGAATTGCATTAAAGTGTTGGTGCGTAAGGCAAAAGGGAAGTCAGGGGAAGAAAAAGTGCAACGTGATGGTTGTGCTTTCTGACAACGTCCTTAAGAAAGGTCAGCCATCGACTTTCTTCAAGCTCCTTCCCATAAGGCATGCAAACACCGTCATCACCATCTTGGGTTTGACCTCCACAAGGTCATCGGGCAGGGCGTACACCTTGACGCCGATTTTTCGCGCCACCGAGATTGCGTATCTGTGAGTGGGAAACAGAGATACGGAGAAGGTTGCTGGTGGTGAGACAACAGGCAATTTGGCGTCAGATGCGTATCAGGGTAATTTATGAGGAGCCGCGGGTGGAACTTACTTTGCATTGTTTAGCTTGTCCTCTGGCGTCATTTCTCCGCTCTTTACCATCTCGTATTTAATGACTTTGGGCACGATGGTGTCGATCAGATCAATCACTGGCAGGCTAGTGCTGATTGATTTGTCCTGAAACAATACATCATATACAATTCAATTTCATTTAAACTTAGACATGTTTGATATTATTTGAATCCCAATATGAGATCATTCACTTCATGGTACAGTAGGAAAGCAATACTGGTAACACATTGTGTCGAATGGCATTCACCTTGAAGCTGTTAATATACGAGTCTTTATGGCCTTGTTTCAAGGTGTTGTTCACCCAGTTGATAATAATTTGGTCAGTGACTATTTCCCCTTCACCGATGTCAGACAGAACCTTCAGTGTGTATCTGCAAGAGTTGTTTGTAAGAAAGACAATTAATATGTTTCACATTTTTAACAAAAATAGAAAAAAAGCCATAACCATCCCCATATGGCAAACATTTATTTGATTGATTGATTGATTGATCGATCTATTGAATATACAAACGTTTGAAGTCGGTAAGATTTTTTTATAAAAAAAATTAATACTTTTATTCAGTAAGGATGCATTTTTCAGTAAAGACTTTCAAATAAATGCTGTTCTTTGGAACTTTCTATTCATCAAATAATCCTGAAAAGCTGTTTTCAATATTGATGATAAAAATAAATGTTTCTTGAGCATCAGATCATAATATTAGAATGATTTCTGAAAGATCATGTGACACTGAAGACATCACAGGAATAAATTACATTTTAAAATATATTCAAAAAGAAAACAGTTATTTTAAATTGTAATAATATTTCACAATATTACTGTATTTTTAATTAAATAAATGCAGCCTTATTTTTAAAAACATCCAACCAAACTGTATTTTATGACTGAACATGTATGTTGCAATATATGTTTACAACACACATTTTGCATATCTGTAATATGTTAAAAAAAATTTTTTTGCTATATGGGTCGAGTCAAATTCTTTCAACCCAATCTCATGAGAACTATAAGTTTGCGATTTTCTTATGAATACATACGATTTGATTTGTAAGAAAAATTAGCATTGTTTAGAAAAAAAAACTAGCATGTATGTATTAGATTGTGCAAATTAATTAGTGCTGTCAAAATTAACGCGTTAACGCACACAATACATTTTTTTCAGTTTTCCGTCATCCTTTGGCTAGCGTTACATTATATGATCACGTTCTTATTAATGCAAATGCTTTTAAACCATTCTAGCGCTATAAGGCGCAAAAGAGAATGCAGTGCAGTACTGGCACGCGTCTGTGAATCTCGTGCGCACAGAAAGCTGCTTCAGAAAGCGCTTGAACGGACAAAAACACAAAGTCACAATGCCTGTTTTGTCGAGTATCTTCGCAAGCACATTCTTAAATTAGTTAAATGAAGTCTTAAATGAACGTAAAAAGTTGTGAGGAAAATGTGTCAGATCCGCATCATGTGCAGCAGCTCTTAAAGTGACAGCAGCCTATTAAACCTGCTGCTGTCTGTCATTAAGGATAATCAAAGAACAAAAGCAAACGAGAAAATCAATCACTGCTCTTGACTGAATAACTTTTGTAGCTTTAATAAGGATTAATCTATATTTCATTTATAATTTATGCAGTGAAGACTGTGAAGTGTTTGATAACGTTATTCAATTTATGTTTATATCCTACTTGTTAGATCTACCTGAAAATCTTAAAGCACTGTTTACTAGGTTTAGGATGTGTCAAAAACAACGAAAACAATAACTTTTTGTGCATTTTGACAGGGCAAGTAAAAATCTGAACCAGTCTGACTGGGCCAATAAAAAAATTGAGCCCTGATGATGAAGGCACCAAATGTGACATTTATTATAAAGGGTTTATGTGAAGATCGTATTAAGTTCACTTAAATTAAAAGTTGTTATATTTTTTAAAGCCTAATAAATGTTAAAAATTGATAGCTGTAATGCCTATAATTAATGGCTAAAATTGAGAAAAAATCAATTTCATAGAGACATCAGGTATCAGTGATAATGGCTTTTTTTCATAAAAAGATGCAATATTTAAAATATAGGCTACTGTCTTTGGGCCCTATCGTACACCCGGTGCAATGTGACGCCAGGTGCGACGCAAGTGTTTTTTGCTAGTTTCAGCCCGACGCAGTTATCATTTTTACGTCCAGCGCTACGTTGTTTAAATAGAAAATGCACTCGTGCCCATCTGTTCGCCCATGGGCGTGCTGGTCTGAAAACGAGGTGTGTTCAGGTGCATTGTTGACATGTTGCTATTTTGAGGCAACTGACCAACAAAAACCTGGTCTAAAGTCAATGGCGCAGTATTCTTTGTGTTATTTAAAGGGCGCGTTAGTAAAATGCGCCTATAGGTGGGTCCAAAACACGAGTACACCCTGCTTATTACACACACAGGGACGCACAACAGCACACAAACATTTTTAAATATTAAAAATAAAAGGATTCCTCTCTGGAGAAGCGTTCAGTCTTTTCGCTCGCAAATTCCGCCATGTAAATAGCAAATCCGCCATGGTGCAAGCGCAACTGGCTTTTAAAGGGAATGGGAGATGAGACTCTGATTGGTTTATTGTACGTTACGCCCAAAACACACCCATGACTCATTAAGAGACTAGGTATAACCCTTTTGGACCATGCGCCGACCATTTTTTCCGTCGTTAAACTAGCAAAAGTGGATTCAGACACGCCCTAAGTGCACTTGCGCCATGCGCTCAAATCGTTAAAATAGGGCCCTTTATGTTGTTTCTACATTAAATTCGCACTAAAATCAGCACTATCAGCACTAAAATTAATACAGATTTTCCATAAAATCACCAACATGTAAAATAGTTAGAATTGCCATGACAGCATGTTGAAAGCTTTATTGTATAGATAAAGTACCTTCTCATTAGTTGCCAGACGAGTGCCAGGGTGTGCATGGCGCTTCCCTCATTGATATTCTCACCACCGATTCCTACTAAGGAAAACTTTGCTTCCTTTTTGCCCAGTGCGACTGCATAATTACAATTCTCAAGCTACAAAACAAACATATGTCAGCCAAGTTAACATGACATGTATAATTTAACCCCGACGACAGCAGTACGCATACATAAATAGCATTTTTGATGAATAAAGTGCATTTTGAATTCTAAATTGAGCTAGCTAGTACCCTGAGGCAGCTGTGGAAATCATTTCAGCAGGGACAGAAATTCTACATGTAGCCGTGTTTAATATGCTCTCAGAAACAAACATACTAATGTGATGTGAAACAAATGTGACTCGAAGGTGATCCAGTTCTTTTATCTCAGCTATTAGCTCCTTGTACTCGTAAGCTATTGAAACTCAAAGCTGAACTTGTACAAACCTTCTTCATGTTGGAGCCCAGTATTGGATAGGGAGGTTTATTGACTTTAGTCCAGTCGACAGGCACCTGGATTCTCTCATATAACTGAAGAATGATGTGGCCATCATGCAGATCACTGGAGAAGAAGATGTTAATGAGGAACTTCACTCTTATAACTTGGTTATAATGTTTTATGTTGTACAATGAATCAATATAAATTGTGTTTAAATGTACAGACCACCTCTGATTTTTCAGCACATTTCTCCAAAGCACAACAACAAAAAAGCAAAAAGCAACATGTCAGAGCTGTGGCCTTGCGGTTGAACCTGTGCTATCTATCTATCTATCTATCTATCTATCTATCTATCTATCTATCTATCTATCTATCTATCTATCTGTCTGTCTGTCTGTCTGTCTGTCTGTCTGTCTGTCTGTCTGTCTGTCTGTCTGTCTGTCTGTCTGTCTGTCTATCTATCTATCTATCTATCTATCTATCTATCTATCTATCTATCTATCTATCTATCCTTAGCCAGCACCACTAATATGACGATATTTTCCATATAGTATTATCATATTACAGTGTTTTTAAATTAAAAAATGCTATACATTTTAAAAATAATGATGTTATACGTTTAAAAATAAGTAAACAAACAAACAAATGAATGAATAAATACATGCATACATATTTTTGCTTGTTTGTTTAAATTATTTTGCCATTTCTCCATCTCACAACCCTGCAGTTCAACCATGAACCCAGAGTGATTCATTATGGGTTATATTGTTTTTAGCTTTTGATTTTACTGTAAGCTAAACAAATGTCACCTGTACAAGTGATTGACATGTGGAGAAACTCCCAGAGAATTCATCCAGTTTCTGAATGTCCTGTCCTCTCTTGTTTCCCCTGTCGAAAGAGAGAGGGATCTTTTATAAGTCAAAGACACACCACTGTCTTACGTCTGCTGTTTATTTTGAGGATCATTATGTACTTTAGATGCAGTTTATTTTTGAATACTATTTTAATTGGATGTCCATGTTTATGTTGACCTCACATTATAAGCCCACCAAAAAACTGTCCACCCATTGAGAATTAAATTGGCAATGCTGTCCCTTTAGGACTTCTATATATACGCTGAATAGGTTGATAGATTGACATTGATTTAGAAATGTGGGTGGTCATATGTTAATCATTGTGGTGTCATAACTATAACGATTTCCTAAGCTGGTTTGCAGTTAAATTTTCATAAATTACCTAAGTGGACTAGGGAGGAAGCTTTATGCTGTGAATGTTACTGTATGCCTGTTTGTACAGCGAAAATCCTGTTTTCCATGATATGCTCCTTGTAAATGCATTTTTAATAAAGCCCTTTAAATGATTAAAGTGCACCAGAATGATTACATGATGATAGTCTGTTTCATAATGTTTGCATAATCCTGAGCTACATATTCAGTTTGCACAATAGACCTTTATCCTAATTAACAATAAAATCAGGTTGCAGACTGAATTAATAGTGTTACGAATGCAGCCTAGAGCATGATGGTAAAATAATCATTTATCTCCCTTTGCAATGAAAATAGGGAAAAGGCAGTTAAGTGGGTTATGGCAAATATACGTATCTGTATGGCTGATGACATGCTGTATTTAAAGAGACAGAATGAAGAAGAAAATAGAACAATCAGATAAAGAGGACAGAAGAGATAAACAGACAGTGAGATAAAACCCAATCACCCCCAATTACTGATGTCACATGTGACCCTCTAACACACATACTGTACACATGCATTGTGTGTGAAGTAAGCCACAGGGCGCCACCTGCTGCTCGCGAAAATAACATTGCAGATGCTTGAACTGACCAGTTTGTCAGTGGTGTTGGTAAGAACAGTATGTATTCTATGTTTTTTATGTACATTTCATGAAATGTAACCTGTAACTGAGTATCTTGAAACTTTACCTATTACGTAAAGTGACTTCTTTACATAGAGGCTGTTTCCTATTTGATATCAGGCTCTATAAAACAACCTTGGACTAACTAGCTAACCAACTAACTAACTAAATAGCACAATTATTATTATTATTATTATTATTATTATTATTATTCAAGCTTTGTGTTTGAAATAATAATAATACATATTACTATTGTTTGCATCGTCAAGCAGTTAGAAATAAACATAATCACCATCATCAGCAGCAGCATTTCCTACACACAGATACAATTATATAAGGAAAAAATAGAGCTCAGAAATATCGTAAGAAACATCCCACTGCTCATTACTAATGAATAAATAAATGCAAACATACATTCATACATACATACATACATACATACATACATACATACATGTAAATATGCATACATACATACATGCAAACATATATACATGCATACATACATACATACATACATACATACATACACACATACATGCATACATACATGCATACACACATACATGCATACATACATACATGTAAACATACATACATACATACATGCATACATACATACATACATACATACATACATACATACATACATACATACATACATGTAAACATACATGCATACATACATACATACATGCATACATGTAAACATACATACATACATACATACATACATGCATACACACATACATACATACGTACGTACGTACACGCATACATACATGTAAACTTACATACATACATACATGTAAACATACATACATACCTACATACATGTAAACATACATGCATACATACACACATACATACATACATACATACATACATACATACATGCACACATACATACATACATACATACATGCAAACATACATACATACACACACACACACACACACACACACACACACACACACACACACACACACACACACACACACACACACACACACACACACAGAGATAATTATATGAGAAAAGTTAGCTCAAAAATATGCTAGGAAACAACCCATTTGTATGTTATGAAAAACTGCATTTAAATCATATTGGCAACACTTTACAATAAGGTCTCATTTGTTAATGTTAGTTAATGCATTAACCTGAAAAAACTAACAATGAGCATTGTTCAAAAATAATTTTAACTGATATTTGATTTTTGAACTTTTGATTTTAAAAATGTATTAGTAAATGTTGAAATTAACATCAACTAAGATGCTTTAGAAGTGCTTTCCTTGTTTTAAACCTTGTTTTCAGAAAATACTTCAAGTTGGTGGTGACGATAACCCAACCTTTATGACAGGCAGATATTAAAATATTTTGAACTTTCAAACAATTGTGAGTTGGTTGTGAGTATAAGTCATTAAGAATGCATTATGCATACTTTCATGGACCTTGCTGTTTGAGTATGTTTCTTGTTTTAATGATGGGAAATGTCTGGTTGGCAATTCAGACAGGATGTGAGCTCAGATGTGAAGCAAAGATAATGCAGCATCATTTATCACAGGCAGTCAAAAACCTCTCTACTAACCTCTAACCTACTCTAAAGGCTCCCAGACTGCATACATAACACCTTCCTTTCAGCACGCATATGGCCCATTCACATAAAATAATGCAACTCACCCTCAATTGCATAATCAATGCCATTGCTGGTGGGTCTGTTCAAGGCCGGGTACATGTTGAAAAGATTGGCCACAAAGGCCATGTTGAGCTTATGGTTTCCTGCCACCACATCCTGGGGAGTGACGAACTGTCTGCAATCCAGACGAGCCGCCTGCCTCAGCATCAGCTCTGCTCGCATTTCATCATCACGCTCCTAAAAGAGAGAGTTATTTAGTCTGAATAACTATGCTTAAATCTGAAAGCAGATGATTATCTAGAAGACATCTGCCTCAACAAGATTAATGGCTGTTCTGTGCCGCAATAATAGGACAATATGTGAACGTAAATGTACAAACACTACATTTTACAACTCTATTCTGTATTCTAAGTTACTTTATTTGGCTTGAAAAATAGACTGTGTTTGCATGATTGTATATTATTGTACTGGCTTTCTATACAGTATAAAAGGTTTGCACTTCCATTCAGTGCTCTATTAGTATCATTGAAATGTTTTTTTTATTTATCCATTTTTATTTGAAAACATTCAAACACATTATGATGAGAATAAATGAGAATTAATATAGCACTAATGTCTTTATAATCTAAAGACAAACAAACCTTCCCAATCCCAATTTACAAAACCAAACTTGCCAAACACTCGTATCCGATCTCCCTTCTTTAGGACTTTGTCTTTTTGTCTTTTGTTCTCATATTTCCTTTCACTTTGTTTTGACAGCAGTCAGTGTTGGGTATCAAAAAGTCACCCTCTTTCTTATCTGCACTAAATTGTGTCATAAAGTGATGGAACAAACACAGGACACTAATTGGCATGTTGACTTCCTCAGTAAAAAGGCCACGGCTGTTGACCAAACATTCAGACTGACTTACATTCAGACCAAACATGTCAATGTCAATCCTCATCTCATCATCCCCGTCTCCTTTGGGCGAGATCTGATCAAGCAGGTGGAAGTAAGCCCTGGAGTCCTGAGAGCATTATATAAGTCAATATCAACTGACATGCAAATGACAGCTCAAAGGATTTAATGTAAAACCAGATCAAAGGCTTTTATAGGTTTTTATATAGGCTTTCATATCTAGGCCTGTGATTAATTTACTTAGCATATAACCTTTGTGGTATTTCAAAATATGCAACAAATGGCCAAAAAAAAATATTGCTAATATAGATTGGAAAATATATATACATTAATATATTTTTGATAAGATTTAGTTATACTTATTTCCTCACATACTTTTTAGAAATGCATTTTCTTGCCACTTTAAAGTGATAGTTCACCGGAAAAAAAGAAATTTCTTTCATCATTTAAGTGCATTTTGTACTATATTTTGGCACTTTAGTTTATTTAGCACTATTATTTTTAGTTTTAAACTAAATATACTTAAAATTTTTATAAATATACTTCGTTAATCTACACTGTTTATTTAGCATATACCGTTCAAAAGTTTGGTCTCTTATGCTCTCCAAAGCTGCATTTATTTGATCAAAAATACAGTAAAAACACTTGGGGTTACTTGACTGTAACCCTGTTCCCTGATAAAGCGGAACGAGATGGTGCATAAGCTTATGCATAATGGAAGTGTCTTATCACGACCAGCTGTGAAAATAGTTTGAAAACACGTCAATGAAATTGACCCGGAGGTATTTATAGCCTCGGCCGGTGACGTCATAGGAGCACCTGCTACACGAGGCTATAAATAGATGAGCTCCAGCTGTAGCCATCAGATCTCTTTTGTTTGAAGGCCAGTCCTGGAGCATCATCAGCACGGCCTAGCGATGCAGCATCTCATTCCGCTTTATCAGGGAACAGGGTTACAGTCAAGTAACCCCAAGTGTTCCCTTTCAAAAGCTACACTCAATGCTGCATAAGCTTATGCATATGGGAACGAGAATACCCACGCCGCCGTGCTTGATGTTGTCAGGACCCCTTACGGTTGTGTAGGTGTGCACAAGGACGCAAGAGGCCTCAGACATTAGCTTGTGATGTCGACTCAAGGACATGAGAGCCCGGAGTGGCATGAGCATCCAAGCTATAAAATCTTATGAATGTGTGCGGAGAGGACCAACCTGCCGCATCACAAACACTTTGTAAGTGAGCACCCCTTGCTAACGCAGTAGAAGAGGCAACTCCCCTGGTGGAGTGAGCCCTTAATCCTATAGGCGAAGCTTGACCGCGTGCCTCATAGGCAAGAGCAATAGCATCCCTGACCCAATGTGACATCGTTGTTTGTTGGCGGCAGAACCTCTGTTACGGCCCCCATGGCAAACAAACAATTGCTCTGACTTACGCCACTGGCTAGTGCGGTGGACGTAGGCCTGAAGAGCACGGACTGGACACAGTCTATGAAGTCTCTCCTCATCTGGCATTGTGAACGGCAGAGGGCAGAAGGTTTCAAGAGTGACAGGATGTACAGTCGAAAAAGGAACCTTAGGAAGGTAGTCAGGATGAGGATGCAAAATCACTTTCATCAAGCCTGGGGCAAAGTCTAAGCAGGATGGCAATATTGACAGAGCCTGCATATCCCCAATTCTTTTCAGAGAAGTTATAGCCATAAGAAAAACCATCTTTAGAATCAGAAGTTTGTCAGACACTGATTCTAGAGGTTCAAAGGGGGTCTCAACCAGACCCTCGAGGACTATAGCTAAGTCCCATGAAGGGATCTTGGTTCTTACAGGGGGCCTCAACCGCCTGGCCCCACGAATGAAGCGAGCGAGCAGAGGATGCCTCCCGAGCGGCACCCCATCCACCAGGGCGTGGCAAGCCTATAGAGTGGCCACATAAACCCTAAGAGTGGAGGGGCAAGTGCCTGATGACAATTTTTCTTGCAGAAAATCCAGAACTGAAGCAACCTGGCAGTTGACTGGGTCTGCATTATGTGTTCAACACCACCTTTCAAAGACACCCCATTTATTGGCATAAACTTTCCGAGTGGAGGAAGCCCTAGCACTCAGGATGGTCTCAATAACTGCAGGCGAAAAAGTTAAATGTACATATAAGGAACAGCTGGAGGACCAATTTGCAACTTATTAGGTCAATTGGCAACATGATTGGGTATAAAAAGAGCCTCTCAGAGTGGCAGTGTCTCTCAGAAGTCAAGATGGGCAGAGGATCACCAATTCCCCCAATGCTGCGGCAAAAAATAGTGGAGCAATATCAGAAAGGAGTTTCTCAGAGAAAAATTGCAAAGAGTTTGAAGTTATCATCATCTACAGTGCATAATATCATCCAAAGATTCAGAGAATCTGGAACAATCTCTGTGCGTAAGGGTCAAGGCCGGAAAACCATACTGGATGCCCGTGATCTTCGGGCCCTTAGACGGCACTGCATCACATACAGGAATGCTACTGTAATGGAAATCACAACATGGGCTCAGGAATACTTCCAGAACACAATCCACCGTGCCATTCGCCGTTGCCGGCTAAAACTCTATAGGTCAAAAAAGAAGCCATATCTAAACATGATCTAGAAGCACAGGTGTTTTCTCTGGGCCAAGGCTCATTTAAAATGAACTGTGGCAAAGTGGAAAACTGTTCTGTGGTCAGACGAATCAAAATTTGAAGTTCTTTTTGGAAAACTGGGACGCCATGTCATCCGGACTAAAGAGGACAAGGACAACCCAAGTTGTTATCAGCGCTCAGTTCAGAAGCCTGCATCTCTGATGGTATGGGGTTGCATGAGTGCGTGTGGCATGGGCAGCTTACACATCTGGAAAGGCACCATCAGTGCTGAAAGGTATATCCAAGTTCTAGAACAACATATGCTCCCATCCAGACGTCGTCTCTTTCAGGGAAGACCTTGCATTTTCCAACATGACAATGCCAGACCACATACTGCATCAATTACAACGTCATGGCTGCGTAGAAGAAGGATCCGGGTACTGAAATGGCCAGCCTGCAGTCCAGATCTTTCACCCATAGAAAACATTTGGTGCATCATAAAGAGGAAGATGCAACAAAGAAGACCAAAGTTGAGCAACTAGAAGCCTGTATTAGACAAGAATGGGACAACATTCCTATTCCTAAACTTGAGCATCTTGTCTCCTCAGTCCCCAGACGTTTGCAGACTGTTATAAAAAGAAGAGGGGATGCCACACAGTGGTAAACATGGCCTTGTCCCAACTTTTTTGAGATGTGTTGATGCCATGAAATTTAAAATCAACTTATTTTCCCCTTAAAATGATACATTTTATCAGTTTAAACATTTGATATGTCATCTATGTTGTATTCTGAATAAAATATTGAAATTTGAAACTTCCACATCATTGCATTCTGGTTTTATTCACAATTTGTACAGTGTCCCAACTTTTTTGGAATCGGGTTTGTAATTCAGGGCCAGAAATATAGCCATCAACTCGAGGCAATTGATGTGCCAATCGAGCTGATGACCCTCCCATTCCCCTTGGGCTGGATGACCACTTAAGACCGCACCCCAGCCCGTCAGGGAAGTGTCCATCGTTAGCAGTTTGCGATGACAAGGCACGCCTAGAGTGGGACCCAAGGCAAGGAACCGGGGTCTGAGCCACATAGTTAGTGTACGAAGCCCGCGGCGCGTCACTTTTATTAGCCTCTGGGGGTTGACCCTTGGATGAAACCCCCTGGCTCTGAGCCACAACTGAAACGGTCTCATGTGCAACAGCCCCATAGGGATCACCGTGGATGCCGAAGCCATGAAACCTAACAATCTTTGACACTGATGAATAGTGAGATTTTGACCTAGCCTGACTTTGCTCAGGGTATGTAGAATGGTCTCGACTCGAGCGGGAGACAGTTGTGCCCGCATCGTGATCGAATCCCAAACTATCCCCAGATAAGTCGTTCTCTGGACAGGAGAAAGAACGCTTTTCTCGGCGTTGAGTCTCAGCCCGAGAGAAACTAGATGAGCTAGCACAATGTCTCTGTGCTGAAGCGCCATCTCTCGCGAACGAAAGCGAACCTCAGGAACTTCCTGTGTTGTGGCAGTATTTCTATGTGAAAATACGCGTCCTTCAGATCGATCGTGACGAAACAATCGCGATGTTGGATTTGCGACACGACCGTCTTTACGGTTAGCATCTTGAACTTGAGTGCTTTGACTGAACGGTTTAAGCCTCGAAGATCTAAGATTGGACACAACCCCCCATCCTTCTTGGGAACCAGGAAATATCTGCTGTAATAGCCTGACTCTCTCTCTGGAAGAGGAACATGTTATATGGCCTCTTTGCTCAGAAGAGTTTGCAGCTCTTGTGACAGTACGTGCGCTGACTCCGGTCTCACGGAAGTGGAGACCACGCCGTTGAAACACGGAGGGCGCCGAATAAATTGGATTCTGTATCCGTTCTGTACTGTGCTTAACACCCATGCAGAAATGCCTGGCAGAAGTTTCCACGCTGCCAGACTCTCTGATAGTGGTATTAGCTTTAACACTTCCTGTTGAGGGGATGTTAGATGTCCCGTGTCCTGGATAATAGCAGGATTTAGACACGGGACCTTTAACATTTCGCTGGAAACCGCTGCCCCCCGCGGCGGAGGTGGAGAGGTTTCGTGAGGGTAGCGGGATGGAGTGTGCAGGTGTTCTATGACGCGCCCCGTCCCGCGCAAGACCATCAGGACTTCTTCTTCTTATTAATGATGGTCCTGAGGTCCGCCCTGGGAGGCTGCTTAGGGCGGCGAGCCGGTCCCCAATCTTTACGAGGGGGAGTGCGACTCGCCACACTTTGTTTCTTAACCTCCCTTGAAGGACCTGGGAGAGGTTGGGTGGCTGACAACCCCTCCCCTTGAGTGCGGCGAGGAAGAAACTGCGTGAACGCTTCCTCATGTTTTTGGGCTTCTCTGAATTTGGCGATGACAGAGTTAACTGCGCCGCCAAATAAGCCCGTGGGGGAGACTCGAGAATCTAACAGAAATACTCTCTCTTTATCCTTTATTCTTGAAAGATTAAGCCACAGATGTCTCTCCGTGCTCACCAAAGCAGACATTGAATGGTCGTTTGCTTGGTGGCACGGAGAGACAAATCTGTGGCTCGGCGAAGCTCGGCGAAAGCTTCACCATCAATCGTCCCCCCCGCACTCAAGTCCTTCAGAAGGTCAGCCTGGTACCCCTGTAACACCGCCATGGTGTGCAGCGCAGCACCAGCCTGACCTGCAGCTTGATAAGCTTTTCCCACAAGCGTTGAAGTTGTTCTACACGGCTTCGTGGGGAGGACAGATTTCTTTAGCGAAGATGCCGAACCAGGCGAGAAATAGCCCGCGAGCGTCTCTTCACCCTGTAGCATCTCCGTATACCCGCGTGCTTTCGCACCTACGATAGTCGGAAAAGTCGACGTCGAGGGCACAAACACACGCGAGGTATATGGTTTACTCCATGACTTTGATAATTCATCATGGAGGTCCTCAAAGAAGGGGGGACCTCCCCCCCGCCACAGGACAGAAACCTATCCTCAAGCTTGCTGCGTTTGGGGATCTCTTGTTCACGGGGCCAGTCAATCTGCAACCTGGCCAAGTAACCGCTTCCAATAATTCCTCGATGGATTTATCGTGCGAGGAACGCTCAGAAAGTGGCTGCTTGAAGTCTGCAGACCCAAGAGATATATCATCCTCCTCCCGCTGTGGAGAGATGTGGATCTGGTAGACGAGCAGTCGAATCGGACGGACCCGTCTCCTACTCTTCAGCCAAATCCATCCTAGAGCCCCATGATTGCAATGTGCGCACTGAAAGAAGCCAAGCCGAGCGCGCAGCATCTTCACTGTGAACAGTTCACAATGCCGACACTCGCCTGACTCCAATGCAGCGACCGCGTGCTCTTCCCCCAAACACACAAAGCAGTAATCGTATGTGTCCACGTCTGCTATCGGGCGAGAGCATAGAGGCACACAACGCTTCTGCTGACTCATATTTCTCTTTTAACTGATAAACTTCTTTTCACTTGAACTCTTTTCACTTGTATCACAGAGATGAAAGAGAGAAGTCTGCACACTATCAGTTGAAAAACTAACTCCTGACAAAAGATCTCGAGTTGAGTTTTTGAAAGAGAGATTTTTCAGAGAGAGACTTTTAGATTTTTAGATTTTTCAGAGACTTTGTATAACACACCAAACACAGAGTGGTCTGAAAACAAAAAGACCTGATGGCTACAGCTGGAGCTCATCTATTTATAGCCTCGTGTAGCAGGTGCGCCTATGACGTCACCGGCCGAGGCTATAAATACCTCCGGGTCAATTTCATTGACGTGTTTTCACACTATTTTCACAGCTGGTTGTGATAAGACACTTCCCATATGCAGAAGCTTATGCAGCACTGAGTGTAGCTTTTGAAAGGGAACAGTAATTTTTTATATTAAAATGGTTTTATGCTAAAATGTTTTTGCAAAATGTTTTTCGTTCCCCCAAGAAACTTTGAGTGTTTTCGCAAAATGTTTTGCATTCCCCGAGAAACTTTGCGTTCTCTTGCAAAACATTTTGCATTCCCCTGAGAAACTTTGCATGTTTTCGCAAAATATTTTGCATTCCCCTGAGAAAATTTGCGTGTTTTCGCAAAATGTTTTGCATTCCCCCGAGAAACTTTGCATTCTCTCGCAAAATGTTTTGCATTCCCCGAGAAACTTTGCGTTCTCTTGCAAAACATTTTGCATTCCCCTGAGAAACTTTGCATGTTTTCGCAAAATGTTTTGCGTTCCCCCGAGAAACTTTGCGTGTTTTCGCAAAATGTTTTGCATTCCCCCGAGAAACTTTGCATTCTCTTGCAAAATGTTTTGCGTTCCCCCGAGAAACTTTGCATTCTCTCGCAAAATGTTTTGCATTCCCCGAGAAACTTTGCGTTCTCTTGCAAAACATTTTGCATTCCCCTGAGAAACTTTGCATGTTTTCGCAAAATGTTTTGCGTTCCCCCGAGAAACTTTGCGTGTTTTCGCAAAATGTTTTGCATTCCCCCGAGAAACTTTGCATTCTCTTGCAAAATGTTTTGCATTCCACGAGAAACTTTGCATTCTCTCGCAAAATATTTTGCATTCCCCCGAGAAACTTCGCGTGTTTTCGCAAAATGTTTTGCGTTCCCCCGAGAAACTTTGTGTGTTTTCGCAAAATGTTTTGCATTCCCCCGAGAAACTTTGCATTCTCTAGCAAAATGTTTTGCGTTCCGCTGAGAAACTTTGCGGTCTCTCGCAAAATATTTTGCGTTCCCTCAAGAAACTTTGCGTGTTTTCGCAAAATGTTTTGCATTCCCCGAGAAACTTTGCATTCTCTCGCAAAATGTTTTGCGTTCCCCAGAGAAATTTTGTATTTTCTTGCAAAATGTTTTGCGCTCCCCAGAGAAATTTTGCATTTTCTTGCAAAATGTTTTGCGTCCCCCCGAGAAACTTTGCATTTTTTTCCACCACCATGTCCCTTTAGGTGCTCCGTACTTTACTGTAACATTTGATCAATTTAATGCATCCTTGCTGAAATAAAGTATTAATTTCTTTAAAAAAATTTATAAAAATAAAATAAAATAAATAAATGAAAATCTCAATGACCCCAAACTTTTGAATGGTAGTGTATTTGAAATATATTTTGTCCAGGAAAAAAAAATGCTGTATGGTAAACTTCAGTTCAAAGCCTAGCTCTAACAGAGTGATTTATCAGTAATGACTGAGCGACTGATAATGAGTACTGTTATGAAGCATAAAGTACCTTGATATCTTCACTAAAGTTTCTGATTTGCTGCCAGCCAGCAGCTTTGAGGTGATAGTTGATCCATCGCAGCAAAAGGTCCTCAGGTGACATTGCCATCAGATGGTCCAGCTCTTCTGACTCACCGAGCAATGCAATTAGAGCTACACACAGATAAATACACAGACACACGTTATTGAAACCTCTTAATCAGTCACTCACGTACATGCATGCTTTTATTTATTTATGGCAGCAATTAGTAACCCATTGGATGGCACCATGATTACCAGAAATCAATTTAGGCTACTAGAGCAGAGTAGTGACCTTCATTGCGTGAGATCTCAATGTCAGCGAAGAGGCCGATTTTTATGATTTGCCAGAGGAGGCCAAGCACGAGGTGAGGGGTCCCTGCTTTCATGTCCTGAGCATCGATGTTGACCACCGTGCAGCCAATAGCCGAAGCAGAGTTAAGTGCCAGCATCAGATTCTCCTGTATTAGTATATAATAGAATAAATAGAACTTTATTTGTTGTCAAAATATGTCTCTAATCCACACATCTTTCATTTTAATAAATATTCTAAAGGCCAATGATGATTACCAATGATGTTACCAATGATGATAACTATAACTATAACATTGTAATAATCATATTCTATGAGAATAGTCCACACCACCACAACTATAACGATAACGACACAAAAGAACGATATCATTGGAATCACTAAAAACATTGATAGCCAATCATAATCCACCCGAATTAAAGAGCTCAAGCATTTAAAATGACAGACGACTTAACTTCAGCACGTGCTTATAATAAATAGAACATTATACTTTGCAAGGCTGTGCATTCGACTGTGCACATACGCTCGCGTACGCGTAAAAAAAAATGAAGTATACTTTTGGCTTAAGGGTACGTTTACACAACGATGTACTACGGAAAAGTTTTTTCTTTGCGTTTTTCGTGTACAGACAACGTTGTCCAAACGATCCCCATTCACACGGATCCGCAAAAACTACTAAAACGCTGTATTATTCATGCCAGGCCAGTAATTGGCGATGTCACTTAGTAAAGAAACACTATGTAAACTGTAGACTGAACACGTAGTGGACATGACATCGCGTTTTTGTAATTTACACAGACACGATAACAGTATCGTTTTCAAAAGCTTGCATTTCCAGGCCCCCAAAACGTTGCTGTAGTGTAAATGAACGGCCAAAATGCATAAAAAGTTGGACATTTTTTGCTGAAAACGATGGTTCCTAATTCTCAGAATTAATAAGAATTAAAGTCACATTGTGGCAAAAAACAAAAACTATAATATTTTGTCAATTTTCTTTTTGATTTTAGGGTAAAATGTAACCTGGACAGTTTTTTTTAGGATGGGGGCTAAGAATCACCCATTAGGTGAGGTTTTCAAAGATCTTTATTCTGATGTCACCTCTTTGTTGGATTTCAAAAGTGAGAGCACTTACAGTCATTGTAAACGGAGTGCATTTCTTTGTGTTGATGACACGCTCATCAATGGTGTCCGGCTGCGAGAGGTTGATCATTTTGCTGCGAAGAAATGGCCAAGAGGTTGTTAAACATAAAATCTTAATTATCAGTAAATGTGCTGAATAATTAATAGCAGTGTACTGAACAGCACAACAAACAAAACAAAAAACACAGTAAACCAGTTAAACTTGTATTACCACAACAATATTCCATCTTTTACGGATTTGAATAAACTGTCAGTTTCCGGGTCCATTGGGATCAGATGTTTGCAGTCAGGATCTTTTGCCAAGGCCTTATTGATCCAGTTCACAAAGGCCACTTTTTCTTCATCTGAGAACCGTTTATAAAAACAAAACATTAGGAAAAAGACATTTGGTCCACTTGTGTGAGGGATCATTAATTGACGAATCTCATTTCAAACTGTTCAAAAAGGGTTTGACTCTTCTGAAACAGGAACTGCTCAGAGGCTTTATGTGTTTCCAAGTGAAACAGGATATTCAATAAGAAAATATGTATAGAGCCGGACGTAATTTATTCAACAGGAATTCATTTGATGGTGAAAAGGGGCCATTACATGGCAGAATGGAGGTGGGCGGCTGGAATTATTTATGATATGAAAAAATTATTACATCTTGATGAATGAAGACAAGCTGTTTTTTTTTTTTCCTTCTGGAAAAAAAACTGAAATTTGCATTTACTGTTTCCCCGCCATTTAGAAAATTTTCTATCATTTTTGACACAAAGCTTCCCCACCACTGATGAGTTTTTCTGCAATCCCTCTTTTCACTGTTATAAGGTAGGGGGCTCTGTTACGCATCTTTTGAAATAGTACAGAATCTCCAGATCCAAAAACAAGGGAAGAAGATCTGTGTAAATCAGAAGGAGCTGATAGAAGCATCGCTTACGCACAAGTAATCTGATCATGATCATCAAACATTAAACAGCATATAAATCAAAACTGCCTAAAGTTACTAAATGAACTGTCGAATCCACAAAGAGGTATAGGACTGTGAAGCTTTGGGGGTGTTGATGGACTCAGTCTACTCCATCTATGTTTTGATCATCGTTCTGAATCCGATCCAGACGAAGTCTTTGACAAAAAAAAATATTTTTTCCGCTTTTTGATCGAAATGTTTTTTTTTTATTTTTATGAAACTTACCCACATTCAAGTGTTGATAAAAAAGAATGAATGAAGCTAGAATAAATTGTATTCATATTTTTAGTTACACTTTATTTTAAGGTGTCCTTGTTACAGTGTAATTATACAATTAATTAACTACATGTACTTACTATATAATTAGGGTTAGGGTTAAAGTTTGGTTTGGGTTAGTTGCATATAACTATGGATAATTTACTGTTATTACTATAGTAACTACAGTACATGCAAAATGTGTAACAGGGACACTGTAAAAAGCAGATGCTCTGTTCCCTTTCAGTCAGTACACTACGAGTTACGTCAGTTACTGACGGAATGGGGGTTTCGCTTCGAAGCCAATCGCCTTCAAGATCTACAAAACGAGCCAATGGCATGAAAATGCCATGGGTCTGCGGAATTTGCATAGTGCAACTCCGCCCCACCTCGTGGGTATATAAGGAACTGCGCGTGGAATCTCGTATTATGTTTCTGCTTCGGAGCCGAGTGTTCACTTGCCTTCCTGAGCTTCCTACTCTTCAAGACGAGCGTCTCTCTAGACTGTTGGTGTTACGGCGCGTTCCAGCGAGTTCCGCATTCCTGTCTGATCTGTGCAGTGATCCAGCACAGCGTGTGTGTTCTCCCTGGGCGCTTCGGCAGTTCTGCAGAGTAAAAACTCCTCTCTAAAAGAGCTACACGTGGCACGTCTTTTTCAAGATGTCTCGCCCGTGTGTTTCTGGGTGCGGTCGGCTGGTTAGTCCGTCTGACGGGCATGATCGCTGTCTTACGTGCTTGGGCCTCGTGCACGCAGAGAGAGCGTTCGTGGATGACTCATGTTCCCACTGCGGGAACATGACCATCGCAATGGCCGCAATATCTGCACACCACGGCCTTGTAGACTCAAAACGGTAGGACAGCACGACCTGGTCAGCAGATTCCTTAGAGGAGCGAGGAGGATAAATCCGCCTCGCCCTCTACAGATGCCCTCTTGGGACTTTGCAGTGGTCTTATCTGCCCTGCAGAGAGCTTCCTTTGAGCCCTTGCAGTCCATTGAGTTGAAGTTACTTTCTATGAAAGTGGCGCTCTTGATTGCCCTGGCTTCCATCAAGAGGGTAGGGGACCTGCAGGCATTTTCGGTTGACGAAGCGTGCCTGGAATTCGGGCCGGCTAACTCTCACGTGATCTTGAGACCCCGGCCTGGATACGTGCCCAAGGTTCCCACCACTCCTTTCAGAGATCAGGTGGTGAACCTGCAAGCGCTGCCCCTGGAGGAGGCAGACCCAGCCTTGGCACTGCTCTGTCCAGTACGCGCCCTTCGTGCTTACGTAGACAGGACGCAGTGTTTCAGGACCTCAGACCAGCTCTTTGTCTGTTACAGAGGGTAGCAGAAAGGAAAGGCTCTCTCCAAGCAGAGGTTGTCTCACTGGATAGTGGACGCCATTGTCCTGGGATATCAGGTTTGGGACCTGCCATGCCCCCTAGGGGTAAAGGCACACTCCACTAAGAGTGTAGCCTCCTCTTGGGCTTTAGCGCATGGCGCCTCGCTAACAGACATTTGCAGAGCTGCAGGCTGGGCGACACCCAACACTTTTGCGAGATCTCCGTGTAGAGCCAGTGTCCTCTCGTGTACTCGCTCCAAATGGCCAGTAACTGGACAGGCTCAGGTGTCTTCGCTGCTGCGCCATTCCACTCCACGGACTGGATACATGTGCTATTTCACTCAGGTGAGTTTCTCAGTAAGCCCTGAGTTCCTCCAGCACTGTTGACGCCGACACCAGAGTGCATGCCCGGTTGGTCAGCCCTCGTGCTAGGCTAGGTGCCTCCATGTGCATGGTTCCCCCTTTGGGCAACCCCCACATGTATTTCCACGGTAAGTCTCTCCGAGCACGTGTCTTCCCTTGGCAAGACACCTTGCCACCCCTGGGGTTGAAACATTCCACCTGCGGCTGGATACCCCAGTGTGCTCCATATGCAGCCCATACGTGGGTCATATGTGTATTCTAAGTCCTCCCTGCGGGCAGGCATTGTGTTGCATTTCTGCACGTGGGATATGCTTCCCAGTGTACCTTGGTATTGGCGTTGATCCTAGCCCCTCGTTTGTGCTAATCTCACGGCAGGGAGCTCAGGTCAGCGCAGGACGCTGGAAGACAGCCGTTGTGGCGAGATTAGATTGGGAACCCCCATTCCGTCAGTAACTGATGTAACTCGTAGTGTACTGACTGAAAGGGAACGTCTCGGTTACGTATGTAACCCTCGTTCCCTGAAGGAAAGGAACGGAGACGTTACGTCCTCATGCCACAACCGCTGTACTGCTGGTATGGCCGGGGTGCTCAGCCTCGGCTCCTCAGCAGGTAAACATAATGCGAAAGAGATAGGAGCTGCACTTGCATGCCCAAGAGGCAAAAATGACCGCCGAGTGAATGACTTGTCTTAAAGGGACTTTGTCCACACTAAGAAAAAAAAAAGGTTCTTTTTAGAACTGTTCATTGAATGGTTCTTTTTTTGGAACCTAGAGTGTAAGGAATGGAAATGTCACAACCTGAGTAAGAATGCTGCGTTCCTTCACTTGAGATCTTTGATGTTCCTCCAAATGACCGAATCCCATCCCGCCTGGAGATGGACTTACGGAACGTTTCTCTCACTTCTTTACTTCTAAGCTCTTGGTATATCTGAAAAATGAAGAGAGATCTGAGCTTTCAAAGTGCGACAGTGACACGAGCAGCTGAGGTATACTTTGACCAATAACAACTCATCAACACTTCAAGATAAGACAAAAATTCATAATCAGGCTTACCACAACAAACTCTTCAAAACTGATCTTCTCGTCTTTGTTGGTATCACCGGCAATGAACTTCTCCACAATCTCCCGTACCTTGTAACCCGGAAGGTGAAAGCTGGCCTCTCGAAAGAGCTCTTGAAGTTCAAAATCGCTTACAAAGCCACTGTTATCAATATCTAGAATGAACAACAGTTTTAATACTACTTTTTATAGTAGCTGAATTCTTCATAGCAGGAAATCTTGGTTGCACTTTATTTTACAGTACACTGTAAACCCCAACGCTCAAAATAATTAATTGGTTTGAGTAGAGACAACTCAAATTAAACAAATTGGTTCAAACAAATTAACTTTTATAAGTATTTAGAACTTTCTTTTTCTTTTGAGTTCTCAAAACTGACACATTTTAAGTAATGAACTGTTTCATTGTTTTGATTTTTATGAACTTGTTTCTTTTAATTTAGACTAACTTAAATTTAACCGAAACTGGGCTGGGATTTCTATTTCCCAGCATGCTTTGCCATGACACTCGAAAGGGACAGTAAATGCCAAAATTAAGTGTTATATTATGTTTTGTGCAAGATTAAAGTTAAGTGGGAGATTTAGTAGTGTTTAATGTTTTGTTATGCTAGTTCAGAAGAGTTTCTGTTATGTTGATTTTTTGTAGGGTTTACCATCATGGTGACGAGTGGAGCATGAGCTTAGTTTGAGAACAGATATATGTTAAATGTATTATATTGCTGTCCTCATTCAGCAAGTGCTATGCTAATGCTAATGCTACCAAAGCACTGTGTAACCAATTAGCAAGGTAGCATTTATTGAATTAGCTAGTTAAAGCTAGTCAAGTTTCCACTACTAAAAATTTGAGATTACATGATATTTTTAAGTTAAAAGTATGAATTAGCTTACTCAATTATTTCAAGTTTAGAGCAATTAAAATGTATGATTACAAAATAAAAATCTGCAAGTTCTGCTTACTTCAACTTTAAATTTCTTAACTGACTGCCTAATTTTTTTTTTTAGTTTTGCCAACTTATTCAGGTTTACGGTGTACTTGTACTTAGGTCAAAGACAAAACGGGAGTTTCAAGCATCAAAAAAATAAATGTGTAATACAGCTTTAAATTTAGTTTTTTCCCTGTTCATTAGAATGTGTCCTGTTTAATTTTATATTTTTTTCTGAGCAAAAAAATAATTACTTTCATACATTTTTTTACCATGATTACAGAAGACACCCACTAAAATGTCATTCAGTGTAACAATATTTATGTATCAGAAAATCTTATTAGGAATATTTAAAACAGGAATCATTTGATGACATATTAAAAGACTCTGTTTATGGATCACAGTGCAGCCCTCAAATACTAATAATTGTAATTTTTAAATCTTTATACTTTGCCACTATCCTTCAAACCACTGGGTTTTACCAATTTGTCAGCAAGAAGTTTTTGTAAGGAAGTGAAAATCATTTAAAATATAATAAAATTTAGTATGATCACAAATTATTTTATATATTTTAATAATTACAGGTCAGAATAAGTATATTGTTTTATTTTTACATAAATATATCTGTTACACTGAATGACCATGGTTTGTTACTCTGAATGACATTTTGCCAAAAAGGGAGATAATATTGCCATTGTTCCCATAATTGCAATGTTTTTAGTATTAGTCTGTATCATTAAATTAGTTTTAATAATATTCCTGAAATGAAGGCAGAAGCAGATGTTGAAAAATAATAAGCATTTTATTCTACTGTTCTGATGCTCTCTGCCATGCTTGCTTAACTTGTCACTTTGTTTCTGATTTGCTCGGCTCCAAAAATTACTCCTTGCAGCTATATTTATGAATACTTTTTGTTTGCCAACATAAATGACGTTATCAGGATTGGTATTTTGGGTGGAGAATCCCCTCAATGGTCTTTTTTGAACGCAGTGAGGGGGAACTCTCTGTTCAAAAATATTGGTGAGCTATTATTCTGACAATCACAATCCTGAATACCTTTCTCTTTTCCTTGCTAAAGGCCTGTTCACACCAAGTATGATAATAATAAAGATATAGTTAAAAATAATAATTCTAAGATATAGTTAAAAACAAATCATTCTAAATATAAAAGAATAGTAGAGTCCACACCACAACTATAACGGTAACGGCACAGAGAAACGATATCGTGCAATCACTTTCCAGCTAATGAATGATAAATACATTGACAGCCAATCAGAATCCATTCCGCTTTAAAGAGCTCCAGCATTTAAAGCATCAGACGACAAAACTACAGTACATGCTTAGAATGAACAGTGTTATCGTGTGGACGCTGATATAGTTACCATTATAATTATATATATTATTATTATGAAGTTATTGTTCTTGGTGTGAATGGGCTTTAAGAATGCTGCCGAAGCTACAGGGTCTGCATTTACTTTTTGGCTTTTTGGCATTTTATAGTGCCTTTCAACTCTCTCTGTTCGTGGGCATCTAAAATGAATCATTAACACAAATTAAACAATACAAAAATGCATTAAAATATTAATATTTATTAATTTTAACACATTTGTGTACGTGCTAAACATTCCTCATTTATCTGTAATATAAATAAGATGCTAAAATTGTTATTTATACAGTGACACTGTCATTCAGTGTAATGGATGACACTTTGGTGTAACAGAGAATTTGCTTTACACTGAATGAAAAACACATTACCCTGAATGACGAAACTTTTACTTCAGCTTATATTGCAGGCCATCAACTGGCCACCTATGTCAAACCGTGAGCTTTACCAGTAAAGTAAATCACAATTATTCACAACATCTGCTTATTTTTCAAAAAATCTAACAATATAAGTGTTTTTTGGCATTTCACTGAATGACGTGCGTTTTTGTAACTTAGGCTACCACACCATGAAAAGGTGGAATTATCAAATATTTAAGAGCAATGAATTCACTTTTCTGCAGCACCTCATGGTCTTCAGGGTGCCTTTTGATGATGTCACAGACTGTCGAATGACTATCTGTTTTTTAAATGATTTCAGAATGGCTTCTTGATCCTGTTACACTGAATGATCTCTTACAAACTGCATTTTTGGGACAAAAGTCCCCTGGTTATTTAAATACTTAAAAAAAAAAAAGACATAGTCCTTTTAATATAACACAGCCAACACTTATTTGAAAATGCCAAGTAAACAAATATATTTTTAACTTGGAATTTTATATGTTTATTTAAAGATGTAATGGCAAAATCAAAGTCTGGACCATTATGCTGAATGACAGTTTTACACTTTGGAACATTATTACTTGATTATAATTATAGTATGTACATGGGAAACAGGGCTGTAAAATAAAGTGCTACCAAAACCTTTGACACCATACTTCAGTATTCCATAAAAAAATATAAATTATGTGTAGAACCACGTGATACGACATTCAGCCATTAAAACACATTTATGTTCTCAGTTATTGTAATCTTCAGTAATGTTTGACACCTCACAAGCATCAAGTCAGGTGATTCAAGCACATTTCACAGGTTCCAATGCACAATTCACTAAACCTAGATTCAGGCGCAGTTTTACTGACCGATTTTGTTGAAAGCCTCTCTCAGTTCCTCCAGATCTTCTCGGGAGATCTGTGTGACGTTGTTCTCCATGCTGGTCTCTTCACAGCAGTCCTCACCATGCAAAAGACCTGTCAAAAAGGCCCACACAGAGAGTTTGTGCGCTATATACCTTGTTTGCCCACTGCTGTATCTCTATGATAAGCAAATCCATGATGGACACAACTGGTAAAAATACTTCACGAAATGCAGTTATAGATGGCTAGTTGATGTACACTACCGTTCAAAAGGTTTTTTGTTTTTGAATAAAATCAAGAATACACTGGAAAAATACTGTAATTTTAACTGTAAAAAGGCTGTAAAAATGCTACAATAAAAACCTATTAATGGGTTAACAGTAAGTTCCCTTACTATACACACAGGGAAAAACTATAATAGATCTAACCTTACATTTCATATGATTTTGCTGTAAAATACAGTAAAACACCTTCTTATTTACCTCAGCTTGTGGAAAAACTAATTGTGATGAACTTTTATTCATCATGTGGCTTTCTCTTTACCACCAGTTTTATTATTATGGTAGTTGCCAGTATGTTATAAAGGTAAAAAACCTTGTAAATTACAGTTTTAAATTGTAAAATGTACATGTTATTCTGTAAATATGTTTACAATTAAACTGTATTTTTACAGAATTATTCGGGCAACCACAACTGCTTGTTTTCTTTCTAAAAAAATAACACTTTTTTTTACAGTGTACAGTAAAAACAGTTATTACAATTTTATTACAATGTTATTACAATTTAGAATTATGTTTTCTATTTTGATAGATCTTAAAATGTAATTTATTCATGTGATGTCATTACTGTCACATGATCCTTCAGAAATCATTCTAACATGATGATTTGATGCTCAAGAAACATTTCTGGTTATTATCAATGTTGAGCTTCATAACAGCTTAATACAGTGGGGAGAACAAGTATTTGATACACTGCCGTTTTTCCAGGTTTGCCCACTTACAAAGCATGTAGAAGTCTGTAATTTTTATCATAGGTACACGTCAACTGTGAGAGACGGAATCTAAAACAAAAATCCAGAAACTCACATTGTATGATTTTTAAATAATTAATTTGCATTTTATTGCATGACATAAGTATTTGATCACCTACCAACCAGTAAGAATTCCGGCTCTCACAGACCTGTTAGTTTTTCTTTAAGAAGCCCTCCTGTTCTCCACTCATTACCTGTATTAACTGCACCTGTTTGAACTCGTTACCTGTATAAAAGAAACCTGTCCACACACTCAATCAAACAGACTCCAACCTCTCCACAATGGCCAATACCAGAGAGCTGTGTAAGGACATCAGGGATAAAATTGTAGACCTGCACAAGGCTGGGATGGGCTACAGGACAATAGGCAAGCAGCTTGGTGAGAAGGCAACAACTGTTGGCGCAATTATTAGAAAATGGAAGAAGTTCAAGATGATGGTCAATCTCCCTCGGTCTGGGGCACCATGCAAGATCTCACCTCGTGGGGCATCAATGATCATGAGGAAGGTGAGGGATCAGCCCAGAACTACACGGCAGGACCTGATCAATGACCTGAAGAGAGCTGGGACCACAGTCTCAAAGAAAACCATTAGTAACACACTACGCCGTCATGGATTAAAATCCTGCAGCGCACGCAAGGTCTCCCTGCTCAAGCCAGCGCATGTCCAGGCCCGTCTGAAGTTTGCCAATGACCATCTGGATGATCCAGAGGAGGAATAGGAGAAGGTCATGTGGTCTGATGAGACAAAAATAGAGCTTTTTGGTCTAAACTCCACTCGCCGTGTTTGGAGGAAGAAGAAGGATGAGTACAACCCCAAGAACACCATCCCAACCGTGAAGCATGGAGGTGGAAACATCATTCTTTGGGGATGCTTTTCTGCAAAGGGGACAGGACGACTGCACCGTATTGAGGGGAGGATGGATGGGGCCATGTATCGCGAGATCTTGGCCAACAACCTCCTTCCCTCAGTAAGAGCATTGAAGATGGGTCGTGGCTGGGTCTTCGAGCATGACATCGACCCGAAACACACAGCCAGGGCAACTAAGGAGTGGCTCCATAAGAAGCATCTCAAGGTCCTGGAGTGGCCTAGCCAGTCTCCAGACCTGAACCCAATAGAAAATCTTTGGAGGGAGCTGAAAGTCCGTATTGCCCAGCGACAGCCCTGAAACCTGAAGGATCTGGAGAAGGTCTGTATGGAGGAGTGGGCCAAAATCCCTGCTGCAGTGTGTGCAAGCCTGGTCAAGAACTACAGGAAACGTATGATCTCTGTAATTGCAAACAAAGGTTTATGTACCAAATATTAAGTTCTGCTTTTCTGATGTATCAAATACTTATGTCATGCAATAAAATGCAAATTAATTACTTAAAAATCATACAATGTGATTTTCTGGATTTTTGTTTTAGATTCCGTCACTCACAGTTGAAGAGTACCTATGATAAAAATTACAGACTTCTACATGCTTTGTAAGTGGGCAAACCTGCAAAATCGGCAGTGTATCAAATACTTGTTCTCCCCACTGTATGTTTGTGGAAACGGTAATAGATTTTTTTCAGGATTCTTTGTTCAAAAGAACAGCATTTATTTGAATCCAAAAATATTATACATACCTTTACTGTCACTTTTGATTATATTAATGCATCCTTGCATGATGATAATATTAATTTCATTAAAAAAAACTCTAGTGTATAACTTGTAAATTCTCTTTTTTTTACATCAGCATCAAGATTTTAGGTTTCACCGGTTCTTCACTGGTTCATTTTAAATGGTGCTGAGGTGTGATACATTAATTTTTAAAAGTACAAATATTCCATGTAGCCATTTTAAATAATATGAGACCATAAAAGCTGCTGTAAAAACAACTAAAAGAATTAGCAAAACGCTAGTCTGGCATGTCGCACTGCAGGACAGGTCAACATCCCAGCAGTATTTCATGGCATCTACAAGTTACAAAAACAAGCTCACTGAATCATCAGTTTCCTATGAATCACAGAAATATCAGTAAATAATCCGAAAGCGAAAGCTATGGGACACATAAAAAACCAGCATGTTTTGATGAGATAAACAATAAAATCGGTTCTTGAATGCCGCCATTGTGAAAACGATACCTTTCTCCTAAAAAGTCCCACGACTCAGCTTGAGATTGCCCTAGAAAAGATATTCCAGTCAAATCTACTGCAGTGACGTCTGTCCTCTCCTACCGCGTATGTGGAGCTCATGAAGATAGTGGTGAGGTAAGAGACCTTTGGCCTGTAATGTCTATTAAAGGCGAGGGCTTCATACTAAGACAGATCTGGAGTTAACGTTTAACGCCCAACCCAATGCTGTGTCAGCTGAAACTGTCATGACATTCGTTTCTTGTACTAACTAGCTGTGACATGTGAGCATACTTTATACTTTATACCTAAATAACTTTGTGAAAAACACTGCTCCACATTTTAATTGGTTTTGTTATCAAAGCTCATATAACATATTCTCACACAACCATAAACATAATCTGGAAGGCCTCTTTGACAAAGGATATATATGATAAAATGAGCCGTTTAATTGCTCTCATAACTAGAGCGACTAGATAAAAGAGCAGAACGAGAGGACAGCGATGATACAGGAGACACAGTCATGATAGCCTCCTGCCTTGTAATAAGACCTCATCAGCTGACCTGATGATTGGAAAGAGGGAATTCACCACCCATAAAACAGAAGAATGTGCTGAAAAATAATATTCTACCACACGCATGTCTCTTCTGTGCTGTTGAACTCACTGGAGGCGGAACAAGAAACCTCAGCTGACAGATGTTTGACAGCAGACCTTCATGTTTTATGCATGACTCTACACAATACAGCATTTGCTCATGGTAAGACGAGGTAAACAAACCCTTGTAAAACTTAATTTCATGATAGAACCACTACAAATAATCAAAGTGTAGATGGGGAAAAAATAATAATAAAAAATAAAGAATAAAAAAATATATATAAACATAAAATAAAATAAAATTCCCAATTAAATAAAAAAACATTTACATTTATGCATTTATCAGACGCTTTTATCCAAAGCAACTTACAGAAGAAGAACAAAGCATTCATCAAAGAGCCAACAATCATTGTAGTACAAAATGCCTGGTTTTTAGACAACTACATGAAACCAGCGTGCGTGCGTGTGTGTGTCTGTGTTTATGTTTTTCTATCCCGGTGGGGACTTCAACCTGAATGCACACTGACACATGGGGACTCGTGTCACTGTGGGGACCTAAATTGAACAAGCTTATAAATCATACAGAATTAGTATTTTTCTAAAATGTAAAAATGCTGAAAGTTCCCTTTCAGTCGGTCACGTTCGACGTACGTCGGAACTGACCGACGAATTGGGATCTGTTTTCAGAGACCAATCTACTTCGAGTGATTAAAAACGAGCCAATGGACATTGGCATGCGGTTCACGCATTCCACGCACCGCCCCGCAGCGCGGGTATAAATACGGAAGTGGAATACCGCATCATTGCTTTTTAACTTCGGAGCCGAACGGTTTGCTGTATCAAGCTGTTTCTACGAAGAGTGTTTAGACGAGTCTCGAGGAGGATCGCTCTCTTACCTGGGTGCTGGTGTGACGGCGCGAGTCAGCGAGTGGCCGCTGCAACATACACTTGTTCCTGTGTTGGTTGGCTGGGCGTTTCCGTTCTTGAGTGCTCACACGCAGGCTTGCAATCGGACTGCTGTGAGCCGCGGCCATCTCCCTGAGTGCTTCAGCACTTCTAAAAGAGCATTTCCTTCTAAAAGAGCAACACGGTTTGACCCTGCGTCTTTTTCAAGATGTCATTCAAATCGTGTGTTTCTGGATGCGGTTGTTTCCTGTCCTCATTTGACGGCCACGATCTCTCGTAAATGCGTAAATCGCCTTGCCTGCTCCTGTGTCTTTTTTCCCGGATGTGCATCAGAAAAATTTAGCAGTGTGGAACTATTTGGTGTCAAAATATGGAACGCCAAAAGGGCCATAATTTTTTCCTCTCACTACACTCTGTCCTGCATGCACGAGGGTAGTCCCGACCCAGGGGTTATGCAGGAACTGCGTGCGGTGATGGACCTCGCTCTCTGGGTGACGGAAGTCACTGCACGCTCCCTGGGTCAGGCGATGTCCACACTAGTGGTCCAGGAATGTCACCTGGGGCTAAACCTGGCAGATATGCGTGAGCCCGACAAAGTGCGGTTCCTCAACGCCCTGTCTGTCAGGCTGGCCTCTTCGGCGACGCCATCAAGAACTTCGCCCAGCAGTTCTTGGTGGCCCAGAAGCAGATGGAGGCGGTTTAAAAAACATTCTGCCCCGACGACCAGCTGCTGCCTCCACCCAGTTGTCAGCCGCAGCGCCTCCGCCTGCTTGTCGCCGAGGGTGGCCCCTGCGTCTGCCTCCGCCCCTGCTAAGCCAAGCAGCAGCCTCCACCCAGGGAGCAGGTGGCCGGGCGCAAGGGAGGCGCCCAACCCGTCTAGGGTCCCGTGAAGTCCCCTGCAAGGGCAAGCGGCCCTGAAACGGGCAGCCCAGTGAAAAGGGGATATGCTCTCTGTGAGACGGTGTCCGCACCCCTCCCTCCCCCGGAGGAGGACCGGGGGGAGAATATTTTTCGGTTTCGGTCCTGCCGCTGGCTCTCCGGAGTCCAGCAGTGCCCACATTCTCAGAGCAGTTTCCTCCCTCCCTGGGCCCCAAGAGGGCCAGGTTGGCAGTGTGCGACGCCCCCGGGCCTTGCCACTCCTTTCTTCCCCTCTCCCCTTCGCCAGGGGGCAGCAGTGTGGGCACCGAGGACGCCCCCGGGCCTCCTCACCCACACTCTGCCCCACCTTGGAGTACTCAGACAACAATCCGGGCCGCCTCCGGGCCTCCCGAGTCGGGTCTGCGTACTCCACCTCACTGCCCCACCCCGGGTATGTCTGTGGTGCCGTTGGTCCCGCTTGCTCAGTCTCTGGGGGCCTGGCTAGGTCTCCCCAGGCCGTCTTGCTGGCTCATCCGTACCATCAGACTCGGCTACGCGATCCAGTTCGCGCGCCGGCCGCCCAAGTACAGGGGCATCCTCTTCACCACCGTGCGGAGCAGCGATGCCCATGTCTTGCGATCAGAGATCGATGTCCTGCTGGCGAAGGACGCGATCGAGCCGGTTCCTCCAGCCGATATGAGGTCGGGGTTCTACAGCCCTTACTTCATTGTACCCAAGAAAGGTGGTGGGTTAAGGCCGATCTTGGATCTGCGCATTCTGAATTGGGCCCTGCACAAGCTCCCGTTCAAAATGTTAATGCAGAAACGCATTTTCGAATGCATCCGTCCCCGAGATTGGTTCGTAGCGATCGACCTGAAGGACGCGTACTTTCATGTCTCCATTCTCCCTCGACACAGACCGTTCCTACGCTTTGCGTTCGAGGGGAGGGCATATCAGTACAAAGTCTTACCCTTTCGGGCTGTCCCTGTCACCTCGTGTCTTCACGAAAGTCCCGGAGGCAGCCATTGTTCCGCTCAGAGAACGTGGCGTTCAGATTCTCAACTATCTCGATGACTGGCTCATATTGGCCCAGTCCCGGGATCAGTTGTGCGAACACAGGGACTTGGTGCTCCGTCACCTCAGCCTGTTGGGCCTTCGGGTCAACCGAGAGAAGAGCAAACTCTGCCCCACACAGAGGATCTCTTATCTCGGTATGGAGCTGGATTCGGTCAACCGGACGGCGCGCCTCACAGAGGAGTGAGTCCGGTCAGTGTTGAACTGCTTGAATACGTTCAAAAGCAGTACAGCGGTCCCTCTGAAATTTTTTTCAGAGGCTCCTGGGGCATATGACATCTGCAGCCGCGGTAACGCTGCTCGGATTGCTTCATATGAGACCGCTTCAACGCTGGCTTCACAAACGAGTCCCGAGATGGGCGTGGCAGAACGGCAAGTACCGGGTCTCAGTTACTCCTTACTGTCGCCAAACCTTCAACCCCTGGGCGGACCCTTCGTTTCTACGGGCGGGAGTGTCCTTAGAACAGGTGTCCAGGCATGCTGTGGTCTTCACGGATGCCTCATCCACGGGCTGGGGGGGCCACGTACAATGGGCACACAGTTTCGGGTCTGTGGACGGGGCCCCAACTGCGTTGGCACATCAATTGCCTAGAGTTATTGGCAGTACGTCTCGCCCTGGGTCGCCTCAAAAAGCCGCTACAGGGCAAGCACGTGCTGGTCCGTACGGACAGCCCTGCAGCCGTCGCGTACATCAACCGTCAGGGTGGTCTACGCTCCCGTTGCATGCTCCAACTCGCCCGCCATCTCCTCCTGTGGAGTCAGAAGCGTCTGAGGTCGCTTCGGGCCATTCACATCCCAGGTGCGCTGAACCAGACAGCTGACAAGCTCTCTCGTCAGTCGACACCTCCGGGAGAGTGGCGACTCCACCCCTGGAGCATCCAGCTGATATGGGACCTCTTCGGAGCCACGCAGGTAGACCTGTTCGCCTCTCTGGACTCGACCCATTGCCAGTTGTACTATTCCCTGACTGGGGGCACCCTTGGCACGGATGCACTGGCGCACAGCTGGCCCCGGGACCTACGCAAATATGCATTTCCCCCCCCCAGTGAGCCTTCTTGCACAGACACTGTGAAAGGTCAGGGAGGACGAGGAGCAGGTCTTGTTAGTTGCGCCCTACTGGCCCAACCGGACCTGGTTCTCTGAACTCACACTCCTTGCGACAGCCGCTCCCTGGCAGGTCCTTCCTCAGGGGCGGGGCACTCTATGGCACCCGCGTCCAGACCTCTGGAAACTCCATGTCTGGTCCCTGGACAGGACGCGGAGGTTCTAGGTGGCCTGCCACAAGCAGTGGTAGACACCATCACTTCTGCTAGAGCCCCCTCTACGAGGTGCCTCTACACGCTGAAGTGGAACCTGTTTGTTAAGTGGTGTTCTTCCCGCCGGGAAGACCCCCGAAGGTGTTCGATTAATGTCGTGCTTTTCTTTCCTGCAGGATGGGCTGGAGCGATGGCTGTCTCCCTCCACCCTCAAAGTGTACATCGCCGCAATAGCGGCGTATCACGATGCAGTGGAAGGTAAGTCCTTAGGGAAGCACGACTTAATCGTCAGGTTCCTCAGAGGTGCGAGGAGACTGAATCCTCCTCGTTCAACCTTGGTACCCTCTTGGGACCTAGCCCTGGTGCTCAGAGCACTTCAGGGTCCTCCCTTTGAGCCTTTACAGTCTGCAGAGTTAAACATCCTGTCCATGAAGACAGTGCTCCTGACTGCATTGGCCTCAATCAAGAGGGCAGGGGACCTGCATGCACTTTCGGTCAACGAATCGTGCCTAGAATTCGGGTCGGCCAACTCTCACGTTGTCCTGAGACCCCGTCCTGGATATGTGCCCAAGGTTCCTACCACTCCCTTCCGGGATCAGGTGGTGAACCTGCAAGCGCTGCCTTCGGAGGAGGCAGACCCAGCCCTAGCTTTGCTCTGTCCCCTCCGCGCCTACGTGGACCGAACTCAAAGCTTTAGAACCTCAGAGCAGCTCTTCATCTGTTACGGAGGCCAGCAGAAGGGAAAGGCTGTCTCCTAGCAGAGGTTAGCCCACTGGATAGTGGATGCTATCGTCTTGGCTTACCCAGTCCCAAGACGTGCCTTGCCCGTTCGGGGTGCGAGCGCACTCCACAAGGAGTGTAGCTTCCTCCTGGGCGTTGGCTCAAGGCGCCTCGTTGACAGATATATGTAGAGCTGCGGGCTGGGCGACACCTAACACGTTCGCTAGATTCTATAGCCTCCGTGTAGAGCCGGTATCTTCCCGCATCCTCGCCCCCAGTGGCCAGTAGCACTAAGTGCCCGTTCTAGTGTTGGCTTGCAACGCCACTCCCGCCCCCTGGGCCGGATACGTGCGTCTATTATCTCCAGTTGTGTTCCCCGGAAACGGCTAACCCTGTCGAGCTCCTCCGTCACCCCTTCGGTGTCAGGCGTTGCGGCCGTCTGACGCCAGGCCTGCACCCGTATGCTTGTGGGACGTGTGTGTAGGCTGGGGTCCATATGTAGCGGTTCCCTAACGCCAACCCCATATGTTTATTCTCCACGGTACCAGCTACCCTACTTGGCTGTCTTTCCCTTGACAGAGCCCGCTCTGTCGTCTCTGGTGGTGTTCTTTCCCCCCTGGGATCAGGTTGGATCCACCCCAGAGACTGCCATATGTAGTACTACCCTGATAGGTTAGTCCTTATGTGTATTCTGCCACCTCTCCTTCCATTGAAGGACGTGGCTCCGCAGCGTACCATCTCCACGAGACGGGCACACTTTTCCAGCGTTATCCAATAATCATACTGAGTGGGTCTTGCAGGAACAGCAGTGACTGACCTTCCCTGCCGGGAGCCCTGACTCTCACTCCAACATAGGTGTGGTCCAGTGAGCTCAGGCAGGGCGCTGGAAGGGCCAGCATCCCTGGCGTGTTGGTAGGGATCCTAATTCATCTGTCAGTTCCGACGTACGTCGAACGTGACCGACTGAAAGGGAACGTCTCGGTTACGTATGTAACCCTCGTTCCCTGAAGGAGGGAACGGAGACGTACGTCCCGTTGCCAGGTGCTGTGCTTCAGCTGAAGGCCTAGTCACTCGTCTCGGCTCCTCAGTTGAAAAGCAATGATGCGGTATTCCACTTCCGTATTTATACCCGTGCTGCGGGGCGGTGCGTGGAATGCGTGAACCGCATGCCAATGTCCATTGGCTCGTTTTTAATCACTCGAAGTAGATTGGTCTCTGAAAACAGATCCCAATTCGTCGGTCAGTTCCGACGTACGTCTCCGTTCCCTCCTTCAGGGAATGAGGGTTACATACGTAACCGAGACGTTTTGTGTGATGGGTAGGTTTAGGGGTAGTGTTAGTGTAAGGGGAAAGAATATACAGTTTGTACAGTATAAAAACCATCATGTCTATGGAGAGTCCCCACAAAGATAGTGAACCAGACGTGTGTGTGTGTGTGTGTGTGTGTGTCTGTGCATTGGTTTAAGAGTATGTGGTCATTAAGTGCTTGCAGAGAGGTGCGTCTTAATTGCTGCTTAATTGCTTTAAGTTTAATTGCTGTCATAAATTTAGGTGAAATCAAAGTGGTGCTAAAGTCATAATCTGCAATAATAAGTTCACTGGACTTTCAGGCCACTTTTAAGTTAAAAAAATTTAATTAAAAATGTTGGGTCCTGATTTATAATAAGTGTCTTTAACTATGATGCGCTAACATTTAAATTAATCATTGGTAAAACTTGGTTTTACAGTCCTTGTTACATATGTTACATGTAGTTACTACAAACCCGATTCCAAAAAAGTTGGGACACTGTACAAATTGTGAATAAAAAAGGAATGCAATAATTTACAAATCTCATAAACTTATATTTTAATCACAATAGAATATAGATAACATATCAAATGTTGAAAGTGAGACATTTTGAAATGTCATGCCAAATACTGGCTCATTTTGGATTTCATGAGAGCTACACATTCCAAAAAAGTTGGGACAGGTAGCAAGAAAAGGCCGGAAAAGTTAAATGTACATATAAGGAACAGCTGGAGGACCAATTTGCAACTTATTAGGTCAATTGGCAACATGATTGGGTGTAAAAAGAGCCTCTCAGAGTGGCAGTGTCTCTCAGAAGTCAAGATGGGCAGAGGATCACCAATTCCCCCAATGCTGCGGCGAAAAATAGTGGAGCAATATCAGAAAGGAGTTTCTCAGAGAAAAATTGCAAAGTGTTTGAAGTTATCATCATCTGCAGTGCATAATATCATCCAAAGATTCAGAGAATCTGGAACAATCTCTGTGCGTAAGGGTCAAGGCCGGAAAACCATACTGGATGCCCGTGATCTTCGGGCCCTTAGACAGCACTGCATCACATACAGGAATGCTACTGTAATGGAAATCACAACATGGGCTCAGGAATACTTCCAGAAAACATTGTCGGTGAACACAATCCACCGTGCCATTCGCCATTGCCGGCTAAAACTCTATAGGTCAAAAAAGAAGCCATATCTAAACATGATCCAGAAGCGCAGGCGTTTTCTCTGGGCCAAGGCTCATTTAAAATGGACTGTGGCAAAGTGGAAAACTGTTCTGTGGTCAGACGAATCAAAATTTGAAGTTCTTTTTGGAAAACTGGGACGCCATGTCATCCGGACTAAAGAGGACAAGGACAACCCAAGTTGTTATCAGCGCTCAGTTCAGAAGCCTGCATCTCTGATGGTATGGGGTTGCATGAGTGCGTGTGGCATGGGCAGCTTACACATCTGGAAAGGCACCATCAATGCTGAAAGGTATATCCAAGTTCTAGAACAACATATGCTCCCATCCAGACGTCGTCTCTTTCAGGGAAGACCTTGCATTTTCCAACATGACAATGCCAGACCACATACTGCATCAATTACAACATCATGGCTGTGTAGAAGAAGGATCCGGGTACTGAAATGGCCAGCCTGCAGTCCAGATTTTTCACCCATAGAAAACATTTGGCGCATCATAAAGAGGAAGATGCGACAAAGAAGACCTAAGACAGTTGAGCAACTAGAAGCCTGTATTAGACAAGAATGGGACAACATTCCTATTCCTAAACTTGAGCAACTTGTCTCCTCAGTCCCCAGACGTTTGCAGACTGTTATAAAAAGAAGAGGGGATGCCACACAGTGGTAAACATGGCCTTGTCCCAACTTTTTTGAGATGTGTTGATGCCATGAAATTTAAAATCAACTTATTTTTCCCTTAAAATGATACATTTTCTCAGTTTAAACATTTGATATGTCATCTATGCTGTATTCTGAATAAAATATTGAAATTTGAAACTTCCACATCATTGCATTCTGTTTTTATTCACAATTTGTACAGTGTCCCAACTTTTTTGGAATCAGGTTTGTATAATAATCACTATATATTATGCATAATTACACGCAACTAACCCTAAACCAAACCAAAATCCTAACCCTATAGTATGTTGTTAATTAATATTACTCAGTACTTAAATATATAATTATTTTGTGACAAGTAAATACATGTTGGTAACACTTTAGTTTAGGGTTCAATTCTCACTATTAACTAGTAGCTTATTACCATGCATATTATTAGGATATTGGCTGTTTATTAGTAATAATAAAGCACATATTAATGCCTTATTCTGCATGACCATATTCTACATCCTTAATCCTACCCAATATCTAAACTTAACAACTACCTTACCTTATGTAACTAATGCAAATTTAGAAAAACAAACGCAAGAATCGTTCCAGGAAATAAAAAGTCATGGTAATATGCTTATTCAAGCTGAATCAGTGAAACAAACGCATTATCAACTTACCACTTACAAAGCCACTCACTTCCTGTTTTCAAGGGATCCAGGTAACAGCTGCCATGCACTAAAAGATCTTTGAGCGGTTCATAATAAGGATACTCTCCTTAGATAAATAAGGTAATATTTTGGAGGAGCAAATGGGTGGAAAAGCAGCCGTTTCAAGTCCCAAGAATTCTTCACTGATACCCAATACTGAGCTCACTCCTTTAAGAGACTCATCGGCCTCTGGGTTGCCACCTGCATTATTGATCACTCTGAAAAGAGGATCAGTTACCACATCTCACAAGGCCCTTGCAGCGGTACATAGGTTAAGTATGCCACCCATAATTCCTCTAGTTTAATATAATCTTACTTCAAGTGAGGTTATGCATGTTATGGAGGTTACCTGTCTGCTCCCTTACAGAGCCACCAAAGTCTCTGTGTAAAGTCTCTGTGTCTAGCTAATATATGTATATATATATAATTATTATTAATGTTTTATATTACTAGGCCTACTACTACTACTACTACTACTACTAATAATAATAATAATAATTGCATGTTTTGGAACCTTACAGTTAAAGTATCCCATCATTTGCAAAATCCCATCATTTTTTTCCTATCTTAATGAACTTACTGTTTAGCACAAACATAAAATGGAAGATGAAACTAGTTTAAACCAGTTGATGCTGCCACTGGAAAAGAAAAGTGTAAGTAATTAGGACAATACATATGATGATGATGATGATGATGATTGATAATAATATACTAACCATAGGTAAGTAAATATAGTAATAACAAGTTATTATTATTAATATTATTGTTATTATTATTATTATTATGGGGCTACAGCATAAACTTCCATAAACTACCTAAAGTTTTTTTTTTTTTTCAAGTTTGTGTTAAACAGTTGTTTAAAGCTGCAGTCCTTAACTTTTTTTGGTTAAAAAAATCAAATCAAATTTTGAGCAAGTACATGCAGCCAGTGTTCAAAACTATCTCCTTACCTTAGCTCAATTCACAACAGTAAGCTTGTAATAATGTGTTATAATTTGAGTGGTACTGGTGGATTTCCGCGGGAAATTCGTGCATGTCTTTGAGTCATTACGTCACGTCTGTATACACGTCGCATGTGAGGATGCTGCAGGTGGCGGATCATTTATAGCCTTTTCTCACAGCAGCTGGAATAATTCAATTTATCATTTTGATGGCGGATTGTAATCCAGAAAGGTCCAAACGACAATCATTAGTGACAACTGGAGATTCACCCGAAGTCAAAAGCAAAAGATTAGACTGTACAGAAATTTAAATCTACAGTTAACGCTAATACACACTAAATACACATTGTCACGCAATGCTGATGTTGTTAACATTAACAATTTGAGAACAAAGTATAATAATAATTTGCACAGTTTGATGTGATATGAGCTAAGCGATCATTAGATTTAATCACCGTTGGTAGCGCGATTTATTGTAATGCTTTTTTTTTCAAAAGTGGCAGACGTTACTTACTTGTTTAGATGACATTTCCCGGTGAAACTTATTATTTTGGTCGTACTTCCAAAACGTAGTATCTGTAATTCTGAAGTACAGTATCCACACCAGTGCGGTGACTAACTGCAATTGCAGCTTTCAAACAGAGATGGCGACAAAGAGGCAAAACTTACGGAATGCAGCTTTTTTGCTAAATGGTGGGATGCAATAACAAAGGTGAGGTTCAAACAACAACAACAACAATAATAATAACTATTATTATATATTATTTATATTGTTATATAGGCCTATGCTATATATTTACAGTGTAACACCATCATGTGGTTAATGACTTCAAAAGAAAACATACATAGGTTAGCATATTATTATTATTGTTGTTGTTGTTATTATTGTTGTTAGTAGTAATAGAAATAGTTGAAGTCAGCAAAATTGGGACACTTTTTGGTAAACTGTGTATTAAATGCAAATAAATCTATTCTACCTACACTATTAATGTTTTAAACAAATGCTCAAGGTCTCTTGTATCTCCAACTATGATTTTTGAAGGAATATGGGTGGTTTTTTTTTTTTTTTTTAATAAACAAAGATTCAAAAATAAAAACCCATTTTTATTATACAGCTGTTTTCAGGTAAATTGGGACAGTGCAATTGGTAAAGTGGAACACTCATTTTCATCTAGTTTGTGCTTGCAATTACAATTGCTTACAACAGGATATTGTACAAATCTTTTTTTTTTTTTTCAATAGAAATTTTTCAAAATGTAAAAGAATAACTTTATAAAAACAGACACACTAGCGGATTGTGTTAAGGATGATGATGATGTTTCATGCTCAGCTCTGGGTTCCTTTTTTAAAAAGTTTTGGAATCCAGTAATCCTGCTTTGTTTTTGGTTTCAGAAAACCATTGAATTCCATTTATAGCTTTTGCATATTCAGAAGCTATTTTTGCACATCTCTGTGAAAGGAGCTTTAACGTGTTTGCTTTTTCTCTCTAAGATGACTCTGACAAAAATGGTTTTCTGCCAAAGCATGACTACATCCACTCACACTTTTCACTCTTTTTTCAAGGGTGTATTTTGGAACACACCATGCCCTGGTCTATGTTCCTGGCCTGCCTCCACTCTTACCCTGTACTCATTGGTTGCCCCTTTCATTCTTTCTTCACTCCACTGATACCTCTCTCTTCTGTTTGGCTGACATGTTTTCCTTTTTTTTTTTTTCTCTCTGTCTATGGCTTTGTGACATTTTCTGTAAAAGAAAACACGTTCTCACATTAAGCAATGTATTATCTTTTATTTAATAGGATGTTCCACTTTAGCTGAATGCTACTTGGTATTTCTTTAAATTAGAACAAAGAAACTTGCACATCATTGCATAAAATTTAATTATCACATTAACAGATGTAATAAAAAATTATATTGTAGCTATATTGTATATTTATATTGAAATACTGTTTGTATTAGAATTTAAACCTTAACAATTTTATTCGAATCTTAAATCTAGATTAAATCATGGTTTATCTAATAATTCTGTTGCACCAAACTTTAAACCTTGTTTAAAAAGTAGGTTTACATTTAAACCATCATTTTGATCCTGGATTTAATTTATATTTAAAATAGATTAACTTTAATTCTGTTGCTCCATATCTTTAAACTCAGATTTAAATCTCAATTAGGAATTAAATTTAAATTTACATGTGAGGAGGTTTAAATAAAATAAAGTGCACCTACAATTAAAATATGCGGATGATTGGACAGATATAGAAACAGTGGGTGTGTAGTCAGGTCTCACAGAGGTGTTTATTAGAAATAAAAAATTATGAGCCGGCAGATAAAATCATAAAATCATTCAGCCGGCAGAGTCTGAGGGTCGCGGCGGCCTGTAAATTTACGCCTATCGAGTCCGGGATGCAGATCCGTCACTCATCTCGGTGCACCTCGGTGTCGAACAAAGAAAAGAAGAGAGTAATAGGCTATAGGCCTATTTGGCATTTAACGGCAGTGGTGATGATGAGGTGAGCGCCAATGAACGCTGCCGCGCCTCTCGTTTCTCAGGCCCGCTCCACTCGTGACTGCTGGGCGGCAAACAAACGGACAGGGCGGCACTGTCAAGAGCGGAGATAGTCACTCCGCCAATCATGCCAGTACTTCTTCTTATCTCGGTTGTTTTGTCATAACTTACATTGCCACAATACTCCATTAATTGATAGCCTACTATAAAAAATATTTCCATGATTATGAAATCCGCACGCGCTGCCGCATTGTTTTGCCTAACGTCTCTCTACGTAGCGCTTTATAAAGACAGCTGACATTTTACAAGTTTATTTCCTTTATCGGCAAGAGCTACTTATGTCAGAGAGCGAGTTTCTGGTGATCAATAAAGAAGGAAAAGTAATATTAACATTAATGGCGAATCCATCATGGCAGAGAAAATTAATCGTAAATGGAGGTTTTAATCGCAGGTTAATTCTAAATCCCGGTTTGTTAATTTGGGTTTAACATTAAGTGGTGCAACACAACTCGTTTTAAAATAAAGCCTCGATCAACAAATCCTAGATTATCTCTAAACAGTTCTTAATTTAATCCTTATTGGTGCAACCTACCCTTAAAGGAGTAGTTCACTTTAAAATGAAAATTACCCCATGATTTACCTACGCTCAAGCCATCCTAGGTGTATTTGACTTTCTTCTTTCTGATGAACACAATCAGAGTTATATTAATAAATATCCTGACGCTTCCACGCTTTATAATGGCAGTGACGGGGTCCATTGAGTTTTAAGCTCAAAAAAGTGCATCCATCCTTCATAAACATACTCCACACGGCTCCGGGGGGTTAATAAAGGCCTTCTGAAGCGAATCGATGGGGTTTTGTAAGAAAAATATCCATATTTAAAACTTTATAAAATAAAATATCTAGCTTCCGCCAGACCGCTTTACGTATTCAAGCTTTACACTTTCTGCGTAAGTTGAATATGGAAGGCGGTCTGGCGGAAGATATTTTACTTTATAAAGTTTTAAATATGAATATTTTTCTTACAAAACCCCATCAATTCGCTTCAGAAGGAGCCGTGTGGAGTATGTTTATGGGGATGGATGCACTTTTTTGAGCTTCAAACTCAATGGACCCCGTCACTGCCATTATAAAGCTTGGAAGCATCAGGATATTTTTTAATATAACTCTGATTGTGTTCATCAGAAAGAAGAAAGTCATATACTCCTAGAATGGCTTGAAGGTGAGTAAATCAATGGGGTAATTTTCATTTTAAAGTGAACTACTCCTTTAACTATATAGCCTATGTACAGGCCTGTGTGCTTTCTCAGACATTCCAGCCCACGTGGTTTATATTTTACCAATCAAATGTTGATATTCAAATTAAGTACTGTTATTACAACATTTCCACCCACCATTATCGCACTTGTTTTTAAAGAACACTACACCAAAAAGCTTATTTATCCCATTTTAGCTGATGTCCTTATTATTAATGTTATTATTAATTCCATGGCATGATATGTAAGTTCCAGAGAGTAAAGTGAGTCTGTATTGCCCTGATCAGCAGCTGTAGCTGTACTCAACAATCTTATCAACACGCAGGCCTGTATGACAGACAGTTTTCCTTGCCATGCTAGCAGCATCATATCAGATTACAGTATAACTCTAATACCCTATGATACACATAAGGATTTGAAAATGAACTTTAGCCACACAGAGTTCAGTAGATGCAGCAGTGATGGAAAATATCATTATATAATACATCAGGCAAAAACAACAATAATAAAAGAAATAAATGAATAAATTATCCGTCATACTATTCATAAAAATTAATTACAAAGCAAAACAGCCACAATCTCACCTGTATTTGTGCTATTTGGTTTCTTGGTCCACAAAAATAGCCTGTGGAGTCCTCTTGTGATTAACGCCATGGCTTTCTTCTAATGCAGGTCTATAACCAAAATATCAGACAACAAGACACAGATCTAGAAATCGCATAAACATCACACACTGATCATGGTGAGTCCATTGACAACTACAAGCCTACTGATGAGGACAGCATCATGAGAGATGTCTACAAAGAATAAGAGAGAACGAAAGAGGTAAACAAGCCTGCGTCACCTAGACCCTTCTGTGTGCCAGCATTCCCACACAACACAACTTTTTGGGTTGAAGCAATAACTTGCTTCACAATATGGCAAGACTCCAGCCTAATGCGCTGCTGCAATGGCCCGTCTACTGCATTATCCTAATCTCCCTTCAGAAACGTAATGTGATGTGAGAGAGTGATAGAGGGAATATCATCACTTTTTCTGTACTATAACTTTATTTGTAATGTAAAGGTGAAAATGTAGTAGCAGGCTAAAAGTGGAGCGCTCAGTGTGCGAAAGAGAGAAACAAACAGCAGGTGGCGCTAACTACAAAGAATAGTCACCAGAACAGGCACTGTTAGTGTGTTTGTCGTGAATTAACTATCCCTATGTCATTGTTCTTGAGTTATGTAACAAAAAATCTGCTTTCAGTGATTTTAATCCCAAAGAATCCTTGTTTTAATACTCGGTTTCCAACCTTTACAAACCAAAGGAACCCCCACCAAGACTCTTCCAGCCCAGCCAAATAATAAATAAAGACTAAGTTTGATAATGCTTTAAAAAACTTTCATTAAAACCACTAGGTAGTATTATATATTATTATATATCAAATATATTATATATAATATCATTTACTAGTATTTAAATAATTAAAGATATAGGCCTAAATCAGATCTCCAGAACACAGCATCCATACAGTTTAAAGTAAATTTTTAAAGTCTTAAAATATGTATAAAGGGATATTTTATACATAGATAGGCTACACTTAATTTTTCAGACATAATGTATGATATTATTGGCTGTTGCATAAATGACTGAATGTTATTCTTGTGACCGTTGAGATTTGACGGACGTAGACACGAACCAATAGCGTTGTTAGTAAACGCCAAGACGCTCCTTATTCCACCATTCAGCGCTTAACGGAGGCGGGACTTGTGTGCCTTTTCTGCCATTTAATTCGTGCAGCACCAATTGCATAGCGTACTCCCGGACAACAGAGCAGAGGTTGTGGGTACCACATTGACGGAAGATGCCTTTCTTTTAATTCCCCGTGTTTAAAAGGAACTTTGTGCTTATGGGGTTTTCTTTCTTTTGAGCTCAAATGATCGCGCACGCATCTATATCGCCATTTTACCCCACCCGGACGAGAAACGTTATCGGGATGAGAGACGCCGCCGCTTTTCATCGGTAAGCGAAACGAAATGTGTTTGTTCGCTTTGTGAGCCGTTAAATAATACGAACGGCATCCGTTGTATGGTATCCGAATGAAACCCTGCGCATTGCGGTGCGGTTTGTTTTCGTTTCGTCTCGTATTTTGGAGCGTAGGGCATCCCCTCCTCACCCACGCATCACCCAATCGATAATCGATTACGTGGACTTGGGGCAGATGTCACGCTTTCTTCTATGCCATCATCGCTGCATTTGATACACTGCAGCTCTGTTTGAGACACCACTGGCTCTCCTGTGTCATAAATGAAAAACAAACCCTACCCACTAAAATTCACACCACCATGGGAGAAGAATGCTGGCTTTGGAAGGAAACACAAGTCTTGCACGAGAAGTCACACCAAAATAATAGCCAACCCTGGAATTGTGATGAAAGTGCTACGGCGGAAGAAGATCATTATGTTTCTGGCCTATTTTCTGCTGGTGGCTCTGACCATGCTCAACCTGGCTAACTACAAATGGACCAAAGAGCCTCAGCAATGCAACCAGCCAGTGCAGGGAGTGAACTTCCAAAGCAGATCAGACATCCGTTACCTTTATAAAGCCCCGCAGGTCAAGAAGAGGCAACTGGTGTACGTGCTGACCACTTGGAGGTCCGGCTCGTCTTTTTTCGGGGAGCTCTTCAACCAAAACCCAGATGTGTTTTTCTTATATGAGCCTATGTGGCATATTTGGCAGAAGCTGTACCCGGGGGACGCGGTGTCCCTCCAGGGAGCAGCCAGGGACATGCTGAGCTCTCTTTACAGGTGTGATTTCTCAGTTTTTCAGTTGTACAACAGTCCCGGGGGGAAGAACATAACCTCTCTTGGACTGTTTGGCGCCGCCATCAATAAGGTCATCTGCTCCTACCCCTTCTGCTCGTCCTACAGGAAAGATGTGGTGGGAATGGTGGACGAGAAGGTTTGTAGAAAGTGCCCTCCACAGAGCCTTCAGATGCTGGAGGAAGAGTGTCTGAAGTACAACACGATAGTGATAAAGGGAGTCCGCATTTTGGATGTTAACGTTCTGGCTCCTCTAATGGAGGACCCCTCTCTGAATCTGAAAGTCATCCACCTGGTCCGAGACCCCAGGGCGGTGGCCAACTCCAGGATTAAATCTAGACACGGACTCATTCGGGAGAATTTGCAAGTCGTACGCAGCAGAGACCCCAAGATTCGTCGTGTGCCGTTTGTGGACCCCAACCACAAAATGAACAAAAAAGACGGCTCAGATTACCACTCCATCGGAGCCATGGAGGTGATCTGTGAACAGACGTCTAGAACTCTCAAAACTGCTCTTCACCCTCCTAACTGGTTCAAAGGCAAGTACATGACGGTACGCTACGAGGACCTGGTGGAGAACCCCATAAAAACTGTTCGGAATGTTTACCGCTTTGTTAATCTTTCAGCCAGTCACGACATTGAGGTCTTTGCTATGAACATGACAACAGGACCGAACGCCTCCACCAAACCGTTCATCGTATCCTCCAGGAACGCCACGCAAGCGGCCAGTGCCTGGAGAACTGTGTTGAACTACCAGCAGATCCGACAGGTGGAGGAGTATTGTCAGCATGCAATGTCTCTGCTGGGATACCTGCGCGTTCGCACGGCCGGCGAGGCTAAGGATTTGAGCAGACCACTATTGACCGTGCCCAAAATATGAACCAACGCCAAAGACGTTCGATGTTTTGCATTTGTGCTGATAACAGCCTGATACTCATTCTGTACGATCTGTTATTTATGTTCAATGCTTAATGGCTCAGTGGAATGTATCTGTTTGCATCATGCTGTGCACAGCCTCTTACTGTTTGTTGGGACCAGAATATTGTCTGTGCATCACCACCTGTTTGACCAAATAAGAAAGAAAAAAATACTTTGTGAATGACGTGTCATTGCTCATTAAAGCTATACGCAAAGATATTTATTTAAGCAAAACATTTAGATTTTGCATTCACTGCTTTCAGCACTGTACAAACTAAAGTCTCTGTCCCGTGTGTCGAATTCAAGTGCGTGGACTGGAGCTCTGATCGAGTCATCTGAGAGGCGCTCTAGTTCCTGTAGACTTTGTCTCTGGGTTAACACGCTTAAAAACATGTCATTCTGGTTATGCAGTACATTTTCATGTCCCCGTCATGTCTTAATTTATGGGATAAAATATTAAACACAATTTTTAACTGATTTTCAATTTTTAAATAATTTTTAAAAACCCCTTTACTTTCACTGTATATATCTATCTATCTATCTTTCTGGATGGATGGATATATACATAGGCAGACAGACATGGATGGATGGATGTATCTATCTTGTTTTATTTTGTTTTATTTTTCTATCTGTCTATGTACAGTTGTAAGAAAAAGTATGTGAACCGCTTGCAGAATCTGTGAAAATGTGAATCATTTTAACAAAATAAAAGAGATCATACAAAATGCATTATTTTTTTAGTACTGTCCTGAATAAGATATTTTACATAAAAAAATGTTTGCACATAGTCCACAAGACAAAAAAATAGCTGAATTTATTAAAATGACCCGTTCAAAAGTTTATGAACCATTAATTCTCAATACTGTGTATCGTTACCTGGATGATCCACGGCTGTTTTTTTGTTTTGTGATGGTTGTTCATGAGTCGCTTGTTTGTCCTGAGCAGTTAAACTGCCCAATGTTCTTCAGAAAAATCCTCCAGGTCCCGAAAATTCTTCAGTTTTCCTGCATCTTTTGCGTATTTCAACCCTTTCCAGCAGTGACTGTATGATTTTGAGATCCATCTTTTCACACTGAGGACGATTGAGGGACTCAAACACAACTATTAAAACAGGTTCAAACATTCACTGAAGCTCCAGAAAGAAACACGATGCATTAAGAGCTGGGGTGTGAAAACCTTTGAACAGGATGAAGATGTCCAATTTTTTTCTTATTTTGTTTAAATTTTTTTTCATTTAGTACTGCTCTACGGAAGCAACAGAAGATACTTACATGTTTCCCGGAAGACAAATTAAGTACAATTTACCTTGATCTTCAAAATCAGTAAGTTTTCACCCCCCGGCTCTTAATGCATCGTGTTTCTTTCTGGAGCTTCAGTGAATGTTTGAACCTTTTTAATAGTTGTGTTTGAATCCCAAAATCATACAGTCACTGCTGGAAAGGGTTCAAATATGCAAAAAATGCTGGAAAACTGAAGAATGTGCAGGGCCTGGAGGATTTTTCGGAAGAACGTTGGGCAGTTTAACTGCTCAGGACAAACAAGCGACTCATGAACAGCCGTGGATCATCCAGGTAACGACACACAGTACGGGTCATTTTAGTAAATGTAGCTATTTTTTTGTCTTGTGGACTATATGTAAACATCTTTTTTGTAAGATATCTTATTCAGGACAGTACTAAATAAAAAATAACATGTATTTTGTATGATCTCTCTTATTTAGTTAAAATTATTCACATTTTCTGCAAGCGGTTCACATACTTTTTCTTGCGACTGTATATATATCCATCTATCTATCTATCTATCTATCTATCTATCTATCTGTCTGTGTATATATCTGTCTGTCGGTTTATGTATACATCCATCTATCTATCTATCTGTCTGTGTCTGTCTATCTGTCTGTCTGATGGATGTATCTATCTTGTTTTATTTTGTTTTATTTTTCTATCTGTCTGTGTGTCTATGTATATCCATCCATCCATCTGTCTGCCTATCTATCTATCTATTGTAATATCACTTTAACTAACAAAAGCCAGTTATTTAATGACATCCTATAATAGCATCACTATTAGCAATGTATTTGATGATGATTCTGTGATGTTGGTATTGTGATATCGTTCATTTGATTCACTCAACATTCCATCTTGAGTAATACAACGCAGAAATTAAAATATCAACACTTTCAGAGATTGCCCTTATGTAAGCTAACTCTCAGTCAGTCTCTCAGCAATGGCTGACTTTAGCTCTTCATTTCCATCCTGTTATGTAAGTTATAATTAAATATTAGGTGCTTGAGCTTGACCTCATATTTCTAAAAATCTTCTAAACCCTGTAATAGAAATGTTACAGAGCTTCAAAGGTACTGCCTAACAGGAATGACCCAATCACTATATGTATTAATGTGGTTCATATTAAGAGGGTTTGAGAGCAACTCGCTCCCACCTACGCTTTCTTTCAGTTCCACTTTTAACGCCATACAAGACGTCTGTATTTCCCTGTTTTATGCAATTTTTTTTTATTAATACAAAGTTATTGGAGGAATAATACTCTTTGCTGTGCGGATTGGAATGTGGCCAGGAGTACTGCATAATTTAGCTCTAGGCATGTGAATCTGTTTTAAACAAAGAGGAAAGGAATTTGTGATTCTGTGATGCTCTGAACATTTCTACGACTGTCTTCTCTAATGTGGTTTGGTAGGTATAGATATGACAACATCTTAAAAAATGCAGCCTCCCCTGTAGCAAAAGATCACTTTTACTTTGAAAGTATGCAAATACGTTTTAACATACTATCTGCATTTCTTTAATTTGAGTTACACTTATCATAGATCCACGGCTGTGCTTACCCTCTACTGGTCCCACAATCATAATTTTGGTATTTAAATCACAGGGCACATTGACACATTTCAATGGAAAATCTTGCTTTCTCAAAAAGTGTTGTGACACTACGCTTAATGCTCCATTCAGTTCCATTCAAACGCAGGAGTGTGGGAATGCAAACTTCTAGAAGTTTTATTTCACTGTGCAATTTCAAATTTGCTTCAATACAACAGACTTCAAAGTGGCACCACTGCTGAAAATGTAGTAAACAGTATCTTAGAATTTTTTAAAAGTAAAAAATGTGTGTGTGTGTGTGTGTATTTATGTATATATATATATATATATATAATAAGTATAAGTATAATATTATATATAAGTAAATATATAATTATTTATCATGTTCTGTTGCATGATCTGAAATAGTTTTACATGGTTAATATAGTACCATACATTCAATTATTTTTTAAATGTTATTTTGAACATTCTGTTCATCAAAGAATCCTAAAAAAAAACATGGTTACCACAAATAAATTAAGTTGCATTATTATTATTATCAATGTTGAACTGTTTTCAACATTGATAGTAATAATAAATGTTTCTGAGCAGTAAATCATCATATTAGAATGATTTCTGAAGTATCATGTGTCACTGAAGACTGGAGTAATGATGCTGAAAATTCAGCTTTACCATCACAGGAATTTTATATATATATTTTTATATATATATATATATATATATATATATATATATATGCACTGTAGGGATGGGCGATATGGCCTAAAATCCATATTGCGATATACATTGCAGCCTCTTGCGATAACGATATATCACGATATATAAATTATATTAGAAACATTTCAGAACAGGTTACATGGACCCTAAGGAAAGCCAAACTGCTAAATGTATTTTTTTTTTTTTTAAAAAAGAAAGAAAGAAACGTTGTATGTAGTTTTGAGAACATTTATTGTGCAAAACTGTAATTATACAACAATGTTGCAGATAAATAAAATTCAAGTACACTAGCTGCAGAGACTTTAACAAAGAAAAAGCTTAAAGTATTGGGTTTCTTTCCTTTAGTGCAAACCATTCTAAAAGGCACTACACTTAGTTAAAGTCCTTGGTTCTTAAATGCCACCCAAGATGCAGAGAACAGGAAAAACTGGTGTCTTTTTAGTTAAGGAACAGACACTGTACTGAAAATACTTTCAGTATTAGGCAAAGAAAATTATTATTTATACTTTAAATAAAAACATTTCAAACAAAGCTTCTTACCTGCAGCCTAATGTAACGCATTTAGTTTTAAACATTTTGTTCTCTTAATGAAATGAAAACTGGTGTCTTGTTAATAAAGGAACAGATACTGTGAATTAGGCAAATACTTCCAGTATTAGGCAATGGCATGGCTATTTTAAATAAAGACAATTCTACCAAATGTAATGCACAGATACTTCAAATGAAAACATAATAAAGTGCAAAATGAAAGCACAATTTTTTGGAATAAAGAAAATACTTCCAGTATAAGGCACATATACATCAACTAAAGAAAATGTTTCAAGTATAAAAGTTTCTTTACAGTAGTGCCATGCCATAGACAGTAAAAAGTGCAAAACAGTGCAGAAGGCACAAAAGATGCAAAGAACAGAAAAACTGGTGTCTTCTCAGTTAAAAGGCAACACAACAACGAATCTTAAAATCGGGCACTCACTGAGATTTTGTGTTTACACCATTTGTCATTTGTTAGGCCCTAAAGATTATTCGCCAGGAACGCAAGCTTGTCCACAGTCTCTGGCTTCAACAGAGACCGGTGGCATGTAACAATGTTGCCACCAATGCTAAATGCCCTTTCTGAAGGAGCACTTGTGGCCGGGGCGATACAGAGATATTTCTGGGCCAGTCTTGCCACCCTTGGAAAATTAGCTTGCTACAGCCGCCACCAGTCCAGCGGGTCAGTCTTTCCATCAACCTGCATTGTCTGCAGGTAACTTTTTAGCTCCACTTCAATGGCCTCTCTGTCAGCGAGAGCGGCTGTGCCATTGGAGGCCATTTCACCCTCTTGGATTGCCTCTCAACAGCTATACTTCAGCTACTTCAGCAGCTTCAGCACCATCAGCTGCAGCTTCTGTGCTTGTGTGTGGCTCTGTGACCGTTGCAGCTTGCACCTCCAGCAGTGACAGAATTTATGCTACCACTCTGGTCCTGATGAACTCATCAGCTATCTTTAAACCGTGGGTCAACCAAAGAGGCCATATCCAGCAGGTCAACCGTTTCTGGGTCTGAGTACTTCTAGTTTAAGTACTCTAGGATGACTCTTTTCATGTCCTTGGTCAGCACTGTCTTCATCAGCTGCAGCAAGAACAGTGTTGTTGAAAAGATGGAGAACAGGTTTGATGTATGACACACTGACATACTCTTCTCCAAACAGCGCGTCTGTGAATTCCAGCAGTGGGCAGAGGGTCTTGCTTATAGATTCCAAGACATCTGTATCTTGCCAAGTGGGTACCAGGTGTCTGGTTTTCCTGTTTGCTTTTAGTACCTGTGATAGGGCCTTCTCTTGTTCAAGCACCCTCTGGATCATCATCTAGCGTGACCCCCACCTTGTTGGTGTTTCTGTGATGAGCCGATGAAAGGGAAGATGGTGTTCTGTCTGGTCTTTCTTCAACTCTTTTCTTCTTTTCTAAGAGTGTGAAAAGGCACTCACAATCTTCTTGCATAAGGCAACAGCACAGTCAATTCGGGGGTCTTTCACACTTTTTTCTGTTGACAAATTTGTAAGATATTATGTTCATTTCATCTATAATCTTCATCTCTCTCTCTCTCTCTCTCCACACACACACACACCCACACACCCACTGAAATGCTTGATTAGGATTGAATGAACATCACTTAACACAAATGCAACATTAAAATAGCATTGGCTATACAACTGAATAGAGGCAAATTCTACATCTCTAAACGCAAATGCAACATTATGTAGTAATATAGGCAAATATTACAGTATACTGTTAAAATATTATAATATTATGCACAAAATGTTTTAACCTACCGATGGCGAGGTGCAGCCTGTGTCCGAAGCATTGCAGCCTGGTCCAATCATTCAGAGACGCTGCCTTGACCACGTTCGTTCCATTATCAGTAGTGCTGCACACTTGGCGTTCTTCTTTAAAACCCCATGACTCAAGCGCTTCCTTGAGTCCTAGTGCTATCTCCTCGGCCGAATGTTCAGCGGGGAAGTACGACGTATGCAAACACAGGCTGCCAAGATTCCAATCGTCCGTTATATAGTGAATGGTCAGGCTGATGAAAGGCTCCGTGGTACGGCTCAACCACAGGTCCGTTGTAGTGGCAAAGTATTTCAAGTCACACAGCTCTTTTTCAACCTTTTCGCGGAGCTCGGCATACAATTTTGGCATCTCTGTTTCTGTAAAGTATTTGCGGCTTGGCACCTCGGATCGTGGATCAATAGCTCTGATCATGGCTTTAAAGCCGCGTCTCTCTACCGTTTGAAAAGGGACCATGTCCTTACACAAGTAAACAATTATGGCCCTGGTAATTTCAATCCATCGCGGGCTCTTCCTACTGTAAGGAGTACCTTTTGAAAATGACTGTTGGATGGAGGTCTGGATCAGTTCCTGTTTTTTCTGTCCTGCGTTCTTCGGACTGGATCTTGGGGTTGGCTGCATTGCCTGGTAATGCTGGTATTCAGTGACATGTTTCGTTTTGAGGTGGTAGAACAGATTAGTCGTGTTACCTCTCTTAGCCGGAAACTGTTGCCTCACACACTCTACAGAATATAGTTTGCTGCTGCTCGTCGGATGGCTTAAATCCGAACCAAGTCCAAATAATGGATGTTGCACCGGTCTTTTTCACCAGTTCCTCTGTTTAGTTTTCAGCCATGTTTACTCAAGATGATGAATACGATGATGCATTGCAGCCGGTTGCAGCTCGTGGCTCTAAATTTCGCGGGTAGGTTGCGTCATCACAACATGCATTATCGCGATAGTGCAATATAATTACAATCTCTATCGTAGGCCAATTTTGTATCCTTTATATTGCATATCGTTTCTATTGCCCATTACTAATACACTGCCGTTCAAAAGTTTTTGACCGGTGAGATTTTTTAATGTTTTTAGAAGAAGTCTCTTATGCTCACCAAGGCTGCATTTATTTTATTAAAAATACAAAAACAAACAAACAAAAAAAAAAAACAGTAATATTGTGAAATATTATTTTCTATTTGAATATATTTTAAAATGCAATTTATTCCTGTGATCAAAGCTGAATTTTCAGCATCACTACTCCAGTCTTCAGTGTCACATGATCCTTCAGAAATCATTCTAATATGATGATTTACTGCTCAAGGAACATTTATGATTATTATCAATGTTGAAAACAGTTGTGTAAAACATTTTTTTTAGGATTCTTTGATGAATAGAAAGTTCAAAAGAACAGTATTTATCTGAAATAGAAAGCTTTTGCAACATTGTACTACCGTTCAAAAGTTTTGGGTCAGTAAGAATTTTTTTTTTTTTTTTGGGGGGGGGGGGGGGGGGGGAGAACTTAAAGAAATGAATACATTTATTCAGCAAGGATGCATTCAATTGATCAAAAGCGACAGTAAAGACATTTATAGTGTTACAAAAGATTATATTTAAAATAAATGCTGTTCTTTTGAACTTTCTATTCATCAAAGAATCCTGAAAAAAAACTGTTTTCAAACATTGATAATCATAAATGTTTCTTGAGCAGTAAATCATCATATTAGAATGATTTCTGAAGGATCATGTGACACTGAAGACTAGAGTAATGATGCTGAAAATTCAGCTTTGATCACAGGAATAAATTGCATTTTAAAATATATTTAAATAGAAAACAGTTATTTTACATTTTAATAATATTTCACAATGTGGAACACTGTTTTTTGTATTTTTAATAAAATAAATGCAGCCTTGGTGAGCATAAGGGACATTAAAAATCTTAACGATCAGAAACTTTTGAACGGCAGTGTATATATATATAGAGAGAGAGAGAGAGAGAGAGAGAGAGAGAGCAAATTACTGCTTTTACTGTATTTTTGATAAAATAAATGCAGCCTTGGTGAGCATATATGTCACTTCTTTCAAAAACAAAAAAAATCTCTAATCCCTAAAGATCCTTATCTTTTAAACAGTGTGTCTGTATGTGTGTGTATATATATATATATATATATATATTTTTTTTTTTTGTAGTAAGCTAGGTTAGCGTTACACAGTGGCGTCTGTACCAGAGCAAGAGCTATTTTAAGAGCCAAACAGCAGGAATATCAATGGTGGCAGCTCTGTTCCAAACACGTCAGCTACAGTATAGAGGCATTTAAATGGTGGCAAACTGTCAACTGTAGCAGATCACAAATCCCGGACAATCTCCCAGGAGTATCCAGTGACTATGAATCCTTGATTCTCTGAAGTGGGCCGCGGCGTCTCTGGTGTTGCTATTGCAGCCGTGTGTGAGAGCGACTGAGCGAGAGGAAAACGCAAAAGAGTAGCCTCTGTTTTTCACAAATAGCAGCTGCGGGTGGGGTGGCCCCTGAGGGGTCGGAGCAGGGGGCCGGATGTGGAGTGAGTGCTGAATGGCTGGGCTTGAAGAACTGTTGGCGCTCAGTTTGGGTCCCGGCAAGTGCCCTGGCCCGACGCCATGTTTGTTGCCTTATCCTGCTGCTGTAAACGGAACATGAGGTGATAGAAAAAACAGAAAAACTTTATGGCCTTCTGATGACATTGTTGCACTTCCAGTAATACAAGGTGTCTTTGTCAAGCTTCAGGGTTGTTTACTGTATGTACAGCTTCCTGTGAAATGTTTGGACAACCCTAACTCAATTGTTTATCATGATTTTAAACACCTCTCAGACTTATGGTTGAGACAATACCAAAATTTCAGTAGTCGATAACCTTTCAGTATAGTCGATAAATTCATGATTATCAACCTGATATGCTATGTAATATTCACAAAGTATTTTAAAGTTCTGGTAGTTAATCAAGTAAACAGTATAAATAGACCTAAATGCACTGTGTGTTCATTACCACTACTTTCGAATGCAATTACACTATTATATTATAATACAAACACGTGTTCATTATTTTGTTGAAATTTGTCCCATATGCCAAAGTTTGGGGTCAGTATTATTTAAAAAAAAGAAAAAAAAAGCATTTTCCACAGAATATTAATCAGCACAACTGTTTTCAAACATTGATAATAATCAGAAATGTTTCTTGAGAATTAAACCATCATATTAGAATGATTTCTGAAGGATCATGTGACACTGAAGACTGGAGTAATTCAGCTTTGACATCACAGAAATAAATGATGTTTTAAAATATATTAAAATAGTAAACCGTAATAATATTTCATAATAATCATTTTTTAATCAAATAAATGGTGAGCATAAGAGAATTCTTTCAAAAACCTTAAAAAATGTTAGCAACACCAAACTTTGGAACAGTATATATATATATATATATATATATATATATTTAAGGTAGCCTATATATATATACACTGTTCAAAAGTTTGCTTGTATTCTGTTTACTATGGGAAATATGCATCTTATATAAAATTGTTAGATAATAAAAATTAATAAAATTATACTTATTATAAAATTTCATAATAGATACGGTGAGAAGAAAAGGGAGGCGGTGAGTGGTTATATAATAAACCTTGTTGTCTGTAAAATCTTTTGAGATTCACACTGAATAATCATATAGCCTATACTCTGTTTATTTGGAGTGAAACTGCCTCTATCCACTGACACTAACCATAACTTTTGCACACTAATTGTATCAAATATTTTAAATTGATTGTCAGTATATTTTATATATTTAAGACACCTAATATAATGTACATTACATATTTTTAAAGAAAGTGTATGCAAACTTTTCAATGTAAATGTAGGCCAAACATTCAAAGTGATTTTGTCACTACAAATTATAATGCTGAGAGAAGTAAGAAATAATAATAAAAAAGCTCAAAGAGACTGAGAAGTAAAAAATAGCAAACCAAAACAACCATCGACAAGCAAAAGCAACAACAACAAAAATAAGTCAAGCATGTGATAAACATGGGGTTTGTGTGTTGTAATTCTTGCTATGTTTGGCTGACTTCTCGTGTGAGCACAAATGCTGTTAACACTCCAAATTCTGTCTCATTGTTAACTACGGCCACACTCAATGCTAAGGCCACAGAGACAGTCCTCTATGCAGTTGTCATGGTTACTTCGTCAATGATGCCCATCATGCAAATGGAGCAGATGGTGACCATGTAGACGAGGACAGCTGAGAAGATGTGTATTTAGATGGCCTGGGGGAATGAAATGATGCAAAAGGAACCTTTCGCATAACAAAATCCCTGCTATTTCCAAATAAGCACCATTTACACCAATCCCCTAATTTCTTCTAAAAAAAAAGAAAATTATGAAGCATTTTGCCCATATTATTGGATGTCTTTTCCAAGCAGCTGAGTGATCATCAGCAGCATTGGTTAGGTAAATACATTGTGAATCATCCAAGTGATGATGCATGGGGATTTTTACTGCCATAAATGAATTAGCAGAGCTCCTATCCTTAGTCATTTTAGTGAACACTGGAGTCTCATCTCAGATATGCATATGCATCGACTCATCTCTCCGCTGACCTCGGTGTAATTAGCATATGCCTGCTCTAAATATGGTAATTTCACTGCTTTGCTTCTACCCACAACCTATCCCGTGATTAAAAATTTATGAGAACCTATTTGATTGGGGACCCTGTGATCTTAGATCCATAGGTTATCAAAGCACAATCATTATTTATGTGTCATGCGGTTCTCATGCGGTTTAAATGATACAGATATACTTGCAACGGTTCCTATTTATAGAAAAGTTCTAATCAGGGATACCTCTATCACTGGCCCCCTGGCTGAAATCACGATCGGGGCCCCGCTCAAGCCAGGGCTCCTGGTCTGTGTTTTTCTCGTCCAAGGTTCACAGGGTTTCTCTCAACAGCAATGAAATCCAGGAGTGATTATAAAATAGAAATTGCTGTCACTCCACTTTACCTGCTGTTCTGTTTCAGTTCTAATAATCCTCGTTTATTTAAAGAGATAGTTCATTCGAAAAAGACAAATCTCTTATTCTGTCAGCATTTACTCACCATCATGTCGTTCTAAACCTGTATGAATTTCTTTCTTTTGCTTTCATTGTATGGAGAAAAAGATATTCTTTAAAATATCTTGCTTTTGTGTTTCACAGAAGAAAGTCATACAGGTTTGGAACGGCATAAGGGTGAGTAAATGGTCAACCGTCAGACATGTTCCTGGGTCAACATATTTTGTTGATCCTGGAACAACATTTCTGTCCAAAAAAATAGTCCTAACCATATAACTACCCCTAAACCTAACCCTACCATAACTTACCCCTAAAATCAGAGGGAAATGAAAGGTGAATAACACTGATGTAGAAGCACCTAACCCAGATTGTTAGCCTAAACTTCACATGAACTGTAAACTTGTCCCTTAAATCTGGTTGGTTGATTGGAATGTTGTTCCAGGATCAACAAAGATGTTGATCCAAGAACATGTTGGACTTGATGAAATCATGTTTACTGTGAGGAAATAATGACAGAATTTTCATTTTTGAGTGTTTCTCAGCTGTTGAATATAGCATTGACTGATTTTAAAATGTCCCTAAAATTTTAAAACCAAACCTTTACTCAATTCATTACACCTAATGTAGCTTTCCAGGTGAATTTCATTCACTTTTTAATTCTTTCACATGAAGGCCTAATGCCCAAAGTATTGATATACTTTACATGCACATACACGCTGGAAAGTTTCATCTTTGTCCAGTGTCTGCGCTATTTCGCTGTAGAAGTTATGGACAATAAAAATGTATTTGTAATTGTTTAAACAGTTGTTGTCATCTCCAGTAGTTTGATGTTGTTTTTCTGTCTCATCCAGTTCTTTTTCAACTGTGAAACAATGGGCGTAGCCAGTGTAGTGAATTAGCTCAGAGGGGAAATATTAATAATTATTCATAACTCATTATGATTAATTCATTATGATGTGAAATTCAAGGCACATGTGCGAGCTGCGCATACAGAGTACGCAAGTTTAAGCCCAAACTTTTGTTTTCACGCATACGCTAGGATATGCATACAGTGTGTGTGACGCAAATTTCGTCATCTGTACAATATGTGCGTACTGTATGCCAGCAGCCCGATTTTTCTAAAGACCAAAGTATACTTTTTTCAGTTTTGATGTGAACACTTATAATATATGTACAGCCGAGCACATAGCCTTTCAAAGTATACTCCATACTCCGTTTGATAGACTGAGCGAACAAAGCCACTCAATGCATGCACTCTAGAAAGTTTCCTCTTTGTCCAGTGTCAGCGCTATTTCTCTCCACAAGTTATAAATAAACTGTCTTTGTACTTGTTAAAAGAGTTGCGGGTATCTCTTATTTCACTCACACAAGCGTTCATCTGCGTGGATGTATATTATTGTTGCCGTCTCCAGTTGTTGTTGTTCTGTCTTAGTGGTTTCTTTTTTGGTTGTGAAACAACGAGCCAAGGCAATGTTGCCCCCTTGTGGGCAAACTAATTGTAATTGTGTGATATTTAGCCCCGGGAATGCGAATTTTAGCAGGGAACCCTGCCAAAAAAAAACATATTTTACCCCCGAACGCGATTTTTACTCGTTCACTCGGATGTACGACATTTCTTATGTTGCACGAGTGCCCACTACTGGTGGAACCCTTGCAATGTGTTTAAATGGAACGCCCTAGGCCTTGACCACTGGAATCCGATAGGGAACTGATTTATTATATATATATATATATATATATATATATAATTTTTTTTTTTTTTTTTCTTAATTTGTTTTGTGCACCATTCCATAGGCCTGGCCTATGGAAGCTTGTTTCAACCACGGAATAAAACAATTTAAAAGATAATTGCGACTTTTTATCTTACAAGTTAGCCATTTTTTTTCTCAGCGCTTGTTAACCCCGCCGAGAGCAGCCTTACCTCGGCTAGTCCTTCTAACGTCTGCCGCTGGCTCTGATGTCTCTGTAGTGGTTAAACATGAGATATAATTTGTCTTGTGTAGATCTAATGGACGATCTTTGGTCTCATGAATCTATAATTTGTTCCCTGGCAAATCGTTTTGGCTGAGGGCAAAGAGAAGTTTCATAACTTTATATTTTTAGGCTATTTAACTTTACCGTTGTAGCCTACTAGCGCTGACTTTATATGTGACTGAATTGTTTGCTTTATTTCTTTTACTTATACTTTTATAATGGCTATTATTGATCATTAAAACTGACATTTAACAAAAAGAGACTGGGTTGTGTTTTATGTCATATTTAATTTTATTACAGTGAAGATAATCATATATATGCACACTTAACCACATAATAATGTTAAATTTTTTTTTTTTTAAACGTAAATGAAAAGAGGCAGGATTGTTTTATATTTCGTTTTGTTATAAATATACATGCAGTGAAGGTAATCAATGTATGCATTGCGTGAACCACATTTGTGTGGCTATTAATATGTTTAAGATTTTTTTTAATTAAAATGAAAAGAGGCAGAGTGGTGTTTTGTGACATATATTTCGTTTTATTGTAGCCTAAAATATACATACAGAGATAACCGAAGTGAGAGCGAGCTGAGTGACACTATCAAGAACGCTGCTGTTCCGTTTGCAAAATTACCGGACTTGTGTCCGTAAACAAAAGTATACTTTGGGTACACTTTTTACTGTTTGACTGTGATCAAATGCACACTCAACCAACATTATTGTCACCGTTGGTTGCAGCAGAGATGAAACAGGATCTAAGTGCAGCAGTCTTTATTCACAAAAGAACGCAACTTCACAACACTCACAAACTGGAACAGAACAACCAACAAAATACGACGTAGAACTAACAAGGAAGCGAAAGACACAGGGCTTAAATACAAGGGCAAACAAGGAAGCTGACGAGATAATGAACTAAACACTCCTGAACAAAACTAAACCAATCAGTAACCATAGGAACAAACGGAGAGAACGGAGGAGAACTGAACTAATTAACAGACTAGAAAACTAACAACACAGACATGAACAGAACAGATAAACAGATACAAAACGTGACAAGTATACCCTGAAAAATATCCTCATATAGAGTTTAAAAGCGAACGTACTGGCAGACAATCTTAGTCATCTCTTTTGTGAAGCCTAAACTCACTTCAATTCAACTCTGTGAAATGTCTATTGAGTGTGAATAGGTCTGGGAAGTAAAGATTACATCTGCTGAGCCAGACAGACAGACAGGTGTGAGTAACACAGCATGACATGATCCTTTGAGCCACTCTAGCTCAAAGCCAGTCCACAATAGACAGTGCCCGAGTAGCAGGTGGCTCTGAAGGAGAGAGATAGAGATGGACAGAGTAACTGGAGAAGTGAGAGTGTGTCTCAAGCTGGGACAATGGCATCGTGACCTATATCGGATTCTCTGCGGGATGCCCGTGAATATATGGCTAGCCAGGAATTTGCTGTGGTTTTCCCATGGGCTCTGAAGACACAAGGAAATCTTTTCAGAAACGGACGACTTTAGTTCATGTGTATTAAACAAAACTGCTCCATATTACAATTATGCTACAAAAATGTGAATTAGTTACATAACACATAAATGCCATACTGAACAATCAAGCACTCATTCTGTAACAAAAAGCTCTCTGAGATATATGAGATATGCATGCTGTCTTCTATGTTTTAAAATTCTGAGGCTGTTCGGAATGGAATACTAGATTATTGCTTTATGAATACTGCACAGTATCTACTATATACTACAGTGGTTCTGATTCACACACAAAAAATAGTGTGAAATAAGATAAAGCAATAAGCCCCAAGAAGCCGTGGTTTACAGTGAATTTATAATAGCTAAGGAGCGTTGTTAGGCACGATGCGGAACAGAGTGCCTAAAACCCCCTTAGCTGTTATAAATTCACTGTAAACCATGGCTTCACGGGGCTTATTGCTTTTATAAAACGGTTACCACACAATACAAATATTAAAGCCAAAATATATGTATCAATGCAACTTTCATGAATTAAAATCACTAAAAGCTTTCCTTCCGCCGGAAAAAATAGTCCCTGACCGTGAACATCAACCACTGATCTATATAAATGTTCTCTATATAGATCAGTGACAGCAACAGAAGTTGCATTATTATGCCAGTAGATGGCGGCAAAGAGTGTCTTAATGAGTGAGTCACTCAATAGCAGAGACTTTTATATTGAAAGGACTAAAACTTGTGTGAACATGTCACGACACGGAAAACCCCTTTACTGTTAAAAGGCCAAGATATTGCAGCGGACATTCAACAGATTTTTTTATTACGAACATAGGACTGACTTTAAGGAATATGCTAAATCTGAATGCAGGTAATATACACTCGGTCACCCAATCTCTCTCTCTCTCACAATAATACAAGCTTCAATGAACAATATCAATGAGAAAAAACATATGTTTAAGTTGCTAAGAGTGGTTGCTAAGGGTGTTGTGCAGTGATACAGAGATCCGTTTAGCCGTGTTTTATCATGAATAAAACAAAGCTATTGATCAGAATCAAGGACTGGAACTAACCGTTTTATAAGTAGTGTGTTAGTATGGTAGCCTATTCAATAGATTGAGACGGGAAAAGGAAAAGTAATGGCGTTAATCCATGCTAATTGTTAAGCTTCTCATTTCATTATTTCCAAAGGCTTTCCAAAGAGATGGAGAAAATTTCACATATATAATTCAGGCACATGACTTCCGTGGTCTCAAGACATCCAGACACTGTACATTTGATCTGTACCTCATTTGAAGGAATTGTTCACGGGAGGCAAAATCTTCATGCTGCTCTTTTCCATGCAAAGGTGAATGAGGAAACTAAAAAGAGACGGAAAACAGCATAAAGATATTGTTAAATTAGTCATTACAATTTGTGTGCCTTATTCCAGTTGTTGCGTTGTGATCAGTTATGAGAACCAATGCATCACAGACATCGAAATCTAGACCCACATTTGAATATATGCAAATGAGATTTAAATCTCTTGATTTTTGGTCTGTTGGCTTGCGAGCTTCAGTCCTCATTCATTTTCACTGTATGGAAAAAGAGCAGTGTGAACGACGTGGCTAACTTCGCCTTCGAAGGAAAAAAGTCGGAAATCTTTGAAATGACATGAGGTTGAGTAATAAAAGAATTTTTTATTTTTAGGAGAACTTCTTTAAAATACTGTTCCCAGAACATCGGTCAGATTCTTCACTACTACTTTGCATGCTACTATCCTTCCTATCACACAAAGGCAAAACACAGCTGAAATCCAGCCTTTTAGATTACAATCTGTCCTGTGACAGACAGGTTTGACTTAACTATACTCTGATGCACATTAAACCAAGTATAAAACTGATATTAAAACTTATATCTGTCATAGTGGCTGTAACAAAGTGCACAAAAAAGGAGTAAAGACACAAAAAACTGTCCAAAAAGGGGAAAAAAAAGTCCAAAAAGGGAAAAAAAAGTCCAAAAAGGAAACACTCAGGAGATCGCAAGAGAGTAATGTAACAACCACATTAACATTGACAATAGTTTTCAGTATTCAATAGTTTTGTAGCCATTTTTTCTCAGACTCAGTGTTGGAGTTACTGTGTTTCACTTTTCGAGGGCAATATTGTGGAGTCAACTTTGGGTGGATCCTAAATTGCTGTGGTGTCCCATGAATTGATATACACAATAACTGTGGTGTCTATTTTTTTGGAATTAAGGCGTAACCTACATAGAATTATATGTTTGTCAGCAAAAATAATAGAAATTTGCCTTTAGGATACCTACTGAATGACAGTGTTATGTCTTTACAGGGTGTGTTCCACAATACAACATTTTATGTTGTCCTGGTCTTTTATGTTATCTTTAAATTATGACAGAGAACTTTTTAAAAATGTTGTCACCATTTATGCATGCCGTTCCAACCCAGTATTAATTTTGTTACTATGTGAAACACAAAAAGAGCTCTATAGACAGAATGTCCCGGCTCTTACATACAAAAAAGACAAAAAACTATAAAATAGTAATTTTTTTGTAATTTTAAAAACTAATTATTTCATAATTTAGAGATATTGATAGATTTAATGACATTTATAGTTCCCTATGGCGTCATTGGAATGCGTGCTCGTAAAAGGCTTTAAATAGACATGAAATGTGCTCCCTCAGGTTTCTTTGTCTTCAGAGCTGTATTGTTTGTGTGTGCCCTACACTCTCTATCTGTCTACTTTGTTAGGAGTTGGAGGTCCAGCTGTCAGTGTGCAGAAAAAGAGAAAAAAAGAGAACATCACGTTGCAAACAATCAGGAGATGCATGCCTCCGTGTTCAAGGCCCATCCCTGATTATGATACGCATGAGTTCAGCTTTGAGTGCTTGCATTTGCAAGCTATGATTTTATGATTCTTTGTTGAAACTGTTGTAATCTAAAAATAATTATATTGGACAGAGTATGAATGACCACATGACTTAGCTTCAGCAACTTTATCTTTTCAGATAAAATGGAGGAACTGGTGTATGCTGGAACCAAACTATCCCACTCTATTGCTGCAAGTCCCCAGATAACAACCACACCCTCCTCTATCTGCTCTAGGTGAACCAAAAACAACTAATAGCTCTCAGTGTTGTGTCCCCTATAACAGTAACTTTCTCAAATGTTTACAGAACAAGCGGGAAAACAGTGTGCCTGTATCTTTCTCTATTTCTGTCCATTTCTGAGTAAGACCTTCTCTTACTTTTATGAGTGTCTGCAGAGCAGTTAGGAGAGGTGGGGTTGTAGCTGCTCAATTTAAAGATGTCTATCAATGCAAGCAAGTGTCATTTGGTAATTACTTGTCTTTCGAATATCTGGGTATTGTGTTAAAAGGTGCTCCACGCATTCTACTTATCATTATTTACAGGCCTCTGAAATACTCTCCAGCCTTTGTTGAGGACTTTACAGAACTGTTATCAACAATTTCCTCAGAATTTGACTGTTTTGCTATTGCAGGGAATTTTAATATTCACATAGATAATGCAGAAATCAATATGGCAAAATAAATCATAACTGTTTTAAATACTTTTGATCTGACTCAGCATGTACCTGGACGCACATACAATCGTGGACACATTCTAGATTTACTTATCAGTAAGGGTCTAAACATTTCCTTGATTGTTATTAAGGACATAGCACTGTCTGATCATTTATGTATTTTTTTATATATTGATGCAGCTTCCAGTTGCCACATTCAAAATTTGAATTCCTTCTATGTAAAGCACTTTGAATTACCATTGTGTATGAAATGTGTTATATAAGGAAACTTGCCTTGCCTTACCATGTCCTGGTGTGGGTGGACAACACTATGGTAGTCGTCTACATAAATTGCCAAGGTGGACTGTGTTGCACCGCCTAAACAGGCTAGTGCAGCAGGTTCTGCTTTGGACTTAGGATAAGTTCCTGTCCCTCAGGGCGATTTACACCCCTGGGCATTTGAATGTGGGAGCAGACTTTTTGTCAGGCTGCGACACATGGGGAATGGAAACGCCATCCGAGATTTGGGAAAGATTTTACGAAGCAGAGGTGGACCTCTTCGCCTCACAGGAAACGCAATGTCCCCTTCTCTCTGAATCACCCAGCCCCCCCCTGGTTCTGAACACTGTGGCCAAGACTGCATCTTTATGCATTTCCACCGATCGCTCTACTCTCGGGAGACCTGACCAGGGTCCATCAACAAGGGTCTTGCATCTTATTGATGGCGCCTTGTTGGCCGACCAGAATTTGGTTCTCAGAGATAATATCCCTCCTCGACAGCTCGCCCTGGGTGGTTCTGATCAGGAAGGACCTACTGTCTCAGGCACAGGGGACAATATTTCATCCCCAGCCCGAGCTTTGGAACCTTCAAGTTTGACCCCTGAGGGGGACCGACTGAGGGATGCTGGGCTTCCAGCTGATGTCGTACAGACTATTCTGAGCACGCCGTGCAGACCCAGTTCACTGCCAGGTTGTTTCAGTGCTGGAGTTTCTGCAGGAAAAATTATCAGTAGGCACATGCCCCGCTATTCTCAGGGTATTTGTGGCCGCCATATCGGCTTGCCATGCCTTGATTAATGGGGCTCCAGTCGGGAAGCACCTTCTGATCACCCGCTTCATCCGTTGAGGGATGTGGCTGAGGCCTCCTGTTAGGCAAAGACCCCTTCGTGGGACTTAGCCGTAGTCCTTGAGGGGACCCCTTTTTGAACAACTAGAGTCAGCGCCTGACAAGCTTCTTACTCTGGAAACTCTAGACTCCACCGTTCTCTACACCGGAGCAGGAGAAACTTCACCTACTGTGTCCAGTTCGTGCTCTTCAGACTTACATCCACCACACTAGCAGTGGCGTAAGTCAGAGCAACTTTTCATTTGCTATGGGGGCCGCAACCGGGGGACGGCTGCCACCAAGCAAACAATGTCACACTGGGTGAGGGATGCTATTGCTCTAGCATATGAGGCACGCAGTCAATTTTCGCTTCTGGGAGTTAGGGCTCATTCCACCAGGGGGGTTGCATCCTCCAGGGCTTTGGCAGGAGCCACCCCCTTGCAACAAATATGTGATGCGGCAGGCTGGCCCTCTCTGCACTCATTTATCAGATTTTATAGTTTGAAAGTTCATGTTACTCCGGGCTCACATGTCCTTGAGTCAACATCCCAAACTCATGTCTGAGGCCTTTCTCGTGTTTGTGTGCACACGTTACACCACCTTGAGGGGTCCAGACACTTCCAGTGCGGCAGCGTTGGTATTCTCATTCCCAGTCCTCATATGTATCTGTCTGTCTGTCTGTCTGTTTGTCTGTCAGTCATTTATTGCCTCTCTATATATTCAGTAGTGTATCTCACCAGTCTTAGTTTGGCTGTAATTGAACTTTTAATTATGTGTACCTTGTAGCTTGGCAAGCTACATTCAAAGTCACAGTGACATCCAAGTGCATTCCTCCTCCTATTCATCTCTCTCTCTCTCTCTCTCTCTCTCTCTCTCTCACACACACACACACACACACACACACACACACACACACACACACACACACACACACAGAGGTTACAGAGTTCAGCTCCCCATGGAGAGAAGTAGAGGCCTGCGTAATGAGTGAGGAGGTATTGAGTTAGTATTGCCCTATTGGTCTTCTCAGTAGTTCTGCTGCTGAGAAAACTATAGATAGTTAGTATACTATTAGTAGATAGGGCTACAGAAAAAACACAAGACTTTGTGATATAGTACAGGTATGTGCATGTAAAGAACTACCAACACACCCACCCACACACACACACACGACACCATATAGTACATTTAAACATTCAATGAGTACTTCATTGAAAAGTCAAGTCACCTTCATTTATATAGCGCTTTTTACAACACAGATTGCTTCAAAGCAGCTTTACAGTGATAATAGGAAATTAATTTAGTTTTTGATGAAAAGTTTTTGATTAATTTCTGTCGCAAAAACTGATTAGTTATTTAATTTGGTGCCATTTAAACAACACCACCTTCAAATAAAACAGAAAACCCCAATGCATTCCGGACCCCATCCGCATGGCAACAGCATTTGGTTGCCCGAGAACGCAAACCATGAAATAGGTTTGAAATAGTTTTGAAACTATACCATCATCATCCCTGTGCAACCCCTAAAAAGGCGAATCCGTGAAAACGGTGACGGCATGTACGCAAGCATTACGTGTTCATGCCAGTGCAATTACACTAATGCCAACATCATTTTCGAGTCTATTCAGAAGAATGTTGTGGTCGATAGTATCGAATGCAGTGCTAAGATCGAGTAACACTAATAGAGAGATACAAACCACGATCAGATGAATAAAGAGCAAATCATTTGTAACTCTGAGACCAGTCTCAGTACTATAATACGGTCTAAATCCTGACTGGAAATCCTCACAGATATAATTTCTTTCTAAAAAGTAGCATAGTTGTGAAGACACTGCCTTTTCTAGTATTTTTGACAGAAAGGGTAGATTTGAGATTGGCCTGTAAGTCTGAGAAAACAAACAAAAAGTACAAAAGAAAACATTACAAGGATAACCTGTATGCTGTTTAAAGAATGTTTACACACCATTTCCCATACACAACAGTTCATAGCTATCAGATCTATCAAGCTCCAAAAAAAAAAAAAAAAGAAAAGAAAAGAAAGAAAATACATTCCAAATATTGTGATGCTGTAGCATAGCTTTGTGTGGTGAACAGGTCAAATTTCAAATGGAGAATGAGATTTTGATCTTCATTGGAAGAGAAGAATTTCATTGAATGACTACTTAAACTTTGATCTGTTCCTTTTTGACTTTTTCCAGGCGGTCACTATAAACTGTCCTTGTCTGGAAAAGAGCTGCAAGAACATTCTTCAAAAAACTGTCCTTTTGTTTTCCACAGAAAAAAATACACAGTTTTGAAACATTAGGTTGTTTAAGGGCCCATTCACAACAATAATGATAACTACAAACTAGTGATGCAATGTATTGGCCGATAAAAGCAATTTCACACGTCAGACTGCAACTTATACTGTGCGTGAAGAAAATGTCTCTTGTGTTGAATTTAAGGCTGTCTAAGTTAATGTGAAAAGAACATATTAACATTTAAAAATATAGCGACCTTAAAGCAGGCTCTATTTGACTCTATGACTCACTCATAGTTCAAGCCAGGGTTACCAGGTCCGTGGTTTAGTAACAAACCATGTGGTTTAGTACCATATTCCACACCACAACCAAAAAGATTACAGCACAGAAGTAGATGTTAACCAGCTGGTTAACAATAAAAATATTGACAGTTTGTTGTCGTCCATTGATGTGGATGCTAAATAGTTAAAATTATAGTCATCATTAGTTTTTTTTTTGGTGTAAACGAGCCTTAAATAATGACAGAACTTTCTTTTTTGGATGAACTATTCTTTTACTCTGTGATGAAGTATTTCATATTTCAATAGGGATAAGTATAGAGTAGAGAGAAGACTTTTCACATTGCAAAGATTGGGCAGGGAGGTACTTTATCTGAACGATAAACTAACAGTAAAATTACAGTAAAATGTTATCATACAGCTAGCTCACTGAAGACATGTCTATATTTGCATTAAATTATATCATGAGTTCAAACTGTGAGAGGGAGTATGTGTCTGCTTGTGCTTACTCAGCTGTTTGGCCCCAGAGTAAAGCTAGCTGAAGTTAAAGCCATGTTTTCCTTCTATTTTTAACTGCATACCAGTCCTCAACTGTAAAATCCACTAAGAAGTGGATTTGGAAGCTTATTGCTTTTATAAAACGGTTACCACACAATACAAATATTAAAGCCAAAATATATGTATCAATGCAACTTTCATGAATTAAAATCACTAAAAGCTTTCCTTCCGCCAGAAAAAATAGTCCCTGACCGTGATCTATATAAATGTTCTCTATATAGATCAGTGACAGCAACAGAAGTTGCATTATTATGCCAGTAGATGGCGGAAAAGAGTGTCTTAATGAGTGAGTCACTCAATAGCAGAGACTTTTATATTGAAAGGACTAAAACTTGTGTGAACATGTCACGACACGGAAAACCCCTTTACTGTTAAAAGGACAAGATATTGCAGTGGACAATCAACAGATTTTTTTATTACGAACATAGGACTGACTTTAAGGAATATGCTAAATCTGAATGCAGGTAATATACACTCGGTCACCCAATCTCTCTCTCTCTCACAATAATACAAGCTTCAATGAACAATATCAATGAGAACAAACATATGTTTAAGTTGCTAAGACTGGTTGCTAAGGGTGTTGTGCAGTGATACAGAGATCCGTTTAGCCGTGTTTTACCATGAATAAAACACAGCTATTGATCAGAATCAAGGACTGGAACTAACCGATTTATAAGTAGTGTGTTAGTATGGTAGCCTCAATAGATTGAGATGGGAAAAGGAAAAGGAAAAGTAACGGCGTTAATCCATGCTAATTGTTAAGCTTCTCATTTCATTATTTCCAAAGGCTTTCCAAAGAGATGGAGAAAATTTCACATATATAATTCAGGCACATAACTTCCGTGGTCTCAAGACATCCAGATACTGTACATTTGATCTGTACTTCATTTGAAGGAATTGTTTACGGGAGGCAAAATCTTCATGCTGCTCTTTTCCATGCAAAGGTGAGTGAGGAAACTAAAAAGAGACGGAAAACAGCATAAAGATATTGTTAAATTAGTCATTACAATTTGTGTGCCTTATTCCAGTTGTTGCATTGTGATCAGTTATGAGAACCAATGGCGTTTGCATCACAGACATCGAAATCTAGACCCACATTTGAATATATGCAAATGAGATTTAAATCTCTTGATTTTTGGTCTGTTGGCTTGCCAGCTTCAGTCCTCATTCATTTTCACTGTATGGAAAAAGAGCAGTGTGAACAATGTGGCTAACTTCGCCTTCGAAGGAAAAAAGTCGGAAATCTTTGAAATGACATGAGGTTGAGTAATAAAATAATTTTTTATTTTTAGGAGAACTTCCTTAAAATGCTGTTCCCAGAACATCGGTCAGATTCTTCACTACTACTTTGCATGCTACTATCCTTCCTATCACACAAAGGCAAAACACAGCCGAAATCCAGCCTTTTAGATTACAATCTGTCCTGTGACAGACAGGTTTGACTTAACTATACTCTGATGCAAATGAAACCAAGTATAAAACTGATATTAAAACTTATATCTGTCATAGTGGCTGTAATAAAGTGCACGAAAAAGGAGTAAAGACACAAAAAACAGTCCAAAAAGGGGAAAAAAAAGTCCAAAAAGGAAACACTCAGGAGATCGCAAGAGAGTAATGTAACAACCACATTAACATTGACAATAGTTTTCAGTATTCAATAGTTTTGTAGCCATTTTTTCTCAGACTCAGTGTTGGAGTTACTGTGTTTCACTTTTCGAGGGCAATATTGTGGAGTCAACTTTGGGTCGATCCTAAATTGCTGTGGTGTCCCATGAATTGATATACACAATAACTGTGGTGTCTATTTTTTGGAAATAAGGCATAACCTACATTATGTTTGTCAGCAAAAATAATAGAAATTTGCCCTTAGGATACCTACTGAATGACAGTGTTATGTCTTTACAGGGTGTGTTCCACAATACAACATTTGATGTTGTCCTGGTCTTTTATGTTATCTTTAAATTATGACAGAGAACTTTTTAAAAATGTTGTCACCATTTATGCATGCCGTTCCAACCCAGTATTTTGTTACTATGTGAAACACAAAAAGAGCTCTATAGACAGAATGTCCCGGCTCTTACATACAAAAAAGACAAAAAACTATAAAATAGTAATTTTTTTGTAATTTTAAAAATTAATTACTTCATAATTTAGAGATATTGAGAGATTTAATGAGATTTATAGTTCCCTATGACGTCATTGGAATGCGTGCTCGTAAAAGGCATTAAATAGACATGAAATGTGCTCCCTCAGGTTTCTTTGTCTTCAGAGCTGTATTGTTTGTGTGTGCCCTACACTCTATCTGTCTACTTTGTTAGGAGTTGGAGGTCCAGCTGTCAGTGTGCAGAAAAAGAGAAAAAAAGAGAACATCACGTTGCAAACAATCAGGAGATGCATGCCTCCGTGTTCAAGGCCCATCCATGATTATGATACGCATGAGTTCAGCTTTGAGTGCTTGCATTTGCAAGCTATGATTTTATGATTCTTTGTTGAAACTGTTCTAATCTAAAAATAATTATATTGGACAGAGTATGAATGACCACAGGACTTAACTTCAGCAACTGAATGGACATGTGGTTGACACATCCCACAAGGACAATGATAACACCACGCAGCCACAACAACCACTGCTCATGGACACAATCCTGGCTGAGCCCTGCCCACAGAGCTCAGCACAGACATACTGTGATGTATTAGAACTGATCCAAGATTCAGCACCCAAAGACGACTTTCTGGAAAACAGCCAGGGAAGCCAGGATAACATATTACAGCCTCCGGTAACACCAGATCAACAGCCCCTCTCACCAGACACATCCACTCCAGCATCTCCGCTTCTGAGCTTTTCAGATAAAATGGAGGAACTGGTGTATGCTGGAACCAAACTATCCCACTCTATTGTTGCAAGTCCCCAGATAACAACCACACCCTCCTCTATCTGCTCTAGGTGAACCAAAAACAACTAATAACAGCTCTCAGTGTTGTGTCCCCTAGAACAGTAACTTTCTCAAATATTTACAGAACAAGCGGGAAAACAGTGTGCCTGTATCTCTCTCTATTTCTGTCCATTTCTGAGTAAGACCTCCTCTTACTTTTACAGACACTGAGTGTCTGCAGAACAGTTAGGAGAGGTGGGGGTGTAGCTGCTCAATTTAAAGATGTCTATCAATGCAAGCAAGTGTCAATTGGTAATTACTTGTCTTTCGAATATCTGGGTATTGTGTTAAAAGGAGCTCCACGCATTCTACTTATCATTATTTACAGGCCTCCGAAATACTCTCCAGCCTTTGTTGAGGACTTTACAGAACTGTTATCAACAATTTCCTCGGAATTTGACTGAGTTTTGCTATTGCAGGGAATTTTAATATTCACATAGATAATGCAGAAATCAATATGGCAAAATAAATCATAACTGTTTTAAATACTTTTGATCTGACTCAGCATGTACCTGGACGCACATACAATCGTGGACACACTCTAGATTTACTTATCAGTAAGGGTCTAAACATTTCCTTGATTGTTATTAAGGACATAGCACTGTCTGATCATTTATGTATTTTTTTATATATTGATGCAGCTTCCAGTTGCCACATTCAAAATTTGAATTCCTTCTATGTAAAGCACTTTGAATTACCATTGTGTATGAAATGTGTTATATAAGGAAACTTGCCTTGCCTTACCATGTCCTAGTGTGGGTGGACAACACTATGGTAGTCGCCTACATAAATTACCAAGGTGAATTTATTACCAGACTTACGTACTCCGGGCTCACATGTCCTTGAGTCAACATCCCAAACTCATGTCTGAGGCCTTTCTTGTGTTTGTGTGCACACACTACACCACCTTGAGGGGTCCAGACACTTCCATTGCGGCAGCGTTGGTATTCTCATTCCAAGTCCTCATATGTATCTGTCTGTCTGTCTGTTTGTCTGTCAGTCATTTATTGCCTCTCTATATATTCAGTAGTGTATCTCACCAGTCTTAGTTTGGCTGTAATTGAACTTTTAATTATGTGTACCTTGTAGCTTGGCAAGCTACATTCAAAGTCACAGTGACATCCAAGTGCATTCCTCCTCCTATTCATCTCTCTCTCTCTCTCTCTCTCTCTCTCTCACACACACACACACACACACACACACACAGATGTTACAGAGTTCAGCTCCCCATGGAGAGAAGTAGAGGCCTGCGTAATGAGTGAGGAGGTATTGAGTTAGTATTGCCCTATTGGTCTTCTCAGTAGTTCTGCTGCTGAGAAAACTATAGATAGTTAGTATACTATTAGTAGATAGGGGTACAGAAAAAACACAAGACTTTGTGATATAGTACAGGTATGTGCATGTAAAGAACGTCTCGGGTTACAACTGTAACCCTTGTTCCCCGAGAAGGGAACGAGACACTGCGTCGTGATGACGACACTTTGGAAACGCCCTCAGCGTAGCGCGTCTGAAGCATGAATGAAATCTATTCCAATCCTGATTGGTGCTGTGTCATGACGTAGTAGATGATGGCGTACCCGGAAGGTACAAAGGGACGCCGGCTTGCACAACACATTAGCTTTGCGATGAAGCAAGAGCTCTGCCCGTGATAGGTGTGGCGGCAAGACGCAGTGTCTCGTTCCCTTCTCGGGGAACAAGGGTTACAGTCATAACCCGAGACGTTCCCCTTCGAGGGAACTCGCACTGCGTCGTGATGACGACACTTTGGGAACGGTATACCCACTATGCCACACCGCAATCACACCCGCCCTAGTGTGAAGCTGGAACCCAGGCATACTTTGGGCCGCGAGCACTCTGGCGCCAGGCATCACAGGGAGTTGCAGACTGTAGAATCTTATGAAGGTGTGCGGGGTGGCCCACCCGACCGCCTCGCAAATCTCCTGAAGCGAGACTCCAGAAAGGAGGGCCACCGAGGAGGCCATGCCCCTGGTGGAATGAGCCCTCACGGCTATAGGTGAAGGCAAATTGCGCACCTGATAAGCCGTGGCTATTGGCTGGACAATCCAGTTACTGATTGTCTGTTTTGATGCAGGCAGCCCCTTCTTGGGTGAGCCAAAGCACACCAACAACTGGTCTGACTTCCTCCACTGTGAAGACTTCTCCAGATAAACTTTAAGGGCTCTGACCGGGCAGAGCAGGTGAAGTCTCCCCTCTTCCGCCGTCCTGTGAGGTGGAGGGTGGAAGGCCTGAAGAATCACTGACCGTGCCATATTAGATGGCACCTTGGGCACGTAGCCCGGTCTTGGATGTAAGATGGCCTTTACTCCGCCAGGGGCAAACTCCAGGCAAGTCGGCGTAATCGCCAATGCCTGGAGATCCCCCACTCTCCTCAGAGAGGTAACTGCGAGGAGAAAGGCCACCTTCAGGGACAGGTTCTTTGCCTCGGCCGACTCCAGCGGCTCGAAGGGGGCCTCAGCCAGCCCTTCAAGTACCACTGCCAGGTCCCAGGTTGGGACTCTGGAACGAGTCGCAGGCCTCATCCTCCGAGCCCCCCAGAGGAACCGTACAACCAGATATTGCTTCCCCAAAGGCCCATCACCTAGAGGCGAGTGGAAAGCCCCAATGGCAGCCACGTACACCTTAAGTGTGGAAGGGGTAAGCCCGGCGGAGAAGTGAAAAACACATTCCACTTCAGGCTGTACAGCTTCCTGGTGGAAGGAGCCCTGGAGCTGAGTAGGGTCTCGACAACAGCTGCTGACAGGCCAGCCCCTAGGTACTGAGCCCCCTCAGGGGCCAGACCCAGAGGTTCCACAGGTCTGGCCGGGGGTGGAATATTGTGCCCCCGGCCTGGGACAGCAGATCCCTCCTCAGAGGGACCTGCCACGGGAGGCCGTCTAGCAGTGTTATAATGTCCGAGAACCATACCCGGGTCGGCCAGCAGGGTGCTACTAGTACAAACCCGATTCCAAAAAAGTTGGGACACTGTACAAATTGTGAATAAAAACAGAATGCAATGATGTGGAAGTTTCAAATTTCAATATTTTATTCAGAATACAACATAGATGACATATCAAATGTTTAAACTGAGAAAATGTATCATTTTAAGGGAAAAATAAGTTGATTTTAAATTTCATGGCATCAACACATCTCAAAAAAGTTGGGACAAGGCCATGTTTACCACTGTGTGGCATCCCCTCTTCTTTTTATAACAGTCTGCAAACGTCTGGGGACTGAGGAGACAAGTTGCTCAAGTTTAGGAATAGGAATGTTGTCCCATTCTTGTCTAATACAGGCTTCTAGTTGCTCAACTGTCTTAGGTCTTCTTTGTCGCATCTTCCTCTTTATGATGCGCCAAATGTTTTCTATGGGTGAAAGATCTGGACTGCAGGCTGGCCATTTCAGTACCCGGATCCTTCTTCTACGCAGCCATGATGTTGTAATTGATGCAGTATGTGGTCTGGCATTGTCATGTTGGAAAATGCAAGGTTCCCCTTCAGTCGGTCACGTTCGACGTACGTCGGACGTCACCGACGAATTGGGATCACTTCTGGGAGCCCCTATCAGCTTCGAGTGTATAGAGAACGGGCCAATGGCCATTGGCGTGCGAGATTTGCATCTCGCGCTCCGCCCCGCATCGCGGGTATAAAGCGGAAGCGGATGCAGCGCACATTTGTCATTCACTTCGGAGCCAAACAAGCTTCATGGAAGACTGTTCCTGCGTCAGCAGAGAGAGAGAGAGAGAGCAGAGAAGAGGCTTTTGTGCTGGGAGAGAAGGCACGTGCAGTGACAACCGCGAGCTCACCGAAATCGGTGAAACAAACTGCTGTTTTTACAGCATCCCGGTTGGTTCGGTGGGGGCGTTCCACGGTGAGTGCAAACACAGGCTGCACTATCCCCTGTGTTTGCCGCGGTTGTTCCTGGGTGCTTCGGCACGTTAAGAGCTTCTTCTAAAAGAGCAACACGGGTGTGAAATTGCGTCTTTTTCAAGATGTCATTCCACCCGTGCGTTTCTGGATGCGGTCGTTCCCTGTCACCAGCTGACGGTCACAATCGCTGCCTGACATGTCTGGGTATTCAACATGCCGAGGCAGCGTTTGTGGATAGTTCGTGTTCCCATTGCGGGAACATGACTATCTCGGCGCTAAGGTCGAGACTCGCCTACCTTCGGGAGGGTGGAGTCCCCTTACCTATGCCCCGATCTAGTGCTATCCCTGCCCAGCAGGATAGACCTACTTCGGCGAATAGCCAGGGTGACCTGAGGATCACGTTTAGGGCACACCCGCCGAGCCAGCCTCCGTGGGCCCCTAAACCCTCTGTAGTGCCGCAGCCGGTTGAGCTTTCGGAGGAAGTCGCTGGCCCCTCTCGAGGTGGTCCAACGGTGACCTTTGGAGCTCCAGCAGAGGATAGGATGTCGATCGCTGCATCGGAGGGGGAGTTTCAGTCCTCGGGGGATGAAGACCCGGCTGCGTTGCCTCCCTCTGGGAGAGTGGCGTTGTCCGAGACGGACCCCGAGCTGACGGCTATGCTTTCCCGGGCCGCCGAAAAGGTCGGGCTCGTGTGGAACCCTCCACCGTGTCCCGAGCCTTCTAGGCTGGATGATTGGTTTCTCGGGGCGGCTCGCGCTGGTTCTCAGCGTCCCGCCCCGGTGCCCTTCTTCCCGGAAGTGCATGAGGAGCTCACAAGGTCGTGGACGGCACCTTTTTCTGCCAGAAACCGGCCGAGTAGCTCCTCCCTCCTCACTACTCTCGACGGCGGGCCAGCCAAGGGGTACGTGGGGATCCCGCCGGTGGAACGGGCGGTCGCGATGCAACTGTGTCCGGCGTCCGCTTCCACCTGGCGCGGAGACCCACGCCACCCATCCAAGGCCTGTAAGTTCTCCTCCAGTCTAACTGGGAAGGCTTACAAGGCTTGTGGACAGGCTGCGTCCGCCTTGCATGCCATGGCGTTGCTCCAGGTGCACCAGGCCCAGGCACTCATGGACATGCACGAGGGTAGACCTGACCCAGAGCTCCTCCGGGAGCTCCGGACGGCGACGGACCTCGCCCTCCGGGCGACGAAAGTCACCGCCCGTTCCATTGGTCAGGCGATGTCCACTCTTGTGGTCCAGGAGCGACATCTCTGGCTCAACCTGGCCGATATGAGGGAGACTGATAAGTATCGGTTCCTGGACTCCCCCATTTCCCAGGTTGGGCTGTTCGGCGACGCGGTCGAGAGCTTTGCCCAGCAGTTCTCGACTGTCCAGAAGCAGACGGAGGCCATCAAACACATCCTGCCCCGGCGGTCAGCTGCTGCCCAGCCGCCGGCCGCAGCTCCTCCGCCTGCTCGTCGCCGAGGGCGGCCGCCCGCCGCCGCCCCCGCTCCCGCCCCAGCCCAGCAGCAGCCTCCACCAGGGCAACGGCGTGGAGCCGGCCGCGGGAAGGCCGTCCAGCCCGCTCAGGCCGCTGCCAAACCAGGTGGCAAGCGTCGTCGTAAGAGACCCTGAGACGGGCCACCCAGAGATGGAGGAGACAGCTCTTCAGGAGGTGGTGACAGCACCGCTCCTTCTCCCGCTGGAGGGCCGGGAGAGAATTTTATGTTCTTGTTTGGTTTCTGTTCCGCCACTGGCCTTCGGGCCAGTGGTACCCAAAACTTCAAAAAAAGAGCTGTTTCTAAAATCTCTGGGTGCCAAGAGAGCGCGCTTGGCGGTGTACGACGCTCCCATGCCTTGTCACCCTCCGGTGCCTCTCTTATCGCCAGCAGGGGGTGCTGGCTGTGTCCAGGACGCACACAAGAGGCCTCCGCACACTCGTGCACCCCCTCAGCGGAAGCAGGTAAGTGTTGCATTGCGCACTCAGACCCCACTTCGGGCCGCGATGCCGTCCGAGTCGGGTCCCTGCACTCCGCTGCGCTGCCCCGCTGCGGGTACGTCTGTGGTGCCGTTGGTCCCGCTGGTTCGGTCGCTGGGAGCCTGGTTAGCGCTCCCCAGCCCGTCCCGCTGGCTCATCCGTACTATCAGACTCGGCTATGCGATTCAGTTCGCTCGGCGGCCCCCCAAGTTCAGGGGCGTTCACTTCACCTCCGTGTCGAAGGAGGACGCCCCCGTGCTACGGGCGGAGATCGCAGTCCTACTGGCGAAGGACGCGATAGAGCCGGTCCCTCCAGCCGATATGAAGACAGGCTTCTACAGCCCGTACTTCATTGTACCCAAGAAAGGCGGCGGGTTACGGCCAATCTTGGACCTGCGGTTCTTGAATCGGTCCCTTCACAGGCTGCCGTTCAGAATGCTAACGCAGAAACGCATCTTCAGGTGCATCCGTCCCCAAGATTGGTTTGCAGCGATCGACCTGAAGGACGCGTACTTTCATGTCTCGATTCTCCCCCGACACAGACCGTTCCTACGCTTTGCGTTCGAGGGACGGGCATATCAGTACAGAGTCCTACCCTTCGGGCTGTCCCTGTCGCCCCGCGTCTTCACGAAGGTCGCGGAGGCGGCCATTGCTCCCATGAGAGAGCGTGGTGTTCGCATTCTCAACTACCTCGACGACTGGCTGATTCTGGCTCAGTCGAAGGCACAGTTGTGCGAACACAGGGACATGGTGCTCAGTCACCTCAGCCTGTTGGGACTTCAGGTCAACTGGGAAAAGAGCAAACTCTGCCCCGTGCAGAGGATCTCTTTTCTCGGTATGGAGTTGGACTCGGTCAATCTGACAGCGCGACTCACAGAGCAGCGCGTCCAGTCGGTGTTGAACTGCTTGAATTCGTTCAAATGCAGGACAGCGGTACCACTGAAACATTTTCAGAGGCTCCTGGGGCATATGGCATCCGCAGCCGCAGTGACGCCGCTCGGATTGCTTCATATGAGGCCGCTTCAACACTGGCTACACGACCGAGTCCCGAGATGGGCGTGGCAGAGCGGCTCATTCCGTGTCTCAGTAACACCGAAGTGTCGCCAAACCTTCAGTCCGTGGTTGGACCCTTCGTTCCTACGGGCAGGAGTTCCCCTAGAACAAGTGTCCAGGCATGCTGTGGTCTCCACGGATGCCTCATCCACCGGCTGGGGGGCCACGTACAACGGGCTTGCAGTTTCGGGTCTGTGGACGGGGCCTCAACTGCAATGGCATATCAATTGCCTCGAGTTGTTAGCAGTTCGTCTTGCGCTGGGCCGCCTCAAAGGGCCGCTACGAGGCAAGCACGTTCTGGTCCGTACGGACAACACTGCGGCCGTTGCGTACATCAACAAACAGGGTGGTCTACGCTCCCGCCGCATGTCACAACTCGCCCGCCATCTCCTCCTCTGGAGTCAGAAGCATCTGAGGTCGCTTCGTGCCATTCATATCCCGGGCCTGCTCAATCGTGCAGCCGACGAGCTCTCACGACAGCAAGTGCTCCCAGGAGAGTGGAGACTCCATCCCCAGGTGGTCCAGCTGATCTGGAGTCGCTTCGGGACCGCACAGGTAGACCTGTTTGCCGCCCCGGACACGTCTCACTGCCAGTTGTTCTATTCCCTGACCGGGGGGACCCTCGGCTCGGATGCGCTGGCACACAGCTGGCCCCGGGGCCTACGCAAATATGCGTTTCCCCCAGTGAGCCTTCTTGCGCAGACACTGTGCAAGGTCAGGGAGGACGAGGAGCAGGTCTTGCTAGTTGCGCCATACTGGCCCAACCGGACCTGGTTCCCGGAACTAGTGCTCCTCGCGACAGCACCTCCTTGGCCCATTCCTCTGAGGAAGGACCTCCTGACTCAGAGACGGGGCACCCTGTGGCACCCGCGTCCGGACCTCTGGAAACTCCATGTCTGGTCCCTGGACGGGACGCGGAGGTTCTAGGTGGCCTACCACAGGCTGTGGTAGACACCATCACTTCCGCCAGAGCCCCCTCTACGAGGCACCTCTACGCGTTGAAGTGGAACCTGTTCGTCGAGTGGTGTTCTTCTCGTCGAGAAGACCCCCGAAGATGTTCGATCGGCTCTGTGCTTTCCTTCCTGCAAGAAGGGTTGGAGCGAAGGCTGTCTCCCTCCACCCTCAAAGTGTATGTTGCCGCTATCGCCGCAAATCACAGCATGGTCGAAGGTAAGTCCCTAGGAAAGCACGATCTGGTCGTCAGGTTCCTGAGGGGGGCGAGGAGATTAAATCCGCCTCGCCCTCACTCTATACCCTCTTGGGACTTGCCCCTGGTGCTAACCGCATTACAGAGGGCTCCCTTTGAGCCTTTGCAGTCAGTAGAGTTAAAAATCCTGTCCTGGAAGACAGTACTCCTGACTGCATTGGCTTCCATCAAGAGGGTAGGGGACCTGCAGGCATTTTCGGTCGACGAATCGTGCCTGGAATTCGGGGCGGGTAACTCTCAGGTAATCCTGAGACCCCGGCCCGGATATGTGCCCAAGGTTCCCACCACTCCCTTTCGGGACCAGGTGGTGAACCTGCAAGCGCTGCCTTCGGAGGAGGCAGACCCAGCCCTGGCTTTTCTCTGTCCCGTTCGCGCTCTGCGGACTTATGTGGACAGAACGCAAAGCTTCAGGACCTCAGAACAGCTCTTCATCTGTTACGGAGGCCAGCAGAAGGGAAAGGCTGTCTCCAAGCAGAGGATGGCTCACTGGATAGTGGATGCCATCGCCTTGGCGTATGAAACCCAAGGCGTGCCCTGCCCGCTTGGGTTGAGGGCCCACTCCACTAGGAGTGTGGCCTCTTCCTGGGCGCTGGCACACGGCGCCTCGCTGACAGATATATGTAGAGCTGCGGGCTGGGCGACACCTAACACGTTCGCTAGATTCTATAGCCTCCGTGTAGAGCCGGTTTCTTCCCGTGTGCTCGCTTCAAATAGCCGGTAACACCGAAGTGCCCGTTCTAGTGTCGGCTTGCTGCGCCATTCCCCTCCTCATGGACCGGATACGTGCGCTGATATGCTCCAGTCGAGTTCCCCAGCACGGCGAACCCTGTTGAGTCCTCCGCAACCCGTGGCAGTCAGACGTGGCGGAGCGTCCGACGCCAGGTCTAACACTCGTATGCATTGGTGGAACTTGTGTTAGGCTGGGTATCCATATGTTGTGACCCCTACGGCGGTCCCATATGTGTATTCTTCCACGGTACGGCTCCCTACGGCGAGCCCGTGTCTTTCCCTTGGCAGAGCTCGCTCTGCCGTCTCTGTGCGGTGTAGTCTCCCGCCTGCATTGGCCGGGGCCACCCCTGGGACTTCCGTATGTTGTACTGCCCACGGCCAGTCCATACATGTATATTCCACATGATACCTCCCTACGTGTAGGATGTGGCTTCCGCAGCGGCCCCCCGGGGCACGCTTTCCCAGCGTTATCCAATACTCTGCTGAGTGGGTCTTGCGGAACAGCAGCAGTGACTCTCCCTGCGTAGGTTCCCCGCCCCGAACAGACGGGGGTCTGAGGGGCTTTCGCTGGGCGCTGGAAGTGGTAGTAACTGTGGCGTTTTCCATAGGGATCCCAATTCGTCGGTGACGTCCGACGTACGTCGAACGTGACCGACTGAAGGGGAACGTCTCGGTTACGTATGTAACCCTCGTTCCCTGAAGGAGGGAACGGAGACGTACGTCCCGTCGCCACAGTTGCTGTACCATCACTGCAGCGGCCGAGTCACTAGTTCGGCTCCTCAGTGAAAAACAAATGTGCGCTGCATCCGCTTCCGCTTTATACCCGCGATGCGGGGCGGAGCGCGAGATGCAAATCTCGCACGCCAATGGCCATTGGCCCGTTCTCTATACACTCGAAGCTGATAGGGGCTCCCAGAAGTGATCCCAATTCGTCGGTGACGTCCGACGTACGTCTCCGTTCCCTCCTTCAGGGAACGAGGGTTACATACGTAACCGAGACGTCTTCCCTGAAAGAGACGACGTCTGGATGGGAGCATATGTTGTTCTAGAACTTGGATATACCTTTCAGCATTGATGGTGCCTTTCCAGATGTGTAAGCTGCCCATGCCACACGCACTCATGCAACCCCATACCATCAGAGATGCAGGCTTCTGAACTGAGCGCTGATAACAACTTGGGTTGTCCTTGTCCTCTTTAGTCCAGATGACATTCAAATTTTGATTCGTCTGACCACAGAACAGTTTTCCACTTTGCCACAGTCCATTTTAAATGAGCCTTGGCCTAGAGAAAACGCCTGCGCTTCTGGATCATGTTTAGATATGGCTTCTTTTTTGACCTATAGAGTTTTAGCCGGCAACGGAGAATGGCACGGTGGATTGTGTTCACCGACAATGTTTTCTGGAAGTATTCCTAAGCCCATGTTGTGATTTCCATTACAGTAGCATTCCTGCATGTGATGCAGTGCCGTCTAAGGGCCCGAAGGTCATGGGCATCCAGTATGGTTTTCCGGCCTTGTCCCTTACGCACAGAGATTGTTCCAGATTCTCTGAATCTTTGGATGATATTATGCACTGTAAATGATGATAACTTCAAACTCTTTGCAATTTTTCTCTGAGAAACTCCTTTCTGATATTGCTCCACTATTTTTCGCCGCAGCATTGGGGGAATTGGTGATCCTCTGCCCATCTTGACTTCTGAGAGACACTGCCACTCTGAGAGGCTCTTTTTATACCCAATCATGTTGCCAATTGACCTAATAAGTTGCAAATTGGTCCTCCAGCTGTTCCTTATATGTACATTTAACTTTTCCGGCCTCTTATTGCTACCTGTCCCAACTTTTTTGGAATGTGTAGCTCTCATGAAATCCAAAATGAGCCAATATTTGGCATGACATTTCAAAATGTCTCACTTTCAACATTTGATATGTTATCTATATTCTATTGTGAATAAAATATAAGTTTATGAGATTTGTAAATTATTGCATTCCTTTTTTATTCACAATTTGTACAGTGTCCCAACTTTTTTGGAATCGGGTCTGTAGTAGGCTGATCCCTTCTCGGCGGACCCACTCCAAGACTGCCGGGAGCAGAGCGATCGGGGGAAATGCGTACAGACGCAGCCTCGGCCACGTCTGTATCATGGCATCCAGCCCCAGCGGAGCTGGATGCCAGAGAGAGAACCACAGTGGGCAGTGGGACGTCTCTTGAGACGCGAACAGGTCCACTTCCACTGGGCCGAATCTCACGCACATGGCCTCCACCACCTCTGGGTGGAGTCGCCTCAGCCCCTGCCTCGACAGGACGTCTGCTCCCTGGTTTTGGTCCCCGGGGACGTACATCGCTCTGAGAGATGACAGTTTCCCCTGGGACCACAGGAGGATATGGTGTGCCAGTCTGCATAGAGGGCGCGACCTCAGACCCCCCTGACGATTCAGATACGAAACCATAGACGTATTGTCTGTTCGTATCAGGACATGGTGGCCACGGAGGTCCGGGAAAAAGCTCCTCAGAGCTTTGTAGACCGCTAGCATTTCCAGGCAGTTGATGTGCCAGGAGGAATGCCGGGTCTCCCACAGACCTCTCGCAAATTGGCCGTCCATGACCGCGCCCTAACCAGTGAGGGAGGCATCTGTTGAAACGGTTTTCCGGCAACACGATGCTCGCAGCACTGGTCCTTGGGACAGGAACCAAGGTTTCTTCCATATGAGACCAGAGTCTCAACCCCAAGCACCTGATATGGGCCAGAACGACATCTCGATGCCAAACTGCCATCTCGTGCGACTCGGCTACTATAAGCCAGTCGTCGATATAATTGAGTACACGGATACCCTGGAGTCTTAGTGGAGCCAGTGCTGCATCCATGCATTTGGTAAAGGTGCGAGGGGAAAGAGCTAGGCCGAAAGGAAGAACCCGATATTGGAATGCTTCGCCCCCGAAAGCAAACCTCAGGAACTTCCTGTGACATGGAAGGATGGAGATGTGGAAGTATGCATCTTTTAGATCTATCGTGACGAACCAGTCCTCGAACTAGATCTGCTTCACGATGGCTGGGATTGTGAGCATCTTGAATCTGAATCTCCTCAGAGAACGATTCAAGTGCCTGAGATCTATTATTGGACGCAACCCCCCATCCTTCTTGGGAACTATGAAGTACCGGCTGTAGAACCCGGACTCCCTGTCTGGCGGAGGAACACGTTCTATGGCCTCCTTTACCAACAGGGATTGTACTTCCTGATCCATAACCCGCACCTGCTCTGGGCTGACCACAGTCCAGACCACCCCATTGAATTTTGGGGGAGGGGAGCTGAACTGCAGCCTGTAACCCAGTTCTACAGTATGCAGGGCCCACGCAGATATATTCGGAAGGCATGACCATGCGCCGAGATAATCTGCTAAGGGAATCAGCCTCTCGAGGCTGGCCTTGGGTGTCAACCGAGCCTCGTCCCCGACCCCCTGAAGCGGATGCCCGGCAGGGAGTAGTTGAGAATGTTTTTCGGTGTGCAGACGTGTTCGCCGCCCAGCCGCAGGTCTTTCTCGAGGCTGCTGGAGCGGTGTGCGTGTGCGTGCGCGGGAAATCAGCGTGGCCCGAAGCGTAGTGGATGGCGGGAACACAGCACTGATTTCCCGAGAGCTCCGGGAAGGAGACGACCTCGATCGCTCCGCCCCGGGGGGACAGCTCTTGGCGGCCCAGCCGAAGCTAGGACCGCTTGCCGGAAGCCTTCTTTGCCTGAAGGACAGTCCTCAGATCGACCTTCGACTCGCCTCCTTTGCCAGGCTCCCTCGGGAGGGGCGCGGGAAGCGACGCTCTCCTTCTGCACCTGACGGTGCGAGGAGCTGGTAGACGGCCGAGGCTGCCCCTTTGAGGCAGCCTTCCCCGAGGAGTCAGGGCGGCGAGGGAGGTATTGTTGAAAGGCCGCCGACTGCTTTTTCACCTCCTGAAACCTCTCGACGACGGTGTTTACCGCGCCGCCGAAGAGGCCAGAAGGTGAAATCGGGGAATCCAGGAGAAAGTGTTTCTCTCTCTCCTTCATCCCCGACAGATTCAAACAGAGATGCCTCTCCACGCATACCAGACCAGCCATGGAGCGGCCGATGGAACGGGCCGTCTCCTTGGTGATGCGGAGAGACAAGTCAGTGGCCTTTCTAAGCCTCGAGGGCTGCCCAAGCGTGCTGCGCACCCAGGCAATGCACACACAGCTGGTGTGTGTCCGTGCCCGAAATGAAGCGGGGACACGGAGGCACACACCGTCTGAATTGCTCGCTCGCCATACTGCAATGCTTGTGCAGACGTAAGACAAACAACACCAAATAAGACTTACAAACACAGAGCGCTTAGCTGAAGAGCAAAAGCTAATGTGTTGTGCAAGCCGGCGTCCCTTTGTACCTTCCGGGTACGCCGTCATCTACTACGTCATGACGCAGCACCAATCAGGATTGGAATAGATTTCATTCATGCTTCAGACGCGCTACGCTGAGGGCGTTCCCAAAGTGTCGTCATCACGACGCAGTGCGAGTTCCCTCGAAGGGGAACTACCAACACACCCACACACACACACACACACAACACCATATAGTACATTTAAACATAGTACTTCATTGAAAAGTCAAGTCAAGTCACCTTCATTTATATAGCGCTTTTTACAACACAGATTGCTTCAAAGCAGCTTTACAGTGATAATAGGAAATTAATTTAGTTTTTGATTAATTTCTGTCATAAAAACTGATTAGTTATTTAATTTGGTGCCATTTAAACAACACCACCTTCAATTAAAACAGAAAACTCCCAATGCATTCCGGCAACAGCATTTGGTTGCCCGAGAACACAAACCATGAAATAGGTTTGAAATAGTTTTGAAACTATACCATCATCATCCCCGTGCAACCCCTAAAAAGGCGAATCCGTGAAAACGGTGACGGCATGTACGCAAGCATTACGTGTTCAGCCTATAGGCAAGCGTGTTTGAATACGTATGTGTGCATATGTGTTTTTTATCTGTATAGAGGGGAAGGGAAGTGAAGGAGGCCTTCACAGGGGAGAGTCTAGGTGACACGGTCTCTGCTGACACTTCAGGGATGCGTTGTGGTCATGTCTAGGTGCAGGTCCACCATCTGATCTGGATCCGGCTGACTACAGTAAACCTCGGGATAAACAGAGAGACTAACATTAGCGTAGATGCCATTCTTTTTATGATGTAACGAGTACATCAGGTGTTATGGGAAGTGTTCCCGGTTCTGGCTGACCTAGTTAATGCAGCCTAAAACAATCATTTAACTGATTTGAATAATAGAAATTGATAATGTTCTATGTGTATTCCATAGTAAAGAGATGTGTTTTTAGTCTAGATTTAAACTGACAGAGTGTGTCTGCTTCCCAAACAATGCTAGGAAGACTGTTCCAAAGTTTAGGTGCTAAATAGGAAAAGGATTGACCGCCTGCAGTTGATTTTGATATTCTAGGTATTATCAACTGGCCAGAGTTTTGAGACCGCAATAGACGTGATGGAGTATAATGCAATAAGAGCTCGTTCAGGTACTGGGGAGCTAAACCATTTAGAGCTTTGTAAGTAATAAGCAAGATTTTAAAATGTATACGATGTTTAATAGGGAGCCAGTGCAGTGTTGACAGAACTGGGCTAATATGGTCATACTTCCTGGTTCTAGTAAGAACTCGAGCTGCTGTGTTTTGGACCAGCTGCAGTTTATTTATTAAGTGAGCAGGGCAACCACCCAGTAGAGCATTACAATAATCTAGCCTTGAGGTCATGAACGCATGAACTAACTGTTCAGCATTTTGCATTGAGAGCATGTGTCGTAGTTTAGATATATTTTTAAGATGGAAGAATGCAGTTTTACAGATGCTAGAAACGTAGCTTTCAAATTAAAGATTGGTATCAAAGAGCACACCCAGGTTCCTAACTGATGACGAGGACTTGACAGAGCAGCCATCAAGTGTTAGACAGTATTCTAGGTTACTACGTGCAGAGGTTTTTTGTCCAATAATTAGAAATTCTGTTTTTTTAGAATTAAGTTGTAGGAAATTACTAGTCATCCAATGTTTTATATCAGCTATGCATTCCATCAATCTTGTGAATTGGTAAGTTTCGTCAGGGCGCGAAGAAATATAGAACTGAGTATCATCAGCATAACAATGAAAACTAACACCATGCTTCCTAATGATATCTCCCAGTGGTAGCATGTACAGGGTGAAAAGCAACAGTCCTAGCACTGAATCTTGCGGTACTCCATACTGAACTTGTGACATCTCTTCATTTACTGCTAAAAACTGATAGCAGTCAGATAAGTATGATTTAAACCATGGCAATGCAATTACACTAATGCCAACATAATTTTCGAGTCTATTCAGAAGAATGTTGTGGTCAATAGTATCGAATGCAGCACTAAGATCGAGTAACACTAATAGAGAGATACAACCACGATCAGATGATTAAAGAGCAAATCATTTGTAACTCTGAGAGCAGTCTCAGTACTATAATACGGTTTAAATCCTGACTGGAAATCCTCACAGATATAATTTCTTTCTAAAAAGTAGCATAGTTGTGAAGACACTGCCTTTTCTAGTATTTTTGACAGAAAGGGTAGATTTGAGATTGTCCTGTAAGTCTGAGAAAACAAACAAAAAGTACAAAAGAAAACTTTACAAGGATAACCTGTATGCTGTTTAAAGAATCTTTACACACCATTTTTTACTTTTTTTACTTTTTTTCCAGGCAGTCACTATAAACTGTCCTTGTCTGGAAAAGAGCTGCAAGAACATTCTTCAAAAAACTGTCCTTTTGTTTTCCACAGAAAAAAATACAGAGTTTTGAAACATTAGGTTGTTTAAGGTCCCATTCACAACAATAATGATAACTACAAACTAGTGATGCAATGTATTGGCCGATAAAAGCAATTTCACACGTCAGACTGCAACTTATACTGTGCGCGAAGAAAATGTCTCTTGTGTTGAATTTAAGGCTGTCTAAGTTAATGTGAAAAGAACATATTAACATTTAAAAATATAGCGACCTTAAAGCAGGCTCTATTTGACTCTATGACTCACTCGTAGTTCAAGCCAGGGTTACCAGGTCCGTGGTTTAGTAACAAACCATGTGGTTTAGTACCATATTCCACACCACAACCAAAAAGATTACAGCACAGAAGTAGATGTTAACCAGCTGGTTAACAATAAAAATATTGACAGTTTGTTGTCGTCCATTGATGTGGATGCTAAATAGTTAACATTATAGTCATCAGTAGTTTTTGTTTTTTGTTGTTTGTGTAAACGGGCCTTAAATAATGACAGAACTTTCTTTTTTGGATGAACTAATCTTTTACTCTGTGATGAAGTATTTCATATTTCAATAGGGATAAGTATAGAGTAGAGAGAAGACTTTTCACATTGCAAAGATTGGGCAGGGAGGTACTTTATCTGAACGATAAACTAACAGTAAAAGTACAGTAAAATGTTATCATACAGCTAGCTCACTGAAGACATGTCTATATTTGCATTAAATTATATCATAAATTCAAACTGTGAGAGGGAGTATGTGTCTGCTTGTGCTTACTCAGCTGTTTGGCCCCAGAGTAAAGCTAGCTGAAGTTAAAGCCATGTTTTCCTTCTATTTTTAACTGCATACCAGTCCTCAACTGTAAAATCCACTAAGAAGTGGTTTAATTGCTATAATGCATTCTAATAGACTGGAAAGCCTTTGAAATATGTAATTTATCATGCTTTATCATCCATACTGTATCATACCATTGACGACTACCTATAGCCATGTGACAGAAAATACTTTTTGAGTCTACTATATACATTGGTACGATTTTTCAGTGTTTTTGAAAACAAATGCTCACCAATGCTGCACTTATTTATCAGAAGGATTACAATAAAAAACAGTAATTTGGTGAAATATTATTATAATTTAACATTTTTCTATATTTTAAATTATAATTTATTCCTGTGGTGAATTTTCATCATCATTACTCCAGTCTTCAGTGTCACATGATCCTTCAGAAATCATTCTATGATGATTTTGCTGCTCAAGAAACATGTATTATTATTATTATTATTATTATGAATAATAATAATAATAATAATGTTGAAAACTTTTCTGCTTCATTTTTTTTTCAGGATTCATTGAAAGTTCAAAAGAACAGCTGAAATGGAAAAAGTTGATATTGAAATGGAAATTTGTAACATTGTACTCGTTATTGACTAATTTGAGCAATTTAATGCATCCTTGCTGAATAAAAGCATTAATTTCCTTTTGAACAGAATATATATATATATATATATATATATACAGTATATACATGCATGTGTGTGTATTTATATTTATATATATATATGTATATATATATATATATATATATATATAAAACTGTTTTAGGGGATTGTGATTTCTATGACACGGATGTATTTGGATCTGTTAATTACTGTATAAATAAGTTAGCACAAGTTTGCACAAACTTTTGAAAATTTTGAAAGTCGTTGTTGTGCTCCTCAAACCATTCCTGAACCATTTTTGCTTTGTGGCAGGGCGCATTATCCTGCTGAAAGAGGCCACAGCCACCAGGGAATACCGTTTCTATGAAAGGGTGTACATGGTCTGCAACAATGCTTAGTTAGGTGGTACGTGTCAAAGTAACATTCACATGGATGGCAGGACCCAAGGTTTCCCAGCAGAACATTGCCCAAAGCATCACACTGCCTCCGCCGGCTTGCCTTCTTCCCATAGTGCATCCTGGTGCCATGTGTTCCCCAGGAAAGCGACGCACACGCACCCGGCCATTCACGTGATGTAAAAGAAAACGTGATTCATCAGACCAGGCCACCTTCTTCCATTGCTCCGTGGTCCAGTTATGATGCTCACGTGCCCACTGTTGCCGCTTTTAGCGGTGGACAGGGGTCAGCATTGGCACCCTGACTGGTCTGCGTCTATGCAGCCCCATACACAACAAACTGCGATGCACTGTGTATTGACACCTTTCTATCAGAACCAGCATTAGCAATTTGAGCTACAGTAGCTCGTCTGTTTGATCTACACCGGCCAGCCTTCGCTCCCCACGTGCATCAGTGAGCCTTGGCCGCCCATGACCCTGTCGCCGGTTCACCACTGTTCCTTCCTTGAACCACTTTTGATAGATACTGACCACTGCAGACCGGGAACACCCCACAAGAGTCGTCTAGCCTCACAATTTGGCCCTTGTCAAACTCGCTCAAATCCATACGCTTGCCCATTTTTCCTGCTTCTAACACATCAACTTTGAGGACAAAATGTTCACTTGCTGCCTAATATATCCCACCCACTAACAGGTGCCGTGATGAAGAGATAATCAGTGTTATTCACTTCACCGGTCATAATGTTATGCCTGATCGGTATATATATATATATATATATATACACTCACCTAAAGGATTATTAGGAACACCTGTTCAATTTCTCATTAATGCAATTATCTAATCAACCAGTCACATGGCAGTTGCTTCAATGCATTTAGGGGTGTGGTCCTGGTCAAGACAATCTCCTGAACTCCAAACTGAATGTCAGAATGGGAAAGAAAGGTGATTTAAGCAATTTTGAGCGTGGCATGGTTGTTGGTGCCAGACGGGCTGGTCTGAGTATTTCACAATCTGCTCAGTTACTGGGATTTTCACGCACAACCATTTCTAGAGTTTACAAAGAATGGTGTGAAAAGGGAAAAACATCCAGTATGCGGCAGTCCTGTGGGCGAAAATGCCTTGTTGATGCTAGAGGTCAGAGGAGAATGGGCCGACTGATTCAAGCTGATAGAAGAGCAACTTTGACTGAAATAACCACTCGTTACAACCGAGGTATGCAGCAAAGCATTTGTGAAGCCACAACACGCACAACCTTGAGGCGGATGGGCTACAACAGCAGAAGACCCCACCGGGTACCACTCATCTCCACTACAAATAGGAAAAAGAGGCTACAATTTGCATGAGCTCACCAAAATTGGACAGTTGAAGACTGGAAAAATGTTGCCTGGTCTGATGAGTCTCGATTTCTGTTGAGACATTCAGATGGTAGAGTCAGAATTTGGCGTAAACAGAATGAGAACATGGATCCATCATGCCTTGTTACCACTGTGCAGGCTGGTGGTGGTGGTGTAATGGTGTGGGGGATGTTTTCTTGGCACACTTTAGGCCCCTTAGTGCCAATTGGGCATCGTTTAAATGCCACGGCCTACCTGAGCATTGTTTCTGACCATGTCCATCCCTTTATGACCACCATGTACCCATCCTCTGATGGCTACTTCCAGCAGGATAATGCACCATGTCACAAAGCTCGAATCATTTCAAATTGGTCTCTTGAACATGACAATGAGTTCACTGTACTAAAATGGCCCCCACAGTCACCAGATATCAACCCAATAGAGCATCTTTGGGATGTGGTGGAACGGGAGCTTCGTGCCCTGGATGTGCATCCCACAAATCTCCATCAACTGCAAGATGCTATCCTATCAATATGGGCCAACATTTCTAAAGAATGCTTTCAGCACCTTGTTGAATCAATGCCACGTAGAATTAAGGCAGTTCTGAAGGCGAAAGGGGGTCAAACACAGTATTAGTATGGTGTTCCTAATAATCCTTTAGGTGAGTGTATATTAACAGTGGGGAGAACAAGTATTTGATACACTGCCGATTTTGCAGGTTTGCCCACTTACAAAGCATGTAGAAGTCTGTAATTTTTATCATAGGTACGCTTCAACTGTGAGTGACGGAATCTAAAACAAAAATCCAGAAAATCACATTGTATGATTTTTAAGTAATTAATTTGCATTTTATTGCATGACATAAGTATTTGATACATCAGAAAAGCAGAACTTAATATTTGGTACAGAAACCTTTGTTTGCAATTACAGAGATCATACGTTTCCTGTAGTTCTTGACCAGGTTTGCACACACTGCAGCAGGGATTTTGGCCCACTCCTCCATACAGACCTGCTCCAGATCCTTCAGGTTTCGGGGCTGTCGCTGGGCAATACAGACTTTCAACTCCCTCCAAAGATTTTCTATTGGGTTCAGGTCTGGAGACTGGCTAGGCCACTCCAGGACCTTGAGATGCTTCTTACAGAGCCACTCCTTAGTTGGCCTGGCTGTGTGTTTCGGGTCGTTGTCATGCTGGAAGACCCAGCCACGAGCCATCTTCAATGCTCTTACTGAGGGAAGGAGGTTGTTGGCCAAGATCTCGCGATACATGGCCCCATCCATCCTCCCCTCAATACGGTGCAGTCGTCCTGTCCCCTTTGCAGAAAAGCATCCCCAAAGAATGATGTTTCCACCTCCATGCTTCACGGTTGGGATGGTGTTCTTGGGGTTGTACTCATCCTTCTTCTTCCTCCAAACACGGCGAGTGGAGTTTAGACCAAAAAGCTCTATTTTTGTCTATACAGACAAAATTTTATGCATGAGTTTTTATTGCATTTACACTGTTCTGACCATGATTCGAAACCCAAGGCAGCAGTGTGCCAGTCGAGAACACTATCCGCTCCCCAACACACTTCCTTGTTTGACACAAACAACATGTAGGTTATAATTCGTCAATGCGTGTCTGAAACTTTGTCAAGGTTGTTTCAGATCAACACATGCAAGTGACCACTAGGTGTCACTGTGGAGATGGGTGTCGGATTGTTTCGAAGCTTCGACACAATACGGCACATTTGCTTCAACTGTTTCAGTGTTTCACAAAGCCTCGCTCTGCCAACCACTACTTATTGCACAGGTGGCAACCTATCACGGTACCACGCTTGAATTCACTGAGCTCCTGAGAGCGACCCATTCTTTCACAAATGTTTGTAGAAGCAGTCTACATTCCTAGGTGCTTGATTTTATACACCTGTGGCCATGGAAGTGATTGGAACACCTGAATTCAATGATTTGGAGGGGGGGGGGGGTCCCAATATTTTTGGCAATTTAGTGTATGTCATGCTCACAGTTTATATTTATTTTACAGTGACATCAGCAAGTCAGTGTGCATTTGTATATGGTTTACTCTGCACATTGTATATTTTAGAGGTTTTCAAACTGTTCCTGAGTTTTAGACTGTACTAGTAACTTGTAACTATACACAAACATAACATAATCATAATGTGCTGTTACGAAAGAGAACTGATTTCTCCTTTGGGAAATTGACGTAAATTTGTGTCTATTAATGGGGTTCAGTTTCTGAGCGGCATAGAATGTGTATCTTGGGATGTGCCCTAGAAATATCCATATCAGTGAGAGTGACTTACTTCGCTTCTAATCCGCTGCTTCCTGTCTCTGGTTACAACCAATGCTCTGTATTGTTTAAAAACATCCAGTAACTTGAATACACAGGCTGATACGGCAAGCAATTCAGAGGGCTTTTTGTTAGGATGACCAGTAATTGCAGAGGGCACCACCATTGTGTGACACAATTGTGCAGCTGATTTTTTTCCCCTATTCCAGCAAACCAGACATTACACTACACAGTGGCCTGCCTCACAAAATCTATTGTTCCTCAACAGTATCTCCAGTGTGACAGTGCTATTTCTGGGTTTCAATGGTTTGAAAGAAGAAACGTCTCCTCAGTTATTTTGCATATTGCACTGAATGGCACTGTATTTACAAGAGTTAGCTCCAGTGCTCCTAATCTGATTGGCCGAGCAGCTTTCCAAGAGAGCTGGTATTTATTAACTGGTTGAAATGGCTGTGAACTGTAAAAAATTATTATAATTTTAATGATAAAATATTATAAAAAGGCTATGGTAAAAACCTATTAATTGATTAAGTTCCTTGCTATATGGTGAAAAACTGTAATAGATCTAATGGGATATTTCATGTTATTTTACAATTAGTGTAAAATTAGTGAAAAAAAAAAACAAGTCGTCTTATAATTTACAATGAAAAAACGTAAAGTGACATTTCCAGAATACTTATTTTAATAGTTCTGATGGTCACATCTGATGATTTTGTTATTTAAATAATTGTTTCTTCTTATTTTTTTATTATCTGTCACCATTATGTTAAGTTTGGTTCATGGACTTTCAGTTTCATCTGTCTCCTTGTTTACCATCATTATTAGTTCACATGTGTCAGCTGTGTGTATTTATCTATCTCGTTTGTGTTCACTATTTAAGTTGTTCCTTCTCCTGCACTCCTTGTCCGGTCACCGTTATGTTTAAGTGTGATGTGCTATTGCACATCTTTAGATTATTTGAGATTAAACTACATTTGGAACTGTATCTGCCTGTCTTTGTCTTCCTGCCTGCACGCACTGGTGACATTATCATTTATGTAAATTAAGGTTTTATGTCACATACTATGTTTTTAAATGAATGTTTATTGCATTATTTTTGTGTCGTGTGTTACAATGATGCTGTTTTGTATTTGTGTGTGTGACATGTTGCACTTTCAATATATTATAATATAGTATTACTATATTATTTACCTCAGCTGTGTTTTAAAGGTAATTTGGTATATTAACATTAGGGGCCCTATCATACACCCAGCGCAATGCGACGCCAGGCGTCGTTTTTGCTAGATTTAGCCTGACGCAGTTATCATTTTCATGTCCAGAGCCACGTTGTTTAAATGGCAAATGCACTCGCGCCCATCTGTTCACCCATGGGCGTGCTGGTCTGAAAATGAGGTGTGTTCAGGCGCATTATTGGCGCGTTGCTATTTTGAGGCAACTAAAAACGACTGCGCCATTGACCAACAAAAACCTGGTCTAAAGTCAATAGCGTGTTTTTTTTTGTGTGTTATTTAAAGGGCGCGTTAGTGATTAGATGATTCAGACACGCCCTAAGTGCACCTGCCCCATGCGCTTCAGACCATGCGCTCAGATTGTTAAAATAGGGCCCTAAGCTATCAGTTAATGAAATACTTTTTTTTTTTCAACCATATTTGTCACAGTAAAGTTCTGGCAAACAAAGTTTGCATTTTTTTTTTAACCATATAAGTTCACTTTTTTTTCAGTGTGGGCAAAAATGTATATATATTTGTACTTAGGGTTATGGTTATGGATAACCCTTTTTTATAATTCATCTTTTTAAGAAACCATTTGTTTGTTTTGTTGTCTTAGGAATTAGAGGTTAAGGCAGGATTGAGGCTGCCACTGAAATGGAAATGTGAAAAAGTTGCTGAGAACAGGAGATTTGAAGATGTACGTTACTCTCCTTCAAAGAGTCCACTGAGCCTGCCACATGAGATATGGCAACAAAGGAAAAGCAAGTGGTAGAATTCACATCGTCCCAAAGCTTCACACAACAGCCTGACAGCAGATGAGCCGTCTCTTCCCGCTTCACACTGATTCAGCTCACAGTTATCTGGGACAACGCTGTCCAAACTGAGCCTCTTGCTTTGCACTGATTGTGGCACAAGGAAGAGAGTGTTATTTGGACAGTATCTTACACAAAAATCGTGTTATCTTGTATCTTAAAAATCTTGTATAATATAATATAATCATACTTACTGCCAATATACAGTATATAGGTACATACAGCACATTAGTTCCCCCAATAATGCAAATTCTGTCTAGTTTTTGACAGAATGTGATTATTAATGTGCTAATATGCTGATTTGCTTTTCTTATTATTATCAATGTTCAAAACGGCTGTGCTGCTTAATGCTTTTGTGGAAACCATGACTCATTTTTCATGATTCTTTGAAAGTTCAAAGGAACTTGTATAAGAACCTACACAAGACAGCAAAGCAAGACTTTAGATTATTTATCAAGAATTAATTTGATGAAAAGTTGTCTCTACAGTACTGTATATGTCAGAAAATAAATAAAGCTTGGTGATATCAATTGTGCATGGTAAATTTGGTTTAAAATTTGCATGTTAATATCTAGCATGGTTAGCATTGTTACTACTGCTATAGCAGGTCTTGCCATGAAATGCTTGTACGTTTACTGTTACCAAAGTCTTTTTATGAGCTTATTTTGAAGTGTACTGAGTCCAGACTGTATTTGCTCTTTGGTCTAAATGAAGGAAACACACTAGGGGGGCAAAACGCTGCTGGTTTAAAGGCTCTTAGTGCTTAAGGAGTGAGTTTAAGAGTCTTAAAGCTGCATCTCAGAATATCCTCTGCCCTAGTCTCTCACACACCATCACATGTGCACACACAGCTTCACTCAAAGCATCAGCCCACGTCAACAAGCTAAAGTCAAGATAATGACGTTCTTTTCAAATGCTCTGACCCCAGTAACTTTTGCGCTGAAGCACGTGGGGTCTAGGACTCAGTGGTTAGACCCAGGTCACTTCAACAGCCTTTGTTACCAGTTCTGTTATTGAGCTGCCATTTACTCGCATTCCCTCACTGAGCAGCTAATGACTCTTCTCTCTGGAGCAGAACTGCTGAAGCACTAGCAGGCTGTTGAATGCTGGGTACATCTGATAATCTGGTAGCCTTAAAGCCTTTCCTTAACAAAGCCCTGCTTTGACTTTCTGCTCAGACAGGAAGTGGGACGGTTCTTCTCAGTAGTTTAACGTGTGGTAACGTTGAAGTGAAACTAATGTCGATCATCAAAAGGTTCACACAGATAGTTCTGCCATGATACTGAATAAAAAGTAGTAAAATAAAAATGAAAAGAGACAAATTGTGTAAATGAGTAAGCTTGCAATATTGCAAATACGCAAATGAGTATGAAGGATTTCAATATTGTGCAAGAATCTTAACATTTTAGTAAATCCAAACAAATTACTAAGCAAATTTTAGCATCAAACTCACTGTGTAAGTCTAAGTGTATCAAGAGTGAATAAAATTGTCTCAAACCTGTGTTTATCAATAGAAAAATATTTAAATTCAGAATAAATTAAAGTTGCATAATAAATTCATCATTATTATTATTAGTAGTATTAAACAGGCTGTTTTCTTTTTGATTTTTTTTTAGTATTATTGCTCATGTAGCCACTATAGCAGATTCAGAAATATTCTGTCCCCCCAATCCCCCCACCCCACCCCACTGAGCCCCATTAAGTCTCTAATGTATTGAAATATGATATTGTGAAAATGCTTAGTCATCAACCACTGAAAGTAAAACACAAATCCTATTTTGGAACGAACTGTCAGTGTACGAAACTGCCACCCTACACAAGTCCATTATGCTGATTATAATGAAGAAAGTCTGTCTTTACAGAAAATATATCAGAACATTTATTATTTGACCAGCTGATGAACTCATTTGACCAACGGATTCGTGGACCTAATCATATTGTGCTGAATGGACTGTTCCTTTCCAAGATTAAGCCAGTTTTTACAGCAGGGAATGCAGAGCCGGGGTCAGGCCTTGCAACAATAATTTTTCAAACAAGCCTTTTCACTTGAGCCAAGTGAGAGATGCGATAACACCATAGTAAAGTAAGCTTCTTTACCTTTTTAATTTTCATACTTCATCCAAGTAGTGAACTAATTATAGGGAGAAGAACCAATGTGTTATGTGTCTTGCTCAAGGGGACAATGGCAAAAGTAATATTTAAAGAAATTATATAAATTAGTTTTTAGCTCTGCTAAGTATAACATTCAATTAATTCAATTAATGCCAAAGCAAATTCCATTTACCAAAACTTATGTTTGGTGTTTTTCTGTTTTATAACTAAGCAACTAAGCTAGCAATAGCGAGCTAGCTTTGAAAGCATGAGATCCCACCCTCCCTTCAGAGCGTCTCCAAAGCCACACCTCCTCCAAACACATAAATGCGAACAACAGGGAGCAAACAAAAGCGTCACGAGAGACTGCGTTAAACTACCTCATGTCTCAAAGTACATAAGATTGCAATAATAATGAACATAAACAACTTTAGGACTGACCTGTACCACCTGACTGCTGCAGATTCATTTCGACGTTGATAGTGTTGCCATTGAAACGCATAAATTAGAGTCACGGACCGCTTCGAGTATAACGTCACCGGTTTCCATCTCTCCCAAAATACTTTAGTTATGGCATGAATGCAGCATAAGCTTGTTGTTTTGGTTCAGGACGAACTGTAAAAGGTGACTGCTGTTTCGGTTTTGGTGCTTTGGTGCTCGGACCGAATGCAATGATTGGATGCACATTTTATGGTCCTACACCTTCCACAGACACAGGGCCCTATTTTAATGATCTGAGCGCATGGTCTGAAGTGCATGGCGCAGGTGCACTTAGGGCGTGTCCGATTCCACTTTTGCTAGTTTAACGATGGAAAAAATGGTCGGCGTGTCAGGCGCATGGTCCAAAAGGGTTGTATCTAGTGTCTTAATTAGTCATGGGTGTGTTTTAGGCGTAACGTGCAATAAACAATCAAAGTCTCATCTCCCATTCCCTTTAAAAGCCAGTTGTGCTTGTGTGGACTCGCTATTTACATGGAGGAATTTGCAAGTGGAAAGAGCTGCTGCGCGTCCCTGTGTGTGTAATAAGCAGAGTGTATGCGCATTGTGCACCCGCCTATAGGTGCATATTACTAATGCACCCCTTAAATAACACAAAAAATACCGCGTTATTGTCTTTAGACCAGGTTTTTGTTGTCCAATGGTGCAGTCGATTTCAGTTGCCTCAAAATAGCAACGTGCCAACAATTCTCCTGAACACACCTCATTTTCAGACCAGCATGCCCATAAACAACGCGGCACTGGACGTGAAAATGATAACTGTGTCAGGCTGAAACTAGCAAAAAAACACTTGCGTTGCGCCTGGCATCGTTAGGTATGATAGAGCCCAGTAAATATCTAATTCAGTCATAAACTCTAGAGGGCGCAGGCTGATGGGTCCTTTACATGCGATCTGCAAGCAATCACATCATCACCACATGGCACAAGCTGATTGGCCTCTGCTGATCCTGCAGCCAATGAGATTGCTTGCTCAACATTTAAATAGTCTGGTTCAGTGTTTGCTGTAGGCTAGTCCTGCATCACGCTATCAGATTTCCTCTAAAACCCTCCACCTCCCCCAGCTCCACCTGCCTAGATCTGCTACAGGATTTATGTTTATTCATGCAGCAGCAGCATATCTTACATTCTCACTGCAGCGTGTCTGTCTATCTATTAGCAGTAGCAAGTCCGTACTTGCTCTGCAGCCGCAATAATACAGCAACAACAGCAGCTGAGTAGATCTAGTCTGCCAAGACCATATACATTAACATTGCCATGCAATAACATGCTAAAACTATTCTGAGTTGTCATGATTGAAATGCAGTAAAGTAAAAACCTCTAAATTACCTTACCATATAGCTACAATAAAAAAAGGTTACATTTAAAGTCGTATCTAATTATACTCTATTTGCATGCAGAGTACATTAATTATACATTTGATAGAATGAAAGGTAATGGGTAAGGCTGGCAAACTGCCACATGATGGGTTTGATCTATTGTCTATAGGAGTATCTCTACGGTGGCCGAGAGAGCTCAACGCACTGCAACTGAAGAAAACACATGCAAATAGAAAAAAACACCAGCAAATTAAGATAACATCTTCATCAGTTTTACAACACATGTGCTGCAAAAGTTCACAACACAACCAAATACAGAAACGCACTGCAAAAGTTCACAACACAACCAAATACAGAAATGCGCTGCAAATACTCACAACACAACCAAATACAAAAACGCGCTGCAAATACTCACAAAACAACCATAAACAGAAATGCGCTGCAAATACTCACAACACAACCAAATACAGAAACGCGCTGCAAAACCATGCCCGGCGATCTCAAGCCCCCCCTCTGCAATGATCTGAATGATGATGATGATGATGATGATGATGATGATGATGATGATTAGGCTACTTTTAGAATTAAATTAATATTATTACAATTAATTTGCCCCGCAATAATTTCATAGCGCATCACCACATAATCGACGCAAGCTAACTCCTCATTTAAAAAAAAAACAACTTAACACGAAATGGCCTCTTCTATTTTTTTTCTCTCACTAGGCTACGTATGGGCCACAAGAGAAATATTAAGAAATTAAGCCTATACCGTTATCAGGACATATTCAGCTCTCATCGCTCAGTTTTTAGTTTCACTTTCTGCAGTGAATAATTGACTGGGATTTCAGACTTCTTCACCAGCATAACTAACGCAAAGTTTGCACATTGCTTGTTTGATATCCATTGACTTGCCTTCGTGGTTTAAAACACAAACATTTCCAATTGTGACGTGACATTTGTCTTTATCAACAATTGCTCGCAAAATGATGAACAACGATTCACAGCGCACGTCATATCACGTGATATTAAAATCAAGTAAATTATTAAATAAATTATTATTTACAAACCCGATTCCAAAAAAGTTGGGACACTGTACAAATTGTGAATAAAAAAGGAATGCAATAATTTACAAATCTCATAAACTTATATTTTATTCACAATAGAATATAGATAACATATCAAATGTTGAAAGTGAGACATTTTGAAATGTCATGCCAAATATTGGCTCATTTTGGATTTCATGAGAGCTACATATTCCAAAAAAGTTGGGACAGGTAGCAATAAGAGGCCGGAAAAGTTAAATGTACATATAAGGAACAGCTGGAGGACCAATATGCAACTTATTAGGTCAATTGGCAACATGATTGGGTATAAAAAGAGCCTCTCAGAGTGGCAGTGTCTCTCAGAAGTCAAGATGGGCAGAGGATCACCAATTCCCCCAATGCTGCGGCGAAAAATAGTGGAGCAATATCAGAAAGGAGTTTCTCAGAGAAAAATTGCAAAGAGTTTGAAGTTATCATCATCATCTACAGTGCATAATATCATCCAAAGATTCAGAGAATCTGGAACAATCTCTGTGCGTAAGGGTCAAGGCCGGAAAACCATACTGGATGCCCGTGATCTTCGGGCCCTTAGACAGCACTGCATCACATGCAGGAATGCTACTGTAATGGAAATCACAACATGGGCTCAGGAATACTTCCAGAAAACATTGTCGGTGAACACAGTCCACCGTGCCATTCGCCGTTGCCGGCTAAAACTCTATAGGTCAAAAAAGAAGCCATATCTAAACATGATCCAGAAGCGCAGGTGTTTTCTCTGGGCCAAGGCTCATTTAAAATGGACTGTGGCAAAGTGGAAAACTGTTCTGTGGTCAGACGAATAAAAATTTGAATGTCATCTGGACTAAAGAGGACAAGGACAACCCAAGTTGTTATCAGCGCTCAGTTCAGAAACCTGCATCTCTGATGGTATGGGGTTGCATGAGTGCATGTGGCATGGGCAGCTTACACATCTGGAAAGGCACCATCAATGCTGAAAGGTATATCCAAATTCTAGAACAACATATGCTCCCATCCAGACGTCGTCTCTTTCAGGGAAGACCTTGCATTTTCCAACATGACAATGCCAGACCACATACTGCATCAATTACAACATCATGGCTGCGTGGAAGAAGGATCCGGGTACTGAAATGGCCAGCCTGCAGTCCAGATCTTTCACCCATAGAAAACATTTGGCGCATCATAAAGAGGAAGATGCGACAAAGAAGACCTAAGACAGTTGAGCAACTAGAAGCCTGTATTAGACAAGAATGGGACAACATTCCTATTCCTAAACTTGAGCAACTTGTCTCCTCAGTCCCCAGACGTTTGCAGACTGTTATAAAAAGAAGAGGGGATGCCACACAGTGGTAAACATGGCCTTGTCCCAACTTTTTTGAGATGTGTTGATGCCATGAAATTTAAAATCAACTTATTTTTCCCTTAAAATGATACATTTTCTCAGTTTAAACATTTGATATGTCATCTATGTTGTATTCTGAATAAAATATTGAAATTTGAAACTTCCACATCATTGCATTCTGTTTTTATTCACAATTTGTACAGTGTCCCAACTTTTTTGGAATCGGGTTTGTATTAATAATTTATTAATTATATTAATACATTTTCATGCAAGCCCCCCTGAGAATTGTAAAATGGTTAATAAAATGGCTGGGACTGCTTATTGTTCAGTGTTTACTCTTCAGTGGTGTGGTCGATGACCTGAAAGGTGAGGTTGTGTTTTTTTTTTTTTTTTTTTTTTTTTTTTTGTTTATTTTAACATCCTGATCTTATGTGTACTGTTGCGTTGTGAGTATTTGCAGAGCGTTTCTGTATTTGGTTGTGTTGTGAACTTTTGCAGTGCGTTTCTGTATTTGGGTGCGTTGTGAACTTTTGCAGCACATGTGTTGTCAAACTGATGAAGATGTTTTCTTTATTTGCTGGTGTTTTCTATTTGCATGCGTTTTCTTCAGTTGCAGCGCGTTGAGCTCTCTCGGCCACCGTATATCTCAGTGAGGACAGCACTCAACTACAATAGCCTCATTGTTTAAACATTTCTCTGCTTATGACCTTTGGGCACATATACACTATTATATTTCAAAATACTATGCATGATAAAGAGACAATATATATACAAAAGTCAAATATTTAAAAAACACAAAATTGGACTCCCATGACATGTCCATCAGCAATGACGCACAGACCTAAATAAATGTTAAACTGGACCCATCTGACGCAAAGCAGCTAACAACATCAGCCCTCGGGCACAGCAACATCAAAGGGCAAGTCAAAGGCTGGTAGACAGTTTAGAGAAAAAAAAATTGTCCTTTGAAAAAGGACTTTTCCAACAACTCACACGAGCGCACACAAACACATACAGTGGGGAGAACAAGTATTTGATACACTGCCGATTTTGCAGGTTTGCCCACTTACAAAGCATGTAGAAGTCTGTAATTTTTATCATAGGTACACTTCAACTGTGAGAGACGGAATCTAAAACAAAAATCCAGAAAATCACATTGTATGATTTTTAAATAATTAATTTGCATTTTATTGCATGACATAAGTATTTGATACATCAGAAAAGCAGAACTTAATATTTGGTATAGAAACCTTTGTTTGCAATTACAGAGATCATACGTTTCCTGTAGTTCTTGACCAGGTTTGCACACACTGCAGCAGGGATTTTGGCCCACTCCTCCATACAGACCTTCTCCAGATCCTTCAGGTTTCGGGGCTGTCGCTGGGCAATACGGACTTTCAGCTCCCTCCAAAGATTTTCTATTGGGTTCACGTCTGGAGACTGGCTAGGCCATTTCAGGACCTTGAGATGCTTCTTACGGAGCCACTCCTTAGTTGCCCTGGCTGTGTGTTTCGGGTCGTTGTCATGCTGGAAGACCCAGCCACGAGCCATCTTCAATGCTCTTACTGAGGGAAGGAGGTTGTTGGCCAAGATCTCGTGATACATGGCCCCATCCATCCTCCCCTCAATCTGGTGTAGTCGTCATGTCCTCTTTGCAGAAAAGCATCCCCAAAGAATGATGTTTCCACCTCCATGCTTCACGGTTGGGATGGTGTTCTTGGGGTTGTACTCATCCTTCTTCTTCCTCCAAACACGGCGAGTGGAGTTTAAACCAAAAAGCTCTATTTTTGTCTCATCAGACCACATGACCTTCTCCCATTCCTACTCTGGATCATCCAGATGGTCATTGGCAAACTTCAGACGGGCCTGGACATGCGCTTGCTTGAGCAGGGGGACCTTGCGTGCGCTGCAGGATTTTAATCCATGACGGCATAGTGTGTTACTAATGGTTTTCTTTGAGACTGTGGTCCCAGCTCTCTTCAGGTCATTTACCAGGTCCTGCCAGGTAGTTCTGGGCTGATCCCTCACCTTCCTCATGATCATTGATGCCCCACGAGGTGAGATCTTGCATGGTGCCCCAGACCGAGGGAGATTGACCGTCATCTTGAACTTCTTCCATTTTCTAATAATTGCGCCAACAGTTGTTGCCTTCTCACCAAGCTGCTTGCCTATTGTCCTGTAGCCCATCCCAGCCTTGTGCAGGTCTACAATTTTATCCCTGATGTCCTTACACAGCTCTCTTGTCTTGGCCATTGTGGAGAGGTGTGAGTCTGTTTGATTGAGTGTGTGGACAGGTGTCTTTTATACAGGTAACAAGTTCAAACAGGTGCAGTTAATACAGGTAATGAGTGGAGAACAGGAGGGCTTCTTAAAGAAAAACTAACAGGTCTGTGAGAGCCGGAATTCTTACTGGTTGGTAGGTGATCAAATACTTATGTCATGCAATAAAATGCAAATTAATTATTTAAAAATCATACAATGTGATTTTCTGGATTTTTAGATTCCGTCTCTCACAGTTGAAGTGTACCTATGATAAAAATTACAGACCTCTACATGCTTTGTAAGTAGGAAAACCTGCAAAATCGGCAGTGTATCAAATACTTGTTCTCCCCATTGTACACACGCTTCAGAAATATAAACAACGCACAAAGTCTACATTTCCTCTGTCACTATCTCTCATATCATCTTCTGTTTCAGTCGCTGTTCTCCACCCTGTTCATAATGCAGATGTGTTATTATCTGTGCAGTGCCTTTGAATAATGAATATAAGGTTCAGTCTTGCCTCTGAAGTGGAGAGTGGATGGGAAGGCAGACAACAGTCTCTATTTGTGTTTGTGTTCAAATGTAATCTATGTCTGTTAGACTGTAGACACAGTCTGCAGTAAAGATCAGACTTAGGATCGTCTCTCAGCCCAGTTCTGAACACTGAGATGTGGGTGAAGTGTCATCAGCACCGCCTTGTAATTTTAGTATTATGTATCACATTTCCAGGTGTGAATTAGTGGGTGGATTGTTTTTATATCCGCAAGTCTGTCATTGTAAGTATTTAGTGCATGATAGTTATATTATTTACTCACTCTAATATCATTTCAAACCCTTTTGTCACTCTTTATTCTGTAGAACACAAAATAATATGTTTAATTGTATACTGATTGTTCTTTTTCGTGCAATTAAAAATTAACGGTGAGTGGAGCTTTCAAGCTTCAAAAGGACCATAAAAGTTTCATAATACAGGATTGGAAAGCAGTGCACAACTCATATGGACTTTTAAGTTACTCTAATGGCTTTTGAGTCCTTTATGTAGTTTGAAAGTTAAAAAAAAATAAATAAAATAAATAAAAATAAATATATATATATATATATATGATCAATAAGTTATGACAACATATGTTTTTACATTGCTTTAACTCATCAAAATAAGTCAAGCAATTTTCAACTTTTTAAATAAGTTATACAATATTCAACTAATTTTTTAAGTCAGTTTAATGTAACTTAACTTAAAATGACAAACATCCAAGTTGACTGTACTTAAAAATTAAGGCAGCAACTTTTTTTATAATGGAAAAGAGTGGAAAAGAGTTACCAGCACATTGTTCAACTTTTTTATGCGTTTTGTTCGTTTATTTACACGGCAACAGTGTTTTAGGGCTTGAAAATGCGAACTTTTGAAAACAGAGGCACGTTCAAGCTCAAACCGGTGCGCAACGTTTTGTTACGGTTTCCAGGTTGAACGACATGTTTCCTGAAAACAGTGTGCAACGGTTTGCAACAGGGTTTGAGATACGTTTTCTCTTGTTTTGTGGGTGTGTCAAAAATGTCAGCCCAATCAGCAGCAACATGTATATAAACCACGTGGTATTAAAGAGACAGCTCGCACAATGGGTCCAAGTAAAGTCGTTTACAAATGTGTCCGGTATACGCTTGGTATATGCAATAATTAAAGATATTAGAAGGCATGTTTGTCTTTTCATCCAGAAATGCAAGGCAAATGTTGGATCACAATAATTAGGAACCACAGTTTCCACAAATCCCTTCACTCGATTGGGATATTCTCTTTTATTCTGGACGGCAAGGGCAGTGACTCTAACATCGAGTGTATTTTGCAGTATTAAACACATACAGTGGGGAGAACAAGAATTTTATACACTGCCGATTTTGCAGGTTTGCCCACTTACAAAGCATGTAGAAGTCTGTCATTTTTATCATAGGTACTCTTCAACTGTGAGTGACGGAATCCAGAAAATCCAGAAAATCACATTGTATGATTTTTAAATAATTCATTTGCATTTTATTGCATGACATAAGTATTTGATACATCAGAAAAGCAGACCTTAATATTTGGTACAGAAACCTTTGTTTGCAATTACAGAGATAATACGTTACCTGTAGTTCTTGACCAGGTTTGCACACACTGCAGCAGGGATTTTGGCCCACTCCTCCATATAGACCTTCTCCAGATCCTTCAGGTTTCAGGGCTGTCGCTGGGCAATACGGACTTTCAGCTCCCTCCAAAGATTTTCTATTGGGTTCAGGTCTGGAGACTGGCTAGGCCACTCCAGGACCTTGAGATGTTTCTTACGGAGCCACTCCTTAGTTGCCCTGGCTGTGTGTTTCGGGTCGTTGTCATGCTGGAAGACCCAGCCACGACCCATCTTCAATGCTCTTACTGAGGGAAGGAGGTTGTTGGCCAAGATCTCGCGATACATGGCCCCATCCATCCTCCCCTCAATACGGTGCAGTCGTCCTGTCCCCTTTGCAGAAAAGCATCCCCAAAGAATGATGTTTCCAACTCCATGCTTCACGGTTGGGATGGTGTTCTTGGGGTTGTACTCATCCTTCTTCTTCCTCCAAACACGGTGAGTGGAGTTTAGACCAAAAAGCTCTATTTTTGTCTCATCAGACCACATGACCTTCTCCCATTCCTCCTCTGGATCATCCAGATGGTCATTGGCAAACTTCAGACAGGCCTGGACATGCACTGGCTTGAGGAGGGGGACCTTGCGTGCGCTGCAGGATTTTAATCCATGACGGCGTAGTGTGTTACTAATGGTTTTCTTTGAGACTGTGGTCCCAGCTCTCTTCAGGTCATTGACCAGGTCCTGCCGTGTAGTTCTGGGCTGATCCCTCACCTTCCTCATGATCATTGATGCCCCACGAGGTGAGATCTTGCATGGTGCCCCAGACCGAGGGAGATTGACCGTCATCTTGAACTTCTTCCATTTTCTAATAATTGCACCAACAGTTGTTGTCTTCTCACCAAGCTCCTTGCCTATTGTCCTGTAGCCCATCCCAGCCTTGTGCAGGTCTACAATTTTATCCCTGATGTCCTTACACAGCTCTCTGGTCTTGGCCATTGTGGAGAGGTTGGAGTCTGTTTGATTGAGTGTGTGGACAGGTGTCTTTTATACAGGTAACGAGTTCAAACAGGTGCAGTTAATACAGGTAATGAGTGGAGAACAGGAGGGCTTCTTAAAGAAAAACTAACAGGTCTGTGAGAGCCGGAATTCTTACTGGTTGGCAGGTGATCAAATACTTGTGTCATGCAATAAAATGCAAATTAATTATTTAAAAATCATACAATGTCATACAATGTGATTTTCTAGATTTTTGTTTTAGATTCAGTAGTTTCAGTACTAGATTTCAGTAGTTGAAGTGTACCTATGATACAAATTACAGACCTCTACATGCTTTGTAAGTGGGCAAACCTGCAAAATCGGCAGTGTATCAAATACTTGTTCTCCCCACTGTATTTATACTGATTTCATCAGGCTCCAAAAAACACAAAGAATGGCCTTCTCAGCTGCCATAGTTGAAACTCTTGCATCATCAGAATAGGGTGTTCAACGCACCACGGTTTGCATTTAAAAAAAGGTTTGCAACGTTTTGTCGGGGCTGAACGCAGCCCAGGTTTCAAAGTGCAAGTTTTTGAAAACGATATCGTTATCATCTTTGTGTAAACAACCAAAACGTGAATTTGTGAAAACGGTGACGTCATGCGAATACATATAACTTGTTCAGTCTATAGGCACGTAGCATTTCTTTACAAAGTGACATCGCCATCTACTGGCCTGGCAGCAGAATACAGTGTTTTTAGTCGTATTCGCGGATCTGTGTGAAAGGGGATCATTTTGACAACGTTGTCGTCTGTACGCAAACGTTTTTGCGTACATTTTCATTTTTTTTTGCCATTTTCACAGCATTATTACTGTATTCTTAACAATTTCCTACTGTATAAGCTGTGTAAAGTATGTTACTGTAGATTTTTAATGCATTCTGGGAAAATATTAGCCTACTATAAATCTAAATACAGTACTAAATGACCACGAAAAACAACCACACACCTCCTTATGCAATGGCTCTGTGACAGACTCATCAAAGATGAAAGCCCACAAGACATTTTATATCGCTTTATATGTTATATTCGGATGTTTTTTGCAAGATATGAAGCTACGTTTTAGTTAATACGTTTCCGTAAGAATATCTGAGCCAGCAGCGTTGGCAGACCGGCTGATCTATCGTGAGACAGGCGAGAAGAGTCTTCACAATAAAGAAGAACTTATTCTTTTAAAGCATGTGGTTTTAAACGTTTTAAGACGATATGTATTTGCTGGTTATTGTTTTATACTGCTACTAATTAAGTACTTTAACTCTTCCAAATTTTATTTTTATATTTCTAACATTTTTTTTCCACATTTGTTACTGTGATTTTACTGGTATCGCTATAATTGTATTTTGTTCATTGATAAAATATGGTTAATATGCTGGTAAATCTAAAGCCTTTTATTAAAGCTGTTGATGTGAATTCAATGTTATTGAATAACAGTAAATTAAAAAAAAAAAAACAGTATAATGCTGTACTTTATTTTACACTATGCTTAATACTACTGTAGTTATTTTTATGGTAATTTTACTGTGGTATGAAATACAGCAACTACTGGATAATTGTTGCCAGTAAGTTACTGTTAATTTGACAATAAACATTTTACGAAATGTCATCCATAAAAGCATAATGATATTTATGATTAAATATTCATATTTTTTTAATAAATTAAATTAATAAATTATTTAAAAAATATTTTTAATAGTGATTCAGATTATGTATTTCATCTGTATACACAGATTTATTTAGTGTAAGGAAAATATTTGATTACTTTGTATGACATTTTTAGAGTCTTCAATTTTAATCTTTTCCTGAAAATGGTATAGAAGTTTTTCAAAACCATATGAAGCTCACACAAATACAAAAAGTACATTTCTAAGAACTTAACGTGTTTTAAAGTTACTTTATTTTTAGTCAATGACCCAGAAATACAGTTCCAGGATCATCTAAGGATGTTCATCTGGAAACATGTCCTATTTGGCAAAATCATGGTAAGCATTTGAGCTTGATCCAGTGTATGTATGTGTTATAGTTTGCACAGGAGCACTTGACAATGAGATTGCCCTTTTGAATAATGGCCATCGCAACTAAACTGTCTTTGAACTCATAACTCTCATAAGTACCTCTGAGCTTCTGCTGCAATCCCTTTGACTCATGCATTATGTAACGACACACTCTTTTCCCTCGACTATTATAATAGTACAGTGAGTGTCGTCATATTTAGACATGGTGCATTTAGCTAAGCACAGAACTCAATTAGCAGGCAGCTCATTAATGCACTTCAAAAGCGTTTTTAAAAATGTATCATCTGTGTTTTTTTGGAATTGTCTGTCAATCAGGAGTTGGCTATGAATAATCTATTCATGAAAAGGTCATTAAACTTTCATAGTTTTTTTGATATGTCAGGTAGAATATGATTAGTACAATAGCTTGAGAAAAAGAAAAAGAGAAAAACACTTGAAAAATTGTAAAAATACCTTGGTACATCCAAAAAGCTCTCTTTTTAACACCCCACACACATTAAGGGCCCTAAACCCGGAGCAATGTGACGCCAGGCGTGAGTGTTTTTTGCTAGTTTCAGCCCGACACAGTTATCATTTTCATTATCAAAAATCTGGTCTAAAGTCAATGGCACAGTATTTTGTGTTATTTAAAGGGCGCGTTAGTAATATGCGCATATAGGCAGGTGCAAAATCACGCCGTACACACAGGGCAGCAGCACACAAAAATTTTTACATTTTAAAAATAAAAGGATTCCTCTCTGGAGAAGCATTCAGTCTTCCCGCTCGCAAATTCCGCCATGTAAATAGCGAATCCGCACAAGCGCAACTGGCCTTTAAAGGGAATGGGAGATGAGACTCTTGCTGCGTTCACGCCACCTCGTATTTACCGCGAATCTTGAGATGACAACACGTGATGTTGTATTCGGAGCTGTTCACGTCCTCAAACTGGGGATTATATCCGTTTCTATAGCGACAGTCAGCAAAATGAACCTGCGTGAAAGAATGCTGTAATTTAATTTAAGTAAAATGTAATAAAATGTAATTTAAGTACTAAGAAGAAGAAAAAAACACAGTAGAAGTAACACTGAAGTGTTGTTCAAATGTGTTATTATTACACTTTCATTTTATTTAGGTTCATTACAAGAATAACCTAGATATCTAACTGCATGTCTTTTGTTTATGTTCACATTACTTTTGCATGAAAAAAATAGTGTACATTGGCAAAAGTTAATTACACAAACTTTAAAATATTACAAAATAACTGCTTATTTATGTTTTACTGCTGGAAGCGCTGCCATTTTTCTCTGCTTCCGCGTGAGGTGCAGCGGTCACGTGGTACAAGTTCAAAAAATTCCCAGCCTACAAGCTGTAATTACAAACTCTACGAGGACGTGAACACTTTTTACAAGCTAGAATCTCGTAATTGCAGGAATTGCGAGGTGGCGTGAACGCACCTTCTGATTGGTTTATTGCACGTTATGCCCAAAACACACCCATGACTCATTAAGAGACTAGGTACAACCCTTTTTTCAACTTTTGAAATAGCAACCGCTAAACAACAAGCAGCTGTACAGGTTCGGTGGACAACGGAGATGGAGGAATGGCTGGTCGAAATATCAACACTTTGTAATGTCTCCTCATATAATGTCTACAGCAAGTCAACAGTTAACATTTATTTTATTTCAAGCAACAACAAAATCTTTCAAAAAACATTTTGTTTTTTTATGGCTTTAGTTTTAGTTTCAGTTAACTATAATAACCCTGGAATGTAGCACTAATTACTTATTCAAGTACCTATTCAGAGAGTATGTAATTTTGGAAGCAGCCTTCATTTGTTTTTTTTAAATAAGTGCATCCTTTGATTATTTTCAGTGCACTTTTTCTTTTTGGAATTTTAAGTGTGAACACATACTCACTATTTATATACGATATAGCACAATAAATGATTAATTATTGCAGGTTTGCATAATACAGTGTTAATATTACCGTGTGATTTTATTTATTTTAAAGAAATAAGGAACACTTGTTTTGTTCCAGAATCAGCGTTTTTGAATAAACTGTTTTTCTGATCTGACTCAGATTCGAAGATCGAAACTGAGTTATATTGTATATTCTAATTGACAAATGGCATGTGTGTTGTTTTGCTATTGTTCTGCTCAATGCAGGTACCACAGTAAAGACAAGGAAAATGGAACAATGAAGGCCTTGGACACTGGAAGCAATCGTGTACCGCAGTAGCTCGTACGTCTGTGAATATTAACCTTGTTTATGAGTTCTGGCAGAACATCATTCTGCACAAATCCAGAGAAAAATGAATAGGGACATCTGGACCTCACACTGAGACCGAGATGACAAATATGCAGATTAAGTCTGCATGTCCCTTCACAGGATTGATAATTCAGCCTCAGTTGCAAAACTGATTTGAGAGATTGATGGTTGTTTTGAAAAGAAATGATGGATACCTGCAAATTATTAATTAGAAAGCATTTTGTGTTGAGATCATACTTGATTCTCTTTCCTCCTCTCTTTATGAACTCATCTGATCTCTAGTCGTTATGTTATTTTCTGATCGTTGTACTCGCTTTGTGACATTTATATTTATACACCTGATATTTTATAGAAAGAACTGGATGTGTGATTGCTAGGGTGTTCTGGGTAGTTGCTCTATGGTTGCTAAGGTATACTGGGTGGTCGCTAGGGTGTTGCTATGCAGAAGCTAGGGCAGGGGTGTCCAATCCTGCTCCTGGAGGGCCACTGTCCTGCAAAGTTTAGCTCCAACCCCAATTAAACAAATCTGAACCAGCTAATCAAGGTCTTACTATGCATACTAGAAACTTCCAGGCAGGTGTTTTGAGGCAAGTTAGAGCTAAACTCTGCAGGGCAGTGGCCCTCCAGGACAGAGTTTTGGACAGGGTCTTCTGGGTGGTTGCTAGGGTGTTGTTAGGCACATAATAAAGGGAGTCTGGTGGTTGCTAGGGTGTTGCTATGCTGTTGATAGGGTGCACTAGGTAGTTGGTAGGATGTTCTGGGTCGTTGCATAGTTGCTACTAAGGAGTTGGTGTCAAAATGTTAGTCTCAGAATAATAATGAGAAGAATGTTGGTTTTCTCAAAAATTGTTTATTTTATAAATGACAAAACAATATATATACTGTTCACCCAAACAACACTGAGACACAAAACAATATTGGACCCCATTGACTTTCATTATATGGGTGTTGTCTACAAAATAATATTTTTTGTGTGTGTTCCACAGAAGAAAGTATGTTGTTTGAAACCACATGAGGGTGAGTAAATGATGACAGATTTTGTTTTATTTTTAGGTGAACTATCCCTTTAATGCAATGACATTCAGATATTAGTAAGTATAGGTTAAATATACAAATGCTTTTGAGAGACACCATATCTATTAATAGATGTTTCTTTAGTAACCCTAGTGTTTAACAGTTAAACCAACTAAAACATTTCCTGTTTTGTATGTGTGTTCTCTTCTCACAGCTGTGCTGAATGAGAAATCCCAGCAGGGCTAATACAATTTAAAGCATATAATAAACAAGAGAAGAAATAAAACAGTTTGGCTTGTGCAAATGTCAGGAAGCCAAGAAGCAAAGGTCATCCTCCTCATCCTGATCTATCGACCACTGATGTCTGAGGATTCTTGAAAACTAGAACTTTGAAGTTGCAGCTTCTACAACCCCAAAAGCAACAGTGCTATAAAAAAAAGAACACACCCAATGAACCGGCCCACGCTCTGGAGAGATCTCTGGAGAGAGATTTGGTGTAGAGCAACTATTTTTCTCACTCTCTCCTGTCATTTCCTTTCTGCTCTGTGGGTTGTATTCTACTGAGAATAGCTTTGGTGCATGAAATGCTTCATTACTTAAAAAACACCCTTAAAATGTAGTGCAATAATTATCTGACAAACAGAAAACATGAAGGAAAAAAACGTTAGCTACAGGGCATACAAAATAATGGTTAGCAATCCCTTATCTGTTATTTCTTTCATGCTGCATAGCCACTTACTATTCAATAAAATGCATTTCAGAGGTTGACTCACCAGCTGCTGTGCGTGTTTAGACACATTTGGTTTTTTTTCTTCTTCTTTTCTTCCATCTTTTCTCTCTCTATTTAGCAGCGCAGGTGAAGCTTATCTCTATATGCAATCTACCTCACTACCTCACAATTTACCTACCATGCTATCTATCTATCTTCCTGTCTGTCTGATCTATCTTCCATCTTCAAATTTTAGTCTAGTCTTCAAGTATTTTATCTAGTATTATACTGTTTGTGGATATTCAGACAGTTCAACAAATCAACATAGTGAAGAAATTCTTAATCAGAATTTTTGTTTTCAAGTAAAAATATCTAAACATCCTTAAAACAAGATCAATTTGAGAAGCATCATTTGATTTTGGAGAATATATCTTGAATAAAGTTGCTTTTTTTTACCCCATAGGCAAAAAAACTGTAACGGTTATGTATGATTTTGACATTCTGCTTAGTAACTTTAGTTTCTGTTTCCCCACTCTGTTTAGCTGCCTTGCTTACTCATTACTCCGTTTCTATGGTTACTTATTGGTTATTTGATTATGTTCACCTGTTTCTCATCTGAGTTCCTTTGTTTGTATATATACTCCCTGTGTTTCAGTTGCTCCTGGTCAGTTCTTTTTTATGTATAGGTTGTGATTATTCTAGTGTTCTCCCGAGTGTTTAAGTTTAATAAAGACTGTTATTTATATCTTCTTCATCATCTTCTTGTTTGTGTGCTGCTACCACCGCATTGTAACAGAATTACCGACCAGCTGCGATGGATTTACCAGCTGCTCACCCAGGAGGAGCAATCCCTCGAGGACCACACTGCAAACTTTTTAGCGTTTTATACTTGCTACTCCGATACGTGCACTCACCTCATTCTATTGGACTGGACTTGATAAGGAGGTAAAAATCAAGATCTCATTTCCAAGTGATGGTCCTCAAGGGAAATTTATGGTTTATGTTGAGCAGGTGCTAGTTGCATGTGAATCCTCATTCATCGTAGTGGAAACCGATGAGGAGGATACCTACAGCCCCGCACCCCCTCCTACAGACCCAGAGTCCAGCCAGCCACACCCACCACAGACCATCAGCCAGAGCCCCCACCCCCCCACCTCCCGCCGACTCCATTCTTGGAGTCTGACCAGGTGTAAGAGCCGGCACCAACGTCCGTCATTGAGGGTGTGTTAGTGGCGTTTGAGGGCATTTAGGGAGTGAGTGTGGCATTTGAGGGCATGTAGGGAGTGAGTGTGCTGAGCTCGGTCCTCATTGAAATATTTGATAATATTTCTCCTTTGTCACTTCTGGTTCCGCCCAACCTCAAGTCTCCTTTGTCGCCACTGGTCCCGCACATGCCTCAAGTCTCCTTTGTTGCCACTGGTCCTGCACAGCCTCAAGTCTCCTTTGTCACCGCTGGTCCAGCCCAGCCTCAAGTCTCCTTTGTCACCACTGGTCCAACCCAGCCTCAAGTCTCCTTTGTCGCCACTGGACCCACCCAGCCTCAAGTCTCCTTTGTCGCCACTGGTCCCACCTAGCCACAAGTCTCCTTTGTCGGCACTGGTCCCGCACAGCCTCAAGTCTCCTTTGTCGCCACTGGTCCAACCCAGCCTCAAGTCTCCTTTGTCGCCACTGGTCCAACCCAGCCTCAAGTCTCCTTTGTCGCCACTGGTCCCACCTAGCCACAAGTCTCCTTTGTCGGCACTGGTCCCGCACAGCCTCAAGTCTCCTTTGTCGCCACTGTCCCACCCAAGCCTCAAGTCTCCATTGTCGCCACTGGTCCCACCAAGCCTCAAGTCACCTGCATCGCTGCTGGTCCCGCCAAGCCTCAAGTCTCCAGCGTCGCCGCTGGTCCCACCCAGCTATAAGTCTCCTTTGTCACCACTGGTCCCGCCTAGCCTCAAGTCTCATGTGTTGCCGCTGGTCCCGCCCAGCTATAAGTCTCCTTTGTTGCCACTGGTCCCGCCTAGCCTCAAGTCTCCTGCGTTGCCGCTGGTCCTGCCCAGCTATAAGTCTCCTTTGTTGCCACTGGTCCCGCCTAGCTTCAAGTCTCCTTTGTCGCCGCTGCTCCCATCCAGCTATAAGTCTCCTTTGTCGCCACTGGTCCCGCGCAACCTCAAGTCTCCTTTGTCACCTCTGGTCTCGCTCAAGCATAAGACTCCTTTGTTGCCACTGGTCCTACCCAGCCTCAAGTCTCCTTTTCGCCTCTGGTCTCCCTCAGCCATAAGTCTCCTTTGTTGCTGCCCCTCCCTCCTCTTCTGACAACACAATTCAGTTCCTCGGCCCTGCCTCTGCTGGCACCCTTCAGCCCTTTGGCTCCTCCTTCAGTGGCTCTGCCCAGCTGCTTGGATCCACCTTGGTCTTCCATGTCTCCAGCTCCACCCTGGCGATGCTTCACCTCAGTCCTCCGATCCATCGGCTCCACCTTGATTCCATGCTCCAACGTGGTCTGTCTGTGCTCTATTTAGTGTTTAATAAAGACTGTTATATATCCGTCTTCTTAGTGCGCTGCTACCATCGCATTGCAACAAAAAGCTATTTTAGGTTTAAAAACCTCTTCCATCTACCAGTTTCCAAGGTTTGTCCTGCTATTATTTTGATTTAATTTTGTTAAAAAAAAAGCCAATAGACAAAAAAAAACCTTAATTCAATTATTTATTCATTACTCATGGCATACTCTCTGAAACCAAAGACTTTTGATCTGCCGCTTCTATATATATATAGCGGCATATACAAATCCTTTTGAGGGATTTGTAATGAATGATTTATAATCAAGGTATTAATATTTATCCTTCTACATATGAAATGATTTGAAAGACTTCTTCAAGCTTATGAGATTAAATTACTTACAGAATTGCATGTCTGTTTACTGGAATGTGCTCTCTCCAAGTTTTTGAGACAGGCACCCAACATGTGAAGCTGTGTATCTGTGTATATGTGCAAGTGTTCTTTGTTACAGATCAGTATTGGTGAGGTGAACAACTGGCACCCTGGGGAGTGTGAATGACTTGTTTTCAAGACAAGCTGGAGCCTAGAAACGCAGTTCTGTGACCTAGGAGGTTCACTTCGTGCCTAACCCAGGGTCTTGGTGTCATCCAATCAATGGAGATATGCTTCTGTCTATCAGTTCATGTGTGGAGATTTTCTAAGTTTATCTATTTCTTAACCAATCAGAATCATTCAACCTGTCATGATGATGTAGCTTAGTAACTGTGTGAGAGTATAATTGTTTCTGTAATGAGTCTGTACGCAGAGCGGCCTACAAACTCCTTGTGAGTGTTGAAGCTGACTTCTGCTGATGAAACTGGAAACTGTCTTCAGTAAAAAAAATTCTTCAATTGATTATACTTCTGACTCCTGGTATTCATTCATCATATCTGGTCCTTGGGTCTTTAACTGTAAAATCCCCTACATAAGTAAAGCAACATTGTACATTGTATAAGTAAATTGTTCTTGTTTTCAGGATGTTTATAAACATTTTACTAGAAATACTGATTTAAAAAAAATACGGATTGCAACTTCAGAAAACACCATTGCACAACAATCTACGAGTTTTACGTTGAAATACAGGCACAGAGAAGGAGTCCGATGAGTAGTGTATAAACTTGCTCCTTGATGCGCGGTGTATATAGCGCATAGGTCGCAGAATTCAGACATTTCGGCAAAGTTCATAGGGGTCATTCGCTAAATAATAATTCCTTTTAAAGTTCAACAGTTTGCAAGCAGTGTACCTTAAAGCCACCTTAAAGAGAGAATTCACACCAGCAGTAATCTTGCGGTAATGTGTGTCCTGGGCCGGGCAACAGAAGGGTTGATTCCAGAAGATATAGTTCAAAGATAAAAAGCAGGCTGAAGATTAAAACGTAATACCACAATGCAATAGTGTGGGTAACAAAACCCTCATTTACCACTCAGAATAGTCTGATAAACATTTAAAATCAATAAAACTGGAGAGAGGAGTGGCAGCCAGACGTGTCAGCGTTCCCTTTCAACCGGAAATTGATTTATACATTGGTTTATATATATTTATACCATGGTCTTTCTGAATACTCGATTCTGATTTGCTGGAAGGTGTGCAATAAAACCGTTTAATGCACAGGTAGTTCCAAGTCAGTTTAATCACCGTTCTATATTAATGCGCTATTTTCACTGAAGCACATACGTCACTCGCACACAGAGAGCAGAGATCGCGCACATACAGAAACATTCAGGAGCACAGAAACTTGCTATCAACGCTGCCCCACGACTTTGTTATAAAATTGATTCGCTACTGAATCACTACATTATATTTCTCAGCAACGAGGAAGTTACATCGCTATTTATTATTTATTATTATTTAATAATTAAACTAACTCGCAGCTTCGTTGTTATGAAGAGAGATACGCTGAACAGACACATGTACGAATATCTCTTTCTCTCTCGACCCGACAATTAATTCAAATAAATGCTATAATTCATTAATTCAAATAAATGTAATCTTATGCACCACTTTATCTCTGTGTCTGTCACTCTAAAAAATGCTGGGTTAAAAACAACCCAAGTTGGGTTGAAAATGGGCAAACCCAGCAACTGGGTTGTTCTAACCCAGTGAATGGGTTGTTTTAACCCAGCGGTTGGGTTAAATGTTTGCCCAGCCTGCTGAGTAGTTTTATTTAACTCAACTCATACTAATGTTGGAAATTAACATTTATTAATATGTTTAATAAATGAACATTATTAATAAGTTTAATGAATAATAATTAAAAAATAATAACCTTAATAATTCACCTTTTCATTATTATTGTTGCCTCTAGTAATTATGTGTCTGATTTTTAATTTCCAACCTATTTTGGGTTCATTTTAAGCAAGCCATATAGTAATTTTTAAACAATAGTTGGGTTAAATAAAACAGCCCAGCACGTTGGGCAAACATTTAACCCAACCGCTGGGTTAAAACAACCCAATCACTGGGTTTGTCCATTTTCAACCCAACTTGGGTTGTTTTTAACCCAGCATTATTTAGAGTGTGATTCAAAGCGGGCAGAATGCTAGATCTAGCCGTAACTGATGAAAATAATTTACATTTTCAACCTTTTTCAATTTTACCCTTCTGGTCAAATATTGTGCTACAAATATCAATAACAGCTTCAAGTTCTGGCAAATGACCATGGTATACGCGGGATAATCCATGGCTAGCTGTGCATTAAATGATTTTAATGCACTTCGCAGAGGCAACCACCCACATTGGTCGGTTCTTTGCTCCATATCATGTACTAAAATTGTTTAATGCACAGCTAGCAGTGGTTTATATATTTTTATTAAAAATACTGATAGCTAACTTCTTGAATCCCAAAAATCTTAGTGCTATGAAAAAGAACACACCCAATGAACCTGGTCACAGTTCCAGATGCCTGGCAGTCAGTCTACTCTGACCAGACACACAACACAGATGCTAGCAACCCTCAGGCTCTCTCAGCTCACTGCTGTTTGTCCAGATGCTTTGTTATGGACAATATGCACAGCATTGAGTGCAGGGCTGATTTATGGCTGATGCTCCAAGATATTTTACTGGAAATATGGAAGGCAATGTGCACCTTAATGCACCTTAAGTCCTTTCACCTTTCTGCTGCTGGATATGGTTATTCCTGTTAAGAACTAATGGATGTTTTTTTTCTTTGCAGTCTGTAAAAAAATTATGAAAACATATTGTGTGGTATGTGCCTATTTACACAGAGTACTGTGGGTCAGCACAACTACTAATGCTCTTTAATGAATAATAACAGCATGCTACAGCTGTTTTAATATGAGAGCTTGTGGTTTGAGGCTCATGTGCTGTAGTCAAGTTTCATTACTGCATTGCTTTAAAAGATTTAGTTCTCTGTTTTTACAGCAGCGGCTGGTTTCTTGTGTTAATCAGTGTTGTTATTGTTAACTACAATTAAAACTATTAAAAAACTGTACAAAATATTGATAAATACAACGATATAGTATATCGTATATAAATAATACTAAAATAACCAAATTAAGAGAAAAGTACAAAAATATATTTCTTTTTTATATTATTTCTTAAGAAAATCAACCTTGTTTTAAAGATGTTTAAATATAAAAGAAAAAATAATTATTTAAAAATAAAAATACACAAATGCTGAACAAGAAAAAAATACTTTCCATGTTTTTTATGTGGTGTGGTAAACTTGAAATACATTCGCTGCAAGAAAGAGGGAGTGCTATAAGGGGAGAGAACTGGAAGACATAAATTAAAATTCATACTTAGTAAGATTCATACATTCTAAATAAGCATCCTATTCCCTTGCAAATTGGATCTATTAATGAGAAAACAACAAATACCAATTTAATAGAATTGGCTTTATATGTCTGTGACTACTAAGCATCCTTCTTTTTTTAATCAAAATAAAACATTTTTAATAAACCTGGGGCAATTTTCACCCTGAAATCTAGGTCTCTTCATCTCCTGAAAAGTCATATAGTGCAGGGAGAGAATATTTACTCGCCTGCATTATATTTATCAGTCTGTATGCTTGCTCATAAAGGATGCGTTCCTCTTTGTTTATGGTAATGAAGGAACCTTAATAATGGCTTTGTTGGATATTGCTCACTTTTATTACATTATATTAATAAAATACACTGAATCAGGGGTATGTGAGCTGACAGCAGGGCGGTGTGGGCCAAGGGAACGGATCTTATTGACCGAATTAGAACAAGGATTGATGTGTTCATGCTTTCTTGGTCAGTGCTCAGCAGAAAAGCATCACGATTAAATCCAGAGCTTTCGGTTTTCTCATGCATCTATTATAAGAGTCAGAGTCTGCTGAGCCAAGTCAATACGCTTTATTTAATGATTTAAAGCTGTGGAATTCTATCGACGAATCAGAATAGAGCTTTGCATCATTATGTTGCTTTTAGCTCTTTGAAGGTATTTATTCTAAGTGGTTCTGATTTCACATTTATGTCACAGGAAATTACATCAGTTATATTAGAAGGACTGGATGTATGTTTTGATTGACATTGTTTACCAAAATGAGATGAATATTTTTGATAGTTAAAAAGTCTTCTACACTCACCTAAAGGATTATTAGGAACACCTGTTCAATTTCTCATTAATGCAATTATCTAATCAACCAATCACATGGCAGTTGCTTCAATGCATTTAGGGGTGTGGTCCTGGTCAAGACAATCTCCTGAACTCCAAACTGAATGTCAGAATGGGAAAGAAAGGTGATTTAAGCAATTTTGAGCGTGGCATGGTTGTTGGTGCCAGACGGGCCGGTCTGAGTATTTCACAATCTGCTCAGTTACTGGGATTTTCACGCAAAACCATTTCTAGAGTTTACAAAGAATGGTGTGAAAAGGGAAAAACAGCCAGTATGCGGCAGTCCTGTGGGCGAAAATGCCTTGTTGATGCTAGAGGTCAGAGGAGAATGGGCCAACTGATTCAAGCTGATAGAAGAGCAACTTTGACTGAAATAACCACTCGTTACAACCGAGGTATGCAGCAAAGCATTTGTGAAGCCACAACACGCACAACCTTGAGGCGGATGGGCTACAACAGCAGAAGACCCCACCGGGTACCACTCATCTCCACTACAAATAGGAAAAAGAGGCTACAATTTGCACGAGCTCACCAAAATTGGACAGTTGAAGACTGGAAAAATGTTGCCTGGTCTGATGAGTCTCGATTTCTGTTGAGACATTCAGATGGTAGAGTCAGAATTTGGCGTAAACAGAATGAGAACATGGATCCATCATGCCTTGTTACCACTGTGCAGGCTGGTGGTGGTGGTGTAATGGTGTGGGGGATGTTTTCTTGGCACACTTTAGGCCCCTTAGTGCCAATTGGGCATCGTTTAAATGCCACGGCCTACCTGAGCATTGTTTCTGACCATGTCCATCCCTTTATGACCACCATGTACCCATCCTCTGATGGCTACTTCCAGCAGGATAATGCACCATGTCACAAAGCTCCAATCATTTCAAATTGGTTTCTTGAACATGACAATGAGTTCACTGTACTAAAATGGCCCCCACAGTCACCAGATCTCAACCCAATAGAGCATCTTTGGGATGTGGTGGAACGGGAGCTTCGTGCCCTGGATGTGCATCCCACAAATCTCCATCAACTGCAAGATGCTATCCTATCAATATGGGCCAACATTTCTAAAGAATGCTTTCAGCACCTTGTTGAATCAATGCCACGTAGAATTAAGGCAGTTCTGAAGGCGAAAGGGGGTCAAACACAGTATTAGTATGGTGTTCCTAATAATCCTTTAGGTGAGTGTATGTTGATTGGTCAGAGTGGGTGGGAAATATGACCAAAGTCTACAATATGAGTAATTTTATTTCACGATAATGATATATATCACTATATAGTTATTTTTGCTTTAAATAAAATTCTTATGATATCAACATTTTTGATACCATTGAAATTTCATAATTCTCGTCAACAATTTCAATATCACAAAAAAATAATACTAGCCTAAGTAAAACAAGTAATCAGTTAGTAATTAAATAAGAAAAACTTGAAATAGGAAATACTACATAATTTGTAATTAAATGTACAAAAACACTGCATAGTCTTCACTGTGTAAATCAAATATGCATTTATTCTTATTAAAGTTACAAAAGTAATTCAGTCTTTTGCTGTTTGATAAACATTAATGACAAAGACATCAGCAGGTTTATTAGACTGCTGTCACTTAGAGCCCAAATGCACGGATCCAATATACTGATACACATGCACTTTCTTTTCTTAACTGTTTACATTCTTTTAAGACATAAATGACTGTGTGTACGAGGATGGTCGCAAAGACGGGCATTTTGACACATAAGCAGTGTTGGGGAAAGTTACTGAAAAGTACTGCATTACAATATTGCGTTACTTAGTTACTTTTTAAGAAAAGTAATGTGTTACGTTACTTTTGTGTTACTTTTTCTCACCTGGGCTGGGATTGTTTTTTTTTTATATAACAAAAAAGTTATATTTTTCAAATGTAAAGGCACTTTCACACCAAAATTTAAATAAAAAGGCTGAAAGAAATGCATAATCATGCGCAGTTCAAACAAACCTTTCAGCTGCGCTGCCATTCTGAATTGCAGACGAATAGGATGCAGTAGAAGAAAGTTTAACACTTACTTCAATAAAAATAACAAATCTAAAATCATTTTTGCTTATGGTTTAACTGAATCATCAGTCGGCAGAAAGAACATTGGTCAATAAAGTGAGATTAAATGCATTAAAATGTTTTTTATTTATTTTACATTTAATTATTGGAAGTTTGCAAAGTATTCTGATTTTGCATTTCACTGATTTTATTTATTTTGAGGAATAATGAATCTTTTTTTGTGCAAGTGAGATGAGTAAATGCTTGCTCACATTTAGTCTAGAACTACAACAACCATCATGTTTACACACAACGCCTTTGCACTTACCCACGGTTTCACTCAACATGGGGACAAGAGAGTTGTCAGTCAATACATGGGAAAACAAAGTAGCTTGCGTTACGTTTTTGAAAAGTAATGCGTTACTTTACTAGTTACTTGAAAAAAGTAATCTGATTATTTAACTCGAGTTACTTGTAATGCGATACCCTCAACACTGCACATAAGTGTGTGTATTTAACCGTTCAAGCCCAATTAGGTGGCAAAAAGCACTCAGTTCAGTTCTCATGCGCTCTATGAGCAGCAGCTTCATGTGCGCGCGTCTCTCAGACAGCGCGTGTAAATACCGAAATGAGTTCTCTTTCGCTGCATATTGCTCTTCAGCGGTTTAAAATCACAACAATGCTTAAAAACGCATGCAAATGATAAGATATGTCACGTGAGCGTAAATGCGACAGAGACGATAATCTCTGCTGGCTGACAAATTTCTACCAGTTAATCGTGTCTACCGGTATATCACCCACCCCTAGGTCAGAGGCGTTCCAAGAGTACTGATTTTTAGTAAAATATTTTTGGAAAGTTTCACTTTTAGCATTACTTCAGACAAGCTCTGTTTGAAATGACAAGACTGTGAGAATTCATAATGACTAGCTTATTTTAGCTCTGGATGACACATTTCTAGTTTTTTTGGAAACTGGTCTCCAGCTGATATGTCAAGTTCACTATGGAAGTCAATGGCTACGGTCAAATGTTTACCAACATACTTTAAGATATCTTCTTTTGTGTTCAGCAGGAAAAAAAAAAAAAACCATACAGGTTTGAAACAACTTGAGGGTGAGTAAATGCTGACAGAATTTTCATTTTTGGGTGACCTATACCTTTAAGGTGTGTTCGACTTGAAGTGGCACTGTGCAGACTAAATCTGTGTATGACATCAGAGTATCTCGAGAGCGATTTAAAAGCATACAGAGCTTTATTTACGGTATTACAACATGGAGAGAATGCAGCATCACACCAGCCCCTATTAGCTCCAAAACCACCTTGACTTGTTCCTACTTGCCACATTCTTTCTGCTCGTCTTCCAGCCCCGGAGTTTCTCCAGGGTTTTCTTTGATCTTATTACTCTGTATTTTTTTTAACTTGTTTTACAGTACAAATATCTAAACATTTTTAAATTAGGAAACATTTACTTGAGCAGTATACTTAAGGAATTAAGTATGTTTTCTAAAAAATGTTATAGTCCTGCGGGAAAAAAAAAACTATTTAACAGAGTTATCTGAATCGACATTCGTAGTATTGGCCTGATAGTAGCTAGCCTACCAAATAAAGTAGCCTGTCGCCCATCTCTGTGCTGGTTTGAGTTCATACTTGTCTCTCTCGGTCTGAATCTTTCAGCCCATACTCCATACAATCCTGACAGTTTGATTGTATCATTGTAGTTTTTTTTTCCTGGATCTTGTGTCCTGCTTTTACCTAGTAAGCTCACCATTAAACGTTTTGAATATGTTTAATATTATTTGTTAATATTGTAAATGTTGCTGTTAATAATATATATATATATATATATATATATATATATATATATATATTAGTGCTGTCAATTAATAAAACTAATTAATAAAAAAAAATTAATTCATAAAAACATATTTTTTTTAAAAATATTTTTATATTGTAATAATTTCACAGTTACTCTCCAAATTAATGTAGAAACAACTTAAAGACAGTATATTTAAATATTTGTTGTAATGGCATCTGAAGGACAGTATCACTGATATTAATACTGGTACTGACGTCTCTACAAAATTTTAAACATTAATTACAGACATTCAACATTACAGTATAACTGAAAGCTATCGATTTCAACATTTATTAGGCTTTAAAAAAAATAACTTTTAATTTAAGTGAACTTAAAACAATCTTCACATAAACCCATTATAATAAATGCCATATTTACCTGTGGCTTTCTTACCTGTCTAACAGGTAGAAAATATACAGAAATTGAATAAAGTTATCAAACACTTTACAGTCTTAACTGCATAAATGTTAAATTAAATATAGATTCATCCTTATTAAAGCTAAAATTGTCTCTGTTACCTTTGTTCTTTGATTAACATTAATGACAGACAGCATTAGTGGCTCCTGTCACTTTAAGATCTGCCGCTGCCAAACATGACGCTGACCTGACGCGCATCTCGTTTTCTCACAACTCTTTAAGTTCATTTAAGACGTTATTCAACTCATTTAAGACTGCTCTTATGAAAATACTCGACAAAACGGGCATTTTGGCATAATTCTGTGTGTTATTGTTTGTTCAAGCGCGAAAGAGAACTTGATTCTGGTGCGCTGTCTGTGCGTACGATTCTGGAGCGCGTCTCTCTGTGCTTCGTCTGTGTGTGTCACACGTTCTCGTTTGTCTTGTCGCGCTTGAATGGTTTAAAAGCATTCGCGTGAATAAGAGCGTGATCATATTGTAACGCTAGCCAAATTATGTCACAGCGTGAAAATAAATAACGATATTGCCACAGAAATAAAATAACTATAAATAAAGATTATGCTTAAAGCAAAAAATGAATTAAGAGCAGCATGCATTTGAAGCCTGCTATGGGATACAATGGTGTTGAACGCAGAACAAGACCGAACATTGAGAAAGAGTTTAAACAGAGGCTCATTGAGAGGAAAGGGGCACTTAGCTATAATTGAAATCTCTTGGTAATAGACTCAACCTACAGGCAACAAAGCTACTACAGCACATTTTATGCACTCATTTAAATTATGTGCCATTAAGCTGTCAACAGGGCTCAACTCTTGGGTATGGGCTTGATCTCCAAGTTTTTTCATCTTTGTCAGCCTAGATGTATAAACATTGGCTGTGTAAGCTACCTGATAATGTCACCTTTCAAATGAAACCAATTTCCAAACTCGCACATACCTTTTTATACTGTAAAGCGAGATATCGTTTCAACTGTTATTAATATCTACATTTTCTTCTTCTTCTACAAAACCAAGATACCAAGCCTTGATAGAGGCCTGTGTTGTACCTTCTGTTAATATACCACCTATTCTTACAATGAGCAGTTGTGTGTTTGAACCAGACATTTAATGCATTGAAATTACTCTGAAATACATCCACCAGTGAATAAACCGTCCCTCGGGTACAATAAGACAAAGAAAAAACGCTCTATGTTCTATGATCTTAAGCCTTTGAGGCAACAAAGCGACACAATGATTCTATTGGTCAGCTCTATTCCTTCATTTCACTCTCATGCCTGCATCAGCTTACAAATGTTCAAAACTACTTTAAATTGAGCACAAAAAGCCTACCTATAGCACAAATGAAGCTTTAATTTGGTATCTGATCCAGACAGTCAACACGATCTCATGAAAGTGCGTATCTATAGCACAAATTATATTTATCGTGCGATTTTTACACAAAAATTTGTTTTTGCGTGCATATGATACGCACTGTAAACCCCTTGGGTAGGGTTAGTGGTGTGGGTTACGTGCGTATTACATGGCATAAAGTGTGTATCATATGCATGCAAAAACTCCTTTTTGCATATAAATTGCATTATAAATACAATTTGTGTTATAGATACGCACTTTCATGAGATCGGGACAGTCCAAAGCCTATAAGACAATAATTGCTTTGAAAAAAAGAGCATTTCTGTTTTATCCATAATTTCCAAGGGTGATCCAAGAGATTCAAATACTTACACTTCCATAAAAGAGCAAAATATTGCAAAAAGATGACTTAAACCAGATGTTCTGAGGATTATGACACAGACATATTTTCAAACAAAGAAACTTATGTCCAGTAATGCTGCATGGAAAATTACAGTCATGCTTGTATCCTGCCAAATCTTTAGGGCTGGAGGCTTGGAGGAGTGATATAGCTGGCCTTTTGGGTCTATTTCTTCTCAGGGTCATTTCAGTTTTATGCGGTCAGCCCTTTCCATTAGCTAGTCCTAGAATAGTTTCTTTTCAATAAGAAGGGAATGTTCTTCTGTCTCTCTTTTTCATGAAATGCTCTTCGCGATAAGCCTATTTTAAGTGATATTGAGCATTTTCCTAGATACTTTAGGTCAGAGAAACTCTAAATAAAGCATGCTCTCAGAGTGGTGTCAGCAGTTTATTGAATGAAGTCAAGTCCTCGCAGTTAGAGGTCATTGAACTCTGAGCTGAGTGACTGGGTGCTACTATACCCTTAAAAATATCTCTTCCACATAAGAATTGCTTTTCACTTATTACCGTGACCTCTGTGTATCTGTGTCCCTCTCTTGTCTGCACAGGGAAAGAATGCAACACAATAGTGGTAAGACTGCGAGCCTTAATTAAGTTAGAATGTGGGAGGTGTTCAAATGTCCTCCTACGATCCCTCAGGTTTGGGACAGGGGTTCAGGTCAGGTTTGGGTCAGTTTCATAAGAATTGGGAAGTTTTGAGCAAATGTAATAAAGAGCAACCTCCATCTAAATTCACAAGATCGTATATTGTTGTCACTGTCTTTTCTTTCCTAACCCCTGGGTAGGCCATAGAACTGTCCACACAAACCGCTATTTATAAACAGTCTATCAACATTAATGGAGAAAGTTAGTCCTAACAAGCATCTCTCAATGTTCGACGCCATCTAGTGCACACTGTAAGTATTACCGCAAAGATGGCAATATCCGAAATCCTTTTGTGGATATTTTTGTTCACTGTAAGAAAAACAACTTATAAATCATACTAATCGATGATTTTTGAAAATGTAAAAATGTAATGCCCCCATAAAACATGAAAACCAAAGTTCTTTTAAATTGTAATAATATTTCATCATTACTGTTTTACTGTAATTTTGATCAAGTAAATGCAAAAGAGACTTCTTTTAAACACACACACACTTCCAAACTTCCAAACTTTTGACCAGTGGTGCACATATAATGTATATATTAGAATAAATATATAAAAGTCACTGTTATACAACCCCTTAAGTTTCACTGGCCCACTACCATTACATATTTAAAACAGTAATATCCTATACTAAACCTAAACTATATATCATTTGAAAGCTTACAATCTCTAGTTTTCATAATTGATTTTCAAAATATATTACAGAGAATATTTTCATACTCGTAAGGCATATGTTCAGACCTTGAAAAATCAAGATTGGTGGAAACCTCAGTTTGTTTTCATGCCAAGAGTTCAAAAGATAACATGCAAAAAAAGGTCTGAAAATGTTTTAAATATAAAGAAAAAAATTATTTTTGATTCTCCATTTGTGATGTGGCGGTGAGCTATAACGCACATACGTGTTTTATTATGTGTTTATTAGAGGTTGAATTCAAATCAAATATTGCCAAACTGCTCATACTACTTCTGAATAAGATGTCTACTTCATAAATTGTATTAAAATTATGGAAAGATATGGTTCAGATCACGCAAACCATATATGGAATTGGAGGCGCCCTTATATGGTCAGTAATGGAGCTTGGATGTCATCTAGTGAAAAAGTTTGGTACTGTGGCCAAACAAACTCTTACTGAAAGCTAATTTTTTTGAGATATCAACCTTAAATTTGGAACAGAACTTGTTCAGATTTTTGGTTTTGATTTTCTTGCAGTTTTAGTGGCCAACATGTATATAAAATATATATTTTATATAAAATATGAATAATTATATTTTTACATTGTATATTTTCATAAACTCAAACTTCTATAACTTTTTTTTCTGTTTCACTTTCGTAATTCCACTTCTACAATAATCTGCCAAATGTCTTCTTTAAAACAAGACCAATCTTACGTCTATATTCCAAAGCATTCTTGAATTACAATAGAATGAATTGATACAATATTTTAAATTGTTCTCTGATATCTACATATGTGGTTATGTAAGGTATGTGGCTTAAGTAAGGGCAAAAATTCTCCAGATACGGTTTTACATATCCATTCACAACCCTAGGATTTGTCCCTAGAATGAAACGGGCTGTTATTATCTTATTTGGAAGGGTCATGAATAATAATTTTGAGCTCTGCTCTGATTGGCTGTTTCTTCTCTGTACATCAGCGCAGACGGACCCTGATGATTATGAATAGAACTGTAAATAGCAGCTGACTCACCGCGCTAAACAAGCTTACAATTAATAATAGTACACAATTAGCCCTTCGCTAAGCCCCGCCCTCCTTAGTTACTGTTGCTACGCCTGACAAGCTTTCGCGCCTGGCACGTCTATTATAGTATGTATGCGCCGGTGTCAGACATTCCCAAGGTGATAATTAGTAATTTTTGGCGAACAGGTGAAATGTCTGAGAGAGCAAGACAAAAGGGACTGCAGTATGCATTCGAGGGATATATCCACGACATAATATGCAACCGATTAGAGAATAATTTCATCAAAATTGAAGCTAAAGCCTATAGGTCCCAGCGCAAGCTGCAGCCGCCTCATACGCTGACCATTCAAATGGGAAACACACAAATTGAGGAACAGCTATGTTCATGCACAGCTGGGTAAGTGAAATTAGAAAATAATCTAATAATTATAAATCAAACAGCTTATCCGTAAATCTTGTGGAATAAACACAAGACATTAGCCTGACCACTTTGCAATGATAACATTCTCCCGCTTATATTTTTATATATAAAAATATACACTCACCTAAAGGATTATTAGGAACACCTGTTCAATTTCTCATTAATGCAATTATCTAATCAACCAATCACATGGCAGTTGCTTCAATGCATTTAGGGGTGTGGTCCTGGTCAAGACAATCTCCTGAACTCCAAACTGAATGTCAGAATGGGAAAGAAAGGTGATTTAAGCAATTTTGAGCGTGGCATGGTTGTTGGTGCCAGACGGGCCGGTCTGAGTATTTCACAATCTGCTCAGTTACTGGGATTTTCACGCACAACCATTTCTAGAGTTTACAAAGAATGGTGTGAAAAGGGAAAAACATCCAGTATGCGGCAGTCCTGTGGGCGAAAATGCCTTGTTGATGCTAGAGGTCAGAGGAGAATGGGCCGACTGATTCAAGCTGATAGAAGAGCAACTTTGACTGAAATAACCACTTGTTACAACCGAGGTATGCAGCAAAGCATTTGTGAAGCCACAACACGCACAACCTTGAGGCGGATGGGCTACAACAGCAGAAGACCCCACCGGGTACCACTCATCTCCACTACAAATAGGAAAAAGAGGCTACAATTTGCACGAGCTCACCAAAATTGGACAGTTGAAGACTGGAAAAATGTTGCCTGGTCTGATGAGTCTCGATTTCTGTTGAGACATTCAGATGGTAGAGTCAGAATTTGGCGTGAACAGAATGAGAACATGGATCCATCATGCCTTGCTACCACTGTGCAGGCTGGTGGTGGTGGTGTAATGATGTGGGGGATGTTTTCTTGGCACACTTTAGGCCCCTTAGTGCCAATTGGGCATCGTTTAAATGCCACGGCCTACCTGAGCATTGTTTCTGACCATGTCCATCCCTTTATGACCACCATGTACCCATCCTCTGATGGCTACTTCCAGCAGGATAATGCACCATGTCACAAAGCTCGAATCATTTCAAATTGGTTTCTTGAACATGACAATGAGTTCACTGTACTAAAATGGCCCCCACAGTCACCAGATCTCAACCCAATAGAGCATCTTTGGGATGTGGTGGAACGGGAGCTTCGTGCCCTGGATGTGCATCCCACAAATCTCCATCAACTGCAAGATGCTATCCTATCAATATAGGCCAACATTTCTAAAGAATGCTTTCAGCACCTTGTTGAATCAATGCCACGTAGAATTAAGGCAGTTCTGAAGGCGAAAGGGGGTCAAACACAGTATTAGTATGGTGTTCCTAATAATCCTTTAGGTGAGTGTATATACTCCCACACTGCTTGATCCACGCCCGGCATTTCTCCCCTTGGGTTTTAGGTTTGGGGAAGGAAAAAAATCCCCCCCCTCCAAACTTTTAGGATACCGGGTATCAGATTTGCACAATCCATACGCACAACGCTTTGGCATGTTTCCCTCGCTAGAAAGCTTGACAGACTTTCTGCGCTTAGTTACGGTTGCTAAGCCACGATTGGCCTGTAGCGGTTTTCGGGCGTGGCTTAGCGAAGGGTCAATTAATCTGTCCTTAAAACGCAGCACATACGCAATTAATTATAAGTAACATTACCTTTGCTTCGAAGTTCGAAGGTGGGACCTCATTGTTTTGATTCGGCTGTGCAGATCCACGTTAATACTGCCTGGCCTAGGACATGGGCTAGTATATGCAAATTTTGGGGGCGTAAATATTAATGATCTCAACTGCAACGTCACAGTCGGTGTTATGTTGGGATTCGCCCCTTTTTCAGTGGTCTTTTGCACGCACGAGATTTACATATGAAGGAGGAAACAATGGTGTTTGAGGCTCAAGGTATGTCAGTTCCCTTTCAGTCAGTCACTTCGCGTTACGTCAGTGACTGACGGAATGGGGGTTTCGCTTAGAAGCCAATCGCCTTCGAGTTCTACAAAACGAGCCAATGGCATGACAATGCCATGGGTCTGCGGAATTTGCATAGCACAACTCCGCCCCATCTTGTGGGTATATAAGGAGCTGCGCGTGCAATCTCGCATTATGTTTCTGCTTCGGAGCCGAGTGTTCACTTGCCTTCTGAGCTTTCTTCTCTTCAAGACGAGCAACTCTCCAGAGTGTCGGTGCTCCAGCGAGTTCCGCATCCCTGTCTGATCTGTGCAGTGATCCAGCACAGCGTGTGTGTTCTCCCTGGGTTCTTCGGCATTTCTGCAGAGTAAAAAAAGAGCTACACGTGGCACGTCTTTTTCAAGATGTCTCGCCCGTGTGTTTCTGGGTGCGGTCGGCTGGTTAGTCCATCTGACGGGCACGATCGCTGTCTCGCGTGCTTGGGCCTCGTGCACGCTGAGAGAGCATTCATGGATGAGTCATGTTCCCACTGCGGGAACATGACCATCGCAGTGTTGCAATCAAGACTCCATGACCTTCGTCTAGGAGGTAGAGTCCCCACTACCACACCCCAATCTATCCCCTCCACGAGAGGGGATACTTTGGCTGATGGTCAGGGTGATCTGAGGGTCATGGTTTGGAATAATCCGATGAATCTTCCTCGGTCCACACCCCATGTCGATCGCCGCATCACAGGGTGGGCTGGATTCCTCCGGAGATGAGGATTCGGCTGTGCTGCCTCCCTCGGGAGTCCCAGCATTGCCCGAGTCTGATCTGGAGCTCATGGCCATGCTTTCCCAGGCAGCTGAGAGCATCGGGCTTGAGTGGAACCCTCCGCCATGTCCCGAGCGTTTGAGGCTGGACGATTGGTTCAGTGCCATTCTTCCCGGAAGTGCATGAGGAGGTGTCGAAATCGCAGTGTTTCAGGACCTCAGACCAGCTCTTTGTCTGTTACGGAGGGCAGCAGAAAGAGAAGGCTCTCTCCAAGCAGAGGTTGTCTCACTGGATAGTAGAGGCCATTGTCCTGGCATATCAGGTTCAGGGCCTGCCATGCCCCCTAGGAGTACATTTACTTGAGTATTTTTTTGGGAAAAATTTTACTTTTAAGAATAGATTTAAATGTGGTTACTTTTACTTTAACTCGAGTACATTTCTAATGAAAAAACTGTACTTTTACTTCGTTACACTGGGCGACGTTCCTCTCGTTACTTTAGTTTAATGCAATACATGTTAAGAAATACGTAGTTATTCCAAGCAGGCACTGTCTCTTTTTTCTGGGACATGAACGATGGCCCATTCACAAATGAATCACTCTTTTGAGTCGATTCTGTTCAAAGACTTGATCAAACAAGTTGGCAAAACTGTCTGAATTGGTTCGCGAATCGGTATGAATGATTTGTTCAGTTAGCTGCGCGCACTGAATCGTTTCTCACTCGGAGTCGTAACAGGAAATGTAAGAACATGAAGAGCGTTGGATGAAGTGTCCGTGGACCTAACGTTACAGTCAATTGAAAGCAAATCTGCAAATGCATCCTATTGTTTGCCAGCAATGAACATCTTTATTGGTTGAACATCTGTGTATGCTGTTTGTGAACTAGCTACCTTCTATTTCAATTCATTCAGGTAATACATTTTACAACCAAACATATTATTAGGCCACGATACCACTAATACAAAGTATGACATTACCAGTAATATTTGGACATATACCTCAAAATACATTGATAGATGAATGAACACCCGCCTTCCCGCGGTAATTTGTGAGTATTGCAGTGGCAGCGATCTGTTCGTCTTGAAAACGAATGTCTTTGCTTAGACACAGTTAAAGGGAAAGTTCACCCAAAAATGAAAATTACCCCATAATTTACTCACCCTCAAGCCATCCTAGGTGTATATGACATTCTTCTTTCAGAAGAATACAATCGGAGTTGTATTAAAAAATGTCCTGGCTAATCCAAGCATTATAATGGCAGTGAATGGCAGCCCAAAATTTGAAGCCCAAAAAAGTGCATCCATCCATTATAAACGAACTCCACACGGCTCTGGGGTGTGAATAAAGGCCTTCTGAAGCGAATCGAGGGGGTTTTTGTAAGAAAAATATCCATATTTAACACGTTATAAAGTAAAATATCTAGCTTCCAGCGGACCGCCATCCGTATTAAACTTACGAAAAAAGCTTTTAATACTGTTCAAATAACACAAATAAGAGTCGGGACAACAATGTTTTTCTTTTGGTTTACTGCGCAATATGAATTACCAAACTCTACAAACACCGGTCTTTTGGACAATGAACTGGCCAACCAAACACAAACCCACAGTTAATCTCTAGAGTGGCCAAACAGTGCTTATTCCTGAGTTTACATACAACCCATAACACTAGAGTTCCCTTTACATGCTTTGAACGCAAAACTCTGCAGGTTTACTATATTTAGACATTGTCTAATAATCCAAAATGTTAATATTATACAAAGCAAAGGATGTGCAATGATTTTTGGGCTACAGATGCCAGAAATAATGCTTGTCTCTTCTGTGTTTGTTGCAAAGATATCTAATTATGATAATAATAACAATTTAAATTCAATATATCTAAATATTAACATGTTATTGTATTATTGGAAATATATTTAAATTGTGCTTTTTTGGACATACTTAATATATTTAAATTATACTATACTAAATGCATATTAAATGTATTATTTTGAAACAACTTTAAGTATATTAAATGCATTTTAAGATATGCTTAGGATCAATTTTAAGCTATTTGCAATATATTTTAATATATCAAATTGTGCTAAAATGGAACAACTTTAAGTATATTTAGTGCAATTTAAATGTATTTCTTTTAAAATTCATTTAAATATATTTTTAATAATTAATTTTAATGTGTTTCAAGTACATTTTAATAGCATTTCAGTTCATTAGAAATGCATTAGTATTACACTACTAGTTTATTATAAAGCTGTTTTTTTTCAGTATTTAAAATGGTATAAAAAGTGCAAAATCATTAAATATAAGACACGTACACACTTTGAAATCTAGAAAACTTTAATGTACTATATAACTGTGTACATTACAAAATAAATTCTTAGCGTACATTAAAAAAGTACAGCAGCATACATAATCTATTGACAAATACATTATAATAAAATGAAAGATCAGTAAAATGCTATGGCAGAGCTATTTTTATCCACTTGTAGAACATTTAAGTTATACCTGTATTACTGAAAAGTACACTATGAATATGACATCATTGAATAAAAGTTACTGGAAAACAAAGCCCAGGTGAAATTGGCACACTATTAAATGTATTAAAAATGCACTTGAAATTCAAGTAGTATGTTTATATTATATTTGTATTGTACTAAAACGTACTCAAGTACATTTTTAATACATTTAATAGTACGTCTTTTTCACCTGGGAGGTGCCTCCATGTGCATGGTTCCCCCGTTGGGCAACCCCCACATGTGTATTAGCACGTGTCTTCCCTTGGCAAGACACCTTGCCACCTCTGGGGTTGAAACATTCCACCCTGCAGGCTGGATACATCAGTGTGCTCCATATGCAGCCCGTACTCGGGTCATATGTGTATTCTAAGTCCTCCCTGCGGGCAGGCATCGTGTTGCATATTTCCACGTGGGATATGCTTCCCAGTGTACCTTGGTATTGGCGTTGAGCCTAGCCCCTCGTTTGTGCTAATCTCACGGCAGGGAGCTCAGGTCAGCGCAGGACGCTGGAAGACAGCCGTTGTGGCGAGATTAGAATGGGGACCCCCATTCCGTCAGTCACTGACGTAACGCGAAGTGACTGACTGAAAGGGAACGTCTTGGTTACGTATGTAACCCTCGTTCCCTGAAGGAGGGAACGGAGACGTTACGTCCTCCTGCCACAACCGCTGTACCGCTGGTATGGCCGAGGCACTCAGCACGCGCAGCTCCTTACATACCCACGAGGTGGGGTGGAGTTGCACTATGCAAATTCCGCAGACCCATGGCATTGTCATGCCATTGGCTCGTTTTGTAGAACTCGAAGGCGATTGGCTTCTAAGCGAAACCCCCATTCTGTCAATCACTGACGTAACGTCTCCATTCCCTCCTTCAGGGAATGAGGGTTACATACGTAACCGAGACATTACATGTACAGAACTCTTATTATTCAACTATGCCAAGGTAAATACAGTTTTCAACCCACTACGCAAACCTTGGCAATAGAATCGCCATTGGCTAGTAAATTTTTTAGTTTACTCGCCAGACTGATATACTATTTTATATATATATATATATATATATATATATATATATATATATTATTTCTGTCAAACGATTAATCACATCCAAAATAAAAGTTTGTGTTTACATAATATATGTGTGTGTACTGTGTAAAATGATGTATATATAAATACACACACATGCATGTATATATTTAAGAATTTTTTTTATATTTATATATGAAATATTTATATTTATATATAATATAAATTATATAAATATATATATACAGTATATACATGCAATTTTTTCTTAAATATATACATGTATGTGTGTGTATTCAAATATACATAATAATTATACACAGTACACATACATATATTATGTAAACAAACTTTTATATATCGCGATTAATCGTTTGACAGCCCTAATATATATATATATATATATATATATATATGAATGCATATTTGGCCCTCATGTGAAGCCCTCATCGTGTGAAGACCGAAGAGTATAAAGACTGAAGAGTGTAAAGACCAGCGACTCTACCTGCGTGACTCCACTGAGCAAGGACACCGACAAGGCACTTGAGTATTGCTTGACACTTAAGGAGTTAAATAAATGAATTTGATTCATGTGTTTGTGTGTCTACAGCTGAATATATTTTAAAATCAACAGAGAACACACAGTGATGCTAGAATACACAAAAAATGTTGGTTCTTCAGCGGTTATTTGGGGTGATTGACGTGCTGTATAGCACCGTTACCGTATAAAGAACCTGTTAAGCCCAGTGTGGTTCTTCAGCGGTTCTTTGGGGTGGCTGAGGTGCTATATAGCACCACTGCCATACAAAGAATCCGTTAAGCCCCTGTATAGTTCTTTAAAGGTTAACTCTTAGTCTCTTAGTTTAGTTGGGGAAAGGATTAAAAAAATGATATTAAAATACAGTGTATTTCCTGAAGATAACGTGGTTCGTTTTGCCTCCAAGGCTCCCCTATTAGGAAATTTTCCAGGGCCCCCACACGAGACTTTTTGAACTCAGAAAAGCATAAAAGTGATTCAAAACAGCTTTTGCCATTGTATTAAATTCCCATTCATAGAGTAAAATATCTAAAATCTAAGGAGGAGAATGGGGTGGTTCTATATAGCACCATTTGACAAAGGTGCTGTATAGCACCTTTAAAGATAGGTGCTATATAGCACTTAAAGTGGTTTCCCTATAATTACAAGCCAATGAACCACTTTTAGTGGTTTTTAGCACCATTTTTGTTTAGAGTGTAGTTAAAAATATGTACGTGTAAACTAAGTGTCTAGAAAGCAGAAAAGCTTAAGTTCATCTTAGGTTTGACATCCCTATTGCACAGACCCCAGTTTGTGACCAGAAACATCTCAAGACCTTCAAAATTCCGTTAAAAACGTCAACATTCCAAACGTTCTTCTTGTGTTACGCAGTGCACTGTCGCTGTCCTTAGGATGTTATTCAGATCAGCTAAAAACACCTATCTATCTATCTATCTATCTATCTATCTATCTATCTATCTATCTATCTATCTATCTATCTATCTATCTATCTATCTATCTATCTATCTATCTATCTATCTATCTATCTATCTATCTATCTATCTACAGTGCTGGGTAGTATGTAATCTGGATATGTAATCAGATTCCAAGAATTAAGTATTGTAATTAGATTATATTACATTTTAAAATACTTGTAATCAGACTAGTTACTTTTCTATTGATTAGATGTTATTCTCACAATGGCAGTAAATTATTAATAATTCATTGATTCTACTTTGTTATATTTTACATTTTCCTTTCTAGAAAAAGGATACTGCTTATATGTCAGACATGCAGGTAAACAAATATTTTTTACATCTTTTTTAGTAAATGTTTTATTTTGATTTTTTTATTTTAAAATTATTTCATTTTTTTTTGTTTTATGATTTAATCACTTAATAGCTTTTCATTAAAGTCACGAACCCCAGGAAGTCCTGACGTAAGGTAATATGCAATGCACTTCATGTTGTTGATAACAAAATTATCAAATTAACAAAATAATCTAGATTACATTACAGTGTTGGGTAGATTACTTACAAATTGTAGTCTATTACTGAATACAAATTACGTGATAAAAATTGAAGTTAGTAATGTATTATATTACACATTTTTAGGTAATTGACTACTTTTTGATTACTTTTAGATTACTTTTGACCTTACATTGATTTGAATAGTATAATCTTGTACTTTAATTTTTTTTATTTGTTTTTATCAACAACATGAAGTGCATTAAACTACATTATGTCAAGGTTTCCCAAACTGGTTTAGGAAGGAACTGCAGGGGTTTAATTGATGAAAAGCCAATAATTAATTAATCTTTAAAATACTAAATTAAAAGAAATAAGTCATTTTAAAATAAAATAAAACATCTAAATAAAACACTAACTAACAAAAAGATTAAATATTTTATTTGTTTATGCTGTGTGGCCTCCCAATTTTCCATGTAATGTTGTCGCCTGCTAGTGGCCGGTCTGTGTGTGCAATTCCACAAAACTGGAAGACTTTCTGATAAGCAATAGGTTTTTTTTTTAAAAAGGAAAATTTAAAAGATATATGAATTCATTGATCAAGATATAAATAATATACTGCCATTTCTGAAGATTAAGTAATCATGTAATCAATAAAAAGTAATTGCAGTCTGATTATGAGTATTTTAAAATGTAATAATCCAATTACAATTACTTTTTGGAATCTGTTTTTGTAACGCAGATTACATATAATCAGTTACTAGGGGTGGGAATCTTTAGGTACCTCACGATCCAATCCGATTCCAATTCTGGGAGTCACAATCCGATTCCAAAACGATTCTTGATCTACTTTTTTCTTATTATTAATTAATTAGTTTACTGACTTGAAAATCTTAAAAATCTTTTTTTTTATTTAATTACATATGTAATTGTAAGTACTTTTTAAAATAATTACAAATTTAAAAATAAATTAAAACAATTGTATGTTAAGAATTTTAAATATATAAACAAATATAGTTTCAAAAACATAAAATCAAGTAGTAAATAATAAAAAGAAAAGAAAAAAAAAAACATTACAAGCAATAAACAAAGAGTGCTTTCAGTATTTAAGAGTATTTGAACGTTTTCCATTCAAGAGCTGTGTGTGATTTTTTTTTCTTCATTCTTTCTTTCTTCTCAGCTTTGTTTGATTATGACTGATGACATCATAGACAGCAGGAGATCTAATAAGCTGCATTCACACTAATGCACGTACTACAGATCTCTTTTGAAATATAGGATGTGGTTTGTTTCAGCAGTATAATGCGCCTTGCCACAAAGCAAAAATGGTTCAGGAACGGTTTGAGGAGCATAAAAATGTGTTTGAGGTGTTGACATGGCCTCCAAATTCCCCAAATCTCAATCCAATCGAGCATCTGTGGGATGTGCTGAACAAGTCCGATCCATGGAGGGCCCACCTCGCAACTTACAGGACTTAAAGGATCTGCTACTAACATCTTGGTGCACCACAGCACACCTTCAGGGTTCTAGTGGAGTCCATGCCGCAACGGGTCAGGGCTGTTTGGGCAGCAAAAGGGGGACCAACACAATATTAGGAAGGTGGTCATAATGTTATGTCTGATCTTTGACCTTAAATTTCTGTTAGTATGGTTCAGTATAACATTGGTGTTTGCTTAATGGCTTTGATTTCAACTTTAAGTAACCTGAAAGACAGAGATCTGTTTAGATGCATGGTCTACAAATAAAACACAAGGGACCAGCTACTTAACAGTCAAAGTCATCCAGGATAATGAGCTGGATCTCTGAGGGTGTGTGTGCGTCCTGTTGTTCATATGAGTGGTTTGTCTCGTCTGTTGACTAATTATCTCTGCGCTGGTGGTGAATGAAATTTGACTGCAGACGGCATGGATCTTCTCCCTCCTCTGGCTCTCCTAATGGACTCAGTAATGGGATGATATTCTTATCATTCTTCTCTCTGCTCATCTGGAACATCAGGCTAATGACTCTGATTGGGTCGTGCCACAGAGAGTTACCAAACAGCCCTGGCAGAACTAATTCATTCTCAGATATTGTCCTTTAAGATTTTGAAAGGTTTTAGGGGAGACTGGGGATGAAAGTAACACCTTTCGTTTGAGCATTGGTATTGGGTAATTTAGTGGGGTTTTTTTGTGCTATATCTCTTAAAATGTTATACGTGGTAGCCTCATTTGACTCCTACAAATATAACTGACTTAGCACACAAAACATTTTACAAGAGTTTGAATTGTTTCAAATGATGAAGCAACAGACTAAAGGAATTCATGCATTTACTAAAAAATCACTTTGACACCAGTTGCAAGTCATTGTAAAATCTCTAGTTCTGAGAAGCATCATTTGTATGCACTTGGTATTTAAAAGTTTAATGTTTTATCTAATGCAATGAAATTCTGTCATTCCCCACAATTTCTTAAGTGTGACTTACTTTTAAGGCCTCGACATCAATTTATTCGTCAAATAAAGTCACCACAAGATGTCACCAGAGTACTGGCATCTGCTAGAGAGCTCTTTATATTGTGATGAGGAGCGATTCATGGGTTTCCCATTATTTCCAAAGAAATTAACATTGCTTCTTTTAAATAATTGTTATTAATCAATGTCATACTTTCATTAAATATTCTGATATAATGTTATCTGGAGCTAAATTTTCAAAGTCAGGCAACATTTGCATTTTCTTGTTCATTCAAAGTCTAGTGTTGTTAAAAAGAATTGGCTACTAATAATAGTATTCAATGTTACACTTTCATCAAATAACATCTCAGTGGATATTCACTGATTTTCATTTACCTGTGGTCAAAAGTAGGAGGTATCCTTCATGAAATAGATTATTCTTATAAAATGTCTTAAATCTTCATAGAGGTCAGGATAATACACCTGAGGATGCACTACTCCTACATGAGGACGTGAAGAGCAGCGCTCCTGAGATCGGGGGAGGAGTTACAACACGATCACCTAGTAACCAGTAACGTAAACTGACCAGAAGGGTCGTAAATACGAAACCCGATCCGCGAAGTCGGATCTTTTGTGCAGCTGCTTCAACGCTCGCAGACTGAACTTGTCTCGAGATTGAGAAGACAACCTTTGCGAATTTTAAAGGAATTAAGAAAAGGGAATTGGAATGTGCACGCAACAAATGGACAGCGTGGGAAAGCTTCGATGCGCGCGGCTGGTGTTAAAAGACAGGAGTTCATAAATAGACAACGAATGCTTCCTCGAGCGAGTGGAATAAACCCACAGTTTCACACATTTTTATTTGGTAGGTTGTGAAATTTGCATGTCATAATTTCATGTGGTCATATTCATATTTCCAATGTTTTCTACCGTGAAATTTGTATGAACTTTTGTATCGAAACGGCTAAAGTAACTTCAGTTAATTGCTGTTCTCTAGTAAAGCGAATGGATGGAGAAACTTTGCTATTTTGCACTGATGATAATGGATCACAAACTGCTCAATAATGTTTATTATTATTATTATTATTATTATCATAGTGACAATAAACATTCAGCTATATCGTATATTCGTATCGATCACCAGCGGTGGAAATGATGATAAACAACATTTTTGTTCTGCGATCTTGTCGCGTGCATCCGATACACACGTTTGTCATTCATCTTATATCACAACTGCGTTAACAAAGTCAAAGTTCCCGAGTGCATTACTTCAGTTCAATTCCTCGCAGTCAGACTGTTTAGTTGCTCTTGTTTACCTGCTGTTCAACTCTATATTGGCCGCAGTATAATATGCTGTACAGTCTCCTCGTGCCTGATTGACGTGGCGAGTTGACCATTGACTCCAGCGGTCAGCGTTTGAGCGGTCAGCTGGTGACATGGTTTAAAACAGATGTTCACAGGTCTTACTCATGTTTTGACTTGCTAAAATTAACGTTATCTCTAAAGAAAGAGAACTTAAACCAGTGTATGTTGTTTGTGGCGTCTCCTCTCCAGTGAGTATCATCATGGTAATATTTACAAAGTTGACACTCAACTAGTGAACTACAGCCAGTAAACAACAAAACTTGTTTCTCAGAGCTGTTTCGTGGTATATGTTCTGGAAGCCTATTAGCTGAGTAAGAAGACATTTCTTTCAAGTATATTACCAAACAGACAAACACTATACGGAAGTGAATGACACATGATATGAGTACACTGTTTCTGTATTTCTAGGATAGAGTTGTGTTAAAGTGATAGTTTACCCAAAAATTGTTGTCTTTACACATGTTGTATGACTCTTTCTTCTTTTGTAGCACAGAATGAGATGTTTATAGACTTCACAGAGTTATCAAGCAAGATTTTCAGTGAATAACAAACATAAATTTCAGTTTGTTCTTCATAAAAGCTATTGTATGGATTTAGAGACTAGGAATACAGTGTATGACCCAAATTGACTACTTTCATGATGCTTTCACTGTGTTGTTCTGTCTTTTTTTTTTTTTTTTTTTTGGGCTTGACTGCTCCTGTTACCCATCATTGTATGAAAGTGAGCAGTAAGCTATTAATATTCATCAAAACACACACACACAAAAAGGAAGTTTTGACAGAAATTGTATGGCAAATGAGTTTGGAATGACATAAGTGCTCCAGACTGCGACTAAACATTCGCATTTTGTGACTTTTTCTCCTGCCGATGAAACAAAATCTTGTAAGAGGTTGCAGTGGTGTCAATTTTGCCAAGAGACAAGACATGTATTATTAATTTATTATGATTAATTCTCTTTTGGTGCTACCAAATCAGGTGCTGGTGCCATCATTTGAACTCCATATAACTTTGTGGTACCTGTCAAATGTTAGTCTGTAGCCCTGGACATGCATGAAGCTTTGTAAATGATGACAGAGCTTTCATTTTTGGGTGAACTATCCCTTTAAGGGTTGTTCATGTAGGTCACCCACTTGCTTTCAGGCAGTACAGCCATCAATCATAAGAGTGTAAAGTGCAAGCTGACATCTGCCCCGCCTCACATTTGTGCTTGGCTCCTGTTCGGTGTGGTTTCTTACACGCACAGCATGGATAATTTATAGCTCTTTATCTGGTTGGGTTAGTGACTGTAGTACTTGCAGCGTAGTGGCTCGCCCACGTTGTGTGATCAAACATTATTGACTCGAGCAGTCAATAACTGTGACAACTGTGGTTTTTCATTTTCAATACCACAGAGGAGTGCAACTTTAAAGCAGCACGCAATACAATGAATGGCTCAGCACACATTGTTTAAACATTTATAGAGAGGTAAGAGAGACTCTTTTTTTAAAAAGACATTCACGTTTCATTTACTTACTGTCTTGTAATTAAATCTGTTATGTTATTTTAAATTTTGAATTAGTCAGCGTTGACTTTTTTTCAGCACTGGAGTGTGTGTGTGATACTAATGAGATACTTTTGACGCATTTTAGTAAGTATAAAAACTTTTGGTTTTCTTCTGACTTTTTGGAGTCCTGCAGATGGAAATTTGGCAAAATATTGTGAGAGAGTAAAGTTTGCATAGTGTGACAGGGCTCATTCCCAAACATCATTGTTTAAATTCATTTGCAAGGGTAAATGTTGAACATTTGTACTAGAAACTGGATTTATTCTGATATTCGCAGTGCTGGAGCCCAGGTTTGTTGTGGAGCTTTGAAACTGGTGTTGATGAATCATCTTGAAAACCGGCACCATCTGCCAGACGTTTTCCAGGTCTGTTTACCCCTCTCTGCGTGATGTGCCTTATCCCTTCAGAAGAAGTTTTGCGCTCTATACTAAGTCTTGAAAGATGTGAGTAGCGAGAGCTTTGTGTCTTTTTCTGTATGGGAAACGTGTCCGGTGAAAAGGCTGTTTGGTTATCTGAGCTCTCTCCATGATGAGGTGTGGTTTTTATTGGACCTTTTTCCTGCTCGTAAAGTGCTGAGGGAGAGGCAGAAAATGACTACAGCTTTACTCACGTGAGCCTCAAAGAAAAACCATTAACATGTTTCAGTCTTAGTTCAGTTCAGAACATGTTTTCCAAGTCCATTGCACTAATTTTCCTTTGTTTTTCAATGTAAACATGCGAAAGACAGACTTGTTTGATCGTTGCGCTCATATATTTAGGCCATTTCACACTACACCGAGAGACGCCGACCAAAGCCGACAGTCACCAGATTACAGTTCATCACTTCTCATGCCCGGTACACATTATATGATTTTGGGCTGTCCCAGACGAAAGATAACTGATTTCTGTGGTCGTGGCTCCTAAACAGTGGTCCTACATTGTACAGTGAGAGAGATTCAAAGGCGGCCATTGTCCCAGTTTTGCGACCAAAGATAGCCTGTGATAATTTTCTGATAGTGTCAGAAATTTAACATGATCATTAGAGGTCGACCGACAGTGGATTTTACCGATACCGATAACTAGGTTGGACCGCACTTGCCGATAACCGATTAATCAACCGATAGTTTTTAAAATGGATACTGGATAAAAATAAATAAATAACAAAAATTAAACCATAACACTCTAAGTAAAACACTGCTGAAACCATGAAAATGTGCTAAATGAAATACATATGTAAATATGAATATATTAAAATGAGAAGTTCTAAGAGAACAAATTTTTACAGAAAATAATTTAAACATTAAAATAATATTATTAATAAATGTTTCTTTAGCTATAACCTAGAAACATGTACATTTTAGAGGTAACACTTTGCAAGTCCCATTTCTTAACATGGATGTATTAGCTAGCTTACATGAACGATATGCATTATGCAATATACATTTTACAGCATGTATTAATATTTGAGCAATACAATTGTACCTTGATCATTCATGTTAGTTCATAGTGCATTAACTAAGTTTAACAGATCAAATAAAAATTAAAACTCAATTTAAAAATGTATACAATGCTTATACAACATATATTAACCTTAGTTAATGTTACAATTGTAATCTTATTATAAAGTGTTACCATTTCATATAAATCCAAACAGTCTGCTTTTTTAGAAGACTTGATGATTATCTAATCAAAATAACAAAATATGTTTTGAAATCGAATGGGTTTCTGATTTGTTTATATTTCTGTCGGCTGCATGACGATACAGTTTGCTTTCTCACTTCTCTAGTTGTTACATTGTTTTAACTGCTTGAGGTACTGCTAATGTTAGCATCCTCTCAGCCTCGACAACAAAGTGCATACATACTGCTTTTCTTTACCTGCTAATGCAGCATCTAGTCAACAAATTAATTACTTTATTATGATTTCGCAACATGTACTGAAGTGTTCTGTATTCATACCGTTTCCATGTCGGTGTTTTAAACGCACATCTGATGTGTCAGCGCTCTCTGTGCAGCGCGCAGCCTCACGTGTCAATATAAACAACGTCAGTGATAGTTTTTATTTCGCCTCTAGAGGCCGCTCTCATGCTATATAATGCCAGCAGACCCTTCTCAGAGCTCTCGTATTGTGTAATGACAGCGCACCCTTCTCACCCTTCTCAGCCTCTCCAGCAACGGAAGCAACCCGGAAAAACTATCGGTATGGATTTTTGCCGAAAACCGATTGTTCCACCAATCAGCTATCGGTGCCGATTAATCGGCAAAACCGATGAATCGGTCGACCTCTAATGATCATCTCATCTCACAGAGAGTGTTTGCTGCTATGACGTCATCTACTGACTTAGCCATTAAAAATGCAACATGAAATTGAGCATTGATCAACGCAACATTGCGCTAAAACTTAAAACTACTTACCTTAAGCTCCATTTGCAAAATTGCCATGCCAAGTTGGCCTCTTTTCCCTAGCCATGACCGCGTCCATATTGTCCTCTTTGGCTTCCTCCTCTTTTTTGTTCAGCGCACATAAAAACCACAATTGCCAAAGTGCGATTCATCTTGCTCTATTTGTTTACCACTAGCGCATGCTAATGACGTTCTATTCTTCTATACTAACTTGCGTCGTAGCCTACGATTCAATAGGTGTCATCATCGTACAGTCTACATACATGTCGTACACAAGTTTATTAGATCCATGTCGCACAGTGTGATTTGTAATGATCTTATAGCTGCGCATGACACGGCATTCAAAAAATGCAGCACTCAAGTTGAAGCCACAATATGTAATTTTTCGCCGCTAGAGGTTGCTTATTCAAAACAAAGGCGTAGCTTGATGACGCCTTGATTTCGCGGAGCTTTTATAATGCCGCAGACGAGCGCTTCTGCTTCTTCCGGTCATGCGTATGTGGGGTAACGCAGTGCTGTTTTATCATATTAGATACATTTGAGTGTGTTGAAAGTTATGTTATAATGCTATTCTGTGCGTTCGCTCGGCTGCTACTATGAGACACTTGTTGCACACTGCAGTAAGCTAGATCAATATTAGGCATAGTGAAACAAGAAAACAAGACTAACTGTGTTGAGCTATATAACAATGATTAGTTGTCTGTTGATGAGTGTATCCAAACAGTTGCTCACCTGTCTAATAAAACACATAATATATTAAAGCGTCTTTGGTGTTTCTGTGGTTTCGACAAAATATCGAGGGTAACGCGGCTATGATGTCATTGATAGGTGACGCAAGGACATGATCCGTGTCCTGGTTAAAATTGCTTTTTGATTTAAACATTCCTGGAAACATTTGGGATAATGTAAGTACACAAGTCAACAAAATATATAACATTGTTCTAGTGGGTTTTGGATATTTTAATCCAAATATATTACATATTGTGTCTTTTAAAAGACGTTCAACTTTAAAAAAAACACGTCTCTAGACCTTGATCTTGTGTTTTTAACAGCAAAAATGCACTCTGTGTGAACCGGCCCTTACTGAAGGTTTCATGCTAATAATTCGGCTTCAAGTATATTGATTTCCACTACTATTGCTTTATTTTTCGCCATTTTCAAAATCCTTTATTTATTTATTTATTTAGTTTTATTTACTTCATGCCAATCAGTGTCTGCGTCAGACATATGTCTTTGGTTGTTGATTTGTCTCACTGTTTTTTTTTTTTGCATATTTATTATTATAGGCTTTGGTACAAAAAGTACAAAAATATCTAAAATATTGTTTTGTCATCATGTGACAACTGGCATTTCCTGAAGATTACCATAATTATTTTAATAAGCAGAGCTGCTATAAGCATTTCCAGTTATGTCTATTGAATAATCAGTATTTAATACCTTTGGGTAAATGTTTGACATTTTTAGTTTTTTTTCTTTTTTCTTCTATGCAGTTGATCATGGGCTGACATTGCTGTGCCAGTTTTTCCCCCCTTCGGTCTATTAATGTGTTATCAGCTGTTTCAGATCAACCCAGCTATAAATGACACGTAAAAGCAAAAACTGTGGTTGAGCGCTTTACATGCTGGTCTCTTCCTGTCTAAGTCTGTGTTTTACTGGTGTAAGCTTCAAAGTAGGCCAGACTTTTTATGCCACTGTAGTCAAAAATCTGGCTACATTAGACAACCAATACAACAACTGTGCCAAACACATATAAACACTTTATTATGAAAGGCTTTTTGTACAAAGAGTATGAACTTGTGTACTTAAGGGAGCTTTTGTTCTCATTAAAAATTGCTCTACCTACTCTATCCAATAAGTCAAATACTGTATTCAAAGTATGCATGCTGCTGCGTTGTTTAAAACCGTCTTTTGAATTCAAGTTAGTGATGTAATCACTGAGTCATATCTCGTTTGACTCGGACACATTTGACTAGCCCGATCATGCCTGGATTATCAGCTGCACCTGCAAATTCACTATGTACGATTCTCTTCATTTCCTTTCTCTCTGTGTCTTTTTTCTGTTGCTTTTTTTTAAATAGGGCTGGGCGATATGGGCAAAAAAAATTTCATATCAGTTGATATCGATAATTATCATGATAAATGTCAAATCTTTATTTCTTTCAAGTTTAAAGGCAGATTTTTGCTCCTAAGTGAAAGTTGTGGAAACCAGACGATTAACTGTGGGTTTTAAACTACTCTTTATTGTCAGAACATGGCAAACACTTAATGTTAGGACTTGTTCACCCAAGTCTGAACAAGTTTGGTGAAATATTCATTTTTAATTTTAACTGAAGACATTAAGCTATGAATACTACAATGCATTTTTTTGCATGGAGATAATTATTTGGAAGTCATTTATTGAGCCAATATGTAATTGTCAATTTTCACAATTTTTCAAAATTAAAATGTTTTACAGTGTTTGTATAGGAGCCTCATCCCACATTGTTCTGGAAAGAGTCTTTTCTTAGAGCAACAGTTTTGTCTGTACATCAAATGACATCTAGAGCTTTTAATTCTTTAATGTGTTATAAATGCTTTTCTGAACTATTCTAATGGGCTAAAATGTTTTAATACATTTCTAACATGCTGTTCATTTCATATGAACCTTTCTCTATGCGATTCTGTCTTTGTCTAAGCTTTAAAAATGAGGCTTAGACAAAAAAAAAAATTGAAAATGCTTTAAAATATACACTACTAAAAAGTTTGGGGTCAGTAAAAAATGAATACTTTTCTCAGCAAGGATGTGTTAAGTTGGGCAAAACAGTAAAAACATGTATAATGTTACAAAATATTTCTAGTTCAAATAAATACTGTTCTTTTAAACTTTCTGTTCATCAAAGAATCTTGAAAATCACTAAAAACTGAAGTAATGGCTGCTGAAAATTCAGCGTTGCCATCACGGGAATAAATTCGATTTTAACTGTTTTATATTTTAATATATTTTCACAATATTACTGTTTTGAGTGTATTTTTATCAAATGAATGCAGCCTTGATGAGCATAAGAAACTTCTTTCAAAAACATAAAAAAATCTCACCGACCCCCAACTTTTGAACGGTAGTGTACATCACTGAATTTGAAGTGTTAAGAAGTCACATTGAGCGTTGACGTATATTTTAATAATTCCCACATTCTGTTGCCCTCCCCTCAAGGCTGGGCTTTGAATGTTAGATTGAAACACAAACTGACACAAGAAACTGCTAACGTGCAGATTGATTGTTCATCTGTTTTCCCCAATAAACAGTTTAGAACAATGTGTTCTCTTAAAAACATTTGAAAGAAGCATATAACTGCATCAACACGTATGATTTCATTGTACGGCTTTATTAATCTGATTTCATTTATCTGTTTCAGGTAGAGTGGATTACTGATGTTGCATCTTAATGCCTGAACTCGACGTAAAACAAGAAAGCCCTCCTGTAAAACATGGTGAGAGGGGCTCTTGAAACCGATGGGCTTACCAGGCAACATTGCTGTCAGCATGGACCTCTCTAACTAACGTGAACGTGATGGGGATGATAATTATATTACACATAGCAATGATGGAACACCCACATTGACGAAGATTAACTCCATCCATCTTCAGTGCGCTGCAGCCAATCAGCATGCTGCGGTCGCTCAAATTTGGCCGCGTCTACCGATGTGGCAAGTTCCTCTTCATCGTAGCGCTTTTTGTTATCCTGCTGATGAACACTCACAACCTGTTCGCCTCATTTCAGAGGAACGAGCTTACTGACCGCCGATTCATCGGCCTCAACAAGTGTCCGGCCTGCTTCGGCACTAGCTGGTGCCGCAAGTTCATGAACGGCCAGGTGACTTTCGAGATGTGGGGTCGCCTGCGTTTCCTAGACTTTTTCAATGTAAAGAACGTCTATTTTGCTCAATACGGAGAACCCAGGGAAGGAACACGCAGGGTCGTGCTCAAGCGCCTGGGCTCCAACCAAGAGCTGGCAGAGATCGATCAGAAGATCTGCAAACGGGCCACTGGAAGACCGCGCTGTGATCTCATTCAGGGTATGTACAAAACGGAGTTTGCCCGACTTAACGGCGACGTAAGACTGCTGACCCCAGAGGTGGTGGAGGGTTGGTCGGATCTGGTGCACTGCCCCTCGCAGAGGCTTCTGGACCGAGTGGTCAGGAGGTACGCAGAGACCAAGGACTCTGGAAGTTTCCTGCTGAAGAACCTTAAGGACACGGAGCGAATGCAGCTGCTGATGACGTTGGCGTTCAACCCTGAGCCTCTTGTGCTACAGGTATTCACACACTAGCCAATATAAATCTCTTTTAAATGCATTTTCAAGTTGCTGAATCTTTCTTTTGATACTGATGCCTGCTTGAAAGTTCAAGCGATTAACGCTGCATCTTTGCATATTTTAAAGTTCTGCACAAGGCTGTGTAAATAATAGATACTTTGTGTCTGTTGGTGGTCACTAAGAGATTTCTCTGCTTTGGGCAACAGCAAGCTTGTCCTGAAGAATTCCTGCAGACATAAATCATGGGCATTTGTTATTCCATAAGCAAATTTGGCATTTAAAGATACAGAGGGGCTGTATTGTTCTCAAAGATTGTCCAAACATGTTCTGTTAAGTTTCCTACGTAGAGTTGTGCGATATTCTTAATATTTTCTGGAATTTTGTCAACAGTGATAATTACATAATATTTTGCTGAGTGTGTTTTTGTGGTACCAGACCTTGATTTGGTTTAGGACAGCTGAATCCCAAAGCTTTTCATATATTTCATATTCTGTGTGCTGGTCAGTTCACAGCAGTGATTCGAAATGAACCTTTCCATTGAGTGGTGATATTTTCTCCCTTAAATTGATTTCCTGGGGATTTTTACCTTTATAATGGCATTTTATTTATAACCTTATTAGATGTATACCTCGTCTTATGTCAAATTCTCATAATTAATAAATCCAGTTAGAATAGTAAGACACTGTTCAAATGAAATCAACAAAATCCATCTTTGCACTGCAGAAGTTACATAGACGCTGCATCTGAAGTGGCATAAATTTGCACAATTGTTGACAATTGTCTAAAATGTAACTTAAATTATCTTTTTGTTTATTGAATTGTTTTATATAATCAATATGATATTCTCAATCGTGCTGATATTTGAGAAAAACAGCACTCTTGCTTTGGTGATATTGCCTAACTATATCATTTGATACACATAGAAGACAAAACCAGTGTTACCAGATTGGGTTGAGGATTTCCAGCCCAAAAGCTCACCAAAACCCGCCCACTCCAAGAAAAACCCGCCCAAAACTTTAACTGCCAAAATAATGTGATAGAATTTTATTGCCATACCAATCATGTTTAATAAGCACCATTAGTATCTCCTTAAAACAAAATGATGACAAAATAAAATAAAAAAAAATCTATTTCCCAGGAAAACAGATCAAAACAGGACAAATACATTAAAGAGAATAAGCAAATATGACTAAAATGTCCAGGTGGAAACTGTCAAAATGGTAATCAGGAAATAAACCGCTGACTTTAACCATTGGAAAAACACATGCATCATTTTTAATGTCAACAGTAAGAATAAGCCAATTTAAGTGCAAAAAGTGCCCAATATAAGAGTTTGGAATAAGCAACATAATTAGCAGGCATTTCACACACGTTAATGCACACACCCCACAGCCAAAATGTGTCATTCATTGATACATACTGTACCATAATCCGACAACAAAAAATAACAACAACATTGCGCTTACTTTTGTGTTGCACTTTAAATTCAGAAAGAACAGTAAGTCTTTCGTGAAGTACATATTTCATATGTAGTACTTATGTTCATATGTAGAACATAGCGCACTTGGCATAGTCAAAACTGACTAATCGTTGATTCAAACCTCTTTCAGCAGCTGTCGGGGACCAGTAGAGTACAGTCTTTAGGTTTAAAAGTTGCTGATGTCCTGATCAGTGTGCACAGGAGTCCCATCTGGCAACACTGGACAAAACTCACTTGGATTGGGGGCTAATGATATATCGTAGACTATACATATTGCATACCCCATATTTCCACTGTATTTTTTGCTTATGTTTTCATTCACACCAATGAGAGACCTTGACAGCTCTCTTTTTTTGCACCCCTTGGTCTGGCATTGATTTTTAGGCCCAGCTAATCTATACCAATTTCTTTTGCGATTGACCTAGCTTGTCGAAGGCCTGGGCAAACAAAAGGACATCTCTGTGAGAGCAGCCAATATCCGTTCCCACCTCCCATCATTCACTCCATCTGCCACACCTCAGGCATTCTAGGTGATAAAGGCAATCTGATCTCTCTCTGGAGAGCGAGCCGCTCGATTTGATTAGCAACATACAGTTTAGCCCCCTTTTGCCCTGCAACCTCTGCAGCGGTTTGGTCAACATAATGAAATGTCATTAGTTTGCCGTGGATGCCGCTAATGAATTGGCTCCTAATCCATAGATGCGATTAAGTGTGATCTTCACCAGCGCTTGCTGTTCCTTCCCCTGCTGAAAACATGATGTTAAAGCTAACAGATGCTTGTCTCCCCAGAATGCTTTAAATCATTCATCACACTTCCTGAAGCTAAGAAAAGCCAGTTTTTCTAGTTTGCCAGAAGTTGTAGCAACCTTTTGGAGTTTCATAAGGCAGGCAAAATCTGCTTTCCAATCGGAAACCTGAGGCAGCTGCTTTGCTGTCAGTCAGTGTGTACGAAGGTGCCTCAAAAGCACCATAAAGTGAAGAAAAACATGATCATTTGTTAAATCATGCAATATGCGAGACGATTGCCCTAAAAGTATGTAAAATAAATTTAAATGATATTTAAAGTCGCAAAGTAACAGAAGTAGAGACACATTTTCTTTCGTATTGTGACACATCCGAGTTAAACAGATTATCGTAAGAGGAAAACATGTAGAGCAGGGACTGGGTTTTACCCGATGATTATTAATTGCATGAAGGCAGATCTGATTACGAGCTTGCGTTCTATTGTAATAAATGGGTGGGTTTAAGCAGACTACACGATTTGAGTCTGGCACGTCAACAGAGAAAAGTCTGTCGTTCGCCGTGAAGATTGATCAATAACATTAATTAAAAATTACAAGGTCAAAACACATTTTAAAAAATGAGATGCATACATGAATCATTCACAATAAGATTGATAACACAAATTTAGAAAATAGAGTCATTGAAGCAAGAATAATTTGCATGCCCAGTCTTTTCTCCACTGACTAAATCACCATAAACGTAACTTTTTAAAATATTAAAATCATTCAGTTATTGCAAACTCTTGCGCTATGCATATCAGTGTTGGGTGCAACTCATTACCAAGTAATTAACGTAATTTAAGTACTTTTCACTTGAAAAAGTAAAGTAAGGGATTACTTTTTAGTTACTTCTGATGTCATTGATTACTTCTAGTTACTACTTTAGTTACTTCTGATGTAATTGAATTAAGTATTGTATAGACTATAGAACAATTCTATATAAAACAATAATGGGTTTAACATCAAAATGTATGGTCTAATGTTAAAATCTATATTGTTGATTAATGTAACCTCCCTTTAAATACTTTGGTCAGTTCAAGAATAATTTATGCAATTTTATATTTGTTTGAAAGAAAAAGAGCGGTTTCATGTCTATCCTTGTATTGTTAAACTGGTAGAGGTTGATATGGAATTTAGAAAGTAATAAGTAATGCAATACTTTTTAGAGAGAGTAATTAGTACAGTAATCTAATTACACTGTTAAAGATATAATTAGTACCTGGTAATGAATTACTTTTACCCCACATTGATTGCAAGACGCACATTTGCAACGTTTTGGTAATGTAGATATATTGTGCAGGTGCAGGCCTAACTTTGACTACAGTTCTTATTTTCTAGTAAATACATTTAAAAATTAATGGGCATTTATATTTACTCATTTCAGTCACTCTATTAGATGCCATTTTCGATTTTCCACCATTGGTTGATCCACACACACAGGATTGTGGGATATTATACAGTAAGCAACAAAGTACAGCCTTTAGAACCTTTTTTTTTAAAAACATATTGCATTCAGACAGGCTTTTGTTGGTTTCCTACCTTCGTATTTTGCTTTCGAAGGCAGTCTTTTTTGTTTTTTGAGCACAATGGAGACAGGCACTCTATATGGCCTCTTATACTGGATATAAGGATTTCTGTATGTTGGAAAGCCAAATTTAGATTCTGTCATACTACTGTTTTCCGTTTGCCCTGCAGGATGGATCTGGAGTCACTCAAGTTCAGATTTTTGTGGTCTGTGTATTTTTAGGTTTGAGTAAAAAAAAAAAAAAAGAACACATTAATTTGTTGTGTTTGGAGTTGACGGAGTGCTGCGCTCAAGGGGGAAAAAAGCCTATGGACGAGCAAGACAGTGAGAGATCAGAGATCAGTGAAAATCAGCGTGTGACAAGAATTCAGATGCCCTTTCCTGTAGATGTTTTTTTTAAAGACTTTGTCCACTGGCATTTTTACTGCTATTCATAGCAGTAAAGGTCAGAAACACAATTTGTTCCCCTTAGCCTGTTATTGTGTCAGAGTATTGTGAAATATGTATCCTCTAGAAAAAAGCTGCTGCACTTGACTTTGTGCTTGCATTACTCGTGCTTCCTTCCTCCATTGAGAACGTGGCCCATCTGCTCGGCGAGGCTGAGAATAGCACAGGCAGAGCCCTCAGGGTCACGTCCATCACGGCATTAATCTTGCACACAGCCCAGTGTGCGCGGTGTGCGCCTCCTCTCCCTTCACCTGACAATGAGGTTATTATGAGGTTGCCATGCCCGGAGCACCTTTCTAAACAGTCCCAGAGCTGACAGGAGTCAACTGCTGTTTGTGTGTAAGGCTTTCACAAACAAGACTGAGCACAGCAAGGTTGTTATCAAGGACATGCCTATTATTTAGTGCATATAAACCGGTGAACTCACCTCCTGTTGAAGAAATTTGTCCAGATAGTGCCTGCAGTACTTTAAAAAAGTGTTTTTGAAGTGATTCCTGGAGTGAGATTCTAGAAAGTTTTAATCTAGTTTACCGTTGTATATCTTAAATAGTACAAATCTGATTTATTGTTTGCAGATGTCTTCCATTGAGACAGAAGATGACTAAGGTACATTCATACTGCAGAATTAAAGGAACTCTGAGTAGAGTGTGAAGCGTAAAATATGTAATATACAATATCTTTCAAAAATTTGGGGTTAAACATTAATCTTATTGCACAAATTACACACACAAAAGAGCACAACATATCCAGTCTTAATAACAACTTAATAACAAGTCTCAGAATAGGTCGTGATTTTGTTTTTGTTTTTTAGTTTTTTTTTCTTGTGTTTTTTTTTTTTTTTTTTGGCTGACAGCTCCCTTCCTTCTGTATCCTGTTGTTCTTCCTCTGTAGCTGTTCAGCTTTTGTATTTTTGGCAGATCCGCTAACAATCATGTCTTGTTGCATCACAATTTTATCAGGTGAATTTGCTTTTTGTTCATCCTGATAAATATAATAGTGTGAATTGTGTTAAAGGGATCCCTAGTGAAAAATAAATATACTAAAATGTATTTGTAATACATTTATTTTATGCTAAATATACTACACATACATTTATATTTATGTACTTCATATAAATACCCTGCAATTGTACTTTTAGTGTACTAAATTGGTATATTAAAGTCTGCTAAAATTGGAACAAGTAATTTTGTATTTAATGCACTTTAGTTATCCATAAATAGTGCTGAGTTCCAACTAAAAATATACTTGAGTATATTTGATTTGTGCTAAAGTGGAACTATTGCAAGTATACTTTAGGTGCACTTTAAATATCTTGCATTCAAATTATACAGTGATTATACTATACATAGTAATAGTGATTTAAAACACATTTTAGGCTTAATATTAAGAAATATGTATTGTGCAATAAAGAACAACAAATAAAGTTAATTATAATATTTATATCGGTAAGCCTCAAGCGATATGTCAGTAAATATATGAATGGGTTTGTAGTTAGTATAAAAATAAATGTAGGCCTATTTTAAATACTTATTGGCATTGTTTTTTTTCACTAGGGCATCCATTGCTTCATGACATGTTTTCTCACTGCCACGCAACTTGGAAACGCTTAAGAAAATCGAAAGTTACCAAGGTGCTGATGTTCATGTGCATTTTAACTCACGAATACATTCTTTCTGACTTGACTTGAAAACACCGTAACTGCCAAAGCCCATTGGCCTGCCCCAATGTCCTACCATTGGTTGAACAGAAGTTGACACATCAGACCGCTATGCTTGATCTATGTTTCGAACACGCCATAAAGCCAATGCCATCACACTCGCTAGAGTGCACACTATTGGGAATGTTGCAGATTTGGCACATTTCTCAGAAGGAAACCTTTAGAGTCGATAAAATGTCAGCAAAAGGCAAATTCTTAAGCTGTGCTGTTATTTATAAAAATTACTATATTGTAGCATATTTAAAGCACACTATAATGATGCCATTAGCACACTTCAAGTTTACTTGGAATGCCATTGCAACGTGTTTTAAAATCACTAAAAGTTTGTTATCAGTATAATATTAATGTATGTTCAGCACTCTTACAGTGTAATTTAATTGCAATTGTAATGTCACTAAAATAAATTAAGTTTATGATGAGTGAATTCTGCATTTCAAAACCTAAATACAAAAGTATATTGTTCTTAAGTATACTTGGAATAGCACAAACAAGTATATTTAATACAACCGGAGTTGAACTTTAGCACTGCTTTTGTACAACTAAAATGCATTTAGTACAAAATTAGTTGTTCCAATTTAACAGACTTTAAGTATACCAATTCATAGTTTGTCACAAATACATTTAGTTATACTAAAGTACATACGAATAAATTGTGCTTAAGTATACTATTTTTTTCACCCAAAAATGAAAATTACTCACCCTCAAGCCATCCTAGGTGTATATGACATTCTTCTTTCAGACAAATACAATCGGAACTATATTAAAAAATATCCTGGCACTTCCAAGTTTTATAATGGCAGTAAATGGCAACCCAAAATTTGAAGCAAAAAAAAGTGTATCCATCAATTATAAACGTACTCCACACGGCTCCAGGGGGTTAATAAAGGCCTTCTGAAGCGAATCGATGAGTTTGTGTAAGAAAAAGATCCATATTTAAAACTTTATAAAGTAAAATATCTAGCTTCCTCCAGACCGCCTTCCACATTCAACTTAATAAGAAAGTGTTACGCTTTTTAGTTGAATACAGAAGGCAGTCTGCCGGAAGCTAGATATTTTACTTTTATAAAGGTTTAAATATGGATATTTTTCTTTCACAAACCCATCAGTTCGCTTCAGAAGGCCTTTATCAACCCCCTGAAGCCATATGGTTTACTTTTATAATGGATTGATGCACTTTTCTGAGCTTCAAATTTTGGGCTGCCATTCACTGCCATTATAAAGCTCGGAAAAGCCAGGATATTTTTTAATATAACTCCGATTGTATTCGTCTGAAAGAAGAATGTCATATACACCTAGGATGGGTTGAGGGTGAGTAAATCATGGGGTAATTTTCATGTTTGGGTGAACTATCCTTTTAAGTAGTGCATTTTCAATAGAAGTCTGTGAGGCAAGACATTCTGGAGGGTTTAAAAGCAGAAATGTGCTGCAAAGGTTTGTTAAAGCGCATTAATTGTTCTATAGAAAAATGTGTTACTTGAGCTATACATACTAAATAGTCTTTTCAAGCCTAGACAGATGATTATACTTTAGGTACCAGTGTAGTTCGTGTGGATGACTTTTTCCTCGCATATAAAGTTTTGCACATACAAATTTTATTGCACTATTTTTAGGTTAATATGTGTAATATTTAGGTTTTGTTGGACTTTATTCCATTGATTTTCATTTTAAGTGCTTAACTGTAAACACAAATATAGTAGAGTTTGGGAGTGGTATTGGAAAACATTGCAGGCTTTGATATGATATCATAGTTTATTTGCCCTCAAGAGGAAATTTGTTTCCACTGCAGATGCGTACATACCACAACACGTAACATGTCAACTTATCATAATACAATCAATAATACAATAATAGGCTTTAAAACCAGCATTACTCGCATGAGCATCAGTGCGATGTGCTACAGCTCCAACATGCCCATATTTTCAAAATAGCACTGCTGTATTTTTCTTACAGTTTGTCACTTAGAGCATAGCCATCTGTGCAGAGTTGATATTCCCTCCTTACCCATCAGCACCAGTTTGACAGACTCAATAATTGTAGAGAGTGTGTGCAAACTGGAGCTTCGCCACCCACATAGAAGTTGCCGTTCTTTATTAGTTGTCATGCAGATGTGTTTTTTTTTTTTTTTTTTAAAGAAACTTTGTGTCTTTTTAACTATTATGTACTGGCATTTAAATTACTCATTTGATGCAATGCACTTATTTTGTACATACATGGTTTTTCATTGTACTTATATTTAAAAAAATACCTGCATGGAATTACAGCTGTAATTAATTTCTGTAATTACCTTCCCTTACCCCTTAACCCACCCTTAAACCTACCTATACCACCAAACTGGTCCCTAACCTTACCCGTATCCCACCTCCATAGCAGCAAGTCTTTTGCAATACAACATGAAGACAATAAGTACATTGTACCTAACAATTATTTTTGATGTAAGTACTTCATAGTTAATAGGGGAGTAACGATATTCAAACCGAACCGAAAAACCGCGATACACCACCCACGGTACGAACCGCGATACTCTCATGTCGAACCGAACGTGCCCCGCCCCCTGCTCTCACATCACCTTATGCCACAAAATTATTTTTTTCTTCCTTGACATTTGATTAAATAGTAATTTGTACACTTTTAACTAATAAGAGCTGCATTTTTACTAAATATTATTATAATAATATTATTTACTAAATATACACGAACTTTTGTCTTCCAAGTGCATGTCACGTGATCGCTCAAATTGCATGGTGGAAGGACAAAGAGAGCCAGTTTCCCTATTTAGCCAGGTTGGCTAAATGCTACCTTGGAGTCCCAGCAACACTGTCATTTTCTTAGCTTGTTACTAATTAAAAAAATCTCTCTCACCTCAGAAAACCGCTTTCCTGCCCTGTCAGCCGTTATACTGTGCTCGTAGTGCACACTCTTCAATTACACTCGCAAATGCGGCGGCGCACGCTGTATATCACATCATAAAGCACAAAAGAAACTATGAGCAACGTTACGTTGTCAGTTCGTAAGTCATGAAATAAAAGTAATGTACCAATAAATCACGTAACTGGTTCGATGTGTGTTAGCTGAGAAGGCATGCAGGTATGATGTTCATTCTATTCATCAGGAGCAGTTTATATGATTCATTAACAGTTCATGATGTATTGTGTATTCGTCATGGTAACTGTTGTTTCCATAACCCCAAAATGCCACTTTATTTTCACTTTGTTATTTTGTTTATTTTTAATGTGGTGTCTACTTTGTTGTATTAAAAAAAACTGCTATTTAATAGCTTTAACTTATAGGCCTATTTATTCATCAGTATTAGTCATATTCATACAATTTATGTGTTTAAGTAGGCTAAAGTGGGACATTACTTGTGTGTGTGTCATCAATTTTTTTTTTTTTTTTAAACATTATGATACATGGTAAAATGAGTGGATTATTTCTGACAAGTCTACAGAGGCGGCATTTATTTCATTTTAGTTTACTCAGGTATGCTAACTGCTCTAAAGAAAACATGAAGCCAATGTATAAAAATAAAGTTAATAAGTTAAATTGTTGTTGTTGTTGTTGTTAAGTTAAAAGTGAATCTAGTGTTATTATTGCTGGTGCCCTGCCATGCCTGCCTCCACAGCAAACAGAACCGAATCGTGGCTCCAAAACCGTGATATGAACCGAACCGTGGCATTGTTGTATCGTTACACCCCTAATAGTTAAAGACACCTAATATAAAGTGTGACCGAAACTTTCATGCCAGTCTCTGAGACCACCTGGCGATAAGTCAACTCTCAGTTTCTGGAATTGGCCCTGGAAGGTTGGAACCGTTTCTTTTCCAGATCTCATTAAGCTGCCGCTATACTAACTAGGGTTGGCTTGATACCAACAGTTTAGCATCGGCACGGCGTCAGACCCTTGGTATCGATACTAAAGTGGTGGCTCGACACAAACAGATGGTCGACCTTTAAATATATGATTTACAATCCATACTGACCAATAATTGAAATACATACAATATGAAATCTGTTTTATTTTTCCCAAATTGTTTTTTTTTTTTTTTTGGATTCCCCTGGATTCCATAATGAGAAAGCATGTCTAGTTAATTGAAATAATGAAATGTTTATATAATGTAACAAAATTAATAACAGGGCACCATTTTTTTTAGGGCTCTATGAAATCCATTTTACTTTCCCCAAATTCTGTTTTATTTTTCACAAATTCTATGTTTACCATTTACATTTTTTTTTTTTTTTGGGATTCCATTTTAATGGTTTAATTAAATTTAAAAATTCAAAATACGTGTCTAATCAGTTGAATTCACAACACTTTATCTATTTATGTATTTATTCATTTATTTATTTTACAATAATAGGGCCCTATGGAATGTTTTATTTTTTTCAAAAAATGTATCTGTTTTATTTATTTATTTTATAATTTAATAAAAATGTATTATCCAAATTTGTGGTTATCAAATGAAGGCATAAAAGTAAAACATTAACAGTTTCATTAATATTTTTAAAATGTCAAATTCGAATGAAAATGTAACAATTCATTTATTTTGGCTAACAAAGTGCTGCACGACAGAGGTTTACTGTTAAAAATAAAACATTAAATAAAATTGATAAAGTGATTTAATTTGGTAACACTTTATTTTAAGGTGGTGTACTTACACGTTACTACATGCACTTACTATAGTAATATAATTACAAGTAACTAAACCTCAACCTACCCCTAACCCTAACCGTAACTATAATATATAAGTACATTTATATAGTACATACAAGTAGTACATATAAGTACATACTCTATAGTAAGTAGTAGTTAATTAATATTACTCATTACTTATTTGAGTAAGTACAATGTAACTACGTGACCTTAAAATAAAGTGTAACCTTTAATTTTGCGTTAATTGCTTTAAGAAGTACTTTCTACTGTATATAACATGTATATTCAGTTTTAGGTTTCTTTTTCACTGTGTTCTTTTCCTGTGTTTCCTTTAGTTTGTCTCCATGGTTTTTGATTGAGTTATGCACATGTTTCTGGTTACGTTAATTATCTCTGTGTATTTAAACCCTCTGTTCGTCAGTTTCTTTGTCTGGTATCGTCTATGAGTTTCGTGATTTGTTATGCTGTTTCCTGAGTGTCTCTTTCCTGTGATCTAGTGAATTTATTATTAAAGACTGTTTAGTTTGTACTCCTCGTCTGTGACTGTACAATAGTAATATATTTCTGTCACAATTTCTTCAAGTTAAACCATCCTTTTAAAAGTTAAACCCTTTTCAAGGGTTGTCATGACAACCTTTGAGTTTATGTGCGAATATTAGGGGTGTAACGATAAATGTCGTTTTGATGTTCTTTAATGTGACGTGACTGATCACTGTATAGGCGCGTCAGTTCAAGCGGCGACACGGTGCACGAGTGAACGCGATCATCTCTTCCTAAAGAATAAACATGAATGAATATCTTAAGGTATGTTGAGGATACATTACAACTTACTGAAACTTATCATATGTCGTGTAATCGCTCAATCAGTGTTTCAACGGCGGAAAGACGTCAATAAAACAGCTTGTAAACAATGTCACGTAGCATTACATTTACCTCAGGCAGTCATTCAGTGTCCACAGCTTGTTAGTTCATTAGAGAGATGAACTCTTTCGCTAAATATATGCACAATATATATATATTCTACTTAACCTGTTAGTGATGTCTTGATTATGTAATGTATGTTTAAATAAATCTGTCATGAAAATGACAGACACTGTGTATAAATGGTTATATTTCAACAACGAATTGGAGAAAAAACATAATTTTATAATTAGATTTAGAAGTTAATGCATAAACTGCCTTATGTGAAGTTTACATGTTTGCATACAATGTTATTTGAGTGTTGATTATTATATCTAAAAATAAATAGCAACTGAATTTAGGCTAAGAGTTTGGGCTCTGTTGTTAACCTTTAATATTATAGTAATGTGAAAGTAAGGGCTCCCTATATAGTTTACAGCATTATCTTTAAGAAACTTTTAGTTATAATTGAATTCATTTAAGGACAGACACAATTTTTTCAGTAAACCACTGTTTAATAAAAATAAATAAAAAGCAATTTTGTAAAATTGCTGTACTGAACCCGTACCGAACCGTGACTTCAGTTTTGTGTACCGTTACACCCCTAGCGAATATGTAGTAGATGAAACTATGTTGCTTATTCACAGAGACATGCGGAACATGCAGACTTAATATTTTAAAGCGTCTTTTTCGCTTTAACATTCACAGACACTAGTCCATATCGCGATTTGGTTACATTCTGCATTGTAACTGTAAATCGCATCTCCGGCCCTAAATCAAATCATAGGGCCCTAAATAAATAGGCCTACATATGAAAGTTATCATACAGACTGATAAGACCCATCTTTAAATCAAGTAGGGTCATAGAATTAGAGTCTGTTACTAATAATTTATAAAACTTTAAATATATATCATCACAAGGTGCATGTTTCAGGTTTTTTTTATCAAATTACCGCATAGCCTTAACCCATCAGCAGGTTACATTAGAAGGGTGTCTCTTAGATATAGATGACTAGCACCTGGCATGTCTGTCATTATGTGGTGTTGGTGCTTTTATTAAAACAAACCTTTCACCTGCCTACAACCACCTATTCAGTGTGTCACGCAGCCATTTGGCCATTGTTGGAGTTTATGAAAGGGTTGAGTGCAAACAGACGCACATTCCTGTTCTTGATGGGCTAGAATTTCCACTGGGTTGGAAAAACAAATAACTAACTCCTCTGAAACGGTTCTCTCTGCACGCTCTTGTGTGCGTTGCTTGTGTTTGTCACTGATTCCATGCTTTACAGATCTGACAACACTCTGTGATGTACAGTGGGGAGAACAAGTATTTGATACAGTGCCGATTTTGCAGGTTTGCCCACTTACAAAGCATGTAGAGGTCTGTAATTTTTATCATAGGTACACTTCAACTGTGAGAGACGGAATCTAAAACAAAAATCTAGAAAATCACATTGTATGACATTGTATGATTTTTAAATAATTAATTTGCATTTTATTGCATGACATAAGTATTTGATCACCTACCAACCAGTAAGAATTCCGGCTCTCACAGACCTGTTAGTTTTTCTATAAGAAGCCCTCATGTTCTCCACTCATTACCTGTATTAACTGCACCTGTTTGAATTCGTTACCTGTATAAAAGACACCTATCCACACACTCAATCAAACAGACTCCAACCTCTCCACAATGGCCAAGACCAGAGAGCTGTGTAAGGACATCAGGGATAAAATTGTAGACCTGCACAAGGCTGGGATGGGCTACAGAACAATAGGCAAGCAGCTTGGTGAGAAGGCAACAGCTGTTGGCGTAATTATTAGAAAATGGAAGAAGTTCAAGATGACGGTCAATCTCCCTCGGCCTGGGGCACCATGCAAGATCTCACCTCGTGGGGCATCAATGATCATGAGGAAGGTGAGGGATCAGCCTAGAACTACACGGCAGGACCTGGTTAATGACCTGAAGAGAGCTGGGACCACAGTCTCAAAGAAAACCATTAGTAACACACTACGCCGTCATGGATTAAAATCCTGCAGCGCACGCAAGGTCCCCCTGCTCAAGCCAGCGCATGTCCAGGCCCGTCTGAAGTTTGCCAATGACCATCTGGATGATCCAGAGGAGGAATGGGAGAAGGTCATGTGGTCTGATGAGAATAAAAAAAGAGCTTTTTGGTCTAAACTCCACTAGCTGTGTTTGGAGGAAGAAGAAGGATGAGTACAACCCCAAGAACACCATCCCAACCGTGAAGCATGGAGGTGGAAACATCATTCTTTGGGGATGCTTTTCTGCAAAGGGGACAGGACGACTGCACCGTATTGAGGGGAGGATGGATGGGGCCATGTATCGCGAGATCTTGGCCAACAACCTCCTTCCCTCAGTAAGAGCATTGAAGATGGGTTGTGGCTGGGTCTTCCAGCATGACAACGACCTGAAACACACAGCCAGGGGAACTAAGGAGTGGCTCCGTAAGAAGCATCTCAAGGTCCTGGAGTGGCCTAGCCAGTCTCCAGACCTGAACCCAATAGAAAATCTTTGGAGGGAGCTGAAAGTCCGTATTGCCCAGCGACAGCCCTGAAACCTGAAGGATCTGTATGGAGGAGTGGGCCAAAATCCCTGCTGCAGTGTGTGCAAACCTGGTCAAGAACTACAGGAAACGTATGTTCTCTGTAATTGCAAACAAAGGTTTCTGTACCAAATATTAAGTTCTGCTTTTCTGATGTATCAAATACTTATGTCATGCAATAAAATGCAAATTAATTACTTAAAAATCATACAATGTGATTTTCTGGATTTTTGTTTTAGATTCCGTCACTCACAGTTGAAGAGTACCTATGATAAAAATTACAGACTTCTACATGCTTTGTAAGTGGGCAAACCTGCAAAATCGGCAGTGTATCAAATACTTGTTCTCCCCACTGTAATTAGTCAGATTGTATTACTCTTGAAAGCACATGTAGCGGAAACTCCATGTAGCTGAGTGACCCCTTTCATTTCAGGCGACAACAGTTGACAGACAGTCACCTCAGATTTAATTTGCCCTTGAATGTGTTTGCAGCTTTTTCATATTAATTTTCCTTGTACAGTTTACAGTTTACATGCTGCTTTAGTGTGTTTTGATAATCGAGGCTCTCTTTGACCTTTCTTGGTAAAGCATTGCACCATCTCTTAGAAACGGTTTAATATACTTTTGAAGGTTATGTACATCGTCATTTTACAGAGTCCTTGACAAAAGTCACAGCTCTGTGGTTAGTGTTAGTAATTGTTAGTCAGATAGCAAGAACAGCACTTCAAATTGAAAAAAAAAAAGCTTGTTTCCGGACCGTGTTAAACAGCCAACTGCAGCTCAACAGGTTTGTGGTGCGGAGGGCTGTTTTATTTCACTAAAATTCTTGGAGCTGTTTTGTTTTTATGTCAAAATCTGGTTTCAGTTAAATTTAATATATATGGATTTGGTTTTCCTTCACATTTGGTAATGATGCAAATCCTTGGAAATTTGATAGCAGAATAGCAGAACAGGAGACATTGTAATGACACCATGATGTTTGATAAAATCAATGCAGAATGTAAGCAGAGAATACAAGTAAAATAGGACTTGACGTACAACTATACAAAGGTTTTTGCAAAATAGTCATGAGCTGTGCTTATTCCTCTGACAAAACAAGCTTGTTAAGTTTTCTAGACCTGTAAATTAACTTGGTTTATTTACTCTTTACCCCTTTTGGTAACACTTTATTTTAAGGGTCCAGAATAATGCATTAATTAAGCATTAATTAATGATTGACTTGTTCACAATTAAGCATTAGTTAAGAATGGACACAATAGTAATTAATGATTAACTTAACATATAGTAAGGGCATATTAGCCATTATTTACAAATTATTAAACATTTGAAAGATACACATTTATGTTATAAATAAACAAAAATAACCTAGTAATTATTGATTAACTGAATGTACAGTAAAAGCCTTTTAGCCATTTATTTACAACTTAATAAGCCATATATTATTTTTGTGTAGTGATGTAATTATATTTCTGTACCATTCTGTTAAGTTAACTGAACAGTAAGCTAGTAATTGTTTAATTTCTGCTGGTTTTGCAGTTATAAATTGCTAAAATAGTGTAATAAAGACAATTTGACCCCCTATTCTAAAGTGAAAGTTTTATCCTCATTATTTATGGCACTTATTGAGTGATATTCAAGTTTATTGACCAGAGTAAGCCAATAATTAAGCCTAACTACCATTAATACAGTACTAATAAAGACAATTTGACCCCCTGTTCTAAAGATAAGTTCTTATTTACACTATTGGTTTGTTTAGCAGTTATTCTGCAACGTGATCTCACGAGAATGTGTATTTTAATGTAAAGTGTGGTTCAACATTTATCTAACACATACAACATTGACAGCACTAAAAACATTTCTCTGTTTGTGACTTCTGCTGCAGACTCGTTTCAAAGGATTACGTTAAACAAAACTACATTTTAAAACCTTAAAATCTCTGTAATCATTTATCCATTATTTATCATGTAATACTTATTTTGTTCGCCATCGGACACAAGGACTAGAAAGCACACCAAAACGCAACGTAAATTCACAAAAGACACCAATTTAATTTGTCCGCTGTAATCCACATCTTTTGAATCCATACGACTGCGAGGAACTTCTTTATCCAGCGATCTTCATCTTTATCTTCAACAGCGACCGTAAACATCCCGCGCTCATTATGAATTAAAAAATTGCCGCCTCAAAGCTTGACACGTTTTTTACGGCAGTGATATCAAACGCTCATTGGCTCTCGCCTGCTTCGTCACAGATTGCGACATGCCGTGTTTTAGGGGTTTGAATAAAACGCGAGCCTTCAAATCATGCTTCAAATAGTGGAGTGACATTTTAGCGATTAATAATTGAATAATTTATGTACAGTACTGCTCTGTACCTCATACAAAACTATATCACCAGAGAGGACTGCGACTGCAACACATCGTCATTCGGACTACTATTGGCACCGCTTTTGACATTTTCACAATAAAGAAATTATTGTGATTACACTTTTGTCAGTTATGTTTTTCTTTATAACCCTACATACTTTTAAGAAATGGTTATGGGTAGGTTTAGAGGTTTGAGTGGGATTTTAATGGCTCAAAATATCATTTTAATGCTATATTGTTACATTTTCCCAAACATTTCTGCTCATTAAGTTGCATTGTCATTTTTTTATTCTCTATAAAATGGTTATATTTGGGTTTAGGGATATAACATTTATCTATAACATGGTAAAAGGGAAATTGTACATCTTTTTTATGATATAAAAGATATTTTACGTTTTTTTGCTGTAAAAGCATAATACGTTTGTTTAAATGTTGCCAATATGTTCATTTTGTACCTTTCACAATTTATCCAACGTTTTGTGTCTGTAAAAGCTACTTATTAACTTATATAACAAATAAGTTCCATAATTGAGGATATAACTTTCACTTTAGAATAGGGGGTAAAATTGTCTTTATTAGTACTCTATTAATGGCAGTTTAGCCTTAATTATTGGCTTATTCTGGTCAATAAACTTAAATATCACTCAATAAGTTCCATAATTAATGAGGATATAACTTTCACTTTAGAATAGGGGGTCAGATTGTCTTTATTACACTATTTTAGCAATTTATAACTGCAAAACCAGCAGTAAGTAAACATAATTACTAGCTTATTGTTCAGTTAACAGACAGAATGGCACAGAAATATAATTACATCACTACACAAACATAAATGGCTTATTAAGTTGTAAATAATGGCTAAAAGGTGTTTACTGTACATTCAGTTAATCAATAATTACTAGGTTATTTTTGTTTGTTACAAGTGTTTAATAATTTGTAAATAATGGCTAATATGCCCTTACTATGTTAAGTTAATCATTAATTACTATTGTGTCCATGCTTAACTAATGCTTAATTGTGAACAAGTAAATCATTAATTACTAGTTTATTTATGTACTATTTATGTATTTATTTACTAATGTATAATTCTGGACCCCTAAAATGTAAAGTTAATCATTAATTACTAGTGTGTTCGTGCTTAACTAATGCTTAACTAATGCATTATTCTGGACCCTTAAAATAAAGTGTTACCATGGAATGAATGCTGGAATTGAAAAATATCATATTTGTTGTTTTGTAAAATGCATATATAACCCTCTACACACACCTTGGCAATAGAATCGCCATTGGCTAGTACATTTTTTTGTTTACTCGCCAGACTGATATACTATTTTATTTATATTAGTGCTGTCAAATCGTTTAATCGCGATTTAACCGCATCCAAAACAAAAGTTTGTTTACATAATATATGTGTGTGTACTTTGTATAATTATTATGTGTTTATAAATACGCACACATGCATGTATATATTTAAGAAATGTTTTTTATATTTATATAGGCCTACATCTATACATCTATATCGAGATCTACATCTATATTATATATCGAGATGAATCGTTTGACAGCCCTAAAATATATATAATTACACATGTATGAATGCATATTTCATATTTGAACTGAACTTAGGACTGGTTGTGGTGCTTAAGATATTGTTGGTCATTCAGTGTTTTTGTAAAAAAATGATAATAGTAATAGATAATAGTAATTATTAATAAGATGATAATACTACTAATTCTACTACTAATAACAATATACAACGCACTAAAGATTGATGAGCTGCTGGGTTCATGAATATTAATCACGTTGTCCGCATTCACTCGAACTGATTTGCTGAAACAGTGAAATTTGCTGAACAGTGAAGGTAATAGATGAGCACCAGCCAATGAGATTGCCGTTTGCGCATTAGTCCCGCCCACTACCGGAGAAACCGCATATCCGCGAATCGATTCTGTGTGGTATTTAAGACTCTCTCTCTTTGCGTGTGTGTGAGTGAGTGAGTGAGTGAGTGTGTGAGTGTGTGAGTGAGTGTGTGAGTGTGTGAGTGTGTGAGTGAGTGTGTGAGTGTGTGAGTGAGTGAGTGAGTGAGTGAGTGAGTGAGTGAGTGAGTGAGTGAGTGAGTGAGTGAGTGAGTGAGTGAGTGAGTGAGTGAGTGAGAGAGAGAGAAACTCAGCGCTCTCTGCAAAGCGACGGCGAGTTGTGCGCCTTCACACTAGAGTTTACGGTATGTCAAATACAGGCACGCTGCGCATCCGTTGAGCTGGACTGAAATATACAGATCGCTTCACGGAGAGCGAAACTGTTTCTCTGAGTGTTCAGCGAGTAAAAATATATCTATGCAAAACTTATTCTTAGCCTCTAACACACACACTGGCGAGGAAAATCTAAGCATTTATTAGCCAATGGCTAATGATAGATATTATTTAGTCGCCCAGAGTGAAGATTTACTCGCATATGCGAGAGATTTACTCGCATTGTAGAGGGTTTATATATATGTATATGTATAATTATAATCAGATCCTGTGCATGTCGTGAGAGGGACTTTATTTTGTCACACTAACAATAAACCAGATATCATTCAGATGTATTTATTTTATTTTTTTATTTTATAATTTTTTTACAGCTAGCAATTATCGACAAATCAAAAAAGTCATTTCAATGAAGGAAACTTTTCTTTTTAAATTATTTTAATCAGCGAACATCATTTGGAGTCGCCCACGATCCCAACAGCGCATAAAGGTTAAGACCAAATGCACAGACCCAATATACTGTTACACATGTTTTCATCCTCTTTACGTTCACTTAAGACATAAATGTCTGTTTACAAAGATATTCGCAAAGATGGGCATTTTGACACATAAGTTTGTGTATTTGACCGTCCAAGCCCAATAGACCTTATTCACAGCAGCGCCATCTTTCATTTTTAATGGGAATGAAAGCGAGGCTGTGAGGGATAGACATACATCTCTTTAGTGGGCTGTACTATTATTTATGTTTTTGGATTGTTCTGCTGATAAAACACTGCAAAAATATATTTGCAAGACATTTCAGCAGACAAAAAAACTCCAGACAACATGAGCTGTGGAAAATTATAAGTGAGTTAGGAACTTTATACAGATTTTTACAGCGGATGCCATTGAAACACGGTAAGTCTATCCCTCACAGCCTCGCTCATGTCACTGCTCTGAATAAGGTCTATAAGGCGGTAAAAATAGATTGGTTACGCTCTCTTCATGTGCATGGGTCTCTCAGACAGCGCTCAGAAACCATCTCTGTGACAGCGTGTGCATATACCGAAATAAGTTCTTTTTCACTGTTTATTGTGATTTTGAAGGGTTTCAAATCAATTCTTTTTAAACCGCAAGGCTTAAAAACACATGCAAATAATAAGCTTTTGTGATGGTGCAGCACAGCAATGTCACAAGAGCGTAACTGCGGTAGGTATTGAGCTATCAGTGTTTTATTTATTTATTTTGACAATGTCAGGTTAAAAGAACAGGAAAATAGTGAGAATGTTTTGGTGGTCATCTATTATTTATAAAGTTTAACAACAGGGTGTAGGGGCAACCACTTCGTTTCTGCACACTGAAGGTTTTTTTTTCAAGAACAATTCAACCTCACTCTCACACAGGACATTGCCTTTTACAGACATTTGACACTTCATAATGACGTGTTCCTAGAAATAGTCTAAAATTTAGTGACACCATGTTCTCTTCTTTAATTGACTCCTTGTCACATGCTGGGCAGTTACTCAGTTAGCACCAAACAATTCAACATATCTAAATCCTAAAACCAAAACTTAAATTCAAGAACATATGCTTACATAATAAAGTTTACAGGCTTGGGGGTTGAAAAAAAAATCAAGATTTCCATTTAGTTACTGTGAAAAACAATGGTTACAGCATTCCATTTACGACATTAGGTCAATAATAGGTATACCCAATGTTGCGTTTTAGGTTTCAATTTAGTTTATTGTGGCACACAAAAATGAGCGCTGAAGAAACATCGCCAGACAGTCAAAAAGCTTTAACATCAAAGCTTCATTGTTAATTTCTGAAAGTATATTCTGGATTTGCTAGATGTCATGCCACTCAGTTGCAATGTAGATGTATACACCCTGTATAAACCATAAGCAAGAAATGGTTCAAAACTAGAAATTATTCAAAATCAACAAAGGATTGTAAAAAAAAAAGAGATTTATTCTACCATGTGGACAGCTTTGTCTATTATAATAGGAGCATTTGTGAGCTCACACTCAACTGCAGAGCTCAAATAGTTTTATTTATTATTATTATTATTTATTGTTAAAAATAACTTCTGTTTTTGATGGTGCTCTGAGAGCCAATGTGAATTCGAGCATTTAGTCTTTAATTACCAAATAACAATAAATACATTTTTGTTGATATGTCAGATTCCTCACACAAAATAACATTTTAATGTACATTCCATTAATATAAATCCCATTAATCTGCAATCTACATTAATAATCTTGATTACAATGTCAAGGGATTCAGTATTAGAGCTGGTCAAGTCAAGATGAAAGTATGGATCTTCTTGTGGGTTTTGTCTCCACTTAATTCACTTGTGCCCCTTAAAACACACAAGGACAGGATGAGTGTAACAGATTGGGCACAGCACTGAAATGCCTCATGCAGTTATCAGATTTATACATTAGGAGTGTAAGCCAGTAAAATGTTATATACGTGACTGCTTCGCTTTGCCAAATGTCTATCACAAACCATCTATGTCGTGAATAGCAGGAAGTGTCCTTTCTCCAGCCCAGACCACAGAGGCCAGATGTTGGAAGCTTCGACTGGTTACAGGATGCTGTGTTTTGTCCTCTAAATTATTTGAATCTGTGGGATTAAAGTTTAATGGTCACTGCATTTTTAATGACTCGACTTGAAATGGGGCTATCGAATATCCAGAGCACTTAACACAAGTTTGGTACAGCTACTTTGCTCCAAGCTAATGATTGTGCAGTTTATCAGTGTCTTAATGTGTATCTTTTGCTCCAAATTTAAGAGGACATGCTGTTTTTTCCTTTACCGTGTGTGTGAACGGAGAACTTCTCTCTCACCTTGACTCTCCTCATGTTTCATCTCTGCAGAGTTTTCCCTCCGATGAGGGCTGGCCGTTCGCCAAATACCTGGGGGCCTGCGGCCGGATGGTGGCAGTGAATTATGTGGGTGAGGAGCTCTGGAGCTTCTACAATGCACCCTGGGAGAAAAGAGTAGATCTGGCCAAGCAGCTGATGGACATCGCCGAGCAGCTGACCAACAACGACTTTGACTTTGCCCTTTACCTCCTAGACGTCAGCTTTGACAACTTTGCAGTCGGGCCCCGTGACGGGAAAGTCATCGTCGTCGATGCAGAAAACGTCATAGTGGCAGACAAAAGATTAATAAAGCAGAGTAAGTAATGACTTCATTCCAGTGTCTCTGTGGTCTTGGTTTGCTTTACGACATTAATAAATGCCGCAGGAAACTGTTATCCAGGTTAGACGGTGTGTTTTCTTATTTGTTTTGTTTTTTTGTCTTCTTTCATATGCTCTGACCCACTTTCAGTTTTCCCTCAGATGGGCTGGAGCACCTGTTTTTTGGCCTGTTTATTACTGTACTGCTTTCCCCGTTTGTCATAAATGTTTCTCTGACCTTTCAGGCAGAATTATCACAGTCTCGTAGATAGCCTTGTAGACACATTGCACAAGCTCTGTAATTCAGCACTCCAGTCACGTCTCCAGTCAAGTCACGTTTATTTATATACCACTTTATACAATAGATTGTAAAGCAAGCAGCTTTACAGTATTAAACATGAAAAAACAGTGACAGTGTCACTTTCGATTAGAATTACAGCAAAATGTTCTACTATAAAGTGGCTTTTCATTGTGTTCATGTTTTTACTTGGGTCTGACCTCAACGGACTGAACAGAAGAAATTAACCGGAGAAGATAAAGAATAAATAAATAAAAATCTGTGCTTTTACTTTCCTTTAATCCCTCCCTATTCTAGTTTATGCTACTCTAAGCAATGTCTGAAACTTTGTATTTTGAGTGTTTATTTGCCTCTTCACGATGAATCGCTTGCTGTATTCCTCATTTGTGAGTCACTTTGGATAAAAGCGTCTGTAAAATGAATAAATGTAAATGTAGAAGATTTCAACGTCAAATAACGCAGAGGCTTAGAGCAACACTTACCTATTAAGTAATCACCATGGACCAATGGCATTTTTTGAGTGTTTTTACCAGCTGGAGCAAACTTTTCCCGAAAGTTCATTTTTGGCAAGCTGTTTCGAACTCCTGAAACAAACTCCAAAACGAACTTCGTTTTTGCCTGATTTTGTTTGAAATGGCATCACACCAGTTCATTCTTCAATTTCGCTTGAAGTATATTGGGGCCTTTCGTCACCACTGAAAACGCCCGGTTTTTGTTCAGTGCATACTCTCACAGTCTGAACTCTGCATTCTTGTGAATTCTCTTATAAACAACAAAGTGCAGATCCAATGAAAGCAAGAGATTCATTGTGCAGTACAGACAGATTGAGTGATTGTAACGAGAGTTTCTGACAGAGTGTATAAATTGCACTTGACTGAAGTCATGACCACTTCAGTGATGGAGAAATTTTTTTGCTCACTTTCTGCGTATAATTTATTCCCAATTTGAACAACCATTTAGTTTTTCATGCTATTAAAATAATCAATGTTAATTCTTGATTTTATAATGCATGAAAAAAAGCAGTAAGCTAATACATAAATGGTTTTTAACTTGTTTTTTTTTTTCTGTGTAGCCAAAATCTGACATGCTGTTTCATCAAACAATGCTGTTACCATTTAATTTTATCATTTGTATAGTCTATGTAGTCTATTTGTATAGTCAAAGGTGTATGCCACATTTGAGCAGCATTAAACATAAAAGCCATGTCTGATGCTGCTACTTCTGTTCCACATTTGCAGTATAAAGATGACTTGTTGATGTTGATAAAATTGTATTGTAACAGCTATAGTATTCTGATGTATTAAAGTAATTGGTTACATTTAAGTATTTGACATAAAAGACAACACAGATACATTTAGGGCCAGATTTACTAAACAGGGCAAATTAGCGTAAGAGCGCAATCCCATAAAAGCTGTGGGTGATTTACTGACAATGCGCAGCAGGATCATTTCCATAATGACCAACACAATCTACCAAGAGCAGCGCAACTTAGCTAAATTCTTCAAACTAATGGACGTTAGTTAAATAATTAGTTAAGTTAAATTAGTTAATGGACGTTAAATTATGGATGTTAAATAATGGTGCAAATACCAGTAAATTGACTAGCACAAACCTTAGTAAATCACCTTGCATGATTCATTTAAATACCCTCCTCCCATAAATTTTGCGTCTGAAAGGGAAACTCCTACAAATGCATATGCAATAAGATAAAAAATAACCCTGTCCATACCTTTTCAGCGCTACTTTTTCGCTGCGTGTCTTTAGTAAATCCTGACAGTAGTTTTTTTTTTAACGCCGAAAGAGGGTTTGTGCTGGCGCAAGCTGTTAGTAAAGGCCTTTAACACTAGAACCGCGACGGGGTAAATTTTACCCATGGTTGTTTTTCAAATGTACATGACAGATTTTTAATAAAATATCCAAGTCTCCCAGTTATTGACTTTTACTAAAATTGTGTTATTTACAATCCCCTGTTGTTAAAAATTGTTTAGATAAAACCAGAAATAAAAAAATGGGACATTTATACCTATAAGTGCCAGTGGGTCAAATTTACCCCAATATAATTCCTTCATTTTCACGCTGTATTTGAGCAACGTGTAGGCTTACTGTAGACAGTCACACAATGCACGATCAAATGAAGATGTTTTAGCCTATTTATCATAGGTGTAAAGAGTACCTGAAAACCATACTTGAGTAAAAATACAGATACCTTACAGCGAAAATGACTCCATTACAAGTCACCAATTCCAATATGACTTGAGTAAAGTCTTAGAGTATCTGATTTTAACAGTACTTAAGTATTTTACTCATACTGAATGTAGGCTCAAAGATGCACTAGTCCTCGACACCTAAGAGACATGCCAGTGAAAATAAGAAACAATTGATTTGTAAGATGAGAAATCATGTTTGTTTTCTAAAATCAAAATAAAACTGAACACCTCATACAGTTGCCACCTGTCGAATCGACAAATCGTTTGTCCTGTATTTTACATAGTTCCACACATAGTTCAGTAAACACATAAGGATTTTGCAGTGTGGAGAATACTAATAGCAAATATAAAGAAATCAATTTCACAATAAGTAGTACAGAAGCTTATTTGAGCGTGATTAAGTTTTAGCGGCTTTGTTGCCATAGGGACGGAGTCCGTTTGAACGCAAGAGGATCTCCAGATAGAGGGCTGAATAGGAATAGGATTATTTTTAATGGATAATATATTAATATAATATTCCATACATTATCAGAGCTTGGCAGACAGAATTATTATATTTTTTAGACATTAGACAGGTTAATTAATAGATTATAGCCTAATTAATGTTATTATTAATTTATCATTTAGCTAGGCTGTATTAATCATAATAAATAATCCTGTCATATAAAGTTTATTACATTTACAAACCCGATTCCAAAAAAGTTGGGACACTGTACAAATTGTGAATAAAAATAGAATGCAATGATATGGAAGTTTCAAATTTCAATATTTTATTCAGAATACAACATAGATGACATATCAAATGTTTAAACTGAGAAAATGTATCATTTTAAGGGAAAAAGTTGATTTTAAATTTCATGGCATCAACACATCTCAAAAAAGTTGGGACAAGGCCATGTTTACCACTGTGTGGCATCCCCTCTTCTTTTTATAACAGTCTGCAAACGTCTGGGGACTGAGGAGACAAGTTGCTCAAGTTTAGGAATAGGAATGTTGTCCCATTCTTGTCTAATACAGGCTTCTAGTTGCTCAACTGTCTTAGGTCTTCTTTGTCGCATCTTCCTCTTTATGATGCGCCAAATGTTTTCTATGGGTGAAAGATCTGGACTGCAGGCTGGCCATTTCAGTACCCGGATCCTCCTTCTACGCAGCCATGATGTTGTAATTGATGCAGTATGTGGTCTGGCATTGTCATGTTGGAAAATGCAAGGTCTTCCCTGAAAGAGACGACGTCTGGATGGGAGCATATGTTGTTCTAGAACTTGGATATACCTTTCAGCATTGATGGTGCCTTTCTAGATGTGTAAGCTGCCCATGCCACACGCACTCATGCAACCCCATACCATCAGAGATGCAGGCTTCTGAACTGAGCACTGATAACAACTTGGGTTGTCCTTGTCCTCTTTAGTCCGGATGACATGGCGTCCCAGTTTTCCAAAAAGAACTTCAAATTTTGATTCGTCTGACCACAGAACTGTTTTCCACTTTGCCATAGTCCATTTTAAATGAGCCTTGGCCCAGAGAAAACGCCTGCTCTTCTGGATCATGTTTAGATATGGCTTCTTTTTTGACCTATAGAGTTTTAGCCGGCAACGGCGAATGGCACGGTGGATTGTGTTCACCGACAATGTTTTCTGGAAGTATTCCTGAGCCCATGTTGTGATTTCCATTACAGTAGCATTCCTGTATGTGATGCAGTGCCGTCTAAGGGCCCGAAGATCACGGGCATCCAGTATGGTTTTCCGGCCTTGACCCTTACGCACAGAGATTGTTCCAGATTCTCTGAATCTTTGGATGATATTATGCACTGTAGATAATGATAACTTCAAACTCTTTGCAATTTTTCTCTGGGAAACGCCTTTCTGATATTGCTCCACTATTTTTTGCCGCAGCATTGGGGGAATTGGTGATCCTCTGCCCATCTTGACTTCTGAGAGACACTGCCACTCTGAGAGGCTCTTTTTATACCCAATCATGTTGCCAATTGACCTAATAAGTTGCAAATTGGTCCTCCAGCTGTTCCTTATATGTACATTTAACTTTTCCGGCCTCTTATTGCTACCTGTCCCAACTTTTTTTTGGAATGTGTAGCTCTCATGAAATCCAAAATGAGCCAATATTTGGCATGACATTTCAAAATGTCTCACTTTCAACATTTGATATGTTATCTATATTCTATTGTGAATAAAATATAAGTTTATGAGATTTGTAAATTATTGCATTCCTTTTTTATTCACAATTTGTACAGTGTCCCAACTTTTATGGAATCGGGTTTGTAAAAAATTTAAACATTTTTGAATTTTAGAATTATCAAAAAAGATTACTGGTTCAGAATGACTGCTTAAAGACAGTTCACCCAAAAATGAAAATTCTGTCATCATTTACTCACCCTCAAGTTGTTCCAAACCTGTATACATTTCTTTATGTTGAACACATAGGAAGATACATTCCTACTATGGAAGTCAGTGGTGCCCCCAAAGCAGCCTGGTTACAAACTTTCTTCAAAATATCTTCTTTTGTGTTCAGCAGAACAAAGAAACTCATACAGGTTTGGAACATCATGAGGGTGAGTAAATGATGACAGAATTTTCATTTTTGGGTGAATTATCCCTTTAAAGTGCACCAAATGGACTACTAAAGAGTTCTTTAGAAATAAATAATAGGTGTCATGAATGGGTGTCCCTTATTTTGCCACACTGAAGGTGGCAACCCTAACACCTCAATACTGCAATAAATCAAGGTCAACACAACAGCCTTTTTAACATCTACAAACTCTCAAGTCTCAGTTAAGCTCAAGTGCACAAAAAGGCCATAAGTAAACCAATATCCTTCAAAAAGGTCTCGTCAATGTAGTGAATAAATAAAATAATTTAAGTAAAATTAAATAGTCAACTTGCACTGGATGGGCTGGTTCCGGCCTCATCACCGGCTGCAGTCATGAACTCATCTCATAAATCAAACAATCTGCGATTCTCAACTGCCCACTCTCAATCGCATAAAGTAGCCTCATTGACAAGTTTGGGTGAGTAAAGGCAAAATATATAGTACCTTCAATGGCTAAAGCGATATCGCTTCTTTATAGCAGAAACAAACTGCTGCAGAAGAAGTTAGGTGCCATGCAAAATGTAATGTGTAATTGCATTACTCAACACAAATGTATTGGAGTAAAAAGCACATTTACTTATTCAAAAATGTAGTAGAGAGTAAAAGTTGCTAATATATTTGAAACTCAGTAAAACTACAAAGTAGCCAAAAAGATACTTAAGTACAGTAACTAATTACATTTACTCCAATACTTTACACCACTGATATTTATAAATGTTCAAACTTTGGATTTAATTATACATTTTTGTTTTGCGATTTTTATTGTGTATTGTTTGCTACTGTGTTGCTATTTATTCAAGTCTGCCCGTTTCCTGAAAAACAATATTTCCGATCTATGATGTAATGAATAAAACAATTTTCATGATTACCCCAAGTTTATTGGTGGTGTTCTCTTATTTAAATTCTAAATGATATAACTAAACAAATTAATAATTAAATAGGTGAAACTGTGCGCTTGAATTTGTCGTTGCACATGTCATACATCGTTGTCATCCTTTGTCATACATCCTATGCAGTGCAGTGAATTATTATTGCTCTTTATTGTCTATTTAGGGTATTTTAGTCATTTAAATAACATGGGTTATCGTAATATGTGATTTAATGACATTTTATTATAATATTATTAAGTATTTATTTCCTTCTAATTCTCGTTGTCATTGCAGGCTGATTTAGCCTATATTCACCAAAAAGTGATTAGTGTAGCCTGCTTAAAATAGCATAAAACAACAGGACAAAAACATAGTTGATGACTAAAAATAATAATTTTATGACTATATACATTACTTTGTGAAGACAGTGGGATAATACAGTGACATATTACGTTTTTTAGCCGTATCAAAACAAACAGTAATCAGATGCATGGTATACAGCGATCCCTGGCGGTTCTAGTGTTAATAAGGTAATAAATAATACCCTTACAAAGGTAAAAAATGACCCTGGAAATCAATTCCAGGGGTCAAATATTGCCCCTCAATGGAAAAATTAATTTCTGACCTGGTAGAGCCCCTTATTTAATAATGCATAGGGTTTAAATTCCAGTTTCACATTTGATTAAGTATTGCTATTGAAGCGTTTGCATTGTTACAGATGAACGTGGCCCAAAGCTGCTCTTTTGATTCTGAACGGTAACGAGTTGGCATGGATTGGTGCAGTGCTGGACCAAGTATGCGTGCCAGTGTTTCTGCCATCCAGAGAGGCCAAACTGGGCTGGCGGATGAACTTGGAGCATGTGTGCTACATAACAATGGCTATTTGCTTCAGTCTGCCAGCATTTAACTGAATGGAGCTTGTGTGTGTGTGTGTGTGTGTGTGTGTGTGTGCGCGTGTGCGTGTGCGTGTGTGCATTTGCTCACAGATGGGTCTTTCTGAAATGTTAGATAACACAAGGTTTTTTTTTTTTTTTTTTTTTTTTTTCCTCCAAGTTTCTATTCTGAATTGACATGTGCTTATGTTGTCATAGCACTTCACTGGACCTGTGTGGGCATCAAGGTTCGAAGTCATTTTGCAGAGGGCACTGAATGGATGAGCTTTTATCCTTTTTTTTTTTTTTTTTTTTCAATTTAATTCACTCTGCTAATAATAATATCTCAGTGCACTAATTCAAATTAATTCAAACATGAACCTTTTAAGGATTGCCGTTTATGGCTTCAGAAACGATTTCCATTCACTGGTTCCATCCAAAGGTGGTTTATGTGTATATACACTTAGCTTATTTTATTGAGAATATTTTAAGGTCTAGAAGTGTTGACAATTTAAAGGGATAGTTCACCTAAAAATGAAAATTCTGTCATCGTTTACTCACCCTCATGTCGTTCCAAACCCGTAAGACTTTCGTTCATCTGTGAAACACAAATGAAGATCTTTTGAAGAGATTTCTGTTCCTCCAGTCTACGCAACTACCACTTTGACGCTTCAAACGTTCATAAAGAGATCGTAAAAATAACCCGTATGAATTAAGCGGTTTAGTCCAAATTTTCTGAAGAGACACAATCGCTTTATATGATGAACAGATTGACTTTAGGCTTTTATTCACATATAAACATTCATCAACTCACACATCAGTTGTGGTAAACGGAAGCTCAAGCATGTTCGCTTGATGTTTGAGAACCAATGAGGTTCATTCTCGTGTTACGCAGCACGTTTGAGCTTCCACAAGAACCAATGAGGTTCATTCTCATGTTACGCAGCACGTTTGAGCTTCCACAAGAACCAATGAGGTTCATTCTCGTGTTACGCAGCACGTTTGAGCTTCAGCAAGAACCAATGAGGTTCATTCTCATGTTACGCAGCACGTTTGAGCTTCCACATGAACCAATGAGGTTCATTCTCATGTTACGCAGCACGTTTGAGCTTCAGCAAGAACCAATGAGGTTCATTCTCGTGTGTTACGCAGCACGTTTGAGCTTCTGCAAGAACCAGTGAGGTTCATTCTCGTGTTACGCAGAACGTTTGAGCTTCAGCAAGAACCAATGAGGTTCATTCTCGTGTTACGCAGAACGTTTGAGCTTCAGCAAGAACCAGTGAGGTTCATTCTCGTGTTGCGCAGAACGTTTGAGCTTCTGCAAGAACCAATGAGGTTCATTCTCGTGTGTTACGCAGCACGTTTGAGCTTCTGCAAGAACCAATGAGGTTCATTCCCGTGTTGCGCAGCACGTTTGAGCTTCTGCGAGAACCATTGAGGTTCATTCTCATGTTTCGCAGCTCTTTGAGCTTCCGCAATAACCAATGAGGTTCATTCATATGGAAAGTTTAACTTTCTTTATGAAGTAGTTTCTTGCTGTCAACGGAGGGACAGAAAGCTCTCAGATTTTATCAAAAAGATCTTAATTTGTGTTTCGAAGATGAACGAAAGTCTTACGGGTTTGACATCAGGGTGAGTAATTGAAGACTAATTGAATTTCATTTTTGGGTGAACTAACTCTTGTAAGGTATTTTGAAGATTTTCATCTGTTTTTGTTCATACAATGAAAATCAATGGGGTTCTTTTGTATTCCATAGAAGAAATAAAGTCATACAGGTTTGAAATGACGTGGGTGAATAAATGATGAGCTATCCCTTTAATTTAAGATTTTCCATTGGTTCTGTAACAGTATTTTCCTTTTTCATGTTGTTTCTCCATAAGCCTCTGGATGTGATTCTCAGCACACACACACACAGCAAAAGAGAAAAGCACTGAAGCCAGCGTGCACTCTGATTGGCTGTGGCACATTAACTCCTCTGGATCTCATAATTGGCTCCCTCAAGAGTGATTGGCAGCACGGTGACTTCATTTTCTCTAATTAGTTATTGGCACATTATTGAGCTGTGTCAAATGACCAAGACTGCAGATCCCCCACTCTTTAAGGCACTTTATGACTCAATATAGTTTTGCTGATGAATAGATGTCACAGCAGTCTGTTTCTGCACCCCACCACCTCCTCCTAAAGGATCTTCAGCTTTATTGATTTGTTCAGCATTAAAATGTGTGGCCAGAGAAGAGCTGCTCCTGCTGTCAGAAGAATTTCTTATTTGTCTTCTTCCAGAGCTGAATCAATTCAGCGTCATTCTGCAGATCGTCATTCAATTGCAATGTATGTTGTGCTTTTTGAAGTTACCTTCAAGAAATAAAGCACTGTTATGTTATATTCTTTTTTTGCCTGTTATACAAAATCTAGTTGTTGTTGGGTTTTTTTTTTTTTTATAATTTGGTCCTAAAGCCAAGTAGTTATTTGTTTTAGACTACTGTTTATGTAGTAGTTAAGAGCAATGAAATGCCAGTTAATGTTGTAATAAAAGCTACTACAAAAATTGCCAATAATGATAGATTTGTATGCCGTTAAACAACGCAATAGCATGAACACAGCACACAAGTAAATTACAGCCATTTGAGAAATATGATTGTGCAACATGTTGCTAGGAGAAATAACAAAAGCGAAAATGCTGAGAGGTCCCACACTCAGAGAACTGACCACAAGTGTGAGCTCTGTTCTGCACACACATGCAGATCTGAACACGTGTGAGCTTTGTCACTGTGCTTATACTGCTGTAATTAACTTGCACCCTGTGTTCATGCACTTGCACTGTTTTGTCCATCATTTAACGCAGTTGTTCCCAAACTTTTTCTGCCGGGCCCCCCATTTGTAGAGAAAAATATGCCCCCACCCACCTACATGCACCCACATAAAGACACTCTCAGACATGACCTTGCTTGCAAAATCATAATTTACGAGTAGGTAAGTAGGTACTTTCGCCCCGGAGGAACCTTTTAATATTGGCGGAAGTACCCACTTTTTGGCATGTTTGCACCGCAGGAACTGGGAACAAATTTTGTTCTAGGAACGTCTTTTGGGGGAACTTAATTAGCTCCTACTTCAGAGTAGAGTCTAACCCAGCACAATAGGAACTTGCATAACTTTAAAGCTCCTACTGCCAGTGCGAATGCAACCAGGAAAATGGCCCAAGGGGAACATTTAGTTCCTAGGGAACCGCCCTGGTGGCTAGTTCCTACAGTATAACTACCTGGTGCAAAAGCCCCTATTAATGCACTACTACAACTTCTCAACTTCAACAGCTTGTCTTTGTGGTCTTGATGTGAAGTCTTAACTTGTTTTGCTTCATACTGTCAGAAGCTAATATTTTGAGGCACTCAACACACTGTTGTCTCTCTTCAGGGAGGGCGAGATATGCCTTGTTTTCTTGTCTTTTCACCGTGTCTACACTGGACGCGATGGCTGCGCCGCAACAGCTTGAGGCTGTCTACTATAATTTTTGATTAAAATGTAAATCCATTTACTAAATAATGTTAACTTGACTAACAGCTTAATTTCCACTCTAAGTTATGTTACATAAAATAAATTCCTGAAGCTATAGATTGTTTGCAGGCTAACCGCTCACTGTACTAGCTTAGAATACCATTATATGATAACCCTGCTAGTTTAACCTATAGCAAAGACTATAGATATAGAAAGACAGTTCACTCCTATTAGTTATGAATGGGAGAAACTGCAATGCATAATATGGCAGAATACTTCCCACCTTCTAAGTAAAAGAGCCAATCGCTGCTTGATAAAGTCATTACGTCATTGCAGCTGCCATTAGAAGCTCCGGTTCCCATAGAAACCTGAGACTCGTGCTTATGCGCACTGGCTTGTCTCGTCATTTCAGGATTTCCCCATTCAAATAGATAAGACTTCGTCTTGGATGCCCAAAATAGCTGCCCGGAGGCATTGCAGATATGGTCGCCGAGTGAACAGACTTTCCTTGAAAGGGACTTTGCCTATAGACTACACTCTATAAGTCACTTAGGGCCAGATTTGCGCCAGCACAAACCCTCTTTTGGGGGTCAGGATTTACTAAAGACATGCAGTGGAAAAAGTAGCGCTGAAAAGGCGTGGACAGGGTTATTTTTGCAGCTAAACTTATTGCATATGCATTTGTAGGAGTTTCCCTTTCAGATGCAGAATTTATGGGAGGAGAGTATTTAAATGAATCATGCAAGGTGATTTACTAAGGTTTGCGCTGTTCAATTTACTGGTATTTGCACCATTATTTACCGCCCAAAAAAAGCACGTCTTAAACCAGATGCTAATTTGCGCTTGGTAGATTGCGTTCGCCATTATGGAAATGATCCGGATGCGTCTGTGCTCTTTGATGTGGGCATCGTCAGTAGATCACATGCAGAACTTTCCACTCCCACCGGCGTTTTTTGGACTAATTGAGCTCTTATGCTAATTTGCCCTGTTTAGTAAATCTGGTCCTTAACTCTGCAATGATTTATACTGAAGCTTTAAGTATTCTTTGTCTGGCCTATATCAAGCTACCACAGCTACAAAACGATAACAGGTGTTAGGCTGTTTTGATTAGCTACAACAAGATATTGCAATAACAGCTTTTGATTAGCCGGCTTCCCCCTGGGGTCCGATGTGAGCTGTGCAGCACAGGGGTCCTAACTCTTCATGACATCAGCGGCGTTTCGGTGACCGCAAACTTTCATTCTGCCCTGGCTCCACTTCATAGGACCCTATGTAAAACTTACAGCTTAACAACATTTTATTAAAAGCTTAACTATTTTTTAAGGCCCTATAAAATCCATTTTAATTAATTCATAAATTAATTTTAATTCAATTAATAACAAAGGTTATGTTGAAATTAAAACTAGGTAGAAAAATTACGACTTTCCTTAAATACATTTCAATTCTTTAAGTTTAAATACTTTTATTATTATTAATAAAAGTTACTGTGTTGAGAAGTACATTCTACTGTGCAATAGTAATGTATTTGTCAAATTTTCTAGTTAACTGAACTTATATTTTGATGAGTTGCCATTTAAGACCTTTGAGTTTCTGTGTGTATATGATATGATGATATTTTTATCAAATCAAATCAAATGAAGTGCTGGTGAACTATCTCAGATCAGCTCTGGAGATAAAGTTCATGGATCACTTCATTTCAGATGCTGAAAACACCATAAGCGTCACGCGTGCATGAGTAGATGATACTGCAGCGCTCATTCACATATAGGCACGCAGAATGTGCTGACTTAAGACTTTAGTGCATATCACAATTTGATTTAAGTATACAAATTTAACTTTTGATGTACTCTACAAATTCATTGACATTCATTATACTCTAAATTCCATTTTTATGGCTGGATTCCGCGATTCTGTCCAGGTTTTCTGCAATGGTCCTTAAAGGGTTAGTTCATCCAAAAATGAAAATTTTGTCATGAATTACTCACCCTCATGTCATTCCAAACCTGTAAGACCTTCGCTGATCTTCGTAACACAAATGAAGATATTTTTGATGAAATCCGAGAGCTCTCTGATCCCTCCATAGACCGCAATTTAATTACCACTTTCAAGGCCCAGCAAGGTAGTGAAGACATCGTTAAAATAGTCCATGTGACTCCAGTGGTTCAATCTTAATGTTATGAAGCGACGAGAATACTTTTTGTGCGCAAAAAACTAGCAAAAATATCGACTTTATTCAACAATCTCTTCTCGTCTGTGCCAGTTTCCTACGCTGTTGACGTAGTGCAAACAGAATTTTCATTTTTGGGTGAACTAACCCTTTAACTTCAGTCTTCAACATCCAGTTTCACCCAGAAACATTGGTTACAATGTGTTAATTTTAAAGTTCGTTCTCATGTTTTATTTTGGCAGATATCATGCACCCTTTGACTGTTTTTTTTTGGGTTTTAATCCACTCAGATAAACCAGAGAACTATGACGTGTGGTACGAGAGCCGCTACGAGGAATGCGACAAAGAGGCCTGCCTCTCCTTCTCCAAGGACATCCTCTGTTCGCGAGTCACCGTGGACCACAACTACTATGCTGTCTGTCAGAACCTGCTCTCCAGATTCGCCACCTGGCGTGGCACCACGGGCGGTCTCCTCCACGACCCCCCTGCTGACGTGGTCAAAGACGGGCGCCTCACGGCCCTGCTGGATGAGTGCACCAAGCCTCAGAAACGTTACGGCCGCTTCCAGGCAGCTAAAGAACTGCGGGAGTTCCTGACACAACTCACACAGCCGAGCAATACTAACAGGTAGTGTCGAGAACAGGGGGCGCTGCTTCTGCATTCTGTGGCCCCCCCTCAAAAAAAGACTTCAGAAGTACTTTTACAAATGTGCTGCCAGATTCTGGAACGCATTTGTACACCTTCAAGGGAGTTGCTATTTCTTTGCCCTATCAATCATGCCAACATTGGTTCCAGTCCTGTCCGGGGCTAATTAAGAAGTTTGCACATGAACATGGATTCAAAGGGTCGTGTGAAAATCAGCAGACTAGAGGATCGAACTGCTGTGATCGCACTTGTGTGTGTGTGTGCGTGTGTGTGTCTGTGTGTGTGATTGTGAGCTGATGCTTCAGTGAACTCTCACTGCTATTATCGGTTCTGATCAGCATCCTATAATACGGTTTCTAATTAATTTATAAATTGGGTGCTGTAAGTGCACCGTGAGCAGCGGTTATTACTGATGTGACACAGGGAGCTTTGTGTATGTTTGGGTGAATCTTTAAAAAAAAAAAAAAAAGTGTCCAGGTCATGTTTTACCCGAAAAAATAAACATTTATTTTCAATATATATTCCCGTTTTAGCCAGGAATATAATTATATTTTAGGAGAAATTTTGTTTTGCATATTATCTCCCAAAATTCATTATCGTAATGCCAAAATATTTAACTCTTTTTTTTTTTTTTGTAGTTTTTTTGTTTGTTTTTTTGCTTATATATATATATATATATATATATATATATATATATATATATATATATAATTTTTTTTTGGGCTTTTGTTTTTCCTTATTTGTTTTTGTGTTTTTGCTTAGATTTGGGCTTTTGTTTAGTTTAGTCTTTTTTTGGGGAGCTTTTGTTTGTTTAGTTTTGGGTTTTGTTTGTTTTGTTGTTTTGTTTTGGGGTTTTGCTTTATTTTTATAACTCATGTTAATCTCATTACGTTAATACAGTAAATTTTAAAAAAAATATTAAAAAAAAATTTATTTAAAGCATCATAAATTTAAGGCAGTCTAATACTACCATGATGTATACATTTTTAAATATCAAATTACACATTAAGCAAAATAAGATTTTTTTTTTTTTTTTTTCTGGTGAAATATCACCAGGACATATTTTTGACAGGCTTTGGGATTCATCCATTTGTGTTTTCTCTATATTCGATTAACCACCTGTTTTTTTTTTTGTTTTTTTTTGCTACGGGAATCTTTGTAAAGTCTTAAGTGAATTTGAAAGTGTGCTTGGTCAAATTATGCCTCTTGTCGAAGGGAAATTTGATCAAGTGTTTCCTGTTACAATGAACCTTTTTGGTGAGACGTTGATGCTTTTTGTGAAAGTGGAAGTCATTGTCAGTGATGGTAGTTGGACGATATGATTTAAAAAACAAACCTGAAATGAAAATATAAAAAGAACAAAAAGGATTTGAAACAACCAAGTATGCAAGAATAAAAATACCAAAGAATATCGTATGGTTCATTTTGTTAGTTTAGAAATGCTTTGTCCAAGATTGTTCAAAAGGGAAACCACAATAGATCTCCTATTTTTTCATGTTTCTGTGTTCATAAACCTTTGTTGTTGTAGTTTTTGTAACCTTCTTTTTTGACCGATGCAGTTGAATTTTTCATAAGCTGGCAACCATGACATACTGTCACATTCACTTGCACTTGCATTAAGTTTACAGAGACAAGTTGCACTACATTTTCAGATCATTGTTTTCCCTCATAGACTCTTTATTTTTTTGCCCTCTTATCAATTTTGTCTCCTTTAAAATATTTTTGTGTGCATTTTTGTTCCCTACTAATGTTACCTGTGTTTGTAATAAGCAATATTGGGAGTTTATTGAGCTTAATGAACTACCGCTTTAAAAATTCCTCTCATTTCATATTGGTTTAAAGACATTCCAACCTTTGAAATCCGCTGTTTATGTTAAAATACGAGTTATCTGTGCATTTTCTGTAAGAAAAAATGTCTGCTTTCTGTACGTGTTTGTTTTGAGACTATGGAAAAGTCTGGTCGTACTGTGCCTTTCATTCAAAAGTTGTATTTTCGACAGGATAAGACTTTAAAAGTATATTAAAGTTTATCTATACTTACCTGTTCTGATTTATTTTCTTTATTGAATCAGCTGTATTGAGTCCATTATGAGGTTTGCAAAAATCCTTGTCGTTGTTGGGACATTTTTCAGTCCCCATGAGGAAAACAGTTTATACATCATACTAAGGGCATTTTCACACCTGTTCCGAAACAAGGATTAAAATTGTAACTATGTTGCAATTTCTTCTTGGTTCTTGTATCGGTTTCACAAGGTAACATTTCTAAATGGACCAAAATGAGTTAATATGAGTCAAGTGTGAGTAAACTCTCCTCTCATTGGTCTTTCGCACCGGAGGAACCTTTTTATAGTTCCTAGAACTATTGGTGGAAGTACCCGGATTTTGGCGTGTTCGCACCGCAGGAACTAGGAACGATTTTAGTTCTCGGAACTCCTTTTGGGGGAACTAATTTGGTTCCTACTTCAGAGTAGAGTCTAACCCAGCACAATAGAGTGGTGCAGGTATGACATCACTTTGTAGGCCAAAACGCAGAAGCGAGTTAGCATTTTACCGGTTCCCTCGTCACAAAGTCAATAGGTTTTTTGAATGGGATTTTGTTTAAATGGCTGAAATAAGGTGAACATAAGCTCAAGACACCTTCACGTTTTATTCTATGACATAAAATACATCAGTATTATCCCACTCATGATTTTTTGAGGCTGTTACGTGTCTTGAAAAAGGCGGTTGCTAACAAGTGGCTAAATGGGACTACAGAGGCCATTGGGGGGATTAAACGTCATCACGCCGAACAGGTAACCTCCAGTCCGCTTTTACAGCCTCGTTATCCTTATAATTGTGCTCTTATAAACTACAAACCCGATTCCAAAAAAGTTGGGACACTACAAATTGTGAATAAAAAAGGAATGCAATAATTTACAAATCTCATAAACTTATATTTTATTCACAATAGAATATAAATAACATATCAAATGTTGAAAGTGAGACATTTTGAAATGTCATGCCAAATATTGGCTCATTTTGGATTTCATGAGAGCTACACATTCCAAAAAAGTTGGGACAGGTAGCAATAAGAGGCCGGAAAAGTTAAATGTACATATAAGGAACAGCTGGAGGACCAATTTGCAACTTATTAGGTCATTTGGCAACATGATTGGGTATAAAAAGAGCCTCTCAGAGTGGCAGTGTCTCTCAGAAGTCAAGATGGGCAGAGGATCACCAATTCCCCCAATGCTGCGGCGAAAAATAGTGGAGCAATATCAGAAAGGAGTTTCTCAGAGAAAAATTGCAAAGAGTTTGAAGTTATCATCATCTACAGTGCATAATATCATCCAAAGATTCAGAGAATCTGGAACAATCTCTGTGCGTAAGGGTCAAGGCCGGAAAACCATACTGGATGCCCGTGATCTTCGGGCCCTTAGACGGCACTGCATCACATACAGGAATGCTACTGTAATGGAAATCACAACATGGGCTCAGGAATACTTCCAGAAAACATTGTCGGTGAACACAATCCACCGTGCCATTCGCCGTTGCCGGGTAAAACTCTATAGGTCAAAAAAGAAGCCATATCTAAACATGATCCGGAAGCGCAGGCGTTTTCTCTGGGCCAAGGCTCATTTAAAATGGACTGTGGAAAACTGTTCTGTGGTCAGACGAATCAAAATTTGAAGTTCTTTTTGGAAAACTGGGACGCCATGTCATCCGGACTAAAGAGGACTAGGACAACCCAAGTTGTTATCAGCGCTCAGTTCAGAAGCCTGCATCTCTGATGGTATGGGGTTGCATGAGTGCGTGTGGCATGGGCAGTTTACACATCTGGAAAGGCACCATCAGTGCTGAAAGGTATATCCAAGTTCTAGAACAACATATGCTCCCATCCAGACGTCGTCTCTTTCAGGGAAGACCTTGCATTTTCCAACATGACAATGCCAGACCACATACTGCATCAATTACAACATCATGGCTGCATAGAAGAAGGATCCGGGTACTGAAATGGCCAGCCTGCAGTCCAGATCTTTCACCCATAGAAAACATTTGGCGCATCATAAAGAGGAAGATGCGACAAAGAAGACCTAAGACAGTTGAGCAACTAGAAGCCTGTATTAGACAAGAATGGGACAACATTCCTATTCCTAAACTTGAGCAACTTGTCTCCTCAGTCCCCAGACGTTTGCAGACTGTTATAAAAAGAAGAGGGGATGCCACACAGTGGTAAACATGGCCTTGTCCCTTTTTTGAGATGTGTTGATGCCATGAAATTTAAAATCAACTTATTTTTCCCTTAAAATGATACATTTTCTCAGTTTAAACATTTGATATGTCATCTATGTTGTATTCTGAATAAAATATTGAAATTTGAAACTTCCACATCATTGCATTCTGTTTTTATTCACAATTTGTACAGTGTCCCAACTTTTTTGGAATCGGGTTTGTACTAACTCAAACGTTCTGGGAAAATTTTTTGAGATAAAAACTGAAAGAGTTGTCGAAAGCTTAGTGATGGTGACGTTAAAATCGCGGGACCGTGGTGTAGTTCGTTTATAGCCTACCTTTTAGCTTTTTACTTCCGTTTTTCAATAATGGAAGAATATGTAAAAGTATGGTATTTGGGGTTAACTAATTAAATTGTTATGGGATCTCCTTCAATGATTTCAGAATCTTTACTTTTTAAAATAATTTTGTTTCTGTATTTTTAAAATGACAGTATATTTATTGAACAAAAATTAATTCTTAAATTTATTAAAATAAACAGAAAATAGTACAACCTTTGCTAAAGTGATTTTTTTGAACAAGTATTACCTTTATTACATTATTAAAAACATTATTTTAGCTAAAGTATTTGTATTAATACTTCGTGCCTTTTGCCCCCGTGTGTGGGGGGTAAAAGGCCCTCTTGCCACCTCATACATTTATACGATTTTTAAACAAAATGAACCCCTTTTATGATTTATTTTCACACAAAATCTGTTGCTCCATCAATGTTTAATACAAACATTTTTCTGCAATCATACACTAAGGGATTTGTGAAAAACATTTTTTTTTCTTAAGGTGTGCCTTTAGCCCTGTAAAAAATGTGATGGGTAGGTTTAGGGGATAGAATATACAGTTTGTACAGTATAAAAATCATTATGTCTATGGAATATCCCCATAAAACATGGAAACGTGTGTGTGTCTGAGGACCTCCATATGGTTTCATCTGGAATAAAGCCAACACACATATCCTGAGCAGGAGCCACAGAGAAGTGTGAGAAGACAGCTAGACAAACTGAACAGAACATGAACCCTTTTTCAGTTTAGTCCTTCAGCTTCAACAGAATGTGAATTGCTTAAGAATAACCTGAGTTCAAGAATTCTTGTGCTGTAAAGCATTACTTTTGTTGGCCAATATACTGTAAATAAATTTAAAGTGTTTGCCGTTCGGGTTGACCGCAGAAGTCATTAATATCATGGCCTGAAGCTGGAGTCAAGGTTTGCCCTCATTTGAGTGTGTTCTGGTGATGAATGTAGAGACTCTGGGCTAAAGTTAAACACATTCACCCATGGCATCCTAAATATAGATTTCTTCCTCTGGTTGCAAAACCCACGGCAAGGATTAGAGAATACAGAGTCAGCACCACTCTGACAGTTCTCGAAATCTAGTGAAGAGGAAAAAATTGAGGGTAAAAAAAGACATCCAATACCCTAGATAGTCCGAAACCATTCTTATTATTCACCCGTTTCATACACTCCAGGCTAAACAAGAAGAAAGTTTCAGGCTTCCTAAGGGTTCAGGAAAGTGGAAAAGGTACATGAGCACCCGTGTCAGATATGTCTTTTATTGTAAACCTTTTATTTGGAAGCAATATTTGTGATTTTAAGGACCTTTTTTTCAAATTAAAATAAAAAAATATTACTAGTTCTGTCAAATGCTTCAATAAAATCATTTAACTGAAATACTATACATAATATGGCTTTTACTTATAAAATCATATCCACATTAAATATACGATATAATGAAACAAACACAATATTAATAAGATACACACTACCATTCAAGGGTTTGGGGTTGGTACATTTTTTTAATGTTTTTGAAAGAAGTCTCTTATTCTCACCAAGGCTGTATTTATTTAATTAAAAATACAGTAAAAACAGTAATACTGTGAAATATTATTACAATTTAAAATAATGGTTTTCTATTTGAATATATTTTAAAATATAATTTATTCCTGTGATGACAAAGCGGAATTTTCAGCATCATTACTCCAGTCTTCAGTATCACATGATCCTTCAGAAATCATTCTATGATGATGATTTGATGCTCATGAAATATTTTTTATTATTATCAATGTTGAAAACAGTTGTGCTAATTATTATTTTTATGCAAACCAATACATTTTTTCAGGATTCTTTAATGAATAGAAAGGAACAGCATTTATTGGAAATAATAGAAATGTTTGGTTACATTATGAATGTATTTACTTTAACATTTGAGCAATTTAATCCTTGCTGAATAAAAGTATTACTTCTTTAAAAATAAATAAATAAAAAATACCGACCCCAACTTTTGAACAATAGTGTATTTTGCAGTCAGATTCACTATAAAGGCGCATATATAAGGCGCTATATACGCGTGACGTCACCGTCGGCCAGAGTCACTGCGGTTACGCCCACTGAGTGGCAAAAAGAGGGGCAGCATTTGTTTTCAGCGTGAATGCGGCGAAAAACACACAAAACACATCTAAAACGGGAAAGAGCTTTGAGATTGACTGTATTTTATATATTGTATTGACAACTTATCAGTTAAATATTCACTATCTTATATTCTGCATGATCGGATGTTTTTAAATAGCACTGACAAAAACGAAAGACGAAATGACGATATAGTATAAAGTGTTCACAGGAATGTATGTATTTCCCCGTCGTTGAAATCAGGCACATCTAAATGTCAGGAAACACGATTCCTGGTTGCATGTCAATATCCATGGATCACTGGATGTTGGGTAAGAGTCCAAACTTTAGTTTAAACTGATAATCGTTTGTTTTACTTGTGTTTTCGCTGAGGGGGCGTGTTCCGGTGGGAAAGTGACGTCAATGCATACCCTCTATAGGGACACTTTTATATTCACATTTTAAATATAAATATAAATTCACTTCATTTTTATTGCATTTTTGCCCAGACCCCACATTTCTGTCCTTGATCAGTATTTAAATGTTACCGGAACTTTTAACGAAGGTCTTTTTAGGACAGACGAGGTGTTCTACCACGTCTTTAGTTACAGAAAGAAGTAGAGAGGAAGAGAGGAACTTTTCATGATGATCTGAATATTAACGCGTGGGACGTATAATGGGCATAAGTTCAGAAGACGTCATTATTGCAACACGACGGTGTGAAAATGTACAAGTCAAGACACTGGTCATGACCTCAGAGGCACCGCACAGTCTGAACGCAGTTTAAAACATGCTGTAGTCTTTAGTTTTATCTGATGGTGATGGAGAATAGTCAAGGCAGGGCAACATATTTGGCAACGTGAAATGAAGCTTCACAGGTTGCGAGACTGTTACTGTTGGCTGCAACTTCAGTTGTGGAATTAATAACCGCATTATATGATGAAAAGATCGAAATGTAAGCCTTTATTCGTTTTCAAGTATGTAACCACAACTGGCTTTTGTCTGTCAGGGCAAGCTCACACTACAGGATTGTGCATTGCTGTAGTGCTCAAACTACACAACAAGGTTTCTTGTCATCTGATGTTGTCTTGTCATAGCAGCGAGCATATACTACACAACACTGACGAGATGCACAAACTACGAGACATTTGGGCTGCGTCCGAAAACTTAGGTTGACTTGTTGCCTCGCTGCCTTATAGGCAATGACTTTGCAGGCAACGTTTGTGTACAAAGGTATCTCACGAAACTGATTTCGGACAGACTTCTGAGACAGCGTAATGGTTCAATGACCTACAGCAAAATAAAGCGAGCTTTGGTGAGAACTAAGCAAATATTTAAATACTAGGGGTGTGACAAGATAGTTAGCTAACGAGATGAGACGAGAGACGAGATTGGGTTCACGAGAACGAGACAAGACAAGATTTTTACACAGTTTTTTAAGAAATCCTCAATGACAAAATACATGACTAGAAAAATAGTCTGCAGGCACATCTGAAATATTTTAACTCATCATCTTGTAATGAATGTCATTTCAGTTCTACTTTCTGACTATGAATGATCATATACAGTAAAAGAAAATATACAAGCACTGTAAAAGGTTTTGCCACAAACTCAACTGACTGGCTTCTCTCCTGTATGATTGTCTCTTCAGACCTTAGAACTGCACATGATTTATGAGCTTCTACAACTCTTGACCTGCTAACTGAACTCCTTTCCACAAATTGATCATAGAAATAAAAACAGTAATGAATAACACAGTTTTCTATTAGTCTTATAAAGTGCAAACAATAAATGCAACCATAATCAAAGAACTATCTCAATATTTAAAGTGCAAATAGACCAAATTTTTCTTAAAGCATGATACAGAGCTAAGAGGTGGTTACAACTACACAGCCCAGCCTAAGATAGCTTTCATATTGGGAGATATTCGCATGCATCAGGGAGCCGATTTCAAAATGCGGGGTATTGAAATTGCGTTTGAATGCGTGCTCGAGTTTACATTCGCTTTCAATTTCGCGATCGCGCGTACTCTGTGAATAGGGAGCGGAGGTGCTGAACGCGCATTCTACAAGATCAGACATTTTGTCAGATGCTCAACGAATCCTCTGCCATGGTCCTGTCAGTCATCTCGTCACGTGATCAGTGAACACTAATTCCTGCTGCGCACTACGTATACGACTCTGTAGCTGTTGGATGAGTTGGATGGAATTAATTTCTATAAAAAAGCAAAATGACAGTAGAGGCGTAATGTAAACGTAGTGGTGGCATGTTTTATCTTAACTTCTCCCTCACACTCCATCATGGCAATATCGCGCAAGACAGCTTTTCACCTCGACGAGAAATCTCGTCACATTTTAATCTCCTCACACCCCTATTAAATACTATGGAGAAGTGGAAAATGTTGGTCAAAAACGTACACAAACTGACCAGCAACCGCAACTTTCAGATGCCATCTTTATTCTTTAGCTCAACTGTCATAGAATGGAACGCACAGGATTGTGGGATATCAAAGATAGCAAATGATACATCTATGTCTTCAAAAACCGATCATATGAAGGTCTCTCAGGAGGCAGGAAGTGAAGCCAACATTGGATTCGGACGTGCCTTGATGCCTTCCTACCTTGGAATGCATTCTTCGAAGGCAGCATTTTCAGACACAGCCTTGGTCAAGGGGTTTTCTCAAAAAGTTTTCTCACATAAATTCACAGTGATTATGAGATTTCCCCATTCGCACTGTGATTGGCTGGATTAGGTCCAGCCTGTCATTGCATTGGCCACGCTACAAGATCACATGCCGATAATATCAAACAGGTTTGAAAATATCGCACCGTCTGTCACTGCTCGAGACAGGCTCAGATCACGTCGCTCATACTTAACAAGCATCTGCTACCGCAATGAGCACCGATTGGGCCGTGATCCGGGATATTTTCAAGGTCTGTGACAGCAAAATCCAGCCAAAAGTTGTGTAGCATGTATGTGCATTGAATAATTTTCTGGTTTTATTTGAACAGTGTTGCTTCAGAGAACATCAGAAGAAAGTGTTCGTGTTCAGATCCTAAATTAGAACACATCTGCATCTTATGGTCAGAGGACTGTCCAGCTGTCTGGGGTTATATAAACCGTTTTATTATCTGAATGTTTGGTCAGGTTCACAAAGTAAACTTCATGAATCAATTTGTAAGTGGCAAATTTACAGCTGTGTATAATGTTATTCAGTCTCAACGGGAAACTTTTGCACATCGCGGCCACTTTGTTGCTGATTATGCAGACAAAAACATCACATCATAAATGTCAGCATGTACTCCAAAAAGCCACATGGTTGTGGTTTTATGAAATCTGAGCTGTAAGCACAGATGTTACAGCAATAGTTCACTGTAAATAAAGGCAGCGGGAAAGAAGTAAATAAGGAACTTCTGCAGTGGAACTGTGCATTTTCTCTGTAAGGGGATGAGGAACTGGGAGAAAACTAAGATAAAAGAATTGAAATCTAAATGACAAGCACCTGACTTGACAGTATCAACAACACCATAAGCGCCTCTATATACACTGTCAATTGAGAGCTCAAATCAGAACACACACAACCGTTGCTATAGCTGCCTTCTGTGACAGCATCCTATAAGCTCATAAATGACTGATTTGGACACTGTACACAGGCATGAGCTCTGCCTGAAAAGCGTACAAAAGACTCACAAATGATTTCAAAATAGGAGATGTGAGAGGAACCCTGCTATGCTGTATTAACACATAGCACACACAATTTTGTGGGTAAAATTAACATTTTTTGTTAATTATTTTAAACAGTTTTGTTGATAATTGTCAGAATTCTCCATCATACCTGTGACCATACATAGGACAAGCGGTTTGGATCGATGGATCGATGGATGTCAAACTGACCAAAGGTTTTTTAATGCTATTTGAGTATAAGAAACAACATTTAAAGGACAGTAGCTGTTATTTTTTTAATGAGGCAGTATCTAATTAAATATGCACTAAATTTCATATACAGTATTTTTAGATCAGAAATCTGAATACTGAATAAAGCCAGGTTCAAAAGTGTGTTTCAGTTTGTTGACATCTGCACCATGGCATCCAGCCCAAGACTGTGGGTGTGTGAGGGAGAACCATAGTGGACAATGTGTCGTCTCTTCAACCAGATGGAACTGGACAAATATTCTGAATGTTCCAATCCAATCTGACTTCTGACCTGAAATGTTGCCTGAATCATAATCATACACTGTACGTTCGTTGGCCAGAGGAGAACTGGCACCCCGACTGAGCCTGGTTTCTCCCAAGGTTTTTTTCTCCATTCTGCCACCTGATGGAGTTTTGGTTCCTTGCCACCGTCGCCTCTATTGCCTTTGGCTTTTGGCTTGCTTAGTTGGGGACACTAAATATTCAACAATATTACTGATCTGCCTGCATTGACACCATTGTATGAGAATTGAGCTGAGTTGGACGATGACATCATTGTTCTCTCCAGAGCGGCTGTACAGCCGAAACTAATTTTGTTGCATTATTTTCCTGTTATCACTGTAAAGCTGCTTTGAAACAATCTGTATTGTAAAAAGCGTTATATAAATAAAGGTGACTTGACTTGACTTGACTAAAGATGTGAACAGATCTACTTCCGCTCGACCAAACCTCTCCCATAGGTGCTCCTCTACCTCGGGGTCGAGTCTCCATTCCCCGGTCTCGACAGGATGTCTGCTCCCTGATTTTGTTGCCCAGGGATATAAACTGCCCTCAGAGAGAGCAGCTTCCCTTGGGTCCACAGGAGGATCTGGTGAGCCAGCTTGTATAACAGGCACGACCGCAGACCCCCCTGATGGTTTATATAAGAGACCACTGATGTGTTGTCTGTACGAACAAGCACATAATGGGCTCTCAGGTCTGGGAGTAAGTGCTTGAGTGTTAGAAACACGGCCATCATTTCCAGGCAGGTAATGTGCCATGAGAGATGATGGCCCCGCCGAAGACCCTGAGCCGAGCGACTACTTATGATCGCCCCCCAGCCTAGTGTTAGTAGAATATTAGTAGACACCATTGGCATCAGGGCTTCCTCACCAAAGCCTCCTTAGAGATAATAACGGTCCTCAGATCTGTTTTACCCTGATGTAATTTGTTGTAAAAATGTTAATTCCTGGACATTATTATTATTGAAATATGTTTCTTTGTTTATTTGTAGTTTCACTCCAAACACAGAACCATTAAACCTGTGGGCAAACAAATTTCTTGTCTTCAGGGCTGTGTGAGGGAAGGGAGTTTATCTGACTGTCAAAACACTAAAACTATGTTGAGGACAGTACAGAGGTGTCGAGATCATGGAGAAATCTGTATGCAGCTTGTAGAGTGTCTCCCATGTAGTCAAACTATTTGGATGTGGAGGGGCTGTGTGAGCTATGCGAGGATGCCCTGGTTGAAGAGTTGCTTGCGAGCTATCTCTCCCTTGGTGCTGCATCCTCTTGAAAGGCTCCCACCTTGCCAATGGGAGTAGAGTGAGTGCGTTTGCCTCTATTCTATTTACCTCCCTCACCAACTATGGTTGGGGTTTGATGTAGGGACTTTGATCCCCTTGGGAGGAAGTGTGGTAATGAGGGTTGTCATGGGCAGAACGCTAAGCGTAAAAAACAAATGTGCTGTCCGCATACTGATGTAACTGCTCCAATTTATTGCAACGTTTTGACCAACAGGTCTTCGGCTGGCACCAAACGCTAAGCATCCCATGCCCCTCTTTTACCACCCTCTCTAGTTATATGCTGGAGTTTCAAGCAGGGCTAATGGTTTCCTTCCAATCATATCTTCCTTAGGCGTGATACAGGATGAATGGATCTGTTTTGGGCTGTCAGCCTATCATCTCCCTCCCCAACCATCGCTGGGCTTCAAGTAGGGATGTATGCTCCTCGATTGGATGGATTGCTTGGTAGTATGCCACAATAGTTGGAACACTATACGTCCTATGCTACTCTTCTTCTGCCCTCTCTGATTCGGGATTTCAATTAGGGCTAAAAGATTCCAATTAGAAATCTCTTAAGTACCTCCTCAGGTTTGAGATAGGTAGATGGAGTTATGATCGGCGATTCCCTTGGGGTATAGAGCCTGGTTTATGAGAATCTCTTTACTTCCTCACATACCACAGTATGTCCCATGGTCTTGTTACCTCCCTCCCTTATGATTTGTATGTGGTCGGGATATGTGCTCCCCTTTGGCTGGTGGTGATACTAAGGTGCTAAAGGCTTATGGGAAGAGTTGAGTTGGACGGTTGCTATCCACTCCTCACCTGTCGCATTTCTCAGTAACCTAAGTTTGAAGGTACTGACTTGCTCCCTTTGGTAGACTGATCTCTATGAACCTCTGTGTATTCTTCTTATAGCCTTGCTTCTGGGGTTACATGTTAAGGATGGGGCTGTTGAAACCTGGACTTCCTCATTTGGAGTCAGAAGCTTGGGGATTATTCCCTAAGCAAATATGCATATGTGTTGATGTGCTCTTATGACTTTGGTTTGATCCGTGGAGTTACTTAAGTGCTATGCCCACTCTGTTTGTGCATGCATACATCCTAGTGGGGCAGGCATTTTCTTTAGTATGGCTTAGTAGGTATTGCATTCCCCATAAGGTCAACAACGCACCATTGAAGTTCCACGTCTCAGGTTGCGAATGCAAAGGGGAACAGGATGATGCATCTCATTGGTATGCTAAAGAGCATGCCTGCATGTCTCCTTCAGACAAAAGAGTTGATGATGTGTAACTCAGGCACCCTTTTATATTCCAGGGCACTTCCCGTGTGACATATTAGACTGCCTTCTGCCAATAATTATTGGCTTTTGTTTCTCAGACATCAGTCATGCTGAGGGTGTTCCCCATAGCATCAACACCAAGACGCAGCATCTCGTTCCCCTTCTCATGGAACAGGGAACCGGGTTGCATTCGCAACCTCAGACATTTCGCCTGTAGTGTATTGCTTCAGTGAGTTATAGGTATATTTATAATCAAAATTTTGTTGAAAAATGTCATATTGCATTTACAGTGGGGAGAACAAGTATTTGATACACTGCCTATTTTGCAGGTTTGCCCACTTACAAAGCATGTAGAAGTCTGTAATTTTTATCATAGGTACACTTCAACTGTGAGAGACGGAATCTAAAACAAAAATCCAGAAAATCACATTGTATGATTTTTAAGTAATTAATTTGCATTTTATTGCATGACATAAGTATTTGATACGTCAGAAAAGCAGAGCTTAATATTTGGTACAGAAACCTTTGTTTGCAATTACAGAGATAATACGTTTCCTGTTGTTCTTGACCAGGTTTGCACACACTGCAGCAGGGATTTTGGCCCACTCCTCCATACAGACCTTCTCCAGATCCTTCAGGTTTTAGGGCTGTCGCTGGGTAATACGGACTTTCAGCTCCCTCCAAAGATTTTCTATTGGGTTCAGGACTGGAGACTGGCTAGGCCACTCCAGGACCTTGAGATGCTTCTTACGGAGCCACTCCTTAGTTGCCCTGGCTGTGTGTTTCGGTCGTTGTCATGCTGGAAGACCCAGCCACGACCCATCTTCAGTGCTCTTACTGAGGGAAGGAGGTTGTTGGCCAAGATCTCGCGATACATGACCCCATCCATCCTCCCCTCAATACGGTGCAGTCGTCCTGTCCCCTTTGCAGAAAAGCATCCCCAAAGAATGATGTTTCCACCTCCATGTTTCACGGTTAGGATGGTGTTCTTGGGGTTGTACTCATCCTTCTTCTTCCTCCAAACACGGCGAGTGGAGTTTAGACCAAAAAGCTCTATTTTTGTCTCATCAGACCACATGACCTTCTCCCATTCCTCCTCTGGATCATCCAGATGGTCATTGGCAAACTTCAGACGGGCCTGGACATGCGCTGGCTTGAGCAGGGGGACCTTGCGTGCGCTGCAGGATTTTAATCCATGACGGCGTAGTGTGTTACTAATGGTTTTCTTTGAGACTGTGGTCCCAGCTCTCTTCAGGTCATTGACCAGGTCCTGCCATGTAGTTCTGGGCTGATCCCTCACCTTCCTCATGATCATTGATGCCCCACGAGGTGAGATCTTGCATGGTGCCCCAGACCGAGGGAGATTGACCGTCATCTTGAACTTCTTCCATTTTCTAATAATTGCGCCAACAGTTGTTGCCTTCTCACCAAGCTGCTTGCCTATTGTCCTGTAGCCCATCCCAGCCTTGTGCAGGTCTACAATTATATCCCTGATGTCCTTACACAGCTCTCTGGTCTTGGCCATTGTGGAGAGGTTGGAGTCTGTTTGATTGAGTGTGTGGTCAGGTGTCTTTTATACAGGTAACGAGTTCAAACAGGTGCAGTTAATACAGGTAATGAGTGGAGAACAGGAGGGCTTCTTTAAGAAAAACTAACAGGTCTGTGAGAGCCGGAATTCTTACTGGTTAGGTAAGTGATCAAATACTTATGTCATGCAATAAAATGCAAATAAATTATTTAAAAATCATACAAAGTGATTTTCTGGATTTTTTTTTTAGATTCCGTCACTCACAGTTGAAGTGTACCTATGATAAAAATTACAGACTTCTACATGCTTTGTAAGTGGGCAAACCTGCAAAATCGGCAGTGTATCAAATACTTGTTCTCCCCACTGTATATGCATGAGAGTGCTTTTCCTGCAAAGGATACAAATAATCTGGTAATACAGTATCTTAGGAGGCAGCATAATCAAGTTGAGACCATTTGAAACAAACTTATGCCTGTAATATCTTAAACTGGTGCGTATGGAGGTAGCTCACTATGTTTTGGAAAAGAGCTTGAGTCTTTTCTGTCAGCATAGTCCTGTGAGACGGCCACAGGCACTGAGGTTAGAGAAACAGAGAGTGCTTGGAAAACCAACACAGCGGGGCATCTTAACAGCTGTGCCCCCATTACTCTCACTGCCCACATGACCACCCCATAGAACACATAGGATGTGATTACTATTGACCTGAGCAGAAGAAAAAAAAGAGAACACCATCCATACCCCCTGGGGGACTTTTAGAGCTGTGTTGGCCTCATGATTACAGCTCTGAGTGTTTGTGTGTGTGTGTGTGTGTGTGTGTGTGTGTGTGTGTGTGTAGAACTACACACTGACCTCTCTGCCATCCATCTCTATTACTGGCACAAATAACACAGCACTGCAGGACACAGTGTTGTTCAGTTCTTTCTCATTGCTCTTATCCTTAACTGCAAACTTCAGAAGTTTCAGCTTTATTTAAAGGCAGAATTCAAAATGTCATTTATTCTCTCAATCCTTCCATGGAACACAAAAGAAGATTAAGCAAAATGTTCATGATGGTCTTTTCTATTTACAATATATGTGGATAGGGACATTCACACAGACAGTCAGTTAGAGAGACGTTGCATCATCAATGACAATTCAGTGTTAGCTTTGTGTGAGGTTCAGTTTAAGGATGTACAATTATGTACAAGTTTTATGGGCTACTTCATCTCAGTCACCCTAAAGATCTACAATCAACTCTCTGGCAACCCCCTTAAAAATCTGTGACGATGTGATGTGTGCAGTAAATTATATTAGATTATTCTTCGATTCTTCCTTTAGTGAATGATGGTCGGCACAGACAGTTTGCACTTTTGCCATATCTCATTTCTTATCCTTTCCAGTGAAATCAGAAAATACAATTAAACCAAATACGAAACTGTTACGGTAATATACAAACCCGATTCCAAAAAAGTTGGGACACTGTACAAATTGTGAATAAAAAAGGAATGCAATAATTTACAAATCTCATAAACTTATATTTTATTCACAATAGAATATAGATAACATATCAAATGTTGAAAGTGAGACATTTTGAAATGTCATGCCAAATATTGGCTCATTTTGGATTTCATGAGAGCTACACATTCCAAAAAAGTTGGGACAGGTAGCAATAAGAGGCCGGAAAAGTTAAATGTACATATAAGGAACAGCTGGAGGACCAATTTGCAACTTATTAGGTCAATTGGCAACATGATTGGGTATAAAAAGAGCCTCTCAGAGTGGCAGTGTCTCTCAGAAGTCAAGATGGGCAGAGGATCACCAATTCCCCCAATGCTGCAGCGAAAAATAGTGGAGCAATATCAGAAAGGAGTTTCTCAGAGAAAAATTACAAAGAGTTTGAAGTTATCATCATCTACAGTGCATAATATCATCCAAAGATTCAGAGAATCTGGAACAATCTCTGTGCGTAAGGGTCAAGGCCGGAAAACCATACTGGATGCCCGTGATCTTCGGGCCCTTAGACGGCACTGCATCACATACAGGAATGCTACTGTAATGGAAATCACAACATGGGCTCAGGAATACTTCCAGAAAACATTGTCGGTGAACACAATCCACCGTGCCATTCGCCGTTGCCGGCTAAAACTCTATAGGTCAAAAAAGAAGCCATATCTAAACATGATCCAGAAGCGCAGGCGTTTTCTCTGGGCCAAGGCTCATTTAAAATGGACTGTGGCAAAGTGGAAAACTGTTCTGTGGTCAGACTAATCAAAATTTATAGTTCTTTTTGGAAAACTGGGACGCCATGTCATCCGGACTAAAGAGGACAAGGACAACCCAAGTTGTTATCAGCGCTCAGTTCAGAAGTCTGCATCTCTGATGGTATGGGGTTGCATGAGTGCATGTGGCATGGGCAGCTTACACATCTGGAAAGGCACCATCAATGCTGAAAGGTATATCCAAGTTCTAGAACAACATATGCTCCCATCCAGACGTCGTCTCTTTCAGGGAAGACCTTGCATTTTCCAACATGACAATGCCAGACCACATACTGCATCAATTACAACATCATGGCTGCGTAGAAGAAGGATCCGGGTACTGAAATGGCCAGCCTGCAGTCCAGATCTTTCACCCATAGAAAACATTTGGCGCATCATAAAGAGGAAGATGCGACAAAGAAGACCTAAGACAGTTGAGCAACTAGAAGCCTGTATTAGACAAGAATGGGACAACATTCCTATTCCTAAACTTGAGCAACTTGTCTCCTCAGTCCCCAGACGTTTGCAGACTGTTATAAAAAGAAGAGGGGATGCCACACAGTGGTAAACATGGCCTTGTCCCAACTTTTTTGAGATGTGTTGATGCCATGAAATTTTAAAATCAACTTATTTTTCCCTTAAAATGATACATTTTCTTAGTTTTGATATGTCATCTATGTTGTATTCTGAATAAAATATTGAAATTTGAAACTTCCACATCATTGCATTCTGTTTTTATTCACAATTTGTACAGTGTCCCAACTTTTTTGGAATCGGGTTTGTATGTCAACTGAGCCGACAAACACTGCACTTTATTTATTATAATTTTAAAATGATATAAACATTTTCATTATTTGTATATATTTAAAGTCTTTTAAAATGTTTATTTGTATATTATTTAAATACTGTTATTTAAACTGTAAACAAAGTTTGACAAGGACCAAATTGTGATGGCTAGACGACTGGGTCAGAGCATCACCAAAACTGCAGCTCTTGTGGGGTGTTCCCGGTCTGCAGTGGTCAGCATCTATTAAAAGTGGTCCCAGGAAGGAACACTGGTGAACCGGCGACAGGGTCATGAGCGGCCAAGGCTCATTGATGCATGTGGGGAGTGAAGGCTGGCCTGTGTGGTCCGATCAAACAGACGGGCTACTGTAGCTCAAAATGCTTTGGGCAATGTTCTGCTGGTAAACCTTGGGTCCTGCCATCCATGTGGATGTTACTTTGACATGTACCACCTACCTAAGCATTGTTGCAGACCATGTACACCCTTTCATGGAAACGGTTCATGGCACCCTTTCATTGTGCGCCCTGCCACAAAGCAAAAATGGTTCAGGAATGGTTTGAGGAGCACAACAACGAGTTTGAGGTGTTGACTTGGCCTCCAAATTCCCCAGATCTCAATCCAATCGAGCATCTGTGGGATGTGCTGAACAAACAAATCTGATCCATGGAGGCCCCACCTCGCAACTTACAGGTCTTAAAGGATCTGCTGCTAACATCTTGGTGTCAGATACCACAGCACACCTTCAGGGGTCTAGTGGAGTCCATGCCTCGACGGATCAGGGCTGTTTTGACAACAAAAGGGGGACCAACACAATATTAGGAATATTAGGTCATATATATATAAAGGTGAAATCCTAGAATCACTCCAGGCTACTTTTATGATACTTTTAAAGTGTTTTTTGTACTTTTTTGAGCTTGACAATAGCCATTATTTCCTTTCATTGTATGGAAACATAATACTTCACAGAGCACAGATATTCTGCAACCTCTAAATAATGAGAAACATGTGTCCAAAGTCCAAATATATCAACATTTAAACCTTTGAGATATTTGACTTTGTTGGTGGTGAGTTTCATGTATATCCAATTTCGCTTCCACAGTTTCTCTCTTCATCTTTCACTTTTCAAGCAATAAAGCTCAACTAAGGGCTTGAAAACCTCTATTGAGCCTGTTTGTGCTGAATCTCCAGTTTTCACCTTTGAGAGCGGACAAGGTTTTCCATCTCTATTAAATGAATGGAGAGTAAAGACCTGAGGTGCATCCACAGATCAAATGCATCGACATGCTGACTCAGGCGCAGGACGCTCGGAGATGCCACAACTCTTTAGCATGGCAGTGCGGATCAATAGAGCAAAGCTTGTGATTCAGGACGGCGCCGTGCAGAGCCAACAAATTGGGATGCTTCGACTTCATCTTTTGATCAACATTTCACTCTGATGAAGATCAGTGCCAAATCAGTTCAGAGCAACATGTTGTTGACAACATACATCTCCCAGAGCGAGCTCACTTCTGAGGATGATTAGAAAATGTCACTGGGTTTCAACACGGTATGGATTGAGGGGCTCACAAACTTCCGCAGTTAGATGTACTGCAAGTTGAAATTAAATGGATAAAAAGTGCCATTTATAATGTTTTGATTTCTATTTCAAATAAATGCTGTTCTTTTGACCTGAAAAATAAGGATCATGGTTTACACAAATTTAAGCATGCAGCACAACTGTTACAACTTTGATAATACTAATAAATGTTTATTGAGCACCAAAACAGCATATTACAATGATTTTTGAAGGATCATGCAACACTGAAGACTGGAGTAATGATGAATAATGATGCTGAAAATAAACTACATTTTAAAATATATTAAAATAGAAAACAGATATTTTAAATTGTAATAATATTTTACATTATTACTGTTTTTACTGTATTTTTACTCCAAAATTAAAGTCTTACCCCATTGCATAGTGTTTTTTAAGCATAAACCTCACTTAAAAGTAATGTTAATTGATGGGGGAACTATTTTCTCTGAAATTAAATCTTTTATTACACATTTATTATCATCATCATCATTATTATTTTATTTTATCAGTATAAGGATAACCAGAACTAACAATGAACTATACTTCTACATGCTATATTATTAATAGTAATATTAATATGGTTACACTTTACAATAAGATTAACATGAACTAGCAATGAAAAATACTTCTAAAGCTTTTATTAATCTCAGTTAGTAAAGGTCTCGTCCTTCGGATGAGACGTTAAACCGAGGTCCTGACTCTCTGTGGTCATTAAAAATCCCAGGATGTCCTTCGGAAAAGATTAGGGGTGTAACCCCGGCATCCTGGCCAAATTTTCCCATTGGCCTCTGTCCATCATGGCCTCCTAATCATCCCCATATACTGATTGGCTTCATCACTCTGTCTCCTCTCCACCAATAAGCTGGTGTGTGGTGGGTGTTCTGGCGCAATATGGCTGCCGTCACATCATCCAGGTGGATGCTGCACATTGGTGGTGGTTGAGGAGATTCCCCCCTTCTATATGTAAAGCGCTTTGAGTACCTAGAAAAGCGCTATGTAACAAATTTAAAATTATTAAGATTATTTAATGTCCTGAGCTAACATGAACTAACAATGAACAATTTCATAAATTTGCATTAATGCATTTGGAAACTACAAATGAACAAACAATGAACTTGAATTTTTATTAACTTTAACAAAAACACGAGGCAAGTATAAGATTCATTATGCAGTGTGTTTAGATTAAATCTAAAAGGGAAAACATGTATATTAGTTAGATAGTTAAATAATGCATTAACTAATGATAAGAAATGCGATTATAAAGTGTCTATTTTGAGAGTTACTTTTACAAAAGCAGAGCCAAAAAAACTTCTATGGCGATTAATCCATGTGTCTTTTCAATGGCTCTTATTGTCTATTTTTGGTACGTGTATGAATGAAAATCCACTAATGGCATTCCTTGATGAAGTATAGCCCGAGGAACCATGCATTTGTACTGTGAATTTAGCCTGTCTGAGCAGGGAGAGATTAACACAGCTCAGTGGTCTCAGCGTGTCAGGTCTAAGTGTGAATCTCACTAAAGACAAAGCAGCCAGCTGGAGCCGCAGCTCCGTGTGTAATCCCTTGCAGTATTCGAGTGTGTGGCATACTGAATAAACCCAAAAGAAGTGGAAAGCCAAGCGTAAGGCGAGGCGTTAGACCAACATGATTGCTGTCCTCTCTAGGGTAAATTGATATGGTTGTTAAATTAGTTTTATATCACATAGTAACAGACTCTAATTGTGACAGATCACCGATGCTAGCCATATGTAACATCATATGACTCGGATTCCCAATTGCTAACAATGTGTGTGTGTGCTGTAAGTGGAAAATGTTGATGCTAATTTGTGCTAATTATAAAAGCAGAACCATGCTGAAAAATAGATGAGTGTGGTTTCCTCAAGGGAAGCTTTCTATAAATGTTGAACACTCATTGCCAGCATGTAATGGCATTTTAGATAAGGGGAGACAGGAGGCAATGCTATTTTCGGATGTATCAAAGTGCCACACCACCATAAATACCAACCAGCCAAATCTGATTTGAAGAAATTCACATGCACTGCTGAAAAACAGACAATCTGAGACACGCAAATAGAAAAGAGTCAGAGGTTGTAGTGCTGCAAAGGAGAAAGCTCACTGCGCTAATGTGTTGTGTATCCTCATTTATGCTGATGCTTTAGCAACGGCTGCTGTCCCGGTTGGAAATATTTAGAACTCCCTTTGAGACTTGGAAAGCTAGCATTAAAACTCACGTGGTGCTTTTAAAATGGGTCTGTGTTTATTTTCTGAATGGCCAGCCATCTGGTGGAACGCTTGTCTGGTGAAGTTTTATGCAGTGCACACTTGGAAAAGTGTCATTTAAGTCCATGGTGTCTAATCTGGATTGCTATAAAGACAAGTTACTACTTTAAAAGGAATAATAAGGAGAGCAATTGTGCTGCTATAGGACACTAATAAGATTGTTCTGCTTTTAGGGAAATCCATCTTCATTTTTCAACATCTACAGTGGATAGGCTTCAGTGATCTTGGTAATAGGGGAACACAGGTGGTGTCTCTGATAAGGTAACAAATGGGTGAGCTGTCGAAGCACACAACTGAAATATTTGACCAATCTTTCATTCTCACTCGAGAAAAAAAAAGTCATTGGCAGATTGGACGGCAGATGATCAATAAAGCTCAGAAAGCAGTGGGTTCCCTCAGGGCATATCCTGATGCCCCATCAAAGCTAATATAGCCAGCTGTGTGCTGTTGCCAGGAATGAAATTATCTCTGGCAATAATTGGCTCAGATCTTAGTGACAAATCTGATCTAAAAACAACTTTGCTGGGTAAAAAATGCCATGTAGAGAAAAAGAACTGACACTGACACTTAGAACTGTGAACAAACTCCACTAGGTAAGAAAAAATAAGCCATACAAAAACACCTCCTGAAGTGATTTGCTTTACTGCAGTTTAGTTTCAAAAGTGCCTTAAAGGGATATTTCACCAGAAAGTGAAAATGCTGTCAAGAATATGTTTGAAAATGTCTGAGGATTGACCACAGGTTCTCTATGGGATTAATGGTGTGTGCACAGCTGCACACCAAAAGCCAATTTAATTATTTGTGCTAGTAGATTACATACAAAGTCAATGCCAAGACGTGGATGACGCGAATTGGGCGACGCGATTGCCGTGAACGAGCGATATTCGCCTCAATCGCGTCTTCCGCTCAAGTTGAAAAATTTCAACTCAAGCAGGAAATTCGCATTACACATTGTCGCACAAGCCGATCACCGAAGAGCTTATTGACACGTCCGGTTGTATCAGAAAATGGAGGAGAGCATTATTGTAGCCGTCTGCGGGCACCCCGAAATTTATGACACAACTTCTTATTCATACTGAGACCAGGCAAAAAGTAAGCAAGGAAGTTGGACTACCTGGTAAGCGATAAAACATGTGTCTGTTATGTTGATGTGTGTGAAGACACTCCTCATTGCGCAATGTGTGTGACATGAAAAACAAGTAATCCTGCGAGTAATCTAGAGCGAGTAACGCAATGCGAAGATTCGCTTCACTTTTGGTGTGCGCACACCATTAGACCCAGGGAGGTGCCTGGCCACAGATACAAAATTTCAATGCAATGATCTCTGAGCCACTTCATTATCACTCTTGCCTTGCGATATGGTGCTCTATCATGTTGGAAAATGCACAGAACATCACCAAATTGCTCCTGGATTGTTGAGAGAAGTTGCTCTTGCAGGACGTTTTAATACCATTCTGTATTCCTGGCAGTGGTTTTGGGCAGAATTGTGAGAGAGCCACTCCCTTGGATTAAGGGCAACCCCACACATGGATGGTCTCAGGATGCTTCACTGTTGGCACAACACAGGACTCGGGACAGTAGCTTTCACCTTTTCTTCTCTGGACAATCGATTTTCAAGATGTTCCTCTGTCCTTGATGTTTTTCTTGGAGAAATGTGACTTTTTTGCTGCCCTTCTTGACACCAAGCCGTTGTTGAAAACTCTTTGGCTCACTGTGTGTGCATATGCACTCGAAACCACCTGCTGCCAATATTGAGCAAACTCTACAATGGTGTTGACAATTCCATAACTGACTCCTCAGGAGGAGACAGTCCTGGCGCTTGCTAGACACTCTGGGACATCCTGCAGCCTTCTTCACCGCACTTGAACCTCCTCTCCTTGAAGTTCTTGATGATGAATAGTTCTTTCAGCTATATTGCAGCAATTTCCTTGCATGTGAGGCCGTTTTGATGCAAAGCGATGATGACTGCACATATTTCTTTGGAGGTAACCATTGCTAAAACAAGAACACAATGATTGGATGCACTTCCCTCCTTTTTTAGCAATCATTCTGCTCTTATAATCCAATCATAATAACAGAGTGATTTCACCTGACTAGTACTTGTTCACACTTTCTCATGTGCCGATGATATGATTAGTGAAATGATGTTAGCTGGTTTTGTGGCAGGGTCAAAAAAAAAACAAAAAACAGTGAAATTTGGGCTTTTGTTATAACTTTTTTTATTTATTTTTTCTCCAATTAAAGGGATAGTTCACCCTGAGATGAAAATAAAGCCATCTTTTACTCACCCTGCTGTTGTTCCAATGCCCTATGTCCTTCTATCTTTTTCGGACCTCAAAAGCAGAAATTTAAAAAAATAGTCCTGTACGCGCTCCTTCCTATAATGGCAGTTAATAGGCTAAAACATGGTTTCCTGGGTGCCATGACAACAGTGTGAGTTATAGTAAGCATGAGCGCCGACGGCTGCTGACGGCTCGCACGCACTCACAGGAGCGCGCAAAAGTATCACGTAATGATACAGTGAGACGCGCGCCATATATGGAAAGTGTTCAGGAGGCATACTATAAGGTTTTGCGAGAAAGAAACCGTATTATTCAGTCAAAATACTGAGCTCGGCCGTTACTCTGTGCGCGCTCCTGTGACCGTCAGCAGCATAGATATGTATACATATCTATGGTCAGCAGCCCCTCACGCAATGTTGTCATGACAACCGGTACACAACATTCACTTCAGGAGGTTTTATTATTAGTATTATTGTATTATTTCTTATCATATACCTTATAGAAAAGACGAGAGTGGCGTATTTGTTTCTGTTGAGCCTGATTTCTCAAAATGGTAGGTGTGTGTGTGCTTATCCTGGGTGCCATGACAACAGCGTGAGTTACAGTAAGCATGAGCGCCGACGGCTGCTGACGGCTCGCACGCACTCACAGGAGCGCGCACAGAGTAACGGCCGAGCTCTGTGTTTTGACTGAATAATGTTTCTTTCTCGCAAAACCTTAAAGTATGCCGCCTGAACACTCTCCATATATTGCGCGCGTCTCACTGTATCATTGCGTGATACTTTTGTATAATTTTTGTAATGTTTTATCCTGGTCGCTATTCACTGCCATTATATGAAGGAGCACGTGCATGACTATTTTTTAAAATTTCTGCTTTCGAGGTCCGAAAAGATAGAAGGACATAGGGCATTGGAACAACAGCAGGGTGAGTAAAAGATGGCTTTATTTTCATATCAGGGTGAACTATCCCTTTAAGCTTTTTGATTACTCTGTGCAATAATCTAGAAACAATGTGAATCAACAGCACAACAACTGAAGAAGCAAACTTTACAAAACACACAATTTGTCACTGCCAATACTTTTGGCCACTGCTGCATTAAGTGACTTTCATTTTAGACACAATATTGTCAACACTGTGAGTTTTTGCTTTATTTCGCCGACGAAAGCCACAGCAGAACCTTTGCAGGGGACTTTTTCAGGGCAAGGACCCCTTAGGTGAAAGAGACAAAATGTGTCAGAGCTACATATTAAGCATATAGCCTCCAATATCAATAGAAACGAACCATATTATGATTACGAATAAGTTATATTTTGTTAAGACAGTAGATGTAATTGGCCATCGGTCCTCTTAGCAGCATGAAAAACAATACTTTTATTCAATGGATTATAGCTATAGCCTCGAAAGCGCACTCACTTTACAATCACTAAAAAGCTGTCACTCATCACAGTTCGCAATCTCACAACGTTCCATTAAAATCAATAAAGTTTTCTGCACACACTGCATAATGAATCTCTTATACTTGCCTCGTGTTTTTGTTTGTTAATGAGAGGATTTGCGAGAGCGTGCAGAACTCAGCACTGAAAAAAAACTCTGGTGTTTTGAGCAGACCAATGTGTTCAAGATATCAACAAACATGACTGTGATTGGCTACATTTCTCACCACTGAAAAAACATGCTGTAAATAGGAACATTTCACGTTCTCCAGGGTGCAAACTCAAAAACGCAATGTTTGCCAAATCTCCAGTAATATTATATTATTACAGTATCATCTGAGGGTGGTCTTGCTTTCGTTTCAGGGTGCTTATATTTAAATTTGACTTTGTGATGTTTTTTACCCATGTTTTAACTTTTTTTTAACAAAAAAATTATTTGTGATCAAACATTAACCTGCTGCGGACCCTCTAGGGGTCGCGGAACCCCGATTGAAGACCTTTCGGTTAAGTAAATGATTCAATGACCCATTTATAAATACTCACTTGCTACGTTCCTGAATTAACAAAGGCCGATTTATACTCGACACGCCCGCAAGTTTGCTTGGGTGTGCGCAGCAAATATGACATCATCGAGACGCTGGCGGAAGTACGCATTGAGTCCGTGCACTGCATTTTATGTAACTTTCTGCGCAGCTCCACTTCCCGAAGATGCACGACTTCGAGGCGAATCTGACTGAGCATATATGTCTCACCACATCGGCACCTGTCACATTCACCCATTTCACTTGTACTATGCATTGCCGGCAATATACACATTAGGAAGGTGTTTTGTTCAGTCTAAAATTTGTTACTGCTGTTTTCTAGTTTTCAGTTCTTTATAGTTTGTTTTCTTAAGTTTGTCACTATTTTTCTAACATAACAAAATGCCAGAACACAATAATTCATGTGATAATTAACTTTTATTTTCCCCACAATTTTTTCACAAAGTTGCAGTTAAACTTCCCGGTTCAAAAACACACTCTGTACAACCAAACTCTTCCTTCTTCTTCTTTTGATTTTATTGGCGGCTGACAAACCAACTTAAAAGGTGCATTACCGCCACCTACTGGACTGGAGTGTGGACAGCAGATTAGTATGAAGGAAGGATGCCAGAGAAAAAAAAACAACTATTTATTCTTATTAAATTCTTTCACTTATCCCAGTATTTTTCAAATAATTCATTAGGAGACATTGTTTCTCCCAGCAGATTTTCTAATGTCAAATTTAGTTTTCCACCTTGTATTTCTAACTCCATTCTTTCTTCCTCATATCTTTTACATTCTAATAAAACATGCTTTACTGTCTCTTGTGTATTGCAGTGGATGCAAAGTCCAGTGGGGCCAAACTCTTCCTCTAGGTCAAACTGCTTTTTAAAGCAGCAGCCACATCACTTCCTGTGGAAGCTACCATTTTGGTGTGATGTCAGAGGGGGAGAATTTAGCAACGTATGTTTTTGCCATTTAATTTGATGTTAAACTCTTTTTCTGTTAATGGTTGTTGTATTAGCTGTTTAGAAGTTTGTCTTGTTGAGTTGGGTTACTATATTATTTAATTTTATTGTTACACACTTTTAAGTTTGTTTCTATTAATTGGTATGCACTGTAGGTGGGGCTTCAGCTTATAAATAGGATTTCTGTTTTGATTATGGACTCAGAGAAATAACATATAGAGCAGTGTTGCAAACTTGGGCCATTTGGTTTAGCCAAAATTAGCACATTGTTGCTGTTTTGTTTTCTTTTTGTACAGTTTTTATTTATTTTTGTTTTCTCCTGCACTGTAAATATTTTTTCTACCTTCCAATAAAACACCATTTTTGGATTACGCATTAACTTTTTGTACAGCATGTCATTACCACTCCAACTGTTTGGCCTTCCTACAGCACCCAGTTTGTGTGTATCTAAATTAGTTGCTTACATTTACAAAATGAGCCTACAATAGTAGTAATAAGCCCTTTTAATGAAAATAAAGGTCCATGTTTAATAAAAATGTTCATGAAATTAAATGAAAATGTTTAAGGGATCGTTTATTTATTTGTATACATGTTCTCATATCCATATATTTTGTTCTAATGTCACAAGTAATCTCAGTGTTTACTGGGTTTTACATGGTTCTTTTGCAGTGTGGTTTTGAAAAAGTGTACTAAAACAAACGTGTGTAGCTTAATTCTTCTCACCGCTGATTTCTGATGGTTTAGAGGACAATTACTCAGAGTCACCCCGTCGTTTCAAAGAATAGTACAAAGGCGAGCGCGTCAAGTATAAATGCTTCATCTGTTTGGGGAGGTGCGCGTGTAGTCAGCAGAGGCTTGCGCTGCGGAGCCAGGCGAAAGTATAAATCAGGCTTAAGCTGTTGGAAATGAATGGGTTAAATGAATGATTCAATGTCTCACTAATTAAGTCATTGGCTGCATCCACCAATTGCATACTTTATTACTATATTTGAAGAGAATAGTATGTTTGAATTCATAGTATTTATAAAACAGTAATTGAAAAGATGACCTACTACTTTTGGCGAGATTCTGAAGTGTGCATTCAATGGATACTTTACTAATCCATGAAGGGGGTTGTGCATGGCAGTGAAGTGACACAACTGACCTACATGTCAACTACCAGTCATTATAGTATGTCTGCTTAATATCTGCTAACACTTTATTGTGATGCTCCCCAACAGACATGACTATAAGTAATTTATAGTCTACTGACTATTAGTAACTTTGCAAGTACATGTCAACTTATTCTACTAACCCTAAAGGCCCCGATATTCTACTCACAGCTTCTACTCAAGTTCTTTTTCGTTCTTCGCTTAGGGGTAAAAAGAAGTTTGAAGTATGTGACCAGCGATATACTGTTAGTGAACATCCGACACCGCTCACACTGCTGAAAGCGACGGTTAGATGGATATGTAAATATGTGCTGCATGCTTTCCTCTCAATAACAAAATAAACGCACATCAAAATTGAGAAAACAGCAAGCATTTTAATAAAGCATAAGAAAAACATCTGATCATAGCGATGTGGATGTTTGCACAAGCTCTATGGCACTCCAGTAAAGTCACTTCACATATATAACACTTTATACAATAGATAGCTTAAAAGCAAGCAGCCTTACTGTATTAAACATGAAAAACAGTGTAAGTGTCTCGTTTCATCAGAAGTACAACTTCATTTTCTATTATAAAGCATCTCTCTAGTGTGTTCATGTTTTTACTCACAGACGTCTGACCTCGACCGACTGAACAGGAGAAATGAACCAGAAAAGATTTACACGTGAAAGAAGGCGGAGCCTCCGCGCACACCTACCTATTACGTAATCGTCACGGACCAAGGGTAGTATGAAGGTGTTTAGCAGCCGGAGCTTTTCCAGAGTTCGATTTAGCAAGCTGTTTTGAACTCCCAAAACGAACTCCAAACAAACCTGTCCTGATTTTGTTCGAAATTATGTCACACCAGTTCGTTCTTCGATTTCGCTTGAAGTATATCGGGGCCTTAACAGTCTACTAATACTCTAATGAGAATTAGTTGACGTGTAGGTGCAAAGTTACTTATACAATAGTTAGTAGAATGTCTAAAGTGGACTATCAAAATGAAGTATAACCTCTTTTCTGTTTTTTTTTTTTTTTTAATAAACTGAAACTTAGCTTAAAGCGGACAAGTATATTGGTCTTAATGAGACTGCTCCCTCAGGCTATATAAGCATATGCCTAATTCAAAGGGGTGGGTAGCTGTGTTGTTTTATGCTCAGTGTAACACAGATAAGGATACTAATTTAAAATCAATCAAAGTGCTTATTCTCAGTCACACTGCAAGATGCAGATCAATGTTTAAAAACTGCCAGGGCACTATAGACTTTATCAACAACAAAAAAAAGAATTTTCTTTAAGATATTGTGAATACTGTGGACAGGGGTGCCGCTAGCAATTTTGGGCCCTATGAAAGAATATGAAGTTGGACCCCCCTACCGCACCAAACATACAAGCCAACCTATAGCAATCAAAAATCTTTGTCTGCAAAGATGATTAATGATAAATATATACACTCACCTAAAGGATTATTAGGAACACCATACTAATACTGTGTTTGACCCCCTTTCGCCTTCAGAACTGCCTTAATTCTACGTGGCATTGATTCAACAAGGTGCTGAAAGCATTCTTTAGAAATGTTGGCCCATATTGATAGGATAGCATCTTGCAGTTGATGGAGATTTGTGGGATGCACATCCAGGGCACGAAGCTCCCGTTCCACCACATCCCAAAGATGCTCTATTGGGTTGAGATCTGGTGACTGTGGGGGCCATTTTAGTACAGTGAACTCATTGTCATGTTCAAGAAACCAATCTGAAATGATTCGAGCTTTGTGACATGGTGCATTATCCTGCTGGAAGTAGCCATCAGAGGATGGGTACATGGTGGTCATAAAGAGATGGACATGGTCAGAAACAATGCTCAGGTAGGCCGTGGCATTTAAACGATGCCCAATTGGCACTAAGGGGCCTAAAGTGTGCCAAGAAAACATCCCCCGCACCATTACACCACCACCACCAGCCTGCACAGTGGTAAGAAGGCATGATGGATCCATGTTCTCATTCTGTTTACGCCAAATTCTGACTCTACCATCTGAATGTCTCAACAGAAATCGAGACTCATCAGACCAGGCAACATTTTTCCAGTCTTCAACTGTCCAATTTTGGTAAGCTCATGCAAATTGTAGCCTCTTTTTCCTATTTGTAGTGGAGATGAGTGGTACCCGGTGGGGTCTTCTGCTGTTGTAGCCCATCCGCCTCAAGGTTGTGCGTGTTGTGGCTTCACAAATGCTTTGCTGCATACCTTGGTTGTAACGAGTGGTTATTTCAGTCAAAGTTGCTCTTCTATCAGCTTGAATCAGTCGGCCCATTCTCCTCTGACCTCTAGCATTAACAAGGCATTTTCGCCCACAGGACTGCCGCATACTGGATGTTTTTCCCTTTTCACACCATTCTTTGTAAACTCTAGAAATGGTTGTGCGTGAAAATCCCAGTAACTGAGCAGATTGTGAAATACTCAGACCGGCCCGTCTGGCACCAACAACCATGCCACGCTCAAAATTGCTTAAATCACCTTTCTTTCCCATTCTGACATTCAGTTTGGAGTTCAGGAGATTGTCTTGACCAGGACCACACCCCTAAATGCATTGAAGCAACTGCCATGTGATTGGTTGATTAGATAATTGCATTAATGAGAAATTGAACAGGTGTTCCTAATAATCCTTTAGGTGAGTGTATATATGTATGTCTGTGTTAAATAGCACTATACCACAGTCACCTTATCCTTCCTGACCTGCATATTTCCCTTCCCAAAGCTGAGCTTTGGTTGATACCTTTTGGTTGATGTCTTTGCAAACGGATTGTTTCTGTCGCTCATTTAAAACTTCTAACGTAACACAGCTGTTTAGTTTAGCTACACATCTTATCTCGCACTTTATGACCGTTAACTGAAGCGTCACGTTGGAATTCACGCTCAGCAGCTGTGAATATAAAGCCTGCAGAACGTGTTATATGTTCGATTGACTGTATTTTTTTTGATAATGAACAGGCTGCGATATGAAATTGGCAATGCTAGAACTGACATATTATGCGTGCGCGAGGCGCCGGCGCGATCACTTGGATTTTTCCGTCAGCAGTGGAAACACCTTAATACTCTGCTATTTATAGTCATACAGAAGAGTAAATCATTCAAAGCGGTAAAGTGTCTATTTTTTATTTGTGTACATTAAAAATGACTACAAAATGTCATTCCTTTAAAAACTAAAGAAAACAACAGAATGTGCTTTTTTCTCTCAGTCTCCGTCTCCTTGAACACCTTTCTGCCTCACGTGCACAAAAATGATCCAAAACACAGTGAATACTTGACGGAAAGACTGACATGAGAAATATATCTATCAACAGAAACCTTTTTTATTTAGATTATTTTTATTTACTTATTTTTATTTCACTGGTGGAAAACGTACATGATACAACAGCTGGAGAAACTGACGAGGAGGAAGTGGAACATGAAATGCCATATAACAAAATCCCATGAACTGTTGGAAGTGTTAGGCCTGAGGAAAGGCACAGAGGTCATAATCATAGCAGCACAATAACTTTGTACCAGATCAATAGAAAGGTCTACAACACCAAACAACCCAAGATGGAGAGTGTGCAGTGAATCCCCCAGGACAATCCAGCTCCTAATAGCAGGATGCAAGAAGCAGGCAGGAACAACATACACTGACCAGCTCATTGAAGTCAGCAGGATTGAGTTCAGGGACATCTGTGCTGGGTATTAGCCGACAACTCTCAAGTCCAAATGGGATACTCCACAGAAAGTGGTGTAAAACCACAAGGCTAACATCCTGTGGGACTTTGGGATTTAGATCCAAGTATGATCTGTCCATCCAAGTAAATACTGTGATCAAAGACAAAGAGCAGCGGTGATCGATGTTGAAGAAGCTGGAGAACAACCAGGAACTGAAGGAAGAACCTGAAAGAATGTGGCCAGGTAGTTCTGCCAAGAAGAAAAGTTCATTGCTCTTTTGCAGCTCAGGAGATTCAATGGAATTTTCAGTTGTTTCATTTAAAAATCACTTTCCCTTATGAAAAAGAAGTAACTTTTTACTTTTTAAAAGGCTAATTATTATGGAAATAGTATACTTTAAGCTAATATACACAGGTACAAACAAAACAATGTTTTCAGACAATTAATTGCATGTTATTTACCATTAAATTACAGGAAAATGTACAGTATAGCAGTGTAAATTATATGCAGTTAGTTGAACTTAAGAGTGTTTTTTTTTTACCCACTTAAGACTTCATAATTACTTCTACTGTCTTGAAACATGGTTAAAGTGCAAAAGTGTACTGCAAAGTGTCCAAAGTGCTGAATGTACTGACAAGCATTTATGGTAAACTAAAATATACATGAATATGCCATCTCTATTTAAACTTTTATGTTATGTATTTAACCCTTAAATGCATGAATGTTTCGCCAATCATTATTACATATTCTGGTCTTTTGCGACCCGGATCTATATCTAATACAGATGGATCTCTACCTGTTGCGATATAAAACTCTCCTGATATTAGAGTAATAATTACAGAAGAATGAAAAAAAGCATATTTTGTGACCTTTTGGAGCTTGGAAGGGTTCAGTTTGAGCAGATGTTTTATAGCATCATCACTGTCCTCGTCAGAGCTCATTTCCCAGTACATTCAGCATCTGGCTCATATTCGCCATCTCAAACATTTTCTGAAAACTATCATTTTCAACATCTTTGAAATCAATATTTTAATCGCTGACAGCTTCTTCACCAGATCCACCATCAAGTGACAGTGACACTAATATTTGATTGTGTTCAGTACTTGCTCTGCAGTAAATCGCTGAGCCATTTCAAGTTTTGCTGATGATTCTTCCTATTCTTTTGTTTTTTGCTTGCGGTAACTATGAGTGAAACGTTACTTCATTGTGTATCAGACATTGCCACCTTGTGGAATAAAGGTGAATTTCACTTATTCAGTCATCAAAGATTCAATTATTGTTGTGCAGAAAAAATATATTTACACTGTTACACACCCCGGATCGTTAGCGACCCTATACAATTTTTACAAAAAATCAATGGAATAACAGGCACTGTTCTTTTGTTGTTTCTCGTTATTGTTAAGTCTGGATAAGTGTAATCTCCCATGTATGCTAGTCAGCACATCAATAAGTGTACTTCTTTAAAGTATGGCAAAAGTTTATTAAAAAAATAATGATTCATGTACTTTAAAGTTAAACTTTAAATTTGACATCATCACAAAGTTCACTTTTTTAAAAGTCTACTTAAGTGTGTTAAGAAACATAGTCCTGAAACTGTACTTATTTGGTCTTTTATTTCATTGGTATGCAAATCGATATTTTGTTTGTTTGTTTTGTAATTCTTACAATTTGAAATACACCACAAGTTTGAAGTACACTTCATTTAGTCATACTCAATAACTTTCTTTCTTCTTTGGAAAATAAAATATTTTGAGAAATGTCTCTGTTTTTGTCCATACAACAGAATTCAATGAGGTCCAATACAGTTTTGTTTCCAGCATTCTTCAAAGTATTTTCTTTTCTATTCTGAAGATGATTGCAGGTTTTGGTGTATTGGCCATCTTTGTCTGAACCTCAGCCTCTGACAACCAATTTTCAGATACTGGTGGATCAAAATAGTTTAGGCACCCATTATTAAACTTTTAAATTTGGTCTTAAAATATTTGAAAAAAATAAAATACACACCACACACAAAAATTAAGTTTTTATCAGTGCATTTTAAATATCAAATGTGATACATTTCGCTGTCCATATTTTTCAATGAGCTTCCTTGAGCTTCTTGCAGTGCAATCCTGGGATTGACTTCTCCATAAAATATACATACGATTCTGCAAATATGGAGAATATATAATATCACTGCCTACCTTTTGGAATGGCTGCACATCTGGAGTGTATATATGTTGCCTTAAAATGTTAGGTAGGCAGCTCACTAGATTTTGGAACGATAGTATCAAATGTTTAAACTTCCAGATCTCAGATGGAGGAAATACCACCCAACAAAATGGATGAGGAGCGAGTTATTATTTATTTATTTAGGTTAATGTAAACAGTAGGCCTACATATAGGGCAATATCAATATACATGCAATCCATTACCGACATACTTAATAGCATGAAGACCACGAGGTTGAGGATTTAAGCGCAGACAGTATAATTTAACAGGTCACTGATTAGTGTTCTGACTTGCACTCAGACACTCAGTTCCCCCTTGGCAAAATTTGCTTCTGTGGGAGGGGGGAAATAATCGTGTGTATGTGTGTATGGTTCAGGTATTCTCTACGTCATGAGTACAAAATGCCCCCACAAGGTTAATAATACCAGAAATCTTTGACCTTGTGGGGACATTTTTGGTCCTCATGAGGAAAAGAGCTTATATATCATACTAAATTATGTTTTTGAAAATATAAAAATGCATAAAGTTTTCTGTGAGAGTTGTGTTTAGTGGTAGGTTTAAGGGTTAGGGAATAGAATATACAGTTTGTACAGTATAAAATCCTTATGTCTATGAAAAGACCCCATAAAACATGGAAACCAACCGTGTGTGTGTTTGTGTGTGTGGCCAAGCAGCAATATGTGAAGCATCGGTGTACAATACCCTCAAAGTATGTGTGGGCGATATAGTGGAAATCTGCAGGGATCTGCATGGTAATAATATTGTGCAAATATCTGGACCATGATACTTTAATATTATGAGTATTTATATATTTTGTGTATTTTGATTCATAAAAATATATTGAGATCCTACACTCTGCCATTTATCTTCATTTCTTTGAAGTGCTTTGGGGCTTTGCTCAACTAGTGCATTTTCAAGAAATGGCTAAAGACATATTTTCCGTCAACACTTGACCAATTAATACTAACACTTTCTATTCTATTTCTATTCTATCTATTTTTTCCTATTAAAACACACCAGACTAACTGGGACTTGTCACAGACTTGTTGCTCTTTGGTTGGATTAACTGCTTCTATTGTTCTTCTGTAAGTCGCTTTGGACAAAAGCGTCTGCTAAATGATTAAATGTAAATGGGTAAATGAGTGCTGAACATCCTGCTTCACTTTATTGCAGAACCGTAGAAATAGAGCATGGAGAAGTGGTTCTCAAACATTTACAGCCAAGTACCATCTTTGATCAAATCAGAACATCCTTAAAGGGTACATAACACACACAGTTTCTGCCAATCTCATGTTAATCTTGAGTACCTATAGAGTAGTATTGCACCCTTCATATCTCAGAAGGTCTTTAGTTTTATCATATTTATAAAAGATAGATACGCTGTACCGATTCTTTCCGAAAACAGCCGAACTCATGGAAGCGTGCAGTGGGCGGAGCTAAAGAGTCATGAGAACACACACACCTATGATACACACACACACACACACACACAAAATACATCATGGCATTATCCCTGGATAACTTTCGATTCACTATACGTTCGTGTTGTTTACATTATATGCACTTACGCGCTGATTGCCAACAAAACAGACATTTGATGCAGTTTCACTCACCGCCTGCGGTTTCGACTCATGACCGGGAACAAACAAACACACTTGCAGAACTCCGTTGCTGCTCCGGAAAAACTAACTGCATCCACTGTTTCCTTAACGCTGGGTTATTTGGGAAGCTGAACATGGTTATCTTTCCCTCACAACCAGAAACACACTTCTTTAGTGTCATGGTTGATTTTGTGGTCTAAAAACAAAATGACAGCGCTGCCGATGGCATCCGTAACCCGAACGAAGCTCATTGAAGCGCGTGCTGTCGCTCTGGTTGATGTGCGCATGTGTTCACCCGGGAGAAGTGCCTATACAAGGAATTCCGCCCTTTATGACGTCATACAGGCCCATAATTGAAAAAAACTTTCCGAAACTTGTTCGAATCCTGAAGGAGTGTATTTGGCACAGAAATACTCCGTCATAAGTCCAACTCGTTTTTTGACATTTTGGCCATGTTTAGCATGAGAATCCAACCCTTTAACAGTGTAAATAAGTCAGAATGCATGAAATAGCATTAGACCCCCCCCCCCCCCCCCTTTTTTTTTAAATAAAACAATAATAAAAAACATTTTCTTGGCATTAGGACATGGATACTGTATTGTAAGGTAAATATTCCTTGAATTTTCTATTTTTCGTTCACCTCTAGTGGGAGGAGGGCAATTTTCCCACGACGGGGTATCATATGACAGCTGCTGTCTCCAGCTCCAACAGATGGACCTCTCTCCAACAGTTTATAAACTTCCTCCCTCTCTCTTTCTCTTCCTCCCTGGCTCCTAATCATGAGAGCTGAGGGTGAGGCCAGGGCAGCGGGATAAGAAGCTTAGTGGCAGTGCTTTGGCTCACTTCTTTAGAGGAAATAAAACTACTTTGAGGGGCTCTTTTGCCCTAGAAAGAGCTACTGAGACTATGAGAGAGCATAACTGTGTGAACACAGTATTATTAGGACTTGCATCTTTCCCTTGCTACAGTACATTTAGCAAAGCAGAAGGATTAAGGGAGAAGTATTCTGTCACAAGGAAATTGATATGTGCTAGACAAGTGACAAAAGCCATTTGTTCTCGAGGTGGTCTACGCGTCTGGAATTATGCAGTGATTAGACGCGAGACTTCGGAAGCGAGAGCAAGAGATTGACACAAGAATATGTTATATATAGACAGAAATTCTCTGCTCTGCACTGCCTGTCATTATGAGTGATTCGTCCTGTCACAGAGCGCAGTGGACAGCAGTTTCATGTCTGTCTTTGGTCATTTCTCTTCTAGGAGAGCTTGTTGGCATGTGCTAATTTTTTTAGCTAAACCATTGTTGGGTTATTTATGTTGGCTCTTTCTTTGTCTCTTCTCAGTCAGAATCTGAGTCAGAGTCAATGGAAGCTTTGTCAACTGTTTTGCCAAGGATTGTAATATTGCCAAGTGTAATGTCTAGTGTTTTGGTTTTGTTTCATGTTCATGTTCGTGTTCTTATTTTATGTTCAATGTCATGTTTCTTGGTTTCTCGTGATTCCATTGTGCCCTCATATGATCATGTCATGTGCTTCCCTAGTCTCTTGTGTCATGTTGCCATTGGTTCATTGTCTTGATTGTTCACAGGTGTGTCTTGTTTAGTCATTAGTCCTTGTGTATTTAAGCCCTCATGTTTGCCTTGTTCCCTTGTCTAGTATTATTCCCTGTACCGCAGTTGGTGAGTTCTGTGTCTGTTTGAGTCAAGTCTGTTCTAGTCATGTCAAGTTCAAGTCAAGTCCAAGTCAAGTCATCATTTTTGTTTACTCTATCATCTTTGTTAAATAAAAACCGCACTTGGGTTCATCTGAAAGCTTACCCAGTAGGTACCTGGCTACCGTGCCTCTCTGGCCTCTCTGAACTTCCTGCACCGCCACGGTCCCCTGAACTTCCTGCACCGCCATTGTCCCCAGAACTTCCTGCACCACCATGGCTTCCTGAACTTCCTGAACCGCCATGGTCCCTTGAACGTCCTGCGCCTCCATGGCTTCCTGAACTGCCTGTGCCGCCATGGCTTCCTGAATTGCCTGTGCTGCCATGGCTTCCTGAACTACCAGATCCGCCCATGCTCAACGGACCAGGTCCACCCATGCTCCACGACCCAGGTCCGCCCATGCTCCCAGGCCCGTCTCTGCCTTGCCAGGGTTCATGTCCTGTCCCCCTGCAAGGGCCTGGCCCGCCATCCCTCCCCCAAGACTGCCCTCCTAGACTTTTGTTTGTTTTGTGGTGTTTTGTTGGGCGTCAGGAGCCGCCCTTAGAGGGGGGAATCTGTAATGTCTAGTGTTTCGGTTTTGTTTCATGTTCATGTTCTTATTTTGTTTTGTTCAATGTCATGTTTTCTGGTTTGTCATGTGACTCCATTGTGCCCTCGTGTGATCATGTCATGTGCTTCCCTAGTCGCTTGTGTCATGTTGTCATCTGTAGTTGTCAAAAAGAAAAAAAGTAGTGGAGATCTAATAAATACTCGCACACAGGATATTATCTCTCGCACACAGACATTTCAACTTATATTTCTTTCTTTAAAGGTGCATTCAGTTTGGTGCTAATTTAAACAAAGTTTTATATTAAGAAACATTATTTTTGTGAAGAGTCATCTGAATGGTGTACACTCACATGAGATTAATACTGTACTCACAGTTTTCTATAAAAAGTGTTTTAATTATACAGTGGGGAGAACAAGTATTTGATACACTGCCGATTTTGCAGGTTTGCCCACTTACAAAGCATGTAGAAGTCTGTAATTTTTATCATTGGTACACTTCAACTGTGAGTGACGGAATTTAAAACAAAAATCCAGAAAATCACATTGTATGATTTTTAAGTAATTAATTTGCATTTTATTGCATGACATAAGTATTTGATACATCAGAAAAGCAGAACTTAATATTTGGTACAGAAACCTTTGTCTGCAATTACAGAGATCATACGTTTCCTGTAGTTCTTGACCAGGTTTGCACACACTGCAGCAGGGATTTTGGCCCACTCCTCCATACAGACCTTCTCCAGATCCTTCAGGTTTCGGGGCTGTCGCTGGGCAATACAGACTTTCAGCTCCCTCCAAAGATTTTCTATTGGGTTCAGGTCTGGAGACTGGCTAGGCCACTCCAGGACCTTGAGATGCTTCTTACAGAGCCACTCCTTAGTTGCCCTGGCTGTGTGTTTTGGGTCGTTGTCATGCTCGAAGACCCAGCCACGACCCATCTTCAATGCTCTTACTGAGGGAAGGAGGTTGTTGGCCAAGATCTCACGATACATGGTCCCATCCATCCTCCCCTCAATACGGTGCAGTCGTCCTGTCCCCTTTGCAGAAAAGCATCCCTAAAGAATGATGTTTCCACCTCCATGCTTCACGGTTGGGATGGTGTTCTTGGGGTTGTACTCATTCTTGTTCTTCCTCCAAACACGGCGAGTGGAAAGCTCTATTTTTGTCTCATCAGACCACATGACCTTCTCCCATTCCTCCTCTGGATCATCCAGATGGTCATTGGCAAACTTCAGACGGGCCTGGACATGCGCTGGCTTGAGCAGGGGGACCTTGCGTGCGCTGCAGGATTTTAATCCATGACGGCGTAGTGTGTTACTAATGGTTTTCTTTGAGACTGTGGTCCCAAACTCTGACTCTCTTCAGGTCATTGACCAGGTCCTGCCATGTAGTTCTGGGCTGATGCCTCACATTCCTCATGATCATTGAAGCCCCACGAGGTGAGATCTTGCATGGTGCCCCAGACCGAGGGAGATTGACCATCATCTTGAACTTATTCCATTTTCTAATAATTGCGCCAACAGTTGTTGCCTTCTCACCAAGCTGCTTGCCTATTGTCCTGTAGCCCATCCCAGCCTTGTGCAGGTCTACAATTATATCCCTGATGTCCTTACACAGCTCTCTGGTCTTGGCCATTGTGGAGAGGTTGGAGTCTGTTTGATTGAGTGTGTGGACAGGTGTCTTTTATACAGGTAACGAGTTTAAACAGGTGCAGTTAATACAGGTAATGAGTGGAGAACAGGAGGGCTTCTTTAAGATCTGTGAGAGCTGGAATTCGTACTGGTTGGTAGGTGATCAAATACTTATGTCATGCAATAAAATGTAAATTAATTATTTAAAAATCATACAATGTGATTTTCGGGATTTTTGTTTGAGATTCCGTCTCTCACAGTTGAAGTGTACCTATGATAAAAATTACAGACCTCTACATGCTTTGTAAGTAGGAAAACCTGCAAAATCGGCAGTGTATCAAATACTTGTTCTCCCCACTGTATATGGTGCGGGTAAATGGGAAATGACAACTCAATAATCCTCATGCTCATTGGCTGCTGCATCTGTAGACATACTAGTAGTGTAGTGTTTGGTTATGCGAAGAGTGAAAATTAGACAACGAAACACACTTATTATCATGCTTTACCAATGGAGACAATGGAGAATCAATAAAAGCAGAAAAGGTCTAAAGACAGATAAACCGACAAAGACAAAAAATTAGGGTTAACATTGGTGTGGCGTACACGAGAAAATCCTGAATAGTGATTCCAAAATTGTTTTGGTTTTGTTGGACAGGTAAGGAAATTAATTATTGTGTATACCATTCTCTAAACTCACTATCAGTGTAATTTACTTAAAGCTACACTATGTAACTTTTTAGTTTGAAATTAACAAAATATAAATAATGAGTAATTACATAAAACCATCTTCCAAACTATGTTTTTGCCTTTCCATAAATGTGACCCTGGACCATAAAACCAGTCATAAGTCGCACGGGTATATTTGTGGCAATAACCAACAATACATTGTATGGGTCAAAATTATTAATTTTTCTTTTATGCCAAAAATCATTAGGATATTAAGTAAAGATCATGTTCCATGAAGATATTTTGTACATTTCCTACCGTAAATATATCAAAAATGTATTATTATTAGTAATATGCGTTGCTAAGGACTTCATTTGGACAACTTTAAAGGATTAGTTCACTTTTAAATAAACTTTTGCTGATAATTTGCTCACCCCCATGTCATCCAAGATGTCCATGTCTTTCTTTCTTCAGTCGAAAAGAAATTAAGGTTTTTGATGAAAACATTCCAGGATTTTTCTCCATATAATGGACTTCAATGGGCACCAAACGGTTCAAGGTCCAAATGACAGTTTCAGTGCAGCTTCAAAGGGCTTTAAACGATACCAGACGAGACCAGACGATGAATAAGGGTCATTTAAAAAAAAAAAAAAAAGTTTAAGTTTTATAAGCACAAATGCTCGCCTTGCTCTGTTCTGTGATGCGCGTTCGTGACGTCACGTAATACGCAATTACGTTGAAAAGGTCACGCTTGACGTAGGCGGAAGTACCGAGTCAGTGTTTACAAGTTGCGTCTAATATAGTAAAAAAACATACATACCTCTGTTTGCTGTAAAAACGTATTGGGCACAGCCGACGCTTTCAGAAAACGGCGATCTCCTTGCTGGGAGGGAAAAAAATTATCACTGCACACTCTTTTACATATTAGAGCATGTTCGGGTGTGTTGATATCCAAGTGCAGCGTGAGCAACCACAGTTTCAATCGCTCAGGATTGTGTATAGGAAATCTATGAAAAGTCACAAATTTCTGTCCTGACGAAAATTTTCTTTTAGGCTTTCTAATATTAAAACACCCAGGATACGCACACGAAATGGACATTTTAAACGATTAACTGACAAAGACATTTGAATATGTGTATATGGTCCTCCTTCCGCACATTTGTAAACACTGACTCGGTACTTCCGCCTACGTCAAGCGTGACCTTTTCAGCGTAATTGCATATTATGTGACGTCACGAACACGCATCACAGAACAGAGCAAGGTGAGCATTTGTGCTTATAAAACAAACTTTTTTTTTTTTTTTTTAAATGACCAATCGTTTCGCTAGATAAGACCCTTATTCATCGTCTGGTATCGTTTAAAGCCCTTTGAAGCTGCACTGAAACTGTCATTTGGACCTTGAACCGTTTGGTGCCCATTGAAGTCCATTATATGGAGAAAAATCCTGGAATGTTTTCATCAAAAACCTTAATTTCTTTTCGACTGAAGAAAGAAAGACATGGACATCTTGGATGACATGGGGGTGAGTAAAATATCAGCAAAAGTTTATTTAAAAGTGAACTAATCCTTTAAAGGCGATTTTCTCAATATTTAGATTTTTTTGCGCCCTCAGATTCCAGATTTTCAAATAATTGTATCTTGGCCAAATATTGTCTTATCCTAATTTTTATCCAGTTTTGACCCATATGACTGGTTTTGTGGTCCAGGGTCACAAATCACCATGGTAATCCTATAATTATTATTTATATTTTAGAGTTGTCAGGATGGATTTCCCAGGAAACTGCATACGTTCGTCATTTGGCTGTGCGTGTTTACATCATATCTGTAGTAAATAAAGACAAGAAATTCACCCTACTATATGCAGTGAAAGTAGCTTGAAGCTACAACAACTGAATCTCTTACTAAAAAGAATTTGCAAGCAAAAAGGGAAAGCAACAGTAGCTGTAATAAAACACAAATCAACATAGTTTGCATTGCATCGCATTTGCTGTGCACTGACTAGGTACACAAAACAATGTTTATGTTAGTAACAATGCCACTGTCTAGTCTAAACCAGTTACTACTTCGGTCTGTTTGCCTATAAATAGCCTAGCAATAGTTTGCGCCGTTAGCTGATATGAATCATTATTTCTAATGTCAGCACACTTGTCATTATCAAGTGCTTAAAGCCATACAGGTTTGACATGAAGGCGAGTAAATGATGGCAGAATTTTCATCCTTGTCTGAACTATTCAGACAGAGTTTAAAAGATTCACCCTTTGACCAATGGTCTGGCCAGCGGGTGTTTTAGTTTATTCTTCAGAAAGGTTTTGACCCATGATGAAAAATTAAATCTGATCCTAAAATAGTCATCCCACTTAGAGCCTCACTAAGAATTTCCCCTTCATTTCCTCTTTTCCACACACACGTTCTTAAATCCCACCAAAGAGACGGAGATTTTGCTCACTTTACTTAGAGAAAGATTTACAGCCAAACCTTCCAGTGTCATTGCCACCCCTGTTCTCTGTGGAGCATTCACAGACAAAGAGGCTTTTCATGAGACTCTGCTGATAATTAAAAGGTGATAAAGTGTAAAATATCTTAATCTGTGGGTGAAAACAAAGAGTCTCATGCAGGTGTTCCATTTTTCAAGACTCTGATCTGAGAGTAGTCACAGACCTTGTCACTGATCTACGCTTCCATCTGTCTACCATCTGTGAAAGCGCGAAATATTGCAAGTCTTTTAAATTACGCATATGGGTGACATCAGTTATGGCAATGGTATTTCATGACACTAGTCCTCTGAGAGAGGGTTATAATAAACAAAACGTTGTTTCAGCATCTGTCCCAACTCACACATCTTCTAATCACTTCAGTGGAAAATTTTTAAGTTTATCTAAGATTACCCCCCCCCCCCCAACTCCATAACTAACATGTGGCGACACAAATGTGATATATTCCATGCACGGGACTAGTTAGGACTTTCTTCTGTGGAACACAAAGAGAGAAGTTTTGAAGAATGCACTGGGTATTCTTTCCCATGCAATTATAAGAAATAGGTACCAAAGGGAACCATCCTCCCTGATAAACACCATCATGCTTTATTGAGAATGACAGAGCCTCTACTGCTCGCCTTTGCCATTCTCTTTGTAGCAGCGTGTCTCCATGAACAGAAGATAAAACCAGCGCCTGCTCTGTCTGAAATGGTAATGTGGCCTCATTAGAAGCGACATCCATGTGTGGATTTGACTAAATTTATGATAATATATTCATCAAAAAAAGAAAGAAAAAAAAACAGACCCAAAGTATGAATTTGAGAGTGATATGGTGAGAAAAAGAGAAGCAAAACGATCAATTCTAACTCATGTGTTAATAAAACTGAGTGTGGGAGTGGTAATGGCAGTAAAGTAAAGAAGAATCGGCTTTTGTCTGAGGCAGCTGCAGGGACTTATATCTTTTCAATGGATCCCTTTTGAAACCGACAAAACAGTTGGAAGATAATTGCATCCAACAAACACCCTCCTTTTGGGGAATTATCACTGGCTGCAGAACGGATGCTTTTTAGGTACCTTTAGATATATCTAGGTGCGTCTTAATATATCATACCAGTAGAAAGAGTCCAAAACTACCACTCAGTCCTTGTGAAAAAGAAGTACACTTTAGCATACTTTTAAAAAAGAGTACTTATTATGGAAATAATATATTTTCAGGAATATACATAAGTGCAACCTGAATATAATGTTTTCAGACACATGCTTTTTTGACAAAAAAACATGTAATTTCAATAATTACTTCTATTTTCTTTGAAATATGGTTAAAGTGTACTGTTGTATCCAATGACAACTATAAAACTACAGGTAAACTAAAAACTAAAATAGTTTATTATAGGAGCCCTTCTCTCAGGAATGGCTCCTGACGTTCCTCTGGCCATGGCTGGAATCCAGATGTTGGAAATGTCTCGAGCTGGCACCCAGGACCGCTCCTCTGGACCATAATGAGGACCATAATCCTCCCAGTTCACTGGATATTGGACCCTTTCAAGGACTCAATGTAAATCCAGCAATCGATGGACGGTGTACACTGGCTGCCCACCGATGATCTGGGGTAATATGGGTGGTTTCTTGGCTTCACTTCAAAAGTGAAATGTGAAAAGTGGGGTTGATGCACATGGACCTGCGTAGGAGTAGGACACATGGTTGATCTTCCTAAGGAACTTAAAAGGTCCAATGAATCGGGGGCCAGTTTCCAAGACTCTAGATGAAGTGGAAAGTCCTTTTTTTCACAGCCACACCCTCTGGCCCTGATGTAGTGGTGGCCTGATTCTAGGGTGTGTAGGGTATTGTAAGCAAACTCAGTCCAGATCAGTCAGGAGCTCCAGATACTTTGATTATTCGAAACCAAGCATCTGAGGGTCTTTTCGATATCCTGGTTGACCCTCTCTGTCTGACCATTAGACTGGGGGTGGAACCCAGAAGATAAACTTGTGGATGCTCCAATAAGATGGCCAAAAGCCTTCCAAAACTGAGAAGTGAACTGTGACCCCAGTCAGAGACCATGTCTTGGGGAAACCTGTGGATCCTGAAGACATGCTGCATCAGGAAGTCAGCCGTTTGACTAGCTGTGGGGATCTTAGGCAATGGTATCAGATGGCATGCCTTCGAGAATCTAGAATCTATCCACCACCACCAAAATGACTGTGTTACCTTGTGATTTAGGAAGTCTGGTCACAAAGTCCAAGGAGATGTGATGGATGCACACAGAACAGACAGACACGAATGCTCTGACATCTTCCTGCATACTGGGCCACCAAAACCATGTCTGGATGCCTTGTGACTCCAGGGTGTCCCGAAAAAAAGAGACACATGTCCCCACTGCAACTCATCAGAACGTACAGCATTAGGAACAAAGAGGCGGGCTGAGGGACTGTTATCATTGGGCCTTCTACACAGCCAATTCTATTTCCCACTGGACTCCTGCCACCACTCTGTTCTCCACTTCTGTTAAGTCAAACTGTCTTGAAAGGGCATCGGGCTTAGAATTCTTAGAGCCTGGTAGGTATGAGAGGATAAACTCAAGGCGGTTAAAAAAAAAGCACCCACCCGGCCTGGTGTGGATTCAACCTTTTAGCCTCCCAGATGTAAGTGAGATTTTTGTGGTCTGTCTAGATGATGAATGGGTGTTTGGCCCCCTCCAACCAGTGTCTCCATTCCTTGAGTGCCAACTTCACCGCCAACAACACACAGTTACCAGTGTTATCATTTCTTTCTGTTGGGGTGAGTCGACATGAGAAAAAAACACATGGATGAAGCTTGTCCCTTCTGGCCCTTTGAGATAAATCAGCTCCCACTCCAATGTCCAACACAATGTCCACGACCTCCACTACAAAGGGCAAATTGGGAAGGGTCAGGATGGGTGCGGAGGTGAATCATTGCTTGAGCAGGTCAAATGCTTGACTAGCCCCCTCTGACATGCTGGACATGATCTTGGTAACAACGGGAGAAAATTAAGATGTCATCGAGATAAATATAAGCTGATTAAGTATCTCTCATAGAATATTGTTAAAGAATGCCTGGAAGACAGCTGGGGCATTGACTAGCCCTAAGGGCATTACCTGAAATTCGTAATAGCCAGTCGGGGTGTTAAAGGCCGTCTTCCACTCATCCTTGGCACAGATCCTAACCAGGTGGTAGGTATTCCGAAGATCTAGTTTGGTGAATATGGTTGCACCTTGTAAGAGTTCAAAGGCTGTTGTCATCAGTCGCAGTGGGTAGCGATTTTTCAGAGTGAAGCGGTAGTCAATACATGGTCGCCATCTTTCATCCCCACAAAAAAAAAAACAGCTCCTGGCAGTGAGGTTGAGGGGTGGATGAATCCGCTGTCAAGAGCCTTGTTCCTTGCTGAACACGTCACAGAGGTCTGCATACTCCTGGGGGACATGGGATAACGTGGGAGAGGCAGCAAGATTACTGGGAGCCACTGGTTTGAGACCAGAAATGACCAGCACCTCTCTGGATGGGACTGCTAACTTGGGAAGAGCAGACAGCAGTTTAGGGAAGGCCACCTGTGTCTTGGCAGAATGACAGAGAGACACACAGCAGTTAGGCCCCCACTCACTTATTTGGATGGAAGACCAATCAATTTGTAAATTATGCAGAGCCAGCGAATCTCACAACGATGTTCACCTTGACGATCTAATACGAGGTAATAAATCCTCAACACCTCTCTGGGTTCCTATCATACCTCTCATGGGGCTGGAAGTCTAGGCACAAGTGGGAAACCTGCTGGTAGACTTGGCCGAGGGGTAGGGTAGAGTGGGGGAAATCGCCCCCATGGGGTAAAATGCCCCCCTACTGTTTTTCCCAAAATAACCACTAGATAAAATCAAGATACGTTTTTGTTGTTGCTATGGACTACATTGACCAGAGTGATATAGAAGTTTTCACCGCGAAGCTTACACTGGTGACGTACCTGAGAGAAAACAGATTTCATGTTAAGTGATATAATTTTTAACAGTAAGAAAAAAAGTGTTTTAAAGCTTGTTGTTTTGCAGAACATCGCAGTTTAATATGATATGAGAAGAGCAAGGCCTGTAGTTAGGGAGTACTTGTTATTTAAGGAAAATATAATTCTATTTTCAGAATGACATAATTTTTTTTTCAAATCTAGTCTGTGGGGTAAAACGCCCCAAGGAGCATCGCTTCCCACTATCATAAATACTGTAGTTACCATGTTCTGAACATCACATTCTTTGTTTTTCCATCAAATGTAATCTAACTAGGTGGTTGAATAAAAATATCTGGACTTTATATTTAAAAATTACCTCACATTAGCATCAGCTAGCTAGCATCAGCTAACAATATTTTTCAAAAAGGTTGATTTTCAAAATGGTTCATTAATAAATATTCATATTTATCTACTGTTATTTTGGCTTGCCTTTTTAATTTTAAGCTAAAACATGCTTGTACTCTGATTTTTCTGTAAACGTATAAAGCAAATTGCTTTGTCAGAGTGGTACCCTTGGTACAAATTTAATTTTTGTTAAAAATCTAATAACATGAAAATTCTGGACATTTTTCATACTTGGTTTATAATTTATGTCATTGTCACTGAAAACTAGGATAACTATTCTAGACACATTTAACTTTTGTTTCACAGAAAAAGTTACACAGTCCTTAAAGGGAGCGTTTTCCCCCACTCTACCCTACCTTAAGATATGGACTGAGTTGGTGGGACTGGAGAGGCTTGAGATATGGATTGATGACTTAGAGGCTGGAGAATCTCAGTTAGAATTAGTTCATGCTTGTGAATGGTCACAGTTTGTCTAGAGAGCGCAGCTAGGATGCACTCCACATTGGAGGGAGGAGTTGGGTCTTCTGCTGGGTCTACTTCCATGGTTCAGTCTTGCTGTCATGGTTGACTGGCATTCGATGTCTGAGGTGGGTCTTGAACCCTGGCTCCCCCTTACCTAGAATAGTTTTGTCATTTGCCCCCTTACCTAGCATAGTTTTGTCACCTGGGATAGTTTTATCCCTTCTGTGAGACCCTCAACCAATTTTTTGGTTGATCTTTTGTTACTTATGCATGTTATAACCTCTTAATGTTACCTCAGATGTTGGCATCCTAGATAGACATTGTGCTTTCCCATGTAGTGACAAATATTTATCACATTAAGCAACAAAACAGCAATAGGAACAAACTCAGAGAGAATGGCTAAAAAATAAAAAAATTTTAAAAGATAAAAAAAAAAAAATAATAATAATAAAATAAAAAAAACAGCTCAATACTGTAATTTGCGTCTAAAATAAAGAAACATAGTTTCATGGTCGGTAAGAAATAATTAGGGCCATTGCAATTTTTCAATTCATCAATAGTTGAAGTACCTAGTGCATATCTTAGTGTACTCAATGACATCATGGGAGTCTGTGGAGCATGGATGAGTAATTAGTGTGTTCTGTGTATAATTGTGTGGTTGAGGATACTAGATGAGTACATACAGACCTCCCTTCTAATCTAGTGGTGCTAATGCATGACGGCTGCTATGTAATCAAGTCGCTCCCATGTGGATATGCTAAATCTAGCCCTTAATCATTGCCCTTAATAACGGATGGGAATTCAATTAACTACCTCAATAACTGCAATGTCATTGAATTACATTAAAATGAAAGTTAACTAATTGGAAAGTTCATTTAAGATGCAAACACAAATGATGTGGATTAGTGATTGAGAGGAAAACATACATATCCTTCTGGAACCATTTTTTTTTTTTTTTTTTTTTTTTGAGAATTTAGTTTTTTATGTCATTACATTGTTTGGAGAATAAGAAACAAATGAAGACATTTTTTTGTTGTTGAAAAAAAAATATTTTATGCATATCTAATGCTGTGCCCTCTGTAGAGGACACAAGGACTCGGTTATTAAGAAAATAAAATGGCATGATAAGACATGTATAGGCAAAAACATTGTATTTTTTCATTTACCAATACATTTTTAGGTTTCAGGCCATTTTTACCCAAACTGATGAAAGATATAACAGAATGATTTGATATACTATTTTATTTTATGTAATATGTGTGTAAAATGGCCATAAATGGGTCTAATCTAATCGGCATATTAATGTGCTCTTGAGGCAACATGTAATGAAAAAAGAAGTGTAATAATGGGAGTAATAACTTAGCAACATCTTCATAAGAAATATCATATCTCATATTACATAGGAATATTGATATATAATTTCTTTCTCTATTCACTTGTTGTCTCTCCCCAAAATGCCTGATAAACATGTTGTAAGTCCTGGTGTCTTCTACAGAGGACATGTATGAAATCGATGCCCTGTTTCGTAACAGAAAGTCATATTCGGATTTGAAACCCTGTAACGTTTTCCTGAGGTGTTTATTTAAGACAAACCATTCGAAAATTAGTCAGATTTAAATCAAAGATTTAAATGATAATTACAAAATATTATAAAGAGTTCTAAATGTGATCATTCAGTCAATGTCAGTCATTTTAAATTATGTTTTAACAAAATTCGGGAGGAGCACGTTCAGATAATTGACACGAGTGGAGAGCACTCAGCCAATCAACAATAAGAGGTATATATATTCAGCAGTCTTACCTCCGTTTGTTGACAGTTTATCAGCATCCCTCCACCACCCCTTCTCCACACTTTTAGTTCTAACCACTTACATACACGGGGGGAGTACTCTGGGTTCGGGCCAAATTCCAAATTCGGAGCCCTCCCCCCGGACAGCACGCCAAATACACATTTAAATTTACTCCCTCTAAATTATATGTAAGTGTGAACTCTTGAAAGACCAAGTAGAGGGAGTTGTCATGGTGAAACCTGAACATATATGGTCTTAGAGAAATTCGCTAAACTATAATGTCAAAGTCTATGCCTGGGTCTCAGGAGGATAAAATAAGACATATAAATTGTTAGAAATTAATTTATTAAAAGAATTAATGAAGATAAGGGAATTAAATATTATCTGAAATACAAACAAAAAGGTTAGCCTTGCCATAATGTTTTTTTTTTTTTTTTGCACTGCTATAAGTAATTTTCATATGGATTGATTATTAAACGAATCAACATCATTAAATGAAGATACATTTGATAATTACATCAGTACATTGCTAAATACATTAAGTTTAGGGTCTATTCAGATCTTTTAAAAGTTTTTTTAAAAGTTTTTAAAAATCTCTAATGATCACCAAAGGCTACATTCATTTGATCAATTAATATAATTATTTATATATCCTAGTAGACTATATTAATAATATAATGTAGGATCGATGGAGAATCGATGTTCAGCACAGTTACATACAACTTACAAAAGATGTTGGATTTGAACACAAGGCTCTATGATCATGTTGCTTATTTCTCTTAACCCTCTAAACATGTTATACAAAAATAGATTCATCGTTTAATTTATTATATTGCTTTTGCAATGTAAAAATAGGCTATTTCAGATATTTAAAATACCAATATATATGAACTGTAATACAGCAGTCAGCAAGTCTGTGTTAGGTTGGCAATACATTCTGGGCTGTCTTTTAGTTCATCCCAGATGATTGGCAACCATTCCGTATGATTTGCCCCAGTCGGATCGGACCCCTGAGGCGTGGCAGTCATGCAGTGATTAAAGCAGTCAGGCTGGGATTGATAGGAGTTTACCCGACATGAAAGCCCGACGTTCTGCCCTTACCCAAACCCATTTCCCCACACTGAGCCTTCACCACATGTTCTAATAGAGATGAGAACCTGCCTGCTCAGCATGCCAGTCTCACTGTAGTGCAACAGCTGGGCCACCGGGCTCAACGGAAGCACACACTTCAATAGCTGCTCCTACCTCATGCTGAGTTTAATATACTACTTTATCATGCAGCCAACACCTTTGAATGATGGGCAAGGTGTTTAGATATGCTGTAGAATTTTAGAAGTTAAGGGAAATGCACCACAATATGTTGCTTGCTTGTTTGTCAGTTGGTTCATTATCTGTGTTTTTAGCTTACGGTTAAATGCAAGCTGTCAATGATTTGTTTCACAGTATGCAAACACAATGGATTTTTAACATCTTTACTTACCATCAAACCCCACTGAAGATCATTAAGGACGTCCAGTGTAACGGATTTCGATACCAATTGGGTAAATCTGTCAATACAAACACGAAAAGCACCATTGATTCATAAAATATTCATTGCTCCTCTAGCAGTCTTTGCACGTTATTTAAGGCCATCCATTTGTTTGTAATGGTACTACATTGTAATACAAGATCACCAAAAAGTTGAACCTGTCATCTTGGACATGAAAAATGCAAAATGTTTGCAGTAATCAGTTTGTCGTTCTTACACCAAATCTTTGACGGTTTATTGCTCGCAGGAACACTGAAGTCATAATGAAGTCAGTGTCAGGCAAGGCAGGTTGGGAGTTTTGCCTAAGCCACCAAACAAGACTGCTAATTAAAGTTACTGTCAGTTTCCTTCAAGCACTTTCTGGTTTGGAACTAGAGAGGCTTCTCAGTGAAAACAGAGCCGGGCTAATTCTTACACATCCTGACAGCTAATTATAAATAAAATATCATGAGATTTGAATATCTTTATGTTCCAAGCCAAATTGGTAATAACCTTTATGCTAACTGGAGAGATATTAGCCATTTCTGTTGAGGGAAACTTGTTTAGTTAAACTTATATGAGAGCTAAAGAAAATGATGTAGTCAGTTAAATAAAAGCAATTGTTTATAATGTTAATGTAATTCCTAAACCAGTATGAACTTCTTTCTTCTGTGGAACAAAAAAACCTATATATATGTTGTTGTGTTTCTTTATGTGCATCTAATGTCGTATTTGACTTATGGTTTTTAGTAAATACCAACAAAAATTTACTAAAAACTAAATTGTTTGTTTCGTACTCCAAGCTATTAAGCCTATATTTACAGTAGTTACAGATAGTTACAGAAGGCTTGAAATATAGTGCACACAACTTTTATGGTGACATTTCCTCATTTTGTACATTATTCAGTTACTCACCTGTTAATAAACGCCATCTCCACATCGCTTTTACAACATTTTAAATCCCTCAATTCTCATCATCTTCGAAAAGCCAAGCCAGTGTTGATTCTGGTTTTATTATGAGCTCTGTTGCGTTCTCTTTTTTCCAGCAGACTCTCCTCTGGGTGAAAATGGGTGATTCCCTGGATGTTCGAGATTCAGCAAGCTCCATGTCAACCTTTCTCGCTCATTGTGACAACTAACATATGCCACTCTCACACCATATGTCCAGGGCCACTTAAAGGCAAGCATGCAACCTTAGCCGCAAAAAGTGTAACGCTAGCTAATGCGACACCCACGCGCCCACGCGACACCGCTGGTACTGGAGACAGAGGTGGAGTCAGATAACCAGAAGACAGAGGTGAGGATGACAGAGGATGGAGGCAGAGCCGGGGGGAAAGGCGAAGCCAGATGGAGCCGAAGGTGCAGGCAGGTCGACAGCTGACCAAGGTGGAGCCGGAGGGACGAGGGAGCCCAGAGAAGCCGTATAGCCAATGGTTTGCCGTATAGCCAAACTGGAGGTACAGGAAACGCTGGAGATACAGGTAGTGCTCCACAAGCACTCCCTCAGCGATCTGCGGTGTTGCCGGCTCACGCACCTGGTAAGACACAGTTAGGGGTTCAGGCTCCAGGGTGATGTCCTCTCCTGTCCTCTCTAATGGATCAGGCTCGGTCTCCATGGTCTGGGCTCGTACAACACAGTCCCCATCGCGGGTGGTGGATGGCTGGTCTCTGGTGGCGCTGGAGTTGAGGCGGGGCTGGTAAGTTCTTCCTCGGCGGGGCAGACGGTGTATGGGGAATCGTTGTACACCAGCACCCACTCGACAAACTCGGCGAAAGATCCCCGAAGACCCACACCGGGCAGGCGAACCTTTGTGTGCTCGTTCAAACTGGCCAGATAGAATGCGCACAGGAAACGATCGGGAAAGTCCATAAGGCTCGACAGACAGAGAAATCCACAGGTGTGGGTCTCGAGGCTTTTCTGCTCCTGCTCCAGGCATAACATCAGTACAGCAGGTGAGACCATGCTGTTTTCGGTATTGGTCCGATTTTCTGTCACGTAACGTTGTAGTATTAAATCGCATGACAAAGAGGAATCACAGGAAACAGGTTTTAATAACAGAAACTCAGGAGATAACTTCAGAATACACTTCACATTCACAATAGATTGATGCTACACATAGACAAGATCGGACAAGGAACTGAAAGACACAGGGAGTATATATACTAGAACAAATAAGGGAGCTAAATGAGATAAGTGATTAAAGTCCCTGTAAAGTTGAAATTAAATATGTGTTCTGAGTTTGTCACACCACAGAAAAATTTGTTATTAACCACCCAGTGAAATTTGAATGATAAAAAAAAAAAGCCAAGTAAATAAAATAGCTTATCAAAATCTTCCCACTCACAGGAAAGCTGCCGTAAGATTGGTGGGCACCTACTGCCCATGATGGCACCAGTTGTTGGCGGTAAATAGTAACTTATGAAAACTTATCTCACTCTCTTTTTTTTAGTACAGTTCTATTAACCCACACAGAAACAGATAAACATCTGACTGTTTTTATTGGGTGTGGGAGTACTGTATTAGACTTCATAATGGTTTCTATTATAAGCCAATACCAGAGTAAATTATTTTAAATCTCATCACAAGGCATCAGGACAAAAAACAAAAGGAGCAAGTCCTTTTGGCATAAATCTACTGACAATGCATATTATAACAGTTATGCTAAGTTTTGATAAGAAATCAAAAGAAATGCTAAATAATGAGAAAATAATGAGAAAATTTGAATTTTTGGTTGAAGTATTTGTTTAATGTAAGTTGACATTAAGAAAGCTTTTGAACTCTGAACAGTGACCAGCTGTTACAGCACAGTCCACCAAATACAATACTTAAGGAGAATATAAGATCCCTGTCTATTTGTACGTAGCCACACTTTTTCAAACTGACAGATGTTCTTTCTGATGACAGCTGATGTCAGTTGTGACAGATCTACGCACAAGAAAGGCATCACAACCATGCGGCTCCCTGTGAGCTCCCACTGTCTCAGACAGATGCCACCATACACTTAGCTCATTAATGAGACGGTGCAGTCATAGTGGTGCGATCCAATGTTAACTGGGCAGGAGAGTAGGATATGTGCTACTGATGGAGAAAGATGGGAAGTGAAGACTGCATCACGGCAAGTTTGAATGCCGTGTGAGTGGACCAAAGAAGGTGAATCTGTGCGGTCTGATTGCTGGCACAGCAAGTAATCATGTTGAAGTGGAACCGCTCGAGTCTCTGGGGCATTTCTTCTTTTGATCTTGCTCTGGTTTGTAAGGTTCCCTGCTCATTTGAACACACCACCAACACTTTTTTTTTATTACTTGATTGGTTACTGGATGTTTTAGTTACCAGTGGGGTCCAAGTAAGGTAACAATCTATTTTACAGTGTCATTGTTACATGTACTTACTATAGTAATAACATACATGATGCATACTTACAGGTAACTAACCCTAAAACAAACCCCATTCCTAACTCTAACCCTATAGTAAGTACATGTTGTTAATTAATATTACTGCATACTTAAATGTATAATTACACTGTAACTAGAACACCTTAAAAAAAAAGTGTAACCCCAAGTAACAATAAAGACAGCTTTGATAAGACAATGGCTGGATTTCCCGAAACCTTCTTAACACTACGTCATTCTTAAGTTATACCTTAAGGTGTATTTTAACGTTAATACGTGTTTCCCGAAACTATGTAAGTTAAGAAAACCTTCTGTAAGTCATTCTTTCGTAAGGTTGGTCCGGACCACTCTTAGCTATACCTTATCACTGCTGACAGTTCATTCTGATAGTGGCCACCACTGTTTCTTTACATCTCAGTCTATACGAATATATATCTGCTAATTGAAGTGTTTTCATGCAAATAATACAATTGTCATTACACTGATGGATGTTAGCTTTTTAATTATATTATCCAAAGGTAGGCTACATCAGCTGGCAAACCATTATGGAGTCTATTTAAAGGGAATGATTGTGGAGGGGAGTTTGGTCAAACTATGGCAGCGATACAGCAAATTGTTGTGCTAAATCAAAGACAGCGCTGTCCGCGGAGCCATTTCTATGTGCCCTATTTCATCCGTGAAAACTTTAGCCCCCTGGCTACCATGTCAAAAGCTGCAATTCCAAATAAATTTCGCCTGCCACGGCAGCAAATTCAGCAGCTTTTAGATCTTGTTGGTCCGACTTTGTCAAGATAAACCCGACAGAGCTCAGCCCCGAAATTCAGCTGCTGCCGCTCTCCTCCTTCTTTCTTTTTTCTCCACTATAGTAGGCCTAGCTGTTGATTATGTTTCGTGTGTTGCGCCTTTATTGAGTAGGTCATCCATTAACAGAAATTAGTGATTTACACCAACAATGTGCTGCGGGCAATTAACCCTGCTTGTGGAATAAATGAAGACTATGGCAAAATATATTATGATAATATAAATGGCATACTGCCAGTTAGTGTAGTGGGTTGATGCATGATACGTTTGGGCATGAGAGGTTGCGGGTTCACACAATCATTTCAAAATTATATAAAATATCCACGGTTGGATTTAGTTTGCAATTTGGATTGTATTTATAAGATCTTACGAGTCCTGATAAATGCAATTTCAAATATTTCTGAAGTGCTTCTATTATAAAGAACACTGCTTTCTCACATAACGCAGCCCCTGCATAGAATGAATAATTGATTTTTGAGCCATTGATAAACCAAATTAGCACTGCCGCAACGGACAGCACCTGGTGACGTCACACTTAAGAAGGTATACCTTTAGCAACCCTCTAAGATATAGTTCGGGGAACACGCCTAGAAATGGTATACCTTTAGTTAAGTTATACCTTTAGAGTCCTCGTAGCGCGCTTAGAGACAACGTTATCGGGAAATGCAGCCAATAGCAGTTAGACGCACTTTACCGTATTCATTATTATTCATACATTAGTGACTTGACTTTGGACAAAAAGATTAAAATGTTATTCCTGTCCTGGATAGGGAACACACATCTCACATCATACATCTGAACATAGATATAACTGAATAAATTATATCTCAATGTTTTTCAGCCCATTTTGATATTGATACCATCATTTTGACCATTCTTGCCAGTTTAAATACAGTAAAAAATCAAATGTTTCCCACAGTTTTTCATTAAAAGGAAACATTTATATTTAATTTTTAAATATATAATATAAAATGTTTTACTTATATGCACCAATATAACAATTCATAATAATAATCAGTAATAATTATTTACATATGCTTTAAAAAAAGCATGCAAAGCACTCCAAAAGAATGATGATCTTTTCTTGAATCAATTGGAACAGACCGTTCGACAGCGATAAACATAGAGACATTTCTCAAAAGAGCTTCTTTTCTGTTCCGTAGAAGAAAGAAAGCACAGTGAGAGTAAGTAAATGATGACAGATTATTCATTTTTGGATGGAGTACCCCTTTAAATGACTTGCATGCGCATATGCCTGCCCGTGAAATTTTAAGGACGCATGGTTCTCCAGTCTGAAGATATTGAGCTAAATCTGTTTATATGGGTTTCACTTAACCATCTTCCTTTCACATTGGATAGCTTCTTGTCCTTTCATGGCTCTTCTTGTCCTTTTATCTCAAAAACGGACATCTTCCATAATATGGTACACTTCAAGGTTATCAATGTAGAGAAACAAAAAAAACTACTGCCATAGTCTTTAGCAAATTTCATCAACAGATAAAAGTGCATTAAAATCAACCCAATATTCACAATGTTGCTTAATTTTGTATCACTAACAAAGTCGTTTTGTTGTGTAGTGTGTAGTTGACAGACTCAACTGACTGTGAGGAAAACAAGTTAACAGTAAAGTTAACAATACTGTTAATAACTACAAAGGTTAACAGGCTATGTCTTATTAGCCATATGAAGCAAAAAATAAATAAATAAAAAGCATGCCAGATACGCTAACCCAATTACCGCTTGTTTCTGTATTCACTTTGACAAGTTTGGCACAGACCATGTGCAAGCTAATTAAAAGTTCAGTGGTGAGGGTTTTGGACTGAACTGCTAAATTAAAATGATTCCCTGTTAAAAAAAAACAAAAAACTTTGGGCTTGCTAATTACTGTTTTGTTATTTTACAGTCCTGTACATACTATGTACTTATTATAGCAATTACAATAACTGGGTTATAACTAACCCTGAACCTATCCCTAAACCTAACCTTAACCCATGTAGTTACCTTATATTACCAGTACTTTATTTGGTAACTACACTGTAAGTACATGTACTGTAAAATAAAGTGTAACCAGGTGTAACTGGTTTTCTCGCTTTGGTGCATTTCTCAGATCACAACTGAAATTCTCAAAACGTGCACATCATAAAAGCAATTTATCATTCTTTTGAACAAATTGCAAATGCGTTGGTACATTCATACAATTGATTATGTACAATTGTCTGCTGTTTCCTACATTATCAATTGTTATGCCATGTTGATAAATATGTATTATACTGGTTCTCTGTTGATTGTTCGATTGCTCCTGTCTACTCCTGATCGATTGCTCCTGTCTGCCCTGCTGCTGTGCTTGCGTCTGCTTTGCTTGCTTTTGAATCTCTTTTTGATATCATTCCCTGTTGTTTAAACTGCTAAACATAATTGCCTATCACATTAAATCTGACATCGCTAGCTTTTAATCTAAATAACTATCACGTGTTAGCATTTCACTAGGCTGTTAGCCTTCCGCTGTGCATCCGGGTCTCCTGTCTCCTGTTTTCTGAGTCCATCAAACAACTGTGGTGAGTTGGATTAGTCAACAGAGTCCATCAAACAACTGTGGTGAGTTGGATTAGTCAACAGAGTCCATCAAATAACTGTGGTGAGTTGGATTAGTAAACAAACACGGTAAGCCATGTCATCTTCTCCTGTTATTGTCACTTGCACTGCCTGTTACATGTTTAGCATTACCTTCTCTGTCGGCGAACAGGGCTTCACATGTGATAAATGCAGGGAGATAGTCAGGCTGACGGAGAAGATTTCAGAATTAGAGACACGCATCCAGACTTTATTTGAGAGTAGTGAGAATGTTAGAGCTTTAGACACTGATTTGGATGCGACTAGCTTAGTGAACTCTGTACATTGTTCGGCTCCGGCTGTAGAGCCCGTGCAGCAGGGCAACTGGGTGACTGTGAGACGGCATAGTCGCGGATCAAAAAAACGCTCTTCCGTTCCGATTGGAACATCAAACAGGTTCTCCCCACTCAGTGATGCACCCACTGAGAATCCTGTTGAAAGTGCCCTAGTTATTGGCGTTTCTATTACACGGAACGTGAAAATAGAGACACCAGCCACCATAGTCACATGTTTACCGGGAGCCAGAGCGCCTGACATCAAAGCAAATTTAAAAGTGCTGGCTAATGCTAATCGTAAATTCTCTAAAATTATTATTCACGTTGGCACTAATGATGTTGCTCTGGTCCCCTCCCTGTTCGTCAGAGTGATGAGATACTTAGCAGACTATCATCACTCAATGGCTGGTTGTCTAAGTGGTGTCCCCAAAATAACATAGGGTTCATAGACAATTGGAAAAGCTTTTGGGGCAGACCTGACCTGTTAAAAAAAGATGGCATCCACCCTTCCTGGGATGGTGCCGCTCTTCTCTCTAGTAATTTGGCACATAGAGTTGAACCTTGACTAACTGGGGCCCAGGTCAGGAAGCAGACGGACTGGCTTAACCGACCGTATGCTGGCTGTCTCACGTCACAGAAGTCAGATAAATCCAAACACATAGAGATTCTCACACCTAGATATTATCACATAGAGACTGTGTCTGTTCCCCGAATTAGTAAATACAAAAAACCATCAAAACCATTTAACGGTAAAAATTAAATTGATGTCCAATAAATAAAAAACAGATATAATACAGATGAACAAATGATAAAGCTTGGGCTGCTGAATATTCGATCCCTTCCCCCAAAAGCGCTTATTGTTAATGATATGATTACAGATCATAATCTAGATGTGCTATGCTATTGACAGAAACCTGGCTAAAACCTGACGATTACATTACTTTAAATGAGTCCACCCCCCAAGATTATTGTTATAAACACGAGCCGCATCTGAAAGGCAAAGGGGGAGGGGTTGCTGTAATTTATAATAATATCTTCAGTATTACTCAGAAGTCTAGTTACAAATATAATTCTTTAGAAGTTTTGGTGCTTTACGTAACGTTATGTAGTGTAAATGATAAATCCCGTCTGACATTTGTGCTGGCTACTGTATACAGGCCACCAGGGCACCATACAGACTTTACCAAAGAATTTGCTGATTTTCTATCAGAGTTAGTACTGGCTACAGATAAAGTCCTAATTGTTGGTGATTTTAATATCCATGTAGACAATAAAAAAGACGCATTGGGATTGGCATTTAGAGACATTCTAAACTCTATTGGAGTTAGGCAACACGTGTCAGGACCCACTCATCGCCGTACTTTAGACCTAATACTGTCACATGGAATAAATGTTGATACCGTTGAAATTCTGCAGCAGAGCGATGACATCTCAGATCATTACCTAGTATCGTGTATACTTAATTTAGCAAAGGCTGCAAAGCCGTCCCCTCATTTCAAATATGGCAGGATTATCACCGCTACCACTAAAAATTGCTTTGTAAATAATCTTCCTCATCAGTTTCATCTCCTCAGCATCCCAGATAGCCTAGAGGAACTCGATGTTGCAACAGAAACTATTGACTCTCTCTTTTCCAGCACTTTAGACACCGTTGCTCCTCTGCGCTTAAAGAAGGTTAAAGAAAATAGTCCAACGCCGTGGTACAATGAGCACACTCAGGCCCTTAAAACAGCAGCCAGAAAAATGGAGCGCAGCTGGAAGAAAACAAAACTGGAGGTTTTTCGCATTTCGTGGAAAGAGAGCATGATCGCATACAGAAAGACCGTAAAAACTGCTAGATCTGCTTATTTCTCGAATCTCTTAGAAGAAAACAAACACAACCCTAGGTATTTATTTCATACAGTGGCTAAATTAACAAGTAATAAAGCTTCAACTTCTGACGTTTGTAAACAGCACAGCTGTAATGACTTTATGAACTTCTTTACGTGCAAGATTGATAATATTAGGAAAAAAATTATAACTGTGCAACCATCTACTAAAGTATCACATCAGTCAGTGCATTGTAGTGTCACTGAGGAAAAATTCCACTCATTCACTGCTACAGGAGAAGAAGAATTGGCTAAACTCGTTAAATCATCAAAATCAACAACATGTATGCTCGACCCTATACCGACTAAGCTACTAAAAGAGATGCTTCCAGAGATCATAATTCATCCTTGTCATTAGGATATGTACCGAAAACTTTTAAGTTGGCTATTATTAAACCACTTATTAAAAAAACGCAACTTGATCCCACAGAATTAGTCAGTATGGAGTACCGCAAGGCTCAGTACTAGGACCGTTGCTTTTCACCCTGTACATGCTACCCCTGGGAGATATCATTAGGAAGCATGGCGTTAATTTTCACTGTTATGCTGATGATACTCAGCTCTATATTTCTTCACGCCCTGACGAAACTTACCAATTCACAAGATTAACGGAATGCATAGCTGATATAAAAAATTGGATGACTAGTAATTTCCTACAACTTAATTCAGAAAAAACTGAATTTTTAATTATTGGTCAAAAAAAATCCACAAGTAGTAACCTAGAATACTGTCTAACACTTGATGGCTGCTCTGTCAAGTCCTCGTCGTCAGTTAGGAACCTGGGTGTGCTCTTTGATACCAAGCTTTCATTTAAAAGCCACGTTTCTAGCATCTGTAATACTGCATTCTACCATCTTAAAAATATATCTAAAATACGGCACATGCTTTCAATGCAAAATGCTGAACAGTTAGTTAATGCGTTCATGACCTCAAGGCTAGATTATTGTAATGCTCTACTGGGTGGTTGCCCTGCTCGCTTAATAAATAAATTGCAGCTGGTCCAAAACGCAGCAGCTCGAGTTCTTACTAGAACCAGGAAGTATGACCATATTAGCCTGGTTCTGTCAACACTGCACTGGCTCCCTATTAAACATTGCATAAATTTTAAAATCTTGCTAATTACTTGCAAAGCACTAAATGGTTTAGCGCCCCAGTACTTGAGCGAGCTCTTAACACATTATACTCCATCACGTCTATTGCGGTCTCAAAATTCTGGCCAGTTGATAATACCTAGAATATCAAAATCAACTGCAGGCGGTCGGCCCTTTTCCTATTTAGCACCTAAATTCTGGAACAGTCTTCCTAGCATTGTTCGGGAATTAGACTCCACCCTGTAAATGCCTCATCGATACGACATCCTCAATAAACCTGTCTCCAGCGTGATGACTCCGATCTTTCGAATATTCTGATCTAATAAATGCCTCATCGACATGACATCCTCAATAAACCCTTCTCCGGTGTGATGACTCGGATCTTTTGAATATTCCGATCTAATATGACTTCTGACCTGTAATATTGCCAGAATCATAATCATACACTGTTTGTTCGTTGGCCAGAGGAGAACTGGCACCCCGACTGAGCCTGGTTTCTCCCAAGGTTTTTTTCTCCATTATGTCACCTGATGGAGTTTTGGTTCCTTGCCACCGTCTCGCCTCTGCCACTTAATATTCAACTATATTACTGATCTGCCTGCATTGACACTATATGATAATTGAAATGAGCTGGATGACATCACCGTTTTCTCCAGAGTGGCTGTACAGCCGAATCAAATTCTGTTGCATTATTTTCCTGTTTAACACTGTGAAGCTGCTTTGAAACAATTGGCTTTGTAAAAAGCACTATATAAATAAAGGTGACTTGACTTGACTTGAATACATTTCTATTCTATTACTTTTTGTAAACGTGTCCTGAAATGATGAATTGCGGAGGTGAATTTTGAATTTCACCAATGAAGGGAAATGTAAAGGGCTATCCACAACAAATGATCAACCAGTTCCCTATCTGTCAGTCACGTTCGACACAAGTCACAAATTGGGATCTCATGTGGGGCTCCGGCGGAAGATCAGATGTCGATCGCTGCATCAGAGGGTGGGCTAGAATCCTCTGGGGATGAAGATTTGGCTGCGCTGCCCCCTTCAGGGAGAGTAGCATTGTTCGAGTCTGACCCAGAGCTGACGGCCATGCTTACTTGGGCCACCGTGAGCATTGAGCTCAAGTGGAATCCTCCACCATGTTGCGAATGCTCAAGGTTGGATGATTGGTATCTCGGGGCGGGGCATGCTGAACAGCAGTGTCCCGCTTCAGTGCCCTTCTTCCTGGAAGAGGTCACTAAGGTCGTGGAAGGCACCTTTGTCTGCCCGAAACCGCTCTGGCGCCTCCTCCGCTCTCACTACCCTCGATGGTGTGGCAGCCAAAGGGTACGTGGTGATCCCACAGGTGGAGCGTGCAGTTGCGATGCAGCTTTGCCCACAAAGTGCTGCTGCCTGGCAGAGTCACTTGCGTCTCCCATCCAAGGCCTGTAAGTTCTCGGCCATGCTTATGGCCAAGGCTTATTGTGCCACTAGACAGGCTGTCTCCGCGCAGCACGCCATGGCCCTCCTGCAAGTATACCAGGCTAAGGCACTCAAATGCAGGATGCTGCGCACAGCAACGTACCTCACCCTACAGGTGACGAAAGTCACTGCACTGTCCCTTGGGCGGACGATGTACACACTTGTGGTCCTTGCTAGCACTCCCCAGGCCGTCTCGCTGGCTCACTCGGACATTCAGACTCGGCTATGCGATTCAGTTCATGGGCATCCCCCCAGGTTCAGCGGAATACGGTTCACCTCAGTGGCAGACAAGGATGCTCCTGTCCTGCGTGCAGAGATTGCAGTCCTACTGGCGAAGGATGTGATAGAGCCGGTCCCTCCAGCCGATATGAGGTCAGGGTTATACAGCCCCTACTTCATTGTACCCAATAAAGGTGGTGAGCCTGCTCACACAGATTCTGTGTAAGGTCAAGGAGGACGAGGAGCAGGTCTTTATGGTTGCGCCTTACTTGCCCACCCGGACTTGTTTCTCAGAACTGATTCTCCTCACGACAGCCCCTCCATGACAGATTCCTCTAAAGAAAAAGCTGCTTTCTCAGGGACGGGGCATCCTATGGCACCCACATCCAGACCACTGGAACCTCCACGTGTGGTCTCTGGACGGGACGTGGAGGACTTAAGTGACCCTACCTCCAGCGGTGGTAGACACGATCACTTCAGCTAGAGCCCCCTCTATGATGTGGGCCTACGCTTTGAAGTGGAACCTGTTTATTGATTGGTGTACTTTCCATCAGGAAAACCCTGTAAATGTATGATCAGAACAGTGCTTTCTTTCCTGCAGGAAGGGTTGGAGCAAAGGCTGTTTCCCTCCACCCTCAAAGTGTATGTTTTCTGGAGGCCAGCAGAAGGGAAAGGCTGTCTCAAAGCAGAGGTTGGTCAACTGGATAGTGGATGCCATCGTCTTGGTGTACCAGTCCCAAGGCAAGCAGTGGCTTGTTTTATTACTACTCAAAGGTGATTGGGCTCAGCCGTTCTGACGTAACCTAGTAACCGAGGCGTTCTCTAAATTAGTTCAGAGGTGCATCTCATTAAGCTTCATTTGACAATCATATATACAGAGTATAACATAGTGTTACAAATTCTGACAATAGAAGAACAACACAGAAGAGTAAGGATTCTTGGTGGAAGGGTACGGAGGCAAAACAGTGGAAGAGGTAGAAGAGGCCAAGATTGTAGACATGTTTCTCATGAAATAAGGGCCACTGTTGTGGACCATGTTCTCAATTATACTTACTGTAATGCTATATTATATTATACTTGCATTTTACATTATACAGTAAATATACTTTATAGAAACTATATACTATAATATACTATAAAGTAACACACTAACACACGTATATACAGTACAGAGAGAGCGAGAGAGAGAGTCTTGTCTTTTTCTTTATATCACAATGACATTGTACTGTAATTTGTTGACAGACCAACAGTAAAAGCGTAATTGTGAATCCTGTCCAATCTCTTGCAATCAATATCCCACATAGAGTAATGTGTAAATTTGTACTGTTAAAAAGTATATATGCCATACAGATAAAGTGCAGTCTTGTTCAATTTTCAAATTTTCAATCATTGTCGTCAAAATTGTAGCCATAGTTTACATCTGAAAATACTGACAGAATACACTGTTATATTGACAACATTTTTTTTTTTTTTCACATTTCACATTCTTGTTTGTGCACACAAGGACTTGTCATTCTGATGGCACAGATACACTATATTGCCAAAAGTTTTGGGATGCCTACCTTTACATGCACATGAACTTTAATGACATCCCATTCTTAATCCATAGGGTTTAATATGGAGTTGGCCCACCCTTTGCAGCTATAACAGCTTCAGCTCTTCTGGGAAGGCTTTCCACAAGGTTTAGGAGTGTGTTTATGGGAATTTTTGACCATTCTTCTAGAAGCGCATTTGTGAGGTCAGGCACTGATGTTGGAGGAGAAGGCCTGGCTCGCAGTCTCTGCTCTAATTCATCCCAAAGGTGTTCTATTGGGTTTGTGCAGGCCAGTCACGTTCCTCCACACTAAACTCGCTCATCCATGTCTTTATGGACCTTGCTTTGTGCACTGGTGCGCAGTCATGTTGTAACAGGAATGGGCCATCCCCAAACTGTTCCCACAAAGTTGGGAGCATGAAATTGTCCAAAATGTCATGGTATGCTGAAGCATTAAGAGTTCCTTTCACTGGAACTAAGGGGCCAAGCCCAACCCCTGAAAAACAACCCCACACCATAATCTCCCCTCCACCAAACATTACACTTGGCACAATGCAGTCAGGCAAATACTGTTCTCCTGGAAACCACCAAACCCAGACTACTCTGCTCTAGCCCACTGTGCACCTCAGCATGCGCTGACCCCGCTCTGTGATTTTACATGGCCTACCACTTCGGGGCTGAGTTGCTGTTGTTCCCAATTGCTTCCACTTTGTTATAATACCACTAACAGTTGAGGAAATTTCACGAATGGACTTATTGCACAGGGTGCAAACCTATCACGGTACCACGCTTGAATTCACTGAGCTCCTGAGAGTGACCCATTCTTTCACAAATGTTTGTAGAAGCAGTCCGCATGCCTGTGTGCTTGATTTTATATACATGTGGCTATGGAAGTGATTAGAACACCTGAATTCAATGATTTGAAGGGGTGTCCCAATACTTTTGGCAATATAGTGTATGTTCATTGACGTAAATATTTACTTTTGAGAGATGAACGTCTCGGTTACGTATGTAACCCTCGTTCCCTGAAGGAGGGAACGGAGACGTACGTCGGACGTCACCGACGAATTGGGATCACTTCTGGGAGCCCCTATCAGCTTCGAGTGTATAGAGAACGGGCCAATGGCCATTGGCGTGCGAGATTTGCATCTCGCGCTCCGCCCCGCATCGCGGGTATAAAGCGGAAGCGGATGCAGCGCACATTTGTTTTTCACTGAGGAGCCGAACTAGTGACTCGGCCGCTGCAGTGATGGTACAGCAACTGTGGCGACGGGACGTACGTCTCCGTTCCCTCCTTCAGGGAACGAGGGTTACATACGTAACCGAGACGTTCCCTTTCAGTCGGTCACGTTCGACGTACGTCGGACGTCACCGACGAATTGGGATCCCTATGGAAAACGCCACAGTTACTACCACTTCCAGCGCCCAGCGAAAGCCCCTCAGACCCCACGTCTGTTCGGGGCGGGGAACCTACGCAGGGAGAGTCACTGCTGCTGTTCCGCAAGACCCACTCAGCAGAGTATTGGATAACGCTGGGAAAGCGTGCCCCGGGGGGCCGCTGCGGAAGCCACATCCTACCCGTAGGGAGGTATCATGTGGAATATACATGTATGGACTGGCCGTGGGCAGTACAACATACGGAAGTCCCAGGGGTGGCCCCGGCCAATGCAGGCGGGAGACTACACCGCACAGAGACGGCAGAGCGAGCTCTGCCAAGGGAAAGACACGGGCTCGCCGTAGGGAGCCGTACCGTGGAAGAATACACATATGGGACCGCCGTAGGGGTCACAACATATGGATACCCAGCCTAACACAAGTTCCACCAATGCATACGAGTGTTAGACCTGGCGTCGGACGCTCCGCCACGTCTGACTGCCACGGGTTGCGGAGGACTCAACAGGGTTCGCCGTGCTGGGGAACTCGACTGGAGCATATCAGCGCACGTATCCGGTCCATGAGGAGGGGAATGGCGCAGCAAGCCGACACTAGAACGGGCCCTTCGGTGTTACTGGCTATTTGAAGCGAGCACACGGGAAGAAACCGGCTCTACACGGAGGCTATAGAATCTAGCGAACGTGTTAGGTGTCGCCCAGCCCGCAGCTCTACATATATCTGTCAGCGAGGCGCCGTGTGCCAGCGCCCAGGAAGAGGCCACACTCCTAGTGGAGTGGGCCCTCAACCCAAGCGGGCAGGGCACGCCTTGGGTTTCATACGCCAAGGCGATGGCATCCACTATCCAGTGAGCCATCCTCTGCTTGGAGACAGCCTTTCCCTTCTGCTGGCCTCCGTAACAGATGAAGAGCTGTTCTGAGGTCCTGAAGCTTTGCGTTCTGTCCACGTAAGTCCGCAGAGCGCGAACGGGACAGAGAAAAGCCAGGGCTGGGTCTGCCTCCTCCGAAGGCAGCGCTTGCAGGTTCACCACCTGGTCCCGAAAGGGAGTGGTGGGAACCTTGGGCACATATCCGGGCCGGGGTCTCAGGATTACATGAGAGTTACCCGCCCCGAATTCCAGGCACGATTCGTCGACCGAAAATGCCTGCAGGTCCCCTACCCTCTTGATGGAAGCCAATGCAGTCAGGAGTACTGTCTTCCAGGACAGGATTTTTAACTCTACTGACTGCAAAGGCTCAAAGGGAGCCCTCTGTAATGCGGTTAGCACCAGGGGCAAGTCCCAAGAGGGTATAGAGTGAGGGCGAGGCGGATTTAATCTCCTCGCCCCCCTCAGGAACCTGACGACCAGATCGTGCTTTCCTAGGGACTTACCTTCGACCATGCTGTGATTTGCGGCGATAGCGGCAACATACACTTTGAGGGTGGAGGGAGACAGCCTTCGCTCCAACCCTTCTTGCAGGAAGGAAAGCACAGAGCCGATCGAACATCTTCGGGGGTCTTCTCGACGAGAAGAACACCACTCGACGAACAGGTTCCACTTCAACGCGTAGAGGTGCCTCGTAGAGGGGGCTCTGGCGGAAGTGATGGTGTCTACCACAGCCTGTGGTAGGCCACCTAGAACCTCCGCGTCCCGTCCAGGGACCAGACATGGAGTTTCCAGAGGTCCGGACGCGGGTGCCACAGGGTGCCCCGTCTCTGAGTCAGGAGGTCCTTCCTCAGAGGAATGGGCCAAGGAGGTGCTGTCGCGAGGAGCACTAGTTCCGGGAACCAGGTCCGGTTGGGCCAGTATGGCGCAACTAGCAAGACCTGCTCCTCGTCCTCCCTGACCTTGCACAGTGTCTGCGCAAGAAGGCTCACTGGGGGAAACGCATATTTGCGTAGGCCCCGGGGCCAGCTGTGTGCCAGCGCATCCGAGCCGAGGGTCCCCCCGGTCAGGGAATAGAACAACTGGCAGTGAGACGTGTCCGGGGCGGCAAACAGGTCTACCTGTGCGGTCCCGAAGCGACTCCAGATCAGCTGGACCACCTGGGGATGGAGTCTCCACTCTCCTGGGAGCACTTGCTGTCGTGAGAGCTCGTCGGCTGCACGATTGAGCAGGCCCGGGATATGAATGGCACGAAGCGACCTCAGATGCTTCTGACTCCAGAGGAGGAGATGGCGGGCGAGTTGTGACATGCGGCGGGAGCGTAGACCACCCTGTTTGTTGATGTACGCAACGGCCGCAGTGTTGTCCGTACGGACCAGAACGTGCTTGCCCCATTTGAGGCGGCCCAGCGCAAGACGAACTGCTAACAACTCGAGGCAATTGATATGCCATTGCAGTTGAGGCCCCGTCCACAGACCCGAAACTGCAAGCCCGTTGTACGTGGCCCCCCAGCCGGTGGATGAGGCATCCGTGGAGACCACAGCATGCCTGGACACTTGTTCTAGGGGAACTCCTGCCCGTAGGAACGAAGGGTCCAACCACGGACTGAAGGTTTGGCGACACTTCGGTGTTACTGAGACACGGAATGAGCCGCTCTGCCACGCCCATCTCGGGACTCGGTCGTGTAGCCAGTGTTGAAGCGGCCTCATATGAAGCAATCCGAGCGGCGTCACTGCGGCTGCGGATGCCATATGCCCCAGGAGCCTCTGAAAATGTTTCAGTGGTACCGCTGTCCTGCATTTGAACGAATTCAAGCAGTTCAACACCGACTGGACGCGCTGCTCTGTGAGTCGCGCTGTCAGATTGACCGAGTCCAACTCCATACCGAGAAAAGAGATCCTCTGCACGGGCTGTAGAAGCCTGTCTTCATATCGGCTGGAGGGACCGGCTCTATCGCGTCCTTCGCCAGTAGGACTGCGATCTCCGCCCGTAGCACGGGGGCGTCCTCCTTCGACACGGAGGTGAAGTGAACGCCCCTGAACTTGGGGGGCCGCCGAGCGAACTGAATCGCATAGCCGAGTCTGATAGTACGGATGAGCCAGCGGGACGGGCTGGGGAGCGCTAACCAGGCTCCCAGCGACCGAACCAGCGGGACCAACGGCACCACAGACGTACCCGCAGCGGGGCAGCGCAGCGGAGTGCAGGGACCCGACTCGGACGGCATCGCGGCCCGAAGTGGGGTCTGAGTGCGCAATGCAACACTTACCTGCTTCCGCTGAGGGGGTGCACGAGTGTGCGGAGGCCTCTTGTGTGCGTCCTGGACACAGCCAGCACCCCCTGCTGGCGATAAGAGAGGCACTGGAGGGTGACAAGGCATGGGAGCGTCGTACACCGCCAAGCGCACTCTCTTGGCACCCAGAGATTTTAGAAGCAGCTCTTTTTTTTGAAGTTTTGGGTACCACTGGCCCGAAGGCCAGTGGCGGAACAGAAACCAAACAAGAACATAAAATTCTCTCCCGGCCCTCCAGCGGGAGAAGGAGCGGTGCTGTCACCACCTCCTGAAGAGCTGTCTCCTCCATCTCTGGGTGGCCCGTCTCAGGGTCTCTTACGACGACGCTTGCCACCTGGCTTGGCAGCGGCCTGAGCGGGCTGGACGGCCTTCCCGCGGCCGGCTCCACGCCGTTGCCCTGGTGGAGGCTGCTGCTGGGCTGGGGCGGGAGCGGGGGTGGCGGCGGGCGGCCGCCCTTGGCGACGAGCAGGCGGAGGAGCTGCGGCCGGCGGCTGGGCAGCAGCTGACCGCCGGGGCAGGATGTGTTTGATGGCCTCCGTCTGCTTCTGGACAGTCGAGAACTGCTGGGCAAAGCTCTCGACCGCGTCGCCGAACAGCCCAACCTGGGAAATGGGGGAGTCCAGGAACCGATACTTATCAGTCTCCCTCATATCGGCCAGGTTGAGCCAGAGATGTCGCTCCTGGACCACAAGAGTGGACATCGCCTGACCAATGGAACGGGCGGTGACTTTCGTCGCCCGGAGGGCGAGGTCCGTCGCCGTCCGGAGCTCCCGGAGGAGCTCTGGGTCAGGTCTACCCTCGTGCATGTCCATGAGTGCCTGGGCCTGGTGCACCTGGAGCAACGCCATGGCATGCAAGGCGGACGCAGCCTGTCCACAAGCCTTGTAAGCCTTCCCAGTTAGACTGGAGGAGAACTTACAGGCCTTGGATGGGTGGCGTGGGTCTCCGCGCCACCCGGAAGCGGACGCCGGACACAGTTGCATCGCGACCGCCCGTTCCACCGGCGGGATCCCCACGTACCCCTTGGCTGGCCCGCCGTCGAGAGTAGTGAGGAGGGAGGAGCCACTCGGCCGGTTTCTGGCAGAAAAAGGTGCCGTCCACGACCTCGTGAGCTCCTCATGCACTTCCGGGAAGAAGGGCACCGGGGCGGGACGCTGAGAACCAGCGCGAGCCGCCCCGAGAAACCAATCATCCAGCCTAGAAGGCTCGGGACACGGTGGAGGGTTCCACACGAGCCCGACCTTTTCGGCGGCCCGGGAAAGCATAGCCGTCAGCTCGGGGTCCGTCTCGGACAACGCCACTCTCCCAGAGGGAGGCAACGCAGCCGGGTCTTCATCCCCCGAGGACTGAAACTCCCCCTCCGATGCAGCGATCGACATCCTATCCTCTGCTGGAGCTCCAAAGGTCACCGTTGGACCACCTCGAGAGGGGCCAGCGACTTCCTCCGAAAGCTCAACCGGCTGCGGCACTACAGAGGGTTTAGGGGCCCACGGAGGCTGGCTCGGCGGGTGTGCCCTAAACGTGATCCTCAGGTCACCCTGGCTATTCGCCGAAGTAGGTCTATCCTGCTGGGCAGGGATAGCACTAGATCGGGGCATAGGTAAGGGGACTCCACCCTCCCGAAGGTAGGCGAGTCTCGACCTTAGCGCCGAGATAGTCATGTTCCCGCAATGGGAACACGAACTATCCACAAACGCTGCCTCGGCATGTTGAATACCCAGACATGTCAGGCAGCGATTGTGACCGTCAGCTGGTGACAGGGAACGACCGCATCCAGAAACGCACGGGTGGAATGACATCTTGAAAAAGACGCAATTTCACACCCGTGTTGCTCTTTTAGAAGAAGCTCTTAACGTGCTGAAGCACCCAGGAACAACCGCGGCAAACACAGGGGATAGTGCAGCCTGTGTTTGCACTCACCGTGGAACGCCCCCACCGAACCAACCGGGATGCTGTAAAAACAGCAGTTTGTTTCACCGATTTCGGTGAGTTTGCGGTTGTCACTGCACGTGCCTTCTCCCCAGCACAAAAGCCTCTTCTCTCGCTCTCTCTCTCTCTCCTGCTGAACAGCCTTTTCAAGTCTTTCATGAGCTTGTTTGGCTCCGAAGTGAATGACAAATGTGCGCTGCATCCGCTTCCGCTTTATACCCGCGATGCGGGGCGGAGCGCGAGATGCAAATCTCGCACGCCAATGGCCATTGGCCCGTTCTCTATACACTCGAAGCTGATAGGGGCTCCCAGAAGTGATCCCAATTCGTCGGTGACGTCCGACGTACGTCGAACGTGACCGACTGAAAGGGAACTAAGGATTTTAAGCAAGTTACAGACTTTTGCAGGCTGTTTGTACGAATTGTTTTGAGAAATGCACTTACTGGTTTGCAAATCTTAAGAATGATTCAAGAAATGTACCAAAGCGACTGAGAAAACTGTAACAACCGATTCTGTAACGTGCATTATACATATATATTAATCTTAGCAAATCATGTAGCCACCACACATTGGCATTACTAACACATCAATGTCTTCTCTCATTTTTTTTAAGACTCATTTAATAGAGTCAACCTCGCCACCGTGGAGTGTCTGAAAGGCCTCGAAAGCATGTTTCTGGATCATGTTTACTAGCTCACAAGCAGTCTGGTTTAGACAGTGCTATCAACTCTGACTGATGGATTAGTGATGTCAGCCTTCTATAGTGCCATCCATCCTCTGGGGCTGGAAGTGGGTGCACTGTGCTTGGTTGAAGGCTGAGGAAGGCACAACCACAGGCTATCAGTCTCACAGCAGGCATGTACGTCAGGACAATCTGAAGGAGACGTTTGACGAAGAACAGCCTTTTTCTCAGGACCCTGTCGGTCACAGTGGAGTCAGTCAAGAGCCCTATGGCTAATTTGGAGTGAGAGTAAACTGTCACAGTTACATTAAAATCCAGACAAAATGGCAGTTAATGTGAGCATTTCCACATTTCGTCTCATTTCAGTCTTTTTGGCTACTTAAAGTGAATTCTGTTTTATGTCTGTTTTTGTAGTTAAACAAATGTTTGACTACCTTGTGTATAGTGAAACCCTATCTAGCAGTGATTAACTAAACACAGTGATGACCTACAGTAACTACCTAACAACCTTGACATACTACAATGGTACAAACTATACACTTCAACAAACAATTAACTAAACAGTATTGTGACAAATTAACACTATTAAAGGTCGATTATGGCTTACACATTTAAACATTAGGGTGTAATGACATAGGCCCCAAGGTGAGGAGAGGTTTAAGATGCCACAACCACAAGAGAGGCGGAAGGGGTTAACAGAAATTATATTTTATTTAGCCAAAAACATAGGAGGAATTTAAACTGGAACTTAGGTACTTCCCGGTCTGGGGTATCCGTGGCAGCTTTGTTCCCCACGTCTGTACCCAGGACCATCCAAACGAAATTAAGCAGAGTTCCCAGTTTTATGGTGACCTCCATTAGGCTATCATTGGTTACATCTGTGGGTGGTTCCATGTTTGGAGGGTGAGCAGGTGAAAGTGCTCATGTCTTTTCTTAGTTGGGACCTGCTCATTTGCTCATGGGCTCCTCTTTCCAATATTGGATTGCCACAGTGTGTATTTGGAGTTTATTTAGATTTTTTTTATTTCTTTTTTGAAATTTTATATTACCATATTAATTTCTATAATTTTATCAAACACAACTGTTTTAGAGTTATAAAAAAAAAAAAAAAAAAAAAACTAACACCACAAACAAATAGTTATAAGAACAGGAATATTACAGAATAAAATTAAATTGAGGACAAACCTTTTAATTAAAGAAAAGTATTTTTTTAATGTCAGTTTAATATTTTATCCAGCAGGAATATCCTTGAAATGCCTCATATGAAACTAGAACTGCCGAATACCCATGCCAGGTTGAGACTACTGCAATTTTACAAAACATTATCAGTCAACAGGAAATTAAAGTGGTACTCTTTCACAAACACTGTATGGTAGGAAAACCAATTACTGTAAATGTATTCCACTTAGCAGATGCCCTAAAGGCTAAACCTGAACCTTTAAAAATGCTGGGAAATGTGGATGTTTACTGTTGCAGTGGTAAAAAAACAAAAAGCCCTACTTGACTCAATGCCAACACACCTGCCAATATTTGTTAGCATGAGATTTTATATGTGAGCTCTGAGAAATGCTCCCAGGGGTGGGAGCCAAAATAATGAAGGTTTTAATGTCCTCTCTCTGATCAGCTTGATCAATGGCTGCCCTCCAGCAACCTTACAGCATTATCTGTGAATTAAAGATTATTGTCTCATTTTAAAAAATCCAGCCTGTTTTCATGGCGCCAAAAGCTTTCATTTTCCCACATGGTTGCCTTTTCCCCAACTGGCCCTCACTCATTAGAGGAGAATAACGTCTTTAGACTGGTTTTGCTTCAAATGCAAAAATTACAATAATCAGCCTCTAATTTATGCAAGTAATTAAGTCAAAATTATATGCAAACCTTCATGTATCTTATATGAGATGCTAATAGAGTGGATGCTTAGCAGATTAAACGCCCAGCAAGACAGTGTGGTCCCATGGTGCTTGTGATAATGGATTAAGATACACCACGCAGATGAAATTTTGTGTTCTCCACTCTCACTTTCCCTCATTCAGTGTTGTCTCATTATATCCAGTCTCACAGTATACTATACACTAGTATTTAATATATACCATTTGGGCATTTAAGCTATCTATCTATCTATCTATCTATCTATCTATCTATCTATCTATCTATCTATCTATCTATCTATCTATCTATCTATCATCTATCCATCCATCCATCCATCCATCCATCCATCCATCATTGTTTGATTTCTTTTTTCAGAAATAGCTTATTTAAAATGTTTCATTTTGCTGTAAAACCCAATAACAAATCAACTGCCGCCCACTTGACCTGGAATGAGATTCTGTCAACAGCCAGGAGGCTTTAAAAGCAGCCTTTCAAAAACACAACAAGCCAACACAGCTAGACGTGTGTGTGCCACACTGTAATGATACGCATCCAGAATGTTGCATTTTAAATTGCTCGGGGATTATATGCATCTTCTTAGGTATGCAATAGCGTTAGCCATAAAAAACATTTGAATTATGTATGACTACTTATTTTGTGTAGATAAGAACAGAATAAAATTAGACATAAGAATCGTGGTATAAGCAAATTTACTTCATGTCTTCAGTGAACTGAGCACAGATAGCGTTCATACCCTTACGAAAAAGAAGTATAATTCAAGTTTATTTTGTAAAGTATACTTAAGTAATGTTCAGGTATATTTTAAGTATATGTAGTAAGTATACTAATATTAACGTACTAGTAGTAAACTTGTAAGTATACTATTTCAATACTGCTTGGAACTAAATTGGCCTACTTTTTAGTATATAAAAGTATATGTTTAAGTATACTGTAAGTGTAACAGTAGTAAACTTTAAGTGCACAACTAGTTCACAACATTTCTCATTTGTACTACAAGTGAACTTATAAGTATACTAGTAGTTTACTATTTTAATACTTGTAGTACATTTTTTTAGTTTATAAACAAACAATTTGAAGTGTACTCTCAGTAAACTAGTTTTTATACAGCAAGTATACTTGTAAGTTTTCTTTAAGTAAACAAGCAACATTTTAAACAAAACGCTGAGAATTTTTTTCAAAGCTATGTCCGGATCGGATTCAGAACATTGATCAAAACATATATGGAGTAGATCGAGTCCTTCAATTCCTCTTCATGGTTTCGGCATTTCATTCAGTAATGTTAGGCAGTTTTGATTTACATGCTGTTTAATGTTTGATGGTTGCGTTATTTTACATTTTCTTAAGCAATCTTCTATCACTTGTTTCTGCTTCTTCTTCACCTGTGTTTTGATCCAGAGATTCTGTACTCTTTCAGAAGATGCATAATAGCGCCCCCTATAGTATAACAATGAAGACATAGACAGCCAAAAAAGTGCCAAAGCGGGCATAGCGTAAACATTATCTGTCCTCATTTGTAACACTCAGTACTGTCTATGGAAGAAATGTCAGCACAAAAACTGTTGATTCACTTGGAGAATCAAGCCTAAAATCATTATGTGCCACGGTGAGTGTGGTCTGAAGTGCTGTAAAGCCTGCACTTTCTCTAGAGCGATCATGCTTCACCTGGCCATCTGGCAGTCTGAGGGACTCATTTGGATTTGGCGGATGCAAAACAATTACCTGCCCAGATGCATATAGTGCCAGCTTTAACAATATTAGCAGAGGAATAATGATCAAAGACTGAATTCTTGTTTGAATCAACATGCATTTCATGTCTAGCTACAAATAAGACATTTTAAAATAAGAAATAATATCACACTGTGGCTTCATCCAAAATCGCATATTTGCCTATACTATATAGTAGGCAAAAACACAGTATGTGAAAACAGAAGTATGTCCGAATTCACAGTATTTCTAAAGCAGTAGGTCCGACAAGCGACAAGTCCTTGGATGACTTACTACTTCCGGCAAGATCTGATAATTGCTTTACTATCCCATGAGGCCACAGGAGAGGATTTGTGAATGTCAGTGAAGCGTCGCAACTGGAAGGTCACATGACAATGACAACATGGCATTTTGTAAAAGAACAAAACAAAATTTTTTTTACCTATACTGACCCCCAGTGGTGTGGATGCAAAATCATGCAAAAGTTTTTGTTTGCCAACGACTTGAAAAAAATGACTATTAGTTGTCAGCCATGATTAATTTATTCCATGAGGGAAAGTGTTGATACCCATACTTATGGTCTTTGCACTTGTCTACTTACATCAACACTTGCATGAAAACCACAAGTGTGCGTAGAACTTTTAATTACACACTTTCAACATACTGTTATAAAAACTTTGGCCAGCAGCCATATCACCCTGTAGCCCAAGACTGGTTTCCCACTGAAGCTAAGCAGGGCTGAGTCTGGTCAGTACCTGGATGGGAGTCCTCCTGGGAAGAACTAGGTTGCTGCTGGTAGAGGTGTTAGTGAGGCCAGCAGGGGGTGCTCACCCTGTGGTCTGTGTGGGTCCTAACGCCCCAGTATAGTGATGGGGACACTATACTGTAACAAGCACCGTCCTTTGGATGAGACGTTAAACCGAGGTCCTGACTCTCTGTGGTCATTAAAAATCCCAGGATGTCCTTCGGAAAAAAAGTAGGGGTGTAACCCTGGCATCCTGGCCAAATTTTCCCATTGGCCTCTGTCCATCATGGCCTCCTAATCATCCCCATATACTGATTGGCTTCATCACTCTGTCTCCTCTCCACCAGTAAGCTGGTGTGTGGTGGGCGTTCTGGCGCAATATGGCTGCCGTCACATCATCCAGGTGGATGCTGCACATTGGTGGTGGTTGAGGTGATTTCCACCCTTCTATATGTAAAGCTCTTTGAGTGCCTAGAAAAGCACTATATAAATGTAACGAATTATTATTATTATTATTATTATTATTATTATTAAAATGCAAGTATTGGATTTGCAATACTTTGCTCTTTAAAATAAATATCTGTTCAGCTGTCCCTATGTAACAGAAGACTGTATAAAAAGCACTTGAGGTTACACTTTATTTTTATTTTTTATAAGTAACATTTCACCTGACATTTCATGTCAAATAACTCTCATTGGAGTAGGGGACAGCGGAGCACAACCTAACACTTTTTGACTTTCTCAGTTTGTGTAAATCCATTAAGGGTTCAGAAAATGTATTTCACACGTTCACATGTATTTCACATTAATTTCACACGTCTAGTACAATTACGTGGTTTTGTTTCATTGATACGGTGTATACTTTTTTCTTGATTTACCCCGAAAGAGTGGAAGTGAAATGTGACAACATGCCCCATAGGTGGGGTACCTACCTTGTAACATGTGAGGGGCACATTGTAACAGGACCATATGACAGCTTAAAATGTTATCTGATCTAATCAAAAAAATATCCAAGACAAACTAAAATATTTTGTCAATAAAATACAATTATTAACTTTTTCATATAAAATAATGGCATTTTTTAATAATTAAAAATAAACAAATTTTTGAGTTTGGCAACAAACACATCGCAAAACACAGCTATACAGCATAGTTCAAAACATAATAATAATGAATAATTTCTGAACATTGACTCTCAGTCTTTATTCACCTTTTTCTCATGGTTTCTCAATAGAATTCATATAATATTTCCATAGTTCTAATAGGGGCAACATTGTAACACAGTGTTACAACATGCCCAACCTGCGCAACTGGGATTTAAACCTGGCTCGTGTCTTCTGCTGGTTAGATCAGCATTAGTCTCGCATAGCCAGACCTCCAGACTGACGGCAGAAGGTCTGGACTCTATCGCAGCTTTCATTGGTCAAGGACTGCCCAAGAGGACGTTTGACTGACATGTAACACAACCAATCACAGTTCGTTTTGTTCCGCGTCATGTTTAGGGCCGTGAAAATGTAAAGTCGGTGTCCCTGCAATAACAGACCAGCGTGCATCTATAAATTATTCATTCAAGAACGTTGTTCAAGTTTACTGCAATAATGGGGCCACGAACTTCACATACTTTTGGAAATCCAGCATTTAGTTGATCCTGGTAAGCGTTCATTGTCACAGTTGTAAACACGACGATGTTCTTCTTCCAAGAGGGAGTTTGGAGTCGCTGCATTTGTTTCCAGGCGGACCATTAAAGAACGCAGCACAAATGTTTTGCGGACATCCTGTAGAATTTAACCAATCAGATGATGACTTCGAAACTCCTGAAGTGTTTTCAGAAAAGTGTCCCATATGCATCAGACATTCAGCCAACGATCCGTGGGTGTGACATCTGAGGCTGATCAGCATTAAAGAACTATCTCAACTCTTAAATAACATATATAAGATTAAAATAATATCAGATTTGTCTGATTTTAAATAAACACAAAAAACAGAGATGAAAAATTTACTTAAGAAATTGACTTTTGCTATGGTTAAATAAATGTTCAGATCTTACAAAGATTTTTTTAATTTTGGCGCAATTTTTTCTCTATATAGTGTTGATATGGCAACTAGTAAATAGCCTAAGTTTCGTCATGCTGGCATGTGTGGAAAGTTTTAAACCATGTATGTTACAACTAACCCCGCGTTAGGTTGTGCCCCGCTCACCCCTATTAATAGATAATCCTGCCCTAAATTTATGCAATTGGTTGACAGGACCAGAGTGCCGCTTTGCACTTTTTGAGGGAATGCACCTATGAATGGCCTATTTATAACTGTTATGGTAAATAGTGGGTAAATAGTGAAACAAACACCATGTCAACGAGATCGATCCGACAAAGACAGCACACAAAAGGGCTGCTTATAAAGGGAGAGGTAATAGCGTGCAGGTGTCGCATTAATCAGGCGGCAGCGGGAAAAGAGCGTTGATGAGCAACGCCGCTGTGTGAAAAACGCCACACCAACAAAACACAAGAGGGAATATGTATAATAAAACATAATTTTCGATGTCATGTCTTCTAACTTATTGAGTGGACATCTATTATCCTATCCATAGGTGTGAAACATTCTTTGCTTTTTAACATCAAATACAATATCTACACAAGTCATACTGGCAAGATGGTCTCTGTAGTGCAGGCAAATTGAGTTGACTGTGGTATGCTCTCATATTCCTTTTAAATTTCTATGATAATTAAATTGCATCTGCATTCCTCATCAAGCATGTCTGCAGATCAAAGATGTAAGTTGCACGTGCTGTGATAACTGTGTGACTCCCAGCTACACAGAACTCTCTGTTCTGTCCCTAAGGACATACAGCTCGTAACTCACATCTCTTAACAATGCATGTTGAAAGTTTTAGGGTCAAACAGAGAGGTTCTGTCGAGAGGCAGAGGGATGTACACATCATCAAGTGCTTGTTGAAGCAGCCTTGCAAATAGCCCTGTCATAGTTTGAGCAAATGTGACAGGAGAAAGTAGTTGACTTCTTATCTATAGCAAGAGTATCATACACTATAACGCAGTAGAAAGGATGTGAGCTCTTCTGTTGAAAGATATGCTGGCTTTGCAAGTGCCAGACCCTTATTTGCAGTTGACACAAAAGAGGAACTTCAGTGTGAAATGTGTCATATTATTTATTCATTTATTTATTTGCGGTGAAAATACTTTAGCTCATGCTAATTTAATATACAGTACAAATGCAAATGCACTTTTGACACATTGCAGTTAAACAGGAAACTGTCTTCCAAGAAACACAAAAGGAGATGTGTAGCAGAATGTCCAAGATGCTCTTTTCCAACTCCTGACAAAGTTAGGGTGTGTTCACACTTGGTAGGTTTGGTTCCATTAAAACAAACTCTGATGCGACTGCTCTGTTAGTGTGGTTCATTTGAATAAGTGTGAACACTGCCGTCCGAACCCTGGTGCACACCAATCAAGCGGACCCACCCTCCTTTTCAGGGTATCTCTGTTCGCTTCCGAACAAACTCTGGTGCGGTTCAACTAAAATATGAATAGAACATGGACTAAAGATGTCTAAACGAACTAAAAACAAGATGCGACCCTGGTTTTTGTCATCATAGGAGCTATGTTGCCCATTACAGTTTGGTACAGGGCAGTTTGGTACTTTGTCAACAGAGGTCCTGGTGCTGTTTTGACCCCTTTAAACATTTTAGAAGCTCTTTGTGAGTTATCAGCTGGTAAAATACCATCATACTGTATGTATGCACATACAACAAGTGCTTTTAGCCCAGCATACATCATTGTTTTGGATGATCAGTAAGTTCCATCGCAAAATATACTTTTTTGGTCTTTTGAAACGAAAACCGAACTACAAGTGTGAACACACACTTAAAAAATGAAAAATATGCATCCATAAAAGTCTTCTGAAGCCATACAATAGCTTTGCGCGAGGAACCGTTGCACTTATATTGCAATATATTGGTATAGATTGCCATTATTTTCCCCTCCATGGCAACTTTTAATTTTATTAATGTTGTGTATATTCAAATATGATTTGTGAAGGTCTCGCCAGTTTTGATGTCAAGATGCCATTGGTTTGGTTTATGGTGAAAATAAAGTTGTAAATATATATATTATATTGACCTACATTAAGTAACTTTTGGCTTATGTCTAAAGAAAATATATTGAATAGTATTATATGGTCTTAATAATCAACCCAGTCTCATATAAAAACGTACCCTGACTACGTTGGTCCAAAGTGCAAAACGTAGAGGGGTTACAATAATAATAAATACTCTTTTTACTTCGTATGAATGTTTTTCTTTTCGGGAAAGGAAATGTTCTTGATTATATTAAATCTAAATTTAAGGTTTGAACCAAATCATAAATATACTTTGAGACATATAATTGGGCTGTAATAAAGTATCATTTTTTCAGTGCATGTTACCATCATGCCATCATGACAAGCCAGGTTTGAATGTCAGATAACAGGTTTAGGTGGAAAGAAAGTGTTTGCCTGTCTAGTGAGTTAATTATAGGTAACCTATACTCTTGTGTCATTGTTTAACACATTTCTGCTTTATAATTGTGTTTGTTACTTCAGAAAGAAAAAAAAAAGTTCTATACTGTACGTCCTTTGGTGACCTCTGCACTGTGTGGGCAAGAAATAATATGCTTTGAACTTTGCATGTGATTACTGTTGTCAAACTGGGGGAAAAGAATCCATGATTTTTGGTGTGCTATCCAGTTCAGTGACAACTGAGACACGTTCCCCAGTGTTCATTAAGGGATTCTAGTGGGCTCTGTGACACCCACATGATTTCTGGCCAAGTGTCACCCTTTAGCCCAGATCTTTGCTTGTTAGTGAGCTTGACTCATGTTTCAAACAACCTTACACTGGGCCTCTCTTGGAGCACGGTCATATGTGTATTCCCTGGAGCATTTCAAGACATAGACAAAGAAGTAAAAGGTGAAGATATATGCTCATTTAAATGTGCAAAAGCTCAGCCAAAATTCCTCACTTCCTCTTAGTAGAGGCCTTATATAGAATATAGTGCCTTCAGAAACCTTCATTTTCCATCATTTTTCATGTCACAGACCAGTGTTTCTCAACCTTTTTTCTTTATGTACCCCCATAGATTAATCATTAAGGCTCAATTACCCCTTCACTGAATCGACAATAAACCAGAAGCTTTCTCAGTCTGTCTGCATATGGAGGGCTTGAGCACGAAACTTCACACACTATGGAGATGAATGAACATTAACGTGAGTGGTAACAAAAACAAAACAGTTGTTATCAATCTTGGAACAAACGTGTGAATGTGTGAGGCAATACAACAGTTTGCAAATCAGAGATTTGGATATTTGGGTCAAACTTTTGAGAATGAAGTGAGAACATCATTCAGAACAGCAGGTAGAGATGCTGTGCCACCAAAAATAGGATTGTTTTGGTACATGTAGCATATATTCAGAGAGATTTATTCCTAAACATTTTAGTGCCAAAAATATATCATCGCTGTCTGATGGATTCAAGCTGCTATTTAAAAAAATAAATGACTCTAGGACAACAAACTCCCTAGTCTTTATCACAAGAGATATACTAACTATCATAAACAAATCAAATAGGCTTTGTATTTCAAAAAATACAAACATACAAAATATAATTGCAAATCACTATGGGCTGAAAATTTTTAAACAGGCTTGTGGATGTGTCATTCTCAAAAATAAATAAATAATAAAAGAAATAAATCTGACATTTAAAATGACATTTTGAATTCATTTGGTTTCAGTTATTATCCCAAAAATCTTGACATTATACTACCAATCATAAAGGGAAACATGAAGTTTGTTAATTTCATTATTTTATTTCACAAATTAAGGAATGGTTGTAACACCTGTGACAAATTTACAGTATTATTTATTAGAATAGTTAGAATAGATTAATCTCTAATCAGACTAACTAATACATGATATATTCAGTTAAAATATTTCACACAAAAAATAATGTAATATACACATCTTTAAATGAACCATATATATAAAAAAAAAAAATTTAAAAAAAATTTAAATTTAAATTAATTATTAAAATCACCATGCACACAACCGGTTCTTACTTTGAACTTTGGCCTTTCCACAACTGTTTGTATTTTCAAAATACAGGTTGTATCATTCATAACATCAATGATAAGAAGGGACAAAATTATTTGTAAATTATGTATAGTATTAATTACTATAATATAATTTTTAAAATGTTAGAACTTGCTCTAATGTTTGACCAAAAAACAAAATGATAAAAAATAAAAAGCTTTTTTTTTTTCAGGCACTTGACAAATGTCAGCAACGACATAGAGAGCTTTGTGTGTATTTGAAATCTTTTCCATATACCAGAGGACAGGTTTGTCACAATATTTTGATAATGGCCTGGATATGAAAAGTGTGTTAAAAGTGTGTTTTGGTTAATAGTTTTTTTAGAAATGGTCAGAAAAGCTAAAGTGGAAAGGAGCCTCTCAACCACAATCAATATTGAAATATTTGAATAGCAATGGACAAGTAGCAGAACAGTCTTTTCTACTCCGCTTTTCTATTAGAAAATAAAAGTCATTGGACAAAGAGACAGACTTCTAATTATACCAGCAAGATGGAAGTTTGAGGTATTGGCTAAGGATAAAACAGAGGTCACTGATCTCTCAGAGGATCCCAGAGGAGCCTCAGGATCTGTCACCCAGTGACAACCAACAGTGCAAACAAAGGTCTCCTGTTCCTGTCTCCTTCCATTGTTCCTAAACAAACACGCCTCTCTGACAGTGCAGGGAAGTGTTTAGTCTGCTAATGTACTGGGAAACAGAAGAATCAGTAGCAGACAGTGCTCCCATTGTCCGGCTGGTTACTGTGGGAACAGATCCCACTCTCTAACCTGGATTGAGTGATCCAGGGCAGAAGAAAGTTAAAAAAGAGAAGAAAAAAAACCCATAGAACTACATCTGCTGCATTTAATTTTCTAGGGAGCACTGCTGAAAGAGAAGATGAAAGAGCTGACCACAAACACTGTGTAGCTTTGCCATTAGCAATGCCAACGGCACCTACCAAAAAAAAAAAGCCTTTCAATGTTGGTGGATTTGCCTCTAGTTAAAGAAAATCAAGTTTCTAGATTCACAACAGACGTGCTACTGAACAACCAAGCAAAATATCAGAAAATTCAAAACATACTAAAAAAGTAATTTATTAAGTTATAAAATATAGTAGTGTACATTTGCCCCACTGAGAAATGTACAACAGCACAAGCATCAAAAATCATTCCCTGGAGTGAGGAATCATTTCAATCTGTCATTTTATGACAAGAAAGCTATTTTGGGACTATTTCCACTCCATATGAAACATCATGGCAGTAAGAGAGACTGCCTTTCCAGTAAGGGTGTTTGATTTTCCTTTTGTCTTTACAGTGGCAATCATTTGCCTTAAAGAGATGAACAAGTTACCACATGTCTGAACAATAATGAGTTGTCAATCTAAATGGACTGTCATGATTATGTGTGTAGTTAGTTAGCTTAGTAAGATCACTTTCTTATGGAGAAAGCATGTAAACGAGTTAATGCCAGTCAAAAACAAGCATCTGCACAGTAAACAATTTTGATACTTGTCATGATCGTTCGAACCAAGCTAATATAAGGTTTTATCATGACAACTCTCAGAAGATTGTTAGTATTGATATGACAATGTTAATGTATTTGGTCTTGGCGGAATAGATCTGCTACGCTGCTGCTGAATTTCTGCTGCTGCAGAGCAAGTACAGGAGCTTGCTACTGCCAATACATATGCCAATATGCTGCTGCGAGTAAGACATACTGCTGCTGCACAAATAGCATATATCAATAACCCATAGCAGATCTATACAGGTGGAGCTGGGGAAGGTGGAGGGTTTTAGAGGAATTGTCACAGACAATTGCACAACAGGCATGATTAAGTTTACAGCACTTCTCATTCATTTATATGGTATCCGCAAACAGGGATTGACTGTCGCACAACTCTGAACGAAATTCAAAGACGTCAACACTCTAAAAAAATAATTCAGTGGCTTAGTAAATATCGCAGTAATAATTAACTTTATTAACTTAATAAAATCTCTGAATATCATTTACTTGATTGTTTGAGTTGAACATACCAAAATAATTGACTAAAAAACCAAGAGTTAATTTTGTCTAAAATTTACAGTTATATTTAAGTTTTTTTCACTAAAAGAATTTAGTATTTGAATAACCAATTATTTATTTAAAATATACTTAATATATTTGTGAAATTTCTATCAAAATATTCTAGAATGGAGAATTAAACTGATCTGTTTCAAGAACCAAAAATATTACTTAATTCAAATCAACATTATTAATCTTTAACACACACTTAAGAAATTGAGTAAGTTTACTCAATTAAAACGATTCACCCCTCCCCCACCCTTCGACGTGACGAATAGTTCTTTTCTCTTCTCAGCGTTGCAGAATTGGTGCATTTCCTCTGTGAAATTCAGGTTTGTGTGTTTTAATTTATCTACAAAATCATTAATGTGCTTTAAATTATTTTATTTAATACAAAACCACATACAGGGATGCAATGTGAGTCACCTAAACGATTGTGGCGTCTGTCTTTGAAACGCCTGGTGCCTTGCTCAAAACACACGACTTTATTCCTAAAGATAATGAATATAATTAATTTGGATGATAAAATGTTCTCAGAACTGTGCACTGTTTGTTTATGGGCAGGTTATGGAGTCAGGTGCGTCGCAGCATCTTTCGGCTACAAGTGAAATGCAGGACGGCGGTCTGAAGTTCGAAGTTCACCCGCAGAGCGCGAGTCCCTCTCAGGCAAGAGAACCAGCGCTGATACAGTGGAAACGGGATAACAGACCGGTTGATTACACCTGAATTACTTTTAAATGTTTCATTTTTACTTCTAATATGTTTGTTACATGAGTTTAAATGTAGGCAATATTGTATACATGTTAAAACAGTATAAAATATGCTGTATTGCTGTACTCATCGACAATAAAGGCCAATGTCATGTATACCTGTGGTTGTGTGGAGTATTTTACAAAGGTTTAAAGGAAATAAAAAAATTTAATATTAAAACTATAAAAGTTAATATTACTCATAAATAAAAACTGTTAATATTACTCATAAATATTGGTTTTTAAATGTTTCTCCCCAATTATTTTTACTCAATTTTATTTGTTAATGTACCAAATGCAGTTACTCAGATCTACTTAATTTTTTACTTACACATTTACTCATTTCATATGGTGTGTGTAATTGATTTCACTGCTTGTAAATTGAATCAATATTTTTGAGTGTAAAAATGTTTCACCAAAAAAATTGAGTAAATCATAGTAAAAGTTTTTAGAGTGAAGGCTGTAATGTGATTGGTTATCAAGGCACACGTAATCCAAGTTAGTCATTATGCTTTCTCCAAAGGTAGAGCCACGGACCCTCATTCAACTTGACAAGAAAGCTGGGAGTCTTGCGGAAGAACATTGTAGTTGGAGCTACTTCTCTCTGTTTATGTCTATGACGAGTCACGCCGCAAGTACTGTGCTACTCCGCATCGCTGCCGACTGATCTAAAATAGTCCCAATATAAACATTTATTATAGGTGTAACGTAGTGATTCAGGATAAGACAAAAACACGGTTTGGAAAATGGATTCATGATGTACTTGCTCATATCAATTTCATAAATTTTGAACACAAAAAAGTTACAAAGTGCAGCTTTAAGTAGTAACGTTACTGTGCTACGTGGACAATCTCTAGCGATAGATATTTTATATCGTCTCCACAAAAATATCGTCCACCCAGCCTTACTTTAGTCATATATTTTGATACATACCTTCAAATGTTAACAGATTGCTAACAAGCTGACTGATCACCACATGCTTTAGTATGAGTTTAGTCTTTAAACATTTAACAAACAAGGTTTGCAATATATGTAGCTTAATTTAATTCATAAAGCTTAAAGAAAACGTACCACAACCAGATGAAATCCAGTCCCTTCCACAACGTGGTTGAAGGAGGAAACCCCGCGCAAGGTACAGCGACAGACTGCGCATGCGCAATGACGGGAACTCATCAAGAAATCAAATAACTTGTTTTTGTTCAGTGGACAAAATATTAGTAAACGTGCAGTGAAATCGTTTTTATAAGTAAACTCAACATTGTCGTCAAAAATTTGTCCACTCGACTTAAAATTTAAACTGAGTCAACAATTTGCAAGTTGGATTTTTTACAGTAAGTCTAGTATAATTTATTAACACAATCTCATGTCAATTTGTAACTATAGTTTTCTTTTTGGCAATTAAATATGTGGCTAATTTGGGATTTCGGGGTGGACCTTCATGCTTTTTTTTTTTTTTTTTTCTATTTCTAAAAAACAAACATTTTCATATGATTCACATTGTCCGAAATAGGAAATCACAACCTTTTCCTTTGAGATTGGGCTGTCTGGTTACCATTGCAAACAAACTGCATGTACTCCAAGCTGGCACATGACTCTAATGTGGTCGAATTAATTTCAGTTATTGTTTCAATGTTGAAAAAACATTGAAACTATGTTTAATGCTAAATGATCGTAAAAAGGTTAACCAAATACTTATAAATCAACATTGAATTTTTAACAAAACATTATAAAAGACATTGAAACAACATTGTGATAATGTTGATTCAATTTGCAAACTCAAGAAGATTCAACCTTGATGCATGACGTTGATTCACCTTTGAATAAACTTTAAAATGCCATTTAAATCATTTAAAAATTTAAAAAGATTTTTTTCTACATGAATAATGCTAGATCTGTATAAAGTTCATAATGTCTTGTTTTCCTTAGCCTTACTTATAAGTTTTAATAAGAGATTTCCCAATATGAGACTTGAATTCAATTAAACAGACTTTAAATGTGAGTAAAGCACAGAGATGTTTGTATTTTTATGTGTAAGAACAAAGACTCATGACATCACAGATCATATCAAAACGCTGTAATTTGATGAAAGAATTAAAAAGCATTCTTTAGCCAGCCTGAGCAAGCCACTGTGAGGAACATCCTGTGAGCTGATAAGGACACGCCACATGTTTCCTTTTGATGTTGATGGAACTTGATATGCTGTACGCTGTTGTTGACACTGATGTCATTGAGCAGGATCCTTCCACCTAACCATATGGATCAAGTCAGAAGTCTGTCCTCCAGCCTCTGATGAGGACATCAAGTAAAATCAACTTCAATTAGCAGGAACAGACAATCTACGTGAGTAGAGATTAATGAGTAGTGTTTTAATTGTCTTATTCACACAGTGTTTATGGGAATGACAGCCTCATTCTACAACAGAATAGAATGGGAAAAAACAACAAAAGAAACAATCAGGTTGTGATAACTAAATGTTCAGCATAGGATTAAAGTCAGCATGAAATGCATGTTTTAGATCTTATTGCGAACGATTCCAGTGAAAGGACAAACTGCTCTCTGTTGACATGCAGGACTTCTCCAATAATTTAGTCCGCTTAGGCTGGCAACACACTTTAAGATTTTGAGCCCAGTTTGCACCCCCAAGTGATTGGCGGGCGTGGCCCGATACGAGGCTTGTCGCTACTGACTTTTTGTCCACAAAATCCTCAATTGTGTGCTGTCATTGCGATTATTTTACTGCTCCTGATCGCGTCAGAGCCCACACAATCCCAAATCGTAAATATCAAACATGTTTGATATATTTATGACTCTTGATCGGGCTGCCCCTGTCGTGATACCCGTGATAGCCAATGAGAGTGAGCAAAGCTTCACCAACCGGATGTTCCGTGCTTCTATAGCTGAAACTTGTCAGCCACAAACATGCCACGAAAGTGGAGTATTGAGAAAGAAGATAACTCATATTATTTTTTCCTCTTTGTTTAACAAAACCCACGCCAAAAGAACCAGCTGACGACGTTGATCGTCCTCCATTTGTTTTTCTTCTCAAGTCACGTTTGATCTCACGAGTCTCTGTGAGACCTCGTGTCACTGTGGAAATGTTACTACAATTGTCAGGTGTGTGGCCTCGTGGTCCTGGCAAATCTTCTAGTGTGTGCATTTGAAGGATTATAATGCTAAACAATTGGTTGAAACTGCCCTTATGTCTGTGGTCTCCCACAGTTTTAAAATTGGTTACGGTTCGAAAATCGTCTAGTGTTTCCCAGGCCTTAAATCATGTCTTCATCTGCCTCCACTTTTAAGTGCCACTCCCACGTCAAAATCCAATCAACAACCAAACTCATGGAACCAAGTCTCCGCCCTGACTTTTTTTCCCATTAATTCATACACTCGAATGTACTTGTACATCACAATACAGTGTTGTTTTGGACTCCACTGACTTTCACTGTGTGGACAAAAACAACTTAAACATTCTTCAAAATATTCTTCTGATTCTTTAAAGTCATTTTCTAAATGTATGTTATATATCTTATTGTGCATGATTCATCCACGTATATATTTCTCTTTTTCTTCTTCTTTTTTTTTTTTTTTTTTTTTTACATAATTTTTGATAACTCAAACCTCTTGTGAAATGACAGACTTCTCCCTGCTTGGTAACAATTTATTTTGATGGTCCACTTTAACTATAAGTTCTGTCTCGGAGAGATTGGCATGGTAATAGATATTAGCATTGCAATGAATATGGCAATGTTAATGTATTTGGTCTTGGCAGAATAGATCTGCTACGCTGCTGCTGCTGCTGCAGAGCAAGTACCAAGATTTGCTACTGCCAATACATTCACAGACATTGCTGTGAGCATGTAAGACATGCTGCTGCTGCTGAACATGTAACATACATGAAATAACCCACGCAGCAGATCTATACAGGTGGAGCTGGGGAAGGTGGAGGGTTTCTGAAAGCGCACTGCAGCGCACAGCAACACTACTGGTATTTGTTTGAATGTTGAGCCTCAGCTCATTGGCCGCTGATACAACAGCAAACAATCAACTGTGCTATGTAGATAACGATATGATCGCTACCAAATGAGTTAAAGACCTATCAGCCATCTAGAGTTTCATGCCAGAACTAGGTATTAGTCAACTAAGTCTCATTTGGTTAGGTGTTCGGGTTAGTAGAATAAGTTGACATGTAGTTGCAAAGTTACTTAAGGTAAGTAGAATGTCTGTTGAGGGACCATCAAAATAAAGTGTTAGCAGATATTAAGCAGGCACTCTACTAATACTCTACTAATGACTGGTAGTTGATGTGTAGTTGCAAAGTTACTTATATTTAGTAGAATGTCTAAAGTCAACCATAAAGTGTTACCCTCTGCTGATGTATACCAGACTTCTCCAATCAGTTAGTCCACTCAAACTCTGCCCCTTTCTTACAGTGAACTACAAGTTTGCGTTCAGATTTTTTCGAACATTTGTTTAACCCTGATGTACATCATAATACAGAAAAAAAGATCTGTCGCTACTTACGTTTCAACGCAACTTTAACTAATAACACAGCCCCAAACCCATTTCACATACTGTAACTCCAAAATCTTTGCAAGCATTTGGATCGGAACCTGGTCAGAGCTCACCCAGCTACAAGGCAGACTTGGTAATACTACAATACGTCTGCGGTTGCTAATGTTAATGTTAATAATGTTAATTTGTTTAAAAATGGCTAACACAAGTGTTTTACACTGTCGGCATCTATGTTTCTAGGTTATCATGTCAATAATGGTCAACAACACATGGAATTATATTTTTGGAGATTCCATACACATAAATGTCACCATTGTCACTTCCAAAATTACGCCTATGCCTCATATGATTCATTTACTTCTGAAACTCTTGTAGCATGTGCAGCGTTCAGATTTTAATGTTAGTTTGTGTGGAGTAGTGCATGTATACTCTTTAATTTAAAATGGGTGAGCCCAGGGAAATATGTTTAGATATTTTCATTTAAACCACACTTTGTCAAGTGTTTTGCACTTCATGTTGGTTAAGCTGCAACAGAGCAAAATCAAGTTAGCAAACTGTAAGAAGGTTTGCTAACTGTCAGAAAATCGAAAAGGTTTCGAAATAGTTTTTATTTGTTTGAATTGTAGAAGCAGAAGGAAAGCCTTCATTGAAATGTCAGGCAGCTGACGCACACTTCAAATGGACTCCGACATCTCTTTAAGGAGGTTTTCTGTGTCAGCACAATCTGATTGCTCACTCCACTTGACTATGTGACTTAATTTCACAGCTTAATAAGAACATGATGTTAATCCAGTAGCTTGATCGGGTTCGACAGCCCTTATTGATCACAACAGCCAGTAACGTCTGCCTTTTACGCTGACAAAGCTACCAAAGTCTTCCTCCCTGATATTTAAAAACTGTCAATAAAAATTTCCATCTTCGCAGGATCAGGCGGTTTTGATGGTCTAAAGCTGTATGTGTAGTTTTCCATTAGCTTGTACTGTAGACCAATGACCTTAACTGCTAGTAAGCATTACATCATTGCAAATGGCTGCTGATAACTGCTGGCTTACATCATCCATTAATGCCTGTCCATCAATGTCTTTTACGCTGTCTCTTTACTCTTGGCGAGGACTCAAAGTGATTAATCATTCAAATCTAATAGCACCACGGTGCCAAAGACGTGAATATGTGCCTCATGCAGGAGTAACTGAAGTATTAGTCATTTAGAATGATGAAAAGTGACCCCATATGCACTGGCATTAACAGCAGCCCCATTTGCCTAATTACAGACTGAGGACATTATCTGATCCCTTATTATAGACAACATGGAGCTCACTATAACAGTCTTAATCAGTAAGATGATATGTTGTACTTTCTGATTACGAACAGTGGGTCAAATGTCAATTTAAAACCTTTTAGTAACGGGATTGTTCTTGCAGCGGGTGGTCCAGTAAATCTATAATATATACCTTCAACCAATAATGTGCTCTTGTTCCTTGTCTTTTAGTCTCACATAGCCAGATCTTCATGAAGTCTGATCTTCTTTGCAACATTTTCTGGTCAAGAAGAGCCCACTTAGACAGGAAGAGACTGTCTGACCAGCATGTAAAGTGATCGCATCACATTTTGTTGTGATGTGCCATTTAGGGCCATGCAGGTTTATGTGAAATAGTTGCCACTACAGTAATAGATTGGTGTGGAAAAAAAAAATAAGGAAAATATGTGTGTCATAATTATGTTTCTGTTTAGTCGTTTCTTTCATGTCCGTATTAGTTCTCATTAGTTGCTATGGTGTCTGATTAGTTAATCTCTGTCCAGCTGTTCCCGTTTAGTGTTACTATGTGTATTTATACTCCCTGTTCTGTTCAGTCCTCATTGGTTATTGTTTGTGTATGTGTTACACACTGTTACGCCTTATTGCCTGCTTGTTGGATTAAACCTTATTTATAATTTTGAATCTGCACTCATCTGCCTTCTTCATCTTGTGACAGAATAACCGACCAATTAAAAATGAGTAAAAAGGAAAAAAACTATGGACTCACCCATACTGCGTCTCCTTCTCCTCCCCGAGAACCGAAAGTGGCTGGGGTAATTGGTAGGGGTGTAAATCGGACGGTTCATCACAATTCGATACAATATCGATTCTCATAGCCAGCGATACGATATTTTCCGATACCTCAAAAAAGTTCTGCAATACGATTACGATTCGATTCAGGGGTGTATCGATCAATATTTGATATTATGATATTATGTGCCTATTTTACACAACCAGTAACATTTTTTTTTAACTCACAACTGCAACCAAAATATATAACAAACATTTATTAAAAATTTCACATCCTGCACCCTGATTGGGACATCCACAAATAAAATATATAGATAAATACTATACAATTAAAAGACATTTCTTTTAAATGTATAGTGCAGATTTTTTAAGAAGCAACAACATATTATAGGTAGGACAGAACAAGATAGGCTATTAATTTTCTTTCATTGTGCAAAAGTATTATAATATGAAAGGCTCCAATAGAGCGAAAAGTATTATAATATGAAAGGCTCCAATATAGAGCGGCACAAAGTGCTTTTGTGCATCCTGCGTGCAGAATGATGCGCTTGAAGCAACACAGAGTCACAGCGCGCAGCGCTCCTATGCAGCAGTTTATTGAGCATTTTCCTTTAACAGTTTTCAAAATTTCAGTTACTGTGTGTGTGTGTGAAGAACAATTCATAGCGCTATATTCTCCTTTTATGCAAAACCATAGACCTTTATCTACTGAAGCACAAAAATAAGTAAAAGAAGACTCAATTCAGAGGCCTATTTGTGCGCTGCTTGAGATGAGTGTGCGCTGCTTTTTGCAAGGCTTTAAACACGAGCAAATAAACTTCCGTGAAGATTCAGCACTGGCCCGAGCGTCTTTCACAAGCTCTGAAAGGTAATTTAAACGAGAATGCACGCGTTGGTGATAATGCATAAGCTGACATTGTGTAGAAATGTGGAGAGTTTTTAAACAAATGTGCCTCTTAAATATTTAAATAGCCTACAGGTATCAATTTTTAACGCGTTGCATCGATACATCGTGTTGTTAGACATTAGATTGATGTATCGATCTATATCAATGTATTGTTACACCCCTATTATTTGGGCTGGATGCTCCAGAACGGCAGCCTCTTCCTCACCACCAGCGAGCCCGAGGCACCCACCAAGGCCCGAGCCGGATGACATCAAAGCCCCGTAGTCTACGCAGGCGGATCAGTCCATCTCAGAGCCAGGAGCTGACCTAGACCTGATAGATCTGTGGTCCACAGATCCAGTCCCCACCCTCGAGTCTTCATCTTCTTCGCCGGTCCCGTCTGGAAATTATCTTCTTCTGCCTATGTCCCTGCCTGACTTCCTGGTCCCATCTCCACCGCTGGTTACGGCCAGTCCCCTGGATCCGTCGGCACCACTGGCCGCACTGACGCCAAGCTCCTCGGCTTTGCCCCCACCGCTAGCTCCGTGCGGCACATCTACCTCATCTTGGGCTTCCCCTCCATCAGCTCAGGGTAAGTCAGAGTCCCCTGCACCATCACCATTATCGGCATATTGAATAATAATCAATAGTAGTCGAATGTAAAGTAAAGTTTTACTTTACATTTGAATACTACACAGTCTTCACAGTATGATTTAAATATACGTTGATTCTTATTAAAGCTACAGAAGTTATTCACAAAAGAGTATTAAGTTATTTACTATTTGTCTTTTGTTGTTTGATTAACATTAGAGACACAAGCCGCGTTTCCATTACAGATTTGCGCAAAACTTTTGCAATATTTTCTAAATGTCGATAAAAAACTATTGCAAAAAGACGGCGTTTCAATTAACCAATGTTAGACAACAATGTTAGACTCTCAAGATAAATCATTCCAAAAATCATGGCAATGGATGCTGGTAAGTTTACATATATCCCAGCCACTGCACTAGCCATTATTTTTAATCGAAGGTGATGTAGTTGTGTTATCCAATCATTAATGGCAAGGAAAGCCCCTTATACTTGGGAGCGGCCATGTATGAGGTGTTTCTGGGTGTTTCCCCCTCATATCTGCTTCAAGGTCTTGATAAATTGTGGCATTTTTTTGTTGTTTAGAATCCAGTATTCCCGTAATTTGTCTTTTATGAGTTTAATAAAGAACCTCTTCTGTCCAAACATATCCATATTCCATCTTTGAGAATGTTTGACTTTTACGTACACCAGGCGAATTTTATATGCGGGGGGAAAAAAACTGTTTCCATTGCAGTTTTGCGAAATATGCCTTTTTTGAACTGCCTGAAAAACCACCACATGCCAGCGTAAAAACGTTTTTGCGATTTATGGGAATGTTTGCGAATTTAAAGGGTAATGAAAATGCAGCTACAGACAGCAGCAGGTGTATTAGGCTGACATACAGATTCAACATTGACAACACCTGGTAATTTCATTCAACTCTGTGTACATGCATGAGAATGAAATATACTTGCATTTTGACTTCACCCACTTCTCCCAAAATAAAGCTTATAGTATTATAGCAAATTTTACAGTACAACTGGTGTTAGAATGGCAATGTAAAATTTAAATGTTAAATTTTACCATCATATATAAAATCCTCTGGTTTTAAGCTTGTTTGTGTTTTTAAAATCTTTTGGCCTTTTATGGTGGCTGTGTTCTCCACCGAGTTTTCATGGCTGCAGAGCTAAATCAATTTGACACCAAACCCTTTAGTCAAAAAGACATTTTGGAGAGGTTAAAGTGCTTTTTGGCAACGTCAAATACCAAAAATGTATTATTTCAGCCGCATTACCCTAAGCCACTCCCAACTGGCCCATTCCTCATCTCAAGTGCTGCTGACTAGTGTAAATATGAATGAATTACTGTATGTGTGACACGCATTAACACCTGAGGGATCGTTATACAATAAATCACACAGATGGGCATAAATAAGCTGGTGCACAGCCACACACTGAGACGGAGACATTAAAATGTTGCTCATAAGCGTCGAGTAGAAAGTGCATTGACCGTAGAAAACCAGCATGATGCTTAAGGCCAATTCAAGTCCTCTTTGACAGACTAACAGACATCAAACACAAAACCAAAGTCAAGGATGATGGCAGGCAGGACAGAACATCTGAGGACTCTGTGGGGGTTTAAAAATTTGCCTAAAGGTTCATTTAGAAACTCAGAAATGATGCACACCCAAAAAAAAAAAAAAAAAAAACCTGAAAAGTGGCACCTAATGGCTCAACCCAAAACCTGACCAGATTAAACCAAGAATTTGACGTCACAATCTGCTTCTTGCTGCATTATTTCCATTATTCTAATTGTGAGATTCTGAGAACGCAATACATTTGTTATAATATCATACATAACAATTACATTCACTCAGACGTGTGTACTTGCTTTAAACAGAGAGTTGATTTATTTCTCTATTACTGTGTTATTTATAGTGACTAGCGCAATGCCAGCACTTGAATCTGAAGGATAAATTGTTTCTACACAGTGGGCCTGTAAAAGGACTGCTGACCCTCTTGTGTTTGCACTGTTACTGCAATGCACTTCCTCCAAAGCAATTTGATTAATCTCTGTTGGCTCCCAACTCAGCTGCAGAAATCGCCCTAGTTGTGCTTGAAATACATGCAGTTGTTCTTTTGTGATAATAAATACACCTTTATAAGGTGTGCCAAACAGATTATGAAGTTGGTGACCAGAGGTGCAAAAAGTACTAAGAAATTGCACTTAGTGTCCATATTGTGCCATTTAAAAGGTCTCCTAGAATAGCTTTACATGTGTCTAAGGTCAATAAACACATTTTCTCATAAATATGCAATGCAGCATCACCTATTTTCTCACAATATCTAAAAAGGATCCGGATCCGGTCTCTCTAAACCCCTCTTTTCTTTGAGCTTACTCTGCACTGATTGGTCAGATGGCCCAAGTCTGTTGTGATTGGTCAACTCTGCTCTGATTGGTCAGACGGCCCAGTCTGTTGTGATTGGTCTACTCTGCTCTGATTGGTCAGATGGCCCAGTCTGTTGTGATTGGTCTACTCTGCTCTGATTGGTCAGACGGCCCAGTCTGTTGTGATTGGTCTACTCTGCTCTGATTGGTCAGATGGCCCAGTCTGTTGTGATTGGTCTACTCTACTCTGATTGGTCAGACGGCCCAGTCTGTTGTGATTGGTCTACTCTACTCTGATTGGTCAGACGGCCCAAGTCTATTGTGATTGGTCTACTCTGCTCTGATCGGTCAGATGGCCCAAGTCTGTTGTGATTGGTCTACCGCTTAAGTGTGCGCCAGAAATGAAATGCCCATTAACATATCTGATTTTAGCTTCAGATTTCTCAGCACTTGATACAAAGTGATATGAACAGTAACGATGGTGCCAGTTTTACCATATCAATTTGAGCCAGAGTCCTCATCCTTTGGAAGTGCATGCAAAGTGGATTTTACTTTGGCAGCGCAGAAAATGGCATCTACTCAACATGTTGTCAACACAAACCAAAATCTTCCAGGCCTCAGCTACAACCAGTGGCATAGCGAATGGGCACGCACTGTGGGGGTCTCACATCTTAAAAGCAAGTGCATCTTCTGTTGATACTGTAATAATATCATATTGGTGAAACAGATTTGGCAAACGCTGAGTGCATATTTGTGTTTGCGCTATAGAAAATATCAAATGTTTCTATTTACAACGCATTCTTGCAGCAGTGAGCAATGTAGCTAATCACAGACATGTTGATTTCTTGAATGCAATGGTTAATCAGAGGTGTTTAAGTTAGAATCCATTTACCGCGCAAAACTCCGGAGTTTTTGTTTAGTGCTGAGTTCTGCGTGCTTGCGAATCCTCTCATTAAAAAACAAAGTGTAGACACGATGTAGAGATTCATCATGCCGTGTAGAGAACTTCATTGATTATAACAGAACTTTGCAAGATTGCGATGTCTGAGTGACAGCTTTTTAGTCATTATAAAGGGAGCGGACCTTGCTCGCCTTCAAAGCTAGATAATCCATTGAATAATAGTTTTGTTTTTCATGCTGCTAAGAAGGCCGATGGCCAATTACACACTGCAATGTTTCGGAAAATACATCTACATATAAATACAGGATTCGAAATTGCAATGAAAACCATAGCACAGGGACAAAAATATGGCATGTCAAAATAGACATGCATTAAGCAATGTAAATTGCGACTAATAAATAGAAAAAAGTTCTATTTCAAATATTTGTAAAAGCAATGACTTGTAAATAATCTTAAATACCTCACTGAACATTGGTTCTTGTTATGGTGGAGCCATTGCTTACTCCAGTGGTCAGGAACCTATGCACACCTGGCTCTTTGACAAAAATCATGTGGCTCGCCAGGTACGTCTCTCACCCCTTACCAACAAATGATTGATAAAAAATTAGACACATCAACAGAGATCCGCTCTCTGCAGAAAAAGCAGCCAATTACAATTCCCTTGTTGTACAGCCTAGTGAAGTTAATGAAAACTTTATGATATTAATAATATTCAAGTTGTACTGGCCAAAGTGCGTGTTCAGTGCTGTTCGCGAGTGTCACGAGTCGCGACAGCAATCAACTAACCACTGTGGTAACCTACAGCTCCTGCACTGGGATTCAAGCAGCTGTGTAGCTTGTTTAAGGTAACGTTAGGCTAGCCTAATGGCGAAAACCATTTTTAGAACAGCAGCGAAAATGTAAAAGTAGGCTTTAAAAAACTTTAATATATCCTTTTATTGAAACTGGTGCTTTTCTGTGCAAAGAGACATTTCGAAACATTTCACCCGCTGGTACTTTTATTTAATGCTTATTTTATGCTTTTTTTTTAAATGCGTATTTATGACAATCCGCTCAGATTTCAGTTGATGATACTGTTTAAAGTTATTAATAATGAAACATGAATGAATAAATGAGAAAGAAAAGAGCAGGATGTGCTTTATATTGAAAAGAAATATTAAAAGCGCGAAAAGTCGCTAAAGAGAACTGAATTCTACTGACAGGATGCTGTGCGCGCACTCCGAGTGCAACACAGACAAGCATAGTAGCCTTTGTCTTCGGTTCCCCGCCTAAATGGCCAAATAAACACAGAAATATCTAAAAATGCCAAATCAAGTATTCACGTAAACACACTAGATGTAAGCACTGTGTGCGTTCTCTCTCTCTCTCTTTAGTTGTCTATGAACCTAATAATTACTATTGTTGAAATTTTATTGGGAACATTTTTTTAATAATAATATTTTTTTTTATTGTGGCTCTTTTGGAAAAATGCATTAACCAAAAATGAAAAAATGGCTCTTTGGTCAAAAAAGGCTCCCGACCCCTGGCTTACACATTACATCTGCACTTTACCCTCACCCTCAGTGATTTTAAATTACCTTTTGAAAACAAAAGACAGTAAGGAGATGTTCTCATTTTAGTATTTGTGATGCAAAAAAACCTGTAATAAATTAAAATAAAATAATACAAAAAAATGACCATTGTTCTGACCATTGGGGAAAGTTACTTTTAAAAGTAATGCAACAAAACTGCGTGCCACTTTTTTATGGAAAGTCATGCGTTACATAACTTTTGCGTTGCTTTTTCTCACCTGGGCTGGGCTTGCTTGTTTGCTTGTTTTTTTAATAACAAAAAAAAGTTATATTTTTGGCAAATGTAAAGGCCCTGAAGGAAATGCAAATTCACGCCTGTACAGTAGAGGGCGTAGCTCAAACAAACTTTTCAGCTGTGCTGCCATTCTTGATTGCAGAAGAATAGGACGCAGGAGACGAAAGTTGGACAGGAGATGTGTCAGAAAACAAAGTTGCGTTATTTATTTGAAAAATTAACTCTGATATTTTGGTGTAAAGTAAATTTAAAAATAATGTATTAAAAACATTAAAAACAAAAAGTAATCTGATTACATAACTAGCATTACCCAACACTGGTTCTGACTTTAACTCTAGGACACTGCAAATGCTGAAGTAAACCAGTATCCTGTATTTTCAGCTAAAAAAGTTTCAGTTTTCTTGCTCAATTCTTGCTTTCAAAAAAGGAAAGTTCACCCCAACATTAATATTCTTTCATAATCTATTCACCCTCATGTTGTTGCAAATGTGTATTGTGGAACACAAAAGAAAGGTTTTTTTGTTTGTTTTTGTAGACAAAGTCAGTGGGATTCGATGTTGGGTAACACTTTACTTTAAGGTGTCTTTGTTAGACTGTAATTATACATTTAAGTATTGAGTAATAATAATTAACTACATGTACTTACTACTGGGTTAGGATTAGGGTTTGGTTTGGTTTAGGGTGTCGTGGAAATTCTCAATACGAATATCTGACTTTACCACGGACAATTCAAAACAACACCGAGTTGTTAATACAATACTACAGTATCTCGAGGTAATTCCCTTCTCGAATACTTCTAATACAATTCAATACTTCGAGGTAATTCCCCTCCCGAAGTAAGGTGACGGCGTCCCGTCGAGAAGCTACTATCACTACCTCAAACAAACATGAGCACAGAGGTCTTTAGCATCTATACACTCTCATCGTCCTTCTCAGGTGTACGCTGGTCTCTGCAGGATCCTTAATACTAACGTATTACAACCTCACCCCGAGAACGGCTCTATAGTCTTCCAACACTATCACTGTCTCTGCTGTGATCTTTTGAGCGTGGAATCTTTAGTACTTCTATTCCTCAGCTGTGCAGCATATATATATCTGACACGACTCCAAAGTTGCTCTTTGCTGAAATGAAGTTTTATTCACGGCCGGGAGATCACTGGTCACAACAACCAAATGAGTCTCTCGAACAGAAAGATGCATGTACATTTAAACTTTACAGTTGAGTAAAAATCAATGTCACTCAAGTTTCCTTCGCTGTGATTTGTTCTGGTGATTGATTCGTAATGATCTAAGCTAATCATATGACTGTTCTATTTGTGTTAAGCACCTTTTTGGGTAAGTCTACATGATCTTTGACATGAACATCCTTAGTCTGCGTTTTTCTGTAGTTTCATGTTAAATAACCCTTTGACCACTTCTGAGGCCATTATATAAAATATTTCTATCACATTCCCCCCTCTGATCGTTTTTACACGATCACATTCTCAAATCTGATTGCATTATTTCATAAAATGACCTGATTTTGACCTTCATCTTCCTCTACTTACAGTTTCTTTCTAAAAATCCTCTGACATCAACAGTTCTCTCTGTTCTCCATGTATCAAATACATTTTTTCCAACTTAATCGTTTGTACATACTGTCCTTCTCATTCTCCTAATGCTTCTTAAATTAACTTTTTCATTAGTGCATGAATACATTTTTTAGATAATCAAATTGCTGGAATAGAGAATTATCACACTAAATCAGAAACCATTCGCTGGCCCACAGCTGATCCCAGATCCCATGCTTGTCTGGCCGTCCCCACAGATGTTTTAACGTTTTCATCCTCCAAGATGTTGCGATCTCTTTTCGGCAGGTGTAGTTCCTTGGCTCCGTTTACGTGTCGTCATGTTGGTGAGGTTTACAGCGCAACACGTGAATCCAGGTATCACGCTCGGCAACCTTGATGGCAGTATTGGTTGTCAGGATGATCTCATAAGGCCCCAACCACCTTGGACAGTGCCACACCTTCTTCCAGAAGTCTCTGACCCAGATCCACTGTCCTGGCTCGTAGGAATGTTGGGGTTCGTCACCTGGAACCGGTAAAGCAGCTTTTACCTGCGAGTGGATAGATTTGATAGCTTTAGTTAAAGACATCATATACTTTCTTAATTGTTCATCGACCGCCGCAAGGCCCTCCTAGGGAGAAGGCTCGATTCCGACTCGCATAGGCCGACCTGTAAGAATTTAATGTGGGCTGAGGGCTGTCCTGGTCCCTTTTCGTAATTTGACACAATTTGGTTTTTACAGTCTGCTTTGTCCTTTCCACTGTACCACCACTTTGTGGGTGAGTTTTCAAATTTGTTCTCAATCCGTTTGCCAATTTTGTGATTATTTACAAAATGTGTCCCAATCAATCTTTCTGGTACTCCCCACCTTGGGATAACTTCTCTTATTAGAGCTTTTGCTACAGCCGTAGCATCGGCTTTTCTACTTGGAAAACACTCAACCCACTTTGAAAACATGTCAACAATTACAAGACAATACTTATACCCTTGGCATGGTGTCAACTCGAAATCCATCATGAAGTGCTGAAAAGGAAGTTATGGTGTGGGGTGGGCAGAGTAAGTTTGTGGCTTACTTCATCTTCCCACATTATTCGCTGCGCAGGTGTAACAGCTGAATTTCTCTGCCACAACTGTAAATTATGGGGCCTCCCAGGAAGTTCCAATTAGATTATTCATGCCAATTTTGAGGTGTGGTCTGCCCTTTGAGACCACTTAGCAAAATTTGGATACAATTGTTTTGGCAGGAAAGGCCTTTTTGTCTTTGCATCTTTCCATACCCTATATTTACATTTTGCACCCCCCTCCGACCAATGTTTCTCTCCTGATTGGTGGTCATATTTTGAATTTCGATCAATGTTAGTGGGAGCTGAACAGCATTGGGTACCGGAGATGTGAATGTGGTTAACGCAATTGGCGGTTGATGTGCAAGTGCAGCATTCTTTGCTGTTTTGTCAGTGAAATACTTTTTTTTTTTTTTTTTGTGTGTGTGCGCCGCATTTTCAGATTGCAATTTCTGATGAAAGTTGTAGGTTTTAAAGCAGCATAATTTTGAATGCGCTGTACGGTCATGAGGATCCTCAGTAGGTAGCAATGTGGATGGATTTAGTATGGTGCACCATTTTAATGTGACATTGGATATTGTCAGTAAGACGTTCTGCCATTGCAGCGAACGGGCAGCAGTTAAATGAGCCATTCTTGACTGCATCAGCAGAGCGTGCACTGCGTGTGGAATAAACACAGTTAAATGCCACCATATCCGAGCACACTAAAAAGGCAGCCGCTACCGAACGAAGGCACTGTGGCATTCCACATACGACAGTGTCTAATCATTTGGAGAAATACTCGATCGGTCGACAGCGATCACCATGGGGTTAGAACCGCGGACATGAACCCCAATTTTTCGGAAACAAAGAGCTCAAAGATTTTGAGTAGTCAGACATGTTGCATTTGAGAGAGCCAATTTCAAATGCAACCTGTCGTTCCGCTGTCCATACCAATTTGTCAGTTAGAATTTTCTGCTCATGAGCTGCTGTTATTAAAGGATTTGAAATTTCAGCATAATCTTGGATCCATGGCCTACAATATCCCGTAACTCCCAGAAATGACATCATTTGTGATTTTGTGATGGGTTTAGGAATTTTTTTAACTGCTTCAACCTAACTTCCTACACTATACTAGTTTTGATTTTGACACTTTGTACCTATTTTCTGCTAAAAAACTCCAATAATGCGTGCTTATCGATTTCACAGGTGGTTTTGTCAGGAGAACACGGCATCAAATAATTTACATACTGAATTTAGGTTCTTCCCTTTGGGGGAAGGAAACTTTTCTAGATTATTTATTTATTTTTTTTTTTTTTTTTTGAAAATTGCTCTGAAACATTTTTAGAATTAAATTTGGGTTTTGTACTCTCCTTGCTACACAGTCTGTGAACCTCGATTGCGGAATATGCTTTTATCCCCTCTTGGTTGATGTAGTGTTTCCTACTACTATCCCAAGTCCAATTCCCAGTTTTTTTTTTTTTTTTAACTGGGTTGTGAGCCAGACTCCCTTGTTTGCCCACAAACTTCTTCCTTTCCCACAGAGATGTGGGGCTGGACTGGTGTCTAATGGAAAAGAGCAGATTGAGCAGGTGTTAGTTTAACAGAAAATACAAAGTATTGCTGGGATGCCAATAAAAAAAAAAAATCTAAATACATTTTTTTTTCCTGGTGGTCCATTAAATCATTCCTCCTCAAATACATTGTTCCTTTCCTGGCCTACAAGCCATGAGGCACAATGCAGATGAGGTGGTTTTTTAAAAAAATTGACAACATTTGTTGATAAGCAGAGTATAGATCTAAGGAAGGATTTAAAGCCCAATTATAATACCAGTTTGGTGTAATTTGCATAAAAGCACCTCCGGAATTGAACACTTCCATACCATAATTTGAAATGAAGATGATCAATTCCAATTTGATAATAAATAATAAATAATAATAATAGATAATAAATCGCCAGCCAATAAATTTACAGGGCATGTTTCAGAAACCATGAAATAATGGGTCACTTGTTTCAGCTTGTTTGTTACCTTCAGTGGTCAACTTATCAACCAATGGTTTGCCAGATAACCCATGTTGTTTGGGTTTTGCCAGAATAAGCTAAATTTAGAAGTTTAGAGCGGTCTCTGCAGTGATCATAGAAAATGTGGCATATGTGTCCACCAAACAGGTAATGAAAAGTCCTTCAACTTGAATAGTCATTATCTGATTTTGTCTTGGGTTGTCAGTTATTTGCAGCATTTGTTTTGGTAGAGTGTCTTCTGCCTTATCTTATTCATGGTCTCTTACATTTGATAATGGAAACCAAAGGCTGTTAAGGGAAGGAGGAGATAGTTCATGTGTGAGATGTTGTTTCTGCTCTCTTAGACAATCCTTGGCCGAAATGTCCTCTTTCACCACAGACGTGACATTGATCAGCAGCATTTTTCCACTGATCTGATACCCATTCACAGGCTCTTGGAGATGGCATATTCTGGCGGTCTTCTTGACTGTTGTGACCGCCTTGTCTTTTCCCAGTCCATCGACCTAGGCCCCAGCCTTTGACCCCTGGTCTGCTGCTGGACGTCTCTCACTTCAGCTGCTTTGTGTTAGTGATTGCTCCCCAGTCAGGACGTGTGGGGTATTCCAGCCTCATTCTGGCAATCGTCCTGTTCCAAGCAGTCTGCCACCCTGGAGTGTCAGTTCCTTCTGCACCTGCATCAGCATTCATTCTTATAGTGCTTGGGTTAAAAGCATCTTCACCAGTTCCACGTACCTCAGTTCATTTCAAAAGCTTGTTGCTGAAAATAGCTGCCCAGTCTCGGCCTGTGGGTTTGATTGTGGCATCGATGTTCTCCACTGCTCTGATAAACCACTCCACCCCCTTTTCTGGGTCTGGAAGTGTAGCAGCCACATTTCGGAGTTCCCCTGAGTTCCAAGGTTGCTCCACCCATATGGGCCATCCTTCTCCAGGAAACTGAAGCATCAGCAGGTTGAGGACTTCTTGACTCCCCAGTCTGGCCTTGTTGTTATATTTCTCATCAAGGTTCCTGACTGTGACTCCTTTTTATCTGAAAGGAAGGGATAGAGCAAACGTTTCTTTGGATTTTCTTTTGCAGTTTGAAACAATTTGTTTACCTCCTCCCGTAACAATGCCAGTGGCTCATCAGTCCCTGTGTTACTGTCATCAGGTTTAATCTTTTCCTCATCAAGGATTGGGGCAGAAGGGACCTTTGCTTCCTACGTTACAGCTGCCTGGGCACTTTGATCAGTCAAGGGTCTGTAGGGAGGGGGCAATGACTTTTACAGGCCTTATCTTCCTCTTCCGGTTTCTGCTTTGTAGTTTGTACAGCATTAAGAGCTGCAGGTTCTGTGGCAGAATTTCTTTGCTGTTTTTTTGCCGCTCTGCCTCACCTCTCCCACTTGTTGAACTGGATCCAGTCTACCCACTTCTGCTTCTTCGAAGGCAGCTGTTCCAACTGCTTTCTAGTTTCTTCTAGAATTGAAACACTCAGAGAACCGCATGAGTCAAAATACCCTTTTGTCAATTTTGACCACCATTGTGTCTGTTCATTTTGTTCATTACTCGAATTCCACTTTTTTACCCTCAATTCAGGGACCACATCAGGTTTACCACAGCAATTTCCCATCTCTGTTTAAACTATTCCTTTTTGCAGAAAGGGGAAAAAAGCGAAGAGAGAGAAATAAAATAAGGAATATATACAAACCCGATTCCAAAAAAGTTGGGACACTGTACAAATTGTGAATAAAAAAGGAATGCAATAATTTACAAATATCATAAACTTATATTTTATTCAAAATAGAATATAGATAACATATCAAATGTTGAAAGTGAGACATTTTGAAATGTCATGCCAAATATTGGCTCATTTTGGATTTCATGAGAGCTACACATTCCAAAAAAGTTGGGACAGGTAGCAATAAGAGGCCGGAAAAGTTAAATGTACATATAAGGAACAGCTGGAGGACCAATTTGCAACTTATTAGGTCAATTGGCAACATGATTGGGTATAAAAAGAGCCTCTCAGAATGGCAGTGTCTCTCAGAAGTCAAGATGGGCAGAGGATCACCAATTCCCCCAATGCTGTGGCGAAAAATAGTGGAGCAATATCAGAAAGGAGTTTCTCAGAGAAAAATTGCAAAGAGTTTGAAGTTATCATCATCTACAGTGCATAATATCATCCAAAGATTCAGAGAATCTGGAACAATCTCTGTGCGTAAGGGTCAAGGCCGGAAAACCATACTGGATGCCCGTGATCTTCGGGCCCTTAGCCGGCACTGCATCACATACAGGAATGCTACTGTAATGGAAATCACAACATGGGCTCAGGAATACTTCCAGAAAACATTGTCGGTGAATACAATCCACTGTGCCATTCGCCGCTGCCAGCTAAAACTCTATAGGTCAAAAAAGAAGCCATATCTAAACATGATCCAGAAGCGCAGGCGTTTTCTCTGGCCCAAGGCTCATTTAAAATGGACTGTGGCAAAGTAGAAAACTGTTCTGTGGTCAGACGAATCAAAATTTGAAGTTCTTTTTGGAAAACTGGGACACCATGTCATCCGCACTAAAGAGGACAAGAACAACCCAAGTTGTTATCAGCGCTCAGTTCAGAAGCCTGCATCTCTGATGGTATGGGGTTGCATGAGTGTGTGTGGCATGGGCAGCTTACACATCTGGAAAGGCACCATCAATGCTGAAAGGTATATCCAAGTTCTAGAACAACATATGCTCCCATCCAGACGTCGTCTCTTTCGGGAAGACCTTGCATTTTCCAACATGACAATGCCAGACCACATACTGCATCAATTACAACATCATGGCTGCGTAGAAGAAGGATCCGGGTACTGAAACGGCCAGCCTGCAGTCCAGATCTTTCACCCATAGAAAACATTTGGCGCATCATAAAGAGGAAGATGCGACAAAGAAGACCTAAGACAGTTGAGCAACTAGAAGCCTGTATTAGACAAGAATGGGACAACATTCCTATTCCTAAACTTGAGCAACTTGTCTCCTCAGTCCCCAGACGTTTGCAGACTGTTATAAAAAGAAGAGGGAATGCCACACAGTGGTAAACATGGCCTTGTCCCAACTTTTTTGAGATGTGTTGATGCCATGAAATTTAAAATCAACTTATTTTCCCCTTAAAATGATACATTTTCTCAGTTTAAACATTTGATATGTCATCTATGTTGTATTCTGAATAAAATATTGAAATTTGAAACTTCCACATCATTGCATTCTGTTTTTGTTCACAATTTGTACAGTGTCCCAACTTTTTTGGAATCGGGTTTGTATATAATATATATATTTTTTTAAAATGTGAAATGTGAAAGGAAGCAATTTCTGTTTTGCAAAATGTAGGAAAACAGTAGTAATACTACTTTTTAGAGCATGAAAACAAGTAAGTTTTGCTTTGCAAAATGCAGAAAAAGAGTAGTGATAGTGATATGAAAAGCAAGCAAGTTCTTCGTTGCAAGATGCAGAAAAAAAATAAAAAAAAATAAAATTATACATATATATATTGATATTATTATCTTTCAGTGCCTCAATGTATTTCTACAATTCTCTTGATTCCTTTTTGAGTAGGAATATGGTTTCTATACAAAAGTGTAATAATACAATATTTTATTTATTTATTTTTCTTGGTCACCCAACTTCAGACATTTAATACCGTATTCATAATCAGTGATACATCAATATATAAAACAATATCAAACTATAACTTTGTTAATATTTTCTTAGGATACGGGATATTTCTTACTTTATTTGTTTATTCATATAATTCTGTTCCTGAGATTTTAGTTCTGATATTTTTATTATTGTATTGTATTGTATTATTTTATATTATATTATTTATATTATTTTATATTTAGTTACATTATTTTATTTTATATTTAGTTAATTCAAACAAAGAGCAAGTTGTAGTCTGTCTTACCTTATAAGTTCTTTGAGGCCGTGAAAGGATTTGTCCCTCCTCCGGCGGGTTTTGGTCAATGTGAGGAAAATGTCTCCTCTTGTGATTTAAATCAATGATAAAGGAGGAAGAAAAAGCTTTCTTTTCCCGCCGATGAAGGGAGCAGATCCTCAGGCCTCCTGGCTTGGCTCGCCAAAACTGTCGTGGAAATTCTCAATACGAATATCGGACTTCACCACGGACAATTCAAAACAACTCCCAGTTGTTAATACAATACTACAGTATCTCGAGGTAATTCCCTTCTCGAATACTTCTAATACAATTCAATACTTCGAGGTAATTCCCCTCCCGAAGTAAGGTGACGGCGTCCCGTCGAGAAGCTACTATCACTACCTCAAACACACATGAACACAGAGGTCTTTAGCATCTATACACTCTCATCGTCCTTCTCAGGTGTACGCTGGTCTCTGCAGGATCCTTAATACTAACGTATTACAACCTCACCCCGAGAACGGCTCTATAGTCTTCCAACACTATCACTGTCTCTGCTGTGATCTTTTGAGCGTGGAATCTTTAGTACTTCTATTCCTCAGCTGCGCAGCATATATATATCTGACACGACTCCAAAGTTGCTCTTTGCTGAAATGAAGTTTTATTCACGGCCGGGAGATCACTGGTCACAACAACCAAATGAGTCTCTCGAACAGAAAGATGCATGTACATTTAAACTTTACAGTTGAGTAAAAATCAATGTCACTCAAGTTTCCTTCGCTGTGATTTGTTCTGGTGATTGATTCGTAATGATCTAAGCCAATCATATGACTGTTCTATTTGTGTTAAGCACCTTTTTGGGTAAGTCTACATGATCTTTGACATGAACAACCTTAGTCTCCGTTTTTCTGTAGTTTCATGTTAAATAACCCTTTGACCACTTCTGAGGCCATTATATAAAATATTTCTATCACAAGGGTTAGTTGCATGTAATTATGCATAATTTATAGTTATTACTATAGTAACTAGATGTAACATATGTAACAATGACACTGTAAAATAAAGTGTTACCCAATGTTGTTTTGTACCCTACTGACTTTCACTGTATGGACAAAAACGGATTTTAGTCATTTTTGGTAAAAAATAAATCCCTTTAACAATAAATTAAAAACATATTTCCAAATGGCTGTGAGGTAAGATGAAAAACCAGTGCGCATGAGAAATATCTGATTATTTCCAAGGTCTCTTTGGGAAAATTGTGAGAGCAATATATAATCTATTTGATAAAGTATGCACCATGTGTCAGTCATCATCAGAATCTTATTTTAACAAAGCCACACGTACAGTATGTGTCAAAGGACTCTAATATTCCTTGCCCTTTGCCAGATTAATCTACCAAAAGAAATTATGCCAAAAAAAAAAAAAGCTTGTTTGACAGAATATGACAAGTTGATGTGGTAATTGGGATTCATCCTTGACTGGTCCCGCAGTTATTTGGTCATGCTCGACTTGTGTAGTTAATTAATGTAATTTACAGAAAAGAGGGCCAGAGGAATTATCTGCTGCCTTCAGCTGCTTGATGTGTAATTACTGTAAGTTTTACAGGTGTATCTCAAGCTGAGGGGAGCTGTCAATTAAATCAGAAAATATCTAGTGTAGACAAATTGGACTTTGAATAGTGACGTTACCATACCAAATGTATATTTTTGGTATATATTTTATAAAGGTTCTTTGCTCATACAGTGGTCGCAAAAAGTTTTTGGACAGTTTAATTAGATAACTGTCACGAGATCACCAGGCTCTCTCACCACCACGCAACGATCCCTGTCACCGGTGTGCTAATCGCCAGCAACTGTCAATCATTACTACCTCATCAGTCACCACTTATAAGAAAACACCTCAGTTCAGTCTTCTTCTGGCCTTGTGTAATGACACAGACCCAACTCGGCAATCTCCACACAATTCCAAGTTCCCTGTGACGATTCCAAGAAGTATATCCTTGTGTTTAAGTCTGTAAACACAGACTTAATTCCAAGTGCTGCTATACTTCCCTGCTCATTACTCCAAAGCCAGTCGACTGAGATGTGTGCTTCATCTGCCAGCTCTGTCATCTCTCCATCAGCCATCTGTAAGAAAAAGGACTTTCATTATTAACACATCATCACCCACGAACTATTTCAGTTATTTATTTACTCATATGTTCTTCCTGCACCCACTGTGTGTCAGATAAAGTTTTTATCTGGATTCACTTACCATCCTGTTCAGTGTATGTTTCCTCACAATAACAATCTAAAAAAAAAGGTATTAGAGCATTTCTAAGAAATAAATTTCCTGCCCAGCTAACAGGGATCATTCTCAGAACTTTGGCAAATGTTCTGGAAAGGTTCCTTTAAATTTTGAAATGCGTTGATTGTTGTATTTTTTTTTTTTTTGTCTTTTATCTCAGTATTCCTATCAGTGTTGTATAAGGGTTTTTATGTTTAATAGTAACCCTACACTGTAAAAAAACTATATAATCAATAAGTTATGACAACATACATTGCTTTAACTCATCAAAATAAGTTAAGCAATTTTCAACTTTAGTTATACAAAATTAAATTAATTTAAGTCACTTTAATGTCATTTTAGTTTAATTACTTAAACATCAAGTTGATAGTACTTAATTTAAGTCAGCAACTTTTTTTTTACAGTGTAGAATGTGATAAACCAGAATTTAAAATGTGTTAACTGGGCTGAGATATGTCAGAATTTTGATGACTGCAGAAAAATGTTAATTCAGTATACACATTATCTCACCTGTCACAATTGTGACCGACCATAAAACAGAATTTCTCTTTCAAGGGATCTCACGCTGTGTCAATTGATGCTGTGGGAACGCTCTGCGTGATAGCGTCATGAAGTACGTGTGAAATCAGACCAATGGTGAGATGAGACATCAGAGGCGGGTGACGTCATGAACTAGGAACTATAAAGCCAGCCCAAATAGTGCAGCGCTAGCTTCTGTGTCTTCAACAAGCGCTCTATGTGAAACGTCTTTGTCTATTTATTGTCGTCTGGTTACCAACGAGTGAATAGTAAAAGTATGGCCAGCAAACAATCTGAGTTTAGACATTGTGTTCATCCCTGCCCTCGTTTTATTACGGGTGGGGATACACACGATCTGTGTGTTGTTTGCATGGGAGAGGAGCATGCACAGTCAGCATTTGAGGGTGCTGGCTGTGTACGTTGTGAGCGGCTCCCGCTGCGAACACTCCACTCCCGCCTGGCACTCTTCGAGGAGAGTGCTCAGGCCAGCGTTCCTCAGGGTTCGGGTCCCGCTGTTGCCAAAGGGGATCGCAAATGGATTTATCAGAGGGGTTTGAGATGGGCCTGATAGATCTATCACCTGATAGATCCAGTGCCTTTTCCCAGTGTCAGGAAGCATGCGCTGTGGTTCCTTCCGCATTAGGTGGGGCACCAGTGCTCAATATATCCAGTTCTGAGGAGCTGGATGTTGAGAGCATCGACGCTGGAGAGACAGGGGACTTGCCATCCCACACTCCAGCATATGAGGAACTGGTAGAGGTTGTGTCTCGTGCTGTGGCCAGGTTAAACATCGACTGGCCAGTGGAGAGGCAGGACATTTGTCCTAAAAGTAAATTGGATGAACACTTCCTGCCTTCACGGGCACAACCTCTGCATCGGGGTCTGCCATTTTTTCCTGATCTCCATACTGAGGTATCGAGATTATGGAAGAAACCAGCCTCCTATAGAGTACATAGTGCACAAACATCACACTACTCCTCTATAGTTGGTCTGAAAGAGCATGGTTATGGGGCGATGCCTAAGGTGGAAGAGACACTTGCGAGCTATTTCTCCCCTCAGTCGGCATTGTCCCTAAAGGCCCCAACGCTGCCCACCAAGCCTTTTAGAACAACATCAGTCTTGGTGGGCAAAGCTTACGCAGTGTCTGGTCAGGCTACAGCATGTCTTCACACTATGGGTGTGCTGCAGACCTACCAGGCGGATGTGTTTGGAGACATGAATGAGGATGGGGGAATTGGCCACGGAAAGTGCCATAAAAGAGAAAGACAAGAGCTTCCTCATAGATGCCCTGCTAGCGCCCCCTGGACTCTTTGGCGACACTGTCAACTCAGTCGTCGAGAGGTTCCAGGAGTCTAGTAAGCAGGCGGCGGCATTCCAGAAGCTCCTCCCCGTCGTCCTCAGGTCTCCGGGGCTGCTGAGCGGGAGCAGCCCCAAACATCTAAAACCAGTTCCTCGCACCGGGTGGTACAGAAACTGAGTGTTGCTGCCTGGGCTCAACCCCAGAAAGAAGGCAGCGTGGAAGCTTCTGCCAAACATATCTCAATGGGTCCTGCGCACAGTCGAAAAGGGGTTACACTATTCAGTTCAGGTCTTGCCCGCCCAGATTTATGGGGGTGCTACCCACAGTGGTGGGCCCTGAGCAGGCTCTGGTTATAGAACAGGAGGTAAAAACCCTGTTAGAGAAGGGAGCCATAGAACGTGTACTGCCTCCCGACAGGGAAACGGGTTTCTACAGCTGGTATTTTATCGTTCCAAAGAAGGATGGGGGGCTGCATCCCATTTTGGATCTGCGAGTTCTGAACCAGTCAGTAATGCATTTAAAGTTCAAAATGTTAACCTTGAGACAGATCGTACCACAGATCAAATCCGAGGACTGGTTTGTTCCGATAGATCTCAAGGACACTTATTTCCACGTTTCCATCCTTCCACAACACAGGAAGTTCCTGAGGTTCACTTTTGTGGGCAAAGCATACCGATATTGTATTCTTCCATTCGGCCTAGCTCTATCACCCTGCACTTTTACCAAATGCGTGGATAAAGCACTAGTACCACTGCGTCTACAGGGCATCCGCATTCTTAACTAAATCGACGATTGGTTGATTTTAGCTCAAGTAGCAGTCTTGCGCACATGAAAAATGAGGCCCAGGGAATGGAAGCTCCACCCAGAGGTGGTGGAGCAAGTGTGGAGGAGATTCGGCCAGGCCCAAGTGGATTTGTTTGCACCTCGAGAGACGTCTCACTGTCCACTCTGGTTCTCCCTAATGCATCCAGCTCCTCTTGGACTGAATGGCATGGTGCAGACGTGGCCGAGGCTACGTCTGTACGCATTTCCCCTGATCGCTCTGCTCCCAGGAGTTCTGGAGAGAGTTCGCCGAGACAAGATTCGTCTCGTCTTGATAGCCCCGCGGTGGCCGGGGAGAGTTTGGTTCTCAGATTTGTGTCGCTCCTCAATGGCTCTCCTTGGGAGATTCCGATCAGGAGGGTTCTGTCTCAGGCAGGGGGCTCAATACATCACCCCCGCCCAGAACTATGGAAGCTGTGAGCTTGGCCTCTGAGGGGGCCCAGCTCATAGATTCTGGTCTCTCAACTGAGGTTGTTGAGACCATCCTTCACTCCAGAACTCCCTCCACGAGGAAACTGTACACCCTGAAGTGGAGAGTTTTCACTTCTTGGTGCAGTGATCATCATTTACTGCAGGGTTATCTCCATCCACTTTAAAGGTCTATGTGGTGGCCATAGCTACTTACCACATTCCTTTGGGTGGTATGTCTTTGGGAAGAGACCCTTTGGTAACACGTTTCCTCCATGGCACTTTGAGGTTGAGGCCTGTAGTACGCACTAGGGCACCGGCATGGGACTTGGCCGTTCTTCTTCAAGGCCTATCTTTGCCTCCCTTTGAGCCTATTGAGGAGGTTCCAGTCAAGTTTCTGACTCTTAAGACTTTGTTCCTCCTGGCTATCACTTCTCTTAAAGGGATAGTTCACCTAAAAATTAATTGGATGAATTAATTAATTAATTAAAGGCTGCAACCTCTAGCGTCAGTCGCTAGAGTGTCTCTTGAGATCAGAGGAGTGAGGTTTACTCGCACAGTGACTACTAGCTGGCCTCCGTTACACAGGCACTGGTCATTATGGCGGCATGGGTATATTCAATCCCTTGAAAGGGAACGTCTCCGTTAACCTTGGTTCCCTGAAGAGGGAACGAGACAATGCGTTGCCCTGCCATGCTTCCTGTGTGCCAGTCAGCATCTTGCTTCGGCCTATCAGAAGCTAGCGCTGCACTGTTTGGGCTTGCTTTATAGTTCCTGGTTCATGACGTCACCCGCCTCTGACGTCTCATCTCACCATTGGTCTGATTTCACACACACTTCATGACGCAATCACGCAGAGCGTTCCCAAAGCATTAATTGACGCAGAGTCTCATTCCCTCCTCTTCAGGGAACCAAGGTTACAGTTGTAACTGAGAAGTTTTCTCACTTTTCCATAAAAATAAAAAAAAAATAAATAAAAAAAAATAAATAAATATATATATATTATTTCAAGGGTTTACTAAAGACAGATCATTTGGATATCTTCATGTCTGGGAAAAAAAAGTGGGATTAAATGGGTTAATAGTATGTTTGGTCAGCGTTATCTGGTCTTTAATAATGTTCTCAAAATGTTAGCACAAATGTTTGCAAAACGATATAATGGAATGTTCCCTTAACGTTTGCATAACCAAAAAACTGATCACTTTGAATGTTCTGAGAATGTCTTTATAATGTAATGGTAACGTTAGAAACATGTTCTTAGAGAATCTATTTGTTAGCTGGGTGGGCTATTTCTGCAATTACATTTAAACAACTGGTGTTGCACAGGTGTCCTAGCAGAATGTAGTTCATTCACAGGTGTAGTTCATCATATTAAGTATGACCGTATTTGACGTTTAACAGCCAGAAAGTGTCTAAAGAGGCCTACTGGGGGAGGTGGAGGGTTTCAAAGAAACTCTGATAGCACGGTGCAGGACTAGCCAACAGCAAACACTGAACCAGACTATTTAAAGACCCGATGTGATGAAAATCAAGTTTTTAATATTGTTTATATGTCTATGTGGTGTTTTTAATATGCTTTAAGACAAACCATGTGCAAATTCATAAGTCAACACCATTGCTGAGTATTTTCCCCTTAAAACAGCAGTGAACCAAAGACTCTCAAAAACGCAATTTGAAATCGCTGGTGTTTCTGACGTCACAAACTACCTTGTAACCAATCACGTCAATGTGCGGGCGGACTTTAGCATATCATTACTATTCTCTGAAGCGGAGGAGTCGCAAGAGAAGCCATACCAGTATATTTTTCTGTTGATATGAAAAATCGTGCACATTTAGCAATATAGCGGGTAAATTATGTATATGATGTATATTACGATGTTAACTATTTGCCTTTCTCCACTGACGGTCTATGATGTTCAAAGCATTTCTAAGGATGCTGATTTTTAGAAGGTAGACTGAGATGGTGAACGGGAACATGGTTTGTGTAACATTAGCAACACATTATTAGCTGTTTGATAATGTAGTCAAGCAAAAGGCTATTCATATTAATTACCATTATGTGTCCAACATTGTAAAGAGTGATACCTTTGTGCAGCGTTTACTTCAGTAAGTTGACCGAGTGGGTCTCTGAGCTGGTGTGAGTGGAGACGGGGACAATTTACATATTCATGTATCCGCGTATACTAAATGAAACAAGGGTGTAGAGCAAGCAATGTTAAGGCATGAAGAAATTTTTTCACAGGAAAAAACATTTAGATATGTAATTTTGGTGATCAAACATGAGTTTTAAGGGATAAAATTATTGGCTACAGGGGGACTTTAAATGTTTAAATGTTTGTAAAATCCTGCACAATTTATGCTTTAGTGTAAAACGTTCAAAGCAGGTGGAATTCATTCTTATCCTTTTTTTTTTTTTTTTTTTAATAGTGTCCGTAAAGCTGCTTGATATTCAGCACCGCTGCTTTTAGGGATTGCTGAGCACGGCAGTACAGGAGTGTCATGAGAAAGATAAAGACATCATGGAGGGTTTTATGACACTGTTTGGTTTCCTGCCAAGAGATTATGCAGAGAAAAGTTCCAAAATCATGATCATCGATCAAATCTGCTTTGTCAAATACATCTGCATGAGTGTGTCAGCTGTAGGGCTTATATACTGGAGAGAGGGAAAGATAACTCTGGGTTTTGAAATAATTTCCATGAATTTAAATATTGATCTGCTTCATTATCTGGTGTGATCTAGAACAGCAATGTGACATTCAGGCATGCCAAGTTCATGTTTCCACAGCCTGTGTTCATTTAAGCTTAAAATATTCATGACTAAACACATGGTCTGTTTGATCTGCTGTGATTCTACTGCCATTTTATATGATCACTGATCAAATGCATTATTCCAAGGCAGCGAAAACATAAAAAAAAAAAGGTATTGAAGTGATCCCATCAGCATGTGCTGTCAAAGATATAATTTACATTCATGTTCTTTATCATTCATGATACTCTCATGCTAAAGGAAAAGTGTGTGTTGTGTTGTAATACCATATGAGGGAGCTACAGAAGTACAGGGACTCAATGTCAAGTTTTGTTAGACTACACTCTTTTTTAAATTCATATTTTATGATTAGCTTGCATATATTTTCTTTCTTTTATTTTCTCTCTTTCACAGTATTCATATACTGTAAACGTTTAATTATCTTCACAAGATTTTTTAAAAATTATTTTTTTTATTGCCCAATTGTTTAGCATAAATATATACACTACATGCTCCCTCATAATTTGAAGTCACAATATATCATGTAAAATATGTATATTTATTTATATATACAGTTCAGTTATAAACGGACTAAAGCAGCTGAATAGTTCTTTGTTAGAACTGTAACGTAAAATGGTCAAATACAAAATTTCCCAATAAACAACCTGTTTTGTAATTTGCACCAAACTGTTTAACTTTTCACATACATACAATGTTAGTGGTTTTATTTTACTGTACATTTGAGTTCAACTTTCCATAAGTATTCCATGTCAACATTTTTTCATAGTTTGAATTAACAAGTCATTTACTTTTTCAGCAGATTTTGAATAATAAACCTTTGTTGGCCTGAAATTAGTAAGATTTAAACGAAAGAGATTTTAAATGTGGATTTTGTCCACGGTATGGCATTCTCTGTGGGTGACTTCAGTGCCAAAAGAATATAATGGCATCTAGGTTTTATTTAGGTCAGTGATCATAAATCTGTGCTGTGTTATTTTTTTAAAAATAATATTTGCTCTTTGATTAGTTTTTTGGATGGAGGTGAGCAGCAACCATCCGTATTTGTGCTTCTGAGAGTGTGGATGTGCTTTAAGCCCCTTACAGTGCAGCTAATAGCGAACATCCATCCACAAATAACCCATTTTCCAGCTAAATTCTTATATAAACACACAATCATGGCTCCTTTGCCCCTTCATATCGTCTTATCTTGAAAGGTACTGAACAGATTGTGCACAAGTGGCTGCTACTGCTTTTCAAAAATGAGGAAACAGATGTCATTTGTGAATGGCAAACCGTGTCCAAAGATCTACTTTTTCATTTGCGTGTTTGCAGTGTTGCTGCCTAAAGTTGCCTCTCTGTACCAGTAAATACGGTACCAGTGTTTTTTTAAAGACCCTCTGTGGTGAAAATTTAGTTTTTAATGTTGTTTACAGACATGTGAAAAAGAAAGACACCCTATTACATTCCATGGTTTTCCGTATCAGGACATAATAAAAAATTAGGAAAATAAAACCTCAGATGAACAACAACACATGACATATCACACCATGTCATTATTTATTTAGCAAAAATAAATCCAAAATGGAAAAGCCATGGGTGACAAACTAAGGACACCCTATGATTCAGTTGTCTGTAGAGTCACTTTTAGCAGCAATAACTTGAAGTAATCATTTTCTGTATGACTTTATCAGTCTCTCGCATCGTTCTGGAGGAATTTTGGTCCACTCTTCTTTACAACGTTGCTCCAGTTTATTAAAACATGCAAAATTATCTGCCAATGGGGAAGAAAAATAATCTTGTTTCTGATTGAAATCTTGTTTCTTGTGTCTGTCCCAAACAGAAATAAGATTATTTTTCTTACCCCATAGAAAATTTTACTTATCTAGTAAATGAATCTTGATTTAAGAATTTTTAGATATTTGGACTGGAAACAAGAAAAAATACTAAATAAGAAGGGCATTTTTTGCAGTGTAGTCAAATCTTTTGATAATTTAAAATATAATAGGCCTTTGTAATTTGCCTTTGTTGACTACATTCTAAATAAACTACAACAAAATATATTTCCTTTGTCCTGTTGCTTAGCTCTCTCAGTCACATACCTGAGGCTCATTCATTATGCAGCTCATTATGAGTTCTTTTGTTCTCTCAGGTGTGAATAACAGCATTATTCATGATCATTCACGCCTCTTCGCATACGGCCTTTGTAAAGAAAAAGTGTCTTACAAAATGTAAATCAATATATTGTGTTGTGGGAATAAGTAGGCACAATGATTCTCACATCAGTTTGAAGCAAAAACTCTAGGCAACATCACCCATTAGTCTAAAGTCTTGTAGACACATATCTATTGTGTGTTTTGAGGCCTTAATTTTAAAACAAAATTTTTAGTTTTTTCAAAAACCACGCATACACATTATTCTCTCAAAAATACAAGCATGTACATACATGTTGCTCACATATTATGGTATCCCAGTTTGTGCTGAATACAGTGTATTACACTTTTGCCATTAATGTGTTTATAAGCAACAGAAAAAAGCACAAATGTCAGAGCATGTCAAAACTTCTAAAGGGCCCCAAAACAGCTCAGACTCCAGAGGGTTAAGGTTTGTGGGCATTTGTTTATGCACAGCTCTTGCCATAGCATTTCAGTCAGGATGAGGTCTGGACTTCGACTGGACCATTGTATGGGTTTTATTTTTCAGCCATTCTATTGTAGATTTGTTGGTGTGCTTGGGATCATTGCCCTGTTTCATGGCCAAGCTTTAGCTGTCGCCTGTCGGACAGATGGCCTCACATTTGACTCTACACTCAAAAAAATGATTCTAGCTGTTTGCTCAGTTTATTTAAATAAAATAAGCTGAAACAACACAAATCTTTAGTTTTTTACTTAATTGCCAGTTGCACTCAATTTTATTATGTTAAATGAAACGAAATTTGTAAAATGTTAAGTTAACCTAAACCATTTGTGTTGGGACTACATGAATCATTTCTGTTGCACTGACTGAACTGGGCAGTGTATTTCTAGTTCCCAGTGTGCTTTGCATAGGGATAGATAAGGAGAGTAAATGTTGAAATTGAGTACTGTTTAATGTGTTTTTTAGTAAAGGGAAAGACCTGTTAAAGTTTGGTGTTCAGTTATATTTAACATTTAAAAAAGTTTATGTAATGTTGATTTTTGAGGTTACCATTGTTGTGAAGTGTAGACCTTGTGGTTAGGCTGTGGGTGGCTACGTGAAATAAGTCTGTTCTCAAGGAGCTATAACTGTGCTAATGCCAGAGGACAAGTGTTTTACTTGATCATTACTTGCATGCTACAAAAGTTACACTTAGCATGTGAACAAGTGTTGTGTTGGTTATTAGTTTTTATATAAATAAATAAAATTAGTTTGATTCAGTTCCCGCAGAGTCATCAGTTCTACCCCTCTCAAACAATCTTGGAACATGTATGTGTGTGTACGGCAGCTACTCACAACCTAAGCTCAAGCTCACCTCTTCACCACAATGGTAACCAAAAATAAAAAATAATAAAAAAAAAAAATATCTATTAGGCATGGCAAAACTTTATCTAGTTGTAATAACACAATTTTTTTTAGTAGTCTTGACTAAATTAATTTAAGTTCATACAACAAGATTACAACATATCATTTTAAACATTAGATTTTGTTGGAAAAATGTAATTCAGTTACGTGGAAAAGGTTTCCTTAATTTAATTAAGTTCGTTCAACAGGTTTTTTTTTTTTTTTTTTGAGTGTAGAATACTTTGGTATACAGAGGAGTTCATGGTCAACTCAATGACTGTGAGGTGCCCTGGTCCTGTGGCTGCAAAACAAGCCTAAAATCATCAACCCTTCATCAGCATGCTTGACTTTTTTGTGCTGATATGCTCTTTTGCACTGTGCATTGTGTTACCATGCACCATTACCATTCTGATCATTCGATTTGAAGACGACCCTATAATTCATTCTTCCACTTCTTCTGAATCAGTTTCTGGTTCAAACATATATAGCTGAATTAAACCAGTATTTCCACTTGCCATTGTGTAGCGTTTACTACAGTAAAGGCATGAATAAATTATTTTCACAGGAAAAAAAACGTTTAAATATGTACGTAAAAAATATAATTTTGATGATCAAAGATGAGTTTTAAGGAATAAAATTACAGGGGGACTTTAATACATATATTACAAATAGCAATACTCAAACTAAATTTTATTTTGAACAATCAAACAATCATGTCTCCCCATTGTTGGAGGTAATTCAAAAACAGTGTAAAACACGCACACACACACACACACACACACACACACACACACACACACGTCAACTTACACTAACCATACCCCTAAATCTACCCATCACAGCAAACTTTCTGCTATTTTAGATTTTCAAAAAAATCATTCTGCATGATTTATAAACTTGTTTCCTCATGGGGACCAAATAAAATGTCCCCACAAGGTCAAAATATATTGGTATTATTATTATACCACTATGGTCCCCATAACGTAGAGAATACCAGAACACACACACACACACACACACACACATTAATATGTATATAATAAAATATTGCAAGCAATACTAAGGGTCCTTAGAAGCAGGAAATTTACTTTTTGTTTGTTTTAATATTTTATTATTGGCTGTTTGTTGCAAAGTCCCACTCATTTAAGAGTCTGTCCAATCATCATATAGTGAATTTGGGACAAATACAGTGATTGAAGGCCCATTGTCCAATGTGCAAACAGGTTTTTTTCCCCCAAATTAAAATAGTGCTCATGATGTCTTCATACACTCTTTCCCTAAAAGAAATGAAAATGTTTTGCGAGAGATCACAAAGTTTCTTAGGTGAACTCAATAGTCTACTGAGAGAGCGCAAATGTTTTGCAAGAGAATGCACATTTTCTTGGGAGATGTAATACTTATATGAAAGAATGCAAATGTTTTGCGTGTGTAAAGTTTCTTGGGGAAACTACCTACTTTTGCGAGAGAATGAATGCAAAAACTTAAATAATTGAATAAATACTTGAAATATAATTTCCCCACTCCCATTTCATATTTTTGGCCATTACCATGTCCCTTTAGGGGCTCCGTACATCTGAGCATTTCTGGGCATTAGTCATGCTTCTAAAAATATATTTTGAATAACAGGGTCATTATTTATGCTAAATGGACATTGTGCTGAAAATAATGTACAAACCCAATTCCAAAAAAGTTGGGACACTGTACAAATTGTGAATAAAAAAGGAATGCAATAATTTACAAATCTCATAAACTTACTTAACTTTTTATTCACAATAGAATATAGATAACATATCAAATGTTGAAAGTGAGACATTTTGAAATGTCATGCCAAATATTGGCTCATTTTGGATTTCATGAGAGCTGCACATTCCAAAAAAGTTGGGACAGGTAGCAATAAGAGGCCGGAAAAGTTAAATGTATATATAAGGAACAGCTGGAGGACCAATTTGCAACTTATTAGGTCAATTGGCAACATGATTGGGTATAAAAAGAGCCTCTCAGAGTGGCAGTGTCTCTCAGAAGTCAAGATGGGCAGAGGATCACCAATTCCCCCAATGCTGCGGCGAAAAATAGTGGAGCAATATCAGAAAGGAGTTTCTCAGAGAAAAATTACAAAGAGTTTGAAGTTATCATCATCTACAGTGCATAATATCATCCAAAGATTCAGAGAATCTGGAACAATCTCTGTGCGTAAGGGTCAAGGCCGGAAAACCATACTGGATGCCCGTGATCTTCGGGCCCTTAGATGGCACTGCATCACATACAGGAATGCTACTGTAATGGAAATCACAACATGGGCTCAGGAATACTTCCAGAAAACATTGTCGGTGAACACAATCCACCGTGCCATTCGCCGTTGCCGGCTAAAACTCTATAGGTCAAAAAAGAAGCCATATCTAAACATGATCCAGAAGCGCAGGCGTTTTCTCTGGGCCAAGGCTCATTTAAAATGGACTGTGGCAAAGTGGAAAACTGTTCTGTGGTCAGATGAATCAAAATTTGAAGTTCTTTTTGGAAAACTGGGACGCCATGTCATCCGGACTAAAGAGGACTAGGACAACCCAAGTTGTTATCAGCGCTCAGTTCAGAAGCCTGCATCTCTGATGGTATGGGGTTGCATGAGTGCGTGTGGCATGGGCAGCTTACACATCTGGAAAGGCACCATCAATGCTGAAAGGTATATCCAAGTTCTAGAACAACATATGCTCCCATCCAGATGTCGTCTCTTTCAGGGAAGACCTTGCATTTTCCAACATGACAATGCCAGACCACATACTGCATCAATTACAACATCATGGCTGTGTAGAAGGAGGATCCGGGTACTGAAATGGCCGGCCTGCAGTCCAGATCTTTCACCCATAGAAAACATTTGCCGCATCATAAAGAGGAAGATGCAACAAAGAAGACCTAAGACAGTTGAGCAACTAGAAGCCTGTATTAGACAAGAATGGGACATCATTCCTATTCCTAAACTTGAGCAACTTGTCTCCTCAGTCCCCAGACGTTTGCAGACTGTTATAAAAAGAAGAGGGGATGCCACACAGTGGTAAACATGGCCTTGTCCCAACTTTTTTGAGATGTGTTGATGCCATGAAATTTAAAATCAACTTATTTTTCCCTTAAAATGATACATTTTCTCAGTTTAAACATTTGATGTCATCTATGTTGTATTCTGAATAAAATATTGAAATTTGAAACTTCCACATCATTGCATTCTGTTTTTATTCACAATTTGTACAGTGTCCCAACTTTTTTGGAATCGGGTTTGTACTTAGACTTTATAGGATTGTCCCAAATTGTTCTATACAAAGGCAATTAGTACAATACAAAAACATTAGTGAGTGGAGCTCATAAATTGTATTTATGAGCATTTTATAATGTTTGTATAATGGCAGACCAAATATGTTGTGATTGCTCATCCATAAATTGCTAGGTACAGACTGATGAGCAGGTTTATTTTAAAGCCCTAACTAGTGGCCATTGCAAAGTACATTTGAATCTATAAACAGCACTTAGAGAGGGTAGGAGATGGCCATTGATTACTGGAGCACTTTCCAGCACTGCACTTTTGTAAGAGCTGACAAAACAACTTCATTCTAAAATGTCTGCAATTATTCATGAAATTCCTCTCAGAGTATCTTTAACATCAGTAAAGGCTGAAATAATGCATGTATTTGTCTACTGTTTGAGATAAAATGTCCTGTTCACTGCAGAGTAGGGTAAAAACATTAATTTTTAAAGACTGCTCAAATGATCAGCTGTTGTTTCAGTGCTGTAGCTATTCTGTGACTGTGACAAAGAATGACTCATAATCTTACATGATTCAGTTGCAAAATACATGTTTTAGCCCTGCATAATATTTCCCAGCTGATCTTTTAAAAAGTTGCTTTGGCACTGTAGAGTTGATGAGGAAGTTAAGAGAAGAGATGGTTTAGAGGCTTTAAGCGCTGTGAAAGCACTGCTCAGAAGCATGTGATAATCAAACGCTCCATCTGCACTGAGAAAACACTGCCTCTCTGAGAGCTGAAGGTGTGATGTATCGCTGTCACACCAGCATGTCAGACTGTGCATCTGAAGATGTGTGAGCTCGCCACACCACTTCTCTATTTCATTAAAAACATCTAATTACTTCTGTGCATTACTTTTAATGTTCAATATTTGAATAAAACCAGTGGACACCATCTAGAATTGTGTTTTGGACCCCAAATATGATTTCCTGAAGTACCCTATTCCTAAAACAGGCATATAAAGGTAGCTATGCAGTTTTTTATATTGTGTCAGAAATATCTCAGTTACGTATGTAACCTTAGTTCCCTGAATAGGGAACGAGACGCTGCGTCACCGCTTTGGGAACGCCTCTGCGTGATTGCGTCGTGAAGCACGTGTGTAATCAGTCCAATGGAGAGACGGAATGTCATAGGCGGGTGACGTCATAGACCCGGAATGTATAAAGCATACCGGCAAACAAACGCCACTAGCTTCTGTAAAAGGCTGAAGCAAGACGCTTGCGGGCATGCGGGGAGTATGGCAGGGTGACGCAGCGTCTCGTTCCCTATTCAGGGAACTAAGGTTACATACGTAACCGAGACGTTCCCTTTCAAGGGAACTCGCGCTGCGTCACCGCTTTGGGAACGAGAATACCCGCGTCCCCATAGGAGCCGGGTGCCCGCCTGTAACCTTGTCTAGGAGGCGAGCACCCGAGCCCCGAGGTAGCATAAAGTCGAGTTCGCAGAACCTGACAAAGTCTTGCAGGGAGGCCCCTGCCAAAAATGCCCGGAGGCAGCCATACTCCTAGCTGAGTGGGCCCGGACAGCCAAAGGGGAGGCACATAAGCAAGTGGAGTAGCCTCGACCACCCACTTGCTCATCCTCTGCTTGAAGCCAGACCCCCTCTCGAGGGTGGCCCGTAACAGAAATAACTGTTCTAAACCTCCTCGCCATGCCAGCACTGAGGACATAGGCTTCTAATGCGCTGAACAGGCAAGCAGAAGTTTCCGGTCTGACATCAGAAGGAGGAGGACAAAGGCCTGAAGTACTAAGGGTCTCACAGGATAGTGGGGACCTAAGGAACATACCCCAGCCTACTTGTAGAAAGGCCTCTGCCAACCGGGAGTAAGTTCCAAGCACAAGGGTGCCACAAAGGGGGGTGCAAACCCCGAAGCTTTCAGAGTGATAGAGCGAGAAAGAAGATATCTTTAGGAGTGAGAGACTTCTCAGGACTTCTTCAAGCGGCTCGAAAGGAGCCTAGAAAGGCCTTGGAGGACAGAGTCCCAGGCTGGCACCCTGGCGTGTACTACAGGTCTTAACCTCAAAGTGCCACAGAGGAAACGAGTAACTGGAGGGTGTAGCCCAAATGAAACACCACCCAAAGGAGTGTGGTAAGCTGCTAAGGCCACCACAGCACCTTTATTGTGGAGGGAGCTAACCTAGCGGAGAACCTCTCCTGCAGGAATTCCAGCACCGTGCTCGCAGGGCAGTTAACTGGCTCCCACAGCTGATCTCAGCACCATGAGGTGGAGAGTCTCCACTTCAGCGTACAGTTTCCCCATGGAGGGAGTTCTAGAGTGTTGAATTGTCTCCACAACCTTGGTTGAGGGACCAGAACTTATGAGCTGGGCCCCCTCAGAGGCCAAGCCCACAGTTCTCCACAGATGTGGGCGAGGGTGCAGGATGGCACCGCCCGCCTGAGAGAGAAGGTTCCTCCTGAACAGAATCTCCAGGGGAGAGCCGTCGAGGAGTGACACGATGTCCGAGAAGCATACTCGGGCTGGCCAGAACAGAGCTACTAACAGAAGACGGGCCCTGTCCCGGCGCACTCTCTCTAGAACTCCCGGAAGCAGAGCGATCGGGGGGGAATGCGTACAGAGGCAGTCTCGGCCACTCTTGTACCATGGCGTTAGGGAGAACACAGTCGACAGTGGGTGTTTGCTTGTGTGGCAAAACAGGTCCACTTTGGTCCTGCTGAATCTCTCCCAAAGGAGCTCCACCACCTCGGTGTGGAGTCTCCACTGCCCGGGCCTCGGCCCCTGTCTCGACAGGATGTCTGCTCCACAAATGGGCCCTGGGACGAGCGACCACTCGTGGTCGCCCCCCCCAGCCCGCGAGGGGAGCATCCGTGATCAGAGGTACTCCCCGACACGGTGCCCCCAGTGACGGGCCTTGGGCCAGGAACCAAGGACCTTTCCACATAGCCAAGATGCGGAGACACCACCGCATTGCCTTGACTACGTGAGAAAGGGTTTCCCCTCTGGGAAATCCCTTGGTCTTGGGCCACCACTGTCTCAGATACTGTTAGACAGTGAATGACTGGTCTAGCACCAACCCTTAAACTGCCGAGAGGATTGACCCCATGCGAGGCTCTAAGAGGGCCTGCATAGGGACCGAATTCCAACTCATGCATAGATACGTTATTCTCTGAACTGGAGAAAGAACGCTCTTCTTGAAGTTGAGCCTCGGCCCTAACTTCCTCATGTGCGCGAGAACAACACCTTGATGTTGAACCGCCAGACGTGCTGACTGTGCTAGGATCAGCCAGTCATCGATATAATAGAGAATGCGGATCCCCTGCATACGCAAGGGGGGTAATGCCGCATCTACACACTTGGTGAAGGTGTGGGGTAAAGGGCTAGACCAAAAGGAAGCACCCGATATTGGTACGCTTCTCCAAAAGCGAACCTCGGGTACTCTGTGTGCTGCGGAAGGATGGAGACATGAAGTATGCATATTAAAATCTATCGTGACAGACCAGTCCTCGGACCTGGTCCGAGACACGAAGTATTGAAAGTAGTCATCCTGAACCGAGCTGCTGGGTGGTTGAGGACGCGCAGATCTAGAGGAGGGCGCAGCCACCCCCATCCTTCTTAGGCACAAAGAAGTACCGGCTATAAACCCCTGACTCACTTATTTTCCTGTCAGACAGAGCTTCTATAGCCTTCTTCCGCAGAAGAGTCTGTACTTCTAGAATCATAATCAGAGCCTGCCTGGGGTCCGTGCGTGTGGGCAGGACCCCATAGGTACTAGATGGCGTACCCTTGTCATCATCTACAGGACCCACTGAGATAAATTCGGCAGATTCTCCCACTCTGCTTGAGAATCTACTAGGGGTACCAGCCTCTCAAGACTGGCCTCTGCTGTGCCGCACCGCGAGCGCAGCGCCCTGAAGCGGCGAACGGGCAGGGAACAACTGGCTCGACAGCGGCGAAGGGGTGGGGTGGTGAGCGGCACCCTCGGGTGCAACCTTCCAGTGGTGAGACAGGCCCGAGGACCATCTTCATCCCGAGGAAGGCTGTGTCTAAGAAGCCCTGATGCCAGTATGCTCAGGGCAGTGAGGGCGCCCGGCACTCGGGCGGGGTTGGTGCATTGACCCTGTGAGGGTTAGGGTTAGGGTTAGGGTTACCGAGGACAGACGGGCACCGTATACTGAGGTGAACACCGCCTGCCCCCGGGGGGTATTCTGCACCGCGAGCACAGTGCCCTGAAGCGGCGAACCGGCAGGGAACAACTGGCTCGACAGCGCCAACTCCCTCCTTAGAGGGCGCGAGCCATCCTCAGATGATTCGCGAGGGCCCTCCACGCCCCTGCACTCGGGCGGGGTTGGTGGATAAACCCTGTGAGGGCACCGAGGACAGACGGGCACCGTATGCTGAGGTAAACACCGCCTGCCCCCGGGGGGGCGCCCTCACTGCCCTGAGCATACTGGCATCAGGGCTTCTTAGACACAGCCTTCCACGGGATGAAGACGGTACTCGGGCCTGTCTCACCACTGGAAGGTTGCACCCGAGGGCGCCGCTCACCACCCCACCCCTTCTGAAAGGGAGTGCGGGTGGAGGCGCTCTGCTTTGCTGCGCCCGGTGTGAGGAGCTCGTATACGGTGTCCGCTACTCCCGCACAGCAGCAGAGGAGATCTGGGGCTTACAGGCTTGAAACTTTGCTTTCACTGCGCCAAAACTGCGGAAGATCAGAGCTCACTCTGATCTCCTAGCTTCCCCCAGATCTACATCGGATCAGCCTAGAATGCCTGCACGATATTTTATAGTGTGTAGACATGCGGCGGCCTGACCCGTTACCGAGTACATTCCATCATTATTTATATATGTATATACATATTCAATGCAGCTCTACATGGCTTAGAGCAGAGGTGGGGCTTAATGGTCGATGCCGACGGGAGAGAGATGGCTCGCAAGCAACACCTCCGCCCTCGGCACCGCGCCATAACCATGTCTCTTCAGACCCACGATATTGTTGTATACTGATGTGAGGGAACTGAATAGAGTAAGAACATGGGCCGCTTCCATTAACACGACACCTCAGTGTGGAGATCAGTGAAACAGCAAGCCCCGTGGAGGTTGAGCAGAGCACTGATAGGAAACGCTACTTTTAACTGAGGCACGCTCCTGGTAACTGGTGGCCAGTTATCTATTCTCTCTTTGAGGTTAACTTGGCCACAGCTCTGTTCAGAACCTCCATGAGCTCCTCACTGGCAGGGGTTTGAAGTGACGAGTCCTCAACCCCTGCATCGACGCTACAGACATCCACCTCCTCAGAGCTGGATAACTGTAGCACCGAGACCGTCCTCCTGGGCGGGAGAAACCGCAGCGCGGGCTCCCGAACCCAGAGAAGTAGCACTGGACCTGCCAGGTGAAGGCAGAGAAAGGCCTGGGCCCGTCTCTAACCCCTCTGACAGATCCATTTGCGAACCCCATGACACAAGCTGCCGCCGTGCCTCGGCAGCAGCGGGCTGTGCCGCGGGAAACGCGAGCCGCGGCGCCCTCCTCGAAGAGCGCCTGGCGGGATTGCAGCTCTCTCAGAAGCAGAGCCTCACGATGCTCGCAGCCGACCCCCTCAAGAGCCGACTGAGCGTGCTGCTTTCCCAAACAAACAATGCACATCAAATGTGTATCCCCACTCATGGTGTAACGAAAGCAGGGAGGAACACACTTTCTGTAACACTGTTCGCTCGCCATAGTGTCTCTCTTTTAGTGTGTCAGTATGTGTTGCAAACTTGTTATATGAAAACAAAAAAGTCTGAACACAAACACAGAGCTGACAAAGGACAATGTTACACAGAGCGCTTGCTGAAGACAACAGAAGCTAGCGGCGTTTGTTTGCCGGTATGCTTTATACCTTCCAGGTCTATGACGTCACCCGCCTATGACATTCCGTCTCTCCATTGGACTGATTACACACGTGCTTCACGACGCAATCACGCAGAGGCGTTCCCTAAGCGGTGACGCAGCGCGAGTTCCCTTGAAAGGGAACATAAAATTATCAAATTATAAAGACATTTGTCAAGACAATTATTTGCTGCTTGTATTGTACAGACAATGTACAAAAAACTATGTTTGTAGTAGCCAACATTTGTTAAATTCTAAAACTTATAATAAAAAGAAAAAAAATATGTAAAGCAGAACAACTTTTTTCAAATTTACTGAGCAGCAAATCAGCACATTAGAATGATTTCTGAAGGATCATGTGACTCTGAAGACTTGAGTAATGATGCTGAAAAATCAGCTTTTCCATCACAGGAATAAATTACATTTCTTGTAATTTACAGTTCTTGTTTCTGATTGGACAATAGCTGTTTTATTCACAATAAAACACTGCTATGTCGCTTCACCCAACGGTTCTGTGTATCACTGCACAACACCCTTAGCAACCACTCTTAGCAACGCATACATATGTTTGTTCTCAGTTGATATTGTTCATTGAAGCTTACTGTATTATGTAGAAGAGTATTGTGAGAGAGAGAGAGAGAGAGAGAGAGACAGAGAGAGAGAGAGAGAGAGAGAGAGAGATATTGAGTGAGCGAGTGTATTACCTGCATTCAGATTTAGCTTTTTCCTTCAGGTCAGTCCTATGTTCACAATAAAAAAAATCAGTTTGAATGTCCACTGTGATATCTTGTCCTTTTAACAGTTAAGGGGTTCCTTTTCAGTCGGTCACGTTCAACGTTATGTCGGAACGTCACCAACGTATTGGGATCACTTCTGGGAGCCCCTATCAGCTTCAAGTGTATACAGAACGAGCCAATGCGCATTTGCGTGCGAGATTTGCATCTTGCGCTCCGCCCCGCCGCGCGGGTATAAATACAGACTTTTAAAACGAGTGACAAAACCTGTCTGAAGAGTGTTGGTGTGACGGCAGCGGTGGTCGCGAGCATTGCTCAAACAACTGCTGTTTTCACAGCATTGAGAGGGAGCGTCTTCAGAGAGTTGGCTGTGTGAGGATCGGTAAGGACGTTCCGTGTTTGAGTGTACACAGCACGATTGCACTATTTCCCTGTCTGTGTACTGCGGCCATCCCTGAGTGCTTCAGCACTAAGAGACCGTTTTCCCTAAAAGAGTGCCACTGCGGGAACATGACTATCTCTGCGTTAAGGTCGAGACTCACATACCTCAGAGAAGGTGGAGTGCCCTTACCTATGAATAGCCAGGGTGACCTGAGGATTACGGTCAGGGCTTCCCCACCGAGGCAATCTCCGTGGGCCACTCACCCCTCTGTAACGCCACAGCTGGTGGAGCTTCCAAAAGAACGTTCTGGGCCTCCTCAAAGTGGATGTCCAGCCGTTTCTTTTGGGGCTCCAGTCGACGAACAGATGTCGATCGCTGTATCGGAGGGGAAGTTTCAGTCATCTGGGGATGAAGATTCGGCTGCGTTGCTGCCTTCTGGGCAGTTAGCGTTGCCCGAGCCCGACCCCGACCCAGAATTGATGTCTATGCTATCCCGGGTTTTCCCTTGGTTTTCAGCGTCCCGCCCCGGTGCCTTTCTTCCCGGAGGTACATGAGGAGATTACCAGGTCATGGATGGCACCTTTTTCTGCCGGAAACCGATCTGGTACCTCCTCCCCCTTCTCTACCCTTGATGGGGGAGCAGCCAGAGGGTACGTGGAAATCCCTCCGGTGGAGCGGGCCGTAGCGATGCAACTGTGTCCAGCGTCCGTTTCCTCCTGGCAGGGTAATCCGCGTCTCCCATTCAAGTCCTGTAAGTTCTCATCCGTTCACAAGGACAAGGCTTACAGAGCCTGTGGACAGGCTGCTTCTGCTTTTACATGTGCATCAGGCCCAGGTGCTCATGGACATGCACAAGGGTAGACCCCACCCACAGCTTGTGAAAGAGCTCTGTGCGGCGACGGACTTTGCCCTCCGGGCGACGAAAATCACTGCACGTTCAGTCGGTCAGGCGATGTCCACCATGTTGGTCCAGGAATACCATAAATATTGGTTCCTGGACTCCCCCATTTCCCAGGCTGGGCTATTCGGCGAAGCGGTCGAGAGTTTTACCCAGCAGCCACCACCCGGGCAACAGCGTGGAGCCGGTCACAGGAAGGCCACCCAGCCCGTCCAGGCCACTGCCAAGCCAGGTGGCAAGCAGAAAGCAAAGCGACCCTGAGACGGGCGACCCAGAGATGGACCACTCCTGTCAGCACCACTCCTTCCCCCTGAGGAGGGCCGGGGGAGAATCCTTTGTTCTTGTTTGATTTGTGTTCCACCAAAACTTCAATAAAAGAGCTGTTTCCAATATCTCTGGGTCCCAAGAGAGCACGCATGGCGGTGTACAACGCTATGCCTTGTCACTCTCAGGCTGCTCTCCCCTCGCCAGTGGGGGGCGCTGGCTGTGTTCAGGACACACTCAAGAGGCCTCTGCACACCCTCATTGCCCCCCAGCAGAAGCAGGTAAGTGTTGCACCGCACACTCAGACCCCACTTCAGGCCGCTATGCCATCCGAGTCGGGTCCCTGCATTTCGCCTCGCTGCCCCACTGCGGGTACGTCTGTGGTGCCGTTGGTCCTGCTTGCTTGGTCACTGGGAGCCTGGTTAGCGCTTTCCAGCCCATCTCGCTGGCTCATCCGTACTGTCAGACTCGGCTATACGATTCAGTTCACCTGGAATCCCCCCAAGTTCAGGGGCGTCCACTTCACCTCTGTGCTGAAGGAGGGTGCCCCTGTCTTAAGGGCGGAGATCGCAGTCCTACTGGCGAAGGACGCAATAGAGCCGGTCTCTATTGCGGGGCGGGAGGGACAGACCAGGGTGGGCGGGACGGGAGGGACAGACCAGGGTGGGACAAGAGGAACAGACCAGGGTGGGACGGGACCCCCGGCAGGTAGCCAGGCCGGCACACACAGTTCAAGAGGCCAGGGCGGCGCACACAGTTCAGGAGGCCAGGGCGGCGCACACAGTTCAGGAGGCCAAGGTGGCGCACACAGTTCAGGGGGCCAGGGCGGCGCACACAGTTCAGGGGGCGGAGTCCTCTCTGGACTCGAAACAGGAAGCGGAGCCCTCTCTGGACTCGAAACAGGAAGCAGAGTCCTCTCTGGACTCAAGACGGAAAGCAGAGTCCTCTCTGGACTCGAAACAGGAAGCAGAGTCCTCTCTAGACTCGAGACGGGAAGCAGAGTCCTCTCTGGACTTGAGACAGGAAGCAGAATCCTCTCTGGACGCTGGTCAGTGACTGGAGTCATCTCCGAACGCTGGTCAGTGGCAGTAGCCATCTCTGGACGCTGGTTAGGGGCTGGAGCCATCTCTGAACACTGGTCAGTGGCAGGAGCCATCTCTGGACGCTGGTCAGGGGCTGGAGCCATCTCTGAATGCTGGTCAGGGGCTGGACACAGCAGAGCAATACGCCTGGGCGGCGCGGGCAGAGCAAGGCGTCTGGGCGGCGCGGGCAAGGCAAGGTGCCTGGGCAGGGCAAGGCAAGGCGCCTGGGCGGCACGGGCAGGGCTAGACGCCTGGGCGGCGCATCTGGGATGGCAGCAACCTCCGGGACGGTCTCTGGGCTTGGGACCACCGGACTCGGGACCACCGGACCTGTAAACATAGTTTGAAAGGTAGAATTACAGTTCAAAATTTTCAGTGGCATTATGGAATTATGTAACTATGGAAACTATAAATCTGATCTGTTAGAAAAGATGTATACCACTAATATGATTTATTCTTCTACACTTCTTACAGTATGTTGAACATGTAGCACAACAAATTTCACGAGTTCTCTGTCTCTTATGTATGCAGTTTCCCCATTAACAACCTAAATCCAATTGATCTCATTAATGATCACATTAATATTTCAAAGGAGAAACCTGAATCACTAAGAAGGAAAGGACTCCTTTGAACCAAACAAATAACCTGAAAAAAGCACAGTATCGATCATAATCTTTAACTATAGTAAACAACTGCACCTCTGACAGGAGTATTCTCAGAAATGTAGCCCCTCTTAGTTCATCTACAGACTTCAGTTTGCTTAGCCGATCATTAGCAAAACATTTACATTATCCAAAAAAAAACATCATGCTTAGTGATTAATCTTAGCGTTCCTTTGTTAAAGATGACTGAATAGACCAGTTTGTGGTTAATCAGCTTTTCAAATCCTTCCTGTTCCTACTTTTATGAAGGTGTTGAAGAGCAAATGACACTGTGTTAAACAACAATGAGAAAGTGACTGACAGAGCAATCCATATCTAATTAGAGCAGCTGGCTTTTAAACTAGACAGTTTGATGAGAACGTGAACATTAAAATGTCTGCCTGCTGCATGCAAATAGCCTCTTTTAGACATACTGTGTTTAGACAAGAAAGACAGAAAGAAAGATAGATGGGAGAGAGGATTCGTGCCGAAATGCTGGACAGTGCTGAACTGGAAAAACAACAAACAGTAATTACAGAACCAGGGAACCATCAAGGTCATGGATATTGTTAGAACAAGCAGCTATTCTATTAAATGCAAGGAAGAATAATTCCTACTGTAAAATGTATAGGACTTGGGATCATTAAAATAAAACAGGGTTGGATAAAATTAGAAACTTCACATTTTTATTGTTACAGTCATGACTAATAGGTGTGATCTAAAATGTTGGGGAAGCTACTTTGAGATTGCAAGTTGATAAACTACAAGATAAACATAATTTAAAGTACTTCAACAACGGTCAAGCTACTCTAAACAAGTAGCTAGCAACACTCCAAGCTACTAATAAAAAATACAACACAGGCTTATTTGAAAAACGTGGCTTTACTTATATTTTTTGCAAAACTCTAAAAAACATAAGCCATTTTTCCACCTTTGGGCCAAACGGTTCTAAGAATGGTAAGGAATGGATCCAGTTGTATTTCCACTTGAGCCTGGTACGGCACGGTAGGATTACAAATCGTTCTCAGCTGGGAATTCTCAGCACGATTCAGCGGTTAGCCAACTGTAGAATGCTTGTAGTGACGTCGCCACTCAGGAAGATAACGGTATCGTTTCACGCCGGGCACTGTTGCCGCGCAGATGAGCGGCCAGAATGCGATGAGAGTTTTCTGTTTTGGTTGAAAATGGTGTTGTGTAAGTGGCAAAGTAAATAACTAATGATTATTTACAATGGAAACTTACAGTCCCAGCTGGCTCCCACTCTCCACCCTCATCGGCTCAACCACGTAAGAGCACAGCTCAAATCCTTCTCGTTTTCTGTCCCTGGTTGAATTTAGCATTGCTTTCAGTCGCTAAATCACGAGCACAGTTTCTGCCATCTGGATCAGGGGAATATACGTTTTAAAACTGCTTCTGTACAAGCGATTTGACGTTCTATGTGAACGTGCTGCTTCCTCGCACATTACGTACAGATCGCACGCATAGTGGCATACAGAATCATTAAGAATTTGTCAACGCTGCCCTGCGATTTATCAACAAACCGCTTAAAACTGAAAGTCATAGCATGTATTTTTTTGTAAGTCATTTAAACATACAGATTCACTGTTGGTAAAGGGACACCACACAGACTGATAGGACAAATTCATACACGCAATCGTTCTCACTAATGCATTCAAATTAATCTTACCGGTCCACTTCATCTGTATCTGATTTAGAACGAACAGAAATCGGCTAGTAATGTAACGACCCATAGACAGATAACTGGTGAAAATAGTTTTTTAGGCAATTCTAACTTTTCTAGGTTCCTAGGCAGTTTTGAAGTATGGAATTTTCGATTGAGTAATTGTTCCCAGGTTGAGAGTGTGGAAAGGGAAATCAAAATTATTATTTTATTATTTTATCATACAAGCAGTGTATTTTCATGTCAAAAGTTTAGTGATCCTTTACTGATTGTTGAACACATTTGAATAAATTCAAGGCACACGTTTTTATGCAAAGCTCTTTGTCTTTTACCATAAGCGAGTCCCTTTTGAACTTCACTAAATGAATGCTTGTGTGCCACTCAAACCAGCAACAGATAAAGGAACGACCAATCATCTAAATCAGACTGTACTTTTCTGTTTGATCATCCAACACCAAACAACGATTACAGTATCAAACCGACGTGTCAGAGGTGAATATACACAGGTTATAAAGCGTTTTAGGCTTCACATTATGTAAGCGCATGTTATCACTTTGCGAAAACCCAAGAAAATAAGAATATTTACAAAACGTTTAATAATCGTTCTCTCAGCCCCGCATGGTCTCCACTGAGCTCGGGATTCCAGTCGCCCAGGAAGAAACCATGGGTCAAGCCACATCCATTGAATTCTGGGCATTAACTTGAATACAGTTAATATCCAGGCCTCACTGCACAAGGAAAATCGATAGGATATTTCTGGTCGCGTCCACATTTCTCGACAATCTAAACTGTTGTAAATGCGAACTGCTATCTTTGCTCGGCCATTTAAACTTCAGATGCGCATAATCCTGCAAGGCCGTCCTTTAATCTCACATCTCCTCTCCCTCACGTCTTTGATTCACGTGCTAAAAGACGAGCGTCAGCCAGCCAGGCCCCACTCTCCTCCTCCCTCCGCTCAGCCACACACCGCAGCTTTTCCTAGCGCAGCACCCCATTCAATGCATATAATGCCCGCTCCTCTCAAACAAATGCCTTCCCTTTAGCGTGAGGTTGCCTCCGCTAATGGAGCAAGCTCAGCCGTCCCAGCCATTTCATCCTGCCATCTTTAATCCTTCCCATTGCCCGTGGTCTGCAGCTCCTAGCGTGAGGCTGTCTCCGCTAGCAACGCAAGCCCAGATAACATTTCCTTCTCTTCTCGCTTCTTCCCTTTTTTCCCTACCAGTGGCCTACAGCTCCTTCAGCTGACCCTAGCGTGAGGATGCCTTCGCTTGCGACGCAGGCCCAGTCATCAGTCTCAATCTCTTCTTTGTCCTAGGCCTATAGCTCCAACCACGGTCTCTAGCGTGAGCCTGCCTCCGCTAGTGACGCAGGCCCGGATGGCCTATTGTCCACCCCAGCCTTCCTCTTCCTTTACCTTCCCTTTTACAACCCAAGCCCCAGGGGCTGACCCAAGCATGAGGCTGCCTCCGCAAACAACTTTGGCCCCGGAGCTTCCCCCTCCTAACTCTCTTGCCCAGGCTAGGTCATTCTTCCCTCTTCTTCAGATTCAAACATTCAGTCATTGGTCATCAGAGGTTTTTAATAACTATATCTGATCCAATTGCTTCCACATTAAAGAAGCTCAACGAACCCTTATCAGCTAAATTCTTAAGCTCCAGCTTGTTCTCTCACTCAAACCTACAAGCTCACCATATCCGCCTCAATTAACACCATCAATCCACTAAAATAGTGAAAATATTCTACTTAACTGCCGCAGCAGTGTCTTCCCATCCGCTCCCGCAGGAGCCCACTCTGTTCTTGCACTGTCGCAGCAGTGTTATCTCCTCTGCTCCCGCAGGAGCTCCATCTCTGGCTAACCTTCTCCACTATCATAGAAGTCCCCTCTGCTCCCACAGGAGCCCAATTTCTCTAGCTAACCTTTCCTTCACAGCCGCAGCAGTGTTATATCTGTGCTCCCGCAGGAGCTCAGTTTTCTGGCAAAATTCCCTCCACTGCCGCAGCAGTGACGTTCCCTCACGCTCCCGCAGGAGCTCAGTTTCTCTGGAAAAATTCTCCACTGCCGCAGCAGTGATGTTCCCTCATGCTCCTGCAGGAGCTCAGTTTCTCTGGAAAAATTCTCCACTGCCGCAGCAGTGATGTTCCCTCATGCTCCTGCAGGAGCTCGGCTTTCTGACTAATTTCTCCACTGCCTCAGCAGTGATGTTTTCCTCGGCTCCCGCAGGAGCTCAGTTCTTCTGGCCAATTCTTCCACTGCCGCAGCAGTGATGTTTTCATCCATAACGAGAACTCTCCCGGTTCTTCAAACTAACCCTCCAAACAGCACAATCAGCCTACGCACTGCCTCCTCAGGGAACGAGGGTTACATACGTAACCGAGACGTTCCCTTTCGTTCAGTCACTCCGAGTAACGTCAGTGACTGACGAATGGGGGCTTCTAAGCGAAACCCCCCATTCGTCAGTCACTGACGTTACGTCTCCGTTCCCTCCTCAGGGAACGAGGGTTACATACGTAACCGAGACGTTTTTGGGGGTCAGTAATGTTTCCGGCTGCTGTCCTGCATTGGTTTGCTTTTTTTGGGGAGTACTCTGGGTTCGGGCCAAATACCAAGCTCTGAGCCCTGTCCTCGGACAGCACGCCAAATACGCATACTATTTACTATCTGATTATTTTTAAGTGTGAAGTGTGAACTAGTGAAATTATGTTTTATTAACAAAGTTCGGGAGGAACACGTTCAAATGATCTATCCAATCATGTCATTCCAACCAGCTGTCAGCAATCAGTAATCAACATGTCTAGCCAGTCAGCACGTGGAGGATTATATAAATATTATATAAATTTTCAGCATCCCTCCACCACCCCGTCTTCCTCACACTCACCTGGTTACTTTTCTAACCAGAGATACGGGGGGAGTACTCTGTGTTCGGGCCAAATACCGAGCACAGAGTCCTCGGACAGCACGCCAAATACGCATACTATTTACTATCTGATTATTTTTAAGTGTGAACTCGTGAAACAATCTATATTGTGAAAAGCGTTATATAAATGAAGGTGACTTGACTTGACTAGGGTTTAGTGGAAGTGGTACATTTTCTGACACAATAAAACTTTTATAACCACTCACCGGACATTTCATTTCCGAAAATCTGCATTACGTACCACGATCAACGTACTAACCGGGTAAAACTGAACACGCCACACACAGTACTTTGAAAGTGCTGTGAAATGTGCCAGAAGCAACATAATATTTATGTCACAACGTGCAAGTTTTCCCAATAAGCCTGGGTTGGTGACAGCATTGAACAGATTTCACTAAACAGAACTATGTAGCGAGTTTCTTGTTCTATCCCCAGACTTTATGCTGACGTTTTGTTCCTGTTTCCTGTTGCATGTGCCATGTTTGTAGCCTATTGTAGTTTTTTTCTTATAAATGAGCCAAACTCATTTTCTGGACAATGCACTCATTACCCTGTATCAGACCTGACCAAACAAACCACTCAGAACTCAGCATCTTCTGTGATGGTCCTTGAGGGACATTTTGTGAATTTGTGGAGCATGCACGTTAGATATGAGGATCCCTATATTACATCCCTAGCTCTGACTGCCACAGAGCTTGCCCACCACAGACCTAATCGACCTCAGCGCTCCTGAGCCCAGTGGTCTCAGAACTCCCAAGTCTGTTGGTCCCAGAGGTTCTTCCTTCATCAGCTGTGCTTCCCTTGATGGTGGGACCGAGGACAAAGGCGGAGCTGGAAGGAAGACTGAGCCAGATGGAGGCGAAGGCACAGACCAAGGCAGAGCTGGAGTGATGAGGGAGCCCGGTGGAGCCGCAAGGACAATGGTTTCTGGTGGAAACAGAGGGAGGACGGAGCCAGGGCATCCTCTTGACTGGGCGGATCTGGTCACCAGGGGCCTCATGTATCAACGCTGCGTACGCACAAAAACCAGCTTTCACGCTCACAGTCGGATGTACTAACAGTGAAATGAACACGAGAATGTGCGTTCCTCCACGCCAACTTCATGTCTGCCGTACGTACATTTCTAATGGTTTTTGTCCGTTGGCGACTCTTACAGGCAATGAAGTGAAGTTGCAAACATTACACTATGAATTTGTTGTCTATCGCACCACCACCTGTGAGAAGCATTGCTATTCATTTGCAATTTATAAAATAATTAACATATTATTGTCACACAAGCCTTATGGAAATATTCTAGAAATTATGCAATTAAGTAAGAATATATAAAAGCATGTGCAAATTGATACAACCCTTAGTCTATGGCAATGGCAGTGTTGGCCTTATTAGAGGCAGAATCCGAAGAGAATGAGTTTTTAGGGACCACAATGATTTTCTGGCCGACGATGCTGACTGGCTTATCAGCCATTTCAGATTTTCAAGGGCTATCCTCTTGGAGCTCTGTGCTGAGTTGGGTCCGAATTTGGAGAGAGAGACAGCGAGGAGCCACGCAATACCCGTTCCCTTACAGGTGCTGACAACACCTGGCAACTAGTTCTTTCCAAAGGGAACTGGCAGACCGCTCAGGAAAAAGCCAGTCGTCTTTGAGCAGCACAATGCCAACTGTATGGGACAGGATCATCCGCATGTCTACCAGGTATATAAGGTTCCCATACGATGCAGTTGACCAGCCAAGCATTAAAGCGCAATTTGCAGCGATAGCCGGTTTTCCTAATGCAATCGGAGCGATCGACTGCACACACATTGCTATACAGGCACCATCTGAAGAAGAATTTGCATATGTGAATCGGAAACATTTCCATTCAGTAAATGTGCAGATAATATGTGATGCACAAATGCGCCTAACAAATATTGTGGCAAGGTGGCCTGGGTCAACCCATGATTCATACATCCTTACAAACAGCATGATTGGGAAGAGGCTTCAACCTGGCAAGGTGCGCGATGGGTGGCTTCTTGGTGAGTGATGCATTTAAAGTTATGGTTCTATCAATTTTTTTTTTTTGTGCCTTTAATTATTCAACTGCCCATCACGAGACCGCAGTTATCCACTAAAGACATGGCTGTTAACCCCCTTCACCAATCCACGAACTGACCGAGAGCGCAGATACAATGATGCCCATTCTCGCACTCGGTCAGTTGTAGAGCGGGCGATTGGGCAGCTGAAATGTCGGTTGCGCTGCCTTGACAGGACCGGGGGTGATGCTGTTATACCACCCTGACAAGGTGTGCCGCATCGTGCTGGCCTGTGGTGTGCTGCACAATGTCGTGCACAGGCACGGCATACCACTTGGCGAGGTGGTGGCATCGCCAGATGAACCCGACCCAGGACCAATGTATGTGCAGCCCAACCAACAAGCCATTCAGGCCCGTCAACGTGATTACAACAATATAAATGGTAATCAGACAAAGTTAATTTTTTGACCAACTCCTTTAATGAGTGGCTTATGTCTGTGACATGGGATTCCTCTTAAGATGCATCAGTGGAAATAACTAATAAGAAGAAGAGGAACAAGAAAAGGAGAAGCCAAGCAAGAGAAACAAAAAGGGACAAAACGTGCCTCTTTCTGTCAGGAAGTTATTATTTGAAATGAAAAGTTTATTTAAAAAAATGAATAAGAAGTGTTGTAAATCTGTTTTGAATTAAGTTGTTTTTCAAATAAATGAGTGATATCAGATTGTGTACGTGTTTTTATGGTACTTACCCTGTAACTACATGAAACAAGAGGGGAACAAACACCACTTTAATTTACAGCCCGCAGATTCATACTTACCCTGTAACTACATGAAACACGAGGGGAACAAACACCACTTTAATTTACAGCCCGCAGATTCATATTTACCCTGTAACTACATGAAACAAGGATAACAAACACCACTTTAATTTACAGCTGCAGATTCATACTTACCCTGTAACTACATGAAACAAGAGGGGAACAAACACCACTTTAATTTACAGCCCGTAGATTCATACTTACCCTGTAGCTACATGAAACAAGAGGGTAACAAACACCACTTTAATTTACAGCCCACAGATTCATACTTACCCTGTAACTACATGGAATAACAAGCACCACTTACCCTGTAACTACGTGGATAATTACCCCTTAATTAAAAAATACTTACAGTATAAATGATTTGTTAATTTTCCTGATAGTTACCCCTTTATTCCCCAAATATTACATATTGTTCCCTTATACCTACACGTACGTACTTTATAGTTACACTATAATTACCGAAAGTTACGCTGTAAATTCACTTTACTTACGCAGTACTTTCTGGGCTGTAATCTAACGCATTACCCTTTATTCTTGTACAAACAGACGCTGTATTAAGCAGTACATAAAGTATTGAATGAAAATGTCAAATATTTGTCAAATACACAGATGTTTCAGAGACTTTTTCAGCTTAATACAGCGTATGTTTGTTCAAGAATAAAGTTTAACATAAGCCTATACTATTTAAATACCAATGAAGTGGGTTCTACGTGTTTTATTTAGATAAACATGACATAACATCGCAACTACATGAAAATACCTTTTACTCTTATAAAAATGCAGATTTGTGAGCATTAGTGGAACTGAAGGTGTCATAAAAAACACAAAACACACATGATCGTTGTCATGCGGTGAATCCATCCAATCGTGGAACAGCTATGTCATCATCAGAGCTTGCGCAGCCGCTTTCAATAAGCTGCACCGGCTGCGTCAGCCATCTGCTCATGAATCGCTTTAATAGTACTTTGATGGCATACGTCACAGTGATGTGGCATCGGCGCGGTCTCACGTCTGACAAAATTTCTAACCGGCATGCACTGCTTCAAGTCAGCCGCCGATCGGTCTGCACAGCTCTGCATCAAGTCGAACAAGCCTATAGGAAACTCTAAGCTGGGTGGGACCAATGGGGAAACAGGAAACTCTAAGCTGGGCAGAACCTGCGGAGACGGGAGAAACAGGGGAATCACCTCCTCAAAATCTTCAAAAGCGAGCGGTCTGGGTAGCGAGTTTGGTTCGCTAGATTGATAAAGTCCTGGGTGTGGTCTTCCAGTGGACGGTCTCCCTGCTCCAAGCAGAGAAGATGGACAGCTGGCAGGTTCATGGGTAAAAAAAAAAAACAAAAGGGGGAAAAACGATGTCATGCTTGGTAGTAGTATACAGTGCACGAAGACAAGGAACTAGAGCAAACAGTCATTAATTCAATAATTCAACTCAAAAAACATCTGGAAACACAGGACTAAAAGCAACCAACAACTGACGACATCGAACAATAAATTCAGGACACTCAGGCACAGGGCTTAAATAACAAGGAGAACTAATGAGATAATTAACAGAACAGGTGAACAGAATCAGTAGGTGAGGGAACAAACTAGGAAACCAGATCAAATCATGACAGGGAGACAGAACAAAACTAAATCAAAACGTACTGAACAAAACCATGATCCTTGTATGATCACTTTGTATGATGAAGAAATATGTGTTTACATATGTGAAGATATGTGAAGAGATTAAGTTTTTTTATACACTCCCAAATCAAACATCTGATCAACACGCATACACAGACTATATAAAATTTGGTGACATGAACCTCAAACATCACAACGTTTTATCACATGACATACAAGAACTAGTTAGACTTGATGTTTGGGTGACCATGATTATTCTGTTTGTGTTTCTCGTTTCTCTACACTTTTATATGATACTTTTATGATGCTTACAACTGTATAAATAGTAAAAGAGCAGCTTGGACATTCTGCAAAACATCCAGCTGTGTTCCACAAAAGAAAGACAGTCTTACATCGGTGACATGAGGGTGAGTACATGACAGAACTTTCAGTCTTGGGTGAACTATAGCTTTAGTGTCCTTTGATGGTCAAATCAAAGTCTCGCAGAGGTACATTTTTATAATTTTACAAGCCTTTCAAACAACTCACAGTCATTTTGGATCACTCACATCTCAAAGGAAGTTCAGGGAATAAATATAGTTATTAAAGAAATCACGTTAGTAGATTCATACCTTTGTAGCACTTAAGTGTTTGATTGATAATCTCTAAGCCAAAAGAGCATTCAATTACTCTAAATGCACAGGCTAAAGATAGCGTTTAATGACACCTTTACTGAGCCACAAATCGCCCTGTGATAAGTAATAGAGAGTTAATGTTTGTTAATTACATTCATTTCTTCTTTTTCTCGTTACTTGCGTCACCAGGTCCAAAAGTTACTGCAAAGCTAATGTGCTTACAGACTGCTCATTTGACCATTGCTGATCCTCAGATCCACTAAAGAGGTAAAGCGGAGGTTAATTTAGCTGCCAATTCCACATAATTTAAGCAAGATTAAACCTCTCTTTAATGAGGCTGTTTGGCTAATAATGACCAGACCCAGTGTCAGCCAAAGACATGTGCAAATATCCCAGTAACGTCAGAGGTCTTTAAATGAGTCTAATGGCCATTTTGTGATAGAGTACCAGGGGAAGAGATGTATTGATCATAAAGCAAACAAATTCAGCAAATGATGAGACTCGCTTCACTTGATTCGCTTCTAGCAGCTCAACTGTATTATGCGGCAATTGACTTATTCACTTTGGGATGTGTTTTAACCATGTTGATGCAGCTGGCTTCAGTAAGCATTAACTGTTTTATTAAGATTTTAGTCTGAATTCTACTTGTCCCCAAAATCTCATGGGTCATAAACAGCTATGGATGCTCCATTATGAGCAGTTTGGTGTCAAATATTGAAGTAGTTGTGATTATGGCTGGATATACACTCACCTAAAGGATTATTAGGAACACCATACTAATACTGTGTTTGACCCCCTTTCGCCTTCAGAACTGCCTTAATTCTACGTGGCATTGATTCAACAAGGTGCTGAAAGCATTCTTTAGAAATGTTGGCCCATATTGATAGGATAGCATCTTGCAGTTGATGGAGATTTGTGGGATGCACATCCAGGGCACGAAGCTCCCGTTCCACCACATCCCAAAGATGCTCTATTGGGTTGAGATCTGGTGACTGTGGGGGCCATTTTAGTACAGTGAACTCATTGTCATGTTCAAGAAACCAATTTGAAATGATTCGAGCTTTGTGACATGGTGCATTATCCTGCTGGAAGTAGCCATCAGAGAATGGGTACATGGTGGTCATAAAGGGATGGACATGGTCAGAAACAATGCTCAGGTAGGCCGTGGCATTTAAACGATGCCCAATTGGCACTAAGGGGCCTAAAGTGTGCCAAGAAAACATCCCCCACACCATTACACCACCACCACCAGCCTGCACAGTGGTAACAAGGCATGATGGATCCATGTTCTCATTCTGTTTACGCCAAATTCTGACTCTACCATCTGAATGTCTCAACAGAAATCGAGACTCATCAGACTAGGCAACATTTTTCCAGTCTTCAACTGTCCAATTTTGGTGAGCTCGTGCAAATTGTAGCCTCTTTTTCCTATTTGTAGTGGAGATGAGTGGTACCCGGTGGGGTCTTCTGCTGTTGTAGCCCATCCGCCTCAAGGTTGTGCGTGTTGTGGCTTCACAAATGCTTTGCTGCATACCTCGGTTGTAACGAGTGGTTATTTCAGTCAAAGTTGCTCTTCAATCAGCTTGAATCAGTCAGCCCATTCTCCTCTGACCTCTAGCATCAACAAGGCATTTTCGCCCACAGGACTGCCGCATACTGGATGTTTTTCCCTTTTCACACCATTCTTTGTAAACTCTAGAAATGGTTGTGCGTGAAAATCCCAGTAACTGAGCAGATTGTGAAATACTCAGACCGGCCCGTCTGGCACCAACAACCATGCCACGCTAAAAATTGCTTAAATCACCTTTCTTTCCCATTCTGACATTCAGTTTGGAGTTCAGGAGATTGTCTTGACCAGGACCACACCCCTAAATGTATTAAAGCAACTGCCATGTGATTGGTTGATTAGATAATTGCATTAATGAGAAATTGAACAGGTGTTCCTAATAATCCTTTAGGTGAGTGTATATATATAGCTCTGGAAAAATTAAGAGACCACTTAACATTGATTTCTCAATGTTAAGTGGTCTCTTAATTTTTTCCAGAGCTGTATATAGAAGAAGAATATTTTATTTTTATAATTTATTATTTTTTTATATATTTTAAATATTATTTTGCTGACAACATAAAACTATGCAACATTGTAAATATCACAAGTTTAAAGGTCTTTTTTATGCCATTTGACTAAGAGATAGTTCAATTATGAAACTTGTGTCATCATTTACTCACTGACTTTTTCTTCTGTGTAACAAAAGATATTTTGAAAAAATGTCTCAAGAGTTTTTCATCTATACATGGAATGTTGTTTTTTGACTACATTCACTTTCATTGTATGGCTAAAAAAAAACCATTCAAAATATCTTCTTTTGTGTTCTGCATAAGAATGAAAGCCATTCAGGTTTGGAACAACACGAGGGTGAGTAAATGATGACAGGATCATTTCATTTTTGTGTGAACTATCCCTTTAATAACAAAACTAACTAGCTAAATTGAGCTGAATAATGGCACTTGTTGTATTAGATCTGCTTTACAGCTGAAATTGTATTCGTTTCATAAGTAAAGAATATTTCTACTGTTATTTTCTACTGTTAAGCTGGTTTAAAACAATCTGTTTTACAATCTGCAATGTGTATAAACTGCTATATATTAAGAAAAAAAAATCACAATATAATCTATAATTTAAATTGCAAGTATAAGCACCACTAGAGTCACAGAATAGAAAAAAAATCTACTAATACTCTAATGACTGGTAGTTGAAAAGTTATTTATAGTTACTAAAATATCTAAAGTGGACTATTAGAATAAAGTGTTACCATATACATACAGTATACACTCACCGGCCACTTTATTAGGTACACCTGTTCAACTGCATGTTAACATAAATATCTAATCAGCCAATCATATGGCAGCAACTCAATGACTATGTTTACATGGACAGCAGTAGTCTAATTATTGACCTTAATCTGAATAAGACAATATTCTGATTAAGGTGTTTACATGAGTTTACATTCCGTTCATGCTCCCGTTTTACATGTTATAGAACATAGATCGATTAATGGCACACGTCATTATGTCCCCATGCCACGCAGTCCGACATTCCCTCCAGAATGTCACATATCAACATACAGTTTGTCTTCGTTATGGTACCATATACAGTTTTGGGTGTTTCATTTTTACACTTTACAAAAGCTTCAAGTGCAGTTAATTATTTGTCATGACAACAGCGGATACAAATTCTCCAGCAACGGGCCTCCTCTGCAACCGCGACAAACTCGGAGGTACTGGATGACAGTACAAAATAAGGACTGGTGGAAGAGAGTTGTTTGAAGCCAAGTCATGCTCTCTTGTTTGCCGTCAAATGGTTGCCTATGTGTCCTGTCGCAAAATGCAGCGAAAACTCCTACATGATGTTAATAGTGTGATTAAGGTGTATACATGTCTATAATGCACTTCGATAATGCGACTAAAATAGGAATACTCCACATCTTAATTCGATTTGTGTTTACTTCGAGTATGACTTTAGCCGGATTAAGGTAATTAGAAATCACTGTTTACATGGTAGTTTCTTAATCAGAGTATAGTCTTAATCAGGTTAATATCGGAGTAGTTCAAACTGAGCATCAGAATGGAGAAGAGAGGTGGTTTAAAGAGTTAGTTCACCGAAAAATGAAAAATATGTAATCATTTACTCATTCTCATAACTTTCTAAACCCCTAAGACTAACCTTACTGGTTCTTGCAGAAGCTCAAACATGCTGCATAACACACGAGAAATAACCTCACTATACAGATTTACTGTACTGTATTTACTTTACTGTACTGTACAAATTGTGAATAAAAACAGAATGCAATGATGTGGAAGTTTCAAATTTCAATATTTTATTCAGAATACAACATAGATGACATATCAAATGTTTAAACTGAGAAAATGTATCATTTTAAGGGAAAAATAAGTTGATTTTAAATTTCATGGCATCAACACATCTCAAAAAAGTTGGGACAAGGCCATGTTTACCACTGTGTGGCATCCCCTCTTCTTTTTATAACAGTCTGCAAACGACTGGGGACTGAGGAGACAAGTTGCTCAAGTTTAGGAATAGGAATGTTGTCCCATTCTTGTCTAATACAGGCTTCTAGTTGCTCAACTGTCTTAGGTCTGGCGTCCCAGTTTTCCAAAAACAACTTCAAATTTTTATTCGTCTGACCACAGAACAGTTTTCCATTTTGCCACAGTCCATTTTAAATTAGCCTTGGCCCAGAGAAAACGCCTGTGCTTCTGGATCATGTTTAGATATGGCTTCTTTTTTGACCTATAGAGTTTTAGCAGACAACGGCAAATGGCATGGTGGATTGTGTTCACCGACAATGTTTTCTGGAAGTATTCCTGAGCCCATGTTGTGATTTCCATTACAGTAGCATTCCTGTATGTGATGCAGTGCCGTCTAAGGGCCCGAAGATCACGGGCATCCACTATGGTTTTCCGGCCTTGACCCTTACGCACAGAGATTGTTCCAGATTCTCTGAATCTTTGGATGATACTATGCACTGTAGATGATGATAACTTCAAACTCTTTGCAATTTTTCTCTGAGAAACTCCTTTCTGATATTGCTCCACTATTTTTCGCCGCAGCATTGGGGGAATTGGTGATCCTCTGCCCATCTTGACTTCTGCGAGACACTGCCACTCTGAGAGGCTCTTTTTATACCCAATCATGTTGCCAATTGACCTAATAAGTTGCAAATTGGTCCTCCAGCTGTTCCTTATATGTACGTTTAACTTTTCCGGCCTCTTATTGCTACCTGTCCCAACTTTTTTGGAATGTGTAGCTCTCATGAAATCCAAAATGAGCCAATATTTGGCATGACATTTCAAAATGTCTCACTTTCAACATTTGATATGTTATCTATATTCTATTGTGAATAAAATATAAGTTTATGAGATTTGTAAATTATTGCATTCCTTTTTTATTCACAATTTGTACAGTGTCCCAACTTTTTTGGAATCGGGTTTGTACTTATTTAAGTTTCCCAACATTAATCTTGTATGATGAAAAGATTTATTATTCCGACGCATTTCGTGATTGAAGGAGCGTGCTTAAGCATTTATATTGTATGTGTAATAGCAGTAAAACACGTGCAGAATCTGAACACCTTTGTATTAAAGAAATTAAAGAACACATCACATTAAAGATCATTAATTAGAATTAAACAATAGACTATATTGAAATGGGTTAAGAGTAAAGATGATGCAAATTAAACAATGTCCCATTGCTTTCACTCACTTACTTTACTTTCCAATGCAATCTCCAGTCTTAGATCAAATTAAGTTTAAATGAAGGAATACTTCCAGAGTTGATCATACAAAAATAACTGGGTTGATCATATTAAAAAAGTCACATCATCCAGGTTTAAGGTTATAGTGTGCAATGACTATATTGACAGAAATAGGAGATTAATAAACATGCTGAAACAATAAAAACATACATTTAAAAAAAATGCAAAGTGTATTCCGATTATTTCTCTGGCAAAGCAGCGTGCAGCTCTTCATTAATCGCATAACTGTGATTGTACAGGCGATCGCCTCGTTCAGATAATGTTGTGCAATTAAAATGAAAAATGACACACGGTAGGCTATCATGTAAGTCTAAATAAACTGTTTTAAAGATTGACATTTATTGTAAAGTTTAATTTCTTGTCAAAACTGCATCTGTCCATTATTTTCTGACAGCCACAGGGATTTATATGACGTCACCCTCTGAATGTAGATGCGATGGCTGGATTGCGTTTACATTACACTGAGATCCGATCACAATGCGTCCTCGACTACCTCTGGACCAGGACACACTGATCGGATAACATTCCGATCAGAAAAGCGTTTACACTTGTCTTTTCAATGTGGACAACATCCGGATACAGGTCGCATGTTAATGTCAAGTGTAAACGCAGCCTAAGTAACTTTGCAAGTAAATGTCAACTTATTCTACTAACCCTACCAGTCTACTAATACTCTACTAACACTCTAATGAGAGTTAGTAGACATGTAGGTGCAACGCTACTTATAGTCAACAGAATGTGTTAAAGGGACCGTCAAAATAAAGTGAAACCGAAACAGTTGTTTTGTGAGAAGATCAATTACGTTTACTTTCTAAAATCACAATAAAACTGAACACATCAATATTTCAATAAATCAAGGTTGACACGACAAGGTTGACCTCTTAAACATCTACAAATAGCCTACTCAAGTCTCAGTTAAGCTTAAGTGCTCAAAAAGTGCATAATAAACCAGTGTCCTTCAAAAAGGTTTCTTCAATATAATAAATAAAATAATGTTAAAGGGGTGGTTGATCAGCTTTTTTCAAAGGCTTGATTGTGTTTATGGGGTGCACTGTAACATGAGTTCATGCTTCGTTTTTAAAAAAACGCATAATTTTTTTTTTATTCTACACCGCTGTGTCTCTTCTTGTAAAACCGGCCAGATAGCTTCCTGGTTTTCTGAGTCCCTCCCTCAGAAATACGCAATGGGCTCAGATTGGTTAGCTGGCCCCGTGAGTTGTGATTCGCTAACCGCCTAGTGCATGTTGTCCGCAAACATCACACCCCTTATCATTACGGGTAGTTGCATATGCTCAGGTGTATTGTAATAAACAATGGCGTCAATATTGCCTTATCAATTTGAGCCCAAATCAGACCCAGAGAATATTAGTGAAGAGGATCGATCAGAACCTGTGCAAGAACAGCTGTTACAGGACGTTTCAGAATGGTATGTTATTTTTATTTGTAGTTGTCTCATACTTTGTCGATACGCTGTTATTTGTAAATGCTACTAATGTTAGCTTTTGATATACGGTTTTAGCCTTATTAAAGCTTTAGTACAGCAGAATACATGATTGCCTTGTAGCCTTTTTTTCATATAATCGTTCTAACAAATGATACTACAGTTCTCGAAGGGATTATTTGATTACAGACTGTGGATCTATAGTGATCGCTGCTGACTGTATAGCACCGTTAGTTTTGTCTTTATAGAACGAGTGTAGCAAAATATCTGTCGCCAGAACTATGAGACCATTATGAAGGCTAATCATGGATTTATTACAGTGGCCATATCAAACACAGAACCATGTTTAGCGTGCCTGCATTTACACTGATCACTTAAACGCCAACAAACACCAACATTCGAAGTTCATTAGTGGGATTAAAAAGAAGTTTGTAGGTGCTTGTCGGATAAATTTGAATTAGCAATTAGGTAACTGGCTAGCGGAGCCAAACAGCGTTTGCCTTGCTACAGCATAAAAATAACGATAGAAACTATTCATGGAAAACACATCAACAAAGAATAAAACATACTTACAGGTTGTGGCCCATAAACAACAGCTTCTGCTTTTAAAGTGGGAACTGCTGTCCTCCGTAAAATGTGCAGCACAGAGAGCTATATTTGGATTATAATGTTCAGGAAGGTTCAGCGTTTCGACGGCATGGCAACAACACTACTCACGCTTCCTCTTCTCAACATGGCCTTTGTTGCGTGTTCCTGGGGGCGGGGTTTATGTAAATGTTAGGGTTAGTGATGTCATTAACCCACGAGAAGCTCGTTGTAGTCCCTACCGGCCATTTGTTGTAGTCCTTAAAAAGCAATTTCTTTAAAAGAAAATATCGCCCTTTTCTTTGAACTTTGAGTGCCATAACTTTGCAGATGTTGTTTATGCTCAAACAGCTAAAGTTAAAAAAGTGAAATCATAATCAACCACCCCTTTAAGTGAATTTAAATAGTCAAAGGCAATGGACGTGCTGGTTTCAGCCTCATCAGCGGCAGCAGTCATGTCCTCATCTCATATATTGAACACCTGCAATTCAGCAACTACCTGGTAATGCACTCACATTTGCATATAACAGCCTTGTTGAAAAGTTTGGGTGAAAAAAGGGCAAAACGCAAAAGATATAGTACCTTCAATGCCCTGTAGATGGCGATATTGCTTCTTTTGTAGCAGAAATAAACTGCTGCAGAAAAAGTTAGGTGCCATACAAAATATAACGAGTAATTGTATTACTAATAGTATAAAACACATATACTTGTGCAAAAATTTAGTCAAGAAAATAATAAAAATTGCTAATATCTGTGATACTCAGTAAAAGTACAAAGCAGACAAAAAGATACTTAAGTACATAAACTAATTACATTTACTCAAATACTTTACACCACTGATCATTTATATACTATAGCCTATAAATAAACGTGCAAACATATGACTTTGATCAATTTTTTTGTTGTGCGCACATATTTACATATTTGTCTAGAAACGCTGCTCTCAGTATGGTGTCGGGATGTTCAATAACAGTATATCGCTGCAAAGGTATTCCAACTTTGTTTTCGTTTAAGAAGAAAAAATAATTTTGCAGTGTATATATCAGGGCACTGAGCCTGTTTCATCTGATGCCTTTATGTCTGACGCCTTTTTGTCTGAGACCATTTCGCCTGATGCCTAATTGTATGAGACCTGACACCTGACGTTGTTTTTCCTGAGACCTGAAGCCTTTCAGTCTGAGGCGCGATGCCATTTTGTCCAATAGCTGAAGCCTTTTAGTCTGAGGCATGGTGCATTTTCGTCATGTGACTGAGATCTGAGGATGTCCTAAAATGTACACCGCAGACACATCGCAGCCACAATAGTGCTGTATGACAGATGTATCACTTTTATTTCTTTTTTCTTTTTTTATTCAAGATATTCACAAACTTGTTAAGTATATAATGAACTATCTGATATTCCGAATCTCAAATATGTGTTTTTTCATTTAAAAAAACTTTAGAATGATCATGTTAGTTGATCTATAATGTTAGTTTGTACATCACGTAAATTCACCCACTTTTACATGAAAGTAAGTGATCGGTGAACTAGGAGAAGAATAGAGTAAATGATGTAGTTCCCTATACAATGTGTATCTGATATGAATAAAACATGTTGCCAAATTATAATTAAAAGGATTTTTATTGCCGCTTCTGAAGACATCAGTGTGTATTTTACAAATTTAAATGTATTTTTTTGCTAGTACTTCTATGTATTTAAATGTCTGAAACCTAAAATAAACCTTATGTGGTTGAAAACACTGAATAGCTGTGATATGCGTTGAGCACATCCGTCACTGGCTCAGCGCCAGCCAAAGCGTGAAAGCACATTTAAATTTAGCAGTTGATCATGTGATGGACTGAACATTCTAGTCACACAGGTGTGATCGTACGCTTCAGGGACCAGCCAAGACTGATCACACCAGTGTGGATCGTATGTGTCAAAGGGTTAAGTGACTTTGAACATGAAATGGTTGTGAGTATTTCAGAAACTGCTGATTTTCTGGGATTTTCACACACAGCCATCTCTAGGGTTTACAGAGAATTGTCCGGAAAAGAGCAAATATCCAGTGAGCGGCAGTTCTGTGGATGAAAATGCCTTTTTGATGCCAGAGGTCAGAGAAGAATGGCCAGACTGGTTTGAGCTGATAGAAAAGCAACAGTAACTCAAATAACCACTATGTCTGCAGAAGAGCATCTCTGAACGCACAGTACATCAAAACTTGAAGCAGACGGGCTACAGCAGCAGAAGACACACCGGTACCACTCCTGTCAGCTAAGAACAGGAAACTGAGACTGCAATTCACACGGGCTTACCAAAATTGGACAATAGAAGATTGGAAAATCACATTTTGGTCTGACGAGTCTCGATTTCTGCTGCAACAATCAGCTTCACAAAACGTTCATACGCATTAATTTTTCTTAACCTCGTTCTGATGTTAGTGAATTAGGAGTATTCTAAATGAGCGGCCGCGTGCACAAGGTTAGTAATTTGCATGAAACACGCCCAAACCATCTCCATTTAAGGGCTTTCGTCACTCTCGTCAAACTTGCCGCTGTTTGCAGACGCGCTCTCTCCCGATCCTCGAGCAATGCCAAGTGTGCCATCCTCACCAGTTCTCACAATAAACACCTTTTATAAAGACCCAGATTACAGACCTCGCATTAGCCAGCTGTACATACGCGTATATCTGCATTATTCAGAGAAACCTCGCAGCTGTATACTTCAATGTAATTATAGTCATGTTAGGATGAAATATAACTTCTTAACACGATTATAAAGACATACAGAGTAAGTTCTTTTTGCGTACGTGTGGTTTCAGTTGTTCCTATATTATTTTGTACATTTAGAAAAAAAAATATTACGAAATCTTTGGTGAATCGTGATTTGTTCTTAAAATCATTCATATGCACATTTCATGCACAAATTTGTGCGTACGCATGCTTAGTGAATGAGACCCATTGAGTTCACTAAACTCAAATGGCCTCCACAGTCACCAGATCTCCATCCAACAGAGCACCTTTGGGATGTGGCTAAACGGGAGATTCGCAAAAGGGGGTCCAACCCACTACTAGCAAGGTGTACCTAATATAGTGTATATACATTTATAGTGTATATACTCAAACTTTTTAAATCTACTTGGCTATAATGGTTGTATCAATAAAACAAATTCATATTTAACTTAATAAATTTAGAGCAAATACATTAATATCAAGATATATATCACACAAGTATCGTCAAACTGAAAAATACTGAGTTTTTTAAAAAATCTATATTTCCCAGACAGTCCTAGTTACGTTGCTGAGATGATCAACTGCAATGCTACAATGCACCAGTATGACATCAGGTAGAGTAAATCAGCTAGGTTCTTTAATATTACAGTCATGATGGAGAGAATTACTATTCAACAGTGAATAGACATCACTGTCAGAGTCACTGTGTTTGATTGATTGAGCTTTCAGTACAGATGACAGCATTCTCTATACTTGAAGATATTTACAAAAGTTTATTTAATCTAAGAAAAGACAATGCTTGTTTGGCCAGGGGCACTAAATGATATCAGATAACATTATGTGTAGTATAATTACAAGATAATTAGCATCTTAAAAATAAACCACATTCATTGATTTGACTAAACATTTTTTGGTTATACTTTTCAGGTAAATACTACTAGGTAAACAGACCGTGTAGTCTTAGTCAAAATCCCCAGTTGATGTAGTTGGTTCATTATAGCAAGCTTGTCTCTGTTTTTACCTCTGTAATGTAATATTCACACACTGGAAAGACCTGAAACAGAATCCAACATCAAAAAGAAAAACAAAAAAAAAGAGAGAATTCTATTTTTTTTTCCTCTCACTCTTTCGTTTTCAAAGTAATCAGCCCCCTATTACTGGCTGCAGAAAAGACCTCAGAAACCTGAGAGAAGGCTTGTGTTTGATCACCATTGACAGATAGAGGGTATCAAAGGAGAGCTGAAAACAGAAATGTCTGGTGGACATTGAAAATAAGTACATTGTGATTAAAAAAAAAAAATACATATATATTCACTATATAGTCAATTCTGTTATCAATTTAAATCTGGTATCCCTGACTTGCTTGTCTGGATAAAGTGATTAGCAGCCACCATTCTAAGGCATTTGCTCTGTTTGAAGTGTGTGTGACTGGGATCTTCTATGAGAGCTGTGCTGGGAATACAAATCTCTAGGTACTACTCTTTACAAGAAAAACACAAATTTATGATTTATCAAATTTATCAAATAATTTTATGTTCGTCATATTTGCAGGATTTTTTTCTTTCCTCATTACTGAACGATTTTAAATTGAAAACATACAAAATATGTGTTTAAAGAAATCTTTATCTTAATCTATCTAAATGTAACCGGTCCTAATCGACTCGCTCCGAGTGAGATTCGAACCAGGGTCAGGCAGGTGCGCTAACAATGATGTTAATCAATCAATCAATCTGTGAGGGACTAAGCAGTCAAGGACAAAGAACGCAGGATTTCCAATCACAAAATAATTTATTAAATGCAAAACAAAGTTACAAATTAAGTTACTTGAAAAACTGAATGAAAATAAAGTCAGGTCTGGGCCCATAAAAAGGGTCAACTGAACAGAACCAAACTTAACAGTAATCAAACAAACTAAAAATTACCTCACAAATGCCACACATGGGGGAACTTATATACACAAAGGGCTAGTCCATTACACACACATAGGGAATAACACAAACATCAATTAACACAATTAGAATAAATGAAGTAATTAATTCACAAAAAATAAAGAAATGGGTCATAAACAAATTAGTTATATACACGAACAATTATAATAAACAAAAATAAACAAATAAACAAACAATCCTACACCCCCTACATCTTTTGTAAACGTGTAAAGACAAAAAACTATTCACTCACTATTGGTCAATTTAATGCATCCTTGCTTTATAATATATTTAAAAAAAATAAATAAAAAAAAAAAACATTTGCTAAATAAATAAAAGATTCAATAAGGATATACAGACAGAAAGTGAAAACTGGTAAAGCTTAATTGATATAGCAAAAAAAATCACTTAGGCCACATTTACCCTGCAGATCTTGATGCCTAATTCTGATGCCCAATTCTGATATACGATTGTTCTGACCACCAGCTTACATCTTCTTTTAAAGGGGACCTATTATGCCATTTTTACAAGATGTAATATAAGTCTCTGGTGTCCCCAGAATGTGTCAGCTCAAACTACCCCATGGATTATTTATTATAGGATGTTTTGAAAGCCCCTATTTAGGTGGGAGCGCTGTTTTTATGCATGTATCTTTAAATGCAAACGAGCTGCTTCTTCCCACAGCGTTTTCCGGAAGAGGGCAGAGCTTTTACAGCTTGTGCTAGTTTTGATCTTTTTTTACAGTCTATGGGTTTGATACTCTGCAGGAACAACTGGACTGTGGAGAACCTCACACAGTGAGTAGAATTCCAGGGTTGCCAACTCTCACGCATTTGGCGTGAGACAGGCTTTCAGGCTCTGTCTCACGCTCTCACTCTGCCCAAGTAAATCTCACGCGAAATTGCCAAACCTGCTTTTGATATGAAACAAAGTCTAAGCTTTTAATTTTTTTTTTAAAGTTTTAATACGAAATTCAAACAATAAATACCGTTTTGGCGCACTTAATGTGGCATAACAGTTAAAAGCCAGAGCCGTTGAAAAACAGAGTTTCGCATGCTTTCCTCTCCCGGCGGCGCGCGCGGTCACGTGGTTAATGGAGCTCTCAATAGTTCTAAACAAACCAGCGCTGTCAATACATTTGAATGGCTTAAGCAGGATAGACAACAGCTTCACTATACAGGTATTTGCAGCATTTTTTGGTAAACAGTACAGCATAGTGTGCATTGATTATTACGTCAACCACATTTACAGTATAATTTTATTATGGAGAGTGATGGAGATGCAACATTGTTAACATTAAAGTTAAAATTTTTCTTGTATTTAGCCCTCAGGTATTCCTTACTAATTGGTCACACTCATACTCATTGGTGGTCAAATGTGACCACACACCTTAACTATTTTTCAATTAAATAGCCTAAATGTTCTATATTTTAGTTCAATAATATTTATTGAATATTTTGAGGAGATCTTTTGGTACCAAATACTATTTGTGCAATAATTACGGTCCATTTATGACCACTTAAAACATTTTTCTTCTAATATTTTTATTATTTATATTACAATTAGTGTAGTAATTAAGGTTAAAATAGAGAATTCCAATGCAAAGAGGCAAATTAGAGTCATTTTGTGGCTGGAAAAATAATAATTTTCATTTGTAATGCCATTACCCACTAGGTGCCTCTATGGCTTTTTAATAAATATACATGTAGGCCTATCTAGTCTAGTTGCTCAAAAAAGTATTGCAGATCATAACTACTTACTTATTTGTAGGTTTTGCATTTAAATAAATATTTAGACATGATCAAACACTAGATTTCTTTAAATGTGAAATTTTAAAACATTTAACTTACGTCCTAATATTTTTAATGATACTTATATAAGCACACACAAGTGAATATTAATGAATGCGGGCAAATATAATTTAACCCAAGAAAAGTTTAAAATAGTGGTAAAAAGGAAAACTTATTTTTCCTTATATGTACAGCAGGCAATATACATATGAATTGATACTGAATCAAGATCGAAATCGATATTTGTGCCCATCCCCCTCTCTCTCAAAAAAAAATCTCACTCCAACCTGAACTTAAAAGTTGGCAACCCTGGAATTCTCAAAGATGGATACATACCAACTGTTTGTCCAACTTCATATTCAGAACATGTAAGTACAGTACATTATATTGTGTGAATATACGCAAATCGCCTTTGTGAATGTGCTTGTTAGCATGTTGTACGCTAAAGTTACAATTTTCTCTGACTGTATTCAGTATCAATAAAATTGTGCTTCTGAATTGTACAGGCGGTGAGCATTTTCGGATTAAAAATAGCAAGCTCTGGTCTCTGTGAATACAGTAAGAGACAATGGTAACTTTAGCCACATTAGCTCAGAAAGGCAATTTGCAAACACATGCATAATAAAGTGTGGTACTTGCATGTTCTGGATATGAAATTGGATCACAAAGAGTTGGTATTGATCCATCTTTGAGAAGCAACGTTTTTGCAAATCCTGCGTTTTACAGACCCTTGTTTGAAAAGCAGTCCAGTGTACAGTGATTCACACAGACATATACGAATTTGGCTAATTTCCTGGGCACATTCCCTTCACAAATTAAATGAATCCACTGCATCCTCAATGGCTCAGATGCCGGGAGTTTATTATTACAGCCAAATACAGAACAGAATGCCTAAATAGCTGAGACATTTTATGACTAGCTGCTTTAGCAAGGGTATAAACTTGGTGGACTGTGCGTCTCACTCAGGGTGGGATCTATGCTAATAGGGCAGAGATCGTCACCAGTGGGCGGGGCTTTTCCCTACAATGAAATCAACGTAGGGAGAAAACTGAAACCGTGTGTTTTCAGACAATGCTTTTGATTTATGTGGATTATAAAAAAGGAGTGGGTGGATTTTTACGATTATAGGGTGTTCAAACACCATGTAAAAGTGAATTTTGCATAATAGGTCCCCTTTAAAAGTAATCTATATCCGATATCTGCATTTACACTACACTTGGCGAAACAACCAAGGTTGACGTACTGACCTGGAAAAGCTTAGGCCGAAAAGAAAGTAAATGGCGTGATTTCCAATGGACACAGACAAAATAATAATACAAGCCTTTGCCTTTCGCACCATCTTTAAATGTCATCAAAACATTGAGTTGGGCCTTCGTCCTCCATTGCACCATTGAAAAGAGTCATGTGATCGCGGTTGGTGTCTGTCCACCTGAGTTATTGTTATTCGCCACCATCGCTTTTTCAATGACATACGACTCGTATTGACAGGGGAATATCCGATCTGTCCGCTTACATGGCAGACACAAATGCACGTGTCCGATTCATATCAGATTTATTTCCACATATGAATGAGGCCTGAAACCGATCTGAGAATAATCCATGTGCTTTTCTTCTGCTTACACGTTCGTGGGTCACATCCAATCTCTGCCACATGGGAGGAAAACATCGGAATTGGGTAACTTGAACCAAGTAATGTAAATGCAGCCTAAAAGTATTTGAAATTCTAAGTTGGTGATGGGTTATCTACAATACCGTTCTTTTTCTTTTCAGAAAATCATTAAATTCACCAGCTTGCTTGGTGTCAGTGCAGGCCAGCATTCTTCTCAAGGCTCCTGCTATTCACACACAAGCTGATCCACAATAGAACGACCGGGGCAAAATCCAGACTGATCGTGTCTTTGGGTGTCTATCATGTTCAGGATGTGCGACAGCTGAATAAACATGAGTGAACATAGTCAATAGAAAAGCAATTGAAAACCGTGCGGAGAAGAATCAACAGCAGCGTAATGAAAGCTCTCCATTGAAAGGACAGTTATCGCTGAGCTTATGTATTAGTGTGAGAGCTGGCAAAAGCATAATGGAAATGCATAAAAGAAGTGAGAGGAGGCGCTGATGATATCTGAGCTAATTAATCTGAATCCTTGCTTGGACAAAACCCAAGACGCGTTGATGTGTGCCGTACGACAACCGCGCAAAGGCCATTTCAGGATTGAGAGGCAGTGAAACTTGCTAAGACTCGTCAGAACTGATGAACTGCTGCAAACTGCCTTAGTCACAATTAAATTACATTTTTAATTCATGTATCCTTGTAATCTTTAATCAAAATAACTTCCCCTTCCTCCTGCAATGATTTCTCCGATGACGTGTTTGCGGGCGCGAGGGCTGGACAATCTGTCACTCACATGAGCGACCAATAGCAAACCACAACCGTCCAATTAATTCCCCATGGACAAAATCAAGTCCCATCCTACATTTGTTCTTGTTCGAGAAGCCGTTTCACTTGGGTATACATCACAGTAAAGGCCCCAATATACTTCAAATGAAATCGAAGAACAAACTGATGTGACGTAATTTCTAACAAAATCAGGCCGAAACTAAGTTCGTTTGGAGTTCGTTTTGGAAGTTCGAAACAGCTTGCCAAAGCGAACTTTCCATGTCCGTGGCCATTACGTAAGGTAGGTGTGCGTGGAGGCTCCGCTTTCTTTCACATGGAAATCTTTTCTGGTTCGTTTGGCCTGTTCAGTCGGTCGAGGTCAGACATCCGTGAGTGAAAACATGAACACTGGAGAGCTGCTTTGTATTAGAAAACGAAGTTGTACTTCTAATGAAATGAGACACTGACACTGTTTTACTGTAAAGCTGCTTGATTTTAAGCAATTAATTATATTTTAAAGTGCTATTAAAGTGTATAAAGTGCTACAAACTTGACGTGACTTTACTAGAGTGCCGAATTAAAGAGCTTGTGCAAACAAACATATCCACGTTGCTATGATCAGATGCTTTTCTTATACTTTATTAAAATGCTTGCTGTTATTTTCTTATTTTGTTATTGAGAGCAAAAAGTGCGCTGCACATATTTACATATCCATCTAAACGGCGCTCTCATCAGTTTGGGCGGCGTCCGATAACAGTATATCGCTGATCACGTATTTCGAACTTCGTTTTAGCCCTAAACGAAGAACGAAAAAGAACTTCGCTTGAAGCATATCGGGGCCTTAAGGAAGAACAGACAGACAGAAAAAATCTCAACAGGCGTTGACAGATGTTAAGGGAGGTTTGTGGTTGTGCTGCAAAAACAGTAAGGCCTAAAACTACATGTGGAATTTGATGACACCTTACATGATAAAGAGCTTTATGCAGGTGTAGGCAGCCCCTAAAAAAGATGGATGGGACCAATTCAGCCTCATGCCTCACGTTACAGAAAGGTAATTGGTATACTCAGAAGACTGCAAAAAATGTTGTGTGAAGCTGAGATTCCTATGCACCCGACTGGCTGAGCGCCAGTATTCGCACCTGTACAGACTACTCTAAGTGTGTGACTTTCTTTTTTCTGTAACAGGAAGAGCGAGTAAACTGATAATAGCTCATGGTGTTTTCTAAGGTGAGCATCACATTTCCTCATTTGTAGGGTTAGGGATTTGAACAAACCCATACACGTTGGTGTTACTTGTGCTATATACATGAATGATACCTCAGACTACACTCTTAAAATTTAAGGTTTCAAAAGGGGGTTTTTACAGTGATGCCATAGAACAACCATTTTTGGTTCCCCTAAAAACCTTTCAGTAAACATTTATTAAAAGAACCATTTTTATTAGTTCGAAGAACATTTTAATAATCTAAACAATAGAGGTGTGACGAGACACTTAGCTCACGAGACAAGATGAGACACAATATTGGGTTCACGAGAACAAGATTTTTGCACATAATTTTTAAGAAATCCTCAATGACAAAATTCATGACTGGAAAAATAGTCTGAAGGTGCATTTTGAAATGTTTGGTCCCACTTTATATTAGGTGGCCTTCATTACTATGTACTTACATCAAAAAATAAGTACAATGTACTTAGTGTTTATATTGTATTGCAAAACACTTTTGCTGATATTGAGGTGGGTTACGGGTAAGGTAAGGGACGTGTGGTGGTATGGTTAAGTTTAAAGGTAGGGTTAGGTGTAAGGGAATTGTCAACAGTGTAATTATAAATGTAATTACAGAAATTAATTACAGATGTAATTACGTGCAAGTAATTTTTAAAATGTAAGTACAATGTAAAAACATGTACACAATAAGTGCATTGTATCAAATGATTAATTTAAATGTTAGTACATAGTAGTTAAGGTCACCTAATATAAAGTGGGTCCAAATGTTTTAACTAATCATCTTGTAATGGATGTCATTTCAGTTATACTTTCTGAGTATAAATTATCATATGCAGTATACAAGCACTATAAAAGATTTTGCCACAAACTCAAAAGACTGGCTTCTCTCCTGTATGATTTCACATGAGGCTGTGTGTGACCTCCTAATTGAACTCCTTTTCACAAAATGAACATAGAAATAAAAACAGTATGAATAACAAAAATAAATAACACATTTTTAGTCTTAGGCCTCTAACAATAAGTTCAACCATAATCAAAGTACTGTCAATATTCAAAGTGCAAACAGAGACCAAAACAGAGACCAGAGCTAAAAGTAGTTACAACTACACAGCCCAGCCGAAGATAGCTTTGATATTGTGAGACAGCCTATTGTATGTAGCCTAACTTGCGTTTTACTTTCGATTCGCGATCGCACATACTCTGTGTATAGGGAGCGGCAGTGCTGAGCGTGTATTCTCTGTTGCGCAACAAATCCTCCGCCATGGTCTTGTCAGTCATCTGCCTTACTCTCGTCACGTGATCAGTAAACTGTGATTCCTGCTGCACTGTGTGCGACTCTGCAGCTCGTGCTGGATGAGCAGAGCAGACGTTGAAACGACCAATATCCAACTGAATTAAATCCTTTTTTTTCTATAAAACAAGCGAAATGACAGTAGTAATGTAATGTAAACGTAGCGGTGGCATATTCTATGCTAATTTCACCCTCATGCTCTATCATGGCGATATCGCAAGACAGCTTTTCACTCTGCGAGAAATCTCATCATGTTTTATTATCGTGAGATAATTTTATTATCATGGCATGAGATCTCGTCACACCCCTACTAAACATTATTAAATTATTATTATATTATTGGTAACACTTTATTTTACAGTGCTGTTCCCCATTTACATACTATGTACTTATTACAGTAATTACAATAACTGGGTAATAACTAGGTACTAACCCTGAACCTGCCCCTAAACATAACCTTATCCCCTGTAGTTTCCTTATATTACCCAGTGTTTTCTTAGGTAAATACTAGGGGTGTGACGAGATCTCATGCTGCGAGATTAAAATGTGACAAGATTTCTTGTCAAGGTGAAAAGCTGTCTCGCGCGATATTGCCATGACGGAGTGTGAGGATGAAGTTAGGATAGAATATGCCACTGCTACGATTACATTACGCCTCCACTGTCGTTTAGCTTTTTATAGAAATCAATTCCATCCAGCTTATTCAACACGAGCATGAATCAGAGAGTTCACTGATCACGTGACGAGATGACTGACAGGAACACGGTGGAGGATTCGTTCGTTGCGCAACAGAGCGTCTGACAAATGTCTTACCTTGTAGAATACGCGTTCAGCACCTCCGCTCCCTATACACAGAGTACGCCCGATTGCGAAGTTGAAAGCGAAAGTAAACTTGAGTGCATATTCAAGCGTGATTTCAATACTCTGCATTTTGAAAGTGGCTCCCTGATGCATGCGAATATCTCCCAGTATGAAAGCTATTTTAGGATGGTGTGGGATTACAAATTTAAGAATCTGTTTAAAACTAAGGGAAGTACATTGTATTTAGCATTTAAGGTAAAGATGGTGACATCAGATTAATTATTCTGTTAAGCAAAGTTTCCAGCAAGAGTTTTCTGCCAGTTCCTGTTTACTGTAAATCAAATGAGCCAGATTACTGAGAAGCTCACCTTTTGTCTTTAATGGGTCTTGGAGCCCCTGTCCTATTTTGAATAGTTATGCTGATTGGATTAGGACTGGTGATACTCTAGAGTCTGGGGCGGGTCCCTTTACCTGGATACTTCATTTGCATGCTTTGTTTAAGGTCGTCACCCATTTGCTTTGTCTCCCCTGCGCCTAAAATCTATATAAACTACAATGTATACTGCCTTAGTAGACTTGATGGACTGCAGCTACCGACAGCACGTGTTCTCAATAAAGAATCCTGCCGAAGATACATCCAAGTCTCCTGGTCTTCGCTTCTGAGTTTCCAACAATGGGCTGTGTAGTTGTAGTAACCATCTCTTAGCTCTGTATCAAGCTTTAAGAAAAAATTATTTTCCCTTTGAATATTGAGATTGATACTTTGATTATGGCTGCACTTATTGTTTGCACTTAATAAGATTAAGATAACTGTGTTATTCATTTTTATTTATACTGGTTTTTATTTATTTATTTTATTCATTTATTTTTATTTTATTTATGATCAATTTTTAGAAAGGAGTTCAGTTAGCAGGTCAAGAGTTGTAGAAGCTCATAAATCATGTGCAGTTCTAAGGTCTGAAGAGACAATCATACAGGAGAGAAGCCAGTCAGTTGAGTTTGTGGCAAAACCTTTTACAGTGCTTGTATAGGCCTATTGTTGTCTTTTATGATAATTCATACTTAGAAAGTTGAACTGAAATGACATTTATTACAAGATGATGAGTTAGACAATGACACCCCTAGTAAATACACTTTAAGTACATGTAAGTACACATACTGTAAAATAAAGTGCAACCATATTATTAGTGTTTAACGATTAACATTAAGTGTAATATGACAGCAGAGATAATCTACATTAAATGTAAAAAGAGGAAATGAGCATGAACAATGAAATATCCAATATTGACTGATACAGATAAATTAAAAATTCAGTAATGTTGGTATGATATATTCGGCATTCCTAAAAAATTTTTTAAGAAACTTTAAAAATCTAATTTTTATTATCTATTTTTTTTTTAAGTTGGTCACATGGATTCACTGTGTTGACCAACAGAAAGCTGCTTGGTTTGAAAGTGACTTCTGTTTGAGTTCTGCTTCATGCATCGATTCGCTACACGATTGACAATAAACAATGCGTAAATTCATCAAAATTTAATTTATTATAGAACTTCTACAACACATGAAACAGGTTCTGCTTTTGTGGAATTGACTAGTGCTGGTCTTCCAGCTCATCAGTGCGTCAGGGGGCACAAATGCTTGTTACTGCCTGATGTTCAGCTCTTGACAGACTGGCATACGTGTTCTCCTCGGCTACTGACAGGGCCTGTCTGGTGGAAAACATTTTTAGGTGTTCTAAATTAAACATTGTTTACATGTTGGTGCAACTCTCCATCTATGCACAGGGGAAGGATTTCATGAGGCCTTTATAAATATAACATTTGGGGAAAAAATATTATTTATAGATCACATTTTATATAAGATGTTCGGAGTGGAGGAGCAGTTTTGACCCTCCTTTAAATGAGAGATTTACTGCTGATGATGCAAGACATGCACACACTGGGTGATGAAAATTTAAACGCACATCTGGAGAATGTGGAAAAGAATCAGGTGATCAGCATACAATCGTTTACATTAGTGATGTGAAGAAATTCATCTAACATCTGGATATGAACTCACAGGACTAAAAAAAAAAAAAACCTAAAGAAAAATAAGAAATCTTCTTTGACTATCACTCAATATACAGTAGGTAAAATATATTATGAAATCTAGCATTCACCTAAATGAATGAATGAATTGAAACTACAGGATGGTTTCAAAGCAGTCTGTGAATCAGTGTTAATTCTTTTGCATGTCACGTATTAAAAGCAGGAGCCATTAAATTTTTTTTTTTTTTTTTTTTTTTTTTTCTGGTGTTGCAATTTAACAGGACCTTCTTTAAATTAGGAAATTATTAAAGGGAAAACACAGATTTAAAAATGTACACTGTAATGTAATTTTCTGCCAGGACATTATCCAGCAATTTTACAAACATTTCTGTTAACTGTCATGTTCATGTTTAGTCAGTGTCACCTTCATGGTCTCTTAGTTGTTTGTCTTCAGTCACTTGTTTCCTTTGTTCTAATTTCCTGCCACTCATCAGTCACCGTGGACACTAATTCTCCACCACAGCTGCTCATTATTTAGTTCATTATCTCTGTGTATTTAGTTCCTCTGTTTTCAGTCTTCAGTTGTCGGTTGATGTTTGAGTATGCTATTGTTTGGCTACATACTGTTAATAGTGATGCAAAGTCCGATTCATTTCCGCGAACCGGTTCTTTTCGGACAGTTCGGCTCAATGAACCGGTTTAAAAAGCCGATTCATAGGTTCCTGACGTCATCATGCAATGATGTCACTATGCATTTCTTTTATCCTTTTTTATGCATTTCTCAGTGTCATGTTATATCAAGGAAACATTCAAATAAAGTAATATGGGTCAATGCATATTGAAACAATCGAATAAAGTTATTTGTGTGAGTTATTGAATTTCATTCACTTAAGTTAATGGTGTTTGTGGTTACAATTTCATTCGTGGATCCTTTATGTCGGATACGACTGACCAAGAGTGAGTAGCCTACATCTTGGATAAGATTCCTAAAAGTTTCGCACATAGCCACATAGACTTGCGTCACCAACTCACTCATCAGAATCATCGGTAATCCTCGGCAGATTTCGACAGCTGGTGGAACCGGCTCTTTCGGTTCCTTTTGAGTCCTCGGTAATCCTCTGCAAACTTAGACAGATGTTTGAACTGGCTCATTCGGTTATTTTTTAGTCGGACGTGCTACTTCGGCTTTTGCGTCTTGCGTCATCAACCCGGAACTAAAGTTTGATTCAGTTCAATTAATGAACCGGCTCAAAAGAACGATTCGTTCAAGAACCAAACATCACTAACTGTTACACCTGTTTACCCTTTTGTTTTATTAAACTATGTTGATATTTTGATCCTGTCTTCAGTCCTTCATCCTCATCTTCATCGTGTGACATTAACCCTAAAACACAATGCAATGCGTTAATCAAAATACAGGTAAAACGTAAAAAAAAAAAAATAATAATATGGAAAATTCCTTCATATTTATACAGTACATTATGCCCTATTTTAAGGACTTTTTTTAAGTGTATACTATAAAGGATAGAGTAATGTTTCTTTAAATGATACATATTTATACAGTTGTGGTTAGAATTATTGGCACCCCTGGTAAATATGATCAAAGATGGCTGTAAAAATAAATCGGCATTGTTTATCCTTTTGATCTTTCATTAAACAAAAATCTAACATTTCATTGAAGTAAAAGGATTGAAAGTGGGGGGAAAATCACATTATGAAATAAATGATTTTATTCAAAACACTTTGGCCACATTTATTGGCACCCCTAGAATTTTTTATGAGTAATAATTCTAAAGTATATTCTCATTCATATTTAAATTTGTTAGCACACCCGGGTGACTAGGAACACGGAAATGTCTAGCTATGACTTGTCTAGCTTGCTTCACGGGATGAAGGATAAATATGAGGAAACACAAAGGCCAAATTTCCTTAATCATCCATCACAATGAGTAAAACCAACAAATATAGTTTTCATGTGCAGCAAAAGATTGTTGAGCTTTACAAAATAGAAAGTGGCTGTACGAAAATGGCTAAAGCACTGGCAATCCCCATTTCCACCATCAGGGCAATAATTAAGAAGTTCCAATCAACTAAAGATGTTACGAATCTGCCTGGAAGAGGACATGTGTCTATATCATCCTAATGCACGATGAGGAGGAAAGTTTGAGTGGCCAAAGACTCTTCAAGGATCACAGATGGAGAATTGCAGAGATTAGCTGAGTCTTGGGGTCAGAAATCCGGAAAAAAAAAATTATCAAACAGCACCTTCATCACCACAAGCTGTTTGGGAGGGTTACAAGAAAAATCCCATAGTTAAATATACCGCTGGATCTTTAATGTTGTGGGCCTATTTTTTTGCTTAAAGTCCTGGACATCTTGTTCAGATACATGGCATCATGGATTCTAGCAAATACCAACGGATGAAAAATCAAAACCTGACCGCTTCTGCTAGAAATCTTATAATGGGCCGTGGTTAGATCTTCCATCAGGACAACGATCCAAAACAAGCATCAAAATCAACACAAAAATGTGTCACTGAGCACAAAATGATGCTTCTGCCATGAGTGGGGTGAACTGAAGAGAAGAAGCACCAACATGGAGCTGGGAATCTGAAGGATCTGGAGAGGTTCTGTATGGAAGAATGGTCTCTGATCTCTTGTCAGGTGTTCTCCAAACTCAGCAGGCATTATAGAAGAAGACGCAGAGCTGTTATCTTGGGAAAATGAGGTTGCAAAAAGTATTTAATAAAAAAAATAAGTAATAAGTATAGCCAACATGTTTTGGAAAAAAAGCATTTTTTTTCATAATGTGATTTATTTCTAAATCACACTATGAAATCATATATTTTCCTTTGTATATTTTACAGGGTTCCTGAATTTCAAAGCATTATTTTTATGAGTGTGTTAGATAAATATACAGTTACTTAGAAATACTTCTGTCCTGCATTAATTATTATTCTCTCCCTGTCAAGAACACTGGCTTCAAAAATGTAATACACATAATGCTAGAGACAGAAACTAAAAGCTTATGTAAATATTGAAAAGATGTTCACTAATGACATGATCTGCTGGAGATTCAGTTTGATGTGTGTGTGTGTAACTGAGGCCAGCTAGTAAGAGCTGTGCGTGTAAACCTCACTCTCCTGGCCTCAAGAAGCGTGCTAGCGACTGAAGCTAGAGACTGCGGTCTTTATCGTCCCTGTTAGCGTGTCCGCCTCCCATGCCAGAAACGCCAGTTCGCCTGAAGCAGTGCAAGTTGACCCAGAGAGGTTATTCTGGTGCCGTGGCCCAGATGGAAGTGAGGTTTAGAGGGGGGTGAGTGTAACGGAGGCCAGCTAGTAAGAGCTGTGCGAGTAAACCTCACTCCCCTGGACTCAAGAGGCGCACTAGCGACTGACACTAGAGGCTGTGGTGTTTAACGTCCTTGTTAGCATGTCCGCCTCCCATGCTGGAAACGCCAATTCGAATCCCACTCTAAGTGTTGCAAGTAGAACCAAAGTGGTTACATGTGCTCAGGTAATATAAATGCTGATAAATCATGCAGAATTGTTTGCCACATGTATCATGCATAGGGTGGATTGTAGTAACATGTAGCCAGACGTTACACTAAACAGCATGAGGCTTGGGTCTCACTGCAGCTTATTCTAGACCAGCAGAGCATCTAATACAGATTAGAGCTTCCAGTTTTGTGAGAACTATGCATCAGACTGTTAGTGAACAAACTATGGGTGGTCTGTGGAAGTGAATTGAGGACACTGTCAAAAAGTGACCCAATTTACCTGAATTCACCCTAGTTTTGTTTGTTTATTTAACAATAATATTATATTTTATATTTTATAAGTACAGTGGGGAGAACAAGTATTTGATACACTGTCGATTTTGCAGGTTTGCCCACTTACAAAGCATGTAGAAGTCTGTAATTTTTATCATAGGTACTCTTCAACTGTGAGTGACGGAATCTAAAACAAAAATCCAGAAAATCACATTGTATGATTTTTAAGTAATTAATTTGCATTTTATTGCATAACATAAGTATTTGATACATCAGAAAAGCAGAACTTAATATTTGGTACAGAAACCTTTGTTTGCAATTACAGAGATCATACGTTTCCTGTAGTTCTTGACCAGGTTTGCACACACTGCAGCAGGGATTTTGGCCCACTCCTCCATACAGACCATCTCCAGATCCTTCAGGTTTCGGGGCTGTCGCTGGGCACTACGGACTTTCAGCTCCCTCCAAAGATTTTCTATTGGGTTCAGGTCTGGAGACTGGCTAGGCCACTCCAGGACCTTGAGATGCTTCTTACGGAGCCACTCCTTAGTTGCCCTAGCTGTGTGTTTCGGGTCGTTGTCATGCTGGAAGACCCAGCCACGACCCATCTTCAATGCTCTTACTGAGGGAAGGAGGTTGTTGGCCAAGATCTCGCGATACATGGCCCCATCCATCCTCCCCTCAATACGGTGCAGTCGTCCTGTCCCCTTTGCAGAAAAGCATCCCCAAAGAATGATGTTTCCACCTCCATGCTTCACGGTTGGGATGGTGTTCTTGGGGTTGTACTCATCCTTCTTCTTCCTCCAAACACAGCTAGTGGAGTTTAGATCAAAAAGCTCTATTTTTGTCTCATCAGACCACATGACCTTCTCCCATTCCTCCTCTGGATCATCCAGATGGTCATTGGCAAACTTAAGACGGGCCTGGAGATGCGCTGGCTTGAGCAGGGGGACCTTGCGTGCGCTGCAGGATTTTAATCCATGACGGCATAGTGTGTTACTAATGGTTTTCTTTGAGACTGTGGTCCCAGCTCTCTTCAGGTCATTGACCAGGTCCTGCTGTGTAGTTCTGGGCTGATCCCTCACCTTCCTCATGATCATTGATGCCCCACGAGGTAAGATCTTGCATGGTGCCCCAGACCAAGGGGGGATTGACTGATCTTGAACTTCTTCCATTTTCTAATAATTGCGCCAACAGTTGTTTCCTTCTCACCAAGCTGCTTGCCTATTGTCCTGTAGCCCATCCCAGCCTTGTGCAGGTCTACAATTTTATCCCTGATGTCCTTACACAGCTCTCTGGTCTTGGCCATTGTGGAGAGGTTGGAGTCTGTTTGATTGAGTGTGTGGACAGGTGTCTTTTATACAGGTAACGAGTTCAAACAGGTGCAGTTAATACAGGTAATGAGTGGAGAACAGGAGGGCTTCTTAAAGAAAAACTAACAGGTCTGTGAGAGCCGGAATTCTTACTGGTTGGCAGGTAATCAAATACTTATGTCATGTAATAAAATGCTAATTAATTATTAAAAAATCATACAATGTGATTTTCTGGATTTTTGTTTTAGATTCCGTCTATCACAGTTGACGTGTACCTATGATAAAAATTACAGACCTCTAAATGCTTTGTAAGTGGGCAAACCTGCAAAATCGGCAGTGTATCAAATACTTGTTCTCCCCACTGTAGCTCTGCTTCCTAAAACTGACTTTCAAGGTTTCATCAAAAAATGAGGTGCTATTGGAAAAGTTTTTATGTTGAGAAAATGAGAGTGAATGTGCAGAAACAGGCTCTTTCTATCCTCCCAGGCCCAGCATGCAATTCACCCAGGCCCCGGCGCCGGTATTGAATGAGATTGCTCAGCACTCCACCGTTCTCTAGCTGACTCAAGGCTAACAGTGATGGACAAACCCTGAGAGACGGGGCCAAATGCACACAAATATAACTGTGGAGTCAATCAAAATTGCATTGATTGCTTTTCAATGCAATGTCAGTGTCACTTTTGTTGAGTGTCGGATCAATTCCATTTGCGACTGTGCTTGTTGTTCAGGACACATCCTATGTCTTGATAAGCACATATACTGTGTGCCTTTATAATTTACAGGCTTTCTCTTCCAGGAAAAATTAATGAAAAATATTGATGACATCACCTTGTACTGCGCTTTCTCAGGAAATAATGTCCCTCCCGCTGTTTTATAAATACCACCTCATGGTTCAGCAAAGCATGGTTCTTTAGCGTTTCTACTGTCCTGATAATATTTGTCCTTTATTTCCTTTGCCAATCATCATTGGTTGTGAAGAAGTGGCTGGAGTATGTTTATTTAAAAGTGTATTTATTGATTTTGTCAATAGTAGTTTTAAGGAATGAGCTCTTGTAAAAAAGAAAAAGAATAAGTACACTTTAGAATAATTTTAAAAAGAGTACTTATACGGAATTAAAAGAATATACTTAAGTGCAAACTGAAAGTAATGTTATACACTTAATTTAACTGCAAATAAATTAAAGCAAATAAACTCATGTGGGACTTAAGTACATCTTTATATGTAATTTCATAATTCTATTGTCTTTGAAATATGCTTAAAGTGTACTGTTGAATGTACTGACAAGCATTTATGGTAATCTAAAATAGTATACTTTAATGTAATTTCTATAGAAACTTGTATGTCATGTATTTAAATATATTTGCAATTACACATTTGAAGTTGCAATTTACTACATTTAAAATGTATTTAAATGTAGTATGTTAAATGTAATGTATTTTCAAAGCAAAACAAAAGATTATTGGAACAGCATGATTTAAAATGTACTTTATATTTAAAATGTAAGATTTTACATTATTACAAAGTGCACTTTTTAAAAGTGTACTTAAGTTTGTTTAGAAACATAGTAGTGGAAGTGTACTCTCTTTAAATAACCCAAAATATATAGTATTTTAGTGGCCTTTTATTTAATTAATATTACATTATCTGCAAGAAAAAAAAAAAAAAAAATTTACTTTTAAGAATTGAAGTACACTACAAGTGCACATTCAATACAGTTACCCACACTTCCTGTTTCAAAGGCAAATAATAAATGATTTTCTATTGGGTTCAGGTCTGGAGACTGGCTAGGCCACTCCAGGACCTTGAGATGCTTCTTACGGAGCCACTCCTTAGTTGCCCTAGCTGTGTGTTTCGGGTCGTTGTCATGCTGGAAGACCCAGCCACGACCCATCTTCAATGCTCTTACTGAGGGAAGGAGGTTGTTGGCCAAGATCTCGCGATACATGGCCCCATCCATCCTCCCCTCAATACGGTGCAGTCGTCCTGTCCCCTTTGCAGAAAAGCATCCCCAAAGAATGATGTTTCCACCTCCATGCTTCACGGTTGGGATGGTGTTCTTGGGGTTGTACTCATCCTTCTTCTTCCTCCAAACACAGCTAGTGGAGTTTAGATCAAAAAGCTCTATTTTTGTCTCATCAGACCACATGACCTTCTCCTGAAATTTCAACTTCATAATGCATTATTTATTTATTTTGCTATAAATAAGCAGGTCTACTTTGGCTCTGTGTTAGTGCACTCAGCTAATTCTCTTGGAAACGTCTTTTTAGTTTTACTGCAAATTGCTTCAGAAACAAACCAAGAAATTCCTGAAGACATATATTACCCCATTTAGAATATTTAGATTTTTTTGTGGCATTTCAGCTACACTGCTGAATTTGTTACTGTTATAGTTTTTTGATTTACCATCATAGCTTCTATAATGAGTTGCTCAATTATATATTGGAGTGAGCTCCTGCAAATGTTCTAGTTTTGTATCCATTTACTTTTCCTGCAGCACTATTTTTGCATTAAGGTAAACGACAATACTTTATTTTGATAGTCCACTTTAGACATTCTACTACAAATAACCTTGCAACTACATGTCGTGTGGATTCCACGTGTACCAGATGACACTATGTTGCTGTCTGGGCAGTCATTAGAGTATTAGTAGACTGTCTGCTTAATATCTGCTAACACTTTCTTGTGAGATGATTCCCCAAAATACATTCTACTGACTATAATTTGCAAGTACACGTCAACTTATTCTACTAATCCTAACCCTAACAGTCTACTAATGATCTGATGACAGGTAGTTGACATGTAGTTACAAATTAATGAGAGTTAGTGGACATGTAGTTGCAAAGTTACTTATAGTTAGTAGACTGTCTAAATTGGACTATTGAAATAAAGTATAACAAGGTAAAATACTAAGGAATAAATAATAAGGAATACATTATTAGGGCTAATGGTCATAACTACTTTGTTTCCCTAATTTAGCAACACAAAAATGAAATGTTAAGATGCAGTACTGTGAGGTGAGGAACATGGAACCTCAGAAGAATGTGATGGATTCATTGGTCAAGGAATCACTGCTGAATTCAATGATGCTTTCAATTAATATTTAATTGTTATTTTAAATGTTATTAAAATCTGATTTTCCCAAGTAAGATGAATGTTTGATCATGCTGAAGGCAGTCATTTTTATGAGGACATATTTTCAGAGTGCAGAGAAGACGTGCATTTTCAGCTTATTGCTCTCATTACTAAAGCCCTCTCATCTTAACCATTCCCCATAACTATTCATGAAAATACAGCAGACATGAAAACCTTATTGTGAAGGACGCAGCAATAACTACCTGAGCCACTGAATGTGAATTATTCAAATTATTGAAATGAATAACATGAGCCTTGTGTCAGAAAATAATTGATTAAACGGAAGAATACCAAGATGATGTTGATAGATGAATTATTTAAAGCAAAGAAACACTGCTATTTTTGTACACAACCAATAGTGTCTGAAGCAACAAAATGATCAGACTTTAAGATTATGGATTATACAATATGCACAATATGAAGTACTGTGTTGTTTTGGGAAATCAAGTCATAGGAACAGAAAACTAAACCCAAGCATAGACTTAGGGGCTCAACAGGGCACACTAATTTAATTTTCCGTGAAACTGTCCTTCTCCACTCAGTTGGATATAGATAGCTGTTTAAAACTTCTTAACTCTTGGGTGATAGAGAGAGAGATGTCCTTGAGATAATATACACTATATTGCCAAAAGTATTGGGACACCACTCCAAATCATTGAATTCAGGTGTTCCAATCACTTCCATGGCCACAGGTGTATAAAATCAAGCACCTAGGCATGCAGACTGCTTCTACAAACAATTGTGAAAGAATGGATCGCTCTCAGGAGCTCAGTGAATTCAAGCGTGGTACTGTGATAGGTTGCCACTTGTGCAATAAGTCCATTCGTAAAATTTTCTCACTACTAAATATTCCACAGTCAACTGTTAGTGGTATTATAACAAAGTGGAAGCAATTGGGAACAACAGCAACTCAGCCATGAAGTCATAGGCCACGTAAAATAACAAAGCGGGTCAGCGCATGCTGGGGCGCACAGTGCACAGAAGTCGGCAACTTTCTGCAGAATCAATAGCTACAGAACTTCAAACTTGGTGTGGCCTTCAGATTAGCTCAAGAACAGTACATAGAGAGCTTCATGGAATGGGTTTCCATGACCGAGCAGCTGCATGCTATGCAGCGTGCAATGCAAAGCATCGGATGCAGTGGTGTAAAGCACACCGCCACTGGACCCTAGAGCAGTGGAGACATGTTCTCTGGAGTGACGAATCACGCTTCTCTGTCTGGCAATCCGATGGACGAGTCTGGGTTTGGCGGTTGCCAGGAGAACGGTACTTGCATGACTGCACTGTGCCATGTGTAAAGTTTGGTGGAGGGGCGATTATGGTTGGGGTTGTTTTTCAGGGGTTGGGCTTGGCTCCTTAGTTCCAGTGAAATGAACTCTTAATGCTTCAACATACCAAGACATTTTGGACAATTTCATGCTCCCAACTTTGTGTGAACAGTTTGGGGATGGCCCCTTTCTGTTCCAACATGACTGTGCACCAGTGCACAAAGCAAGGTCCATAAAGACATGGATGAGCGAGTTTGGTGTGGAGGAACTTGACTGGCCTGCACAGAGTCCTGACCTCAACCCGACAGAACACCTTTGGGATGAATTAGAGCGGAGACTGCGAGCCAGGCCTTCTCGTCCTACATCAGTGCCTGACCTCACAAATGCACTTCTAGAAGAATGGTCAAAAATTCAAACAAACACACTCCTAAACCTTGTGGAAAGCCTTCCCAGAAGATTTGAAGCTGTTATAGCTGCAAAGGGTGGGCCAACTCCATATTAAACTCTACGGATTAAGAATGGGATGTCATTAAAGTGCATGTAAAGGCAGGCGTCCCAAAACTTTTGGCAATATAGTTTAGCTTGTGTTCAGAAAAAAAAGTAAAATACTATAAAAATATCCATTATTTATCATTTTGATGGCATTTATATTGTAGATGTTTTGTGTTTAGTGTTTGAATGCACATTAATATGGACAACATCCATGATTTAACCAAGCTCTTTTCTCAGCAGATTGCATCATGCTGCCAAACTGTTCAACAGGAACATAAGACACAATGTCATTAAAAAAGTAGCGCTGCATTCTAATCCTAATCCGCTCAATAGTAATCAGTGAGGCGGAGCAGATTTGAGCCAAGGAACTTGTCTTGAAGAAGGACAGTACAAGAATTAAACACAAGAAAACAGATTAGATTAGGATGTGATTTTAATACTAAATGAAAATACTAAAGTCATCTCAAGATTTGAATCAAGTGAGTCATCCTTGAACATGTAAGTGTCTATGTTTTTTGTTTAATGTATATTGGAGCGAATGCTAAGAATATTTGAACAGATTAAAGATTTCCTCACTTAAACCCATGTTAATATTTTTCATCACTTTCTAATCCGTGATTTCCACATCTGATATTCTCATAGCCTCATGAGCATTAGATTATTTGCAGGAAATGCACTGAACTTAATTTCTAAAATTTTGAATGAAAAACAAAATGTGTTTATAGTGAAATATTTAGTTTTAGATTTTCAATTATAATTTGTGATTTACTGCATTACAAAGCACAGCAAAACTGTGCAAAACTGCCATAACTACAATAAATAACAATAGTAACAATAGATACATTTCATAAATAATAACATTTAAAAATGGAAGCAGGTATGTTGTCCTGCTGTCACTTTAAGACCTAATGCATGGAAACAATACCCTATAGTGAAAAAGAAATGTGCTTAATTGTATTGGATATGCACTTGTATTAAAAGTATATTTTTGTGGACTTGCAGACAATATTGTATTAATGAAATAAAATACCACTTATATGTATTTAAAGAGAGTACATTTTCATGACTGTTTAACACACGTAAGTACACTTTTAAAAAGAGCAATTTGTAATAATTTCAAATTAAAAGTTTTACTTTAAAGTATATTTTAAATAATTTAACTATAATAATTTTTTTTCATGCTTTAAAGAAGTACACTTACTTTGATGTGTTGACTAACATACTTAAGCACATGCAGGTACTAATTTTAACTGTTGTTTGTTTTATATTTGATATAACATTTAATATTAATATACACAGCTCAAAAAAAAAAGGGAACACTTAAATCACACATTGGATCAATGAATGAAATATTCAGCTCCCTTTCGAAGGGAACTGCGTCCTAGAACGTTTTGGGGAAACGCCTCGGCGTGATAGGTGTCTGAAACTACTATCGAATCACGGCAATTCTATTGACCGGCGACAGCCCATGACATCATCAACGTGCGACCCGAAAGTATGTAAGGGTGCCTTACAAACATGACATTCATCTTTTCATCTTCAGGGACTGTTCTGTCTGAAGCGCTTCGAATTAAGGCAATACAAATTCAATATGAAACGCACAGAGAAGACCAAGTGTTTTCAGAAGTGTGCTGACCCGTGTCCTAGATATTTGACACCGGAGGACACACACGAGCTGTGCGTCAGTCAGTTCTTGAGGGAGCTGCCTGTGCAAATTGTGAGCGTTTTCCCTTGGGAACGCTCCGTTCTCGTCTGGCTCTCTTCTCGAGAGAGGAGAGTCCAGCATCTGGGACTGGTGGTGCGGGTCCCGATCGTGCCGAGGCAGAGCGGCGACGCGCATCATCGGGTTCCCAGATGGAGCTCGCCGATTGTCTCGAGAGGGGTGTAATCCTCTCAGACGATCCGGCGGCTGACAAGGATAAGCTGCTGGGGGAGGAGGAGGATCTTTCCTCCAGCCCAGCAGCGAGTGCTCTTATGGATGAGCAGGAGATGGCTGGTGAGGGTGGTGAAAAAGAAAAAAAATAGATAAATAAATCCTGAATCCTTTTAGACACCCTGCCCCGTGTATGGGGAGCTGTTAGAGGCACACGGAGATCGAGAGGGCATGGAAGAGCCCATATTCGGCCCGTATTCACCATCATCAACGGGCTAACTTCGCTGATTTTGAGGGGATAGGGGAATATGGGTATGTGTCGATGCCACCGATTGACGGGAAGTTTGCGAACTATCTCGCATCTGGGTAGGTATCGACACTGAGAGCTCCAACCCTGCCATCTAAGCCTCTCAAAACGACGTCTCGCTTGAATGGCAGGGCATACACGGCAGCAGGTCAGGCTGGTGCTGCTTTGCACACCATGGCTGTGTTGCAAGCATACCAGGCAGATCTGCTGAGGGATCTCGATCAGGGGGTGGGTTTGTCCCCTGATGTGGTGGTCGAACTGCGCCGCACCACATATCTAGCTCTCTGTGCCACCAAACAGACGGCTGCTGCGATCGATCAATCGATAGCGGCGATGTTGGCCACGGAGAGACATCTGTGGTTGAACTTGGCTGATATCGGGGAGAAAGAAAAGGACTTTTCGTCCTCCGAACTTTTCGGCACCTCCGTTGAGGTGGTGGTGAGAAAGTTTGTGGAGGTGAAGGCACGTTCGGCAGCGTTTAAGACCTGCATACCGCTGAGATCTGGGTCCACGCCCAGGCAGGCGGGAGGGCAGGCGTCGCCTCTCATGCGCCCCCTCCATGGAGGATTAGGGCACAAAAGAGGCGGGACTCCCAGAAGAAGAAGGATTTGAGGGAAGTGATCCATAACAAACGCAGTCAGCGTTGGTGATGGGTCTCCTCCCCGAGGGTGAACTAAAAACCTAACCTTCACCTCTCTTCTTCATTTTTATTCCCCAGGCGCTTCTTACATCAGGCCTGGGGCTGGGTCCATGATGAGTGGAAACAATATTCTGGCGGCCCATCTTGGCTTGACTAGTGTAGCTTGTAAGGTAATGGACCTCATGTTTATAAAACTGAGTTGGTGAGTCTTCACTCTGCACGCCGCAGGTTGAGCTGGGTAGGTCTCCTTTTTTTTTTATTTTAAAAGGAAGGGAAATAGAAAATGTATTTCTGCAGACCTCCGTTCCCTGTATAGAGTGTGTTTAAGAAGAGAATAGATATAAGAAGAGGTAGGGATATTAGGGCCCTGAAGTTCCCCTGTTAGGTGGCTAGAACAATAGAATAGAAGCACCAGTTATATGGGCTTCGTATGTGAGTATGGGTTGGCTTTTCCTTTGGTGAATTCACTGGTTGGGCCACCGCTATTTTCGCTGTGCACAGTGATTAGGCTTTCTCTCAGTGTGAGAGTAGTTTTGAGGCCACCGCCCATTCCTACGGGTATGTAGCAAAGTGCTAAGTGAGGCGTCCTCCCAGGCTAGGAGTAGGTTTGATGCCGCCGCTTGGTTTAGTTTCTAAACAGCTTTTTAGGCCTTTTTGGGTTGTTAGCCACCTCAGGGTAAAGTAGTTCGTCTCCTCTCTATCAAAAGCATTGGAGAGTATGTGTATTAGAGACTAACGCTGGAGCTTCAGATATATCTTATGTCTGGCCCACGGGGCTGTTGACATTGTCTTTCCTAAATGCCTCCTCTCATGGGAGAGTCATTCTGTTGAGGCTGCTGCTCCTCCGAGCCTCAGGTAAAGATCTATGCTTGCAGGCTGGCCCTCACCAGGGCCGCCTTGGTAGCTGACCTAGGCTATACTAGGGAGGATGGAGGCGCTTTGCTAAAGCATTGCCGCCTCTGGCCCTTCAATACGTGAATGTAGGCTTTCTAGCATCCCTAATGTCAGCCTCCTCTCATTGTGAGAGTCGTTCGGCCAAGGCCCGCCCCCTTTCTGCATTCTGGGGTGAGATGAGTAATGCAGGTTGGTGCAGAGGCAGAAGTTGATAGCGACCTAGCAGTGGTCGTGGGGCAGGGTTAGGCCGTCTTTCGCTTCACGAAGAGACTGTTTGGTTTGCTTGACCCTGCCCCTCAGAGCTAGCTTCATGGAAGTAGGCTGCCAGGTAGGCTCAACTCAGCTCGCTGATCTAATAAAAGATCAAGCGATGGGTTGTATGTGGGTGGTTTTTAAGCAAAAACCCACTCCCCTAGGCTGGATGCAGATAACATTTCTGTCACATCTAGAGCCACTGGCAGGCCCTCATCTTGTAAATTTCAGAGTCAAGTGGTTAGTACTCCCCTGCTAAAGCAGGGTATTTCTGAGTACTCCACTTTTAGCTCTGTATCATTCTGCTTCACACCACTATGGCTCGGGTCGAGCGGAAATTTCTAACCTTCACTTCATGTTGGTTCTAGAAGTACGCTCCCTTGAAGCCAGAGCATTGCCACAGATGGGGGGCCTCCATTGAGGTAGGGTGGCGTAAGTTGTACTCCCCTTGCTTAAAGGATTTATTGCGGCTTTGCTGAGTACACTGCCATTGGCAATGTAGTTAGGTACCAGGTCTGTAGGCGCTGCCAGCAAAGACTGCGCTATCATGTAGTATGCCTCAGCAGGCCTCCATGACGGCCGGCCCCAGTAAGGGCTTTTTAGGCCAGCTTGCTTCAAGTGGTTGGCCTTGGCAGCTCGGGCAGTAGACTCGCTGACAAGTAGCAGGCCTTAGCAGGGATTTCCGACGCTTGTGGGACATGCATAGCAGTTGTGACCAGGTAGCTAGCCTCGAGAGGCCTCCTGTGGGCAGCCCCAATATATGTGTTGGTGTGGTATGGTTCCCAGTGATGTTGGTATTTGTAGCAGAAGACTTGTTATCAGCTAGTAGGCCCTACCAGGCCTCCCTGAGGATGAGTCCCCAGCAGTGTGGGTATTTATTTTGTCAGCCAGCAGACTTACTGTCAGGCGGTTGGCCTTATCAGGCCATGCCGAGACTGAGCCCCAGAAAGTCTTGGTTCATAGCAGCCAGTTTTAACTTGCACTTGCTATCAGGTAGTAGGCCCTACCAGGCCTCCCTGCAGGCGAGTTCCCGAGATTGGGCACTGAACAGCTAGCATGACTCTGGCAGCTAGTGGCTGCTTGCTATCAGTTGATCTGGCCTTAGCAGGCAGCACCTGAAGGTGAGCTCGCACCCTAGCATAACAAAGGTGATCACTTTTCTGCTACTGGTTCCCTCCAGAAGGGAACCTATTTGTAACTAGCCTACAGTCTGGTCTACCTACCAGGTCAGGCTCAGTGCTGGGGGTTGCTTGTGAGTGCTCAGCCTCCTGAGTCTGGTCAGACAGTTGCAGGCCTCTCGTGAGGCCTCCTAGTTAGATCAGTCCGTAGGCCTGTCCGGCCTCCTTAGCACTTTGAAAGATAAGTGCTTTGTAGATCCTTGGATCGAGCAGATAGACTCCCCTCGCTAGCAAGGATTGTAAAGAGCTACGCTGAGTATTGCTCTCCAGGATACCCTTCTCTGAGATCCGGTCTGAGTTGATTACTGCCAGTTTTGCAGTCCCTCTGTCTGGATGCCTTACCTAGAGGCAAGTGTCCAGAGGCTCTTTTTCTGAACAGACAGGTTGTTTGCCAGACTGAAGTGTCCAATGTAAGTGAGACCAGGTCAGGTCTCCCTGGTGGCATTCGGGTGAATATGTTCCCCGAGTAGTGATTGGCTGGGGCTCCCTTGGGATCCCTAGCCACATTCCCTTAAAGGGACCCCTTCTGTTGAAGTGGTTGGTTCCAGGCCTTTGAGTGGCCTGGGTAGGACTTTATGTAAAGTGTATGAAGGTTTCCTCTTGAGGCTTATAGCTTGGGGTATGACCGTATGGAATGCTGTCACTGACAGCCCAGTGTGACTCGAGGGAGAGTGGGTCTGGCATTTCAGTTGAAATTGCTGGTATTGACAGTTGTCACTGCCACTGGCATGCACTCCCCTTAGTATGGCGGCGTGGGTATATCGTTCCCCAAAGCGTTCTAGGACACAGTGCGAGTTCCCTTCGAAAGGGAATGTCTCAAGTTTCATATGTAACCTATGTTCCCTGCGAACAGGGAACAGTTGTCACTGTTGTCACGGTCTGAGTTGGTTACTGCCAGTTTTGCAGTCCCTCTGTCTGGATGCCTTACCTAGAGGCAAGTGTCCAGAGGCTCACTGGACACTTGGACACTGCGTCTTTTTGCCATGCCTTGGGGCCTGCCTACCAAACAGTCCCTTCAGACAATAAGATGAATGTCATGTTTGCAAGGCGCCCTTATATACTTCCGGGTCGCACATTGATGATGTCATGGGCTGTCGCCGGTCAATAGGATTGCCGTGATTCGACAGTAGTTTCAGACACCTGTCACGTTGAGGCGTTTCCCCAAAGCGTTCTAGGACGCAAGGTTACATATGTAACCTGAGATGTTTGAAAATCTTTATTTATATACATTCTATAATTTGTTAAGAACAAAATTATGTGACAAAAGTCAATGGAAACCCACACTGAGGGCTGGATTCAAAATCATACCAAAAAATCAGTGTAAATTACTGAAGTTACAGGCTGATCCAACTTGCATGAAGCAACACATAATGTAAGTCAGTAGTGTGTATGGCCCCCACGTGCCTGTATGCACTCACAACAATGTCTGGGCATGCTCCTGATGAGATGGCGGATGGTGTCCTGGGGGATCTCCTCCCAGACCTGGATCATAGCATCAGTGAGCTCCTGGACAGTCTGTGGTGTTACTTGGTGGCTTCAGATGCTCCGATACATAATGTCCTAGAGGTTCTCAATTGGATTTAGGTCTGGGGAATGTGAGGGCCAGTCAATGGTATCAATGCCTTTGTCATCTAACTGCCTACACACTCTAGCCACATGAGGTCAGGCATCATGTCAGGCATTATCATGCACCAGGAGGAACCCAGGGCCCACTGCACCAGCATAAGGTCTGACAATGGATCTGAGAACCATTGACTAGCACGTGGAGGTCTGTGCGACCCTCCAAGGATATTCCTCCCCAGACTATTACTGACCCACCTCCAAACCGGTCATGCTGGATGATGTTGCACGCAACATAACGTTAACTATGGCATCTCCAGACTCTTTCACGTCTGTCACATGTGCTCCATGTGAACCTGCTCTCATCCATGAAGAGAACGGGGTGCCAATGGTGGACTTGCCAATTCTGCTGTTCTCTGGCAAATGCCAATCAAGCTGCACATGCTGAGCTGTAAGCACAGATTCTACTAGAGGACATCAGGCCCTCATGCCACTCTCATGAAGTCTGTTTCTGACAGTTTTGTCAGAAACATGCACACCAGTAGCCTGCTGGATGTCATTTTGTAGGGCTCTGGCAGTGCTCCTCCTGTTCCTCTTTGCACAAAGGAGCAGATACTGGTCCTGCTGCTGGGTTGTTGTCCTTCTACGGCCCTGTCCAGCTGTCCTCATGTAACGGCCTGTCTTCCGGTATCTCCTCCATGCTCGTGAAACTGTGCTGACCTTGCAACCTTGCAACGACACGTATGGATGTGTCATCCTGGAGGAGCAGGACTGCCTGTGCAACCTGATTGGGTTACAGGTACTGCCTCATGCTACAGACAGTGACAAGGATCCTAACAAAACACAAAACTAAACTAAACAAGTCAGGCAGAATAAGGAGAGAACAACTGTCTATGGCCACCACCTGCAAAATCATTCCCTTTTTGGGGGTTGTCTTTCTTTTGCCTCTCCAGTGCACTTGTTGTCACTTTCATTTGTACCAAAGCAGTTGAAACTGATTCACAATCACTTATGCTTCCTAATTGGACAGATTGATATCACTGAAGTTTAACTGACTTGGTGTTATACTGTGATGATTAAGTCAGTGTATTTCTTTTGAGCAGTGTATTTCAAATGTACTAAACTGCAACTTCATCATTATTAATGTGTAATTACAAATATATTTAAATACATAATAGAAATTACATTGAAGTATATTTTACCAAAAATGCTTGCTAGTACATTTGGCAGTACACTTTAACCATTTAACCATTTCAGACAACAGCAGTAAGTTCTACTTGTGTGTAGAAGTGGCTCAAAAAAGCACTCTGAAGTTCAACTAATTGGATTTAATACAAACTTAAACTGCAATACATTTTCATTCGTAAATAACATGCAGTTAAGTTTCTGAAAACATTACATTCAGTTCACACTTAAGTATATTCTTTTAAAGCATGTTATATCCAAAATAAGCACTCTTACTTAAAGGGGCTTTATGTAGGATGGACACCCAGTGGTTGAACTAGGTATTGCAATCCAAATTCAAAATACTGGAGCGGGTTTTTTTCACCTGGCCCCCTCCTCCTCAGACTTGAAGCACACGCAGGTTGCCAGATTGACGACACCATCAGGAAACGAGCGCACCTGACGACGGAAAGCAGCGAGCCTTACACTGTAAGTTGATCAGCTAATGTATACATTTGCAATATATTCTTTAAAAATGATAAACCACCTCATATGTATTTTTATAACTCTGAATTTGCGTTTCATTTCGGAGGCTGCATACATTGAGCCGCCCAGTTGTAACCGTAATCAAGTCGTAAACCGTAATGTTTAGACTGTTATTCATTGTGAGGTTTAAAATACTATAATTTATTTCTTACTTTTAATTCTAATGGTTCATTTTCTCAAAATAACATAACATCAAACTTACTTTTAGTAGCATACTTATGTATTCATAGTATACACTTCACAGTTTGGTTTTAAAACGAATATCGAATCAGATACTGACCATTCTGAAATTGTTCCACTTGATGGACAGTCAATATTAGACAGTGCAGGTGCCATCAAGTAATGCTTGAGATTTTTACACGGGGTTGAGGTGCATGGACCCTCGTAGCTAAAAAATAAACAATATAACAGCGCTATATATAACAGTCAACCTAGCAATGTACGTTAGCATGATAACACAACATCAACTTATTCAGTTGCAAATGCATTCGTAAATTAAATAAAAATTCGTATTCGTAGTTTCCGTATTTTTCTGTCACGGTTGTTACCGATGTGATAAACAGCCATGACCCATCTGCACCTCCGCACTAGTCGGCCACTTTCTCGAATACACGCTGTCTTAACAACCAGGTACCACGAAACAGTGTAAATGCAAGTACTGTCTGAATGTTGAATTTTCTTAAAATATTCCTACTAGTAGCCAGGATACATTAGCTAACTGACTTTGGCTAATTACTTACCTTTCAAGGAGAAAATTAGCCATCTCAGCATTCGTTTTGAAGCCTTTGTCTGCTTTAAGTTGTCTCCATCTCTCAAACGCATCTCCAATATTTATACGGCTTTTATTATAACGTTTATCATACAGTTTTTTGGATGGATGCAGAGGTTTTTTAGGACAGGAATGTTCGCTCTCTGACTCGGACCCCTTTCGTTTGGCAGCTTCCATGACTGGACTAAACTGAAATGAAATACGCCGTGTTTGGCGCCAACTGGCAACCCGGGTTGCCGAAATACAATTGGATAAACTGACAGTGGGCGTGTTACACAGACCAAAACAAAGACAGAAGTTCCGACACAGAAACGCACATTTTCACAGGAGAATAATTGACTATAGCATTGTTTTTCAGATAAACAAGTATGTTAACTTAGTATGTTTCTAAAATATCTGCAAACATATTATGGTATTTTTATGCTTTAGTAGAGTCAAAAACTTACATAGAGCCCCTTTAAGAAGTACACTTTGACATACCCTGTAAAAGTATGCTAAGGTGTACTTCTTTTTCACAAAATATATCTAATTTATTCCCAACTGTTTGTTAAGACTGAAGACAAAAAGTCTGTTTCCATGAAAATGTGCCAAAACAGGAGTTTTAACATAACTTTGTGCGTATTTAAGCACAATAAACTGTAAAAAGAACTTATTTCAATACTTGCACGCAGTATGACATCACTTCTGGTGTTTGCACGAACAGAAGACAGCATGAAATTGTGATTTGAATTCTCTCATTGCGATTGAAAGTTTTAAAATTGCTTGAAAAAATGTAACTGGGGGTATGGCAGAGATGTTCACAAGTCTTTCATCTGGAGTCCGAGTCAAGTCTGAAGTCTTTATGCTGGAGTCCGAGTGAAGTCTGAAGTCTTTATCACTGGAGTCCGAGTCAAGTCAGGAGTCTTTTGTCACGAGTCCGAGTCAAGTCTCAAGTCATTACATGTCTTACTAAAAATATATACAGTATATATATATATATATTTTTTTTTTTTTAATTTAGACAAAATATATGACCTTTCTATCATCTGTTTTGTTTGTAATAAAGGTCCTAAGATGCAAGGATACATCCGGCCTGTTACGTTATAATCCATTATAATGTACAATACAAAACAATTGTCCTGGCAACAAGACAAGTAGTCATTTTCAATACAGTCGCTGAGTGGACACAAGATGGCGCCAGTCACGTTTGTTATACAGCGTTGTTATTGACGACAGTTGTTCAGAAAATATCAAACCTCTGAATGTTTCCCAGTTGTTTTAAGTCAATAGAAAACTGTACGCGTGCTGATTGTGATACGTTAAAATATGCGCAGTAATAAATGGATTAACATCTTTCTATCTCTCTCGTAGACACACATTAAGAGAGAGAAAAGCTGCATATACTACAAAAAGATTGATAAAAGTAAAACGTAGTGCTAGGTTTAAAAGTTAGATTTTACTTATGTTTTAACAGGCTGGCAATCCAAAGGAGCCATGCAGCTACACCATAGTATAACAGCTAGCTGTGTGTGTTAATGTGACTAACCTTTGTGGATGTGATGTCTAATAAAATTCGATGTTGTCGTTCCGGTGTCTTTAATTGTTTTTCACACATTCTTTGCATCTAGCCGATCTGACATGGTAATAAATCCAAATATTAGAACATATATGGCACGATGGATCCTGTCATGTTTAATGGGACTCTTGTCTTATGACATTTTGGAGTTATGCGCAATACACGGACATACGTAATCAAATTCTATGGCAAGGGTCCGATCTACCATGTCACATATATGTGAAGCAGATATTATAAAATTCAAATAAAACACAAATTCTTTATTTGCGATATCAGTAGTTAATGATTAAAGACTTGAGTTGTTTTTAAAATATTCACAAGTCCTTTTTGTCGAGTCGAGTCAAGTCTGAAGTCATTTCAGGTCGAGTCCCGAGTCAAGTCTGAAGTCTCATAAAATGCAACTCGAGTGCGACTCGAGTCCGAGTCACTAACTCGAGTGCCCATCTCTGGGGTATTATTAACTTTTAAATCTGTTGACCACTAATTTGTGCTTGGAGAACAAAAGCAAGAACATAAAATGTGTCAAAAAGTGAAACGTAATAGGTTCCCTATCTGTCACTCACTTTGACGTAGTGTCGATGTAGTGACACTAGGGGTCGCACTTGGAACACCTTTGATACTTCAGAAAAGGCCACTGAGTATTGGCTAGTGGAATTTGCATGCCACTACCTCGGACATACGGGTATAAAATGAGGTGGCTTGTATCCACTCATTCAGATTTGTTCTTCAGAGCCGAGAAGACGCGTCTGTGATTCCCTCTCCATTCACCTTTGCTTAGAAGCTTTGTTGGATTCCTGTACAACGCATTTCAGCGGTTCTCTCTCCCATACGCACAGTTAAGTGCAAGAGAGTTCCCCTGGGCACTTCAACGAGCAACTAGATAGAGAAATTTCTAAATGAGATTATTCTTTAGCAAGAGAATTTCTCTGTAAAAAGAGAAAATTTCGTCTTAAACATCTTTTTAAAGACGCCTTCTCTCCCATGAATTTCTGGGTGGTCTCCATTAGATGGCCGCAATCGCTGCTTCAGTTTGGTCCCTCTGAAGACTCACTGGGGCCCCACCAACAGGTGGTTGCACACCGAGTCTGACGCTAGGATGGCTGTTGTGCTTGCCCGGGCTACTGTAGATATCTGGCACAAGATCATGGCGCAATCCGGCTGCCAGTCTAAAGAGCAGCCCAGCAAGGTCTCACACTTCGTCTGCCCGTCTCCAATGTCCTACCCCAGTGGAGCTGCCTCCTAGCCAATAAGCACTGAGAACCCCAAACAGGATGCATCGGCTCTTGCTCACGACAGCCATACATTGAGCACTGGCTTTCTCTACCGTTGCAGACTGATACTATTTCAGGCCTTCGGATCAAGGTAGGTGCCTTAATGCCTTACAGCCACCGAATCAGGACACAAAGCTTCCTATGTAGCAACACTGGCTCCACCTCACCACAAAGCAAGTATGTTGAAAAACTGTTGTCCCTATGTGTCCCTTGGGCACGAGGCTAGCGCTTCCAACTCTGTTGTGCTGGCTCAATAGAACAATCCAAATCAACTACGTGATTTAGTTCGCCCTGCCCAGGTTTGATGGCATCCTTTTTCCCATGTCAGGTGAAGATTTTGACGTGCATTCACCTTCAAGATCGCTTTGCAGTGATAGACCTGAAAAGACACTCTCATGTCTTGTTCTCCCTCGTTATAGACCGTCCTTATGGTTTGCCCTTGGGGGAAAAGCATATCAGTACAAGTTCCTCCCCTATGGGCTGTCCCTGTTACTTTGCGTCTTCATGAAAAGCGCGGAGCCTGCCCTTGCCAGATAAGTGGGCATTCGCATTTTCGATTATCTCGATGACTGGCTAGATCTAGCACACTCTCAGGATTTATTGCATGCATACAGGGACCTAGTGCTTAGATGCCGCGATGCAAATATGCGTTTCCCCAAGTGAACCTGATTGCACAGACATTGTGCAAAGTCTGGGTGAACAAAGAACAGGTATTGGTTGCGGTGTACTGGCCCAACCCAGACTTGGTTCTTGGAGCTCACGCTCCTTGTGACAGTCCCTCCTTGGCAAATACCCCTGAGGAAGAACCTTCTTTCTCAGGAAAGGGGCACAATCTGGCACCCGAACCCATACCTCTGGAATCTTCACGTCTGACCCTGGATGGGACGCAGAAGACTTGAATGGACTATCACTAGGTGTAATAGACACTATCACTCAGGCTAGAGCCCACTGTACGAGGCAGTCCTATGCCTTGAAGTAGAGTCTGTTCGCTAATTGGTGTTCTTCCTGAAGTGAAGACCCACAGAGACGTGCAATCAGGAGAGTGCTTTCCTTCCTGCAGGAGAGGTTGTAGGTTGAAGGTGTATGTAGCCTTCCTAACAGCACATCACGATGCAGTGGATGGTAAGTCCAGGGTTGAGCCAGTTTCGTCCTGTGTGTTATCAGGTACGAACAGGTAAGCTGCGTTGTACACGACACCTTTCCCCTCCCTGAGGTGATAATGTGCTTTTTTTTTTGTCCATGTGTGTTTACCGGGCCAGGCCCAGTACTCATGATGTACGTCAGCCTGTGTACTTGGGGCTAAGTGCTCCATATGTAGATGTATTCTCCATGGTACAGTTTCCCTGACGGTAAACCTGTGTCTTCCCCTGGGCAGAGCTCCACTCTGCCACCAGTCAATGTGTTTGTAGAAGCTCCTCCCTTTTCAGGTAGGACATACCGCAGAAACTCCTTTCCATGTGTGATACTTCCCGGATGTTAGGCCCATGAGATGTATTATCCACATGTTAACCTCCCTTTGTGTAGGATGTGGTCTCTGTAGTCTCCTAGTGACTATGTCTCGTTCCCTCCATCAGGGAACTGAGGTTACAATAGTAGCCAAGACGTTCTTCTGTGGCATCAGCCTTTTCTTTTTTAGTTCAAATAGAAGCCTCTTTTATTTTTAAAGAATTTTGAGGTGGTCCTCTAATGTCTGTGGAAGTGACATCAAGTCCTGATACTTTGGACTTGAGGTTTTTGAAGATTATGTATTAAATTTTTTAATGAAATTTTATGCATGTTTTCTCATAACAACGCCATTATAAATACAAAAGTAAATAGTAATAGTAAATAGTAAATAATGAAATTACCACATCCAATTAATTATATAAACAAAGCAATACATTTGTAGGCATTTCAGACTGTGATGAGCCTCTGGTGTATTTATGAGCAGGCCTTTAAAATTTCACACAGTATATCTTATATTCCATGCCTCTACGTCACGAAATATTTTAATATTTCAGAACAGTGTGTCTGCCAGTGGACATGATTTAGTCCCATGTTTTGTTTGCAGCTGGCAGTATTATCTCATATTTCTTTCTACTGCTGCAAGCAGCCAAAACAGCCCTATATAGAGCAATGAGGTTATTGATTTCTACACAAGCATTCAGGAAATTTTTAACAGAGAGATAGTTATGAATAAAAAAGCTGAATCAGTAAGCAGTGCTTAACCGGTATAGTCCCAGCTGACATCAGCCTTTAACGGTTTCTGAAAATGGTGTGTCTAGACTTCATTTGTTGTGGTAACTCATTCTGAAAATACAGAGAGACACCACACACATGACACTGTGCTTCTGAACACTGGTCTGAGTTTCATGTAATCACAGGATTGAGTGGTTTGTTTACATGTAATTTAATACAACTATAGTCTGAAATGCCTCTGCTGTAATTTGTCAGCAACTAAACTACTCAAAAATCATCATGATCATCGGTCATGATACATACATACATTTGTCATCTTGCATTTTGTCTGCCAAATATCCGAATACTCCTCTTGCGCATTTGTATGCCTTTATTGAGGACTGACCTTGTGAAAAAAAGTATACTTTAGCATACTTGTTAATTATTACGGAAATAAAATACTTTAGGAGAATATACTTAAGTGTGAACTAAACAATGTTTTTGGACAAATAATTGCATGTAAATGGCAATTAAATTAAAATGTATTACAGTTTAAATGTATGTTAAATGCAATTAGTGGAATTTGGTTATTTTTGGCCAACTTAAGTAGGACTTAAGTACATTTTTATTTGTAATTTCATTATTACTTCTATTGTCTTTTAAATACCATTATATAAAGTGTACTGTTCAATGTACTGACATGCATTTATTGTACACTAAAATATACTTAAATGTCTTTATATTGAAAATTTGTATTTCTGTTGAAACGTGTACGTCTGTCAGGATCACCATTCACCAGTCACTAGGGCTGTCACTTTACGTTCGAAAATCGATTGCACAATCGATCTGACCAACCAACACAAGTTTCGAAAACGAAAATAGGGAATCGATTTTAACCAAATATGTACACTATTAATTTTAAACGAATTAAACAAATAAAAATGATAGATGTAACAAAACTAACAAACAAGCAGAAAAAGAAAATAAAGAATTCCGAAAGTGCAGTAGGCGTTGCGAAAGCTAAAATACCCCCACCTTGTGCAGCTGGCAATGAAGTACCTGAGTGTCCCTGGGACATCAGTGCAGTCGGAGCGTGTCTTCTCAACAGCTGGACATATAGTGCATAAAAAACGCTCTGATCTGGACCCCGAAAATGTTGATCGACTGGTTTTCCTGTCCAATAATTTGTAATAGGCCTAGTCTTATTTGCACGTTTCATTATACGCCTGCCTAGCCTAAGTGTCGGTTACGTTCAATTAAAAAAAACACATGGGCTGTTCTCAAGAAAGTCCATTTAAAGTTTCATTTTTTTAACAGTTGTCTATAATGGATTGAATCATTACGTAAAATAATTTTGAAGATTTTTGAATATCCTAAATCATAAATGCAGCCCTGTTGTAGACTGCGACAGATGTTTCTAATCCACTGTCTGATTTGGAGAATGTAGCGGCCCTGCGTGTTTATCCTACACAAACTTCACGTTCAATGTAGGCTAGTCCTTCAGTGAATTTTAAGTTTTATTTTCAACCTCTTTTCATGGGCTACAATCGCCTACGTAGGCGAAATTTGTTTGACATTTCTAATCATAAACACAGCCACGTTGAAGCCTGCAGTAATGTTTTTCATTGATGTTATGGCAATCCACTCTGCTTATTGTTTTTCGAGAATGTTGCACTCCTGTTTATCATTGTGCACGAAACTTCACGATAATAAATCATCAGAAATATTGCTGACTTGTGCATCTCAAGTGCCCTCTTTACGTTCATCCTAATGCCTGTTAGTTGTCCGTGGATTGGCCTATATTTGGCGTTGAAAATGGAAACGTCTTTAGACATGGAAAATCGATTTTACAATCGATTCAATGAACACTTATGTCTCAAAAATCAAACAGGATTTTTTCACAAAAGTGACAGCCGTACCAGTCACCATGACTGTTTCCTCTACACACTACATTTCCCATAATCCTCCCTGGTCACCTGCACACCCTTCTTAATCACTATACCTGTCTGCCATAGTGCTCATCAGCTCTCCATAAAAGCCAGCACCACACACAGTGGTTGTCTGGTCTCGTCCTTGCTAACTTGGACTGTTAATTGCTACTTACCTGCATCGTCTTCATGCGCTCCATTTATCTGTATTTCTGCTTTCCTGGATTCTTTTCTCCTCCATTATCTGTTCAGCTCCTACTAAGATAAGAGATATATTATCATCATCATCAAGGTATGTGGTGCAACTTACTAATGAGGCAAAGTCAGATTCATTTCCGCGAACCGGTTCTTTTCGGACAGTTCGGCTCAATGAACCGGTTCAAAAAGCTGGTTCATTCATAGGTTCCTGACGTCATCATGCAATGATGTCACTATGTATTTCTTTTCAAACAACTCATGTTATATCAAGAGAACATTCAAATAAAGTAATCTGTGTCAATGCATATTGAAACAATCGAATAAAGTTATTTGCGTGAGTGCGTTTTGCTGATTATTGCCTTTCATTCACTTAAGTTAATGGTGTTTGTGTGGTCACAGTTTCAATCGCGGATCCTTAATGTCGGATACGATTGACCAATATTGAGCGCACATACAGCACACATTACAGACATGCATAAACGCAGATATGTTACATGTCTAAAGTAGCCTATATAGAAAGAAAAAAGTTTTATAAATTTCACTTAACAACTTAAAATATAATCTGCATGCACAATAAACTACAGTAAAATGTATTTACATCTCTCGACAGAAAGATTTTTGCAGGTTTTAATAAAATGTTATTTAATAACAGTAGTTATAATAATTATATTTCCAGTACGTGCCTCAGGCTTGCATCGCCAGCTCACTCATCAGAATCATCGGTAATCCTCTGCAAATTTCGACAGCTGGTTGAACCGGCTCATTCGGTTCTTTTTGAGTCCTCAGTAATCCTCTGCAAACTTCGACAGTTGGTTGAACATGCTCATTCGGTTATTTTTGAGTCGGGCGTGCTACTTCGGCTTTTGCGTCTTGCGCCATCAACCCATAACTAACATTCGATTCAGTTTGATTAATGAACCGACTTGACCGGTTACTTGCAGAGAACCGGCTCAAAAGAGCGATTCGTTAAAGAACCGAACATCACTACAACTTTTCAGTTTGGACTGTTTCATTCCTCATCCACTCTGGTTGTTGTGATTTGTTACATTTGCCATCACATTTCACCCTGTTTGTTAATAAACTGTTTCATCATTGTACTCACCGTTCTTCTGAGTCTGTGTTCTGTGACAGAAGACCAGACCTAGCAACAGTGCACAACAACCATGAACTCCATTTCCTTTGATCCAACCACTCTGGTTCTCTCCATAATGCAAGATGACTGCCCTATTGAATTCTATGTCGGAGTTCCTTCAGCTTGCCCACCATGTACCATGGAACGATGAGACTGAAAACTGTCTTTTAGAGTGGTTTGGACAACCAGCTGTTTCTCCAAGTACCAGCATGTACTACCCCAGGTACTCTAGCACAATATATAGATTACATGCTGTGGTCAAGTGGTTCGTCCTTCACTGTTGGCGAGGTGGTTGAAGAAGCCAGCTCTACTCAGTCGCTGTCTCCCAAGCCCACACCAGCCCTCCTGGTACCGGCAGGTTTTTCCATCGAGTTCGCTCCAGCCCCAGAGTTTCGTTACGAGCCTATTCCAGCCCCAGAGTTCAGTATCAAGACTGAACCGTCCCGGCTCATGAGTCTACTGCCTACTGTGGTTGTGTTGGAGGCATGGTCACTGATTGCAGTGGATCTCATCATCACCGCCAGCTGCACCTCATTTACCTGCCTTTATCATGCCTCACTTTCCATCTGTGTTTGTCAGATCGTTGCAGTCTGTCCCAGGGATCTCTCGCGTGCAGTTCGGACCTCTGTGGAGTTCATGTGTGGACGTTACCTGCTTCCTGGTGTTTCCCGTTGCCTGGTCCTTGCCCATTGCTTCCCTGTGTCACTTCCTCGCCCTCCGGAGCCACTACCGTTCTGGTTACCTCTGCCTGCACCGGACTTTGTCATGTTCTTCTGTGGTTTCACGTTTCTCTGTGCTTCGAACCTGTTTGAGTCCCTGTCAGTAAATAAAGACTTGAGTTGCACTCGCTATTGGATCCTCGTCTTCTTCCTGTCCGCGTGACATAACGATCTGACCCGATGGATCCAGCGAGAGCAGCGGAATTACAGGAGTATTGGTCCAACAATAACCAGCGTATGGACCGACAGGATGAACAGGTACTCGCTACAGCATGGGCAGTGCAGGCGTTAGTGACACAGGTGTCCGAGCTCACCACCCAAGTGCAACAGCTGACATCGCCCACTGCACCAGCCCCGCCCGCCGCCTTCCCCGAACCAGTCAACATCGTCAACCAGCACGAGCCGCGCATTCCCACACCAGAGAGATATGCAGGTGAGCCCGATCTCTGTAGATTTTTCCTTACAAGATGTTCTGTGTTTTTTCTCGTTGTAGCCACGGACATTTGCTACAGAGGAGTCAAGAGTGGCACTGGTGTTAACCCTGCTATCGGGACGCGCGGCTCTGTGGGGAACGGCGGTGTGGGAGAATCAACATCCATGCTGCTCCTCGTTCCCGGCATTCTCCGAGGAGATGAGATGGGTCTTTGACCGTGCGGTCGCGGGTCGCGAGGCTTGCGGACCTCCGCCAGAACAACTGACCCGTCTCTGACTATATGATTGAATTCCGGACATTGGCTGCAGAGTGCAAGTGGAACGAGGAGGCGCAGTGGGACATTTTCCTGCATGGGCTGGCTGACCGTGTACAAAGGGAGATCTACGCTCTGAAGCTTCCCACAAGTCTCAACGCTCTCATGGAGTTGGCGCTGCGCGTGGATGCGAGCATACAACAGCGGGATCAACGCTCACAACCCAGACTGTTCTCAGAGTTTCAAGAGAGTTCCAGAGAACGTCTCGGTTACGTATGTAACCCTCGTTCCCTGAAGGAAGGGAACGGAGACGTTACGTCAGTTACTGACGAAATGGGGGTTTCGCTTAGAAGCCAATCGCCTTTGAGCTCTACAAAACGAGCCAATGGCATGAAAATGCCATGGGTCTGCGGAATTTGCATAACGCAACCCAGCCCCACCGCGTGGGTATAAAGGGCGTTGCGTGGCAATCTCGCATTATGTTACCTGCTGAAGAGCCGAGGCATGAGCGTCCGGCCGTTCCAGCGGTACAGCGGAAGTGGCATGGGGACGTAACGTCTCCGTTCCCTTACTTCAGGGAACTAGGGTTACATACGTAACCGAGACGTTCCCTTTCAGTCAGTACACTACGAGTTACGTCAGTTACTGACGAAATGGGGGTCCCAATACAATCTCGCCACGACGGCTGTCTTCCAGCGTCCTGCGCTGACCAGGGCTCCCTGCCGTGAGTCTTAGCACGAACGAGGGGCTAGGCTCAATGCTGATACCAAGGTACACTGGGAAGCATATCCCACGTGGAGAAATGCAACACAATGCCTGCCCGAAGGGAGGACTTAAGAATACACATATGACCCCCGTAGGGACTGCATATGGAGCACTCTGGGGTATCCAGCCGCAGGTGGAAAATTTTTCAACCCCAGGTGTGGCAAGGTGTCGTGCCAAGGGAAGACACGTGCTCAGAGAGACTTACCGTGGAAATACACATGTGGGGGTTGCCCAACGGGGGAACCATGCACACGGAGGCACCTAGCCGAACACGAGGGCTGACCAAGCGGGCATGCACTCTGGTGTCGACATCAGCAGTGCTGGAGGAGCTCAGGGCTTACTGGGAAGCTCACCTGAGAGAAAATGCGCAGCAAGCGAAGACACCTGAGCCTGTCCAGTTACTGGCCACTTGGGGCGAATACACGAGCGGACACAGGCTCCACTCGGAGATTATAAAATCTTGCGAATGTGTTGGGTGTCGCCTAGCCTGCAGCTCTACAAATGTCTGTCAGCGAGGCGCCACGTGCTAAAGCCCAAGAGGAAGCAACACTCCTAGTGGAGTGTGCTCTAACCCCAAGGGGGCATGGCATGCCCTGAACCTGATATGCCAGAACAATGGCGTCCACTATTCAGTGAGACAACCTCTGCTTGGAGAGAGCCTTCCCTTTCTGCTGCCCTCCGTAACAGACAAAGAGCTGGTCTGAGGTCCTGAAACACTGCGTCCGGTCTACGTAGGCGCGAAGGGCGCGTACTGGACAGAGCAGTGCCAAGGCTGGGTCTGCCTCCTCCACAGGCACCGCTTGCAGGTTCACCACCTGATCCCTGAAGGGAGTGGTGGGAACCTTGGGCACATATCCAGGCCGGGGTCTCAGGATCACGTGAGAATTGGCCGGCCCGAATTCCAGGCAAGCTTCATCAACCGAAAATGCCTACAGGTCCCCTACCCTCTTGATGGAAGCCAGAGCAATCAAGAGCGCCACTTTCAATGAAAGGAACTTCAGCTCCACAGACTGCAGGGGCTCAAAGGGAGCTTTCTGCAGGGCAGATAAAACCACTGCAAGATCCCAAGAGGGTATTTGAGGAGGACGAGGAGGATTTAATCTCCTCGCTCCTCTAAGGAACCTGCTGACCAGGTCGTGCTGACCTACCGTTTTCGAATCCACCAGGTCATGATGAGCCGAAATCGCGGCCACATAGACCTTCAGGGTGGAGGGAGACAGCCTTCGCTCCAACCCTTCTTGGAGGAAGGAAAGCACAGACCCGATTGAGCAGTTCGTGGGGTCTACTCGGGGAGAAGAGCACCAGGTGACAAAGAGGTTCCACTTCAACGCATAGGCCTGTCTCGTGGACAAGGCCCTAGCGGAAGTGATGGTAGCCGCCACCTGAGGTGGCAGGGTACTCAAACCTACCGTGTCCCGTCCAGGTCCCACACGTGTAGGTTCCAAAGGTCGGGACGTGGGTGCCATACGGTGCCCCGTCTCTGAGTAAGAAGGTCCTTCCTCAGAGGGATCGACCAGGGAGGGGCTGTCGCAAGGAGTATGAGTTCTGAGAACCAGGTCCGGCCGGGCCAATATGGGGCGACCAAAAGGACCTGCTCCCTGTCCTCCCTTATCTTGCACAGAACCTGTGCGAGAAGGCTCACTGGGGGAAACGCATACTTGCGTGGGCCCCGCGGCCAGCTGTGCGCTAGTGCATCCGTGCCGAGGGTCCCCTCGGTCAGGGAATAATACCAGCGGCAATGGGAAGAGTCGTGGGAGGCAAACAGATCTATCTGTGCGTCGCCAAACTGTTCCCAAATCAGCTGAACCGTCTGGGGATGGAGTCTCCATTCCCCCGGAAGCGGCTGAAACCGTGACAGCTCGTTGGCTGCACGATTCAGTTCTCCCGGGATGTGAATGGCACGAAGCGACCTCAGATGCTTCTGACTCCATAGGAGGAGATGGCGGGCGAGTTGAGACATCCGGCGGGAGCGTAGACCACCTTGTCGGTTGATGTACGCTACTGTCGCCGTGCTGTCTGAACGGACCAGTACGTGCTTGTCCTTGAGCAGGGCTCGGAAGCGGTGCAGGGCAAGACGTACGGCCAGCAACTCGAGGCAATTGACATGCCATAGGCACTGGGGTCCTTTCCAGGAGCCCGCGGCAGCATGTCCATTGCACATGGCGCCCCAGCCCGTGGCAGAGGCATCTGTTGTTACAACAACATGCCTGGAAACTCGTTCTAGGAGAACACCTGCACGTAGAAAACTGAGGTTCGCCCACGGGGTGAAGGTCTGACGGCAGGCCCGAGTAACTGGGACCCGTAGCGTGCCGTGTTGCCATGCCCATCTCGGGACTCGATCGCGAAGCCAGTGTTGAAGCGGTCTCATATGAAGCAAACCGAGCGGCGTTACCACGGCTGCGGATGCCATATGCCCCAGGAGCCTCTGAAAATATTTCAGTTGTACCGCACTCTTGCCCTCGAACTGGCGAAGACAAGTCAGCAGTGACTGCGCGCGCTCGCTCGTAAGCTGCGCGTACATGGCGACCGAGTCGATTTCAGTACTGAGAAAAGAGATCCTCTGCACTGGGGAGAGTTTGCTCTTTTCCCAGTTGACCCAAAGGCCCAGACGGGCGAGGTGCTGAAGCACCAGGTCCCTGTGTTCGCAAACCTGATCCCGAGAGTGGCCTAGAATCAGCCAGTCGTCGAGATAGTTCAGGATGCGAACCCCATGTTGCCTGAGCGGCACAAGGGCTGCCTCGACGACCTTCGTAAAGACGCAAGGGGACAGGGCTAGCCCGAATGGGAGAACCGTGTACTGATATGCCTGCCCCTCGAAGGCAAACCGTAGAAACGGTCTGTGTCGAGGAAGAATGGAGACATGAAAGTACGCGTCCTTCAGGTCGATCGCTGCAAACCAATACAATGGACGAACGCATTCGAACCATTGGCATGGTTTAAATCATACTTATCTGACCGTTATCAGTTTGTAGCAGTAAATGAAGAGATGTCATACCGATCGCAAGTTCAGCATGGAGTACCGCAAGGCTCAGTGCTAGGACCGTTGCTTTTCACCCTATACATGCTACCCTTGGGAGATATCATTAGGAAGCATGGCATTAGTTTTCATTGTTATGCTGACGATACTCAGCTCTATATTTCTTCGAGGCCTGACAAAACTTACCAATTCACAAAATTGACGGAATGCATAGCTGATATAAAAAATTGGATGACTAGTAATTTCCTACAACTTAATTCTGAAAAAACAGAATTTCTAATTATTGGACAAAAAACCTCTGCACGTAGTAACCTAGAATACTGTCTAACACTTGATGGCTGCTCTGTCAAGGCCTCGTCGTCAGTTAGGAACCTGGGTGTGCTCTTTGATACCAATCTTTCATTTGAAAGCCATGTTTCTAGCATCTGTAAAACTGCATTCTTCCATCTTAAAAATATATCTACGTAAATTACAGCACATGCTTTCAATGCAAAATGCTGAACAGTTAGTTCATGATAAATAATAAATAAACTGCAGCTGGTCCAAAACGCAGCAGCTAGAGTTCTTACTAGAACCAGGAAGTATGACCATATTAGCCTGGTTATGTCAACACTGCACTGGCTCCCTATTAAACATCGTATAAATTTTAAAATCTTGCCTATTACTTACAAAGCTCTAAATGGTTTAGCTCCCCGGTACCTGAACAAGCTCTTAACACATTATACTCCATCACGTCTATTGCGGTCTCAAAACTCTGGCCGGTTGATAATACCTAGAATATCAAAATCAACTGCTGGTGGTCGATCCTTTTCCTATTTAGCACCTAAACTCTGGAACAGTCTTCCTAGCATTGTCCGGGAAGCAGACACAATCTGTCAGTTTAAATCTAGACTAAAAACACATCTCTATACTATGGCATACACATAGAACATTATCAATTTATATTATTCAAATCAGTTAAATGATTGTTTTAGGCTGCATTAACTAGGTCAGCCGGAACTGGGAACGCTTCCCATAAAACCTGATGTACTCGTTACATCATAAAAAGAATGTCATCTACGCTAATGTTAGTCTCTCTGTTTATCCCGAGGTTTACTGTAGTCTGCCGGATCCAGATCAGATGGTGGACCTGCGCCTAGACACGACCAACGCATCCTTGTAGTGTCAGCAGAGACCGTGTAAACTAGACTTTCCCCTGTGAAGGCTTCCTTCCCTTCCACTTTATACAGATAAAACACATATGCACTCATAAGTATTCAAACACGATTGCCTATAGGCTGAACACGTAATGCTTGCATACCTAATACACGTAATGCTGCCGTCGCCGTTTTCACGGTTTAAATTTTTTTAGGGGTTTGCGCGGGGATGATGATGGTATAGTTTCAAAACTATTTCAAACCTGTTTCATGGTTTGCATTCTCAGGCCACCAGAAGCTGTTGCCGTGCAGATGGGGTCCAGAACGCATTGGGGGTTTTCTGTTTTAATTGAAGATGGTGTTGTTTAAATGGCACCAAATTAAATAACTAATCAGTTTTTACAACAGAAATTAATCAATCAAAAACTTTTCTTCAAAAACAAAATTAATTTCCTATTATCACTGTGAAGCTGCTTTGAAGCAATCTGTGTTGCAAAAAGCGCTATATAAATGAAGGTGACTTGACTTGACTTGACCACCCTCCTGGACTTTATGTTTTGTTTTGGTTTTGTTGGGCGTCAGGAGCCGCCCATAGAGGGGCATGCATAGAGATTAGCCTCATTAATAATTATTAACTAACTGACATAAAATGCATCACTAGTTACTCAAGCGTTACCTAGTCACTATGCAGGAACTACTAGTGATCTGGACCATTATTTTAAAGTGAAAAACATCTTTTTCACTTTTCACTTTCTTTTTCACATCTTTTTCACTTCTAATCTCAAGTAATTATTGATTACCTAATAAGGAACTATCTCCTAATTTAATATTACTTACTGATTAGTTAAGATTGTTTCTATATTATTTAATAGTAGTAGCTGAAGTGTTAATGTAGTAGCCTACTACTTATTAGTCCTGCATTGTTACTTATTAATGACGGACCATTATTCTAAAGTGTTACTGAGATATTGATTTGAGATGAAACCGTTTTAAAAATACAATACAGTGTACAAAACAATCGTCGCTAAGTGGCAGCAGCTACGTTTGTGTGAAACAAGAGAGAGCGAGTCCGCGATTACATAATTAACTCTTTCCCCGCCAGCGTTTTTTTTTTTTTTTTTTTTTAAAGTTGCCAGCCAGCGCCAGCGTTTTTGATCATTTTCACAAAAATGTAATGGCCCATAGAATATTTTGTTGTATGAATATCTGAGCAAGCAATATATCAAAAGAAAGAGCAGACCCTCTGCTTTTAAACAAAACAAAACAAAAAAAGTTTTATTCTAGCTTCATGCATTCCTTTTTTATCAACAATTGAATATGGGTAAGTTTCATAAAAAAAAGCAACGTTTTGAACAAAAAGCTGAGAAAATCACGTTTTTGTCAAAGACTACATCCAGATCGGATTCAGAACGATGATCAAACACAGATGGAGTAGATCGAGTCCATCAACACCCCTAATGCCTATAGCTCGCCCTGGGTCAACATTTCATTCAGTAACATTAGATAGTTTTGATTTATATGCTGTTTAATGTTGATGATCACGTTATTTTACATATGCATCTGCTTACATACGATCGCTTGTTTTTTTTTGCGTCTTCTTCACCTGTGTTTTGATCAGGAGATTCTGAAGATGCATAATAGCGCCCCTCTAGCGTATAACAGTGAAAACACCGAAGCACAGAAAATTCTGTGTTTGGCGGGGAAGCGCTTTCTTACAAATAACGGAAAATTCTGTGTTTGGCGGGGAAAGAGTTAAATAACTGTTCGCAAAATATTGATTTGATTTTTAATATTTTATTAGCTCACCAAACGCAAAACTTCCATGAAGAAAAAACGCTCCTAGCAAGCGCAAAGCGCCGACTTCAGTTACCCGAATGAGAATGTGTTATCAGTTTTTACCGGTTATTATTGGGGGATAACATACAGCTGGATGGTGCGATTGACCAATCAGAATCAAGTATTCCATAGAGCCGTGTAATAATGTATTATGTAGAGTAGAGTAATATGAGAGAGAGGTCGACTAAGTGAGTGTATTACCTGCATCTAGCTGATATTCTTCAGGTCAATCTTATATTCATAATTACAAAATCAGTTTGAATGTCCGCTGAGGAACATTTTTTTTTCATACTTTTTCCAGGTAACCCAGACAATACAATCTAATTGATATTATTACATAATGCCAGAATCAACCTGGTCAGATTACTCCATCAATTGGTCAACAATAAGCTTGTTAACATGATTTAAACATTACATTGTATAACTTCGTGCCATGACAACATAACACAAATCCCTAAAATTATTGTAATGATGACAGTAAACATTATGCAGTGATAGTCACCATTATGCAACAAATAATGACATTTTAGCTTAACTTTTACAGAACCCGGAATATTCCTTCATAAAGCGACAACTGATTGACAATCATTCAGTGGGAGAGGCTGGGGTCACATTTTGATATGGTTTTATATGGTTATATTCCTAAGTTGAATATCCTGTGACATTTAGATAATGCTGACAATTCACTGGAGGGAATAATGACAAAAGGAAGGGAAGTTTTTTCCAGTGCTGTCTTCCAAATATGGTAATAGATAAAGGAAAGCTTCCTTTAACTCAAGACCTGGAAAGATCCCAATGTCAATATTTCCCACACAAGCAAATTTTGCTAACTTCAACTTCCACGGTTCAGGACTCCTGCCCAAATAGATATTGTAGTTCTCCTTACCTCACTTGAAATTAATAATCTTTCTTTTCCTGCTCTTTCAACATCATCTATAAGTATAACTTCCCAAACAGGTAAAGAATACCACAAAAGACACTGTCAAACCTTTATGGGCTATGGGTTTTGTCCAATAATAAGACTTTCCCTGAATACTGAATGATATTTATTCTTCTGTAGTTCTGTAATGTCCTATGGCAAAGTTGCCATCCTCTGTCTCTTTCCTTGAGATGACAGTACACTGTTTACACTGAGGATTACTAAAAGCAACATCCTGTTCCCTTTCAGTCGGTCACGTTCGACGTACGTCGGAACTGACCGACGAATTGGGGATCATTTTCAGAGACCAATCTACTTCGAGTGTATAAAAACGAGCCAATAACGTTGGCATGTGGTCCACGCACCGCCCCTCAGCGTGGGTATAAATACGGAAGTGGAATACCGCATCCTCACTTTCAACTTCGGAGCCGAACGGTCTACAGTCAGTCTGTTGCTGTTTATACGAAGAGTGTTCTGTGAAGACAAGCCTTTTGAGGAAGATCGCTCTCTTGCTGGTGCTGGCGTGACGGTGCGATTCAGTGAGTGGCCGCTGCAATGTACACTGTGTTGTGTTGGTTGGCTGGGCGTTCCGTTTATTGAGTGCTCACACGTGGGCTTGCACTATCGGACCGCTGTGAGCCGCGGCCATCTCCCTGAGTGCCTCAGCACTCCTAAAAAGAGCATTTTTCCCTTCCTAAAAGAGCAACATGGTTTGACCCTGCGTCTTTTTCAAGATGTCATTCAAACCGTGTGTTTCTGGATGCCATCGTTTTCTGTCCCCAGTTGACGGTCATGATCGCTGTCTCACGTGTTTGGGCGTTCAGCACGCTGAGGCGGCGTTCGTGAATGACTCATGTTCCCATTGCGGGAACATGACCATCGCAGTTCTACGGTCTAGGCTCGAATACCTCAGAAGGGGTGGAGTCCCATTGCGCATCCCCCGATCTAGTGGTCCTCCCGCTGCAAAGCAGAGGGCTGCTACTTTGGCTGATGCCTTTGGTGGAGACCTGAGGGTGACTGTGAGGGCTTCCCCGACGGGCCAACAAGCCCCTTGGGCCCCTCCCCCCTCCGCTGCGCCGGTGGAGTTTCCGGAAGAGCGGCCCGTTCCTTCCCATGGGGGGCCGGCCGTCTCTTTCGGGGCTCCGGCTGAGGATATGATCTTGATAGCTGCATCGGAGGACGAGCTAATAGGCTCTGGAGATGAGGATTCTGCTGCGTTACCCCCTTCGGGTGTGGTAGCGTTGCCCGAGTCAGATCCAGAGCTTATGGCTATGCTTTCCCGGGCCGCCGCGAGTGTCGGGCTCGAGTGGAACCCTCCACCGTGTCCCGAACCCTCGCGGCTGGACGATTGGTTTCTCGGGACGGCCCGTGCTGGTTCTCAGCGCCCCGCCCCGGTACCATTCTTTCCGGAAGTGCATCAGGAGCTCACGAAGTCGTGAACGGCACCCTATAGCGCCAGAAACCGATCTAGTGATTCCTCCGTCCTCACTACCCTCGATGGTGGCGCGGCTAAGGGGTACGTGGGGATTCCCCCAGTCGAGCGGTCCATGGCGATGCAACTGTGTCCCAGGGCCGCTGCGGACTGGCGGGCTAACCCACGTCTCCCCTCCCGGGCGTGTAAGTTCTCGTCCAACCTAACGGGCAAGGCTTACACAGCCTGCGGGGAAGCCGCGTCATCTCTGCATGCCATGGCGCTCCTGCAGGTCTACCAGGCCAAAGCGCTAAAGGATCTGCATGAGGGTAGTTCCGACCCAGGCGTGATGCAGGAACTGTGCACAGCGACGGACCCCGCCCTCCGGACGAAAGTCACTGTGCGTTCCCTGGGTCGGGCGATGTCCACTCTGGTGGTCCAGGAGCGCCACCTGTGGCTGAACCTGGCAGACATGCGCGAGTCCGACAAGGTTCGGTTCTTCGACGTCCCTGTCTGCCAGGCCAGCCTTTTCGGCGAAGCCATCGAGAGCTTCCCCCAGCAGTTCTCAGTGGCCAAGAAGCAGACGGAGGCGATTAAAAATATCCTGCCCCGGCGACCAGCTGCTGCCTCCACCCCGTCGCCGGCTGCAGCGCCTCCACCTGCTCGTCGCCGAGGGCACCCCCCTGCGTCTGCCTCCACCCCTGCCAAGCCCAAGCAGCAGCCTCCACCCGGGAAGCAGGGCGCCGGGCGCAAGGGGGCCGCCCAACCTGCTCAGGGTCCCGCAAACGGAAGGGTAAGCGGCCCTGAGACGGGCAGCCCAGGGATGGATGGGTCTGCTCGGAGGGAGATGGTGTTCGCGTACCGGCCCCCCAAGTACAGGGGCATCCTCTTCATCCCAGTGCGGAGCAGCGATGCCCACATCTTGCGGTCAGAGATCGATGTCCTACTGGCGAAGGACGCGGTTGAGCCGGTTCCTCCAGCCGATATGAGGTCGGGGTTCTACAGCCCCTACTTCATTGTACCCAAGAAAGGGGGTGGGTTACGACCAATCTTGGACCTGCGTGTCCTGAATCGGGCCCTGCACAAGCTTCCGTTCCGGATGTTAATCCAGAAACGCATTTTCGAATGCATCCGTCCCCGAGATTGGTTTGCAGCAATCGACCTGAAGGACGCGTACTTGCATGTCTCTATCCTTCCTCGACACAGACCGTTCCTACGCTTTGCTTTCGAGGGGAGGGCATATCAATACAAAGTCTTGCCCTTCGGGCTGTCCCTGTCGCCTCGCGTCTTCACGAAAGTCCGGTCAGTGTTGAACTGCTTGAATACGTTCAAAGGCAGGACGGAGGTCCCACTGAAATATTTTCAGAAGATCCTGGGGCATATGGCATCTGCAGGCGCGGTAACGCCGCTCGGATTGCTTCATATGAGACCGCTTCAGCACGGGCTTCATGGTCCTGAGATGTCGTGGCAGAGCGGCAAGTACCGGGTCCCAGTTACTCCGTACTGTCGCCAAACCTTCAGCCTGTGGTCAGACCCTTCGTTTCTACGGGCGGGAGTGCCCTTAGAACAAGTGTCCAGGCATGCTGTGGTCGCGACCTGCACGCACTTTCAGTCAATGAATCGTGCCTAGAGTTCGGGCTGGCCAACTCTCACGTCGTCCTGAGACCCCGGCCTGGATACGTGCCCAAGGTTCCCACCACTCCCTTCCGGGACCAGGTGGTGAACCTGCAAGCGCTGCCCTCGGAGGAGGCAGACCCAGCCCTGGCTTTGTTATGTCCCGTCCATGCTCTTTGCGCTTACGTTGACCGGACTTAAAGCTTTAGGACCTCAGAGCAGCTCTTCGTCTGTTACGGAGGCCAGCAGAAGGGAAAGGCTGTCTCCAAACAGAGGTTAGCCCACTGGATAGTGGATGCTATTGTCTTAGCGTACCAATCGCAAGATGTGCCCTGCCCATTCGGGTTGCGAGCACACTCAACCAGGAGTGTGGCTTCCTCCTGGGCGCTGGCTCAAGGCACCTCGCTGACAGATATATGTAGAGCTGCGGGCTGAGCGACACCTGACACGTTCGCTAGATTTTATAGCCTCCGTGTAGAGCCGGTTTCTTCCTGTGTAATCGCCCCCAGTGGCCGGTAGGCGCGAAGTGCCCGTTCTTGTGACGGCTTGCAACGCCACTCCCGCCCGCTGGGCCGGATATGTGCGTCTATTGTCTCCAGTTGTGTTCCCCAGAAATGGCTAACCCTGTCGAGCTCCTCCGTCACCCCAGGCCTGCACCCGTATGCTTGTGGAACGTGTGTGTAGGCTGGGTTCCATATGTAGCGGTCCCTACGACGACCCCATATGTGTATTCTCCACGGTACCCGCTACCCTACTCAGCTAGCCCCGTGTCTTTCCCTTGACAGAGCTCGCTCTGTCATCTCTGGTGGTGTTCTTCCCCCCTGGGACCAGGTTGGATCCACCCCAGGGACTGCCATATGTTGCACTACCCTGCTAGGTTAGTCTTTATGAGTATTCCACCTCTCCTCCCCTGGAGGACGTGGCTCCGCAGCGTTCCGTCTCCCTGAGACAGGCACGCTTTCCCAGCGTTATCCAATAGTCACACTGAGTGGGTCTTGCAGAAACAGCAGTGACGGACCTTCCCTGCTTGGAGCCCTGACTCCTGCTCCAACCTAGGAGCACTCCAGCGAGCTCAAGCAGGGCGCTGGAAGGGCCAGCCTCCCTGGCGTGTTGGTAGGGATCCCCAATTCGTCGGTCAGTTCCGACGTACGTCGAACGTGACCAACTGAAAGGGAATGTCTCGGTTACGTATGTGACCTCGTTCCCTGAAGGAGGGAAAGGAGACGTACGTCCCGTCGCCAGGTGCTGTGCTTCCGCTGAAGGGCCGAGTCACTTTTCGGCTCCTCAGTCGGAAAAGCGAGGATGCGGTATTCCACTTCCGTATTTATACCCGCGCTGCAGGGCGGTGCGTGGACCGCATGCCAACGCTATTGGCTCGTTTTTATACACTCGAAGTAGATTGGTCTCTGAAAATGATCCCCAATTCGTCGGTCAGTTCCGACGTACGTCTCCGTTCCCCCCTTCAGGGACGTACTTCATACGTAACCGAGACGTTTCTTGTTGTTAACAGTGCCAACAGAGTAGAACACTGGAGGTTAAAAAGGGCTCTCAGCCAAGTTGCCTTATTAGTGTAGACCTTTCTTCTTGAAGTCTTATCTGAGGACTTGAGTCCCAACTTCAAAATGATACAGCAGAATTCTGTCTTTGGTTTTAGGCCAAAGCAAAGGAACAAAATGTGAACAGTAGCGATTGCTCCAGAGCATCCCAGCATGACAGAGGAGAGAAAGCCATTTTTATAGCATAATTAATGTATAAATGCATGCTTTGAAATGCATTATTTAAGCTTAAACTGTTATGACGCATACATCAACCTCAATTTCAAGAAGTCATCCAGATCTCTGAACAGACACAAAGAGAAACGTTCCTTTAAACAGCACTTGCATTTTTGAGTAATTGTATTCATTTCCATTCACCACAGCAAGTTGTGACAACAAACCAGCCCACATTTGGTCTTTTTTCAGTTCGCCCACTTGCAATGCTGTAATTAGTTCGAAATGGAGCCAGGAAGTCCATTTACAGCATATGGAAAATAATTGGTGGTGGTTATATTCCCTTGGGATCCTGTCTTTGATTATTCAGGGGGAAGATGAGCCCACTAAATGAAGTGCCAAGGAGCACAATACTCAAATCACCTGGCTACTTCAGTATGGCACTTCTTATTCTTCTCCCTGACAGAAAAATCTATGGCTGGTCACCACAAAACGATGTAATTTACGTCTCTTTTCAGCCCATGGAGCCCGATGCAGAGTCTCTATAATTGGCTTAGTTTCCAAGTGTCATACACTGAGGGTGTGGAGAGAACATTGACTGGAGAGGGTTTATCTGACTTAGAGATACATTGTTAGCAAACCCTGAATCATTGCTGCAGGAGTCCATTTTCTGGATTAAAAATAGATAGCAATATACTCTTCACTTAGGAGCCCTTTACACGACACCATTTTCACCTAAAACTTTTTATGCATTTGGCCATTCATTTACACGACAACAGTGTTTTGGGGACCTGAAAACGCAAACTTTTCAAAAAATTTGAAAAATGCACATTTGTGAAAACGGTGATGTCATGCGTATTACATGTTCAGTCTATAGTCATGTAGTGTTTCTTCACAGAGTGACATCGCCTACTACTGGCCTGACATGAATTATACAGCGTTTTGAGTCGTTTTCGCAGATCCGTGTGAACGGGGATCATTTTGATAACATTGTTGCCTGGATGCTAAAAGTGCGAAGGACTGGAGTGCAAAACTTTTCCTGTTTTAGTACATTGTTGTCATGTAAACGTACCCTTAGTTGTAGCTAAACCTACTATGAGGTAAAAGTTGTCACAATTAAACAGACTGTTATCAGTTCAGAGCAACTAAAATGTACAGAACTATGAAACCATTGTTTTGCCGAAAAAAAAAAATATTACCAGTTTTTCACTATTGGTATATTACATAGTCAGGCATATAAACATTTAAATATTATTGAAAGAGCTGCATTTATTTGATCAAAGTACTATAAAAACACTAATATTCTTAAATATTATTACAATTTAAAATAACTGTTTTCTATTTGAATAGATTTTAAAATATAATTTATTCCTGTGATGGAAAAGCTGAATTTTCAGCATCATTACTCCAGTCTTCAGTGTCACATGACAGAAATCATTCTGATATGATGATTTGATGCTTTAAGAATCATTTGTATTATTATCAATGTTGATAGATAACTATCAATGTTGAAAACAGTTCTGCTGCATAATATTTTTGGGAAAATTGCATTTGTCTTTTTCAGGATTCTTTAATGAGTAGAAAGCTCAAAAGAACCTCATCTGTTTTTTTTTTGTTTTTTGTTTTTATGTTTTTTGTAACAATGTAAAAGTCTTTACTGTTACTTTTGAACAATTTATATATTGTCTTGATTTGCGACAATCCATATGTAAGTTTCTGAGGATCTACTGGCCACGTCTTCAGATGATTGTATCCACAAGTGTTTTTTTCTCTCTCTCATAGTCACTGACAAGCAGAAAATCATTTTGCAGCTATTCCTCATTACATACTAATGATAGCACAGTGATAGCTGTTGCTTTCCTAAGTGTTTTCATGATTTCAAGAGAAAGAAAATTCTACAAAACAGAGAGAGGGGAAGTTCAAGCAAAGAGCTGGGATATATATGGCTTTGTATATACACTCACCTAAAGGATTATTAGGAACACCTGTTCAATTTCTCATTAATGCAATTATCTAATCAACCAATCACATGGCAGTTGCTTCAATGCATTTAGGGGTGTGGTCCTGGTCAAGACAATCTCCTGAACTCCAAACTGAATGTCAGAATGGGAAAGAAAGGTGATTTAAGCAATTTTGAGCGTGGCATGGTTGTTGGTGCCAGACGGGCCGGTCTGAGTATTTCACAATCTGCTCAGTTACTGGGATTTTCACGCACAACCATTTCTAGAGTTTACAAAGAATGGTGTGAAAAGGGAAAAACATCCAGTATGCGGCAGTCCTGTGGGCGAAAATGCCTTGTTGATGCTAGAGGTCAGAGGAGAATGGGCCGACCGATTCAAGCTGATAGAAGAGCAACTTTGACTGAAATAACCACTCGTTACAACCGAGGTATGCAGCAAAGCATTTGTGAAGCCACAACACGCACAACCTTGAGGCGGATGGGCTACAACAGCAGAAGACCCCACCGGGTACCACTCATCTCCACTACAAATAGGAAAAAGAGGCTACAATTTGCACGAGCTCACCAAAATTGGCCAGTTGAAGACTGGAAAAATGTTGCCTGGTCTGATGAGTCTCGATTTCTGTTGAGACATTCAGATGGTAGAGTCAGAATTTGGCGTAAACAGAATGAGAACATGGATCCATCATGCCTTGTTACCACTGTGCAGGCTGGTGGTGGTGGTGTAATGGTGTGGGGGATGTTTTCTTGGCACACTTTAGGCCCCTTAGTGCCAATTGGGCATCGTTTAAATGCCACGGCCTACCTGAGCATTGTTTCTGACCATGTCCATCCCTTTATGACCACCATGTACCCATCCTCTGATGGCTACTTCCAGCAGGATAATGCACCATGTCACAAAGCTCGAATCATTTCAAATTGGTTTCTTGAACATGACAATGAGTTCACTGTACTAAAATGAGTGTATACGTATATATATATATATATATATATAATACATCATTGTGATTTGTGAACTCTGTTATTATTCAGTCATACGAGTATGTACACAAATGTTCAAAGAAAGAAGTGGTTATACATAGCAAAGAAATGAAAAAGAATTATGGACAATGAACAGTTCTCTCCCATGGTGACCGTCTAATGTAACAACATAATACTAGAGTACAGAGTAAGTTACTCATAATATACAGTCATATTTTAAATTAATTTAACAAGTAAAAAAAAAAAGATGATTTTAAAAGTTATAAATTAAAAGAAACAATAAAAGTTTGTCAATAAATGCAAGAAGTGTCTATTTGGAGCACTATGAACTTAGAAGAGCTTCTCTTATTGCTTTTGAAATTGGCTATTTTAAATTTTTTTTAGAAATGATGGGTATTACGAATGCAAAACATCAAGAAAGGATATGCTGGACTTATGCATCAGGGTAATAAGAACAGGACAAAACGTCCCTGGTATAATGACAAAATTAAACTACAAATAGGCTCTATCATAATGGAGTAAAATTGCTGGTACGGAACCCCTGCCAGTGTAAGGCGGCAGGAACATATTAAACATCAACAAGATGTTCTGCTGACTCTCGTGAGGCCCAGCTGAAGTGGCACCGCATTTAGTTCAGCATGAAAAAGTACAAGAAATGCAAATCTCCTCATTTCAGTGCTAAAGTAAAGGATTTGGAGATATTATTTAACGTATCTGCTAAACAAAAAAGGACATTTCAATTTAAGGTCCATACAAAATAAACACCCGTGTAAGGTCCATCTGTTAGCCCAAACACGGAATCTAACGGCTTGGTTGAAGGATTCTGCGTGTAAGCCTTTTCAGCATTTCTGTTGAATTCACTTAATTTATTAACATCTAATTTTAAATCTGACTCCATGAATAAAGTGTTCTGACTCCAATTTTATGTGACTTCGTTCAATTTGTTACGTTTGAAATTTAACAGCTGATGATTCGTTGTGATTTAATTTGGATCGTTGGTTTTTCTTAGTATCTCTTATTTTCAAATATTCGTTCATCAAGGGACCCGATATCGCACAGAAACGATTTGCGCGTTCACGGACACAAACTGGCCAGTTCTGATATTAGTCAGAGGATTGCAGAGTGAATATTTTACCTTTAAGTGGTCGCACCTGCTTACTCAACAAAAAGTGTAATTTGATTAATAGACATGAGAGCTGCAACTTGCTAATACAGTAATAGTCAGAAATTGGATTATCCCGCATGCTGCGCTCCATGCTTCAGTCATGGGGTCCTCGGTTTGATCTATTCTGGCAAAAGATTTGCGGAAATAAAGGACTCCACATTGATCCATACTAGAATAATACAAGATAAATCAAGATTAACATTTATTTTAGCCAGACAGAACTTACATAAAAATTATTAAACACGAATCCATGGTACACAACTTTCAGCATAAAAATATAAAATACAGTTACAAAGTAATATGAAAATAGTTTCAAAGAGTCATTATATCTGGCACAGTACATACAGTGTGCGTAAGTGCCTCTAGGACACTGACACAGCACGGCATGGGGGCTCTGGCTACAGAATGTTCCCAAATGGCAGCTCTGCCACCCTTCCTTAAATACCCAGACCAGAACAAAAGGGTTGTAAATATTTGCAACACAAACACTTGGTTTCGGGGGAGAGGAGACCACTCAAAAGGAGAACAGAATTCTCATAAGTTTAAATTTTTCTCATCCTACCAGTGACAGCAGTGAAGTTGAGACCATTTTACCAATCACACTGAGACCTTTAAAAAGATACCACACATGAAAGGGGAAAAACAATAGATTAACAAGATACATCATCTGTGGTATATATGCATTCTGTGACTTGAATCAGAGGCAAGGGAGTCGGTGAGGGAGAGGGGGAGAAGGTTTGGGCAGGCCAATGCCCTACAGTCTTTCTGTGAGATCTTCTCTCCAGATTAGTAAGTTTTATTGTTCTATTGCAGGGGGTTGGATCTTCAGCTTTTGTCTTCGCAGTAAAACCGATTCTTACACCCGTGATATTCATTGAAAGGACAAAAACTTTTGAAACATTCTGAATATAATAGCTTTTGTGTTATGCAAAATAAAGAACAGAACAAAATCTGTATGAATTTTATAATTATTATTATTTCTTTAACCGTTCAAGGTGTGATGTTACATACAATCCCTTACCCACAATTCTATGTAATGCCCCCTTTTAAGTGCAATTGTATATTTTATTTATAATTACATAAATTCAACACAACTGACACAAATGGTGGCACACAAAGTACCTCTTTTGCTACAATGGAAAGATGGAAAAATAGAGGGAAACTCTCTGGAACTCTAGAAATAAAATATTTTAAGAACATCTGATGCATTAATATAAAATATAAATATAAAAATTAAAGCATTAGATGATTAAAGAGCAGAGGTGAAAAAAGCCATTTCACCATCCCTTTTATCCATAAGGCCCTCAAATAGCTTTATGATAAAAAAAATCAAAATGCTTTAAAAACATTTTCATTTGGCCACATAACCTCAATTCCTTCATCTTTGTTGCTAGATGTTATTTATTATTCCAACGATTTCCTGCCACAGACTTAAGCATCGAGAACTAATTACCGTAAATTGTGCTCATGAATGTACCAGTGCATTCGTCTGACAATAATCTGACCCTTTCATCCCCACTCTCACTACAGTGTGCATAGTGTCAGCATGTGGGATTCAACACAGCCTTAAAATAGCACAATTCTCTGAAGTAATTTGTGATCCTGCTCTTCTGGAAGTGTGAGACCATTTAATGAGCATTTTTCTCTCCTTCATGTAAATACTGCTGCACATCTCACAATGACATTAATGTAGGAATTGCTGGGTAGATTACTCAGAAATTGCAGTCTGTTACTGATTACAAATCAGTACAAATTACGGTAGCACTTTATTTTACAGCCCTGTTCCCCATGTACATACTATGTAATTATTATAGTAATTACAATAACTGGGTAATAACTAGGTACTAACCCTGAACCTACCCCTAAACCTAACCTTAACCCATGTAGTTACTTATATTACCAGTACTTTGTTTGGCAAGTACACTATAGGTACACGTACTGTAAAATAAAGTGTAACCCAAATTACATAACGAAAATTGTACTTAGTAATGCAATCAATTAGAATACACATTTTAGGTAACGTATAATCTGACTACTTTTTGATTATTTTTACATTACTTTTGACCTAACTCTAACGTTTATCACATAGATTTGAAAGAATTATTTTGTACCTATTGATCTAAAATACAAGGCAAAACAAAGACATTCCATTCTTTGTTATCAACAGCATTAAACATCACATTACGTCAGGGTTTCCAAAATGGGTTTTGTAATTAATTCAACAGTCCGTCCATCCATCCATTCTCCAGACCGCTAATCCTTGCATGGTTGTGGGTCAATCATAACAATGTAAACAAAAATCAAAATAAAACACTTGGGAAAATGAAATATTTTATTTGTTTACCTGAATGTCAGTAACCATCAGAGAACCGGGAACATGCAAATGTGCTGTTAAATTATTGAAATAATCACTTCAATTTTCAGGGGTACTTTAGGTCAGATGGGTTTTGGCGGAGTTTGGGAATCTCTAATAAACATGAAAATGACATTACACAGCCTAAGTCTTCCAGGTTTGAAATATTTTGTATCCAGATTTCCTAAATCAATAAAGAGTGAAGGTCACTGGATATGATAAAGAAATTGTATTTCACAGCTATATGTCGTAATATGTAATTATGTAATCGCTAAAAAAAGTAACTGTAATATGTAGCATGTACAGTATGTGTGTGTAAACCCTAATGCTCAAAATAATTAATTGGTTTGAGTAGGGTAAACTTAAATTAAACAAATTAGTTCAATCAAATTAACTTTTATGAGTATTTAGAACTTTCTTTTTCTTTTGAGTTCACAAAACTGATACATTTTAAGTAATCTGAATTGTTTCATTGTTTGTGTTTTATGAACTTGTTTCTTTCAATTTAGATAAACTTAAATTTAACTGAAACTTGGCTTGGATTTCTATTTCTCAGCATGCATTGCCATGGCACTAGAAAGGGAGAGTAAATGCTAAAATTGAGCTTTATTTTATGTTTTTGTTCATGATTAATGTTAAGAGGAAGATTTAGGAGTGTTTAATGTTTTGCTATGCTAATTTAGAAGAGTTTCTGTTATGTCAGTTTGAGAACAGATATATGTTAAATGTTCCATGTTGCTGTATTTATTCAGCAATTGCTATACTATGCTAATGCTATCAAATCATTGTGTGAGCAATTAGCAAGTTAGCATTTACTGAATTAGCTAGTTAAAGCTAGCCAAGTTTCCACTACTTAAAATATTTATGTTGAGATTACTTGATGATTTTAAGTTAAATGTATGAATTAGCTGACTCAAATATTTCAAGTTAAGAGCAATTAAAATGTCTGAGTACAAAATAAAAACCTGCCAGTTCTGCTTAATTAAACTTTGAATTTCTTAACTTAAAAATTGTAACTGATTACCTGAATTATTTTGAGTTTTGCTAACTTATTTGGGTTTACAGTGTATGTATATATAATGCATAAAACCATATAATATGCATTTGTGCTTCATTTGAATGTGTTTGTATTCATGCCAGTGCCTAAGAGTGCAGTGGTCCTCTCCAAAGAGCTTGCTCTGCGTTTGAGGAGCACATATTAATGACTGTGAAAATCACTTTAACCTTCACGAGCCCTGAATCATACACAGAGGCAGAAACAATCCTCCATCCGGTCACAGCCGATTTAAGATGCATCTCTGAGGAAATCAAATCGCATTCGGTTGTTGACACTCACGTTCTGCATTAATTGTAGGTATTAATAAAGACATAGGCGAGTGTGCGTCCATGCGTAAGTACGGTAATTAAAGAGAAGGTCTCAATCTTCTCTCGCTCACTCTGCGTAGTGCAACGAATAACCTCGTCCACTAAAGAAAACATGATGGATGAAATATTGCATGAGGGTTGCTCAGCTCACTCTAATATGAATAAACGAGGACCTCGGTGTGCCCTCTGCCATGTTCCACTATCGCTCCCCGTGGCTGCACACTTGTCCACCAACTGCAGCCAGTCAGATTAATCGTTGGCAACACAGTCGCCCACACACAACTGACAAAGTGGGTGGGCGACAGGTGTCATTTATAATGTATGGCTTCACCCGAGGGGGCGGCATGATTTCCAATTACACCTCACACCTCTAGGGCCTCACTGAGTAATTATGCAGGAGCGAATCCGGTAAAGAAACTTGAGCAGATAAAACTCAGGTCAACTTAAACAGAATTTGAAACAAAGTTGCTGTCAGTATTGTAATGTGCACTGAAAACTTTAAAGTCAGTATGCTAATGTAAAGTGTCAATTAACTCTAAATTAAAAGTTGATAAAACAGTGTTTCTAATAGTAAGAGCAGCTATTAGAATTATATTTAGCTATCCTAAATTAGCATATCAATATTTTGAAGATAAAACATTTCTAATGCAAATTAAAGGGATATTTTCTAACTCATCTTGTTCCAAAACTGTACGCTGTTATTTTTTAAGTGGTACAGAAAAGGAGAGTTTTTGAAGAACTGTCTTTTCCATGTCTCTTTTTTCTGTTGTAATATACTATGGGTCATAAGTTCGGACTAATTAAGTTTTATATACACATATGTGTGTGTGTGTGTGTGTGTGCGTGTGTGTACATATATATATATAGTGTGTATATATATATATACACTCACCTAAAGGATTATTAGGAACACCATACTAATACTGTGTTTGACCCCCTTTCGCCTTCAGAACTGCCTTAATTCTACGTGGCATTGATTCAACAAGGTGCTGAAAGCATTCTTTAGAAATGTTGGCCCATATTGATAGGATAGCATCTTGCAGTTGATGGAGATTTGTGGGATGCACATCCAGGGCACGAAGCTCCCGTTCCACCACATCCCAAAGATGCTCTATTGGGTTGAGATCTGGTGACTGTGGGGGCCATTTTAGTACAGTGAACTCATTGTCATGTTCAAGAAACCAATTTGAAATGATTCGAGCTTTGTGACATGATGCATTATCCTGCTGGAAGTAGCCATCAGAGGATGGGTACATGGTGGTCATAAAGGGATGGACATGGTCAGAAACAATGCTCAGGTAGGCCGTTGCATTTAAACGATGCCCAATTGGCACTAAGGGGCCTAAAGTGTGCCAAGAAAACATCCCCCACACCATTACACCACCACCACCAGCCTGCACAGTGGTAACAAGGCATGATGGATCCATGTTCTCATTCTGTTTACGCCAAATTCTGACTCTACCATCTGAATGTCTCAACAGAAATCGAGACACATCAGACCAGGCAACATTTTTCCAGTCTTCAACTGTCCAATTTTGGTGAGCTCGTGCAAATTGTAGCCTCTTTTTCCTATTTGTAGTGGAGATGAGTGGTACCCGGTGGGGTCTTCTGCTGTTGTAGCCCATCCGCCTCAAGGTTGTGCGTGTTGTGGCTTCACAAATGCTTTGCTGCATACCTCGGTTGTAACGAGTGGTTATTTCAGTCAAAGTTGCTCTTCTATCAGCTTGAATCAGTCGGCCCATTCTCCTCTGACCTCTAGCATCAACAAGGCATTTTCGCCCACAGGACTGCCGCATACTGGATGTTTTTCCCTTTTCACACCATTCTTTGTAAACTCTAGAAATGGTTGTGCGTGAAAATCCCAGTAACTGAGCAGATTGTGAAATACTCAGACCGGCCCGTCTGGCACCAACAACCATGCCACGCTCAAAATTGCTTAAATCACCTTTCTTTCCCATTCTGACATTCAGTTTGGAGTTCAGGAGATTGTCTTGACCAGGACCACACCCCTAAATGCATTGAAGCAACTGCCATGTGATTGGTTGATTAGATAATTGCATTAATGAGAAATTGAACAGGTGTTCCTAATAATCCTTTAGGTGAGTGTATATATATATATATATATATATACACTGCCAATTTTGCAGGTTTTCCTACTTGCAAAGCATGTAGAGGTCTGTAATTTTTATCATAGGTACACTTCAACTGTGAGAGACGGAATCTAAAACAAAAATCCAGAAAATCACATTGTATGATTTTTAAATAATTAATTAGCATTTTATTGCATGACATAAGTATTTGATCACCTACAAACCAGTAATAATTCCGGCTTTCACAGACCTGTTAGTTTTTCTTTAAGAAGCCCTCCTGTTCTCCACTCATTACCTTATTAACTGCAAGACTGAGTAAGGACATCAGGGATAAAATTGTAGACCTGCACAAGGCTGGGATGGGCTACAGGACAATAGGCAAGCAGCTTGGTGAGAAGGCAACAACTGTTGGCGCAATTATTAGAAAATGGAAGAAGTTCAAGATGACAGTCAATCTCCCTCGGTCTGGGGCACCATGCAAGATCTCACCTCGTGGGGCATCAATGATCATGAGGAAGGTAAGGGGTCAGCCCAGAACTACACGGCAGGACCTGGTCAATGACCTGAAGAGAGCTGGGACCACAGTCTCAAAGAAAACCGTTAGTAACACACTACGCCGTCATGGATTAAAATCCTGCAGCACACGCAAGGTCCCCCTGCTCAAGCCAGCGCATGTCCAGGTCCGTCTGAAGTTTGCCAATGACCATCTGGATGATCCAGAGGAGGAATGGGAGAAGGTCATGTGGTCTGAGGAGACAAAAATAGAGCTTTTTGGTCTAAACTCCACTCGCCGTGTTTGGAGGAAGAAGAAGGATGAGTACAACCCCAAGAACACCATCCCAACCGTGAAGCATGGAGGTGAAAACATAATTCTTTGGGGATGCTTTTCTGCAAAGGGGACAGGACGACTGCACCGTATTGAGGGGAGGATGGATGGGGCCATGTATCGCGAGATCTTGGCCAACAACCTCCTTCCCTCAGTAAGAGCATTGAAGATGGGTCGTGGCTGGGTCTTCCAGCATGACAACGATCCGAAACGCACAGCCAGGGCAACTAAGGAGTGGCTCCGTAAGAAGCATCTCAAGGTCCTGGAGTGGCCTAGCCAGTCTCCAGACCTGAACCCAATAGAAAATCTTTGGAGGGAGCTGAAAGTCCGTATTGCCCAGCGACAGCCCCGAAACCTGAAGGATCTGGAGAAGGTCTGTATGGAGGAGTGGGCCAAAATCCCTGCTGCAGTGTGTGCAAACCTGGTCAAGAACTACAGGAAACGTATGATCTCTGTAATTGCAAACAAAGGTTTCTGTACCAAATATTAAGTTCTGTTTTTCTGATGTATCAAATACTTATGTCATGCAATAAAATGCAAATTAATTACTTAAAAATCATACAATGTGATTTTCTGGATTTTTGTTTTAGATTCCGTCTCTCACAGTTGAAGAGTACCTATGATAAAATTACAGACTTCTACATGCTTAGTAAGTGGGCAAACCTGCAAAATCGGCAGTGTATCAAATACTTGTTCTCCCCACTGTATATATATATATATATATACATATACATGCGACCCTGCACCACAAAACCAGTCATAAGGGTAAATTTTTTGAAATTGAGATTTGTACATCATCTGAAAGCTGACTAAATAAGCTTACATTGATGTATGGTTTGTTATGATAGGACAATATTTGGCCGAGATACAACTATTTGAAATTCTGGAATCTGAGGGTGCAAAAAATCTAAATATTGAGAAAATCGTCTTTAAAGTTGTCCAAATTAAGTCCTTAGCCATGCATATTACTACTGATAATACATTTTTTTATATATATATTTACGGTAGGAAATGTACAAAATATCTTCATGGAACATGATCTTTACTTAATATAATGATTTTTGGCATAAAAGAAAAATCGATAATTTTGACCCATACAATGTATTGTTGGCTATTGCCACAAATATACCCGTGTGACTTATGACTGGTTTTGTGGTCCAGGGTCACATATATGCAAAAAAGCTAAACATGATTATGTATTTTTGCTAAGCTAGCGACATACTTTTTCATATACTGTCTACTTTCTTTGTATAACAGTTCTATCTAATAATGTATTAGACAGAATAGTTAAACAGGTCGTAAACTAATGAAGACGGAGAATGGGAGCGCTGTGTGCTCAGGCTCTGGCATTTTCAGCACCGTCAAAACAAATGTCTGCCACCGTGCCAAAATAAAAGTCACAACAACAACTCTAACTCTATATTAACTCTAAATTAAAAGGCTTACATAACTTCATTTTACATAACTTTCATTTTACATTTTACATTTAACTTAATTTAACTCTAAATTAAAAGGCTTACATAACTGCAGAGTTCCTACTGGCAGTGCGAATGTAACCAGGAAAATGGCCTTAGGGAACATTTAGTTCTCAGGTAGCTAGTCTCAGGGAGCCACCCTGGTAGCTAGTTCCTATAACGAAGTTCCTAGAACTACCCGATGCAAAATCCCCTTATGGTATTATACACATTTTACTGTAGGTCAGGTCTCAAATGCAACACTCAGTGTTATGTAAATGGTATCAGGTGGACCCTGCTCTGTCTTTCTATCCACCAAGGGGGTCCATAAACTGATATCTATGAACCATCTAGTATTTCAAAAAATCTCCTCTATTGTTTGTGCTTTTGGAACCACAGTAATCCACTGCAGAAGATGCACTTCAACAGTTAATTGTCTTGATGCAATTCGCTTCAGCATGAGCGCATGGGTCCACACCAACTCCAAAACTCACCAACACTTCATGTTCCATGGAAAAGGATCTCACCTAAATCCTTTGCACAATCATTTAATGGAGAAGAGAAAGAGACAGATGTATTACAGATTAAAGGATTAGCGCAAAACCTGCCTCTGCCTCCTAATTTGAAAGCCTTAAACCTCCACCAGAGCTCAAAGGGGCTCATCCAAGGTGCTGATCTGGCTCATCCGTGCTTGTTAAGAGAGCCATATCCTGACAAAGCCACATCATAAAGCTAGGGAGATTTGGTTGCAACCATATTACTGACGCAATTTGTGAGTTCTGGAGAAGACACTATGGTCCTTGCTGCCAGTGACCTCACAAATGATCTACTTCCTGAACATTACATAAAAAACTTAGTTTGGAAATTGGAACGATGCTACTACTGCTTTCTTGTGCGATTTCTCCTTGTGAACACCTGGGTCCCAATCACAGTAGTCCAGTAATTCTTGTTACGCGTGGATGCAGGTAAATGATTGAAAACCACAAGCTGCACAAGTCCCACGTTGACCTGGCCTATAAGTTCATGCAACCCCTAGTTTTGAGGCCTGGAGGAAAATGACATGTTGAATATACTGTAATTATTCAGCAGCTGAAAATCTTATGACTTCTGAAGTAGTCTAAATCTCATGTGTGAAATGTAGTCTGGCAGGAACATGGCTGAGAATTTTTAACAACTTTCTAGTAATAATAATAAGAGTTGTACATCAGGGTTTCTCAACGGGTGGTTCGTGACCGAAAAGTGGGTCGCAAGACCTTTTTGAGTGGGTCGTGGAGTGTGTAGTCAAAGAAAGAACAACAAAAAACCTAATTCTAAATGTTTTTCTGATGCAAGACTTTTATTTTGAAAGCTGTGCTTGAACGCTGTTGACCCTTCTGTCAGACACAGTTTAAGTAAAGAGTGCCTGAGAAAAATGTGTCATCCTGATTTAGTATCTGCTGTTAGATCCTGAGTTGTCAGGCTATATGTCAGTGTCATTATTGTAACGTTATTTTCATAACTTGTTAGGAAATTAAAAGTCTCTCTCACCTCAGAAAAACAAACTTGCCTGTCCTGTCAGACATTTTTCTGTTAATGAAGTTATACTTGTTAATGTTCATGACAGCTGGAAAATGCAGTGAATTGTAGAGGTGCTTTTTCCTGTTTTTTCTTGTTTTGTTTTTTTTGGGGTTTTTTTGTTTTTTTTTGAAAGGCCATCAATGGAGAAGATGCATTTTGCAGCAAGACTATAAAAGCAAACAGTGAAATTAATTAAATGAAACAAGTTAATTTCTCTTAAATATTACTGAAAGTTCAATATATTTAAAGGGATAGTTCACCCCAAAAAATTTTATTCTGTCATCATTTACTCACTCTTATGTCATTCCAAAGCCATAAGACTTTCATTTCATAAGACTTCGGAACACAAATGAAGATATTTTTAATGAAATCTGAGAGACTTTTCTCCATTCATTGAAAGTCTGTTCACCCAAAACTGAAGTTCAAAACAGATCGTAAAATAAATCCATATGAATAAAGTGGTTTAATTCAAGATTTCTGAAGAGACATGATCACTTTATATGATGAATACGATTATTTAATTTAGCCTTTTTTCACATTTAAACATTGAACTAACATAAACAGAATCTCAAGCGTGCATGCTTGGTGTGTGAGAACAAACCTCATTGGTTCTTGCAGAAGCTCATGTGACACACAAGAATAAACCTTATAGTTTCTCCCGCGTCAATCAAGTGTGCTTGAGCTTACGGTTACCATATTTGATGTGGTCTATGTACGTTTGCTGATCAATGTTACTAAGAGCCTAAATTAAATCTTCAGGTGACTTGGATTAAACTGCTTGATTCATATATATTTATTTTACAATCTCTTTATTAACGCTTTGAAGTGTCAGAGTTTTGAGTGAATTCAATGGAGGGACAGAAGGCTTTCATATTTCATTAAAAAATATCTTTATTTGTGTAATGAAAATGAACGAAAGTCTTCACCATGAGGGTGAGTTAATGATGATAGAATTTTGATTTCTAGGTGAAGTAACCCTTTAATAGAAAAACATTACGTGAACTCAATAACTAAAGATACGTTCATGCCATGTTGGAATTGTCGTAATTACAAGATTCCAACTTGAGAAAAGTGTTCACGTCCTTAGAGAAATCGTTATTTCAACTTGTAAACGTCTCGGTTACGTATGTAACCTTAGTTCCCTGAATAGGGAACGAGACGCTGCGTCACCGCTGCGGGAACGCCTCTGCGTGATTGCGTCGTGAACACCTCGGTGTGGAGGTCGGGAAAGAACGGTAAGCCCCGACGTGGAGGCTGAGCAGAGTGCGCGGGAAGAAAACGCTCGTCCAATCTGCTTTTTATGAATGGGCGTTCATAAGATTCTTGTGGCCAGTCCAAACTGAGCCTGGCCACCGCTCTGCTCAACACTTCCAAGAGCTCCTCACTAGCAGGGGAACGGAGTGGCGAGTCCCCGATTCCACCTGCCTCGATACTAACAACATATAACTCCTCGGAGCTAGATAGCTGTTGTATCGATGCCTCCATCGGGGCGGAAGAAACCGCAGCGCGGGCTTCCAAACCCTGAGTGGAGGCACTGGATCTGGCAGGTAAGGGCAGAGATAAGGCAGAGCCCGTCTCTAACCCCGCTGTCAGATCCATTTGCGATCCCCATGACTGCAGTCGGCGCTCTGCCTCGGCAGCAGCGGGACCAGAGCCACGGGGAACGCGAGCCGAAGCGCCCTCCTCAAAGAGCACTTGGCGGGAGCGCAGCGTTCTCAACGGCAAATGCTCACAATGCTCGCAGTCAGCCCCCTCGAGAGCCGCCTGGGCATGCTGCACTCCCATGCAAACAACCCACATTGGATGTGTATCCCCACCCGTGATGTAGCGTGGGCAGGGATGAACACATTTATTGAACAGAGAGGTATGTGTTTGTTCGCTCGTCATATTTAACTTAAATGTGTCTGCTTTGTCAGTGTAAATGTTTTTTTGTATGAGGTGAAACTCTCTCGTTCCGTCTTACTATTGGACTGGTTACACACGTGCTTCACGACGCAATCACGCAGAGGCGTTCCCGCAGCGGTGACGCAGCGTCTCGTTCCCTATTCAGGGAACTAAGGTTACATACGTAACCGAGACGTTTACAAGTTGAAATAACGATTTCTCTAAGGACGTGAACACTTTTCTCAAGTTGGAATCTCGTAATTACGACAATTCCAACATGGCATGAATGTATCTTTAGTTATTGAGTTCACGTAATGTCGGAACCTATTAAAGGGTTACTTCACCTAGAAATCAAAATTCTATCAAATATACTACTTCTCTGGAGGGTTATCAGAGTGTCATTTGGTTCTTTATAAATTGGACATGACCAAAAAGCTGCACTGTAAACCCGAACAAGTTTGCAATCAGAGACAATCAGTTGCCTCAAATTTTTTAAGTTAAGAAATGTAAAGTTTAAGTAAGCAGAACTGGACCCCCTTTATATTAGGTGGCCTTAACTACTATGTACTAACATTTAAATTAATCATTTGATACAATGCACTTATTGTGTACATACATGTTTTTACATTGTACTTACATTTTAAAAATGACCTGCATGTAATTACATCTGTATTTAATTTCTGTAGTTACAATTATAATTACACTGTTGACACTTCCCTTACACATAACCCTACCTTTAAACTTACCCATACCAGCAAACCTATCCCTAACTTTACCCGTAACCCATCTCAATATCAGCAAGTGTTTTGCAATACAATATGAACACAATAAGTACATTGTACTTATTTTTCGATGTAAGTACATAGTAGTTAAGGCCACCTAATATAAAGTGGGACCGCAGAACTTGCAGATTTTTATTTTGTAATCATACATTTTAATTGCTCTGAACTTGAAATATTTGAGTAAGCTAATTCATACATTTAGCTTATAAATAATATGTAATCTCAAATTTTTAGTAGTGGAAACTTGACTAGCTTTAACTAGTTAATTCAATAAATGCCACCTTGCTAATTGGTTACACAATGCTTTGGTAGCATTAGCATAACACTTACTGAATGAGAACAGCAATATAATACATTTAACATATATCTGTTCTCAAACTAAGCTCATGCTCCACTCGTCACCATGATGGTAAACCCTACAAAAAAAACATAACAGAAACTCTCCTAAACTAGCATAACAAAACATTTAACACTACTAAATCTCCCACTTAACGTTAATCTTGGACACAAAAAACCCATAATATAACACTTAATTTTGGCATTTACTGTCCCTTTTGAGTGTCATGGCAAAGCATGCTAGGTAATAGAAATCCCATCCCAGTTTCGGTTAAATTTAAGTTAAACTCTGTCTGTATTTTATTCGTTCATTTCTGGTGAAGGGTGCGGATTCTGAAATCCATTGCCACTTCAATATACCTATATATATCCTAATTAAATTTATAATCAAAGCCTTAGTCAATATTTATCCTCCTGTATTATTATAAGGATTTTTAATGATTCTTTCCAGTTATGATATTACTTAATCAATAGAACCACTGTTTATTGTTTCTCCATATATGTTTTCTAAAGTTTGTATTTGGTCTCTAAGGAGTGACAGAGGGTCTGGCCTAGGGATGTGTGATGTGTCGCTAAACACTTGATAGCAGAACATGTTGTCGTGTGTTTGGATTTTGGAGGTACCACACACCCCTAACATGCCAGGAGTGCAGTAACAGTGCTTACTCACTTAGCCCGGCTTCCAGAGATGAAATATGGATTTGTCTTTCATTTTATATTATATTTTATTCATTTTATATTTTCTTTTACTGAAACACTAAAGAATTATGGTGAATACTGTCTGTACCTCTTACTGAGAGAAAGCACATGTTATCAGTATGTTTTGGGAAACTTTCTGGTCAGAACTGGAGCTCAATCAACTCCAACCTTGGAAAGAAACTGTGTATCTGTGTATGTGTGCAGTATTCTGTGTTACAGATCAGTATTGAAGGTGTACAATGGGCATCCTATAGGGAGAGTGACAGTATGTTGTTCTGGACAAGTTGGTGCCTGCTCCAGTCCTGGAAGGTCACTACGTGCCTAATTCTGGGGTGAAAGCGTCAACAAGTGATCTATGGACACAGTTCTGATTAACTGACAATGTGTGGAAATTTACCATAACTGTCTATTTTCTCTTAGCCAATCAGAATCATTCAACTTGCAGTAATGATGTGGCTAGACCTTGAAAACAGTATAACTGTTGAGAAACCGTATGTACGAAAGCTGGTAGAGAGGGAGCGCGGCCTATGAACTCCTTGAGAGACTTGAAGCTGGCTTCTGCTGATGAAACTGCAAACTATTCTTCAGTAAATTTTTCTTTAATTAATTGCACTCCTGACTATTGGTCTTCATTCTTCACTACTGGTCTTGGGTCCTAAACTGTTTTCCCCTAACACTGGACATGCTTATTGGCTTACTGGCTGATGGTCACCGTTTTAAAAGAATGATTAGTTCAAGAATGGAACATCACTATAAAATTTTAATTTCTAATAAGTTCTCCTAACTTAATCTTTGAATTTAACTTAAATATTTTGATGTGACTGATTACCTCAAATTTTTTGAGTTCTGCTAACTTATTAGAGTTTACAGGGGCTAACGGGGGCCACACTAACCTTTACCTCTTGGCTGTGGCAAATATGTACCTTCAAACTCCTAATTAAAACAAGCATATGACTTCTCAGAGTCAGCTGATTTTCCCTGCACACTACATCATACCTTCCAAATATTCACAACAGTGGGATTCTCTTTAATGACTCTCCTTTTCAGGAGTTTGTACATTTGTGAAAATGCTTGCCAAAAAGTCCAGTGAGGCCTCTCCTCAAGCTTCCTGCCAGGCTGATGGGCAGTTTTTGGAGGACATCCTCTGGTCATGAAATGCATGAATTTTAAGCAGAGCAAAATAATGGACAACCTTTGCCTCAAGTGTTTAATTAACATATGGATAGGGTCTTTCACCTGCAAGCTTGGCCCCATTGGGACATCTGTCTGATTTCTCTATATCTAGCCCACGGGTTATGACTATCTAGAGTGACTTCTCTTTCCACTGACGTCTGACTCAGGACTCACTCAAGAGCCCCTGAGGACTCATTAGCAAGACAGAGCAAGAAGATCTTAGCTTTCCATTTCTTGCCATCTTGAGCAGATGGACAGGCAGCCTAGGCAGAAAGAGTATAAAATACTGATAATCCATGCAGTTTCTTTAAAATCCCTTGATCCTAAACCCACATGAGAAATGGTGTCAGCTACTATTGTGAACCTGTTAATGCTCTGGGGGACCATTTTGACTGCTTATTGGCTCGTAGTTATTCAGAATTTATCATAAATAAATAATCAACAATGAGTTTATTAGCATGAGATTGTAGTGTATGAGGTATGATATTTTAAATAACACAAGGACAACCTTCTGAGAACCGATATTGAAGCAAATTTCACAATCCAAGAAAAACTGAGAGCAAAACTTATCAATGCAACCAGACCTTTACTGTTGTTGTTTTTAGTCAAATTAATTTACTTAAGGATATATCTTATTGACTTAAAATGCCTGTCAGTCAATCATAACCCTGGATCTTCATAATTGTACTTTATGACTTAAGTAACATTAAAATTTCAGATTGTTTCAACTTAAAAAGATTTGAATTATTAACCATTATTTCTTTATTTACATCAAATTTTCCAATATTGTGTGCTTCATTGTATGTTTTACAGCATAAATGTACGTAGGGTATAGAATAGAACATAGTGTAAAGTCTTAAACTACATCATATGAATACCTTGAAAACATGAAAAAAGACCACACACAGACAGTAAAAGACAGTCAGATGTTCATCTTGACATCACGAGACAACAGGTTACTAGACATGACATCAAAATCAGCAACAATAGAGCTAATAACACTAGAAAAAGAACAATGCATTGTTAAAACTAAAGAGATTAATCTCATATGCTCTGCTTGTTGGTTCCAACATGAGGAACTAAATTAATAAGTATCACACAAGCAAGATACTGGTATATGGCCATTTTTCAGGGCAACCCCTGAAAAACAACCCCACTCCACAATCCCCTCTCCACCAAACTTTACACTTGGCACAATGCAGTCAGGCAAGTACCGTTCTCCTGGCAACCGCCAAACCCAGACTCGTTCATCAGATTGCCAGACAGAGAAGCGTGATTCGTCACTCCAGAGAACACGTCTCCACGGCTCTAGAGTCTAGTGGTGGCGTGCTTTACACTACTGCATGGAAACCCTTTCCATGAAGCTCTCTACACACTGTTCTTGAACTAATCTGAAGGCCACACGAAGTTTGGAGGTCTGTAGCTATTGACTCTGCAGAAAGTTGGCGACTTCTGCACACTGTGTGCCTCAGCATGCGCTGACCCCGCTCTGTGATTTACGTGTTCTACCACTTTGTGGCTGAGTTGCTGTTGTTCCCAATTGCTTCCCCTTTTTATAATACCACTAAAAGTTGACCGTGGAATATTTAGTAGTGAGGAAATTTCACGAATGGACTTATTGCACAGGTGGCAACCTATCACAGTACAATGCTTGAATTCACTGAGCTCCTGAGAGCGACCCATTCTTTCACAAATGTTTGTAGAAGCAGTTTGCATGCCTAGGTCCTTGATTTTATACACCTGTGGGAATGGAACTGATTGGAACACCTGAATTCAATGATTTGGAGGGGTGTTCCAATACTTTTGGCAATATAGTGTATGTAAATAAGAAAGAAACAGCAAGAAGTGCCTAAAAGAACCACTTGAGTGTTTTCTTACAGCAGAAATTCAGGGTCTGTTGTTTGCTAATTCAAAATATGTGTACAAGCCTCTGTTACTAATTCAAAAACCATTTACAATTGTGTGACATAGCTTTTAACATAACACTTCAAAATATAAGAATGAAGAAGACATTAAGTCAAGAATAATTGATGACAGGCAGTTGAATTTAAAAAAATGCATTAATGTGTTGTCACGGATAATGGCTGTAGTGGAGCACATGACGATAAAGATGAACAAAATATTCATTTAATTGAATAATAAACAAAACCAACAGGAGAATACCAAGGATAAACACTACAAAGGTTACATGTGGACATTAACAAAGCAAGACAAGGGACTAACTAAGGCCTAGTCCACACGTACAAGGGTATTTTTATAACGTTACGTTTAAAAAAAAAAAAAAAACGCGTCCACATGAAAACGCAAAAACACGATATGAAGCCTTTGTCAAGAGCATGTCAAACCAACAGGTGGCAATATAACCCTAATCGTAAAGCCATGTTGGCCAATCAGAAGCCTAGAAAAAAGGTAATTGCCAATTCCGGTTTTGATGTAACAGGCCAAAATCTCTGGTTTCACTGTCCACACTGCAACCGGAGTTTCTAAAACTCTTCACCCTGGCAGGAGTTTTCAAAAAAGTTCGGTTTCAGTGACCAGATACTGCATTTGCGTGTGGACGAACGGCCAAACTGCATAGAAAAAGCTGCGGTTTTGAAAATACCTGTGTTCGTGTGGACAGGGCCTGAAAAAGAGGGATTAAATAGAGCAAACAGAGGGAGAAACTAACTAGATAATTAACACAACACACCTGAACTAAGAAACCTAATCAAGTAGTAACCATAGAGACAAACAGGTAGGGAATGGAGGAGAACTGAACCAATAAACAAACTGACAGAAATAACTAGAACAGGGGCCCGTTTCAGAAAGGAGGTTATGTGAAACCTATAAAGTATGTTAAAAGTATAAAAGTATGTTAACCCTGAAATGAGGGAAACTCTGGGTTTTCTGTTTCAGAATGGGAGGTATGTCAAACCCTAAAAAGCAGGTGTGACAAGCAGGGCCGTTTTTGCTTTCAGTTTGTTTATTTATTTATTAAAGTCTTTTGAATGTTCGCCGGTTCCCGCCTCCTTCTTCCCTGAACAAAGAACTGTATTACAGCAGGGTAAGTCAAGTCCGTTTCTGAAAGAAAGGTTCCCTTTCGAAGGGAACTCGCACTGCGTCCTAGGACGCTTTGGGGAACGCTTCAGCGTGACAGGTGTCTGAAACTACTATCGAATCACGGCAATCCTTTTGACCGGCAACAGCCCATGATGTCATCAACGTGCGACCCGGAAGTATATAAGGGCGCCTTGCAAACATGACATTCATCTTTTCGTCTTCAGGGACTTGTAAGGCCCACAATCGTCCCAATGACGGCTTACGATTTGTGGGTGAAGGTTTCTTGCGCGCTCGGTCTTTTCAGCGGGGCAAAGTGATTTGATTCTAATTTATCTTTATCTGACTCCATTTTAACATGACCTCGAATTTAGGTAAGAATGCCAATTCATCATTGACCATTTATATGACCATTTATCTAGACATTTGATTATTCTGTTTAACTCTTTACTCTTATTGAACTCGTTCATTCGGTTCTCAAAGTTGCACAAGGTCCTCGCACCGGCCGTTATGCGGGCCCACAATCACAAACTTGCCAGTCTTGGTCATTTAGACAGAGGTTATTGACTATACTATTTAGAGGGTTGCTCCCATGCTCACTCACTCTAAAAGTATTTTATTTAGTCCCCATAGATCTGTGTACACTTGAATAAAGCAATCTAGTTATCTCTAGTCAGGGGTCATGACCACTACTTCAGATATAAGCTGACCAATACTTTCTCTAATAGTAGTTTTGGTATGGTCATGCCATGGTTTTCCATGTACACTTAGCTAGAGTAACTTTACATTAAACAGAGGTAAGGCTCAGCCTATTTAGGTTGGTCGGTCAACATTCTGTTACCCTAAACGGAAATTCCCTTTATTAGCCTTCAAAGTCTAAGTACACTAATGCCAAGCGTTAGGCGGAGCTCTAAAATCTCAGTTGGCGTGCCCCAATGCTCCACTTAAATCTGGACTTTAGTCCGTTACTAACCTGACACAGATTTGCGGTAACAATGGGTACAACGTAATCTACTAAAGTCAATAATTTCAGAGTAAGTCAGAATGAAATCAAATGTAACAATTTATTATTAGTCAGGTAAATGTATCGTGCCAATTACATAATCAATTCAAAGATAATCAATACATAACATCAAATGCTCTGAAGTAAAGAGTAAAAGATGCATACTCGACATCTGAAAATTACATAATGCTGAGCGTCTGAAAGACACTCAGCATTACGGGCTTGATCTGGTTACAGAATCGCGCCCTGACTCTTATGCAACATCTCCTTAAATACCAGACCAAGACAGGAAACTCTTTCAAATGTAAACATGAGTTCACAATGGGAATTAGCATTAATCAAGTCCTATAGACCTGTATTGACAACAGGAGGTAAAGACCAATTGGCCGAAGACACACCCACCATAATAAGCAAAATATCTCTAAACTTTTACAGTTTTTTACAATCGCTATGACACTTTTTTTCAATACTTTTAACAAATTTCCTAAACTCTTAACACAGGTAGCACAACATCTGTCTGTGTAGGCTATACAATTAACACATTTATTGTTGCTTTGACACAAAATGCATATAGTTAACACAAATTTAAAATGCTTGAACTTCTTTTACACACAAGCTCAACCAAGACCAAAACAATGCATTTTTACTGCGAAATTTACCAATGCTTTAACACTGTATGTCAGAACAGATAACACCATGTTCTAAACCTAACCTTATAGGCTAAAGTCAAGGTAAACAGCTGTTTATATTGTGAATTGAAACACAAATATATCCCCTGTATTTTATTCCATTGTTACTGAGAAACAGCTGATTGAAGTTATGCAAATATATAAATCACAACTGATTCCCATCTAGGAATTGTTCAGGTGTTGATGTTCTTTCAATCACATGGCCATATGGTATACAGTAAAAGAGCCTCTTTGGGCTTATCTTCTGTGAAAAAGAAACAATATAGAGCAACACAAAGAAAGTAAGAAAAATTCCTGCATGAGGGAGAGGAAGATGAGTACCAGGACAAGGGAGAGGATTGGGACAAGGGCAAGGGAGAGGAATGGGACAAGGGCGGGGTAGAGATTGAGGAGTTAGAATGCATGGTGGCGCTCAAAGAAGGGCCAGAATTAGGGTAACTGATGAAATAAGAGCTACTATCATAGACCATGTCATAAACCACAGGCTATCATAGAGAGAGGCTGGTGAACGAGTACAGCCAAATCTCAGCGGGACACAGTGGCATCCATTATCCAGAATTTTCGAGAAACCAACAGGTAGGATATTGTATAAGGGCTTCTCCTACTGCAAAGTGTAAATACTTTCACCATGTATTACAGTGACTGTATGCCTCTGGTCTCTAATATATAACTGTATTTTGTCTATCTAAGGATTCAACACCTCCCTCAGGGGGCAGAGGAAAGCTCCTAAAGGAAGAACAGGAACTTGCTATTGTCAACATGGTGATTGCTGATAATGAAATAAAACTGAAGGGCATTCTATAAAGCTACTCTGAGATGGGTCATTTACAGTTTTTTACAATCGCTATGACAATTTTTTCAATACTTTTAACAATTTTCCTAAACTCTTAATACACCAACACACCTACAACATACAATTGCCAAAACAGTTAATTAAATGCATGCATTTACTAAACCCAACAAAACAAAAATGTGGAGAGGCTTAAAAGACACAATCTATGATCAATAAAATATACTGTCTACTGTATAAGGGCAGACCTGACACATAAAATAATGCAGTTTCTGTAATTTCATCTAGTGTTAGTGTTTTTATGACATTGTGCTATGACTGATTAAATGTTCCTGTTGGAAGAGAACATGTGTTAGGGTTTTGGTAGACATAGTGTATTGTGTTAGTGTATTGTTGTATTTTGAAAATTAGTGTTTGGAGTTTAGTTTACAATGTGTGATTTTGAGCATGAAATTAACCGTTTTGGCAGTTGTGTGTTGTAGGTGTGTTGGTGTGTTAAGAGTTTAGGAAAACTGTTAAAAGTATTGAAAAAATTGTCATAGCGATTGTAAAAAACTGTAAAACCTTTGTTACCTTTTGCTTTACTTCTGTGAAAATGAGACCTTTGTACCAGTCGCACTGAGACATTTCAGATGATACCAAACATGTATAATACTGTATAGTACTTGTTCACATTAACCCACACAGACCCTGGGTGAATTGTATTGGAGAGATAGGGGAAGAGGCAGTGAAGGGAAAGACATGTAAATTAAGGCGATCTTTAGATGATTAACTCAGTGTGATGTTGTCTCGGATGGAGACGCTAAATGCACAAGAGTGAGTTCAGATGTTAATTTCCTTTGTTTTCTCAGAGAGTCGCAATCTCCTACAGTTCTTACAGTTTCTCCAGTCTTACAAATCCCTCCTTGATCCTGTGGGTCAAATTCTGGTGGGTCCCATGGGGTCACTGTTGGACGTTTGTTGTAGTCTTTGAGATGTAGCTCAGAAATTGTCTTTGCAATGTTAGCAGCTGTAGAGACCTTCAGAGGGCTCTGTGTTCATCTGCAGAACACCCAGTCTCACCAGTTGTATGTAGATTGAGTTTAGCAGGTGGATGAATGTGTTCAGGTTTTCTACCTGTGGTTCAGCACAGCATGTGAGCACAGTTCATAGAGTCAGTCTGGGACCTTGTGACTTGTTCAGTTAACGTGTCAATCCGTCATGGAGAAACTTCTACTTCTGTGGCACCTTCCCGATGATAATCTGACCCTCCTTGTCCAATCCTCTCACCTCCAACGGTGCTGTTATCTGGGCAGACTTCAATAGGTGGAAGGCTTCTCCATAGTTACACGCTGTTTGGTGTGAGACACCTGAAAGGCATCTTAATGGCCTCTTAATGACTGAACACTGATGAACTTAAAGCCGTAAGGAAATGCATAAGAACACATAATGCAACAAAAACAAAAACATAAAGTAGGTTCATGTCAGCAAGTGCGACTGGTACATCTGGTCTCAAGTGTTTTTCAAGGTCATGAATGGTAGAGTGGTCTCATTTAAGCATCCAATTCTTCACTATCACTGTGATGGAGTTTAGTGGTAGTGGAATTTAAGTATTCTTGGTCTGAATTACTCAAGGAAATGCAGCAAAAAGTCAGTGCAACTTATATATTTAAATAGATGGTATGCATCAATAAACCATATAATAATAACAACAATAATATTCAATCACAATTATGAAGGTATATATATATATTGTGTAGTGTTCAGCCTGGATAGACTTGATCTATTCCAGGTGATGGTGATATGAGGGTGTAGTGATGGAGGTGTGTGTTCAGTGTTCATGTCTAGGCGATGGGTGGAATCTAATCTGTAACAATTGTGTTGCAAATTTAGTTCTCAGTTTCTATACTGTGAGGCCATGTAGACATATGTTAGAGTGAAGATGTGAATGGCCCCTTCAAGTGTCTTCGCACCCATCTCTCAGATCTCAGGTTATGTTCTAACAATTCCGCTGTCCTGGCCTCGATGCAGGTGGGATCAGACACCTTCCTGGTATCCGTTCTCCAAGGAATTTCAGTGAGAACGCCTGAGACAGAAACAAATGCAGAGAGAACCACAGTTAATTTAGAAGTTTTCAACATCTTCACATTCAGACATGTGGAATTGATTTTAATTGCACCATTATTATGTCTATTGCAATTTCAATCCCAGATGACAGATGAAACCGAGTTTCATTTACCAGATCTGAATCACTGCTGTTGTTTCAGTGCAGTGTGTGACACCTAAAACTGCTCTTGCAGTCGAGCCTTCACAGTCTGTTGTGTCATGAGCATTAGAGAACGCAGTTCTGCTGGGGAAATGTTTTCTGTATTAATCAGTGATTTTATCACACATATTGTCATTCATTCCGATGGGTTGATGCCCCATTGCTTTACTTCAAGTTGCTCTCATTACAGCCAGATCTGTGAGTAGAAATTATGTAGTTCACCTGTTTCAGTGTTGCCTGCTTAGCATTTGGTGTTTTATGGTGTCGTTCACACATTTGGTTAGTGCCGATCTCTTGTGACCTGCAAAAGGCTGTGGTACTTCTGCCTGATGTTTAGCATTTCACACCCTTCTTGTAAATTTACTTCCCTGATCAGATTCAATTTTAAATGGTGCGCCCCAGTGAAGGATGAATTGGTCTGCTATTATCTGTGCCACACTTCTAGTGGTGTTTAAAGGCAAAAAATAAAAGCACACTCCCCCTCCCCTTTTGGCACTGGGTAGTGGACCAATGAAATCGAATTGTAAAAGATCAATGTATCACCTTTCTCCAATTAATGCCCTGCTTGGCGATTATAATATAATGTATATTATAATTTGGTTCATAATATAATTATATTATATTAAAAAATAATATCAATTAAATAATATTATTTCTGGTCTCTGAAGAGTTTCTGGAACAACTTATTTGTCAAAGTGTTTTGCAGAAGGCAATCACAGCTGCGCTGGCATGTTCAACGTGTGTACAACAACGGTCAGGCTTAAAGCCAACGAGGGACTCTGTTGCTGTTAACATTCGGTGAACTGCAAGCACATGGTCAAACTCTTGCTCAAATTCTCTTTTTGAGAGTTAAGATGTCTCAGATTGCATTCTCATGTCAATATATTTGAATATGAAAAGGTTTTCTTTTGTCTCAGGGCTGATGCAATGCACAGTCACTGTTTCTCAGATTTTCAAATGCCTATTCTTTCATTTAGTCTCTTTAAAGAATATATGAAGGCAATGTGGCCATTTTAGCTGATTTACAAGATGTGATAGATTCAGTTTGTGCTACTTATTTGGCTAACCGCTCCCATGGAACAGGGAGAGAAAGTCTGTGTTCTCTGAGTGGGCGTATACCCATGGGCTCAGCTATGAGCCACTCAGAAACATTTAAATCATGCGATTTCTTAACAAAAAAAAAGTAAAAAAAATAGTAACAACATCACTATCATTCTGTGTATCAGTTTTAGATTTGAATCTTACCACCTCTTAATCTATTTCTAGTCAAGAGTAATTTTGCTTTGTAGCAGTAATAGCTGAGGTGTAGCTAATTCTGATCAAACAAAAAGGTTTTCTTAACTTTTACCTGTTGCATCGCATCACCCTGTTTTTCCCAACTTTGCTTTTCATAAACAAATGCATCGGCCTGCCTATTTATCAAATCACATATGTTTTACAATTGTTTACAAACTTAGATTCTTCATTCTGTTGTTTGCTCATTCTCATCGCGTGTTGCTAGTTTGTTGCAACAAAGCCAATAAAACAATGGAGAAAGCATTTTGCTGATTTTAAAACTTTAGGCTCTAATTTACAGCTCTTCATCGAGTCCCAGAAAATAATTTGGAAGATGTTATTCCAATTTAGGTTTCATCTCTTGTTGCGTAGGCAGACAAGGAGATCTTTAAAATCCATAACAAGGGTTTTCATTCCTCATCTGTGCTGCTGCTATCATGTCCCTGACATGTGGTTGTGTCTAAATTCTTAGCCCCACCGGATTTACGGTCCCGGTCTAACATTGGGTTTTCCGACCCATTCTATCAATGTGTCTATATGGGATGCGTCTGTTTTTCCCTCAACACTTCTAAAAAGGCAAAAAGAATTGACTTAGCACAGCAGCTGAAGAAAGAGAAGATCAAACCTCTTGTTGATTGTAAAATCCAAATACTTTGCTGAAAAGATGTTGCTCATCCGAGTTGCAACATCACGGAGGCTGGTCACCAAATTGTAAGGCCCATAATCGTCCCAATGACGGCTTACGATTTGTGGGTGAAGGTTTCTTGCGCGTTCGGTCTTTTCAGCGGGGCAAAGTGATTTGATTCTAATTTCTAGGACCATTGCTTTTCACCCTGTACATGCTACCACTGGGAGATATTATTAGGAAGCATGGCGTTAGTTTTCATTGTTATGCTGATGATACTCAGCTCTATATTTTTTCACGCCCTGACGAAACTTATCAATTCACAAGATTAACGGAATGCATAGCTGATATAAAAAATTGGATGACTAGTAATTTCCTGCAACTTAATTCAGAAAAAACTGAATTTTTATTCATTGGACAAAAAAACTCCACAAGTAGTAACCTAGAATACTGTCTAACACTCGATGGCTGCTCTGTCAAGTCCTCGTCGTCAGTTAGGAACCTGGGTGTGCTCTTTGATACCAATCTCTCATTTGAAAGCCACGTTTCTAGCATCTGTAAAACTGCATTCTACCATCTTAAAAATATATCTAAATTACGGCACATGCTTTCAATGCAAAATGCTGAACAGTTAGTTCATGCGTTCATGACCTCAAGGCTAGATTATTGTAATGCTCTACTGGGTGGTTGCCCTGCACACTTAATAAATAAACTGCAGCTGGTCCAAAACGAAGCAGCTAGAGTTCTTACTAGAACCAGGAAGTATGACCATATTAGCCCGGTTCTGGCAACACTGCATTGGCTCCCTATTAAACATTGCAGACACACTCTGTCAGTTTAAATCTAGACTAAAAACACTTCTCTTTACTATGGCATACACATAAAACATTTTTAATTTATATTATTCAAATCAGTTAAATGATTGTTTTAGGCTGCATTAACTAGGTCAGCCGGAACTGGGAACACTTCCCATAACACCTGATGTACTCGTTACATCATAAAAAGAATGGCATCTACGCTAATGTTAGTCTCTCTGTTTATCCCGAGGTTTACTGCAGTCGGCCGGATCCAGGCCGTATCCGGACCAGATGGTGGACCGTAGCCTGGACATGACTAACGCATCCTTGAAGTGTCTGTAGAGACCGTGTCAATTAAACTCCCCCCTGTAAATGCCGCATCGACACAACATCCTCATTAAACCCGTCCCCGGCGTGACGACTCCAATCTTTCAAATAATCCTACGAATATCTATTGATCTAATATGACTTCTGACCTGTAATGTTGCCAGAATCATAATCATACACTATTTGTTCGTCGGCCAGAGGAGAACTGGCACCCCGACTGAGCCTGGTTTCTCTCAAGGATTTTTTCTCCATTCTGGCCCTGAAAGAGTTTTGGTTCCTTGCCACCGTCGCCTTTGGCCTTTGGCTTGCTCAGTTGGGGACACTTAAATTTCAACTATATTACTGATCTGCCCGCATTGACACTATATGATAATTGAAATGAGCTGGATGACATCACCGTTTTCACCAGAGCGGCTGTACAGCCGAATCAAATTCTGTTGCATTATTTTCCTGTTACCACTGTGAAGCTACTTTGAAACAATTGGCATTGTAAAAAGCGCTATATAAATAAAGGTGATTTGATTTGATTTGATCATTTATCTTTATCTGACTCCATTTTAACATGACCTCGAATTTAGGTTAGAATGCCAATTCATTATTGACCATTTATATGACCATTTATCTAGACATCTGATTATTCTATTTAACTCTTTACTCTTATTGAACTCGTTCATTTGGTTCTCAAAGTCGCACAGGGTCCTCGCACCGGCCGTTTTGCGGGCCCACGATCACAAACTTGCCAGTCTTGGTCATTTAGACAGAGGTAATTGACTATACTATTTAGAGGGTTGCTCCCATGCTCACTCACTCTAAAAGTATTTTATTTAGTCCCCATAGATCTGTGTACACTTGAATAAAGCAATGTTATCTCTAGTCAGGGGTCATGACCACTACTTCAGATGTAAGCTGACCAATACTTTCTCTAATAGTAGTTTTGGTATGGTCATGCCATGGTTTCCCATGTACACTTAGCTAGAGTAACTTTATATTAAACAGAGGTAAGGCTTACCCTATTTAGGTTGGTCATTCAACATTCTGTTACCCTAAACGGAAATTCCCTTTATTAGCCTTCACAGTCTAAGTACACTTGAACTAATGCCAAGCGTTAGGCGGAGCTCTAAAATGCGTGCCCCAATGCTCCACTCAAAACTGAACTTTAGTCCGTTACTAACCTGACACAGATTTGCGGTAACAATGGGTACAACGTAATCTACTAAAGTCAATAATTTCAGAGTAAGTCAGAATGAAATCAAATGTAAAAATGTATTATTAGTCAGGTAAATGTATCATGCCAATTACATAATCAGTTCAAAGATAATCAATACATAACATCAAATGCTCTGAAGTAAAGAGTAAAAGATGCATACCTGACATCTAAAAATTACATAATGCTGAGCGTCTGAAAGACACTCAGCATTACGGGCTTGATCTGGTTACAGAATCGCGCCCTGACTCTTATGCAACATCTCCTTAAATACCAGACCAAGACAGGAAACTCTTTCAAATGTAAACATGAGTTCACAATGGGAATTAGCATTAATCAAGTCCTATAGACCTGTATTGACGACAGGAGGTAAAGACCAATTGGCCGAAGACACACCCACCATAATAAGCAAAATATCTCTAAACTCTTAAAACCTTTGTTACCTTTCGCTTTACTTCAAATCAAATCAAATCACCTTTATTTATATAGCGCTTTTTACAATGGCAATTGTTTCAAAGCAGCTTCACAGTGGTAACAGGAAAATAATGCAACGGAATTTGATTCGGCTGTACAGCCGCTCTGGAGAAAACGGTGATGTCATCCAGCTCATTTCAATTATCATATAGTGTCAATGCGGGCGGATCAGTAATATAATTGAAATTTAGGTGTCCCCAACTCAGCAAGCCAAAAGCCAAAGGCGACGGTGGCAAGGAACCAAAACTCCTTCAGGGCCAGAATGGAGAAAAAAAACCTTGGGAGAAACCAGGCTCAGTCGGGGTGCCAGTTCTCCTCTGGCCGACGAACAAATAGTGTATGATTATGATTCTGGCAACATTACAGGTCAGAAGTCATATTAGATAAATAGATATTCGTAGGATTATTCGAAAGATTGGAGTTGTCACGCCGGGGACGGGTTTAATTAGGATGTCGTGTCGATGCGGCATTTACAGGGGGGAGTTTAATTGACACTATTGTCTCTACAGACACTTCAGGGATATGGTCATCATGTCCAGGCTAAGGTCCACCATCTGGTCTGGATACGGCCCGGATCCGGCCGACTGCAGTAAACCTCGGGATAAACAGAGAGACTAACATTAGCGTAGATGCCATTCTTCTTATGATGTAACGAGTACATCAGGTGTTATGGGAAGTGTTCCCGGTTCCGGCTGACCTAGTTAATGCAGCCTAAAACAATCATTTAACTGATTTGAATAACAGAAATTAAAAATGTTTTATGTGTATGCCATAGTAAAGAGATGTGTTTTTAGTCTAGATTTAAACTGACAGAGTGTGTCTGCTTCCCGAACAATACTAGGAAGACTGTTCCAGAGTTTAGGTGCTAAATAGGAAAAGGACCGACCGCCTGCAGTTGATTTTGATATTCTAGGTATTATCAACTGGCCAGAATTTTGAGACCGCAATAAACGTGATGGAGTATAATGCGTTAAGAGCTCGCTCAAGTACTGGGGCGCTAAACCATTTAGTGCTTTGTAAGTAATCAGCAAGATTTTAAAATGTATACGATGTTTAATAGGGAGCCAATGCAGTGTTGAAAGAACCGGGCTAATATGGTCATACTTCCTGGTTCTAGTAAGAACTCTAGCTGCTGCGTTTTGGACCAGCTGCAGTTTATTTATTAAGCGGGCAGGGCAACCACCCAGTAGAGCATTACAATAATCTAGCCTTGAGGTCATGAACGCATGAACTAACTGTTCAGCATTTTGCATTGAAAGCATGTGCCGTAATTTAGATATATTTTTAAGATGGTAGAATGCAGTTTTACAGATGCTAGAAACGTGGCTTTCAAATGAGAGATTGGTATCAAAGAGCACACCCAGGTTCCTAACTGACGACGAGGACTTGACAGAGCAGCCATCGAGTGTTAGACAGTATTCTAGGTTACTACTTGTGGAGTTTTTTTGTCCAATGATTAAAAATTCAGTTTTTTCTGAATTAAGTTGCAGGAAATTACTAGTCATCCAATTTTTAATATCAGCTATGCATTCTGTTAATCTTGTGAATTGGTAAGTTTCGTCAGGGCGTGAAGAAATATAGAGCTGAGTATCGTCAGCATAACAATGAAAATTAACACCATGCTTCCTGATAATATCTCCCAGTGGTAGCATGTACAGGGTGAAAAGCAACGGTCCTAGCACTGAGCCCTGCGGTACTCCATACTGAACTTGTGTTCGGTGTGACATCTCTTCATTTACTGCTACAAACTGATAACGGTCAGATAAGTATGATTTAAACCATGCCAATGAAGTTCCACTAATGCCAACATAATTTTCGAGTCTATTCAAAAGAATATTGTGGTCGATAGTATCGAATGCAGCGCTAAGATCGAGTAACACTAATAGAGATATACAACCACGATCGGATGATAAGAGTAAATCATTTGTTACTCTGATGAGAGCAGTCTCAGTACTATGATACGGTCTAAATCCTGACTGGAAATCCTCACAGATACCATTTCTTTCTAAAAAGGAGCATAATTGTGAGGACACTGCCTTTTCTAGTATTTTTGACAGAAAGGGTAGATTTGAGATTGGCCTGTAATTGTCTAATTTTGTAGGATCAAGTTGCGGTTTTTTAATAAGTGGTTTAATAATAGCCAACTTAAAAGTTTTCGGTACATATCCTAATGTCAAGGATGAATTAATGATATTAAGGAGAGGATCTATGACCTCTGGAAGCATCTCTTTTAGTAGTTTAGTCGGTATAGGGTCGAGCATACATGTTGTTGATTTTGATGATTTAACGAGTTTAGCCAATTCTTCTTCTCCTATAGCAGTGAATGAATGTAATTTTTCCTCAGTGACACTACAATGCACTGTCTGATGTGATACTGTATTAGACGGCTGCATGGTTATAATTTTTTTCCTAATATTATCAATCTTACAGGTAAAGAAGTTCATAAAGTCATTACTGCTGTGCTGTTTACAAACATCAGAAGGTGAAGCTTTATCTTTGGTTAATTTAGCCACTGTATCGAATAAATACCTAGGGTTGTGTTTGTTTTCTTCTAAGAGAGTCGAGAAGTAAGCAGATCTAGCAGTTTTTAGGGCCTTTCTGTATGCAATCATGCTCTCTTTCCACGAAATGAGAAAAACTTCTAGTTTTGTTTTCTTCCAGCTGCGCTCCATTTTTCTGGCTGCTGTTTTAAGGGCCCGGGTGTGCTCGTTGTACCACGGCGTTGGACTGTTTTCTTTAATCTTCTTTAAGCGCCGGGGAGCAACTGTGTCTAAAGTGCTGGAAAAGAGAGAGTCAATAGTTTCTGTTGCAACATCGAGTTCCTCTAGGCTATCTGGGATGCTGAGGAGATGAAACTGATGAGGAAGATTATTTACAAAGAAATCTTTAGTCGCAGCAGTGATAGTCCTGCCATATTTAAAGCGAGGGGACGGCTTTGCAGCCTTTGCTAAATTAAGTGTACATGATACTAGGTAATGATCTGAGATGTCATCGCTCTGCTGCAGAATTTCAATGGTATCAACATTTATTCCATGTGACAGTATTAGGTCTAACGTATGATTACGGCGATGAGTGGGTCCTGACACGTGTTGCCTTACTCCAATAGAGTTTAGAATGTCTCTAAATGCCAATCCCAGTGCGTCTTTTTCATTGTCTACATGGATATTAAAATCACCAACAATTAGGACTTTATCTGCAGCCAGTACTAACTCTGATAGAAAATCAGCAAATTCTCTGGTAAAGTCTGTATGGTGCCCTGGTGGCCTATATACAGTAGCCAGCAGAAATGTCAAACGGGATTTATCGATTTCACTACATAACGTTACATAAAGCACCAAAACTTCAAAGGAATTATATTTGAAACTAGACTTGTGAGTAATACTGAAGATATTATTATAAATTACAGCAACACCTCCCCCTTTACCTTTCAGACGTGGCTCGTGTTTATAACAATAATCTTGGGGGGTGGACTCATTTAAAGTAATGTAATCGTCAGGTTTTAGCCAGGTTTCTGTCAAACACAGCACATCTAGGTTATGATCTGTAATCATATCATTAACAATAAGCGCTTTTGAGGAAAGGGATCGAATATTCAGCAACCCGAGCTTTATCATTTGATCATCTGTATTATATCTGTTATTTATTTGTTGGACATCAATTAAATTTTTACCGTTGAATGATTTTGATGGTTTTTTGTATTTACTAATTCGTGGAACAGACACAGTCTCTATGTGATAATATCTAGGTGAAAGAGTCTCTATGTGCTGGGATTTATCTGACTTCTGTGACGTGAGACAGCTAGCAGGCGGTCGGGTAAGCCAGTCCGTCTGCTTCCTGACCTGGGCCCCAGTTAGTCAAGGTTTAGCTCTAAGACTATGTGCCAAATTACTAGAGAGAAGAGCGGCACCATCCCAGGAAGGATGAATACCATCTTTTTTCAACAGGTCAGGTCTGCCCCAAAAGCTTTTCCAATTGTCTATGAACCCTATGTTATTTTGCGGACACCACTTAGACAACCAGCCATTGAGTGATGATAGTCTGCTAAGTATCTCATCACTCCTTTTAACGGGGAGGGGACCAGAGCAAAAAACATCATCTGCCATCGTACTTGCGAGTTTACACACCTCTTTAATGTTAATTTTGGTGATCTCCGACTGGCGAAGTCGAACATCATTTGTGCCGACGTGAATAATAATCTTAGAGAATTTACGATTAGCGTTAGCCAGCACTTTTAAATTTGCTTTGATGTCAGGCGCTCTGGCTCCCGGTAAACATGTGACTATGGTGGCTGGTGTCTCTATTTTCACGTTCCGTGTAATAGAATCGCCAATAACTAGGGCACTTTCAACAGGATTCTCAGTGGGTGCATCACTGAGTGGGGAGAACCTGTTTGATGTTCTAATCGGAACGGAAGAGTGGTTTTTTGATCCGCGACTATGCCGTCTCACCGTCACCCAGTTGCCCTGCTGCACGGGCTCTACAGCCGGAGCCGAACAATGTACAGAGTTCACTAAGCTATTCGCATCCAAAGCAGTGTCTAAAGCTGTTACATTCTCACTACTCTCAAATAAAGTCTGGATGCGTGTCTCTAATTCTGAAATCTTCTCCGTCAGCCTGACTATCTCCTTACATTTATCACATGTGAAGCCCTGTTCGCCAACGGAGAAAGATATACTAAACATGAAACATGCAGTGCAAGTGACAATGATAGGAGAAGAAGACATGGCTTACCGTATTTGTTGATTAATCCAACTTACCACAGTTGTTTGATGGAGTCTATTTACTAATCCAACTCACCACAGTTGTTTAATGAACTTAGAAAACAAGAGACCCGAGTGCAGAGATGGCAAGCTAACAGGCTAGCGAAATGCTAACACGTGATAGTGATTTAGATTAAAAGCTAGCGGTGTCAGATTTAGTATGGTAGGCAATATTAGACAATATATGGTGATGGGTAAATTATATTTAGCAGTTTAAACAACAGGGAATGATATCAAATAAAGATTCAAAAGCAAGCAGAGCACACGCGAGCACAGCAGTCAGAAGGACAAACAGGAGGCAGACAGGAGCAATCGATCCAATTTACTTCTGTGAGAATGAGACCTTTGTCACAGTCGCACTGAGACATTTCAAATGATACCAAACATGTATAATACTGTATAGTACTTGTTCACATTAACCCACACAGACCCTGGGTGAATTGTATTGGAGAGATAGGGGAAGAGGCAGTGAAGGGAAAGACATATAAATTAAGGCGATCTTTAGATGATTAACTCAGTGTGATGTCGTCTTGGATGGAGACACTAAATGCACAAGAGTGAGTTCAGATGTTCATTTCCTTTGTTTTCTCAGAGAGTCGCAATCTCCTACAGTTCTTACAGTTTCTCCAGTCTTACAGACTGTTCTGTCTGAAGCGCTTCACATTAAGGTAATACAAATTCAATATGAAATGCACAGAGAGGACCAAGTGTTTTCAGAAGTGTGCTGACCCGTGTCCTAGATATTTGACACCGGAGGACACACACGAGCTGTGCGTTTACTGCCTAGGAGAAGAGCATGCACAGTCAGTTATTGAGGGAGCTGCCTGTGCGAATTGTAAGCGTTTTCCCTTGAGAACGCTCCGTTCTCGTCTGGCTCTCTTCTCGAGGGAGGAGAGTCCAGCATCTGGGACTGATGGTGCGGGTCCCGCTCGTGCCAAGGCAGAGCGGAGACGCGCATCAATGGTTTCCCAGATGGAGCTCGCGATTGTATCGAGAGGGGTGTAATCCTCTTAGACGATCCAGCGGCTGACGAGGCCCAGCAGCGAGTGCTCTTATGGATGAGCAAGAGATGGCTGGTGAGGGTGGTGAAAATGGGAAAATAAATAAATCCTGAATCCTCTCAGCCACTCTGCCCCATGTACGCGGAGCTGTCAGAGGAACGCGCTGCAGACAGACTGCAGCTGCCGTAGCAGTGCGTTAGGGGAGAGATTGCTTGCAGTCGGCTTGACTATCGATTTCTCTCCGGCCATAATCCTCCAGCTCCAGTGAGCCTTCCTTTCCTTCCCGATCTGCACACGGAGATCAAGAGGGCATGGAAGAGCCCATATTCGGCCCGTATTCACCGACATCAGCGGGTTAACTTCACTGATGTCGAGGGGATAGGGGAATATGGGTATGTGTTGATGCCACCGATTGACGGGAACTATCTCGCATCTGGGTAGGCATCGACACTGAGGGCTCCAACCCTGCCATCTAAGCCTCTCAAAACGACGTCTCGCTTAAATGGCAGAGCATACACGGCAGCAGGTCAGGCTGGTGCTGCTTTGCACACCATGGCGGTGTTGCAAGCGTACCAGGCAGATCTGCTGAGGGATCTCGACTAGGGGGTGGGTTTGTCCCCTGATGCAGTGGTCAAACTGCGCCGCACCACAGATCTAGCTCTCCGTGCCACCAAACAAAGAGACTGCCGCGATAGGTCGATCGATGGCGGCGATGGTGGCCACGGAGAGACATCTGTGGTTGAACTTGGCTGATGTTGGGGAGAAAGAAAAGGGCTTTCTCCTCAATTCACCAGTTTCGGCCTTCGAACTTTTTCCCTTCGAATTTGTTAGCGACCTAGCAGTGGTCGTGGGGCAGGGTTAGGCCGTCTTTCGCTTCACGGAGAGACTGTTGGGTTTACTTGACCCCGCCCCTCAGAGCTAGCTTCATGGACGTAGGCCGCCAGGCACATCTAGAGCCACTGGCAGGCCCTCACCCTGTAAATTTCAGGGTCATGTGGTTAGTACTCCCCTACTAAAGCAGGGAGTTTCTGAGTACTCCACTCTCAGCTCTGTATCATTCTGCTTTACACCACTATGGCTCAGGTCAAGCGGGAAATTTCTAACCTTCACTTCATGCTGGTTCTAGAAGTACGCTCCCTTGAAACCAGAGCACTGCCATAAGCTGACACCCATGCACACAGATGGTAGGCCCCTGAATCCGGGGCCTCCATTGAGGCAGGGTGGCATAAGCTGTACTCTCCTTGCTTAAAGGGTTTATTGCGGTTTTGCTGAGTACACTGCCGTTGGCAATGTAGTTAGGTACCAGGTCTGTAGGCACTGTGTAAACAGCTTATCTGCCAGCGAAGACTGCGCTGTCATGTAGTAGGCCTCAGCAGGCCTCCATGACGGCCAGCCCCAGAAGGGCTTGTTAGGCCAGCTTGCTGCAAGTGGTTGGCCTTAGCAGTCCGGGCAGTAGACTCAGTGACAAGTAGCAGGCCTTAGCAGGCCTCCTTGGAAGAGAGTCCCGATGCTTGGGGGACATGCATAGCAGCTGCGACCAGGTAGCTAGCCTCGAGAGGGCTGCTGTGGGTGGCCCCAATATATGTGTTGGTGTGGTATGCTTCCCAATGATGTTGGTTTTTGTAGCAGAAGACTTGTTTTCAGCTAGTAGGCCCTACCAGGCCTCCCTGAGGATGAGTCCCCAGCAGTGTGGGTATTTATTTTGTCAGCCAGCAGATGTACTGTCAGGTGGTTGGCCTTATCAGGCCATCCTGAGACTGAGCCCCAGAAAGTCTGGGTTCATAGCAGCCAGTTTTTAACTTGCTATCAAGCAGTAGGCCCCACCAGGCCTCCCTGAAGGTGAGTTCCCGAGTATGGATGCTCTGGCAGCTAGCATGAATTGCTATCAGGTAGTAGGCCTCACCAGGCCTGCCTGAAGGCGAGATCCCGAGATTGGGCACTAAACAGCTAGCATGACTCTGGCAGCTAGTGGATGCTTGCTATCAGTTGATCTGGCCTTAGCAGGCAGCACCTGAAGACGAGTTCACTTTTCTGCTACTGGTTCCCTCCAGAAGGGAACCTATTGGTCTAGCCTACAGCCTGGTCTGCCTACCAGGTCAGGCTCGGTGCTCCCCTCACTGGTCAGACGGTTGCAGGCCTCTCGTGAGGCCTGACAGTTAGATCAGTCCGTAGGCCTGTCCGGCCTCCTTAGCGCTTTGAAAGATAGGTGCTTTGTAGATCCTTCGATCGAGCAGATAGACTCCCCTCGCTAGCAAGGGTTGTAAAGCGATACGCTGAGTATTGCTCTCCAGGATACCCGTTTCTTAGATCCGGTCTGAGTTGGTTACTGCCAGTTTCGCAGTCCCTCTGTCTGAATGCCTTACCTAGAGGCAAGTGTCCAGAGGCTCCATTTCTGAACAGACAGGTTGCTGGGCAGACTGAAGTGTCCAATGTAAGTGACACCAGGTCAGGCCTCCCTGGTGGCATTCGGGTGAATATGTTCCCCGAGTAGTGATTGGCTGGGGCTCCCTTGGGATCCCTAGCCACATGCCCTTAAAAGGACCCCTTCTGTTGAAGTGGTTGGTTCCAGGCCTTGAGGCTTATAGCTTGGGCTATGACTGTAGGGAATGCTGTCACTGACAGCCCAGTGTGACACAAGGAAGAGTGGTTGTGTCATTTCAGTTGAATTTGCTAGTTCTGACAGTTGTCACTGCCACTGGCATGCACTCCCCTGAGCATGGCGGCATGGGTATATCGTTCCCCCTTCGAAAGGGAACGTCTCAGGTTACGTATGTAACCTATGTTCCCTGAGAACAGGGAATGAGACACTGCGTCTCTTTGCCATGCATCGGGGCCTGCCTACCAAACAGTACCTTCAGACGATAAGGTGAATGTCATGTTTGCAAGGCGCCCTTATATACTTCCGGGTCGCACATTGATGACATCATGGGCTGTCGCCGGTCAAAAGGATTGCCGTGATCTGACAGTAGTTTCAGACACCTGTCACGCTGAGGCATTCCCCAAAGCGTCCTAAGCAGTGTCTCGTAGTGAACCTAACCTGGTCGGGAGCAGGTTTTCTTCAGTAAACCCAGAGTTTATTTCAGTCTCCTCCCCCTTTTTAAAGTGTAAGCGATATTTAAATACTTCATTCATTCATTCACGCTGAAAAAATGCTTTTATTACTAGTATTAGTATTTTTGTCTTATTTCAAGTACAAATATCTAACAATTCTAAATTAAGTCTAAATCTAAATGAAGTGCATTTTACTTAAAACAAGTAAAATTATCTGCCAGTGGGGTAAGAAAAATTATCTTAATGCAAACGGAAACAAAATTATTTTTCTTACCCCATAGGCAGATAATTTGCAAAATAAGAACAACGCACTAAATAATTTTTTTCCCCAGGAAACAAGACTAATTACTTATGTAATTATAAATGCATCTTGACTTAGGAATCTTTAGATATTTTGACTGGAAACAACAAGACAAAAAAACTAAATAAGAAAAGCATTCTTTGCAGTGCAGGTACATTCATTCATTGTGCATATTTTCATCATGCAGACACCCTTAAAGTGACAAAAATAGCATGTTCTTTTATACAGGATCCTGTAGATGAGGAGGCTGGATTATTAATGTCAAAAAAATGATTTTTTTTTTTTTTTTGCCATATCCACATGCATATTTATTTGAGCGGTACCATTTTTAAATGGTAGTTTTCTCTATAACATCGGGGATGCAGAGCACATTAGTAAGGCCGCTGTATGCAGAGTAGAAGTTGTGCCTCACTCTCACGCTCTTTCTGAGAGTTTTTGTGTTGTTTCCTGGGCACAAACCCGTGAGAGCCATCAGAGAGGAGTTTCATATGCTTGCAGGTCAGTGGTGTAGAAATAGATTTAAATGAGGCTAATCTGATAAATGACGTTCACTTGATAACATCTTGCTGTGACCTCTGGAAGTAACCTAATAATTATAATTTCCTTTTGGATTACTAATGTGGTTGCATTGATTACACGCATATTCCCATCATCGCACCTTCCGAAAATAAAACCGATTACTGTATGGAATGGAAGGATGCCAGATGGAAGGGTAGTCCGAGATATATGCCGTAACCACCACTACATCTGTTAAATAAACACAAATTATTCTTTATTTCCTATAAATACAAAAGCAACAGTTATTATATTTCCTGTTGAATTTTAATATTCTTCCACCATCTCCTCTCCATCTGTCTGTGGTGGTGATGCAAGTCCTCCCATCATTTTGTGAGCCTTTGCCTTCTTTCTGTTGGCTGAGTAGAAGTCAAATGTTAATTTCATTACCCTAATTCAAAAATGTAACAGGTTGGATTAGAGAACATTTAATTATGTGAAAAGAGCATTAGACTATGTGGAAAAAGCTGCTGCACATTGAAAAAGACACTGAATGATATTTATTTAATATGTCAAATGTTTGTATCATGTAGCCTACACCTATGAACCTTTTATGCTTAAAGCTTTACCTGATCGAATTATGTTTTTATAATTCATTTTTAGTTGCTGCCACATTCTTTTTTTCTTCTTTCTTTCTTCTTTTTTGTTTTTTTTTTTTGCCCATGGGATACCATGATAATGAATATTAGTTCAATAACATACTGTTCTGCCAGTTTTCACCTGTGATATTATAACAGTGATTAGGAAATTAAACTTACGTTTGACCCGGAAGTATGCGGACGTCTTTTTGTCGGGTGCTGTTGCCATGGTGAATCGTAATTTCGGAGCTCCATTGATCATGGCTTTTTTTTTATAGTAGTGGTGCACGCGCTTAACTCAGAGTCAACCTACTCAGAGTTGACTGAACTACCTCAATTCAGCTGTTCTGAATCTGAAAATGCAGAGCTTCCCATCTCAGGGTAAGTCAACTCAGAGTTCAAGCTTTAACTCAGAGTTGGTTGAGCCTCCTGAATCAAACAATACAAACATGAACAGACACAGGCTGTGTCCGAAATCACCCCCCATATCTTTAAATTGGGCACTATTTGAGTTGACAGCCATATTTAGTCGTGTCCGAAACCACAGTGGACGTTATTGAGTGCACTCATTTTTGTTCAGAGTAGACTAAATGATTCAATGATTCATAAAGAGAGTAATTTATTTCTTTCCTGAATGAAGTAGAGGTTGAATGAAGAAATCAAAAAGACTTCAAGTATATTAAACATCCAACATTTTGTGTAAATAAACCTTTATATCACCTTATTGAAAACATGAAATGTTAGATTAGTCAGTATCATTATCCTTGGCAACTGAATATAGATGCAAAATCATTAAAACATTATATCAATACATTGGATTTTATCCTCTATACATATGCAACTCAATTTGCTCCATTTCAAATATGAGGAGTTGCATAAAAATAGCCATATTAAGAAAGTGTCTTTAGATCTAGTATGACTCGCTACCAGTTAGCCTTACTTCTCAGTATCAAATTAGGCCAATGTACGTTTTTATGTAGCTGACTTAAAAAGGTTATGAACAGTCCTAGAAATTTGATGACTAACTTGTAAGACTAGTCTTAGCGGTTTATGGAACTGGCCCTAGGCAGACTGTCCACACTATTAATTGCAAGTGATCAAATAAGACTTGTGTGTCCAGACATAACCAACCAATCTGCATGGGTTGCTTTGGAAATGACGTAGTGTAACACGTATGTAACAAGGCTTTCAAAACTGATGCAGGAAAAATGGAGGTGCATCATCTCGCTCCTCAAATAAGTGCCCTGTCAGAACTCTTCCGTCGCACAAGAAAAATTCAGGAGGAGGAGACTGATATATAACACTACCATCCTAAAGTTTTGTAATGTCCATATGGCAGTAAACAGACTATTTTTTAGGATCATTTAGATTTTGCATTGTAATATTTTCATGACAACTTTGAACATTCTTCATTAAACATGTTTTAGTTGATTACAGTAAAGATTACTGAAATACAATTAATTTTATTTTAACTTAAATCAGCAAAAGTTAAATCTTAAAAATTTTCCCTCCAGTGACCAATTAACAACTATGACAGAATCACTGAGTCTGTGAGTTGAACTGGAGAACCGGTCTGATCAGTCTGATTTGTGAATGAATTATTCAGACCATTGAACTTGTCGCTTTGATTGATTGATTGATTGATTGATTGATTGATTGATTGATTGATTGATTGATTGATTGATTGATTGATTGATTGATTGATTGATTGATTGATTGGCTGGCTGGCTGGCTGGCTGACTGACTGACTGACTGACTAATTGATTGATTGATTGATTGAATTGCAATAATGAAAAGTTTTTCATAGTATGGTAATAAGAACTTGATGGAAAGATGGATAATTGTCATGAAAACAATTAATTTTTCGTTCATTTTGGGGTGAATTATAGTCAAATGTTCTCTACACGTATTGTGAGATTCACTCATAATGCTATAAGACATACTGATGCAGGCTTGATTTGTTGATTTGTATTTTCCCGACTTCATCCTGTTCCGGTTAGGGCTCAGGACAAATCTCTCAGTGAGCTCCGCATATCGAAAGAGCAGACAGGATTTCATATCTGTCAGCTTTATGACTCATCGAAGCTGGCAACGATCTGCAGAATACTCAGCCATACAGAGACTATTATCACTTTTTATCTCTGTGTGGTGATGTTGGATTTAGTGTAATGATTTAAAAAAATTTAAATTTAGTGTCCATTTACACATACCAGCTTTCTTTCAGGGTACGACTTCTCACTTTTTGGCTGAAAAATTGAAGCATTTGACACTAGAAGGAGCTCACCTTAAATAAGTTGGAAGTCATGGAAGTGACGCCTCCAGTCACAAGTCTCTCTAGTAGTTGACATGAATGTTTGTGTGTTCCCTCTGATCTGTCATATCTGCCTTTTTAATATTCAGCAGCTCAAACCAACACTCATGTGGTTCTTCCATGACACAGAGAGTATCGATACTGTTCCTCGTTACTAAACTAAATTCTACCACGGAACATTAGTAATGTTTTATGTATTATTATACAAATAGTTTTACATTGAGTAGTATCTGATAGTCTTACAACAGATAGTATCTGAGTTCTAAATGTATGCCATATATGATAAGAATCAGTTGCAATTCATCATACTGTGATAAGTGTGTAGAATTTGAGGTTGCAGTTGAACCAAGGATGTTTTTTAAAATCTGTCATGTGTTTAAAGGCATGCACACACACACACACAGAGAGAGAGAGAGAGAGAGAGAGAGAGAGAGAGGCATGCAGTAATAAGCTATTTCAGAAAAAAAAACGGTACTCGATGGGATTATCTTATAAACTGACTTGAAGAGGAATGTTTTAACATTTCTTAAAGAGTTTATACAGGAAATTCCATGTTTGATTTCGATCAGACTTTTATGGTAACATATCATCATTGAGGTCAACCCTTAAACGTAACCATAAGGTGGTCATGAGCAGATCGTACAATAACGATTATATGAATTCGCCACAACTTTGCCAAATTTTGACATTTGTGAGTAACACATAAATAAAAAATGACATTGAATCTGCCATTCATATCCAAAGAGATAGTTCATGAGCAACTGGTATTCTGTGGTCTGAATTTCTTCTGTCCATTTATATATAGATGTTACCATAGCACTCCTCTACAATTCTGTTCAATATTAGTAATTACAGATAATTACATATAAGACTAATTTGTCATGCAGCAGGTGTACACACACACTGATTTGCATGGAGTTCTTCTTAGGCAACATACGTTTTTAGCACCTTGCTCTCAAGTCATTTCAGGATAATTGATCAAATGTAGGCCTATCTATATTAAACTCTAGATCAAATCCCTAGTGTAAACATTCATAGCCCAGAGCCTTACCCACTAGTGTAGCCCCACCTTGTGGTTTGAAATGAAAATGCATTTGTGTGAAGTTAATTGTACTTTACTTACACTAAATCGTCTCACTAGACATAGATTTACTCAGCAAACAGAATGTTCCCTTAATACTGTCATATGGTTCCAGATTGTTTGGAAACCAATTCCCAATGTTCTAGAAATGTTAGGTTCTAACTTTAGGTTAGAAGTGTTGTCACCATAAAGTAATCATTCAGCATTTTTAAATCTAACTTTCATTGTCTGGAAAAACAACAACAACCAACGGGGGAAAAAAATGCAGGTTTGGAACATGAGGGTGAGGATTTTTTGGTGAACTACTCCATTATGAATGGGATAGAACCATCTCTGGCTAATTTCCATTATAGGAATAATCCATAAACCTTCACTTCCTTTCTACAACCATCAAGTTTAAACAGAATGTGTAATGTGCACTACGTCCTAATAAGCATGGTCTAATGATGATCAGCTAATTGTAACATCTATGCTCAGTTTCTGTTTCCTTGTCCAATGACTTTTAGGAGTCGTTTACACAACACTGTTTTCAACTAAAAAAGGGAAAACTTTTTATGAGTTTTGAATGTTTATTTACAAGACAGTGGCATTTTGGGTGCCTGAAAATGTAAACTTTAAAAAAAAAGTTTACTTTCAAAGTGCAAGTTTTTGAGAACTATATTGTTATTGTAAACAACAAATACATGAATTTGTGAAAACGGTGACAACACACGCATGTGTATTACATGTTCAGTCTATAAGCGTGTAGTGTTTCTTTACAAAGTGACAAAGTTTAGTAATTTTTGCAGATCTGTGTGAACGGGGATCGTTTTGACAGTGTTGCTGTCTGTACGTGAAAAATGCAAGAAAAATGCACAGACGCATCGGACGCATTTGAAACATCTTTAAATCAGCAACAAGGTTGATTTCAAAAATGTATCTGGCATCGTGACAGACATCATCACTTTGAACTGACGTAAAGAAAAGCGCAATTCATTCTTCAGAATTAACAGTGTATATCAATATTAAGTGACAGTGCTAACTGCTGGCCTGGCAATGCCTAGTCGTTTTCGTGTATTGATGTGAATGGGGATTGTTTAGATAACATTGTCATCTGTACAAAGAAACATTTTTAGTACATTGTTGACGTGTAAACATACCCTTAGTTTGTTTCTTCCTGCTTTCCCGCTCTAGTTTGTTTAAATGGTTACCAATTATGTTAATTTGTGTCTTGTTTAGTTTCTAGTTATCCTGTGTGTATTTAAGCCCTCAGTTTGTTTCAGTTCATTGTCCTGTATTGTCTTTGCAATGTTAGTAAAGCGGTTATGTTTGCCTTGTCCTGTGTTCCAGTTTCTAGTTGTTATCTTTGATATTCAGGTAAAAAAACATTTCAACATTTCAACAATAAACGTTTGGAGGTGATTAAAATCAGATTTTTACAGATGCGTCTCAGTCTGGATGCTCTGGAAGGTCAAATCGGATTTCAAATTGTCTTTTGCCTTACATCGACACACAACGATAATGTCAAAACCGGTGGAGGAAATGCCAGAAGCATTCATACGGTATTCAAACGGTTTATCCAAAGATTTCGGCACAGCACAGAACATATTGTATATATTGTATATCCCTCATGTATTGTTGTATTCTTGGCGACAAGTGGTAAGTGGTAAGCTGAATATGCAACTATTTGCTTTAGACAACATATGGTTCCTTCTGGGATGCTGGAGGTCATGTAGAATATGATAAATAGTAGACTCATGTAACGGTATTGTCATTGGTGCACACAAGTGTGCCATAAACATTATAGACTATAGTTCACATACCCATCATACCACTAACACTCTCACACATTGTCTAGCCTAAATGCAGTAAAGTGTTATGATGCTCCTAAACTGTGAAATGATCTGAATCCCACTAGAGGGACAACAGCTGAGGGTTAGTCAAGGACAAACACTCCAATGCTGCTGACATTCCCTCCCTAACAGCCCAGCTGAGTTAAATTGGTTCTGTCACTTACAAAGCTATGTGAATCACTTGGGAGAGACTTGGGTGATAACAGGCTTATCATATGGGGATAAAGAAAAAATGCAAGCAGAGCCTTGATAAAATGAAGCATGGAAAAATATGACTGAGTGTCAGGTGAAAGAGAAAGAAATATATATGAGATATGTATGTTTAGTGGAGTGATAGTCATACAATGATTTGGTTTAGTTATAACCAGACATGGAACTGGTGATATTTCTGTGGAATAATATTAAATAGACCTGCGGTTTAGACCCAAAAGTCCAAAGTCATGTGACTGAAACAGATGAATATATATAAGAAAGAGGAATAAATTAACAGTATTTTTCCTTGAGGAGAGAAGATTAGAAGTCAACAACCCAATTACATCAGATTTTTCCTTTAATACTCTGCAGTCAAATCCTAAAGTAAAAGGCAAACAGGCATAAAATCGACACACACCCATCCTAACAGTTGAATTGAATTCCTATTCAACCTTGGATAAACTGTTAGCCAAGCATACCCTATTTCATGCCCTGCCGCCTCATGAGGTTCCTTTATGTTTTGTCATAAAGTATCTTGCACGTAAAACTACATCATGACTTTCCTGTGCAGTTGAGAGGAATAAAATAACACAAATGGAAAGTTTTACCACCAGCATTTTCAGCCTCAGTGGTTTAATGTTGACAGTCAAATAGCCAACAGTTTTTGGCTACTTACTGTGTTCAACCAGCTTACAAAAATAATTAATATTCATATCTGTTTCATACCCATTGATCCAAATTAGGTCTATTCATGTCACATCACTTGTTTCGCATTTGGACTTTTGTTTAGTTTGAATTTCGAGTTACTGTTTTATTGTCTTTTAAAGTTTTTTTTGAGGATTACGCTGTTCTGTTCCTGTGTTTCCTTGTTCTTGTGTCTTGTTATCTTTGTTGTTAATATTTATTAAATTATCTGCTCTCTTCATCGTCTTTGAGTTCATCCTCGTTATAATCCAATACTATAGCAAGACACATGAGAAATCACATTGACATAAATGTAATGATCCTTTAGCTTAAATGAACATCGCCTATCTTTCACATATTTGTATTACGTTTATTATTATCTCTGTATTAAAGAAATTGTGTACCCAAATATACAAACATCTCAGACATCCCAAGGCAACTACAGATTGTGTCAGCTCCAGTTTGGATCTAGCCGATGCCAAAATTTCAGACGACGCCAGACTAACATGTATTATATTATAGCTGTATATTACTGTAATATGAACATTATATCTAGAATGCAGAGACTTGACTTATCAACTTACCAATCACCCAAAACACCCTAACAACCATATAGAAACAGCAACAACAACAAAAAGGTAATGTACAACATTTAAAATGTCCATGTTTCCACACTAATTTACACCACTAGCGTATGTAAAATATGTATAAACTAATTTAAATAAATATAGAAATATTATATAAAAGTTTAAAAAATTATAATCATAAAATAAAATAAAATTACAGACTCATCGGCCCCCAACCATGAGAGAGTATTCAGAAGTATTTAGATTTACAATAAGACTTTGTTCCCAGTGATGTATTTATAAAAAATGTGTAATTCTAAGCAAAACTGACCATTTTAATGAGACATTATGTTATATGTTAAAATATATTCTTGACAAAAAGAAAAACTAAGATATGCTGTTTGCATAAATATTCAGTCCTTGTGCAGAAGTTTAAACAGATGAAAAAAATAACGAGGACACAATTGCCTTACAATTGGCCTCGACCAGAGAATCCTTAAAATGACTTTAAGATAATAAAAGATAAATAAAAAAGCTAATTATTATTCAAATTGTGAATCTGAAGCTTTAATGTATGAAGAAAGTGTTTCAGAGATGTTAGAGATCCTAATACATTAGGAAAGAATTCAAAGCAAATTTGTTGGTTGAAACTATTGGTGAAAGTATTAAGTAAAACTAGCATCAAACCACCTAGACACTGGCTAAAAAAATTCTTTGAAGGAGACTTTTGAAAGAAGCCAAAAAAAAGAGTCTTTAAAGCAGCTGCAGACTTCAGCGAGCTTAGAAAGTAAAGGTATGAACCATATGAAGTTCATGAATATGAGTTCTGCATATGCCATGAGAGAGGAGCCACAAATTAAGTCCTCAAAGGCACAGTATATTAGATCTGAATTTTGGACAAAATTGGATCTGAATACTTTACTAATTTACTGTATAATTAGAAAATATCAACACCAAGTTAACGTTTTTAAAGGGGACCTATTATGCCCTTTTACAGTCTTAAATTTGTTTTTGGGGTCTACTAGAATAGGTTTTCATGTTTGAATATTCAAAAAACACATTCATTTTCATATATTTTACATTGTTGCATCACCTCTGTTCCCAGTCTGTCTATAAAGCTCTGTTTAGGTTTTTTTTTTTTTCCACTATGAAGCCCCTCCTTCTGAAAAGTGCAATGTGCTTTGATTGGTCAGCTGGACCAGTGTGTTGTGATTGGATCTGGAACGCTGCTCGAAGTCAGGCGTCTGACCTGTGAACTCAGGGCAGATCGATCCACCACGAACTCAGCAAGACACGTCATTTGATGCCACTTCCAAGATGGCAGAAAGTCCTGCTTCCAATGACCATAGTGTGGAGCTACCTTATGTCAAACATAAAAACAAACTTTAACATTAGACATTACGTATGATACCTTCATTTTTGTTTTCCCTCAGCTATTTTTAAAGCGTTTATGTAAAGTTTATGTTAACCTTTTTCTGTTTTTGCCATAATTGACAAAAAAAAAAAAAAAATGAAATGCAGTACAATGCATCGGTTTAGAAACTAATTAGGTAGTCACGACTGTTTCCCGAAACCGGTCGTACCTCTGCTTGAACCACATTAGTTCAACAATATAGGACTGACGTTAATGACGTCACATGCAGGTGGTAGAGTAATAACTTCAGCTAATTAATCGATTTGAGATCACAATTAATGTATTTAACATAATTATAGTAAATTTACATAAACAACAGAAAGCTTTTCATTTTTTAATCACTTTAACATGCAGTATTTGGCCTACACTTTTCTCCTGTATACATGCAGTTCAGTCAGCAGCCTTCTCCTTGTATCATCTTTCTGCTTATATGAACTGAGGACTACTTCACTGTTTTTGTTCCCTGTAGTTTTGCTTTATTTGATGTTTGATTCATCGCGGGTTCCCTTAAACATTTATGCACATGCACACTCCTCAAAAACTGAGGATTGATTGTTGACGCTAAAATATAGAGATTAAAATGGGATGGGATGAAAGACATAGAATGTACTGAAAGTGAGCTTGCTTATTGTCATGTCATGTCATTTTAACAAGAAACTATGCTTCTAAGATAATCAGGGCAATTTTCGACCGATTTCTCCCCTTCCGACAATAGTTCTACAGATTATCTTATCAGATTTTCCTGTGGTGTGAAGTGTATTAAGAGTGACTGAATCTGCGCGGAAGAACGTCGGCCCCAATCTCGAATCAGAAATCCTGTAGTGTGGGGGGGAACCCCGAGGGCAACGCTCTGGAGATTATCAAGTGAAACGAAACAGTACCCAGTCAGAAAGCGAGCTGATGTAAGACTCACCACCGCTGTAACATGTAAAGTCCATGTTCACACTATCTCAACTTCATCTAAAAAAAATTATTTTTTTCCCCGTGAATTTTCTGTAAAAATCAGGCCATACACTATAAATGCCATTCCTTCTTGCCGGTCATCCGCCATGTTTGTTTACTTTAAAGTTACGTGTGATGCATGAGATTTTAGGAGATTTTCTCGTGTTCACAGGCAGGACTACTTTCGGTATGCGAAAAACAGTATGCCAACAGAGTAGTATGTCTGAATTCATAGTATTCAAAAAACAGTAATCAAAAAGTCCCCGAATGACCTACTACTTCTGCCGAGATTCTGAAGTGTGCATTAGATGAACACTTTACTATCCCATGAGGCCACATGAGAGGATTTATGAATGGAAGTGTAGCGAAACAAACTGGCTCTGGTAGGTCACGTGATAATGACAGCATGGCAAATGTATATGTCCGGATTACGTTCACACTATATAGACCATACTTTTTTAACGGTTGTGAAGAAACTTCAAATTTAAATGTAGTACCTACTCAGACAGTACGCGATTTCGGATGCACTTTAAAGGGGACATATTATGCTCCTTTTCACAAAATGTAATATAAATATCGGGTGTGCCCAGAATTTGTCTGTGAAGTTTCAGCTCAAAATACCCCCCAGATCGTCTCGGTTACGTATGTAACCCTCGTTCCCTGAGGAGGGAACGGAGACGTAACGTCAGTGACTGACGAATGGGGGTTTCGCTTAGAAGCCTATCATCTTCGAGATCTAGAAAACGCCCAATGGCAGCGCCAATGCCATGGGCATGCGGAATTTGCATAGCGTAACTCCGCCCCACAGCGTGGGTATATAAGGAAGTACGCTGGCAACATCGCATTATGTTTACCTGCTGAGGAGCCAAGACTGAACTCCCGGCTGTTCCAGCGGTACAGCGGAAGTGGCAGAGGGACGTTACGTCTCCGTTCCCTCCTCAGGGAACGAGGGTTACATACGTAACCGAGACGTTCCCTTTCGTTCAGTCACTCCGAGTAACGTCAGTGACTGACGAATAGGGGTCCCAATGTAATCACGCCACTCGGCTGTCATCCAGTACCCTGCGTAAGCGTGAGCTCCCTGTCGTAAGCTAGTACGGACGAAGGACTCCCACTTAACACAGGAATACCAAGGTACACTGGGAAGCATATTCCAGGTGGAAGTATGCGCCAAATGCCTACCCGTAGGGAGGACTTAAGAACACATATGACCCGCTCAGGGCTACATATGGAAAACTCTGGGGTAACCAGCCGAAGGTGGAAGAATTTTACCCCCAGGGGTGGCAAGGGGCTTGCCAAGGGAAAGACACCTGCTCAGGGAGACTTACAGTGGAAATACACATGTGGGGGTCACCCAACGGGGGAACCATGCACACGGTGGCACCTAGCCAACATGAGGGCCTGAGCGAGTGGGCAGACGTACTGGTGTCGGCATCAACAGTGCTGGAGGAACTCAGGGCTTCAGGGAAACTACCTGAGGAAAATATCGCACGTATCCAGTCCGTGGAGTGGAATGGCGAGCAAGCGAAGACACCTGAGCCTAGTCCATTACCGGCCACTAGTAGAGGCGAGTGCAAGAGAGGACACTGGCTCCACTCGGAGATTATAGAATCTGGCGAATGTGTTGGGTGTCGCCCAGCCTGCAGCTCTGCAAATGTCTGTTAGCGAGGCGCCATGCGCTAGAGCCCAAGAGGAGGCCACACTCCGGGTGGAGTGAGCCGTGACCCCTAGGGGGCATGGGCGCCCCTGCGTTTGGTAAGCCAAAACAATGGCGTCCACTATCCAGTGAGACAACCTTTGCTTGGAGAGAGCCTTTCCCTTCAGCTTCCCACCATAACAGACAAAGAGCTGGTCTGAGGTCCTGAAACACTGCGTTCTGTCTACGTAAGCACGGAGGGCGCGTACTGGACAGAGCAGTGCCAAGGCTGGGTCTGCCTCCTCCAAAGGCAGCGCTTGCAGGTTCACCACTTGGTCCCTGAAGGGAGTGGTGGGAACCTTGGGCACATATCCAGGCCAGGGTCTCAGGATCACGTGAGAGTTGGCCGGCCCGAATTCCAGGCACGCTTCGTCAACTGAAAATGCCTGCAGGTCCCCTACCCTCTTGATGGAGGCCAAGGCGGTCAGGAGCGCTGTCTTCATAGACAGGAACTTAAGCTCGACTGACCGCAATGGCTCGAAGGGAGCCCTCTGCAGAGCGCTTAGGACTACTGCGAGGTCCCAAGAGGGTACGAGGGGAGAGCGAGGAGGATTCAGTCTCCTCGCTCCCCTCAGGAACCTGATGACCAGGTCGTGCTGACTTACCTTTTTCGTCTCCACAAGGTCGTGGTAGGCAGAAATAGCGGCCACATAAACCTTGAGGGTGGAAGGAGACAGCCTTCGTTCCAACCCTTCCTGGAGGAATGAGAGCACGGACCCGATCGGGCATTTCCAGGGGTCTTCTTGGCGAGAAGAACACCAGGTGACGAAGAGGTTCCACTTCAACGCATAGGCGTGTCGAGTAGACAAGGCCCTAGCGGAAGTGATGGTAGCCACCACCTGAGGTGGTAGGGTACTCAAACCTGCCGCGTCCCATCCAGGAGCCACACGTGGAGGTTCCAAAGATCGGGACGCGGGTGCCAAAGGGTGCCCCGTCTCTGAGAAAGGAGGTCCTTCCTCAGAGGAATCGACCAGGGAGGGGCTGTCGCAAGGAGTACAAGTTCGGAGAACCAGGTCCGGCCGGGCCAATACGGGGCGACCAAAAGGACCTGCTCCTTGTCCTCCCTGATCTTGCACAGAACCTGTGCAAGAAGGCTCACTGGGGGAAACGCATACTTGCGGAGGCCCCGCGGCCAGCTGTGCGCCAGAGCGTCCGTGCCGAGGGGGCCCTCGGTCAGGGAATAAAACAGGCGGCAATGGGAAGAGTCGTGGGAGGCAAACAGATCTACCTGTTCCCAAACTGTTCCCAAATCAGCTGAACCGTCTGGGGATGGAGTCTCCATTCTCCAGGAAGTGGCTGAAGCCGTGAGAGCTCGTCGGCTGCACGGTTCAGGACTCCCGGGATATGGATGGCACGAAGGGACCTCAGGTGCTTCTGACTCAATAAGACGAGATGGCGGGCGAGTTGAGACATGCGGCGGGAACGCAGACCACCCTGGTGGTTGATGTACGCAACTGTGGCCGTGTTGTCTGACCGGACTAGCACGTGTTGACCCTTGAGCAGCGCTCGGAAGCGGTGCAGGGCGAACCGTACTGCCAGCAACTCGAGGCAATTGACATGCAGGAGGCGCTGGGGTCCTGTCCAGGAGCCCGCGGCAGCATGTCCATTGCACATGGCACCCCAGCCCGTGGTGGAGGCATCTGTTGACACAACAATATGCCTGGAAACTCGTTCTAAGGACACACCGGCCCGTAGAAAACTGAGGTTCGACCACGGGATGAGGGTCTGCAGGCAGGCCCGAGTCACTGGGACCCGGAGCGTGCCCGACTGCCATGCCCATCTCGGGACTCGATCGCAAAGCCAGTGCTGAAGCGGTCTCATATGAAGCAATCCGAGCGGCGTTACCGCGGCTGCAGATGCCATATGCCCCAGGAGCCTCTGAAATAACTTCAGTGGAACCGCACTCTTGCTCTCGATTTGACGAAGGCAAGTCAGCAGTGACTGCGCGCGCTCGCTCGTAAGATGCGCACACATGGCGACCGAGTCGATTTCCATACTGAGAAAAGAGATCCTCTGCACTGGGCAGAGTTTGCTCTTCTACCAGTTGACCCGAAGGCCCAGACGGGCTAGGTGCTGGAGCACCAGGTCTCTGTGTTCGCACACCTGCTCTCGAGAGTGGCTGAGGATCAGCCAGTCGTCGAGGTAGTTCAGGATGCGAACCCCGTGTTGCCTGAGTGGCACAAGGGCTGCCTCGACCATCTTCGTGAAGACGCGAGGGGACAGAGCTAGCCCGAATGGGAGGACCGCGTACTGGTATGCCCGCCCCTCGAAAGCAAACCATAGGAACGGTCTGTGTCGAGGAAGAATGGAGACATGGAAGTAGGCGTCCTTCAGGTCGATCGCTGCAAACCAATCTGCTGGACGAACGCATTCGAAAAGGCGTTTCGCTGTCAACATCCTGAACGGAAGCCTGTGAAGGGATCGGTTCAGGACGCGCAGGTCCAGGATCGGTCGTAACCCACCGGTTTTCTTGGGTACAATGAAGTAAGGGCTGTATAAGCCGGACTCCATTTCGGCTGGAGGGACAGGCTCGATCGCACCCTTCACCAGCAAGGTAGCAACCTCCGCATGCATGAGGGGGGCATTGGGCCCCACTATGGTGAATCAGACTCCCCGGAAACGAGGAGGAGCCTGAGCGAACTGAATCGCATAGCCGAGCCTGATGGTCTTCGCGACCCAGCGGGACAGTCCAGGGAGCTGAAGCCAGGCTCCCAGAAACTGCACCAGCGGGGTCATGCGAACCATAGACGTACCCCGGTGGGGCAGCGAGGCGGCGTGACCGGCCCAGACGTGGGAGGCGTAGCGTCCTGGTGTGGGGGCACGGTCATCAGCCGCATCCTGACAGAGGAGACCAGGGAAGGACGCGCGTTCCACTGGGGTCTGCTCTGAGAGGAGACTGGCGTCAGAGAGGGATGAGAGTGGCATGGCCCGGGGGCGGCGCACACTGCCATCGGTCTCTGGTTGCTCAGGGATGGGTATGTCAGTTCTTTCTTTAACCATAAAAGGGTGCTGCTGACCCGGGGGCCAGCAGCGGAACAAAGGATTCTCCCCCGGCCCTCCACCGGGGGAAGGAGTGGTCCTGCTACCATCTCCTGGAAAGAACTGCCCATCCCTGAGCTGTCCGCGTCAGGAGCGCCGCTTAGCCTGGCGCTTGGCGGGCTGCGGGGCTGGAGCGGACTGGGGCGCCTTCCTACGGCGTCCTCACGGCGCGGCCCAGGTGGAGGCTGCTGCTTGGGCGGCGCGGGAGCCGCGGGAGGGTGCCCTCGGCGGCGAGCAGACTGAGGCAACTGTGCCGGCGGCTGGGTGGAAGCAGCAGCTGGCCGCCGGGGCAGTACGTGTTTGATGGCCTCAGTCTGCTTTTGGGCGGCTGAGAACTGTTGGGCGAAGTTCTTAACCGCGCCGCCGAATAGCCCATCCTGGGATATGGGAGCGTCGAGGAGACGAGTCCGCTCGGCGTCCCGCATATCAGCCAGGTTGAGCCATAGGTGTCTCTCCTGGACCACTGCTGTGGACATCACCTGGCCCAGGGAGCGTGCGGTCACCTTCGTCGCCCGGAGGGCGAGGTCGGTGGCGGCACGCAGCTCATTTCTGAGCCCTGGGTCAGCTCTACCCTCGTGCATGTCCTTGAGCATCCGGGCCTGGTAGGCCTGAAGGATGGCCATGGCATGCAAAGAGGCGGCAGCCTGCCCCGCAGCTCTGTAGGATTTCGCCACCAAGGTTGATGTGAAACTACAGGCTTTGGAGGGGTGCTTAGGGTCGCCACGCCACGTTGAAGCACTCTGCGGACACAGTTGCATCACAACAGAGCGTTCAACCGGGGGAACCCCAGTGTACCCTTTGGCCGCGGCCCCATCGAGGGCAGAGAAGGCGGAGGAGGCCGCCGATCGGTCACGGGAAGACAACGGGGACTTCCAGGACCGCGTGACCTCCTCATGCACCTCCGGGAAAAAAGGTATTGGGGGCGTGGTCTGACGGGTGTCAGAACGCGGCGCCCCCAAAAACCAATCGACCAACCGCGAGCGTTCAGGACGGGGTGGAGGGTTCCACTCCAACCCGAGACTCGCGGCTGCCCGGGAAAGCATGGCTGTCAACTCCGGGTCCGACTCGGACAATGCTGGCACACCGGAAGGCGGCAGCACAGCCGAATCATCATCCTCGGAGGACTCCAGCCCACCTTGTGATGCAGCGATCGACATTCGCTCGTCCTCTGCGGCGCCAAACGACACACTCGGAACAGCAGGAGCCGGCTCCGGTGTCTCAGTCTGAGCGCACGGCGGGAACGGTGCGCTAGAGGGGGGTGTGGTCCGAGGCATGAGCGTCGGGGCTTTGTTCCACACCGTCACCCTCAGGTCACCCTGGCCACCAGCCAAAGTGCTGCCTCGCGTAGAGACCGCAGATTGGGGTGTGGCAGAGGGGACTCTCACTCTATTACGGAGCTCATTGAGTATCGACCGCAGCACCGAGATGGGCATGTCCCCGCAGTGGGAACATGTCTCATCCACAAACGCTGCCTGAGCATGCTGAAAGCCCAAGCACATCAGGCAGTGATTGTGCCCATCAGAGGGCGGCAGATATCGACCGCACCCAGAAGCACACTGGCGAGACATCTTGAAAAAGACGTGCCAAGTGTGAGCTCTTTTAGGAGAAGAAGCTTCGCAGTGATGCCGAAGCGCCCAGGGACCGAATACCGGCTGAATGCAGACCACTGCACAGATCAGCAGGCAGGCAGTAAACGATCGCTGGAACACGCCGTCACACCAACACCAACTGGAAAGCTGTTCGTCTCGAAGAAGCTGACGATACTCAGAAGGCTTAAGGAGTGAAGAGATACTCTTGGCTCCGAAGCAGAAAACATAATGCGATGTTGCCAGCGTACTTCCTTATATACCCACGCTGTGGGGCGGAGTTACGCTATGCAAATTCCGCATGCCCATGGCATTGGCGCAGCCATTGGGCGTTTTCTAGATCTCGAAGACGATAGGCTTCTAAGCGAAACCCCCATTCGTCAGTCACTGACGTTACTCGGAGTGACTGAACGAAAGGGAACATTTATTATAGCTTGTCAAATTTGCCCGTATTTGGGTGCAAGCAAAAACGCACTATTTTTGTGTGTCCCTTTAAATACAAATGAGCTGCTGCTCCCCGCCCCCCTTCCAGAAGAGGGCGGATACTTTACACGAGCGTCGGATACTCCGTCAACAACAAAACAGGCGAATCTCACTCAGCCAAAATGTCAGAAATAACCAGTTGTGGAGTGCAGCCATACATGTTTGAACCGGAGTCGGACACAGATGAAGAGTCCGTCACCAGACTATACAATGCATAATAAATGTGCGTTTATGAATTAGGCAAACGGTGAGTGTTTTTGGGATAAACTAACGACGTAGCTCTAGTCTCTGAATACAGTCAGAGACTATGGTAACTTTAGCCATATTAGCCGTACAGCATTCTAGAAAGTCTATAAAATCTGTTCAAAGAGGCAAAAACTAAAAAACTAAATAAATAAAGCACAAACATACAAGGGAGCTCTCAAGCACAAGCTGCTCTCAAACGTAATTTTTTTTCATAAAAATACTGCAGAATCATAAAGAATCAACCGTTACACATCTCAGAGCAACACACAGTAGTAGATCAGAAAGAATCAGTACTGAAAGAATCAGTTGAGTAAATTATTCACTGTGTTACTGTAACGTTTGCTCTAATGAAGACGAAGATGATTAGAAGATATATCAACGTTTAATATATATTTCCAAGATAACAACCAACATGAGAAACAGTGTGCACAAGCACAGACAATACCGGACACCGGACAGAACACAAGCAGGAACTAAATACATGGAGATGATTAACACAAAGACAAAACAGCTGTGATGATCGTTAGTGTCCATGGTGACTGATTAGTGGCGGGAATACGGAACAAAGGAACGCGTGAAGACTGAAAACCAAAACAAACAGAACATGACTGTGACATAACGGCCCCTCCCGGTAGGCGCGTCCTCGCGCCGTGGAGACGAGGAGGATGAGGGGATGGCCGAGGGAATGTTAAGGAGGATGGCGAAGGGATGGCACAGACAGGCAGGAGGAGGTTCTGGAGGTGGACAGATGACCGGGAGGAGGTCCAACAAAAAGGTCCAAGAAGGTGAGGAAAGTGGGAGGATCCATGGAATGGCCTTGAACAGGGACATGCAGATGGAGACCCAGGCCCCAGCCCGGAATGTGCTCCAAGGCGGCGTCGCAGGAGGGAGGAACCATGGTGGAGTGATGTACGACGTCACCTTGGGGACGACTGGAAGCGATGACGATGGAGGTGAAGCCCACCGCGCAGACGGAGAGCCAATGGGCTGGAGAGAGACCATAGACCTCGGGAGGTAGCGATGACTGGATGGTAGGAGTGGCTGAGGGCTGAAGAGGAGACTGACGAACAACACAGAGACTGATGACAGAAATTTGGTCCATGATGGCAGTTTGGAGAGGTGGTGGGAGAGGGAGGCTGGGTGGGGTTAACAAGACTGAAGAAGAAGATTCAGATTCTGACGAGATGAAGGGGTACAGGAAATTTGTCTCTCCACACATACACAAACTGTCCATAATGTCCAGGCAGTACTCACTCTCAGTGGCGGGAGGATGGGCGGGGCTCGCTTCCATTCCCTCGAACTCCACGAGGACTCCCTCAGCAATGGAAGGGTCAGCTGGCTCGCACACCTGGTCAGACAGGTTCCCCTCAGGCTCGGGTGAGATGTCAGGCTCGATCGCTCCTTCTGGCGTGGGCTTCGAGATCGCGGCCGAGGTCTTCTCTCCGTCTGCGGTGGGCACGTCCTGCCATTCCTCGCAGAGGGGTGGTACTGGGCTGGGTCCTGGGTTGGGAGTGAGGCTGGCGGCATCCACGACGGTGAACGGTGATCCGCAGGACGCCAGCACCCACTCCACATATGTAGCAAAGCTCCCTCGAGGAACCTCCCCGGATAACTGTGCACATGTGGCGGCGTTGAGTCCGAGCTGCAGGAACGTGCACAGGAAGTAGTCCGGGAAGGTAGTCTGATGGGCGAGATCCAAAAACACTTCTAAATGTTTCTCGAGGGAGCTTTCTCCCTGCTCAAGGCACATGAGTCTTACAGCAGGAAAGTCCATGGTGCATGCAGGGGTGAAAACAAAACACTGAACACGAAAACAGAAAAGAAAATCCTAACAACACGACACTATACGTTGTTTTGGTCTGGTATTCTGTAACGTTTGCTCTAATAAAGACGAAGATGATTACAAGATATAACGATGTTTAAAAGATATTTCCAAGATAACAACCAACATGCGAAACAGTGTGCACAAGCACAGACAATACTGGACACAGGACAGAACACAAGCAGGAACTAAATACATGGAGATGATTAACACAAAGACAAAACAGCTGTGATGATCGTTAGTGTCCATGGTGACTGATGAGTGGCGGGAATAAGGAACAAAGGAACACGTGAAGACTGAAAACCAAAACAAACAGAACATGACTGTGACAGTTACTCAATCAGTAATTTAAACAAAAATGGTTGAATTAATGATTCAAAGACTTACTCATAAAAACAGTCATTTGTCGCCACCTTCTGGTGTAACGATGTAACCAGTAGAAAGGGTCAGTTAAAAATCCAATACAAATGCACAGACTGACTACACTGCTGTGACTGCAACACACTAGTTGTGTCATCTCAGCAATATTTAAATAAAATATCACCAATGAACTTGTTAGTTTAATTTGAGAACTTGCATTTTTCATATCTGATACACTTTTCACTTATTTCCTCTCTATGACCTAGTCTTAATTGTGTCTGTCCTTATTTTGTAAACTTCAAATTAAAAAAATCCAAATTAATGCAGTGGTGTATTACTCTGAGCTTTTAAGTTTTAGTTTAGTGTTTGAGAACGTCAGCAGTAATGTCCTCAGTGCTGAAATCGTGAAATCGAAATAGTTTTCCTTAATCCATTAATTGTATTTAAATCTGGTTAACCAGTCAACTGGATAAAGCTAAGGCTACCGATGAACACTAATGGTCACTATAATTTAACTAAGGCTATTTCACACTTGGTTATCTCAAGTAAGCACACCTCAAGAGCAGTTTATTTACTTGACTAAATATTTTTTAAATGCTCTGACAAGGTTTTAAAGAGGACCTATTATGCTTTTTTACTTTTTCAACTTTCTTTAGTGTGTAATGTTGCTGTATGAGCATGAAAAAGTCTGCAAAGTTCCAAAGCACAAAGTCCACTCCAAAGGGGGTTATTCTCTATATCAGTGCGCACTGTTTCTGAAACACCTCGATTTACGCTGCACTCCAGACAACTCGGAATTCAGATTTTTCCCATATTTCCCATATTTGAAAAATATTCAGACATCCAACCTGGGGTGCGTTTCCCAAAAACATTGTTAGCCAACTATGGTCACAATCACAATTCCATCGTTAGATATTAATGATTTGACATTTCCCAAAATCATAGTTCTAACGAACATTCGAAAAACAGCGTCTTAAACATGGTTCATACACGCATTAGATTAATTAAAATCATAATTTTACCATGGTGAATAAGCCGAAGGTAACGGTTGCTTCACGACCAATTTCAAAGTTCCGTGCGACTGCCGCTTGGGGGTGAAATGCGACAATCGTATGCGAATGTCGGATATAGTGGAAAGGCGGCTTAAAGGGGACATATTATGCAAAATTCACTTTTATAAGGTGTTTGAACACAGATGTGTGTCCACAGTGTGTGTAAACAACCAGCCTATAATGGTAAAAATCCACCCAATACTTTTTTTATAATCCCCATCAATCATTATCAATCTCTCATAACATGCTGTTTCATATTTCCATATATCTGTTTACTCGCTGTATCAGCTAGCTAGAGTATTACAATGTCTGCGCCAAAAAACATTGCAAATGTTCTGTTGTTGGATGTACCAACGAACATACCAGTCTCCATAGACTCTCGGCATCCGAGCCACTGAGGACACCGTGGTTGAATTTCATTTTTGAAGGAAATGTGCCAAAGAATGTCGGTAAAATGTTATATATTTGCGCAAATCATTTTACGCATGACTGCTTCACTAACGAGGGTCAGTACAACACTGGAGTTGCAAAAAGTTGTTTCTGAAGGATGGGTCAACAACAACACTTCGTGCTCTAACTTCATATCCAGAACAAGTAAGGATGGCACTTTATATTTTGTGAAAAAAAAAAAAATTCTGCAATGTCTTATGAGCACATAATACGCTAAACAAGAATCTGTTTCTGGAAAATTGCAGTAACAAGGCATGTGGCCATGACTTTACCTCGGTGAGGCCTGTTGCTATGGTAACCATATTTAATGAATTAAATGTGTAATTGCCTTAATGTGGTGATGTTTACATCCTTGCTCACATAAAGTATATTGAGTCAGGCTGTATTTGCAGTTCATCTTTTTCGATGGGGTAGAGAGGGACTCATTTTCCTCCTCATTACTTCACAAGCCTTAAGATGTTTCTCTTCCTCTGCAGAGCGTCATGTAAAATCATACCGTTTCAGATGGAATTATTTAATGTGGTTTGAAGCTGTTTCAAAGTGGTTTCTTTATATTTGTATTACTGTCTGATGGATAAATATTCAGATGGAGAATGGAGCATTAATACGGATAATGTTACACACTGTTATGTGGCGTTATGTGGCGACAGTCATGGTGTTTATCCAGTATATATTATTTTTTATTTTATTTATTAAAATGTATTTATTTGTAATTAATAAAATGTAGGTTGCAAATGTTTCCCACTACTATAATTAAATATACACTATATTGCCAAAAGTATTGGGACACCCCTCCAAATCATTGAATTCAGGTGTTCCAATCACTTCCATGGCCACAGGTGTATAAAATCAAGCACCTAGGCATGCAGACTGCTTCTACAAACAATTGTGAAAGAAGGGATTGCTCTCAGGAGCTCAGTGAATTCAAGCGTGGTACTGTGATAGGTTGCCACCTGTGCAATAAGTCCATTCGTAAAATTTTCTCACTACTAAATATTCCACAGTCAACTGTTAGTGGTATTATAACAAAGTGGAAGCAATTGGGAAAAACAGCAACTCAGCCACGAAGTGGTAGGCCACGTAAAATCACGGGGTCAGCGCATGCTGAGGCACACAGTGTGCAGAAGTCACCAACTTTCTGTCAATAACTTTCTGTATGAGCATTTGAGTCAATATCTACAGACCTCCAAACTTTGTGTGGCCTTCAGATTAGCTCAAGAACAGTGCGTAGAGAGCTTCATGGAATGGGTTTCCATGGCCGAGTAGCTGCATCCAAGCCTTAAATCACCAAGTGGAATGCAAAGTGTCGGATGCAGTGGTGTAAAACATGCCGCCACTGGACTCTAGAGCAGTGGAGACGTGTTCTCTGGAGTGACGAATCACGCTTCTCTGTCTGGCAATCCGATGGACGAGTCTGGGTTTGGCGGTTTCCAGGAGAACGGTACTTGCCTGACTGCATTGTGCCAAGTGTAAAGTTTGGTGGAGGGGGGATTAAGGTGTGGGGTTGTTTTTCAGGGGTTGGGCTTGGCCCCTTAGTTCCAGTGAAAGGAACTCTTAATGCTTTAGCATACCAAGACATTTTGGACATACCAAGACAGTTTGGGGATGGCCCCTTCCTGTTCCAAAATAACTGCGCACCAGTGCACAAAGCAAGGTCCATAAAGACATGGATAAGAGTCCTGACCTCAACCCGATAGGAGACCTTTGGGATGAATTAGAGCGGAGACTGCGAGCCAGGCCTTCTCGTCCAACATCAGTGCCTGACCTCACAAATGCGCTTCTAGAATAATGGTCAAAAATTCCTATAAACACACTCCTAAACCTTGTGGAAAGCCTTCCCAGAAGAGTTGAAGCTGTTATAGCTGCAAAGGGTGGGCCAACTCCATATTAAACCATACGGATTAAGAATGGGATGTCATTAAAGTTCATGTGCATGTAAAGGCAGGCATCCCAAAACTTTTGGCAATATAGTGTACAACAGACTGTAAAAATGTTTTGCAGGAAAACTAAACTTTGCTTACACTTAAATGACCGTTTTATTCAAGGCAAAAATATTATCAACCCGACTAAATGTGATCCAAAACAGTCAGCAATGAGTATGCAGTGACCGTGTTGTGTCTTTGGCATGCTGGGACATTCATACTGTTAATATTCTTTGCACCAGACTTGTTGCTATAATACAATTCAGAGAATGAGCTGCTTTTATACATCATACATTTAACCCATATTAAGTGAAAAATATGTTTGCTTGATTGAATTGCTTTTAACAAGTTTTGCCATTTTGCTAGGTCTCTGAGGGTTAAAGCAGATGTATATTCACATATGCAAAGCACGGCTGAACAGGCCAGGCTGAGTAAATCTTGATCCCCCTAGACGAGTGTTGGATTTTCTGCTAAAACATTCCCATAAGGCTGTTTATACTGCAAATCAATGCAGATTATTCCAGTCAGTAGTACGGATTACATATCAGATTATGCCTGGGTCGTATTGGAGGGTTCAGAATATAATTTGACATAATATGACAGCACAAGCATCCAAAATATTTGCTTTTTACAGCGAGATTGAACACAAATTGATGGAGATGGAGGAACGGTAAACTAAAGGTCAAAAAATACAATCACACACAGAATTGCCTCATTTTTTTCTGTCGCTTTATGGTCTCAGAATCCATCTCATCACCTGCTGGGACTCTTATACCTCGATGCTTCGTGAATGAGGATTCATTTTCTGTCCGCTTCTCCATATTCGCTCAGCATGCTGAACATTAAAAAGCCCATTGCATATTTCTGTTCTTTTCTTTTTCATTTGTTAAAAATAGTTAGATTAATCTCATGACTTCCCATGTCCAATTTAAGGCTCACAACTTCTGGTTCAAACATTCAGATCTCCAGTGGCTGTTTATTTGTCCTGCTGCATTATGTTGAAGGGCTCAGTGACAGTGCAGCTCCGTTGTTCTGGGCTTTATTGTTAATTTGCATATAAACAGCATTCTAAGAGCTATTGATGCATCGGGAGACATGGTGTCCATTGTAATTCATGAGCGATTTCCTGAACACACTGTTTCTATTCCTATTCCTCAGCTATTGGACTCTCATTGACTTTCATACAGGCCATGCAATATAGCAGGTTCAAAACAGTTGATCCCTCACAAAATGATAACTGTGTGTGTTTCGGGGAGAAAAGGACGTGTGAGTGCATGCTGAAATGGAGAATGGATGGATGCAGGTGTTTGGTGGTGTGCTTGCCATAAAATCCATTTCAAATGAAAAGCAATCATATGACTTTAAAATTGACATTTTTTTCCCCCCCAGCGATTAGTCTTTTGTAGCCTATCACACTGAAAGGATTATTTTGTAATGACACACTGAAAAAAAAGGTGTGTTGGATTTACATTATTTAATTGTGTACATCGGTCCCACATGAATCAATTAAGTTAAACAAACATACAAACCAGATTCCAAAAAAGTAAAAAGAATAAAAAAGGAATGCAATAATTTACAAATCTCATAAACTTATATTTTATTCACAATAGAATATAGATAACATATCAAATGTTGAAAGTGAGACATTTTGAAATGTCATGCCAAATATTGGCTCATTTTGGATTTCATGAGAGCTACACATTCCAAAAAGGTTGGGACAGGTAGCAATAAGAGGCCGTGGTAAACATGGCCTTGTCCCAACTTTTTTGAGATGTGTTGATGCCATGAAATTTAAAATCAACTTATTTTTCCCTTAAAATGATACATTTTCTCAGTTTAAACATTTAATATGTCATCTATGCTGTATTCTGAATAAAATATTGAAATTTAAAACTTCCACATCATTGCATTCTGTTTTTATTCACAATTTGTACAGTGTCCCAACTTTTTTGTAATCGGGTTTGTAATTTGTTCATGTAACTTCAACATCATGGAATGAATACATTTGAAGTGACTCAATTAAGTAGTCTCAAAGTGAATTTCATATGGTTAAACACTATTAACACTATTAAACACAATCAAGTCTCCCCCTTTCTCATCTTGCTCAAAAATACATAAAATAACACTTTTACATATAAAATAACAACATTTACTCTCTCTTGATTTAGCCATATGCAAAGCATGCTGGGAACTAAGAAAGCCCCGCCCAGTTTCAGTTAATGAAACACAAATCATTAATGTAATTTCAACACAAACGGATTAAGTAAACTTCAATTTGACTTATATTTAAGTGGATTGAACACAATCAAATTAAGTTAGGACAAAATGTATAGCAATTGTGTTGCTTTAGCTCATTTTAATTAAGCAATTTGAACAAGCAGTAAAAATCATTTTTTTCAGTGCATGCTGACTTTTATCTTGCTTATAATACCAAATCAATGAATAAAAATGTTGACATAAAATATTGATTTGAAGTAAATCATAATTTGTATATTATCTTAAAGGGATAGTTCACCCAAAAATGAAAATTACCCCATGATTTACTCACCCTCAAGCTATCCTAGGTGTATATGACTTTTTTCTTTCAGACGAATACAATTGGCAATATATTAATGTCCTGGCTCTTCCCAGCTTCATAATGGCAGTGATTAGAGGATAATATTTTGAAGCCCAAAAAAAGTGCATCCATCCATCATAAAAGATATAGACACGGCTCCTGAGGGTTAATAAAGACCTTCTGAAGCAAAGCGATGCATTTGTGTAAGAAAAATATCCATATTTAAAACTTTATAAACTAAAATATCTGGCTTCTGACAGACGGGCGTACGCATCGATTTACAGTGAAAGAGTAACCCTTGACCTGAAGCATGGCGTAGGTAGAGCAAAACAAAACAAAAAACAAAAGTCTAAAACAAGAATTTTTAAAGAGAAATGTTGGAGGATTTCAATATAAGAGAAGAGGGGCTTGAGTTTGTTGCCCATCCTGATTTGTTCGAACCGCGAGAGGCGTCGAAGCTTACGCTACTCTTATATTGCATCAGGGGTTACTCTTTTGATGTAAGTCGACTTGCGTAGGCCGTCTGTCGGAAGCTAGTTGTTTTAGTTTTAAATATGGATATTTTTCTTACACAAATGCATCGCTTTGCTTCAGAAGGCCTTTATTAACCCCCTGGAGTCGTATGGATTACTTTTATGATGGATGGATGCACTTTTTTGGGCTTCAAAATATCATCCAAGGTCCCAAATTTGAGTGAGTTAGGGATGTTGGGGGGATGTTCCCCCCGAGAAAATTTTGATTTCTCTGATCTACATATGGGAATTTTAAGACATTTGAAGGCCAAATAAATTGGATAACAATAGCTTTAAAACCATGTCAGTGGACAGTAGATTATTTGTCAATTCCTGCAATTCCTCCATCATCTCCATCACTCTTTCTTTTGCTCGCTGTCTCCTTATCTTGCTCTGTCTCTTCCCCTCCTAAAGCTGAGCTTTGACTGATATAGTCTTTTCATTTTCATCTGTGTCAGTGAAGAAAGTAAACATAGGATCAACTGATATTTATGTTTTATGAATCATTTTCTTAGACAAGTTAAATTTACTGAAGGCTACCAGGAAAGATAGGTAACTAAGTTTATTAAATTCATTCACAATATGTACACATTCATTATTAATCTTAATACGATGAAAACGGCTAACTTAATGTTTCTTGTCCCCTCACATTGACAGTTACTAATTATTACATTACATGAATCATGTAGGCCTAAATTATAGGCCTATCTATTTTCAATTCAAAATGGTGAATTAAGACAAAAGTTCATTAGTTTGCCTGATTATTTTTGTCAGTCGTTTAACATTTCTAAAACAGCTGTCAAATATGAAATGTTACTTGCATCTATTCTCGCACTTTATGACCGTTTACTGAAACGTTGAGCTGCACTGGAATTCACGCTCAGCAGCTTCTGTGAACGTAAAGGCCGCCTATACTTTGATTTGATTGGTCATCTCAAATATTTTGACATTGACAAGCGGTGACAAATAAACGTCTCGCTGGGTTGGGGCTAGAAGGGATACAGCCACGACCAGATTGTCCTACCAGGGCTTACTGGGCATGCACACATCAATATTGTGTCATTTTTGTCACACTGAACAACAATTAATTACTGTATTTGCATTATTGTAAGGGTAGGTTTAGGATAGGGGTAGGTGTAGACGTTAATAAAACACAATCTGATAAGTAGCAAATTTAATTGTTATTTTATGGCGAGATTTTGTGTCACTTCCCACTGTGGCTGCATCCCTTCTAGCCACAACCATCTCGCTGAGGCAGCTCAGATGAGACGATCTTGGTGCTGTGCAGTATCCTTGCAGCACTAAAGTAGAGTTAATACTATAATAGGCAATTATTTCACAACCTTTATTATATACACCTCGGAAAAACATAGCTGGCTGGACCTCATGGCTGGCTATGGCCATGGAATGCTCATTTTTAAATCTTCCCGGTCTACTGACATTTGCTATGACATCCGCTTCAAACATTACAATGGCCATCATAACTTTCATTAACTCTACAATAAGTAAATCCACTAGCTAATTACACTTCGACAGCGATGCCATAGAAATAAACCAAAGAACAAACCCAATATTCTAAAAATGGCTGCATGTGAAAACAAACCTGGAAAGAGATGTGAGGATTTGGGGAGAAAAATGAGAGATTCTTAGTGCATTCCAGTGAATTATTCATTGGATATATCGTAAATTAAATCGGGAGAGCAGACCAGAAATGCACAGTATATGTTGTCTTTTTTCATACTGTTACAGCAGAATGAAAAGGAGAAAAAATGAAAATAATCAGGAGGAAAAGAATGCAGTGACTGAAAAGAGCTCTTGCCATAGATATTCTGGTCTTAAATTGATACTATGTCACATTAAAATACCAAGCGTTATGTTATTCTTTTGACATCTGAAAATAAAACATGAAGGTAAATTCACAGCTCATTCAGTCAAACTGGCTGATAAGGATTATTTGTAGCGCAACCATATTATTTGAAACTATTTGTTTCAGTCTTTTTGAATGGAAGTTCCCCAAACCGTGGATAGTTTGAACTAATCCTTTTTTTTTTTGGATGACACATTGACATTATAGTACAGAATGGCTCATTCGACATTATCCTGAATATTGTATAAGCATTCATTTCATGTGTCTTTGAACGGAAAAGGGGCTCTCTGAAGGGCGTATGACCTTTTGATTTTCTTGGCAAAAATGTCTTGAGGCTACTTGCTGTGTCTTTGTAATTATTTGTGAAATATACAATCAATTTCTGAGTGAAAACTGTTTCAAAGCCATTTTTCAGTGTACCTGAACTGATACATTTTCCTAAAGATAAAGTAGATAAATACATTAGTAAATACTGTAGATATGACAGAAAAAAAATTATAAATGAAATGCTTTTAAATTTAGAACATTATGAAATTTTGTTATTTACAAAACCCAAACTTTTCTGAAAAAAATATACATCCTTAATTTATAAATTAATCTTCTAATAATTGTAACAAAATTGTATAAATATAACTCAAAAAAAAACTTTAAATGTTACCTGTCAGTGGCTGAGACCATGGACCGTGGAGCATTGACAGACCTGGGCCGTGGAGCAGTGACAGACCTGAATCATGGAGCAGTGACTGGCCTGGATCTTTAGACCAGCAAGGCAGAAAAGAAGGCCACCAAGGCGGAGCTGAGGGTGCAAGAGACCAGGGCGAAGCCGGCAGCTGCACAGAAAACCACTGCAGCAAGGCAGAAGACCACCACAGATCAGGAGGCCATGGCATTGGTGGTCATGATGTGACTTGACTCTGGAATAGGGGCCATGACATGAAGAAACACTGATTGAGCAGCCCTGACGTGACTTTACTCTGGCGTGGCAGCCATTTCATGACAAAACTCTGGCTTGGCGGCCATGACGTGAAGAGGCTCTGGCGTGGGGGCCATGATGTAAGGGGCTCTGGCGTGGTGCTCATGACTTGACGAGACTCTGGCAAGGCGACCACAATGTGACGAGGCTTTGGTGTGGCAGCCATGACAGCTGAGGTCTCTGGCGTGGTGGCCATGACGTGACAAGGTTTTGGCATGGAGGCCATGACGGCTGAGGACTCTGGTATGGCGGCCAAGACGTGACAAGGATCTGGCATGGCAGGTACTGCGGGATTGCGGGGCCCCTCATCCGCAATTCCAACAGTAAATGAGAAACCACTAAGCAGAAGGGCATGGTCATTGTATTCCCCCCTGGCATCCCAGAACGAATGGGTTCGTTCAAACCCACTCGAAAAAATGTCTTTAAACTCATGGCCACCTCATTAAAGTCCATTAGATGACATGGCTCACAAAAGTCCTCAACATCATTCTCTATAGTCCAATCACCTTGTTGAAGGTGCAATAAACAAAACTGCTGTGCTCATGTTATAGGTCTAGCTTTCTGTCACATAATTCCACTGAAGGCAAGATGAACTTGAACCCATGTGCAGTATACACAAAGACTAATGACTTAACAAGACACCTGAAAGCATAGACAAGGGAAGCACATGGCAACATCACATGAGGAGCATGGGAATCACATGACAAAACTGGGAAACATGACTATGATTACAAAATAAAAGACATGAAAACATAAGTGTGAACCAAAAGCAAATGTGACATTACCTTCTGTAACACTAATTTTAAGATGTACTTAAGATGTATACCCTTTCAAACATAAGAAAAAAACTTTCTAAAGCAAATTCGCATATGCCTACCTATCAATTATTTTTATTATTTTTTTTTTTTTAAAGGTGAATAGCCTACCTTCATTATTCAGCAAACCTCTAAATGTGTAAATCCACTCCACTCATTGAGTTTACAAGTACTTGGAAAAGTTAAGACTTGTGTATTAAAATTGGTAGAGTTAAGACTTGTGTATTCAAATATATACAGTATACATAAATACATACATACATATACAGTGGGGAGAACAAGTTGTCACAAACGCCGGTGAAGATCCCACCATCGGCCACCAGAGGTCTCACTCACCAGAGTACTGACTTTCAATCGGACTCCATTTCCCATGCACCTTCACTCTGGGACTGATTACTGCACACCTGATCATCATCACTCTGCCTATTTATACTCTGAACACGCACACACTCATTGCGAAGTCTTGTTTGCCATGGCTACATTTCTGAGTGTTTATCCCGTTATTGATCTGCCTGTGTTTTGACTCTGCCTTGGACTACCGTTTCTGATTCTATGCTGCCTGCCCTTTGATCTGTGTTTGCCTGGACTTTGTACATTCGACTGTTTGCTGCCTGCCCTGACCTTTGCCTGTTATGACCAAGTTTTCTGCTCTGCCTCTGATATTGCTGTTTGCCCTGGTTCACCGATCCACGCCTGTTTATACTGTGAGTTTGAGTCATCTTAATAAACTGCAAATGGATCCTAATCCTAATCCTGGAATGTCCTTGTTACACAAGTATTTGATACACTGCCGATTTTGCAGGTTTTCCTACTTACAAAGCATGTAGAGGTCTGTAATTTTTATCATAGGTACACTTCAACTGTATGGAGGAGTGGGCCAAAATCCCTGCTGCAGTGTGTGCAAACCTGGTCAAGAGCTACAGGAAACGTATGATCTCTGTAATTGCAAACAAAGGTTTCTGTACCAAATATTAAGGTCTGCTTTTCTGATGTATCAAATACTTATGTCATGCAATAAAATGCAAATTAATTACTTAAAAATCATACAATGTGATTTTCTGGATTTTTGTTTTAGATTCCATCACTCACAGTTGAAGTGTACCTATGATAAAAATTACAGACTTCTACATGCTTTGTAAGTGGGCAAACCTGCAAAATCGGCAGTGTATCAAATACTTGTTCTCCCCACTGTATATATTATTATTATTTATTTATTTATTTATTTTTAAAGATGACACTGATAAACAGAGTCAGACTATGTCCTTCAGGAACCTTCATGGGACATCAGCCTATTTAACAAGAAGAGCTGTTTTGCCAGCTTTATTGGGCTAAAATATGGAGGAGGTTTTCATTAGCACCAACTTCATCAACTATAAACTGAAAAAGCTTTTGTGCCTAGCAAACACACACATCAGCGCAGGTAAGAAACTGTCCATATGTGCCAGCATTTATTATCTCAATGGATGACTTATTACACTAGTAAAGGATTTATTACATGATATCAAGACTTGGATATTCCTCCTTTAGCTTGAAATATACAAACCTTGGAAACATAAAACGTGATGTATATGTATAAATAATTGGAATGGCCACCAATATAGCCTCTCCCACATCCATTATAATGAGACAGACCACATATGCTATTGTTGTAATGCAATGCAAATCACCATTGTGGTGGGGTCACTGCTTCTCTTTAGGACATAAACTTGTTTGTTGATTTCAGATGCAAACTATCATTAAGTATGTAATGGGTTCATTGTTTTCAGAAAAACAGCATCTGTTTTGATGTAAGAAATTGTGATGGTACATAATACAGTTCTGCAGAACTGTGTACTAGATTGTCTTGCTGTCAAAATCTGCTTGCACATAAGTAGAGGTTGTCAGTGTGTTTCCACGAAAAAGTGAGATATCCTGCTCATCCGCTGCCACTGCATTATTAACAGCCCTGCTCATAGGAGCGTGTGTGTCACAGAAAGGCACTTCAAGTACTGCTGATTACTCGTCATTTTATAAGAACCAGATATTTCAAAGTCTAAAAAAATGTGTAAATATATACATTTTCTTGCTTTGTGAATTAAACATCTTGTCAGGGTATGGAAATGAGGTGTGAGGTATTGTGTTGACAGGTTGTTTGATATCTCGTCATAACCAATTATAAACTGTGCCATTCATCTACAGTGGGGAGAACAAGTATTTGATACACTGCCAATTTTGCAGGTTTTCCTACTTACAAAGCATGTAGAGGTCTGTAATTTTTATCATAGGTACATTTCAACTGTGAGAGACAGAATCTAAAACAAAAATCCAGAAAATCACATTGTATGATTTTTAAATGATTAATTTGCATTTTATTGCATGACATAAGTATTTGATCACCTACCAACCAGTAAGAATTCCGGCTCTCACAGACCTGTTAGTTTTTCTTTAAGCAGCCCTCCTGTTCTCCACTCATTACCTGTATTAACTGCACCTGTTTGAACTCGTTACCTGTATAAAAGACACCTGTCCACACACTCAATCAAACAGACTCCAACCTCTCCACAATGGCCAAGACCAGAGAGCTGTGTAAGGACATCAGGGATAAAATTGTAGACCTGCACAAGGCTGGGATGGGCTACAGGACAATAGGCAAGCAGCTTGGTGAGAAGGCAACAACTGTTGGCGCAATTATTAGAAAATGGAAGAAGTTCAAGATGACGGTCAATCTCCCTCGGTCTGGGGCACCATGCAAGATCTCACCTCGTGGGGCATCAATGATCATGAGGAAGGTGAGGGATCAGCCCAGAACTACACGGCAGGACCTGGTCAATGACCTGAAGTGAGCTGGGACCACAGTCCTAAAGAAAACCATTAGTAACACACTACGCCGTCATGGATTAAAATCCTGCAGCGCACGCAAGGTCCCCCTGCTCAAGCCAGTGCATATCCAGGCCCGTCTGAAGTTTGCCAATGACCATCTGGATGATCCAGAGGAGGAATGGGAGAAGGTCATGTGGTCTGATGAGACAAAAATAGAGCTTATTGGTCTAAACTCCACTCGCCGTGTTTGGAGGAAGAAGAAGGATGAGTACAACCCCAAGAACACCATCCCAACCGTGAAGCATGGAGGTGGAAACATCATTCTTTGGGGATGCTTTTCTGCAAAGGGGACAGGACGACTGCACCGTATTGAGGGGAGGATGGATGGGGCCATGTATCGCGAGATCCAACAACCTCCTTCCCTCAGTAAGAGCATTGAAGATGGGTCGTGGCTGGGTCTTCCAGCATGACAACGACCCGAAACACACAGCCAGGGCAACTAAGGAGTGGCTCCGTAAGAAGCATCTCAAGGTCCTGGAGTGGCCTAGCCAGTCTCCAGACCTGAACCCAATAGAAAATCTTTGGAGGGAGCTGAAAGTCTGTATTGCCCAGCGACAGCCCTGAAACCTGAAGGATCTGGAGAAGGTCTGTATGGAGGAGTGGGCCAAAATCCCTGCTGCAGTGTGTGCAAACCTAGTCAAGAACTACAGGAAACGTATGATCTCTGTAATTGCAAAAAAAGGTTTCTGTACCAAATATTAAGGTCTGCTTTTCTGATGTATCAAATACTTATGTCATGCAATAAAATGCAAATTAATGACTTAAAAATCATACAATGTGATTTTCTGGATTTTTGTTTTAGATTCCGTCACTCACAGTTGAAGAGTACCTATGATAAAAATTACAGACTTCTACATGCTTTATAAGTGGGCAAACCTGCAAAATCGGCAGTGTATCAAATACTTGTTCTCCCTACTGTATCTCAAGAAAGTCGCTAACACTTTACAATACGGGTGCACTAATATGCATTAAATAATACTTAACTAATGCACATATAATGACGAATTAATGTATGACCAGAGGTGGGTAGAGTATCCAATAGGGCTGTGACGAGACACTTATCTCACGAGACGAGACGAGACACGAGATTGGGTTCACGAGAATGAGATGAGACGAGATTTTTACAAAGTATTTTTAAGAAATCCTCGATGAAATACATGACTAGAAAAATTGTTTGCAGGTGCATTTGAAATGTTTTAACTAATCAATTTGTAATGAATGTCATTTCAGTTCTACTTTCTGAGTTTGAATTATCATATGCAGTAAAAGACAACAAGCACTGTACAGGTTTTGTCAAAAACTCAACTGACTGGCTTCTTTCCTGTATGATTGTCTCTTCAGCACATGAGCTTCTTTTGACCTTCTAACTGAACTCCTTCCCACAAATTGATCATAGATATTAAGTGCAAACAATAACCATAATCAAAGTACTCAATATTCAAAGTGCAAATGGAGACCAAATTTTTCTTCAAGCATGATACAAAGCTAAGAGATGGTTACAACTACACAGTTAGCTTTCATATTGGGAGATATTTGCATGCCTCAGGGAGCCGCTTTCAAACAGCAGTAACGTATTGAAATCGCGTTTGAATGAGTGTTCCCGTTTACTTTCAATTTCAATTTCGCGATCGTGTGTACTCTGTGAATAGGGAGCGGTGGTGCTGAACACGCATTTTAAAATAGACATTTGTCTGACGCTTCTGTTGCACAACGAATCCTCCGCCACGGTCCTGTCGGTCTTCTCGTCACGTGATCAGTGATCAGTGCTGCGCACTATGGTCGACTCGAACAGCTCATGTTGGATGAGCTGATGGAATTGAAGCGACTGTTATCCACCTGAATTAAATTGTTTTTATTTCTATAAAAAGCAAAACTACAGTGGAGGCGTAATGTAAACGTAGCGTTGGCATATTCTATCCTAACTTCACCCTCACACTTCGTCATGACAATATGGCGCGAGACAGCTTTTCACCTCTACGAGAAATCTTGTCACAGTTTAATCTCGCGAGATCTTGTGGCACGAGATCTCGTCACACCCCTAGTATCCAAAAACTGTACTCAAGTAAAAGTACAAGTACTTAAATATTTACTCAAAGTAAAAGTACTAATCTGAATAGTTACTTGAGTAAGAGTAAAAAAGTATCCAATAAAAAAACTACTCAAGTAGCTAGTTACTAGATACTTCGAATCATATATAGCCTATATAACAACAATATAATAACATGTTAATATTTAGATATGTTGAATTTAAATTGTTATTATTATTATAATAATTAGATATCTTTGCAACAAACACAGAAGAGACAAGCATTATTTCTGGCATATATAGCTCAAAAATCATTGCACATCCTTTGCTTTGTATAATATTAACATTTTTGATTATTAGACAATGTCGAAATAAAGTGAACCTGCAGAGTTTTGCATTCAAAGGCACGTAAAGGGAACTGTAGTGTTTTGGGTTGTATGTAAACTCAGGAATAAGCACTGTTTGGCCACTCTAGTGATTAACTCTGGGTTAAATTTTGGTTGGCCAGTTTATTGTCCAAAAGACCTGTGTTCATACAGTTTGGTAATTCATATTGCGCAGTAAACCAAAAGAAGAACATCGTTGTCCCGACTCTTAGTTGTGTTATTTGAACAGTATTAAAAGCTTTTTTCGTAAGTTGAATAAGGAAGGCGGTCCGATGAAAGCTTGATATACTTTACAACGTGTTAAATATGGATATTTTTCTTATTTTTCTTTTATGAAGCTTCGCTTCAAAAGGCCTTTATTAACCCCCTGGAGCAGTATGGTTTATTTTTTTTTATGGATGCACTATTTTGAGCTTAAAATTTTGGGCTGCCATTTACTGCCATAAAGCTTGGATTAGCCAGGACATTTGTTAATGTAACTCCGATTGTATTCGTTTGAAATATACACCTAGGATGGCTTGAGGGTGAGTAAATTATGGGGTCATTTTCATTTTTGGGTGAACAATCCTTTTAACTGTGTCTAAGCAAAGACTTTCTTCAAGACGAACATATCGCTGCCACTGCGCAATACTCACAAATTACCGCGGGAAAGCGGGTGTTCATCCATCAAATTGAGGTATATGTCCAAATATTATTACTGGTAATGTCATACTTTGTATTAGTGGTATCGTGGCCTAATAATATGTTTGGTTGTAAAATGTATCACCTGAATGAATTGAAATCGAAGGTAGCTTGTTCACAAACAGCATACACAGATGTTCAACCAATAAAGATGTTCATTGCTGGCAAACAATAGGATGCATGCAGATTTGCTTTCAATTGACTGTAACGTTAGGTCCACGGACACTTCATCCAACGCTCTTCATGTTCTTACATTTCCTGTTACGACTCCGAGTGAGAAACGATTCAGTGCGCGCAGCTAACTGAACAAATCATTCAAACCGATTCGCGAACCAATTCAGACAGTTTTGCCAACTTGCTTGATCAAGTCTTTGAACAGAATCGACTCAAAAGAGTGATTCATTTGTGAATGGGGCATCGCTCATGCCCCAGAAAAAGAGACAGCACGCGCTTGGATACGCATTTCTTAACATGTATTGCATTAAACTTAAGTAACGAGAGGAACGTCGCCCAGTGTGTACAGTTTTTTCAGTAGAAATGTACTAGAGTTAAAGTAAAAGTAACCACAATCTACTCTTAAAAGTAATTTTTTTCCAAAACAATACTCAAGTATACTCAAAATTGTAACGAAGTAAATGTACTTCGTTACTCCACCTATGTGTATGACTCATGAAGAACTAAAGCATTTAATAATGATCACTGCATGCAACAACTAATGAACATTATATGATCAATAGATTAAGTAATATGAATTGCTATTAATTAAATGTGTCATTGTGTATTAATTACCTAATAACATATTATATTAACTAATAATGTAAATTCATATGTTAATTACCACAATGGTCAAAGCTATGTACTTCAACTTTAAGTTGTCTGCTTTAATTAATCATTAGCTAATGATTTGCAAAGGAATCATTATGTTATGACTTGTTGAGGCATATGACTATAGTTGTTTAGTAATATGTCATTGTGGTTATGGGTTTTGAACGAATTTTGAATTAGTTAACAGTCATGTGCCTCAACAAGTAAAGTTATAAAATAATTATACCTTTGCAAATCATTAGCTAATGATTAAATAAAGCAGACAACCATGGCTTTAGTTTGACCCGTAATTAACACATGAATTTACACTATTAGTTAATATGTTATTAGGGAATTAATAGATTGACACATTTAACTAATAACAATTTCTTGATTACTTAATCTATTAATCATATTTTCATTTGTTGCTGATGCGGTGATCATTAATAAATGGTTTAGTTCTTGGAGTCATTAACTCAATTATCTGTGCATTAGTTAAGCATGAATTAACCTGCACCTGTGTTGTAAAGTGTTACCAGAAAGTCTACTAAATGGAAGAACAAGATTAAAGATGCACATAAATAAATAAATTAAATAAATGTTCAGGGTTAAATTAAAAATATCACACAAGAAAGAGTGCTGTTGTTCAAAATATTAGCGTAGCTAAATTGTATGGCTGAATAATTGTTGTGCTATATTATCATAAAAGCATCATGATTGTGAGCATGATATTGCTTTTATACAGCAATTCAGTAAACAAGAAGTTAATTGAGTGTTTAATTTAGACACAATATGGGCAGATACTTTGTGTGTGTATATACACTCACCTAAAGGATTATTAGGAACACCATACTAATACTGTGTTTGACCCCCTTTCGCCTTCAGAACTGCCTTAATTCTACGTGGCATTGATTCAACAAGGTGCTGAAAGCATTCTTTAGAAATGTTGGCCCATATTGATAGGATAGCATCTTGCAGTTGATGGAGATTTGTGGGATGCACATCCAGGGCACGAAGCTCCCGTTCCACCACATCCCAAAGATGCTCTATTGGGTTGAGATCTGGTGACTGTGGGGGCTATTTTAGTACAGTGAACTCATTGTCATGTTCAAGAAACCAGTTTGAAATGATTCGAGCTTTGTGACATGGTGCATTATCCTGCTGGAAGTAGCCATCAGAGGATGGTACATGGTGGTCATAAAGGGATGGACATGGTCAGAAACAATGCTCAGGTAGGCTGTGGCATTTAAACGATGCCCAATTGGCACTAAGGGGCCTAAAGTGTGCCAAGAAAACATCCCCCACACCATTACACCACCACCACCAGCCTGCACAGTGGTAACAAGGCATGATGGATCCATGTTCTCATTCTGTTTACGCCAAATTCTGACTCTACCATCTGAATGTCTCAACAGAAATCGAGACTCATCAGACCAGGCAACATTTTTCCAGTCTTCAACTGTCCAATTTTGGTGAGCTTGTGCAAATTGTAGCCTCTTTTTCCTATTTGTAGTGGAGATGAGTGGTACCCGGTGGGGTCTTCTGCTGTTGTAGCCCATCCGCCTCAAGGTTGTGCGTGTTGTGGCTTCACAAATGCTTTGCTGCATACCTCGGTTGTAACGAGTGGTTATTTCAGTCAAAGTTGCTCTTCTATCAGCTTGAATCAGTCGGCCCATTCTCCTCTGACCTCTAGCATCAACAAGGCATTTTCGCCCACAGGACTGCCGCATACTGGATGTTTTTCCCTTTTCACACCATTCTTTGTAAACTCTAAAAATGGTTGTGCGTGAAAATCCCAGTAACTGAGCAGATTGTGAAATACTCAGACCGGCCCGTCTGGCACCAACAACCATGCCACGCTCAAAATTGCTTAAATCACCTTTCTTTCCCATTCTGACATTCAGTTTGGAGTTCAGGAGATTGTCTTGACCAGGACCACACCCCTAAATGCATTGAAGCAACTGCCATGTGATTGGTTGATTAGATAATTGCATTAATGAGAAATTGAACAGGTGTTCCTAATAATCCTTTAGGTGAGTGTATATATATATATATATATACCGATCAGGCAAAACATTATGAACTGAAGTGAAGTGAAGTGAAGTGAATAACACTGATTATCTCTTCATCATGGCACCTGTAAGTGGATGGGATATATTAGGCAGCAAGTGAACATGTTGTCCTCAAAGTTGATGTGTTAGAAGCAAGAAAAAATGGGCAAGCGTAAGGATTTGAGCGAGTTTGACAAGAGCCAAATTGTCATGGCTAGACGACTGGGTCAGAGCATCTCCAAAACTGCAGCTCTTGTGGGATGTTCCTGGTCTGCAGTGGTTAGTATCTATCAAAAGTGGTTCAAGGAAGGAACAGTGGTGAAGTGGCGACAGGTTCATGGGCGACCAAGGCTCATTGATGCACGTGGTGAGCGAAGGCTGGCCCGTGTGGTCCGATCAAACAGACGAGCTACTGTAGCTCAAATTGCTCAAGAAGTTAATGCTGGTTCTGATAGAAAGGTGTCAGAATACACAGTACATCGCAGTTTGTTGCGTATGGGGCTGCATAGCCGCAGACCAGTCAGGGTGCCCATGCTGACCCCTGTCCACCGCCGAAAGTGGCAACAGTGGGCATGTGAGCATCAGAACTGGACCACAGAGCAATGAAAGAAGGTGGCCTGGTCTGATGAATCACATTTTCTTTTACATCACGTGGATGGCCGGTGCGTGTGCGTCGCTTACCTGAGGAACACCTGGCACCAGGATGCACTATGGGAAGAAGGCAAGCCGGTGGAGGCAGTGTGATGCTTTGGGCAATGTTCTGCTGAGAAACCTTGGGTCCTAAGTATGTACCACCTACTACCTAAGCATTGTTGCAGACAATGTACACCCTTTCATGGAAACGGTATTCCCTGGTGGCTGTGGCCTCTTTCAGCAGGATAATGCGCTCTGCCACAAAGCACAAATGGTTCAGGAATGGTTTGAGGAACACAACAACGAGTTTGAGGTGTTGACTTGGGCTCCAAATTCCCTAGATCTCAATCCAATTGAGCAAACAAGTCCGATCCATGGAGGCCCCACCTCGCAACTTACAGGACTTAAAAGATCTGCTGCTAACATCTTGGTGCCAGATACCACAGCACACCTTCAGGGGTCTAGTGGAGTCTATGCCTTGACGGGTCAGGGTTGTTTTGGCAGCAAAAGGGGGACTAACACAATATTAGGAATAGTCATATATAAAATAATGTTATGCTTATTATTATGCTTTAAGTACTTATTACAGAAATAATGCACTTAAGTGTGAACTGATAATGTTCTTGGACACTTTCACAATTAAATGAACATTTATTTTAATTTAAATTTGTATTAAATGCAATTAGTCGAACTTAAGAGTGCTTTTTTGACTCACTTATTTAGGACTTGTGTAGTGTGTAAGTTGCAATTTAGTACATTTAAATTATATTAACTTCAAATGTAGAATAGAATAACATGGTTAAAATTATAGTCAAGTACTTTACGTGTGCTTTAGTATTTTAGTAAAAATAAGTGTACTTCTGTAAAACATGACAAAAGTTTATTAAAACAATGATAAATGTACTTTAAAGTAAAACTTTTAATTTGACATTATTACAAAGTGTACTTTTTAAGTGTACTTAAAGGGATAGTTCACCCAAAAATGAAAATTACCCCATGATTTACTCACCCTTAAGCATAGGTGTATATGACATTATTCTTTCAGACGAATACAATCGGAGTTATATTTAAAAATGTCCTGGCTAATCCAAGCATTATAAACAATCCCTTTAAACAATCATGAATATCTACTCTCTTTAAGTACCCTTAAGTGACTTTTTATTTCATTAATATTATATTATCTGCAAGTACAGTTTTTAAATACTTTTACATTTTACATTTAAAGTAGACTACAAGTACAAGTTCGAGCACACTTCCTTTTCACAAGGGTTGCCAATGAAAATAGTTCCAAACGAACCCCAGAATATGGAGTATGCAATATGGATTCCCACAAACAATTGTTTCCTCATTTTACTTACATCATCGCCATGATTTAACCAAATTAAAATGAAGAAACAAACTATTACAACTGGGTTACAATTTAATAAAACAAGGGATCACATTATGGCCACAAATTAATACGTTGTAGGAACTAAAGCTAGGAAACAGAACACTGACTTTCACTATACACGATTACGTGCAAACTCAACAAAGATACCAGAAAGGGACTGTTTAGTGATTACATAGAGTAAACCCACAGAACTTTACATCTGTAACACATGAACCAGAAGTTTATTCAAAATTGACAGTTAAAAATGAACACACTGATTTACGGAAGAAGTGATAAGAACTCAAAATAATTTTCCATGGTAATCAAAAGATTTCAATATTACGCTCATTTGTAGTTTTTTTATTTATTTATTTATTTAGAAGAGCATGGAATTAAACACTTTTTGCAAGTTCAGGTAGCACAGATTTAACTGAATGTGCAATGGCATTAACAGCATATCATTAATAATATTTACACTTTGATATTTCAAACATAGCATCTGCGCCTTTCATATTCTCCCTCTTGGATTCTCACACTCACAGGGATCAAACAGGCAAAGATATCTAGTGCGGGAGAAACATCTGGTGAGCACAGAGTCAGAAGGGTTTCCAGGAAAGTCTGGCCTTTTTTCCCAATGTGCTCAAAGGACACAAGCTCCTTTGATAGTCGAGTTAATTTAGGTAACAAGATACCATGCCCGACACCACAACAAAACAAACAAAAAAAAAGGATCAACAGGCCCATGAAAGATGACATTGATAAATGGAGTTAGACAGACTGCAAGGACCTTCAGGGACCCTCGTGGGACATGACTGTTTATGGGGCTGAAATATGGAGGATTTCATGAGCATCAACTGCACCAACTATAAACTGAAAAAAAAGATTTTATGCCAATCGACCTTTATTTCACCCTCACATCACATCAGCAGAGGTAAGAAACTGTCAGTAGGGCCCAGCAGTGATGAGCATTTATTACTTTAAAGGAATATTATGGGTTCAACACGAGTTAAATCAACAGCATTTGTGAAGTAATGTTGTTTGTTTTCTTTGAGGTTACCTTGATGCACTAAAATGGGGCCGTATTTTTGGATTTAAAAGTAGAATAATTTTATAAAAGCCCTTGCATTCATTCTGTTGTCATGGTAATAAAGTTGTTCAGTTAGATATAACTTTACACAGAAAAGATCACGCATCTCTGTCTGGCAGTCCGATGAATGAGTCTATAATGAATGAGATATGGTTTGGCTGTTGCCAGGAGAACGGTACTTGCCTGACTACATTGTGCCAAGTGAAAAGTTTGGTGGAGGGGGCATTATGGTGTGGGGTTGTTTTTCAGGGGTTGGGCTTGGCCCCTTAGTTCCAGTGAAAGGAACTCTTAATGCTTCAGCATACCAAGACATTTTGGACAATTTCATGCTCCCAACTTTGTGGGAACAGTTTGGGGATGGCCCCTTCCTGTTCCAACATGACTGCGCACCAGTGCACAAAGCAAGGTCCATAAAGACATGGATGAGTGAGTTTGGTGTGGAGGAACTTGACTGGCCTGCACAGAGTCCTGACCTCAACCCGATAGAACACCTTTGGGATGAAATAGAGCGGAGACTGCGAGCCAGGCCTTCTGGTCCAACATCAGTGCCTGACCTCATAAATGCGCTTCTAGAAGAATGGTCAAAAATTCCCATAAACACACTCTTTAACCAGAAGAGTTGAAGCTGTTATGGGCCAACTCCATATTAAACCCTACGGATTAACCATATTACACCCTACGAATTAAGAATGGGATTAAAGTTCATGTGCATGTAAAGACAGGCACCCCAAAACTTTTGCCAATATAGTGTATCATTACTGCTTAGCTAAAAATTGAAGTTGAAAATTCAACTATTAAAACCCTCTATAGTATGCATTATGTTCTAACCATTCAATCTTTTTTCAAATAAATTTTTATTACATGAAAAAGCTTTAATCATACAATTCAAAACAAATTTTTGAAAAAAAAAAGCATCCAGCGAGCCAACTCCGTCCAAGCTATCATTACTTTTTTGTAACGATAAAACCAAATTTACTTTTATCTTGGAAGAGATATTGTGCCTACTTGAAAGTTGAAAACGGTCCAGTCAAAAGTGGGAGGGTCTGGGGTGCCGCGCTCAGCGCAACAAGGACAATCTGAAACAAGCCAATTAGAGCTCAGCCTCAAATCACATGCGTTTCAAAAGTTTATGGACCACATAGACACCCATTTGCCCCACACACACAAAACGAACGAAATACAATTTTGATTTTTTTGATTTTTAATAGGTGCTAACATGCCTACCAGTCAAATAGTGACTAAATAATGTTATTTCATAATTATTTTGCAATATATTTTTAATTTATTTTTAACATGTTGAAGTCTACTTCTCTGGCTAACTTGAGGGGGCAGAGCCCCCTATTGACCAGCCGCCACTGATTTCAATGTTTAGGGACTGGTCCCTTTCACCTCCATTGGAAGCGCATCACTATAACCAGTGTTGGGGTAACACATTATAAGTAACAAGTTACATAATCAGATTACTTTTTTCAAGTAACTAGTAAAGTAACACATTACTTTTAAATTTACAATAAAATATACTTTTTCAAATTATTAAAATTATTAACACAAGTTACTTTGTTTTCCCATGTATTGTCTGACAGCACTACTGTCCCCATGTTGAGAGAAATCGTAAGTACGTTGCTCTACTGTACAGCTGTGAATTTGCATTTCCTTCACCCAGAGGCTTATTCATTTAATTTGCCAAAAATAGAGCTTTTTGTTGTTGTTAAAAAACAAACAAGCAAGTATTGTTGTCAAAAGTACCGACTTCGGTACCAAGTCGTGTTATGCGCTCGGTCAAGAGCGTCAAAGATGTCTATTTACAACATGTTTTTGAAACGTTGATCATTGTAGCCAATCACAGACATATATGTTGAGCGTGTGAACGCAACAGCCAATCAGAGGTGTTTAAGAATCCGTTCAACAGCGGGAAACGCTGGCATCATAACATTTTTAAAATTTTAGTACTGACTTGGTACCGAAGTCGGTACTTTTGACAATTCTACAAGCAAGTCCAGCCCAGGTGAGAAAAAGTAACGCAAAATTTGTCTAAATGTAAAATAGTTACATTTTCTCATGAGATTGGGTTGATTAGATATGGAATATTCCTTTAATGGGCGATTTAGTGATTTATCTAAATCGTATTTTATTTTATTTTATAACATTGTGTTGCAGTAATGAGCTCTGTTGAAAATGCATTTGCTGTTCAACATTTCCCACAGATGTTATAATCTTTTCGAAGAATAATGGCGCTGAATCATATTCATACATTAACACGCAAATTCATGAATGCTTAAATAAAGGCAACAACAAACAAGCTGTTTTAATTGGATCTCCTCAGTTTACATAAGCTGAAGCTCTGACCCTGTCCATATGCCCCCCAGCATTTCTTCAAGCTCTGAAGAAAGTGTGAGCCGTAGGTAACGTCCTCATATTTACCTCTTCATTTGACAGGCCACTAAATAAATTCACACATTCTTCGTTCATATTGGTCATCTCTCACTCTGCATATTGATGTGGATTATGAGTCTACAGAGCTGCTGACCCGCTTGGCTTTTCTTGATGGACAGCTGTGTGTGGGTGGTTGGTTTGTGGAGATGGACCCAGAGTTTGTTGGTAAACTAGCAGTGCAGGTCTCACTTTGACTGCTTATACATATTTTATATTGCTCAGATCCAACCACTGGCATGTCTACAGTGGACAGTGAACGAAGGCCTGGCTGCTTTGTATTTGCACAATGCGATTAATAAATAAACGGCAAGCAACTTTTTCCCTCTCTCGTTCTTCACATTCCTCTTTACTCCGTGGTTACGTGGACAGCATAGGATGAGAGTTTTTGAGTACTGAGAGCAAAAGAAAAAAAGTCATCTTGACTGATGGAAGCTTACAGCAGAGCTAGAGAGAAGGTATTACAAACACTTCAGGCATTTCTGTGCAGGCTGAAGAAGAAAGAAGATATTTATCCCAGGTGTATAAATATAGTATTTTCCATGATTTTTTCAATCAGATCTTGGCACCAGAAAATCGTAGAGAATTGAGGGTGGGCTCCTTTGAATAGGGCCTGTAAGCAACCATCCAGAACATCCTTTCCCTTTCAGTCGTTCACGTTCAACATACGTCGGAACTGACCGACGAATTGGGATCTATTTTCAGAGACCAATCTACTTCGAGTGTTTAGAAACGAGCCAATGAAGATTGGCACGCGGTTGACGCATTTCACGATCCGCCCCGCATTGCGGGTATAAATACGGAAGTGGAAGTACCGCATATCGCTTTCAACTTCGGAGCCGAACAGTACCTTTGTGTGTGTGTTCCTACGAAGAGTGTTTTCAAAGTGAGTCTCGTGAAGAGGATCGCTCCAGTGTTCCGGTGTCGGTGTGACGGTGCCTTACAGCGGTGGTCGCGAGGAAGAAACAAACAGCTGTTTTCACAGCATACAGTTTCATACAGACTTTACCAGAGAATTTGCTGATTTTCTATCAGAGTTAGTACTGGCTGCAGATAAAGTCCTAATTGTTGGTGATTTTAATATCCATGTAGACAATGAAAAAGACGCACTGGGATTGGCATTTAGAGACATTCTAAACTCTATTGGAGTAAGGCAACACGTGTCAGGACCCACTCATCGCCGTAATCATACGTTAGACCTAATACTGTCACATGGAATAAATGTTGATACCATTGAAATTCTGCAGCAGAGCGATGACATCTCAGATCATTACCTAGTATCATGTACACTTAATTTAGCAAAGGCTGCAAAGCCGTCCCCTCGCTTTAAATATGGCAGGACTATCACTGCTGCGACTAAAGATTTCTTTCTAAATAATCTTCCTCATCAGTTTCATCTCCTCAGCATCCCAGATAGCCTAGAGGAACTCGATGTTGCAACAGAAACTATTGACTCTCTCTTTTCCAGCACTTTAGACACAGTTGCTCCCCGGCGCTTAAAGAAGATTAAAGAAAATAGTCCAACGCCGTGGTACAACGAGCACACCCGGGCCCTTAAAACAGCAGCCAGAAAAATGGAGTGCAGCTGGAAGAAAACAAAACTAGAAGTTTTTCGCATTTCGTGGAAAGAGAGCATGATTGCATACAGAAAGGCCCTAAAAACTGCTAGATCTGCTTATTTCTCGACTCTCTTAGAAGAAAACAAACACAACCCTAGGTATTTATTCGATACAGTGGCTAAATTAACCAAAGATAAAGCTTCACCTTCTGATGTTTGTAAACAGCACAGCAGTAATGACTTTATGAACTTCTTTACCTGTAAGATTGATAATATTAGGAAAAAAATTATAACCATGCAACCGTCTACTACAGTATCACATCAGACAGTGCATTGTAGTGTCACTGAGGAAAAATTACATTCATTCACTGCTATAGGAGAAGAAGAATTGGCTAAACTCGTTAAATCATCAAAATCAACAACATGTATGCTCGACCCCATACCGACTGAACTACTAAAAGAGATGCTTCCAGAGGTCATAGATCCTCTCCTTAATATCATTAATTCATCCTTGACATTAGGATATGTACCGAAAACTTTTAAGTTGGCTATTATTAAACCACTTATTAAAAAACCGCAACTTGATCCTACAAAATTAGTCAATTACAGGCCAATCTCAAATCTACCCTTTCTGTCAAAAATACTAGAAAAGGCAGTGTCCTCACAATTATGCTCCTTTTTAGAAAGAAATGGTATCTGTGAGGATTTCCAGTCAGGATTTAGACCGTATCATAGTACTGAGACTGCTCTCATCAGAGTAACAAATGATTTACTCTTATCATCCGATCGTGGTTGTATATCTCTATTAGTGTTACTCGATCTTAGCGCTGCATTCGATACTATCGACCACAATATTCTTTTGAATAGACTCGAAAATTATGTTGGCATTAGTGGAACTTCATTGGCATGGTTTAAATCATACTTATCTGACCGTTATCAGTTTGTAGCAGTAAATGAAGAGATGTCACACCGATCACAAGTTCAGTATGGAGTACCGCAGGGCTCAGTGCTAGGACCGTTGCTTTTCACCCTGTACATGCTACCACTGGGAGATATTATTAGGAAGCATGGCGTTAATTTTCATTGTTATGCTGACGATACTCAGCTCTATATTTCTTCACGCCCTGACGAAACTTACCAGTTCACAAGATTAACAGAATGCATAGCTGATATAAAAAATTGGATGACTAGTAATTTCCTGCAGCTTAATTCAGAAAAAACTGAATTTTTAATCATTGGACAAAAAAACTCCACAAGTAGTAACCTAGAATACTGTCTAACACTCGATGGCTGCTCTGTCAAGTCCTCGTCGTCAGTTAGGAACCTGGGTGTGCTCTTTGATACCAATCTCTCATTTGAAAGCCACGTTTCTAGCATCTGTAAAACTGCATTCTACCATCTTAAAAATATATCTAAATTACGGCACATGCTTTCAATGCAAAATGCTGAACAGTTAGTTCATGCGTTCATGACCTCAAGGCTAGATTATTGTAATGCTCTACTGGGTGGTTGCCCTGCTCGCTTAATAAATAAACTGCAGCTGGTCCAAAACGCAGCAGCTAGAGTTCTTACTAGAACCAGGAAGTATGACCATATTAGCCCGGTTCTGGCAACACTGCATTGGCTCCCTATTAAACATTGTATACATTTTAAAATCTTGCTGATTACTTACAAAGCACTAAATGGTTTAGCGCCCCAGTACTTGAGCGAGCTCTTAACGCATTATACTCCATCACGTTTATTGCGGTCTCAAAATTCTGGCCAGTTGATAATACCTAGAATATCAAAATCAACTGCAGGCGGTCGATCCTTTTCCTATTTAGCACCTAAACTCTGGAACAGTCTTCCTAGCATTGTTCGGGAAGCAGACACACTCTGTCAGTTTAAATCTAGACTAAAAACACATCTCTTTACTATGGCATACACATAAAACATTTTTAATTTCTATTATTCAAATCAGTTAAATGATTGTTTTAGGCTGCATTAACTAGGTCAGCCGGAACCGGGAACACTTCCAATAACACCTGATGTACTCGTTACATCATAAGAAGAATGGCATCTACGCTAATGTTAGTCTCTCTGTTTATCCCGAGGTTTACTGCAGTCGGCCGGATCCGGGCCGTATCCAGACCAGATGGTGGACCTTAGCCTGGACATGACGACCATATCCCTGAAGTGTCTGTAGAGACAATAGTGTCAATTAAACTCCCCCCTGTAAATGCCGCATCGACACGACATCCTAATTAAACCCGTCCCCGGCGTGACAACTCCAATCTTTCGAATAATCCTACGAATATCTATTTATCTAATATGACTTCTGACCTGTAATGTTGCCAGAATCATAATCATACACTATTTGTTCGTCGGCCAGAGGAGAACTGGCACCCCGACTGAGCCTGGTTTCTCCCAAGGTTTTTTTCTCCATTCTGGCCCTGAAGGAGTTTTGGTTCCTTGCCACCGTCGCCTTTGGCTTTTGGCTTGCTCAGTTGGGGACACCTAAATTTCAACTATATTACTGATCCGCCCGCATTGACACTATATGATAATTGAAATGAGCTGGATGACATAACCGTTTTCTCCAGAGCGGCTGTACAGCCGAATCAAATTCCGTTGCATTATTTTCCTGTTACCACTGTGAAGCTGCTTTGAAACAATTGCCATTGTAAAAAGCGCTATATAAATAAAGGTGATTTGATTTGATTTGATTCACAGCTCGCTGGGCATTTTTCCCTTTGAGTGCTTTCAGCGGGGTTGCACCTTTGAATCCCCTGTGTGCCTTGGCATTGATTGGAGCGTTTTTTTTTTCTTTTCTAAAAGAGCAACACGGTTTGACCCTGCGTCTTTTTCAAGATGTCATTCAAGCCGTGTGTTTCTGGATGCTGTCGTTATCTGTTCCCACTGCGGGAACATGACCATCGCAGTATTACGGTCTAGGCTCGAATACCTCAGACAGGGTGGAGTCCCATTGCGCATCCCCCGATCTAGTGGTCCTCCCGCTGCAAAGCAGAGGGCTGCTACTTTGGCTGATGCCTTTGGTGGAGACCTGAGGGTTACTGTGAGGGTACTCCCGGCCGGGTCAACAGGCTCCTCGGGCCCCTCCCCCCTCCGCTGCACCGGTAGAACTTCCGGAAGAGCATGCTGGTCCTTCTCGCGGGGGACCAGCTGTTACTTTCGGGGCTCCGGCTGAGGACATGATCTCGATAGCTGCATCGGGGGACGAGCTAATGGACTCCGGAGATGAGGATTCGGCTGCGCTGTCCCCTTCGGGTGTGGTAGCGTTGCCCGAGTCTGATCCGGAGCTCACGGCTATGCTTTCCCGGCCCGCCGCGAGTGTCGGGCTCAAGTGGAACCCTCCACCGTGTCCCGAACCCTCGCGGCTGGACGATTGGTATCTCGGGACGGCCCGTGCTGGTTCTCAGCGCCCTGCCCGAGTGCCTTTCTTTACGGAAGTGCGTCAGGAGCTCACAAAGTCATGGATAGCGCCTTACAACACTAGAAACCGATCGACTGACTCCTCCGTCCTCACTACCCTCGATGGTGGCGTGGCTAAGGGCTACGTGGAGATCCCCCCAGTAGAGCGGTCAGTAGCGATGCAGCTGTGTCCGAAGACTGCTACTGACTCCGCGTCTCCCCTCCTGAGCGTGTAAGTTCTCGTCCGGACTAATGGGCAAGGCTTACACAGCCTGTGGAGAAGCCGCGTCATCTTTGCATGCCACGGCGCTCCTGCAGGTCTACCAGGCCAAAGTTCTGACCCAGGGGTTATGCAGGAACTGCGTACCGCGACGGACCTCGCCCTCCGGGCGACAAAAGTCACCGCACGCTCCCTGGGTCGGGGGCGATGTCCACACTTGTGGTCCAGGAACACCACCTGTGGCTGAACCTGGCGGATATGCGTGAGACCGACAAGGTGCAGTTCCTCAACGCCCCTGTCTGCCAGGCCGGCCTCTTCGGCAACGCCATCGAGAACTTCGCCCAGCAGTTCTCGGTGGCCCAGAAGCAAACGGAGGCGATCAAAAACATCCTGCCCCAAGGACCCGCTGCTGCCTCCACCCAGTCGCCGGCTGCAGCGCCTCCGCCTGCTTGTCGCCGAGGGCGTCTCCCTGCATCTGCCTCCGCCCCTGCAAGCAGCGGCCTCCACCTGGGAAGCAGGGCGCCGGGCGTAGGGGTGCCACCCAACGCGTTCAGGGTCCTGCGAAGTCCGCCAGCAAGCGCAAGTGCAAGCGGCCCTGAGACGGGCAGCCCAGGGAAAAGAGAAGCTGCTCCAGGGGAGGTGGTGATGTGGTGAGGACAGAGTCAGTCGATCGGTTTCTAGTGTTGTAAGGCGCTATCCATGACTTTGTGAGCTCCTGACGCATTTCCGCATTTCCGCACTTCCGCCTTCTCGAATGTCATCGAGAAGGCTGGCAACATCCTGCCACTGGCTCTCCGGAGTCCAGCGGTACCACATTCTCAATAAAAGAGCAGTTTCCTCCCTCCCTGGGCCCCAAGAGGGCCAGGTTGGCAGTATGCGACGCCCCCGGGCCTTGCCACTCCTTTCCTCCCCTCTCCCCTTCACCAGGGGGCAGCAGGCGAAGTACTCTCTGCCCCACCTTGGAGTACTCAGACGACACTCCGGGCCGCCTCCGGGCCTCCCGAGTCGGGTCTGCGTACTCCACCTCGCTGCCCCACCCCGGGTACGTCTGTGGTGCCGTTGGTCCCGCTTGCTCGGTCTCTGGGGGCCTGGCTAGGTCTCCCCAGGCCGTCTTGCTGGCTCATCCGTACCATCAGACTCGGCTACGCGATTTAGTTTGCGCGCCGGCCGCCCAAGTACAGGGCCATTCTCTTCACCACCGTGCAGCGTGCAGCGATGCCCATGTCTTGCTATCAGAGATCGATGTCCTGCTGGCGAAGGACGTGATCGAGCCGGTTCCTCCAGCCGATATGAGGTCGGGGTTCTACAGCCCTTACTTCATTGTACCCAAGAAAGGTGGTGGGTTAAGGCCGATCTTGGACCTGCGCATTCTGAATCAGGCCCTGCACAAGCTCTCGTTCAAAATGTTAACGCAGAAACGCATTTTCAAATGCCTCCGTCCCCAAGATTGGTTCGCAGCGATCAGCCTGAAGGATGCGTACTTTCATGTCTCCATTCTCCTTTGACACAGACCTTTCCTACGCGTTGCGTTCGAGGGGAGGGCATATCAGTACAAAGTCTTGCCCTTCAGGCTGTCCCTGTCACCTCGCGTCTTCACGAAAGTCGCGGAGGCAGCCATTGTTCCGCTCAGAGAACGCGACATTCGGATTCTCAACTATCTCGACGACTGGCTCATATTGGCCCAGTCCCGGGATCAGTTGTGCGAACACAGGGACCTGGTGCTTCGTCACCTCAGCCTGTTGGGCCTTCGGGTCAACCGAGAGAAGAGCAAACTCTGTCCCACACAGAGGATCTCTTATCTCGGTATGGAGCTGGATTCGGTCAACCGGACTGCGCGCCTCACAGAGGAGCGAGTCCGGTCAGTGTTGAACTGCTTGAATACGTTCAAAGGCAGGACAGCGGTCCCACTGAAATTTTTTCAGAGGCTCCTGGGGTATATGGCATCTGCAGCCACGGTAACGCCGCTCGGATTGCTTCATATGAGACCGCTTCAACGCTGGCTTCACGACCGAGTCCCGAGATGGGCGTGGCAGAGCGGCAAGTACCGGGTCTCAGTTACTCCTTACTGTCACCAAACCTTCAACCCGTGGGCGGACCCTTCGTTTCTACGGGCGGGAGTGTCCTTAGAACAGGTCTCCAGGCATGCTGTGGTCTTCACGGATGCCTCATCCACAGGCTGGGGGGCCACGTACAACGGGCACGCAGTTTCGGGTCTGTGGACGGGGCCCCAACTGCGTTGACATATCAATTGCCTAGAGTTATTGGCAGTACGTCTCGCCCTGGGTCAAAGCCGCTACAGGGCAAGCACGTGCTGGTCCGTACAGACAGCACTGCGGCCGTTGCGTACATCAACCGTCAGGGTGGTCTACGCTCCCGTTGCATGCTCCAACTCGCCCGCCATCTCCTCCTGTGGAGTCAGAAGCATCTGAGGTCGCTTCGGGCCGTTCACATCCCAGGTGCACTGAACCAGACAGCCGACGAGCTCTCTCGTCAGTCGACACCTCCGGGAGAGTGGCGACTCCACCCCCGGAGCGTCCAGCTGATATGGTTCCTCTTCGGAGCCACGTAGGTAGACCTGTTCGCCTCTCCGGACTCGACCCATTGCCAGTTGTACTATTCCCTGACCGGGGGCACCCTCGGCACAGATGCACTGGCGCACAGCTGGCCCCGGGACCTACGCAAATATGCGCTTCTAGGCCGGCCCTAGAATTCGGGCTGGCCAACTCTCACGTTGTCCTGAGACCCCGGCCTGGATACGTGCCCAAGGTTCCCACCACTCCCTTCCGGGACCAGGTGGTGAACCTGCAAGCGCTGCCCTCCTGAACGTGACCTACTGAAAGGGAACGTCTCGGTTACGTATGTAACCCTCGTTCCCTGAAGGAGGGAACGGAGACGTACGTCCCGTCGCCAGGTGCTGTGCTTCAGCTGAAGGCCCGAGTCACTCGTCTCGGCTCCACTTCCGTATTTATACCCGCAATGCGGGGCGCATCGTGGAGTGCGTCAACCGTATGCCAATCTTCATTGGCTCGTTTCTAAACACTCAAAGTAGATTGGTCTCTGAAAATAGATCCCAGTTCGTCGGTCAGTTCCAGCGTACGTCTCCGTTCGCTCCTTCAGGGAACGAGGGTTACATACGTAACCGAGACGATCACATTCTACACTGGAAACAAATGAGTGTCTTACTCAGCATTTTGTTCTTGTTTTCTAATACAAATATCCAAACATTCTTAAATCAAGATGCATTTACTTGAGAAGCAAAATGCCATAAGATATTAAGTCTTGTTTTCTGATGTCATAATTGAGGTTTTGCCTTAAAAATAAATATCTGCAAATGGGGTCAGAAAAAAAAAATGTTTTCCCTTTGAATTAAGTTTATTTTTCCAACCCCATTGGAGTTTTTGACATTCAATTTTGACACACATCAAGACTTCATTTTACACATCAAGTAAATGTATCTTGATTTAAAAATGTTTTGTACTGGAAAACGAGACAAAAATATTAAATAGTCAGTCAGCAGTCAACCACCCAGAACACTGGTAAAGAGCACATATGGCAATTCCTGTTGTGTGTGTGTTTTTCTTTTCTGTTGTGTTAGTTTTTTGCCAAGGTGTAATCCTTTAAATACTGATGTTTCCTCAACCAGACCTTGCTGAAAATAGTTTTACTGCTCTCATGGCTCTTTAGTTTGTAACGGTGGTAGCCCTTCAAATTAATTTTATTTATTTTTTGGTTCGGGCGCCAGACAGGCCTTTAATCCTGTCAATCAGTACACTCTGGATAATTTACTAAAACCCACCAGTACATATGAAGGACTTGAAGGGAGGGAGAATCGAACTAGACTTGTAGTGAAACAACAAATTCATTTGCAAATTTATTATAGATATTCAGTAACACAGCAAAACAAATAACATTAAGCACGGATTTAGACAGTTCACATTTCACTGAAACACACCTCTATAAAGAACAAAACACAAGAGAGAAGAAAAAAAGAAAAAAAAAACCAAAACAAACAAACACTAAATAAGAAACAAAACAAAAGAAAAAAAAATATTCACAAGTCACTTGAACTAGGAAGCAATAGAAGTCTCACTGGTGATTTCACTCTCATTAATGAACTTGGTCTCAGTCACAGTTCACACACCCAAAAAATACAGGAAAAGGGAATACTTGGTCAATGCAAACCCATCCACTTATGTAATTTACTCTCAGTTCTCCCACGCTACAGCAAATAAATAAAAAAATTTGTTTGCATGAGTGCGTGGGTGTGTGTGTGTGTGTGTTTGTATTTACGTGTGGCGTGTGTACGATATGTAAAGTGGGTGCATTCGAGCTGGTACCCGGTGCCGCTGGTCTTCGGTTGGAGTATCAGGCAAGTAAACAGAAGCTTCGTTCGCAGCACGGACCAGGTAAACAGTCAGAGAAGCATAATCCAAGGCACACACCTCTGCCGGCAGCTGAAATAGAGAGTTCGCATCACCGCTATACCACTGCACTCGCGGTCACACCGACACGGCCTCCAAACCCAGGTAAGCACAAACCACGCCTCCTGGTCACTGCTCGCTTCCTTCACTTCACTTCACTTCTCTCCCGACCAGACTCATTTCTCACACAGTAGCGTAGCACGCAACTTGTCTCATCTTCCCAAACAGACAGCACACATCTCAGTAACAACGAGACTTCCCCAGCTCACACGTCACCAGTTCCCTTTCTCTCGACGTGACAATACTCCTCCTTAAATAGTTCATTACAAATGATCCGTTTCATCTAATTGGTCAACAGCGCAACACAATCAAGTGGCTAACCAATTCCTTTTTGCCACAAGTCCCTTTGCTTTCGCAATGAATGGCTGTTAAAGTGCCCCATATGCTATTGTAAAGGTTTCTATTTTGTTTTGGAGGTCTTCTACAATTGGTTTACTTGCATCCAAGGTCGAAAAACACTTTCATTTTTTAATTTCTCAAAGAGTCTTAAAGCAGTTTGTTCGAAGATTCAGTCTCTCTAAACCCCTCCTTTCCGAGATTCTGCTCTGCTCTGATTGGTCAGATGGCCAAGTCTGTTATAATTGGTCTACCGCTTACAGCATGTGTCGGAAACAAAAAAACATATTATCGTATCGGAATTTCTTCTCCGGAGGCTTGCTCAGCACTTGATACACAGTGATGCGAACGATGGCATTGGTTTTTCCGTATCAGTTCCAGCACTAGTCATCATCCTTTTGAAGTGCATGTGGATTCACAGTGCTGAAAACAGCATGTTCTTGACATGTCGATAACTCTTCCAGGCCTTAGCTACAGTGTTTGAGGGCGGGTCAAACCAGACGTTGCTCGGCCTTATGCAAATTTGTTACATTGTTGGAAGTGAGACTGGAATTGCTGAAGACTCATTTTGGCAGTTCAGAATCGATTCTTTCTTTTTAGGAGACAATAACTTTATTTGTCGTGCACTTTGCTCTTTGAAACTTTGCAGACCTTTTACATTCACAAACAGCTATATTACACTTGAAAGGTACTTTTCGAAAAAGCATAATAGGGGCACTTTAAAAGTTATTTATCCTTGTGGACTGAAACTGTCTTCAAGTTGCAAGTGCAAAGAGATCTATATTTTTACAAAGGCTGAAATCCTTTATTTTTCCATTAAAATAGTGACCCATTTACATTTATCATGTGAGTCTGAGTGAATATAAAGAGATCTGTGTACTTATGACAGTGTAAAGTTTAAACTGATTCTCTTAACACACACACTGTGCAAAAGGCCCATTAATAATGGACAATTTACAAGTTCACACTTACATATAATTAAATAGAGTAAAGGCTATGTGTATTTGCCGTGCTGTCCAAGGGGAGGGCTCCGAGCTCGGAATTTGCCCCGAACCCAGAGAACTCCCCCCATCCCAGGCTGGGAAAGGAATAGTTAGAAGGGAGGAGATAGGGTAGTGGAGGGATGCTAGAAAACAGTCAAGGAACAGAGGTAAGCCTGCTGTATATATACCTCTTATCGTTAATTGAGTGGATTAACTGAATGTGCTCCTGTGTTAATTATGATAATTATCTGAACGTGCTCCTCCTGAACTCTGTTAATAAAACATCATTAATAATAGTTTATGACGCAGACGCACAGAATCGCTTTCCTCCCAATCTTGGGGACTTTATTTTGGCGGAACACAGTGCTCCACTACGCTGATCAGCCGTTACGTGTGTTTATGAGAGTGAGCCGTACAGATTCTGTGACAGACAGCAATATGATCGCCATTATGTTCCTTTGAGTGTTTAATAAAGTTGTGTGTGTCAAGAGAGAAAGCGAGTATTATAAATTCCTACTACATTACTCAAGCTGATGTAACAGACGTAGGCCAGTAAGAGCTGTGCGTGTAAACCTCACTCCCCTGGCCTCAAGATCTGCGCTAGTGGCTGCGGTCTTTAGCATCCTTGTTAGCATGCCCACCTCCCATGCCGGAGACCCCGGTTCGAATCCCTCTCTGAGCGGGTTGAGTAGGAATGGTTTCATTTGGTGCCATGACCCGGATGGGAGTGAGCTTTAGGGGGGTGAGTGTAACGGACATAGACCAGTAAGAGCTGTGCGAGCAAACCTCACTCCCCTGGCCTCAAGAGCTGCACTAGCGGCTGCGGTCTTTAGCATCCTTGTTAGCATGCCTGCCTCCCATGCCGGAGACCCCGGTTCGAATCCCCCTCTGAGCAGGTTGAGTAGGAACGGTTTTATTTGGTGCCATGACCCGGATGGGAGTGAGCTTTAGGGGGGTGATTGTAATGGACATAGACCAGTAAGAGCTGTGCGAGCAAACCTTACTCCCCTGGCCTCAAGAGCTGCACTAGTGGCTGCTGTCTTTAGCATCCTTGTTAGCATGCCTGCCTCCCATGCCGGAGACCCCGGTTCGAATCCCCCTCTGAGCTGGTCGAGTAGGGACGGTTACATTTAGTGCCGTGACCCGGATGGGAGTGAGCTTTAGGGGGGTGAGTGTAACGGACATTGACCAGTAATAGCTGTGCGAGCAAACCTCACTCCCCTGGCCTCAAGAGCTGCACTAGCGGCTGCGGTCTTTAGCATCCTTGTTAGCATGCCCGCCTCCCATGCCGGGAGACTCCGGTTCAAATCCCCCTCTGAGCGGGTCGAGTAGGAACGGATTCATTTGGTGCCATGACCCGGATGGGAGTGAGCTTTAGGGGGGTGAGTGTAACGGACATAGACCAGTAAGAGCTGTGCGAGCAAACCTCACTCCCCTGGCCTCAAGAGCTGCACTAGCTGCAGCGGTCTTTAGCATCCTTGTTAGCTTGCCCGCCTCCCATGCCGGAGACTCTGGTTCGAATCTCCCTCTGAGCAGGTCGAGTAGGAACGGTTTTATTTGGTGCCATGACCCGGATGGGAGTGAGCTTTAGGGGGGTGAGTGTAACGGACATAGACCAGTAAGAGCTGTGCGAGCAAACCTCACTCCCCTGGCCTCAAGAGCTGCACTAGCGGCTGCGGTCTTTAGCATCCTTGTTAGCATGCCCGCCTCCCATGCCGGAGACTCTGCTTCAAATCCCCCTCTGAGCGGGTTGAGTAGGAATGGTAGGAATGGTTTCATTTGGAGTGAGCTTTAGGAGGGTGAGTGTAACGGACATAGGATTACTCAAGAGCTGCACTAGCTCCCACCTCCCACGCCGGAAACTCTGGTTCGAATCCCGCTCGGAGCGGGTTGAGTAGGACCGGTTACACTTAGTTCTTTGTCCTTTTGTGAACAGGTTTATTAAAGGAGTAATGTTACAAAATGGGCACTGATGTGAAACTTGTAGATATCGTTACTTAAGTTTACATCCAGTATAAAAGTGTAATAATGTAAGCTGTTTATAATGTTGAATAATGCCCTGCTTTATTGTATTTAAATGCTACATTATGTTGATGTTTGGGGGAAGCCAGTAGCTTATGCTATTCATGTTGTTGTTATAAATATGAGTCTACAGATATTGTGGTTTGTGATAAAGAAGTAAGCATTGTTTGTCAGAGACATTCTTTTGTCACAGATATTCTTTATTCTGTTTGTTACAGACCACACAAATATATGCTGACACTGGTTATGTACCCAGCTACATCTCAGTTCCCCCTCTGCATATTGTACCAATATCTGTTTAACTTGATTCCTTCTCTGGCTTCGGTGTTTCTGTAAGCTTTCCTTGGTAAATAATCCACTGTTATGCCACAGATGTCCAGAACACAAAAACTTCATATAACAAAGAGAAACAAGAAAAACCCTTGTGACAACAAGTATCTGTAGTTGAAGGAACTTTTTCTGTGGGAAAAAAATACTTGTCAGTACATTTCCTTTTGTCACAATGTGTAAAACATTCCTTAAAGATCTCAAGCTTGATGAACCAAGGTTGATACATTTCAAACCCTGAAGATGCAGAACATCTAATTTACATACGAAATTTGTTTTCACAACAGACATGTGTCCTCGTTGGCCCAGTCTGTGCCTCTATACGCTCGTGTCCTTGAAGGCGTCTACGACAGTCACATTGCTCCTCATTGTCACGTCAGCTGAACACTGTCTGATGAAAGTATGTGAGTGTTCCTGAAGGAGATCAATTGTTTTCGTCTGACACCAGCATTAATGTTTTATAGCAAAATATCAAGACACTGACAAAAACCTTTAAAAACCAACTAATACAAGTGTCATTCTACACTGGTTCCTGAATCTGCCCTGCAGAAACTAAAGGGGTCTTGAGCACAGACTTTGAAACGACCAGCTCAACTGGAATTCCGGGCCACCTTCATTATCCTGTCCTCTTTCCTGAGTGCAGTTATCCTGACATAGTGTGCTCAAACACACTCTCACGCTCAAATATTTATGCTCAAACTGTATGAATTTTAAATATAATGTCACTCACCGTGCATTAATCAAACACTCTTTAGCACAAACCCAAAATACTTTTGCTAACTCAGTGCTGAGAAGAGTACTTAAAGTGAATCATTTTGAATCATATTCAGTGGATAGTTCATAGCAAAGTTTTTATGTAACTATTAATCCGACATGGTTACAACCCAATATGAAAAAACAACAATTTTACTCATTAGAGATTTCATATGAATTTGTACAATTTGATTTGTATGAAAATGTAAAAATTAATCTGACATTCCAACCCGATCTCATGAAAAAAATTCCAAACCTTCTTTTTCCATAAAACAAAAGATGAATTTTTGAAGAACATCCCAGTTCCAACCTTTTTAGAATGATAATAAAAATGACACACTACAGTTATTATAATTAAGTTCTTTAGTATGTTAGTGAACACATCAAAATAAGTGTACTTTAAAGAGTGACAAGGAAAATGAGACACCGCACTTGACACTATGGAAACGCTTTGCATGAGCCCATGTCTGAAGCATGTGTCTGTCTATACACACCAATCTTTAACTGGCCGATCATATGGACATTGTGACGTAGTGCATTACTGAGACCATAAATAGAATTGCATGTTGTTACATTGTAATTGTTTGAAGAAGATGCACAGGCGTGGCCAGGGTGTGGCAGCCGGTTACATATACGTAACCTGAGATCTCTTTCAATTGAAACTCAACGCAGTGTCATGGCTTGACACTATGGGAACTTTAATACCAACGTCGCCATGCCACGGGACAGTGCCTGCCCCACAAGGCTGTGTTACTGCACAGACAGTTGTTGAGTGCAGGCTGAGACCAGATCAACCCTGAAGTTGAATCGGTATCCAGACTATAAAACCTGATGAATGTGTGTGGAGAGGGCCATCTTGCTGCAGCACAAACATCTTGCAAGGGTACACCCCTAGCGAGAGCTTTGGAAGACACAACACTCCTAGGCATCCGTCATGAGAGACTTGCGACGACAACACGAGCCCAGTACCAGGCCTCTGTTGAGGAACACTGGCATCTTCCAGAGCCGAAGAGCACGTAGCCCATGGTGCGTGACCCTTGCGACTGATACAGAAACCTCTGCTCTTGAGCCAGAACTGGAAATGTCTGATGTGCAGCAGACCCAGTTTAATAATGCTGGCTGCTGATGCCATAAGACCTAGCCTCTAAACTTGCAGAACCGAGAGCTGCTGGCCTAGCCCGTTTTTTTTCTTGGTTAGGATGGAAACCACATATGCATGAGACAGATGTGCCTGCATTGTAGTAGAATCCCACACTACCCCTAGAAAAGTGGTTCTCTGTTGTGGAGAAAACACACTCATCTTGGGGTTCAACATGAGTTTCAAACACTTTGTGTGAGTGAGCACAAAATTTCGATGCTATGCTACTCGTTCCTTTGCCTGGGCTACTATCAACCAGTTATCGATATAACTGAATACACTGATGCTCTAGAGTCGGAAAGCAGCCAGAGGAACCTCCATGCACTTGGTAAATGTGTGTGGGAACAGAGCTAGGCCGAAAAGGAAGTATTCGATATTGGCATGCTTCGCCCCCGAAAGCGAACCTAAGAAACTTCCTGTGTTCTGGCAAATTTTGAAGTGAAATGTCTTTTTAGATCTAGTCACAAATCAATCCTCAAACTGAATTGTGTCACTATTAGTTTGATGGTTAGCATCTTAAAAACTTATGCCCGAAGAATACGGTTCAGGCCCGTAGATCTAAAACTTGGATGCAAGCCCCCGTCCTTTTTGGGTACTAATACTTGTAGAACCCTGCCTCTCTCTGGGAGCGGTATATTCTCAATTGTTCCGTTCGCCAGGAGAGAGTGCAGCTCTTGTTCAAAAATAACTTGTCTCCTTCTGGCGTGTGCACTTCCATTACCATACCTTAGAAATGAGGTGGACAGGAAGCACACTGAATTCTGTAAGCACTTGTTACAGTATCAAGGGATTTTTTGATAGAATTGGATTGTTCGGTGCCCTGAAACAGCAAATTGGCAGGGAACATCCGAACAAACCGAAGGGAAGGAAGATAGGGCGAATGGCCCGTCGGACGCCTCCACTTTCCGAATCACTGGAGGTGGCGGGGTTAGTATTGACATCAGCTGAGAGCCCTGAGGAAAGTCAACCACACAGTGTCATGGTGTGCACTGATTCTCTGCAGGAAGGGGTCACTCTCATGAAATATAGACATCTGAACTCCTCAAAGCTAGATTAATATTTCACCATTTAATTCCTCAAAATTAAATGCAGCCTATAAAACAACCAGACAAGTGAAACACAGTCTGGATGATAGGCTGAGTATGCCATTACAACAGACATCTAAACTCCTCAAAGCTAGATGTCTGTTTCACCTTTTAATTACACAGAATTAGTGCAAACAATAAAACTAGACAAATCTGAATGGTATGAATATGGCATATATTAATATAGATTACAGTCAAATGTACATTTAAAAGAATCATTCGATTATTGCTTGCAAACATACATAATCCATTTGCACACAGTCTGAGGAAAGAGAGAGGAATGTTAACTATATGTCTGCTCAACGTTTCCCCTGACCTTATTTTGTTACTGATGTGGACCCGTAATCTACGCGCTGCCTCTGCAAACGTGAGATCCGAGCCACGCGATTCTTTTGTTCCACATGATTTTCTTCCCTCTGAAAAATCAGTCAACAGGAGCAGAGCTTAAACTGAAACTCTGTATAGTGCATGTACGTGTATGTACTGTACACGTCAGGGCATTTCATACACAGCTCGCTCCTGAACTGTTTGCTTGTCGCACATATTGTGAGCGTCCTCCCTCGTAAGACAGCCCATATGAAAAAGAAGTATAGTATGCGTTTAGTATACTTCTTTTAAACTTAAACTAAGTATATTTGGCCTATACTTGTACTCAATCTTTTGATTAAGACATACTTAAAAATATAATGAAGTATTCTAAGTATACTTGGCTTGTAGTTGTAGTTTAATCTTTTGATTGAGTAGCCTATTAAATACTTTTCACATACTGTCTTATAAGCTTGTTTGAAAATATTGATTTTTAAAGAAAATGGATATGTTCCTAATTCTGAGAATTTTTGTGTAGGCTAATCCACTGGTTGTCAGGATCAATGAGGAGGATTCAATAGCGAGTGTGAAACAGGGTTTATTGAAAAGAAGTTCAATAAGAGCAGTAACAGTGGGTCAGATGAATCGGGGTGCAGAGATGGTCCACCCTTGGCAGCGCAGGGACACGAATGGGCAACCAGCCTTCCGTGAACACAGGGAACCAGACGACCAGGAAGACAAACATTAGATCTAGACACGAAACACAGGAACACCGAGACAGCCAGGACCAGTACATACACACAGGAGAACTCCGAAACGATCTGATAAACACAAGGTGGATGATGAGACATTATATAGGCATGTTGATCAGCTGCAGCTGGCGGTGATGATCTGATCAGCTGCAATCAGTGACCACGCCTCCAACACAACCACACACACACAGAGAGAGAATGAATCAGTGAATTCATGAACCGTGACACTGGTAGTGTATATAGGAATTTACTTCAAATCTACTTTACTCTTTCCCGCCACTGACTGAAATTTCCAGCTATCCATGTTTTCACTGTTATATGGTAGGGGGCGCTATTCTTCTTCTGAAAGAGCACAGAATCTCTGGATCAAAACACACGTGAAGAAGAAGCAGAAACAAGTGATATAAGATTTCTTACACAAATGTAAAACAACGTGATAATTAAACATTAAACAGCATATAAATAAAAACTGCCTAACGTTACTGAATGAAATGTCGAACCCATGAAGAGGAAACGACTGTGAAGCTTTAGGGGTGTTGATGGACTCGATCTACTCCATATATGTTTTGATCAACGTTCTGAATCTGATCCGGACGTAGTTTTTGACAAAAAAAACTCAGCTTTTTGTATAAATGTTGCTTTTTTTTTTTTAATGAAATTACCCAGATTCAAGTGTTGATAAAAAAAAAAAGATTCATGAAGCTACTGTAGAATAAAATATTTTTTTTTAAAATGGAAAGAGTTAAAGTACAGTTAAAGGTATATTTCAAGTATAAATGTATACCTAAATAGGAACATAGTAGTACACTTAAAGAACAAAAATAATATATAAATAGTAAACTATAAGTATGACGTTATGATCACTTAAAGAAAACTTACAAAGTATACTTACAGTATAAAACTACTAAACTAGTAGTTTACTGAGAGTACACTTCAAAGTGTACATTTATAAACAAAAAACAAATTACTAAGTATTAAAATAGTAAACTACTAGTATACTTATAAATTTACTTGTAGTACAGATGCAGTATAAATGAGAAACGTAGTTGTGAACTAGTAGTGCACTTAAAGTTTACTATATACTGTTACACTTATAGTACACTTAAACGTATACTTTTATATACTAAAAATGGGCCAATTTATTCCCAAGCAGTATTGAAATAGTACACTTACAAGTTTACTACTAGTACACATTCATATTAGTATACTTACTACATAAAGTATACTTAATAATATACTTGAAATTTACTTAAGTATACTTCATAAAACAAACTTGAAGTGTACTTATTTTTTGTAAGGAAGCGAAGGAATGGAAGCACACATCTTGCATTTATTTATTCATTTTATAAGCAGGACTCTATTTGCATTGGAAAAATTCACAAAGCGAGCTTCGAAATCCAAAATGGGACTCTTCGGGATATGGAACGAGAGAAAGGGGGACACCTATCTTAAGCTCCACGTTAACCCTTGTTAACCCCGAGATGCAGATGTCTGACTCTCATCCCTCGAGAAGAGAGCCAGATTGAAGAGGAGCTTATTATTGAACCCTCACATGAACGCAGCCCGCCTGACCTGACTGAGTGTGCTCCACTCCCAAACAAACAAAACATCAACGACGTGATTCATTCTCATCATATAGTGGGGGCATGTATATAGTGTCACATGCTCTCTATATTCTGATTTCCTGACATTATGCAGACTAACTCGTGTCACTAATTTCGTTCACACATCAGATTTACACTTATATAGATGCAGCTTCTGAAGACAGATAAACTGACAACATGCAATTTAGGCATCTATTTATGGTCTTTGTGATGCGCTACACTACGTCACAACGTCCATATGTTCGGCATGTATAGACACATGCTTCAGACTCCGGCTCACACAAAGTGTTCCCATAGAGTCAAGCCATGACGCGGCATTGAGTTCCACTCAAAAGGGAACTTTTAATTTCACATTATTGCAAAGTGCACTCTTTAAAAGCCATGTAAGTGTACTCTCTTTAAGTACAATTAAGGCCTGGGTATACTCAATTTTTTCGTGTTCCGCTCCATCTCGCACACATTTGAGTGTGTGAGCCTTTCAAAGTTTGGCACATGCGCACTATCTAGTGGACATGCCAAAGCTCACTCCCCTGGCCCCAAGAGGCGCACTAGTGACTGACGCTAGAGACTGTGGTCTTTAGCATCTTTGTTAGTGCACCCACCTCCCATGCTGGAGACGCCGGTTTGAATCCCGCTCGGAGCAGGTCGAGTAGGACTGGTTACACTATTGTAAGTGCACCGTCCACACGGACAAAAAAATTGGGCTGTGCACGGATGGTGTGTGCAGACCCTCCTGATGACGAAAATTACGGCCAAAGTATACTTTGGGCTTTAAGTGGCTTTTTTTAAATTACATTTATATTATCTGCAAGTACAGTTTTTTAAAAAAGTATTATTTTAAGATTTAAAGTACACTACAAGTGTAAATTCAATACAATTAAGTGACATTTTTCACAAGGGTAGTTTGGCCGAATGCATGTCAAATCAGCAGACAGAACTTATGGAAAACATGTACAGAAGTATAATTGACTAACTTGGGAAGTCAAAAATCAGTATGGGTTTCCATCAGCTTAGGTTTTCACTCATTGACCACAGGCAATATATTATATGTAATATCTGGCTAGCAGCCATTAGCCTGCAGCTCTCCACTGTGTTTACCCAATGAAGCTTAGCAAAGCTGAAGATATCCAGTACCTGGTTGGGAGACCTCATTGGAAAAACTAAGGTTGCTGCTCACTCTTTGGTCATTTTACGACTAGGCCTCTATCACTCATGGCCTCTTAACAAGCCCCCTTCTATGAACTGGCTGCATCATTCTGTCCCCTCTCTTCTGGCAGCTGGTGTGTGGTGCACTATGACTGCCATTGCATCATCCAGGTGGAAGCTGGTAGAGGAGAGTTTCCCACTCTCTATAAAATCCTATATAGTGTTAGAATGACGGTCACGTCACTCACCTGTGACTAATAAGAGGTGTGTGTCTGAGTGCCTGAGTTCTTGTATCACTCCGCTTGTCTGTATTTGCCCATTCCAGACAGACTCTGCACAATAGTGGTGGGGATTTTTCAGTGAGTCTTTCTGGAGGTTACATCATTTTACCAGTAGGTGGCGATAAGTGACTGTCTTTATGAGTGAGTCATTGAATCATTCATTCAAACAATTTATTCAAAATGCCATTCATTCAGGAATGAAAAGCTACTTAACACATTATATGTCAGTTCTTAACTATTTTACGTTTGTTGAATTACTGGCTAATTCATATGAATTTTTATGATCTAATTTGTATGTTTTCATATGTTCTGCTTATCCCCACTGACAGTTAGGTTCAGGGGTGGGGTTAAGGGTGGACCATCCTGCTTGCTTTTTTTCCCCCCTAAAAATCGTACATTTAAAGGGATAGTTCACCCAAAAATTAAAATTACTCCATGATTCTCAAGCCATCCAAGGTGTATATGACATTCTTCTTTCAGACGAATACAATCGGAGTTATATTAAAAAATGTCCTGGCTCTTCCAAGCTTTATAAATGGCAGTTTCTGTTTTGAAGCCCATAAAAGTGCTCCACGCGGCTCTGGGGGGTTAATAAAGGCCTTCTGAAGCGAAGCGATGCGGTTGTGTAAGAAAAATATCCATATTTAAAACTTTACAAACTGTAATCTCTAACTTCTGCTAACTGTCGTACGCGCATTCACGAGAGACTGGTGTTCCAGTGTTTACATCGTACACTCATACAAAGTTGTAAAATAGTTACATTTTCTCATGAGATCAGGTTGGAATCATTCAGGAATGAACCATGGTTCTGCTATGAACAAAAAAAAACAGATGAAGTAACTATATGTTGTCAAAAATGTAAGTACTCAATTTTTTATATAGGGAACTATTATTTCTGTTTCGCTGATATTCGGGAATAGCACTTTTGCTCCTGCAATATTGCTTAAATATTTATTTTGAAGCCTATCATTTTATAAAAAGCTTCTTAATTCTTAATAAATGTTGATTCTAAAACTTATTATTTGAACCGTTGTTGCCATAGTCATTGTTATATTTGAAACATGGCAACAAAGTTTAAAACTTAGATAAAACTGTGTTTTTTGTTTGTTTGTTTTGTTTTTTTGAACACTAAAATTTTGTTAAAACACATAGGGGTGGTTTCCAGGCCTTTTAAACCAGATTAATCTGCTTTCTCTGTCATGATTTTAAATAGTTCTAGACTTAGTCTAGTCCAGAGTTTAATGATATGATTTCCTAGACTAGAGCTACTCCAGGACTAAAATAAGGGCTTAAACTGAACCTAGCTTTGATTAAAATAACAAAGTGAAGTGACCTATGATGGTAACCCATTCTTGAAATGTATCCTCTGCATTTAAGCCCAAGTTAGTGCAGGCATATTAGGAGCAGTAAGCAGTGAACACACACACACAGCAAACCATGGACACACACACCCGGAGCAGTGGGCAGCCCTTCGCTGCAGCGTCCGGAGAGCGATTGGGGGTTAGGTGTCTTGCTCAGGGGAACCTCAGTCGTGGGTATTGCAGGTGGAAGAGAGCACTGTTCATTCACTCCCCAACCTACATTTTTCATGCCGGTATTGGGAATCAAACCCATCACCTTCAGGTTACAAGTCAGACTCTCTAACCATTAGGCCACAACTGCCCTTGTTTAATGTTGAAACGCAATAATCTGAAGTTAAACCTGCCTCCTGGTAGGTTTAATGTAAGCCTCAATTTAGTCCTGGAGTAGCTCCAGTCTTCCTATAGGAAATCATAGTCATCTGTGTTCTCCAAAGCTGCATTTCTGTCAGTAATTCATCCAATCTTTATTTGCAGGTCCTCTGCCAGTCTTAAACCGCTCTCTTCTGGTGTCAGCAGCAGTTTTTTGTTTAGGTTTGTTTTTATATTCTTCCACAACACCTGTATTGAATAACTACTGTAATGTCCACCCACAGATTTCACTGTCTTCAATCTTACCTGAAATTGTTGTATTGTTCTTGTAGATGTGTGTTAATTTGCATTGAATTAATTACAAATAGATTTCCAGGCATTCTTTTTCTTTAACTCACAGCTGATATGTGCATTTTTTTTTTGCTAAAAGAGTTTTTTTTTTTGGGTCATACTTTAGATTAGGGTCCAATTCTCACTATTAACTAGCTATTACCTACGACTTTTGCCTCAATAAACTCCTAATTACTGCTTATTAATAGTTAGTAAGGTAGTTGTTAAATTTAGGTATTGGGTAGGATTAGGGAGGTAGAATATGGTTAGAATAAGGCATTAATATGTGCTTTATAAGTACTAATAAACAGCCAATATCCTAGTAATATGCATGTTAATAAGCAACTAGTTAATAGTGAGAATTGGACCCTAAACTAAAGTGTTACTGTTTTTTATTGCAGTCTTTTTTCTGCTGCCATTAATTGTTTTCCTTGAATTTTCTTCTCAGTTGCATACAAATTTAAGATTTTCTTGGTTCGTACCATGTTTTATAGGCAACCTCAGTCGTGCTAATTCAGATTAGCACAGTTGGTTTTAAATTAATCTTGTTTATTTTAGTTCAGGACTCCATAGTGTTAGTAATCTGTGATCTATGATTAACTATTCTAGATTAAGGCCTACTCATGTCTTAATTTAAACCCTGTCCGGGAAACCGCCCTATATTGTTTATATCTCGTGGCTATTTAATGTTTATGGATTGGTCTCATTCGCTTCCACTGTAAGTGCCTCACTGTTTTTTGAAAAAAGGACAGACTAATCGAAACTCATTTTTGTGGTAATCAACATGTGCTGCAAGTGCTGTTGATTGAGCTTAACTTTTATTAAACCCGGAATATTTCTTAAATTTACTTAGAATCAAGAAAGCATAGTTCACAGATGAAAAATGTTTGGTTACTAACCAATAATTATAACTACTGTCAGTAACAGGCCTATAATTTCAATCAGAAGATGCAACTGTGCTTCACCCACCTCGCTCTGTGAGCACTAGGATACAAATTGAAGATCCTAATGATCAGATCCAGCATATTAAACTACTGCACCAACTCAATGCTTTATTAATATGCTTCAAGGGACTAAATGCTTTCAGCGTACAGAGGACGGAGGCAGGGATAAGTGTCTAACGCCTATGAACAACAGTGGATTGTGGCTGTATGTGAACTGTGGCGAGTTGTGGGTGGAGCTGCATGAGGTGAGGCCTTTGGCTGCTGTCACAAACACATCAGATCACAACATCAATCAAGCCCTTTCATTAGAGGCTGTCTAGGTCTTCTCTGCGCCTCCATCAGCAGATGAGTCCTCCATTATTGATCAAACCAAATACATCCAGCAGCCCTGCTACCACTATTTCTCCCAGCTTGGAAGTTTACAGCCTTCTCCAGAGGAGCGAGAGGGTTTCTTCGGCAAAGATGCAGAATTTACTTTCATTGGTGTTATATATTGGACTAAAAATAAATTAATTTATTTCAAAAGTGTACTAATCAGCTCAGATATATATCTTTGAATATACTGTTGAAACCAGAATTGACTTGCATTTCAAGTGCATTAGTGCAAATGTACATTTTGTTTGATATAAACTCACAAATACAAGAAATAAAGTAGCGATGTGAGATATAAACCTGCAAATGCAAGAAACAGTCACTTTGCAAGATATAAAGTGACAGTGTGAGATAAAAACTCACAGATATAAGAAATAAAGTCACATTGTGAGATATAAAGCAGTAATGTGAGATATAAAGTTGCAAATACAACAGTCACATTGTGAGAAATAAAGTCTCAATGTGAGAAATATACACATTATATATGAGGTTGCAAATACAAGAAATACTCACATCCCTAGATATAAAGTGGCAATGTCTGAGAGTCACAAATAGCTACAAGAAATAGTCGCATTGTGAGATATAAAGCCACATCGTGAGATATCAACTCACAAATATGACAAATAAAGTCACATCGCGAGATATATCGTCACATTCTGACATGTAAAGTTGCAAATATAAGAAATTATCACATGATGAGATATAGTCACTTTGTGAAATATAAAGTCACAAATACAACAAATAAAATCACATTGCGAGTCACATTGTGAGATATAATGTTCAACATACAAGAAACAGTCCAGATATATTCATATTGGGAGATATCACAAATACAAGAAATAAAGTCGCATTGTGAGATATAAAGTTGCAAATACAAGAAATAGTCATCTCAAGATATAGTCACATTTTAAGATATACAATTACACAAGAAAAAGTTGTGAGATATAGTCGCAATGTGAGATAAACTCACAAATACAAGAAATAAAGTTGCATTATAAGATATAAAGTAGCAATGTGAGATATAAAGTTGCAAATACAAACAAAACACTCACACGTCACAAGATATTAAGTCGCAATGTGAGATGTAAAGTAGTGTGAGACAAAGTCACAAATATGAGAAGCCTTAGATAGATGTTGGTTGGATGACGGGTTAAAAATGTAAGAGGGATTTATGATGTCATCCAGAAAAAAAAGTTGTTTCAGAGATTGAGAAACTTTTTACATTTTGATGTTTTTTTTAAGAAACATTATTTGGCACAACATGCACCAATGAATTGTTTAAAAAAATAAAAATTTGCATACTCTGCACAGCATATATACTGCACAAATATTACCATTAAAATATAGTATGCTATTATGAACATAGTACATTATTCTAAAACTAAAAGGTGAATTTCGAGGGGTCCTTTTCAATTTTTTTCTTTCTACTAGGATTTTTTTCAAGGATCATTTCGAATGTTTCCTTATGGAGTGTAATTGAGGTGTTGTTGCTGAGCAACATTAATACTTGAATAACAAGAAAGCAAAGGTAAAAAAAAGTGAAAGTGTTATTCATTATCGAATGCCTCCTTAACTTCCAAGAAGGCATAATGAGGAGTTGAAGAGCACTTTGGGAAAACGGCAGTAGGTGCTAAATGAAACAGTGGATGTTATTTAGAATATTGAGAATAATTACACAGTTATGTCTATGTTAAACATATGCTTTTTACAATCTGAAATGTTTGAATTTAAAATGCACCACCAGTGATCAGTTATACATAGACTAAAAAGTGGTAGCCTGCAATTGTTACCTTAAATAGCTTTTTCTACCTAATTTAACCCATTAAAATATGTTTCTTGGTATACATTAATGTATTTAGGTTGATTTAGTGATGTTAAATACTATTTTTGACATTAATAAAATCAGTCAATTTAGATATTACCCCTTTTCACTATGGAATGGATGAAAAATTATCTTTAAAAAAATAAGCAATGGCCAAAAAAAGAGAGAGCAAAATGAATCATTTTGCTTATTACAAGTTTATTTATACTGTGTAAAAAAAATGCCTTAAAGTTTTGAAGGTATTTAAGTGTTTAGCAAAACCTTCCATAGAGCAGGTACATGATGCTGAGAACATCTCAACATTATAGAAAAGGAAATTGCTGTCACCTAGTGGTGATCCACATTTGAATCCATGTTCAGAATAAGGAGTTAAAAATTCAACCTGAAATATTAATTGAAAGACAATAGTTAGAACCATGTGACAAATCATGCTGTGGACATTTTTTAAAATACCCCCATATGCAATATAAGTGTACTTACATGACATCCAGAAAACTATCATTTATTTACTGTGTTCAAAGAACATGAAGTCCTACAAGAGAAGAACAATATCAGATTATTCACTATGCTGAAACACAAAGAGCCTATAGAGGAAGACTAGAAAACTGGTCCAACAAGAAATATGATGACATGCGATAATGCCTTATTTTTGCTTACTATGAGAAAACATGCTCCAAAAAGAGCAGCTTTAATCTTCACATCCAGGTCCATAGGAAAGGATATTCCAAAATTGTCTGCATCAGTGAAAGCTTCTCTCACCAGACCTGTCCACTGTTTAGCGATTTTGCCCACTTTTGTTGACTCATCCATTGACAAAACCTGTTTAGAAGCAAATAAATGACTATTTATGATCATGCAAAATGTTTTATGGTACTGTGGTACTGTGAAAGGATCCTTTTTTTCTTCCTTTTTTTTTTGGTCTTCTCATTTGAAAGAGGAAGTATGGGGTTACAAAATGGAGAAATATTTCAAGCAAGAGCATGTTAAGTCAAATTATCAAACTATCATCAATATTTCTGTCTTATATGGTTCATACGTCAAAGTTCACATCGGTGCAGCATCTGCAGGCACAGAACGGCCCCACGATCTTCAGAACGGCTTCTCTTTTCTCATTCTGAATGGTAAACTTGGGAATAAAAGGATGCCAATTCTGGATCACATATCCAATCGGGTTGCCTGGTGGAGACTGGATTTCAAGCTAAGAGGCAGACAAAAGACACATCAGCAGCGATTTGAGCAGTTTAGGCATAACCATACTGAAAATATAGTAGATCTTTAATATTATTCACAACTAATAGGTGGCATTTAAGCTGTTAATTCAACCACAATCATGACAATTGATGGTGGCATTGCGGTGTACCCATCATGCATGCAATAGTCAAGTTGATTTAAAAATATGATTGATAACTTCCTCATTTTACAGTCAAACATGATATGCAAATAAAACTTACCATAAATAAAACAAATACAATTTACATCCTAACAAATATACATGAAAAAAGGTTGACATAGGGTAATAATAATTAACAGTACATTTAAAAAGATAAATTAATTAGGAACAAAGAAAAATACTAGCCAGACAGAAAACCCATCCATCCTCACCCTAAAACTATTTATAATTATTAAACAGTAATTATATTTCACAGTATTGCTGTTTACACTATATTTTAGCCTATATCTTGTTGGTGAAAGAGCACTAAGCCTGACATTCAAATCAAAGGCTTTGAAACCCTACTAAACTAATTACTTAATGAACAGAAATATGTTTTACCTCTTGCAGGCAACAAGGGAAGCAGCAGCTTCCACACTTCAAAGGGCGTGTGAGCGTCATCACTTCCTGTCCCAAGTTATCCTGAACATGGAGGACGAATGAGCGCAACGGTCCACAGAACTGTCTGTTACAGCAGTCGTTTTCCTCAGCCACATAGAACACCTGTTGCCCCATACTGTTCTTCACCATGTACTTATTATTGGTCTCCCAGCCCAATATAACTGTGATATGAAACAATAACACAATAAAAACAAAATTATAAAATAAAGACCTGTGTATTTGTCAAGTTGAGTGCACTGCAATAAGCCCCACCTTAAAAAGGTTACTACCCAATCCTACCTCAGAAACAGCTGCCATATGATTAGACTGTTTTCAAATATAATTATATGGAAGTCCTGTGTGTTTGAATAGTATAATATTACAGAAGTCTTATAAGCAAAAATAGGGTAAAATATTGTGGTTGGGCCTTTTTGCACATTAAATAAAAAAAATTAAAAATTAAAAAAATTATATATATAAATATATATATATAGATGTGAGTGATGCTTACAATACTGTTCTAGTGCCAAGATATGGCCAACTCATTTTACTATAAGGGCGTTAGGTTGCTCTAAATGGTTGCCAATAGGCAATATTTAAAAACCATTCTAAGTCCAAGGGCCCTATTTTAACAATCTAAGCGCATGGTCTAAAGCGCACGGCGCAAGTGCACTTAGGGCATGTCTGAATCCATTTTTGCTAGTTTAACGATGGGAAAAATGGTCGGCACGCCCAGCGCATGGTCTAAAAGGGCTGTACCTGGTCTCTTAATGAGTAATGGGTGTTTTCGGGGCGTAATGTGTAATAAACCAATCAGAGTCTTATCTCCCATTCCCTTTAAAAGCCAGTTGCGCTCGCGCCATGGCGGATTCGCTATTTACATGGCGGAATTTGCAAGCGAAAAAATTGAACGCTTCTCTGGTGAGGAAATGGATCTGCTTGTGCGCGAGGTTAAAACGTGCGAGCAGAACATCTATGGGACAAGCCAGATTCCACCAAAGCTCCCTAAGCATATGACATGTAGGCATTTTTATATTTATGTACACAATAATAATCTTTTACATTTGAATCCTTTAATTTTTCATATTTAAAAATGTTTGTGTGCTGCTGCGCGTCCCTGTGTGCGTAATAAGCAGAGTGTATGCACGTTGTGCACCCGCCTATAGGCACATTACTAACGCGCTCTTTAAATAACAAAAAAAATATTGCGCTATTGACTTTAGACCAGGTTTTTGTTGGTCAATGGCACAGTCGTTTTCAGTTGCCGCAAAATAGCAACGCGCCAACAATGCGCCTGAACACACCTTGTTTTCAGACCAAGCGCACCCATGGGCGCACAAATGGGAGCAAATGCATTTGCTATTTAAACGTGGTGCAGGACGTGAAAATGATAACTGCGTCAATAGAACTATATGGGATGGATGCTTGGGCATAGATATTAAGTTGTCATGTCACACCTTATTGGCTTCTTGATAGGCCGAGTCAACCCCAAAGTCTCTACGACATTCTCATTTTTAACAATTAGTTATGTATTGATTAAATTTGTACTATTCTATGAAAACATGAATTTTCCTGAAAATCACATTGTTCAGGGAAATTTCCAGTTCATTCCTATGGGGTGTTGTGTAAAGCTTATATGATCAAGCAAAAGTAACCAACAGGACTGGGCTTATAAAAAAGGTGATATGCCTTAAATTTAAACACATTAAAGTAATACAAGTGAAAAAAACAAAACAAACAAACATCACAATATTACCTTCAGCTAGCTCAACTTTCTGCTGGACAAGAAGTTGATCAATCTGTGTTGTAAAAAGGGAATAAATGATAAAAACCATCTTTATGACTTTGGATGGCATGGATGGCAGTGTTACGAAAGTATTTCTCTAGTAATACACAGTTCCCTTTCGAGAGTACTCTCGTATTGCGTAGCAGTACGCTAGGGGGAAACTCCTTTCCTCGAGAATATAAAGCAAAAATTTTTATCCTTAATAATTTTATCCATGTAAAACGCAGTGCAGCTGCACAGCAGATATAGCAGAGCGTGCCTAAGCACTGATTGGCTGTGCTGCGGCAACTGCAGGAACCTATGGCGAGGTGGCTAAGCGGGAGGACCAATGAGGTGACTATCTGAGCTCCCGCCTAAATAGCCCGTATGAATTTGCATATCGAGTCTATAAAAGACCGTGTCTAGCCATAGGAATCGGATTTAATCTCCTTCAGCGGACTTACACTTCGCTGATCTACTGACTTAGCCCTGCGTGTGACGAAATCCACCGCCCAGGCAATCAGGAGATGTATGGCTAACCTCACTGTGCTCGAACGCCACCTCTGGCTAAATCTCACGGAGATGAAGGAAACGGACAAAGCCTCCTTCCTGGACGCTCCTATCTCCTCCACCGGCCTGTTTGGCCCTGCAGTAGTGGGATTCGCCGAGCGCTTCACCGAGGCGCAGAAAGCTTCACAGGCCATGAAGCATTTCCTCCCTAAACGCTCCAGCTCTGCTTCTGGTCGTCACTCTAAGGCTCTGCCCCCTCAGCAGACGTAGGCAGCGCCAGCGAACTTACAGCCTCGCTCAACGTCTAAAACACGGCAGCGCTCACGCTCTGCAAGCCGCAACAGACAGCCAGAGCGTCGGGGACCTCAACCCAAGATTGCGTCAAACCCCGAGCCGCCGAAGCCTTCCTAGCCACTGGAAGAAAGAGACGGTGGCTAAGTCCCGCTGCGGCCGGACCGCCACCACACTTTCTCAATCTGCTTCTCTCAGTCCCCTGCAGTCAGGTGACTGGAGACTTCAATTTCACAGCCAACGAGCCCGTTATAAAACGTGCTCGCCTGTACACAAACGCCGTTTTCACGGCGACCCAAATAAAACACGAAAAGAGCTTTTTCTATGTAGGAAATGTGCCCACTTTACAGTCTGCACCCCTGCACCCAAGCACTTTTCACACAGCGCACTCGCTGACTCGCGCCACGAGCGCTCTGAATGTAAGGCGCGCGCCCACTACACAGTGCGCGCCGCCAAGCATAAACACTATCCCCACAGTGTTACAAGCACAAAACAACCGGGCTACCGGGTCCCTATTACTAAGCGGCCCGCCCCCGAGTTTAATTCAACCCCTGGCCACACGGGCCCAGGCCTGGCAGGCCATCCCCGGTATATCAGAATGGGTGTTGAACATAATAAAACGAGGTTACTCGCTACAGTTCGCTCGCAGACCCCCGTGCTTTCGCGCCGTGGCCGAGACTTCGGTGAGAAGCAACGTGAGTCACGTGCTTCGCGCCGAAGTGCTGAAACTGTTAGAAAAGGGAGCGGTGGAAACCGTTCACCCAACGCTAAGCGAGTCAGGCTTTTACAGTCGCTACTTCCTTGTTCCGAAAAAGGATGGCGGTCTCAGACCTATCCTAGACCTCAGACATCTGAACAAAGCGCTTATGGCGCGCTCGTTCAGAATGCTGAATTCTGCAAATTCGCCCGGGGGATTGGTTTTTCACAGTGGATCTGAAAGATGCATACTTTCACATTCAAATAGCACCCCACCACAGGCCATTCTTGAGATTCGCCTTCGAGGGGCAAGCTTATCAGTACACAGTCCTGCTGTTCGGGTTATCCCTGGCACCTCGCACTTTTACGAAGTGCATGGACGCAGTGCTAGCTCCCCTGAGACTACGGGGAATGCGAATACTCAACTACCTCGACAACTGGCTTATTATAGCCCAGTCAGAGACGCAGTTGATAACCCACAGATCCTGGCTCCTCAACCATCTAGAATGTTTGGGTCTCAGGATCAACACCGCAAAGAGCGCACTGTCTCCGACACAAAATATTTCCTTTCTGGGAACATTCATAGACTCGGTACGGATGAAAGCGCAGCTTACGTCACAGCACGCGCTCTCCATTCAAGACTGGTGCTTACACTCCTCTCAGACGTTTTCAGAGGATGTTAGGTCACATGGCCTCGGCTTCAGCAGTGCTCGAACTGGGTCTATTACACATGCGCCCCCTCCAGCGCTGGCTAAATTCCCGCGTTCCATCCCATGCGTGGCGTTACGGGTGAACCACAGCTGTATCAAAGCTCTGGCTCCTTGGAAAGCGACCCCCTGGTACCAGTCGGGTGTGAGTGTGGGCACAGTCACGAAGTCCAAAGTAGTCTCGACAGACGCATCCAACCTAGGTTGGGGTGCCCTGCACGAGGGCATGCCAGTCTCCGGCCTTTGGGCAGTATCGGAGAAACGGCTACACATAAACTGTCTAGAGATGAAAGCAGTCATTCTATCGCTAAGAGCTTTCCTCCCATATCTAAAGGACCACCATGTCCTGGTCCGAACGGACAACATGTCGGTGGTATCCTATATAAATCGCCAGGGCGGCCTGAGATCAAACAGCCTGCACTCCATGGCGAAACATCTCCTTTTATGGGCATGGCACAACCTGAGCTCACTGAAAGCAGCTCACGTGCCGGGTATTCTGAATCAGGGTCCGGATATGCTATCCAGAGGCAACATTCCCCCAGGGGAATGGTCTCTTCACCCACAAACGTGGAGCATCTTCGGCGAAGCGAAAGTCGATCTGTTCGCCTCAGAAGACAATACTCATTGATCAACATTTTTCTCCAAGCACAGGGATGCCCTGGCCCACGACTGGCCCAGACATCCACTGTATGCTTTTCCTCCGATCGCAATGATACCTCAGGTCATCAGAAGGATCAAGGAAAACAAATGCGCAGTGCTCTTGATAGCCCCGCTATGGAAAAACCAAATATGGTTCTCCGAACTGACTCAGATGCCAGACACAGCCCCATGGCCAATACCACTGAGGAGAGACCTCCTCACACAGGCGAAGGGGAAGATCTGGCACCCCCGGCCCGATTTGTGGGCCCTTCATGTATGGCCCATCAACGGATACCCGGGTACCTCCCTGAAAGGGTATTGAATACTATTTCTGAAGCTAGAGCCCCCTCAACCAGGCGGCTTTATGCGCTGAAATGGTCAGTATTCTCAAACTGGTGTACAGCACGAAACCTGGACCCACATTCATGTGAGGTGGCAGACGTGCTCACCTTCCTTCAAGAGCTTATGGATGCGGGTCATTCCCCCATCCACACTCAAAGTATATGTGGCTGCCATAGCAACATATCACATTCAGGTGACTGGACAGTCACTGGGGAAAAGCGAGCTCATTGTGCGCTTCCTTAAAGGGGCCAGGAGGCTCAACCCGCCTCGTCCCCTCTCAGTTCCTATATGGGACCTTTCTACAGTTTTACAAGCTATGAAAGGCGCCCCATTCGAACCACTTCAGTCTGCGAACTTAAAGCACCTTTCACTCAAAGCTGATTTTTTGCTGGCATTAGCCTCAGTCAAGCGAGTGGGTGACCTACACGCACTCTCTGTGAGTGCATCCTGTCTCGAGTTTGGGCCTAGCGACTCCAGGGTCGTCCTCAAGCCAAGACACGGTTATATACCTAAAGTGCTCTCCACTCCATTCAAAGCACAGGTCATTTCGCTGTCAGCTTTGCCCTCATCACAAGACGAGGAAGATGCAAATTTGCTCTGCCCAGTCAGGGCACTGAGGTCATATATAGAACGTTCGGCTGTTTTCAGGCAGTCTGAACAGCTCTTCGTCTGCTTCGGCAGCCGCACTAAAGGTAGCGCGGTCACGAAGCAAAGATTGTCACGTTGGATAGTAGACGCTATCTCACTGGCTTATGAATCAAAAGGCCTCGATTGCCCTATAGGCATCAGAGCTCATTCCACTAGAGGCATGGCCTCTTCGTGGGCTTGGTCAAGTGGCATACCACTGGAGGATATCTGTGTGGCGGCAGGCTGGGCCTCTCCATCCACTTTTATCAGATTTTATAATTTGGAGGTCCCCGCTTTACAAGCTGGTATTCTTTCCATATAATAAACGTATAAAACCTATGTTCAACACAAGCATACGTTTTTCACACTACATACTATAAGGTCTCATAACCCATATATATATGAGATTCTCATTCATATTCAGGCCCGATTATATCCGGCCTAAATTTATTGGGTTTCCTCTTATACCCTCATACAAGGCTCACCACGGTTGGCCTCTTGTGGGTTAATTTCACCTATCTCTGCTAGGTTCCTGTGGTTCACCACAGACCTTAGTTGGAGTTAGATTAAGCACGCACAGCGTTTTACATTGCGTCCCCCTAGCATACTGCTACGCAATACGAGAGTACTCTCGAAAGCGAACGACTCGGTTACTTACGTAACCTCGGTTCCCTGAGAGAAGGGAACGAGTATTGCGTAGCCTGCCGTGCTTGTGCTTTTGCTCAGGGTATCGCTTCAGTCGATTTTAACCTGATTCCTATGGCTAGACACGGTCTTTTATAGACTCGATATGCAAATTCATACGGGCTATTTAGGCGGGAGCTCAGATAGTCACCTCATTGGTCCTCCCGCTTAGCCACCTCGCCATAGGTTCCTGCAGTTGCCGCAGCACAGCCAATCAGTGCTTAGGCACGCTCTGCTGTATCTGCTGTGCAGCTGCACTGCGTTTTACATGGATAAAATTATTAAGGATAAAATTTTTTGCTTCATATTCTCGAGGAAAGGAGTTTCCCCCTAGCGTACTGCTACGCAATACTCGTTCCCTTCTCTCAAGAAACCGAGGTTACATAAGTAACCGAGTCGTTTTTCCAAGAAGTATGGCATTTACATAATCATTTCAAAGCCACAAAACTAAAGCAAGCTTAGTCACCACTTCCTGAGAAGATACCATCTCATGCAAAAAAAAAAAAAAAAACCTTCGGTGGCATCATACAGAGCTGTTCATACGCAGCAGTAAAGCTCTACCTGGGTCAGGTACTCCAGCCCTGGTGGACAGCCATCGGGTCTCTGTGGAACCGGCATCATGGGCACCTCACCTTGCAAAAGGAAAAACATTAGCCTACATGTTAAACATAAGGATCTGAAAAAGTGAGATACTTTTGAGATACCAAAATTTCCTTAGATTCCCTTACCGTGGCCTGGTGTGGCTGGTCCCTGGTTATATGGAGGGGCGGAATGAATTGCATTTTTCTGTGGTTGGAAGTCAATGGGGTAACCTGGATTTAAAGAGTATCAAAGAACAGGGTGTTTCTTTGAGTTAACAGCAATTTAACACAGTGCTGTCAGGATCAGGTTGCTGATGATAAGGTTTTGACACACTCACCATTATTTGTTGCCATGGTGGACAGCTGCAAATTACTCTCTGAAAACATGCAAACCAGAAAAGCAAGTTAAGCAAATATTTTCCTGGATGTATTTTTTTTCCATGCTTTGTAAGGAATGGAATTTCGGCAGCCTAACTGAGTTTTTAATAGACAAAGAATCCGCAAAACAGTAGGGCATTGATATACAACGTTCAGATTGTCAACACCTGTGAACTGGGAAGTTGGACCACAGGTCCAGAATGCAAACCATGTCACAGCTGGGTTGCAAATAAGAGGTGATCAGATCTAGATGCAGCAGCTTAAAGGGATAGTTCACCCAAAAATGAAAATTAGCCCATGATTTACTCACCCTCAAGCCATCCTAGGTGTATATGACTTTCTTCTTTCTGATGAACACAACCGGAGTTATATTTTAAAAATGCCCTGGCTAATCCAAGCTTTATAATGGCAGTAAATGACTGTTTCTGTTTTGAAGTCCATAAAAGTGCATCTATCCATCATCGCTTCGCTTTAGAAGGCCTTTATTAACACCCCAGAGCCGTGTGGAGCACTTTTATGATGGATAGCTGCACTTGCCTAAATGAACTTAAGGCTATTTTTTACTCCTAAATGAAAATAAATCAGAAATTATTATGTTTGGCCCTAATGAAAATAGTGTTTTTGATTTTGATCTCGGTTTTCTCGCCTCGTATAATACAAAGTGTGCCAGGAATCTGGGCATCCTATTTGATTCCAGTTTAAAATTCGACAAACAGATCACTGCTGTTGTCAAATCATGCTTTTACCAACTTCGCCTTCTCAGTAAAGTAAAGCCCTTTTTATCCAGGAGCAATTTTGAAATCGCAATCCATGCCTTTGTAACATCTCGGCTTGAATACTGTAACTCAGTGTTACAACTCACAGCTCTCGTCTGCAGCTGGTCCAAAACTCAGCCGCTAGACTGCTCGATGGGAAGCGAAAATATGATCATATAACACCTATTTTAATATCTCTGCACTGGCTCCCTGTCAAGTATAGGATTGATTTTAAAGTCTTGGGACCCACTTTATATTAGGTGGCCTTAACTACTATGTACTACCATTTAAATTAATCATTTGATACAATGCACTTACATACATGTTTTTACATTGTACTTACATTTTTAAAAATACCTGCATGTAATTACATCTGTAATTAATTTCTGTAATTACATTTATAATTACACTGCTGACCCTTCCCTTACACCTAACCCTACCTTTAAACTTACCCATACCACCACACCTGTCCCTAACTTTACCCGTATCCACCTCAATATCAGCAAAAGTGTTTTGCAATACAATATGAACACAATAAGTACAAAGTACATAGTAGTTAAGGCCACCTAACATAAAGTGGGACCAAATCTGGTTATTTGTCTATAAAGCCCTCAATGACCTGGCACTTTGATATTTAACTAATCTGTTGCTTCCATACTCCCCTTCTAGAAATTTGAGATCTCGCGACCTTGGCCTAATTACAGTACCCAGAGTTAAACTTAAAAAAATCGTGGTGATCGCGCATTCGCTACTGCTGGACCTAAACTTTGGAATAGCTTTCCTCCCCATATTAGGCATGCCCTATCTCTCTTTACTTTTAAATCTTATCTTAAGACATATTTATTCTCCCTGGCTTTTAACACCCCTTATTATCCCCATTATCCTGGGTTTCCCTTGTATACCGTTGATTGTGTATTTGATTGTTTGTTTTGCTTTTTACTTCTTTATCATTTTATTCTTTGTTTTCTTTTATTCTTTGTAAAGCACTTTGTTCAACCTTGGTTGTGTTTAAATGTGCTTTATAAATAAACATTGATTGATTGATTGATTGATTGATTATGGACTTCAAAACAGAAACAGCCATTCACTGTCATTATAAAGCTTGGAAGAGCCAGGACATTTTTTAATATAACTCCGATTATATTCATCTGAAAGAAGAAAGTCATATACACCTAGGATGGCTTGAGGGTGAGTAAATCATGGGGTAATTTTCATATTTGGGTGAACTATCCCTTTAACTTTATTCTCAAAACATATAATAAACAGAACACTCCAGGAACCAACATAAACACGCAAGAACAGAACAACCTAGCTTAAACACAATGATAACAGACAACTAAACTGAACTAGACACTGAGCTTTAATGCACACAAACAGAGGGAGAACCTAACTAGATAATTGACAAGACACACCTGAACAGAACAAACTCAATCAGTAACCATAGAAACAAACAGTGGCTGAATCCGAAATCGCCCCCTATACCCTCAAATAGGCCATTATTTGAAGGGACAGCCATTTGTAGTGGTGTCCGAAACCATAGTGGACATTATTGAGTGCACTCATTCAATCCCACGTTGCACCGCAATAACGAGTGTACAGCCGATGTACACACAACGGCTGTCCGAATTCACTCACTCGTTTTCATTCACTCCTTCAAGTGAACTGTATTAGTGGACTAACGTAGGGAATAGTGAATGAGGGTTTAGGGGGCGATTTCGGATTCAGCCAGGGAGAGAACGGAGGAGAACTGAATTAATTAACAGACACAGGTGACAGGGATATAGCAAACAAACCCATGGGCAAACACGAATGGAACACAACTTTTTGAGCAATGTTGCCAGTCAGTGTTGCCAAGCGATGTTGTTTGGGCACTTTCCCATAGAGAATGGGCAACAAATTTCTATCTGGATACTTTAGATCGGTCGTGGGCCCTGTGTCTCACCTGGTTGCCCGTTGACGGCAACATTGCCCAGCAACATTGCTCAAAAAGTTGCCCCGTGTATCATCACCTTTACTCAAAACGTGACAAATCACATGTAGTCTTCCTAAATAGATTTTGTGATAATCCACGCAAACGCATGAGGTTTGAAACAGTTGTTATACCACTATTAAAATTGTACTAATTGTTATAAACTGCAGCTTTATATAAAATAACCATTACAACATAATGCTTCATTCATTAAAAAAAAGGACACAAACATTACCAAATAATCAATCAATTATTTACATAATAACTGGATTGCTAAAAGAGCCACATCATCTATAATCCTTTTGAAAATCTTTTAATTCATATTTTTTAGCATTCTCATTATGTGATCAATAGAAACTGTTATTGATCATTTATGTGCTAACATTAGTTACTACATTAATTAACATGAGCTAATACTTCATCTTCAGCATGTATTAACATTAGTTCATGTTAATCTCAACATTTACTAAAATAAGATCAAAATTGTATCTGTTAGCATTAGTTAATGCACTGTGAACCAACATGAACATTTTTATTAACTAACACTAAAAAAGGTTAATAAATGTTGTAAAAATATATTGTTCATTGTTAATTTATGTTAGTTAATGAATTAACAAATGTTAAAATGAGATTTTATTGTAAAGTGTTACCATGCATGCTATTATCATTTCTAGTCAGTGCTCTTTTCTACTAGGCCTTCAGTATTTGGGCTGCATATAGTTGTAGTGAAGGAAAGGCATAATTAGCTTAACATAACAATGACATGACAATTCTACAATTCCAGAGGGATGAAAACTATAGGCTACTTTAACAGATGTAAACACTGTAAATTTAAGGATCTATTTCTACCTGATTTAACCCATAAATATGCTACATTTTTTTGTGTGTAACCTAGTCCGATTGATTCATTAGTCTTATTAGTTTTGAATTGAATAAAACAGGTTAGCCTAACTGACAACACGTTTTTACAGTGTATCCATATGCTGCATGAATTCCATATGAAAACTCACCTGTCCTGTTGTTCAAAGAGAAGTACTGTGGATGTCGATGCCGTAGATTTCGTGTTTTATTCCTTTAGCTTTTCCGAGAACCCACTCTAAGAGAGGTAGGATTTTTTTTTTTTTTTTAATATTTTAATGAGCGACAATCCCACAGAGCTGTTTTCTCTTTGCTCTTTATCTTCCTCGCACAATGTACATGAGTTTCCTTCCCGGGAAACAGTCGCGAACACACCCCTTATAAAAAAAACGAAACAGACTGACAGACACACACACACACACACACACACACACACAAAATCACATTCTGACTATTTTACTGTGAAAAAAACGCTTGACTTTTCTCAGATCCTGGTAGGTTACGTCGAGTTATTAGTCTGGTTTTAAGACGGAAGTGTCTCCATGGATATAGACAGTTATCTATACAAATGGTCAACACGCCATTACACGCTTTCGAACTGACTACATTTTTTCCAGGTTTTTTTAAAGGGTCTGCTTCTGCTTGTTAAAACACCGTTTTGGCAAATCTCTCGTTTCCTTTACGTTTCACTTCCTTAGAAAGAAAAAAAATAACTAAACTTGTGGTGACGTGCAATCTCAGTCCATCCATAATTAGCAGGAAACCCCTTTTTAAAACAGTACAGTGCAACTCAAAATAAAAGGAACATTTTTATATCGTAAAAATACAGAACCAAATTTTTTGTTTTTTTGTTTTTTTTGCCCGTCGCTCTATTGCCTTGTATTCACATTAACGCTTTATTTAAAAAAATATATATATTTAAGAACATAAGGTAAAACTTTAGAATACTGTTCCATCATTAATAAATAACTACACAAATGAGTAATGCACGATTAACATTCTACTATTAACAAACAAGAAACTGATTAATGAATTAGTAAGTAATAGTGCTTAGTCCACAGTGGTAGTTCACTATTAGCTAATCAATAACTAATAACAATTTTTTTATTCATATCTGCCAGAGCCCAGAGGACTACTAAGAACTAGCCTACTAAATATGGGTTTATAGGCTAATTAACATGAATAATGCATAATTAACTCTAAAGTGAAGGTCATGGTAACCCACTAATGACTCAAGTAGCTATTACCAAATCTTTCAGAAGGAATTACTAATTATTTGGATCAGTATTCTAAAGTGAAAAACATGATAACTCTCTAGTAATGACTGAAGTCATTTAAGCTTTTGAGGTTTTTGTACGTTTTCGTAAAGTTTTGGATTCCTTCCAGTGGATTTGGTAATACTTGAGTCATTACTAGTGGGTTACCATGATCTTTACTTTAGAATAATGATCTAAATAATTAGTAATTACTTTAGAAGGATGTAGTAACACTAGTTACTACAGTATAGTAAGTTACACTAGTCATTACTATCCAAAATCTTACAAAAACCTCAAAAGCTTGCAATGTCCTCAGTCAATATTAAGGAGTTATCATGCTTTTCACTTTAAAATACTGATCCAAGTAATTAACTTTTGAGTTTTTTGTAAGGTTTTGGATAGTAATGACTCAAGTGTTACTACATCCTGAAGGAACTAATAATTATTTGGATCAGTATTCTAAAGTAAAAAGCATGATTCCCTAGTAATTACTGAAGTCTTTTGAGTTTTTTTGTACATTTTTGTAAGGTTTTGGATAGTAATTCCTTCAAAAGGATTTGGCAATACTTGAGTCATAAGGGGTCACTAACTTTGTCAATTCTTTCACTGTTTTTTGAACATTTTTTACTGAAATGTGTCCTATGGTGTGACATAGAAAGAATTAAGAATATAGGGGTGTCGCACCAAAGGACAACAGAAATGAACACTTTTATAGTGGTTCCAAAAAAGTTAAATATGTGAACAATCCTGAGACAAAATCTTACCATGTGCACATGTCATGGGCTTCACAGGAACATGACCTTGAATGGGGTCCTTCAACTAATTAAACTTGTCAACTTAATTAAATGGTGTCACACCAGAGGACATGGTTTTCAGTGACAAAATATAACAAGTTCCTACACTTTTAGAAATATATGTATGAAAAAAATTATTGTCACTTAATTATTGTCATTAAAATAGACACTTGTAAACTTATGCCTGAGGTATTTATTATTTGGCTCAACAATGTAAAAAATCTAAAGACAAAGCAGTTTTTATATCAACAGGTTAAGACAAAGAAATGTTTAACCATTTACTGCATTTTAAATGATGACAATACTAATTATATTCATTTGTATCTTGTGTGACAGTGAAAATGCCATGTCACGTCAACAACCCACATAGTAGTCCTTAGTAGCCCTCTTAGTCTGGGAGGTATGAAAAAAATAGTAGTTACTGATTAGCTAATAGTGAACTACCACATTCAACTGAGCGCTATTACTTACTAATTCATTAGTTTCTTGTTAGTTAATAGTTAGTTGTTAGTTAATTTGTTAATATTAATTAATAGTTACTAAAATGTTAATAGTGTGTTACTCATTTGTTCCTGGGTAATTATTCATTAATGACGGAAAAGTATTCTAGAGTGTTAACCATAACACATTTTTCTAACAGTTAGGCTATTTAAAAACACATCATCATAACTTCCTCTTATGGGGTATAAATAGCATCAGTTATGTATCAATTTACAACCAATTCTTATTACCATATTTTATTACCATAGAAACCATTGTTCCATAAAACAGTATCATAAAAAGATCAATAAGTGATCTTAAAGACTTGCTTCTTGTTTCAAGCCACCCTCCAAACAAATGTTGGTCAATAAAGTTAAGGCATGTTAAGGTATCATAAGCGTGTTCTATATAGTGTTAACAATATAACAGGCAAAACACATGTTTTGAAGTTGTGAATTTATGACAAACAAGTATAAATGCATCAAACTGCAATCAGGAATGCAATGACAGACACAAACTTGCAATGTTACATCATTTGTATTACTATTTGTTCTCTAATTTAGTTTTGACGTACAACCATCAGCACTATTAACAGCAATTTCATTTTCTGTGCCTCATATTTTGGGATAAATCTGTTACAAAGCTAACTTGTGCTCTTGTAAGTCCAGAAGTGAATGTGTGACATAAAATAGCACAGTGAGAACTTCAGTGAGAACTTCAGAAATGCACAGGACACACACAACGACCATGACATTCTGAACTAGTAGGGTTGGGAGTCGAAAATCAATTCCAGAATATGTATAGATTATAGATTTATACTTATAAAATTAGATACGTATAAAATTAAAATTTTGATTCCGCTTATCGATTCCTTTGTGCACATTTTAATATGATTTCAAACCTTTTTCAAGCACAAGAAGAAGCGAAAGAGGACTCAATTCGGCACTCACGCCACACGCTATTTTCTTTGTGCACACATCCAAAGCGTGAATGGACTACTTGCACTGAGCTTTGTGACGCACTTCCGTTTTGAAACAGTACAATTCATTTATTTCCGGTTATATAAATTTTTACTCTGCTTTAGCCTTTGAGATGACTAAATGCCACTTAAAAAATCTGGACATTTTCAGAGAGAGGAGAAGAGATATTCTGGTGATTACAGTGTAAAAATTTTCCAAACTCAACGGAACTTATAGTTTTAATCCAACTCAAGCCAATCTGAGAAAGCAGTGGCTGTTAAACATACGTGATTATTTCACCACAGGGTGTCAGTGCTCATCTAAACTAGTGACTGCGATGCTGAAGTGTGTGAGACCTGATGAATATAAGAACATTTATTTATTTGTATTAATTATTTTAATCACTTCGCTGTCATTTTTCATAGTCAGTCATTTTACTGTATGTAATTAAATGTTTATGCAAAAAATCTTAATTAATATTCAAAGTAGTCACGCTGTTAACATGTTAATTGTTAAATTTACAGTGCATTCATTCATTCAACTATTTTAAAAGACTGAAATAAGAGCACCAATGCACACAAGTAATCCTTTGTATCAGTCAAATTCATTTAAAAATGTAAACTCAACTGGTATGAAATATGATCAGTAAGAGAAAAATACTATTAATGAGAAGACAAGCACTGGACTGCTGCAGGATAGTGGGGAAATATATTTATTTTTTATTCAGAATGCACAGTTGGAAATATAAAATATATTTAGGAACATATCAGCAGGTTCAAGATAATTCATGTTAACGCAGTGAACATGATTCATTGTTTTAATGAATTGACAGCCATAAAACATATGTAGTAATAATCTGCATTCTCATGTATGTAGGTGCGCTGAACGCTGTTACCGAAAACTCCCGAGTTGTAATAAGTAGAACGTGAAAGTAGTTGTGCAAGTACTCCATTAAGTTCTTGTATGCATCTTCTTGCACTTGAATGCACAAATACTCATAAATTATGTCAAAATATCCTTGTAAACACAGTCGGTAAACAGTTGATAAAGAAAACGCATGTGTACCAGTTGGGGATGCATCGAAATTTCGGCAACCGGAAATTTTCGGCCGAAACAACCAAAATGGTTTTGGAGAGCCAAAATCAATGACTGAAAAATGGAATTAGCTTCAATGCCACGTTTTGACTGTGTTCAGCATCTATTTCATGCACACAACGTGGATAAGCTACAACAGTTAAACATATCCACTGTGTGGACTAGCTCTGGATTGTCGATATTAATTTCTCTATTTTGATTGGTAATGATATGGTTTCTTAAATCCAAAATCTCTTAGTGTGTGCTGTTTTCTGTTGATGCGCAGCGTGAAAAAAACTTCACTAAACATCTGTAGCGCACAAGCCATCCAAAAATTGCAAAAAGTTGTGCTTTGTTACTTTAATATGAAGCCTTAACTTTAATATGAAGCCTCAACTTTAAAATTCTGTCAATTTTACTACGAAATTCAAACAATACATTTAATTTCAGAGCTCTTTAATATGGCATGTAGCACAGAGGCAGCACAGATCAAGCGCACGTAAACTGATCATCTCATCTCCTCTTTACTACTAAGACCACAAAATAAACATTGGTGAACAAGCATGTTAAAAGATACATTACAACTTACCGAAATGAATCTCACAAGTAACTTGAATTGTTTAATAATCAATATTGTTACTAATAATCTATTTTAATTGCTTAGTTAATTAATAATTATATATATTACAATAACTAATATTGTAATTGTTGCCGTGTTCATTTTGTTTTGCAACGTCTAATAGGCTATGTTTAGTAGGCTATGTAATCACTCAATCATAGCCGCGGGAACATATTTTATCAGGGGGTGATGGGGGGGCGGGGCTTGATGTTGTGGGGCGGTGCTGCGGTGGGGCAGGGATGATATCAAAACCCCAAAAAATATAATTGCGAGTTTACATACCATGAGCAGAGACGTGGTCTTTGGTCGAGTCATGTATCAACCTCCTATTTGAAAAACATCTCTGGTTACTCACGTAACCATAGTTCCTTCAGAGGAGGGAACGAGATATAGCGTCGAAAGATGACGTGTTGGGAAAACTCCCTCAAACTTACTGCGTAACAGCTGCGTAACACACAAGAATGAACCTCATTGGTTACACAGCACAGGTTTGTTCTCGCGTGTCTGGAGGGACAGAGCTCTCAGATTTCATCAAAAATATCTTCATTTGTGTTCCGAAGATGAACAAAAGTCTTACGGGTTTGGAACGACATGAGGGTGAATAATTAATGACAGAATTTTCATTTTTGGGTGAACTAACCATTTAAGCGCGGGAAGGCTTGGGCGCTATATAAGTCTTCACTGAGAGTTATTGCCTTTGGATCTTTCGACTGAATGATAGCATACAGCAAAAGCTTAAAGGTGTTTAAACTTGTTTCCTCCTCTTAGGGAACCATGAGTAACCTGAGACGTTCACTTTTTGAGGTCGATCTCTTGACATCGCGTTGAAAGCTAATGCGTTGGGGAACATATAAAAATAACACTAACCCAAATCTAATATAAGAGTTGAACAGGAATGAATATACATAGCTTATGACTCAGGTGAGTGAGAGCAGCAAGCAATTGCCATGCCTCCTCCAGATCAGCTACCGAACCTAGTTGAAAGTTGCCTTCAGCACTGTTCAATGCCGCACCAAGACACGGTATTAGATAGTGTGGGGAGGTGATTGAAGCAACAATAATATAATTGGTGCACTTATGACGTAAACAGCTTTGACAAGTGGGATAACATTCATATAATAAGCTCTGATAAGCATATTATTATTTACCATCATGAGTGTAAGATGCAATAGAATGCCTAAAAGAGGGGCAGGCAGCTTTCCGCTGGAGCCATGTCAATATACACCAAGCAAACTGTGAGGTGAATGTTGTTTGCTTAAGCACATAAGAGACAGACAGCAAAAAGAGCCCGCTCGAGTCTTGCATTAAACGCTGGTGTAGGCGTTAACAAACACATTCTCGGCTATAGAACCTAGTAGAAACCACTCGCTGAGGAGGGGTGTAGTGACAAGTCTCTTAGCCATCCAATGGCAGCTCATTAAACTTCTGTTGCACAGACAAAACATGCGGCGCAAAAGAAGGGATTTCAAGGTTATAGAATCTAGCAAAAGTAATCTGCGAAGACCATCCCACTGCTAAGCAAATATCCTGAATAGACATACCCCTGACGGCAGAAGGTCTGGTCTCTATCGCAGCTTTCATCGGTCAAGGACTGCCCAAGAGGACGTTTGACTGACATGTAACGCAACCAATCCCAGTTCATTTTGTTCCACGTCATGTTTAGGGGCGTGAAAATGTAAAGTCGGTGTCCCTGCAATAACAGACCGGCATGCATCTATAAATTATTCATTGAAGAGCGTTGTGCAAGTTTACTGCAACAATGGAGCCGCGAACTTCGCATACTTTTGAAAATCCAGGGTTTGGTTGATCGTGGTAAGCGTTCATTGTCAAAGTTGTAAACACGACGGTGTTCTTCTTCCACGAGGGAGTTTGGAGTCACGGCATTTGTTTCCAGGCGGACCGTTAAAGAACACAACACACATGTCTTGCGGACATCCTGTAGAATTTAACCAATCAGATGATAACTTCGAAACTCCTGAAGTGTTTCCAGATAAGTGTGCCATATGCATCAGACGTTCAGCCAATGGTCTGTGGGTGTGACATCTGAGGCTGAGACTACATACCCCTTGACCAAGCCCAAGATGAAGCCAAACTCCTAGTGGAGTGGAGGCAAACACCTATAGGACAGTCTGCCTCTTGAGAAGCGTAAGTCAAGCGATAGTGGCTTCCACTATCCAGTGCGAAAGCCTTTGCTTTGACATCGAATAACCTTTCTTAGAACCCCCATAGCAGACCAATAGCTGCTCTGACAAGCGAAAGGAACTCTTTCTATTCTGTCCAAATAAGCATGCAGCGCGCAAACGGGGCACAGTGGGCGTTCACGTGAGACTCCCTCCGCGGCTGGGTCGGGAGAGTCAAATGCCTGAAGTGTTATAACCTGTGCTCTAAACGGGGTTGAGAGCATTTTGGGTGTATAGCCTCGCCTAGGGGTAAGCCTCAACATACAGTCGTCCGTCCCGAACTCCATATAAGCACTCTTAACCGAGAGAGCTTGCATATCTCCTACTCGGTACCCACATTCTAGAACACTTTTCACTTGAAAGCATACAGCCATCTCGTTGATGGAGCTCTTGCCTCTGCTCTTGTGTTCTGTACACTTTGTGAAACATTTAGCGGGCTCATGCTTCGCTGATCTGCCACACATGCAAATCCTATAGCTCTGGCCTGGGATGCCAGATGGTCCCCCCCTGCCGGAGACAGGAGGTCTCTCCTCAGCGGAATGGGCCATGGTGGGGCTACTAGCAGGTCCATTAGCTCTGGAAACCATGGCTGGTTGGCCCACTTCGGCGCTACCAGTAACATGGTCTCTCTTTCCTCCCTGATTTTCTGCAGCACTAGTGGCAATATCTTCACTGGAGGGAAAGCATATTTTCATTTTATGGGCCAGCTGCTCGACGCATGACGCCATCCTTTATGGGAATGAGGCAATAGCGGTTGTACAGACCTCTGCGGTCTGTTTGGCTTGGAGAGTTTGAATTTCTGCTTGAAGCGAAGGATCGCTTTGCTCTGGCACCTCTGACGCAATCACACCATTGAAACGGGCAAATTGAAGTGTGTAGCCATTCTTTACATTCTTGAGTACTCAGTCTGACACTGTTGGTAGCGCCGTCCACGCGCTCAGGTAGTCTGACAGGGGTTGAAGTGGAGACTGTTGCGGCAGAGGCTGCGTGCCAGCTGCCGGCAACACGCTGCATAACATAGAGTGGGGAGGAGACTGGTTCACGATGCGGGAACATTCTCATCCTCTATACTGAGATGCACGGAGCTTGCGCTCTGCAAAACACGTGTTTGCATTTATTAGAACATTTACATGTGGTAACACAACACACAAACATTTCTCTGTGCCCACCACAATGGGCAGGGGGGCTGGTGAAACGACTCTAACTCTTTTTATAGGTGGCTCGTCTTGTAGAACGCACGGCTCTCTCCTCCTCAGCTTCTGGCCGTCAGGAACTCGGCTTTACTTCCACTGGAAGCCCGGACGGTCAGTGACCTTGTTTCACATGGAAATGGTACCTTTTGTTGGGTCTCTGGTGTACTGGAGGCTCTGGATCACCCCATGCCCCCGCATTTGGGACAGGAGGATGGCTGGGGTGTCTGCCTGAATGCTGTGCAGACAATGGTCTTGAACATGCCCGAGGGGGAGCGTCACCTTGCTTTGGCAAGAAGTGAGTCATCATTTTGGACTGCGTGTCCCGCTGCTACGTAGGCTTTCTCCTCCATGTGGGCTGTAGTGCGAAATGGCTTAGAAGGGAGGAACGAATCTGGCAGCTCAATAGGTCCGCCGCAGACGCGGCATCCTCACAGTGACATTTTTCCAGATCACAAGAGGGGAATTCCTATCTACATTCTTCCGCTTGGCACGAGTATCAACGGCGAAAACAACAGGCTGGAGTGAAGGAGAAAGATTCAAAGGCAATAGCGCTCAGCGCTGACTTATATAGTGGCCGAGCCTTCCCGCACTTGAGCGCCATTGGCTACTGCAGGTGCAATAGCATGATTCAATCATTTCGGAGAAAGGAAGTTTCTCCAACACATCAGCTTTCAAGGCAATGTTGAGAGACCATCAAGACCATCTCTAAAAGGAACTTCGCATCGCAATTCAAGTTATATTGGCACGTAAAAAGGCTTTACATTGCCAAAGCATTGACAGTGCTCGGAACCAAATCAGGCAGTGATTGACAGTCCTCTGATTTATTGCCCAAAAGCACTCTGATCCAAAAGTCACAAACCACATTCAAAAACATATTAAAACGAAATAATCTTTATAGTAATTTTATGAATAAAGGGTGGAAAATTAAAAACTTTATTTCAAGTTGTGTCGTCTTAAAGGAGATGTCTAATGTTATTTCATGCATTCTGACTTATTTACACTGTTAGAGAGTTGGATTCTCATGCTAAACATGGCCAAAGTTTCAAAAAAATGAGTTGGACATATGACGGAGTATTTCTGTGTCAAATACACTCCTTCAGGATTCGTATACGTTTCAGAAAGTTTTTTTTTAGTATAGCCCTGTATGACGTCATAAAGGGCCGAAATCCTTGTATGGGCACTTCTGCACATCAACCAGAGCAAGAGCAAGAGCACGCCCATCAACGTGCTTCATTCGGGTTTCGGAAGTCGTCGGCAGCGCTGCACAGGACTTGGTCGAGAAAGATTTGTCATTTTGTTTTTAGACCACGAAATCAACGTCACCAAAGAAGTGTGTTTTTGGTTGTGAGGGAAAGATAACCTTGTTCAGCTTCCCAAAAGAACTCAGCGTTAAGGGAACAGTGGATGCAGTTTGTTTTTCTCGGGGCAGTTGTGCAAGTGTGTTTGTTTGTTCCTGACATTTCGGTGACAAATGTTTTATAAACAAGGCCCAGTTCGATGCTGGATTTGCAGATCGTTTGAAACTGAAAGATGGAGCGGTCCCAGCGATAAAAGATCCTGGTCATGAGTCGGAACCGCAGGCAGTAAGTAAAACTGCATCAAATGTCTGTGTTTTGTTGGCAATCGGTGTGTGAGTGCATATAATGTAAACAACACGAACGTATAGTGAATCAAAAGTTATCCAGGGATAATGCGATGATGTAGTGTGTAGTGTGTGTGTGTGTGTGTGTGTGTGTGTGCATGTGTGTGCTCGTGACTCTTTAGCTTCGCCCACTGTCTTTTTCTGTCTTTTTCGCAGTGTTTTTGGAAAGAATCGCTACAGCGTATCTGTCTTTTATAAATCTGATAAACCTAAAGACTCTTCTGAGATATGAAGGGTGCAATACTACTCTATAGGTACTCAGCATGAGACTGGCAGAAACTGTGTGTTATGAACCCTTTAAATTTCAATGCAGTGAAACAGCTGTCAGCACCCCTAGTTCCCACGGCCATGCGCTCAATCAGTGTTTCAGTCGGGAAAGACATCAATGAAACAGCTTGTAGGCTATACAATGTTGCTTAAAGTTACCTTAAGAAAGCTATTCAAATACCATAACTGATTAGTTAGCTAGAAAAAATAACCCTAGAGAAGAGCATTTTGCTAAATATATGCACTGTATTACATATTCATTATATTTTTACTTAAACCTTGCTGTTAGTGATGTCTTCATTATTTAATGTGTTTGAATAAATCTGTCATGAAAACAAGTTATTACAGTTTATTGTTGTTTAAATGTTTATATTCCACCAACAAACTGGAGTAGAAACAATTGTTTTTTTTCTTTCGGTTTCAGTTTTCAGCCAAGTGCATCCTGAATTTTCTGTTTCGCCCAGAATTTTCATTTAAGCCCCGTTTCCACCGAAATTACCCAGAACAATTTATCCCAGGAACTTTTTTCCCCAGGAGCTCTTTTTCCCCCAGACCTGCTGCTGTCTGCATTTCCATCGTGGTCTAAAGTACCGTGAAGATTAGTCCGGTGACGTAGGACTGTGCACGACTTTCCAGAGCCCATTGGATTTCGTCCTCCTCAAATTAACTTAAAACCTGAACCTCGTCGTCGGTCCATCGGTCGTATTTTTAAACTCCATTGTTGATTCGAATAGCAAACAACTCTTACTGCACGCACCGCAACAGACTTTTAGGTTGAAATAAAATTCTGCGTGAACCATAAAATGCACCCCCGAAAGTTCCTGAACTTTGAAAAAGTACTACCTCGCAAACAGGGCCGTTTTGAGGGGGAAATTTTTACCGGGAACTTTATTTAGACCCCACTTCCTGCGGTCGAAACACACCGAGTACCACCCCAAAGTCCCTAGTTCCTGGGGAAAGTTCCCGCGGTGGAAACGCGGCTTTAGTAACAGTATATTGGATCCTGCGCGAGGTCTTAAAGCAACAGCAGCCTAATAAACCTGCTGCTGTCTGTGTAATTTACATTAATCATAGAACAAACATAAAAGAAAATCACTTTTGTAAGGATGAATCTATATTTGATTTATAACAATAAAACTATGTAGTGTTATTTTACATTTGATTACAATTTCTGTACCTGAACTTTGTTCAGTTGTATTTATTTGTGCTATTGCTAATTTGTTTATTTTTGTTCTTATTTTATTTCTGTTTACTTATTAGTTAGTTATTATATTAGCTAGTCCAGTTGTTTTTGCTGTGGAATTTTTGTTAAAACCATAGGAATATATTAGTGTTCTTTATGTTTCAGATTTATTTTGTAGGTTGCTGATTTTTGTTCATGGAAATCAGCTGCAACAAAACGTTTTGCTAAAAGACACAGAATAAATGTGTTTGATATAAATGTTTGACTAAATGTTTTTACCTTACTGGAATTGAAACTGGGAATAGAACAGCAATCGATAAGCAGAATCGGAATCACTAAAATTCAAACGATGCCCAACCCTATGAACTAGTCATTTTAAAAAGCAAAAAGCGCGGTTTTTTTTTTTTTAAGAATTACCTAAATGAGAGTGCAAGGTTTAAATCAACATTTGGATTAGTTAAACATTGACATGTTCTAGGGCTGACATGTTATATTTACAGCAGGTTTATAGTGGCACACCTTTCTTTATTTGACAAAATAAAGAAAGGTGGCTTGACAACAAGATAAGTGTCTGAAAAGGATGTAAAAGTTCATACTTTACTACTGTTAATAGTAACTATGAAAAAGGGGTGAGGGTGGAAGAGGAAAACTGGAAGAATTGTTATAGTGAGGGCGAGAATTGTTATAGTGGATATTTTTACACTATGGTGTTGTAATTGATGAAAATTATGACTATGATCAACAAAATCTTTAGTTAAAATTTCAAAGAGAAAACTGTACAGCATTTGTAATTCAAAAGAAATACACCATGTAAAATTGGGAACAAATCTCCAGGATGGTTTCACTCTTGTTTTGGGGTGTGCTCAAAATACATGAAATCCTGTATATTAAAAATGAGAAAGACAAATTAAATTACTGATTTATGCATTTATGTGAATATATAATATATCCAATTACAGCCTAAAAACTTTTGTATGCAGAAGTATGTTTGATTGCACCGTGATTAAATGACCGTGACAATCAAATGCAAAGAAATATTCTTAAAGATTTGATGGGAAAGCTAATAAATAAATTTAGGCTCAGATTTAAAAAAGTGTTCAGCACTCATCCTTTATTACTTGTTTAGCTGATTTTTTTATTTTAAAAACACATGAAAAATCGTATGGTTTGTATTAATGCAGTGTATATATTACTTACAATAAGAAAGCAGGCTCCTAATATAACTGCTTTTATTTTAACATCCAAATCCATTGGAAATTGTAGGCCAAAGTTGTCTGCATCAGTAAACGCTTCTGCCTCAAATCCCGTCCACTGTTTGCTAATTCGACCAATTGCTGAGGACTCATCCAGTGACATCACCTGGCATCACATAAGCATGTGACTGTTAGTTTGATGAGCATGAGTTCACAAAACATTTGACATTCACAGCAAGACAACTTATTTTTTAAATGTTTTATACAATATACAGTACAGTACCCTTCAAAAGTTTCACCAAGGCTGCATTTATTTGTTCCAAAATACATTAAAAACAGTAATATTGTGGAAATATTATTAAAATTATAATAATTAATGCATCTTCTCTGTCTTCTTACTCTGATTTATCTTGTCCTTCTGCTGTTCTCTCTACTACTTACAACTCTGCTATCTCTGAAGCCTCTGCTATCAACTCTGCTATCAACCACGCCCCTATGATAACTAAGCTGGTTAGCTTCATATCATGCGTCACCTTGGTATACACCTGAGCTCCGACTGCTTAAACAAACTGGCAGACGTCTTGAGCGCCAATATAAGAAAAGTGGCCTGGAGGTGCATTATCAAGCTTTCTGTGCTCACCAGCTAAAATACAAGTCAGCTCTTAATGCCACACGTACAGAATATTACTCCAACATACTGTAATTAACACTGCTAAAAGTCGACCTAAGACATTATTTTCAACTGTTAACAAACGTATTAACCTATCATCACATCTTATTACTGGCTCAATTGACCTTCCTCCACTTTTTTGTAAATAAGATCAAATCTATCTATGAAACATTTTCATCAAACTCATCAGAAGTCTGGTCCTCACCTCACCTGTATTGTATACAATACAAAATACATATTGCTCATCTGATCAACTGTTCTTTTTCTTCTGGGTCTGTCCCGCTATCATTAAAAACAGCTGCGGTCACTCCTATTTTAAAGAAACCTGGGCTGGATTCTTCAGTTATGAATAATTTCAGACCTATATCTAATCTTCCTTTCATTGCAAAGCTGCTTGAAAAAGTAGTTGCCTCTCAGCTACAAGCTCATCTCTCTGCTAACAATCTTCCTGATCCCTTTCAATCTGGCTTTCGGTCAGGCCACAGCACTGAAACTACGAATGACCTGCTAATGTCTGCTGATTCTGGTTGTCTTACTGTTCTCATCATGCTTGACTTAACAGCTACCTTTGACACTATATCTCATCATATACTTACCTCTCGGCTATCAGCTATCGGCATCACGGGTAGTGCTTTATCTTGGTTTATATCATATCTCACTGATAGACAATTTTTTATTACTATTCATAACTTCAAATCTTCTCCATGTTCCCTCTCTCAGGGTGTTCCTCAAGGCTCTGTTTTTGGACCATTTTTGTTCAATATTTATCTGTTACCTCTTGGTCACATTATCCATAGTCATGGTCTCAGCTATCATTGTTATGCTGACGACTTGAAAATTTACATATCAGCCCGCTCAGTCTCTGCTCTTCCCCTGGACTCATTGAATACCTATATTGCTGACATTAAAATCTGGTTACATAGAAACTTCCTTAAATTTAATAACGATAAAACTGAGGTTACTGTTTTTGGCCCACCATCCCTTTTGAAAAAGTCTGAATTGAGTCTACCTATTGATGAGGCCACATTAATTCCATCCTACACTGTTAAAAATATGGGTGTAACATTTGACTCTTTGCTTACATTTCAAGCTCATATAAGTTCTATTACCAAGACTGCATTCTACCACCTTCGTAATATTGCCCGACTGCGACCTGCTCTCAGCACTAAAGATACCGAAACTCTAATTAATGCTTTAATAACCTCTCGTCTCAACTACTGTAATTCACTTCTTATTTGGGCTGCCCGCTAGAACAATCACTAGACTACAATATGTACAAAATTCTGCTGCCAGAGTCATCAATCAAGTCAAGAAATCTGATCACATTACCCTTTGCTCTATAATCTACATTGGCTACCTATTTCTGTCCGCATTCAGTATAAAATTCTATTGTTAACTTTTAAATGTCTTCATGGACTTGCTCCCCATTATTTATCTGAACTTCTGCACTATTATTCTCCTCCTCGTTTTCTCCGGTCATCTGACTTAAAACCTCTTACTGTACCTCATTTCCGTCTTTCAACTATGGGTGGTAGATCATTCAGTGCTGTAGCTCCGAAACTCTGGAATTCTCTCCCTCTTACTCTGCGTGACACTGCTACTATATCCTCATTCAAATCTCAACTAAAAACATATCTTTTCTTACAGTATTTCCAACCCTCCTCTGTTTAGTGTTCTGCTGTTTCTCACTGTATATTTGTGTGTATATGTATATCTATGTTCTATATTGATGCTCTGTATGTGTTATTTTCTTGTACAGCGACCTTGAGCTTGGGAAAGGTGCTATATAAATAAAACGTATTATTATTTATTATTATAACAGTATTAAAATGACTGTTTTTTAATTGATAAAAATGTAATTATACCTATAGCTTACTCCAGTCTTCGGTATTATTTTTGTTGTATATTCAGTAATATTTTTGTTGAAACTATGACACGTTTTTTTCAGGATTGTTGGATGAATGAAAAGTTCAGAAGAACATCATTTGAAATTTCTTTTGTAATTTGTATTTTTGTGGGAACTGTGATGTTTTTTTTCCAGGAATTTTTGATGGCTTGAAAGTTTAAAGAAACAGAATTTATTTAAACTAAAGATCTTTAATGTCTTTACTGTCACTTTTGATCAATTTAATTGAAATTAAATAAAGAGTCCTTGCTGATTAAGAGTATTATTTTCTTTAAAATCGTACTGACCCCAAACGTTCTAACTGTTTATATTATATTAAAATAAATTATATTATGAGAGTATGAGAGTATAATATTTGGTGTAATTTACCATACCTCAAAAATAACATCAGAACAACATTTGCAGTCACAGAACGGCCCCACAATCTTCAGAACAGGCTCTTTTCTCTCATTCTGAATAGTGAACTTTGGCAGGAAAGGATGCCAGCTTTGCATTACATAACCAATAGGGCTGCCCGGAGGGCTCTGAACCTCCAGCTGAAATATATGGCAATACTGACATTAAGATAGCAACATAGATAGGTATTTTTTAATATTTAAAATCATTTGTCCATTTATTTGAGGTGGGTGTACCACAGTGGTTCTCAAACCTGTCCTGGGGACCCCTGACCACTGCACATTTTGTATGTTTCCCTCATTAGACACACCAAATTCAAGTCTTGCAGTCTCTACTAATGAGCTGATAAGTTGAATCAGGTGTGTTAGATGAGGGAGACATGCAAAATCTGCACTGGTGGGGGGTCCCCAGGACAGGTTTGAGAACCACTGGTATACCAGGATGCAAAACAGTGTTATAATAGCCGAACAGTATACATTGTGAAGTGGTCATGCTGTGTGGTATACTATACCTCTTGCAGACAGCAAGGAAAGCAACAACTACTGCAGTTAAGGGGACGGGATAAAGTCATCACTTCCTGCCCCATGTTATTCTGGATATGGAGCAGGATGGAGCGCACCGATCCACACAACATACGAGTACAGAAATCACTCTCCTCAACAGCAAAAAACACCTGCTGCCCTAAAGTATTTTTCACCACATATTGATTTTTGGTCTCCCATCCCATGAGAACTGTGAGAGAAAGAGAGCATTTGTGTTCATGTGACAGGGGTTTAGAGAAGTGTTTCTTGAGCAATCAATGGTTAATATTACCTTCCATTAGTTCCACTTTCTGATGAACTAGAAGCTGGTCAACCTGTGATAAGCATCATTGTAGAACTGACATGAAAATAGGCATATAATGTATTTGCACATCTTGCACATATTTATAAACTTGATATATTTGCAAATATATCTATTTGTTGCAAACCGAGAAACAATTATAAACACAATGAGGCTGTGAAGTGGAATAGGTAGTAGATGGGTTTTCCTGTTTGTTATGATAATATTTAATGTCCGACAACGGCTGCATTCGAAATCGCATACTTCCCTACTATATCTGTAAGCGTAACGTGAACTGACAACGGCCGATCAGTCCCAGGATTCCGTCCACCCCTTCGGTCAGGACTCCATCCTGGAACCTCCCACCATCAGCGCCACCGTGGTGCCTGTGGTTAGAAACGCCTCCAGGCTCCTGTCCTTCACCAGCTCCACACCCTCCACCCTCTTTCCTCCTGTTGGAGTATTTTTCTTACATCGCACCTTCTGAGAGGGGGAGCTTATGTCACGGTTATGTTCAGTTTAGTTCAGTTTCTGTCATGTCTGTATTAGTTTTCGTTTGTTTCTATGGCTACTCATTTGTTAAAGGGTTAGTTCACCCAAAAATGAAAATTATCCCATGATTTACTCACCCTCAAGTCATCCTAGGTGTATATGACATTCTTCTTTCAGACAAATAAAATCAGAGTTATATTAAAAATGTCCTGGCTCTTTCAAGCTTTATAATGGCAGTGAATTGTTGCTTCGTTTTAGAAGTCCATAAAAGTGCATCTATCCATCATATAACTGCTCCACACAGCTCCAGGGGGTTAATAAAGGCCTTCTGAAGCGAAGCGATGCGTTTGTCTAAAGAAAAATATCCATATTTAAAACTTTATAAAGTAAAATATCTAGCTTCCGCCATATCGGAAAAAAAACGTAACTGGTGTGCAATGTCGTCAGACGTAGTGTAAGCATTTTGAACTGTGAGAGGCACTACACTTTTTCCGTAAGTTGAATACGGAAGGCGATCTGGTGAAAGCTAGATAATTTACTTTATAAAGTTTTAAATATGGATATTTTTCTTACACAAACGCATCGCTTTGCTTCAGAAGGCCTTTATTAACCCCCCAGAGCCATGTGGAGCAGTTATGATGGATAGATGCACTTTTATGGACTTCAAAAACGAAGCAACAATTCACTGCCATTATAAAGCTGGGAAGAGCCAGGACATTTTTAATATAACTCTGATTTTATTCATCTGAAAGAAGAATGTCATATACACCTAGGATGACTTGAGGGTGAGTAAATCATGAGATAATTTTCATTTTTGGGTGAACTAATCCTTTAATCACGCTTAGGTGTTCATGATTTAGTTCCTCATTTACTCCATGTTAAATATCCCGTTATGTTTATTCTGTTGTGAGTTCACGTTACGTTTACAAGTTGAAGGAGTTGTTGTGATCATTGTGTTTATTAGTAAAGTCATTTCATGTTCTTCTTCGTCTGGTGAGTTTCTACTACAAAGCCTTTATGTTTGTGACACATACTATATAGAACATACTTTTTTTAGCAATCGTGAAGTAATTACTTATTCAAAATAAGTACCTACTCAAGACAGTATATACGATTTTGGACACCTCTGTAATCCCATTTAACATTTTTCAAGATAAATAAAACCTTTAAAAAACACCACAAGGGGGCATCACCACAAGGGACACTGATGTAATTTATTTTGTAGAAAAAATATACCAAGCTTTGAAAATATGCTCACACTCTACATTAGTTGACATGTTATTCTGGAAAATTCACACATTTAATGCTAAAGCGTTTGAGGTAACATTAGATTTAGGAGTTAGGGTTAGGATTTGGGAATAAAGTTTTTGGGTAAGGGTTTGGGTTACAGTTAGGGTTAAAGTTAACAGTGTAATAAAAAATGTTAATTAAATGCAAGTATTTTAAATGTAATTACAATGCACTGGCATTTACATATTTAATAAGTATATTGTATATTGTATCAAATGGTAAACAGTAGTTAAGGTCATCTAATTGTGAGATTGAATTGAAATGCTCACTTCCCTAAGATCATGAGTTATGATGTTATTCACCTGAGTCAGGTACTCCAGACCCGGAGGACAGCCCAGGGGTCTGTCTGGGACGGGCATGACCATCGGGACCTGAGGTGGCACATAACCTGCAGCAGAAAAGAAAATGCTTACAGTATGTGAACTCTATAAACACATTATTCATAAAGAAAAACCCTTTATCATTTTACCTGCGGGTGGTGTAGGATAAACTTCATTTCTGCCTGGATGAGGGCCAGTGGTATATACTATGGGAGAAACAGAAAATATCATAAACTATCAGATATCTGTACCTGAACATGTTGGGACATGAAGTGAAAGAAAATGAAAACATTTCCCTAGAGGTAGAAATTGGCCTGCCATGTTGATCTAGGAAAACCGACCCATACTGTATGTACTGTACCCTTGTAACAAAAAGTGTGCATAATTGTATTGAATGTGCCCTTGTAGTGTACTTCAAATCTTTAAAAGTATATTTTAAAAATGCAGGTAAGTAATAGCACAGTCAAACAGTTTAATGATAGAGATGATTATAGTTTTGTGTTACCAGGTAGTTGCTGGGTTTGGTTGCAGATGAGAATAGTGTTTACTGAAGAGAGCACACCACAGGATGAGCACAGTAAATATCAAGTGAGTATATATCCACACATGTATTGCTAGAGTTTTACAGGGAATATTGCTGAAGGAAAATCTGAGATCACTGGAGTTCAATGAAGGAGATTGCTGGCAACTTACGAGCCAAACTATCTTGGTAAGTAGAGCAGGTAAGGAGTCTATATCCATTTGCAAAGCCAGACAAGGAGTGACTGAAGGGCTGTGTTTGAAATCGCCCCCTATACCTTCAATCACTATTCCCTACATTACTCCACTAATATAGCCCACTTGAAAGAGTGAATGAAAACGAGTGAGTGAATTCGGACACTGAGTGCGCCGGAAGGGCTGCTGCTTTTGTTTGTGTTTGCTGTTTAATAATCATTTGAAACTTATCAAACTGGCAGCTCCAGTAGTAATGAAAAGATTTATCTTGAACTCTGTCATGGAAACTAGCATGTATAAACCTTAATTAAACAATATCATACCTTTTATACCTGTATAATATTACGCTGTTGCCAATTTGAACCAGCGGTTTGGAAAATGGATGGATGAATGATTCAGCTGCGGGTGCCATCCTCTGGCGAGACGTGGGAATTCATTCAGCGCGACCATCACAGTGCATTATGGGTATTCTCTAGCCATTGGAGAAGCATCTCGCTGCAGCCTGCGTGGAGATTCCAACCACATCCAAGTGTGACGTCAGAAGCCACTCCCATATGCAAATACGACACATTCTCATTAGCAAATCACATTCTCACAAATCAGGTTTAAGGGGCGGAACAGGGATGGGGAGTCATAAGGTGACGTATTGGACACGGGCGTGGCTTCTGACATCACACTTGGATGTGGGCGGGGTTGGATGTCCAGCGCAGGAAGCAGCGAGCCCTACTTGAGTTGTTGAGCGTACATCAGTTGTACAATCGGTATTATTGTGGTGCATTGTGTGATTGAATGAGTGCACTCGATAACGTCCACTATAGTTTCGGACACCACTATAAATAGTTCCCTATTTAAGGGTATGGGGGGCGATTTCGGACACAGCCACAGTGTGTGCAGTGCTGATGAGGAACACGTTCAGGTGATTGGTAATTGGGTGTTAGGGGTCACTGGCGTACATTTACATGCAACCAAATAATCCATTAGTAATCGGATTGGTGGCTCAATTGGACTGAAAAGCCTTCATGTAAACACCTTAATCGATCAGATTGAGCTCGATCCGAATGAAATTTCGATTTGGATTGAAAGGGGTAGTTTATTCCTTTTCTAATCCAATCGAGAGAACATGTAAACACTTTGGATGAAAACCAAAACTGGAAAGGACTGCGCATGTGCAATAACATAGAAATGGCGTAATGACGTATGACGCTCGAAATGAGGTGATGTTGTTAAATAAAATGTCATAAATTACTTGTTATTCTAAAATTCTCCTACCACTCATCATCTGTGAAGTGGAGCAGAACAACGTCCCATCAGTCCTCACTTCATTCATACTCTCATCCACAGATACTTTATTTTGGGCAAGGGAAGGGGCGTTTTTAGTGCTTGATAAATATATGCAGCACGTCATAACGGTTCATGTGCTCGTCTCCAAATCAGGACCCGAGATTGATAAATATTAAGTCTGCTCTTTAAAACAAAGAAAAGAAGCAATGTAGAAGAATAGTATGCACAAACAGCGGGAAACTCTGCATATTTTGTGTGTTTTGAGTGTGCGCATGTCAAAAAATCAATTCTGATTAGAAGCTTGTGACATACGGTATAAACGCGCACATCAACCTGATCACTTTATTTATCGTTCATGTAAACACTACGTTCGGATCCATCAATTGGAATGAATTCATTCAGATTGAATCAAAAGGTGTGCATGTAAACATAGCCAGTGGGGGTGACTTAAGAGCCAGTTGTAGCCGTTGATACTAACTAGCTGCATTTAATATCAATTTAAACTAGACATTTTCATTTAATTGTAAAAAAAAAAAAAAAAAAAAAAACATGCAATTAAGTGTCTGAAAACAGTACATTCACTTAAGTATATTATTTTATATGATTTCAGTAATAAGAACTATTTTTAAAAGTATGCTTTGTAAAAGTGTACTTTTTCTTCACAAGGGTAACCCTGTGAAGAGACTATGAAGAGTTGTTAATTTTACAAGATTGTCAAATGCAGGTGCAGAATAATTCTTAATTTCATGTGATTTTTTTTTTTATTTTTATTTTTATATATGGCTGCAGTATAGAAAATGTTGCTGAATTCTCACCAGGTGCCACAGGCACATTGGCTGCAGGTACATTTGCTTCTCCTGTCTGGCCTACATTTAAGAAGAATGCAGTAAAATAAATTAGATCATAAGGTTATCAAACCATAAAAGGGTAATGTCATCACAGTAACAATCCATTTAATTCAGTGCATTTTCTCAGGACTGAACCTGTTTCCTGTTAATCTCAAAGATCATTAAAAGTCTGCCTTCGAAAGCGCAGAACAGCTTAATGCAACATAAGAAAACAACTTGAATAAATAGAGAAAACAAATATGATATTTGATTTGCTCACTAGGGTGTAATGGAGTAATACAAACAGTGCACATTGTCATAGAGCAATGACACCAGAAGCAGCCATACACCATATTGCAGCTACATCTTGACCTGATCAAGTTTTAGACTATAAAATGTCATCAGATAACATTATAAACACTTGTACATAGCTAACAATGAGGTTGATGAAGACATCATATGCTTAGTTAGTCCAACAGTCTCTGTAAATACTGGCTAAATGCCATTTCAGATGCAACTTGTCACCTCTGTAGAACGAAGAGTTTTTGCTAATGCTAGTTTTAGCAACAACCTGTATAGTGTATTATTATTCTAACTGAATGTATTACATTTAAGAATCTGACACAGATATGACTATAAGGGCCAGATTTACTAAACAGGAAATTAGCGTGAGAGCGCAATTCCAAAAAAATGCAGATGGGAGTGGAAAGTTCTGCACGTGATCTACTGACGACACGCAAATTAAAGAACACAGACGCAGCCGGATCATTTCCATAATGACCAACACAATCTACCAAGAGCAGCGCAAATTAGCGTCTGGTTTAAAACATGCTTTTTTTGGACGGTAAGTAATGGCGCAAACACCAGTAAATTGACGAGTGAATTACACCAGTAAAAAAACACCTACAAATGCATATGCAATAAGGTCAGCCGCAAAAATAACTCTGTCCATGCCTTTTCAGTGCAAATTTTTCACTGTGTGTAGTAAATCCTGACAGTAGTTTTTTAACGCCAAAAGAGGGTTTGCATTGGTGCAAGCTGTTGGTAAATCTGGCCCTAAATGTGAAAATATTCTTCATTTCTGGATTTATTGTTCAACGTGTTATTTCAGAGTTTTGATATCTTCTTGTAAATGAGCACTTTCTGTATTATATTTTATTATAATGGATATTTAATATTACCGCTAAACCTTGACTGGCAGTAACTGGTAACATTTACTTGGTCTAAAAATGTAAGTTACTCAATATTAACTTTATGCTTATCAAACTATTGTAAACAATAAAACACAGTCGTGGGCAATGCGACATCTTTATGAGTCATTGAATCATCCACTTAACTGATTTGTTTAAAAGCACTGATTTGTTCAGTAATTGCACTACTGTGTATTACCAGACTTTGCATTGGATTCATTTAGAACTTTTTCCACAGAGCAAAAAAAAAACAAAAGTAACTGGCAATAAAATATATATTACTAAATATGAACCTCTTGTTTATTGAACTGTTGTATAAAAGCAATTTATTGAAGCAGTGTATTGAACTGTTGTAAAAAAAGCAACCATGCTGTTGGTCTGAATAAGCATGCTCTCGCTTGTTTGATATTACTAAAATATGAACGCTAAACTGTACAAATTGACCCCGGACCCACGTTGGACCCCAGATGGATGACTAAATTATCCCTTGTTTGTTGTACAATGTGTCATGCACTTTTCAGGAATTCAGATGGTTTTGAAATTATAGGTAATCACTTACCTTGCAAAAACATGATGAGAAATTAATGTTTGTCTGTAATGAAACACAATAGCATGAAAACAATAGGATTTCATTGTGAGTTCCCATCAGTAACTCTATGTGTTTGAGCTGCCACTTTAGCAAAGAAATGCAGACTTTTCACATTCAATGATGCACTAAATGTCAAAAGTACTGTTGACAAAAGTTGACTGTTAGGCCTAATTATTTAAACTACTTGCTGAGGTTTTACACAACAATTAAACATTGAAGAAAACTGTGAGTAACATAAATTATTCATGTCCTCTTTTACTAAAGTTCCTGAGGGTGTCAATTGGCTAAAGGATGTGAACGTATTGTGTTTCACACAGAGCAATAACCACTATCGCTACCTTTTTTCCTGAGCTTTTTTCTTTCCATTCTTTTTTACATGTTTTAAATTATCGGGAGCTCGGGAGGTGTTTGTAAGGCACTCGCCTCAGCTCATAATTCGTCTCACTCTATAGAGTTCTGAAGACATGACGTATTTTTGTAGGCCAAAACCCGTAAACGAGTTAGCATTATAGCACTTCTGGTCCCATCGTCTAAAAGTCAAAGGGTTTTTAATGGCTCAAGATATTTTCATGTTTTATTCTACGACATAAAATACATCAGTAATACCCTCTTCTGGTACGTTTTTTTTTTTTAAATTATTTTAAAGGTCACTAACAAGTGGCTAAATGGGACTACAGAGGTTGTCAGGGACATTAAACGTCACACCAAACAGGTAAACTCGTCTACTCACTAGTCCACTTTCACAGCCTCGTTGTGTTTAATCAAAGACTATAGATATAGAAAGACGTTTCACTCCTATTGCTGAATAGGAGAAACTGCTACGTGCAATATGGCGGAATATGTCCCACCTTCTAAATAAAAGAGCCAATTGCACTCCCATAGAAACCTGAGAAACGCTTAGGATTGCACATGCGCATTGGCTGGTCTAGTCTAAAAAATAAGCTTTTTTTAATGCTGTTTGCGCAAAAGAAACAACATTTATGGGACAGTTCATGTAAGATTTTGTTGCTGATTTGAAATATGTTATTTAATATGTGTGTGAGTTCAGCAAGCACTTTTTGAAATTTCAGGATCCCCCATTCAAATAGATAGGAATTGGTCTTGGATGCCTGAAGTAGCTGCCCGGAGGTGTTGCAAATATGATGTGACTGGGGTGTAGTTCGTTTATAGCCTGCATTTAGCTTTTTACTTCTGCCAATTGTATTTAGGTTTCAAAATTTATAAAAGTTGTGTCCATTTCTGAAGATTATCATGATGAACGAAGTGTAAAGGGGCGGTCACACTGCACTTTTCGTTCCATTGACTTCTCATGCCAATAGTTTCACATTTCGCTGCGTTCCAAAGTTCAAGCTTGGTGAACTCTGAGCTGCGAATTCGCATCATGTGACGACGTGTGACAAGTAGAAGATCGATACGTCAGACCTCTTGGCTGAATTAAAAGAACAATATTTTTGCAGTAAGTCGAATAGATTGTATATTTTTTACATTTTGAGTGTATTACTATTTGTTATATGTTGAATTCATGTTTATAAAAAAGACACTTCAGAGAGTGACGTCATATCACGACTGTTGCAGTGTCCGAAGAAATTTCACATGCTCAAAGTCTAGTATGACCGCGGCATAAGAAACAAACTTTTGTTAGTTGCAGATCTTATTTTCTGCAATAATCCAAAAGCAAATGGAAAAATACTATTGGGTTTTTGTCTAGGGAACCAGGGTGATGTTAACTTCTGGGATGGCCTATAAAAATGTCATCACTCTATTTGGGGCATGACCATACGAGCATTCAAGGGCGCCCACAGGATTCAAAAGTCTCTGGGTCACAGCAGCTATTTGTTTACATTTAGCTGTCCTACTTAAAACTCTTACACTGAGCACAGTTATTAAGTATAGAAGCATGAGCACCTCCGGGATTTCAAATGATTTTTTTGGCAAAAACAACACTAAAAAGCAGGGGGAAAATCAATATACATGTTAAAAACTCAAAGAAGTTTTAAATTTCTTGAGTATGTCTAGCATTCCTTTAGCCTAACTATTACGCACTTCTATAACTTGAGACTCTTCAGACCAAATGATTATGTAAGAGCAGCGGTACACCTGACATTTTAAACCCAAAATTTTACATTCATCTAGCTCATGTTCACATATAAGAAAACAACTGCCTTTGTAAAAATGCCAAAGGTATCGGCATCTGTATGTTTACTTACCAGATTAGATGATGATAGCACTTAAGCACATTGAAGATTCCATCATTTCAAGGATATTTGTCTTGCATGGAAATTTGTAATTCATACACTCATCATACCATTGTCTGTCCGGACATAAAAAGGCAATGACTTTGCAAACTCCTTTGTCTGACATATTGTGAAGTATCAAGGCATCAGTGATACTCTACACCCCTGGAGAACACCACACTCCACACCACAGGTTGCCAGGATACTGACTGACAACAATATTCCCCTCTATGAAAAAGCATGGCTCTTTGTTGGTGTTTAAAGCACTAAACATTGCTTAATATAGGAAAATTAAACATTTATGTTTGTTGCTGGATTACTTTGGCTAAGATTGGATAAGCAAACTGCATCATGTACATTATAGTATGTTATATAACTGTCTTTATAATGTCCTTTTCACTAACAGGCAGTGGAACAATTCAGACAAACAGGTAACATGTTTGTGGGTTTATGGGACACTGGAAGTGCCCAAAATGTCTGATATGAAATGCAGAATTTCTAGATGTTTATTGCATAATGAAATTGACAAAAGAAAATCAACTATTTTGGTCTAAAAAATAAATAAATCGACAGAGCATTTAAAAAGAAGAAAATATAGGCTGCATGTCTGTGCAATGAATTTTACCCATCAAGGCAGCGTAGAATAATTGTTTAATTTGCAATAGGAGCATTTTGTGTGAATATTCCATGACGAACAACCCAAAGTGCCAGCTGGGGTGGTTTTCACATCACCAGCACCTACTAAGAACTTCAGCTGTCAGTGTTTGTGGTTACTGCTGTGTTTGCTTCACTTTCAGATAACACATTCAGCCTTTGTGTCACCTTTCTAGAGAGAGCCACAAACAGAAACAACTATGTGTAATTTCTCTCTTTCGAATTTAAGGATTTTACAAAATAAGTAAACAGAAGAGATGTATGTGCCCCAGAAAAAGAGATAGCATATTATCAACGTAAGCCAGTTAGAGCTGTGCATGTAAAGCTTACTCCCTTGGCCTCAAGGCGCTTGCCTCCCACGACGGAAACCCCTGTTCGAATCTGGCTCAAAGTGGGTAGAGTAGTGCCAGTTACGCCTGTGTTTTCCCCTTTTATGTATCCATCTTTTTCTTACGCCCATGATGCTTTGCACAAATTATGTGAGTAACTTCCATTAAACTGTAAATAATTGGTTTGCTGCAATAATAAGCATTTTCAAAAACTGGGTACAATGAGATGACATTATTCTACTCAACAGTATATGTTGTTGTGGCAAGCAGGACGAGGGCGAGAGGCGTGAATACGGAGCGAGGCCAGTGGTGCGAGTGTTAATGAGTGTCAGCTGTGCGCTAGTCTCAGCCTCAGACGTCACGCCCACGGACTGTTGGCTGAACGTCTGATGCATATGGTACACATATCTGGAAACACTTCAGGAGTTTTGAAGTCGTCATCTGATTGGATGACTTCTACAGGATGTCCACGAGACGTGTGTGTTGAGTTCTTTAACCGTCTGCCTGGAAACAACTGCTGTGACGCCAAACTCCCTCGTGGAAGAAGAACGCCGTCGTGTTTACAACTGTGACAATGAGCGCTTAACAGGATCAACTGAATGCTGGATTTTCAAAAGCACCATTTTTGCAGTTAACTTGCACAACGTTCTTGAATGAATAATTTATAGATGCACGCCGGTCTGTTATTGCAGGGACATCGACTTTACATTTTCACACCCATAAACATGATGCGGAACAAAACGAACTGTGATTGGTTGTGTTACATGTCAGTCAAACGTCCTCTTGGGCGGTCCTTGACCAATGAAAGCTGCGATAGAGTCCAGACCTGCTGCCGTCAGTCTGGAGGTCTGGCTACGCGAAACTAGCTGTGCGCCAACCGGCCTTGTGTCTCTAATGGAGGAGCTCCGGGAGCATAAAAGGAGGAGCAAGGACGTTGAATGTTAAAGTTAAAGTTTCGTTGAGCCGGTTCCCGCCTCCTTCTTCTCTGAGCCTTTAACTTTGTTACAGATGTCTTTTTTTCATACCGTTACAGCGGAATACAAAGGAAAAAAGAAAACAATCAGAAGGAATAGAATGCAGCGACTGATAAGAGCTCCTGCCATAGATTGTTTTGTTATATCATGTCACATTAAAATACCAAGCATTACGTTATTCTCCCGACATCTGAAAGTAGAACATGAAGGAGAATTTACAGCTCATTCAGTCAAACTGACAGATAAGGATTATTTGTTACACAAGCTTATGATTTGTTTCAGTCTATTTAAGTAAACGGGAAGTGCCTCCCATAAACGCAGTCTCGTTAGGATAAATGTGGATTTCAGTTGTCTTTGTCGGTTCTTGTTAGTACTTAGTGTGGTTTATGTTTATATTGTGTTTCTCCTGCGATCTCCTACATGTTTTGGTTTATTAATAAAGAATATGTATATTGTTAGATTTTGTTATCTTCGTGCGTGTTGATTACAAGACCATAAACAGACCCAGGGCCGCTGCTGGCCAAATGGGTGCCCTAAGCAGAATTGTATTGTTGACGATTAATCGGGTAATCTTTGTGGTAATAAAAAAGATTACCTAAGTGAACAATAGCCTTTAAAATGACTTAAAATACATATATAATAAGAATGAAGCAATAATTGATTCAAAGAAGCATCAAAAGCAAGTAATTTATCGTTTTATTGAACAACACTGTTATAATACATAATGTAATATACATGATATAAACAATTAACTTATGTACTTTACGTATTATAACAAATGCTTGCAGAGGGCGCCAACAGAGGACGGTGATTGTTGTTGTTACACTTTACAGCATGATCAAATTCTTGTTTAATATTTGCCAAACAACATTTAATTCAAATGTCCAATCAATCTTTAATATTTGGCCACTTCTTTACGATAGAAATGCTACAGCCACTACAGCCATTTCTTAAACAAGAACATGTGGACATCAACAACGTGAAAACTCAGAGCAAGGGTTTAAACTTTTGTTTTGAAATTGTGGTGAACAACAATTTGCATATTTAGAAATATATATTCCCCTGTGTCAGCGTAGGTTTATAAATGATACAACTATGCTATACTATATTATAATGTTTAAATTGCTTTAAAGGGGTCATGAACTGCGTTGTTTTATTGTTTTATGATGTCCTTTATGATGTCTTTATGATGTATGATGTCATCTTCACTAACAGTGCAAACGTGATATAGTTATAGTCACTGATAAACGCGTCACTGATAAACTCGCTGTTTGATTGACAGCGCGCGCTGCTCCAGCGATTGCAAAGGGAGAATTTAATCACCGTTAAATAACAGGTTATTTTCATCCTACTAAGAGAAACAACGCAAGTTGATGTTTAGTCACTGGTTTGATTTACTGACACACAGACAAAGAACATCTGACTGTACATGAATCATTACATTTCAGATCAGGCATTAGAATTAACACAGTTACTTACATTTTGCATTACTGTCGAGCCCAGGCACTGCAGAATATTTTGTAATCCTCAACAGCATGTTTATTGCTTGGTAGCTCGATCTGGTTTAACACCACGTAGGCCTGTGTTACTTAGGCTACCTATTCTATTCCATTTCATGCGCGAATCGGTGGGCGGGGCTAAACAGGCAGTGATGAAGTAGGCGTTGATCTTCTTCTGCAGAGGCGGTGCTTGCCTCCCTTTGACGTCATAGATCCCCACTTTGAAAAACCTGTGGTTTGCTGGGCCTGGTGTCCATAAAAGCTTTTATTGGACTAACAAGGAAGTTTTCCGTTCTGAAATTTACAGAATATTCTTATAGTATGATGACCTCTATGATGTGTATGATGTCAAAAACTCAAGGAAAATTTGATTTCTCAGTTCATGACCCCTTTAATATATAGTGCAGCCTTACAAAATGGTATAATGATGTGGTTCATGGATTTCTGTCCGTGAAATGTGTCACTTCCTGTATTTTGCCAGTGTTGTGCTGAATTCTGTGACCCACTGAATTATGTGACCCTATAGGCACTGTATTGCGCTAATCCAACCTACTCCTAATCCCAATCCTAATCCTAACATTACCATCACTACAGCGTTTAGGGTCACAGAATTCGGCACTACACCTGTTTATCGACACAAGTAAATTGCAATAAAGGATTTTTGAATTTAAAAATCGAGCACTCAAATTTAATCGATGAATCATAACATCCATACTAATCTTTACCATGGTTCAAAAACGCAATGCATAGCACATTAAAATAATTGATTAATTAATTATATAACATAAATTCCATTAGTATCAGATGGTGGTGGTCAAATTATTAACGGCGTTAAACATGTTTAATTCATCTCATTAACTTTAATAGACAAACATTCCACATATTTGTGAATATACCTGAAAGTGATGCACGGGATTCATCTTGGGCTCTTTTCTTTTTAGCTTCTCAGCGCTAGACTGCTGTTGTCTTTTCCTGGGAGGTGGGAGCGGGGTGGATGCGGGAATGACGTGTCGCGTGTGTTTACTGCAAAATGCATTTTTGGGCCAAAGCATGGAAATTGCCAAATAGGTTTTATATTAATAACAAAATTAAGGAAGTGTCTTACAAAATACTTCGCAGAATTTATCCTGCTCAACATGTTTTGGAAAGATTTAGGCTTAATATTTCATATACCTGTGAATTTTGTGCACTGGAGAAAGAAACTATTTTGCATCTATTTTTTCACAATTTTTTCACTTTTCACAAGATTATTTTGGAAAGATTTAGAACCCTTTATTAAAGGGTACATAATACACAGTTTCTGCCAATCTCATGTTAATCTTGAGTACCTATAGAGTAGTATTGCACCCTTCATATCTCCGAAGAGTCTTTAGTTTTATCATATACGCTGTACCGATTCTTTACGAAAACACCCCGAGCTCGTGCAGGCGTGCAGTGGGCGGAGCTAAAGAGTCATGAGCACACACACACACACACAATACATCATGGCATTATCCCTGGATAACTTTTGATTCACTATACGTTTGTGTTTTTTACATTATATGCACTTACGCGCTGATTGCCAACAAAACAGACATTTGATGCAGTTTCACTCACCGCCTGCGGTTTCGACTCGTGACTGGGAACAAACAAACACACTTGCAGAACTCTGTTGCTGTGCCCATAAAAGTGCCCATACAAGCAATTCCACCCTTTATGAAGTCACAGGGCCATACTCGGAAAAAACTTTCAAAAATCCTGAATGAGTGTATTTGGCACAGAAATACTCTGTCATACGTCCAGCTCGTTTTTTGAAATTTTGGCCATGTTTCACATGAGAATCCAACTCTTTAACAGTGTAAATAAGTCAGAATGCATGAAATAGCATTAGACCCCCCTTTAATAGAAAACAGAGGTGTATGATAGAAATTTGTATATTCTGTGTACTTTTTTATACTCAGAACGACAATTTGGAATGTAAAGAACAACATATTATACAGTTATTGATTTTATTAGGAAAATACCATATACATAAAAAGTGGACTTAATGCAAACATTTACACATTTTGTAAATGACTTTAAATTATATGTAAATCTTTTGGAACAAACTAAAAACAAAAAAGCGTTGAAAACATGTAATGCTTTGAAAGCACTGGATTTTATGTAATTTATATATATATACACACACACACACACACACACACATATATATATATATATAAAACACTGGGTCTCATTCACTAATAATTGCGTGGATTATTTCGTATTTGTACGCACAGGAGAACTTCTTACGAAAAATCTCCGCCAGATTCACAAAACGTTCGTACGCACATTAATTTTTTCTTAACCTCGTTCTGGTGTTAGTGAATTTGGAGTATTCTAAATGAGCGGCCGCGTGTACGAAGTTAGTCATTTGCATAAAACACGCCCAAACATCTCTATATAAGGGCTTTCCGCACACGCTTTCCTTACAGCCGTTCGTCACTGCCGCAGACGCGCTCTCTCCCGATCTTAGAGCAATGCCAAGTGTGCCATTCTCACCAGTTCTCACAATAAACACTTTTTATAAAGACCCAGATTACAGAGCTCGCATTAGCCAGCTGTACATACGCGTATATCTGCGTTATTCAGAGAAACCTCGCAGCTGAAGCTATAACGCAGCTTTTCTTACACTTTATATGATCGAATGTATTTAAGATTAAATTAAATTGTATTATTTAAGAATTTCATTATATAATTTTATATATGGAACATATAATACAATTAATGCAATATACTTCAATGTAATTATAGTCATGTTAGGATGAAATATAACTTCTTAACACGATTATAAAGCCATACAGAGTAAGTTTTTTGCGTACGTGTGGTTTCAGTTGTTCCTATATATTTTCGTAAATGTAGAAAAATTTGTTCTTAAAATCGTTCATACACACATACACATGCTTAGTGAATAAGACCCATTGTGAGTATGTAATCTTTTTCCCATGGCATTGATTAACAAAAAAAAAAAAAAAAGTAAAATGCATTTTTTACATTTATGTTTCTATTTATGTTTATGTTATGTTATATTAATAGTCTATAGAATTAAAACAATTTTTTGAGCAACATAGATGGTGTCCCCCCTGGAAGTTGGTGCCCTACACTAACTGCATACTCTGAGTAGCAGCAGCAATGAACACACCTAGTACACACTTTGGTACCGGTTCTTTTGGCTTATCATAATACATGAAGTCCTGAAAATGAATTGAGTTATAATAAATAATAATACATAGAAAAAAATTAAATGTCTTATATTACAAAGCTGAATTATTATTATTATTTTTAAGTATTTTCAACAATACTTACAATAAGTATGCAGGCCCCCAATAGTGTAGCTTTCATTTTGAAATCCAGGTTGCTTGGAAACCTCAGGACAAAATCTGCTCCTGCATTTGGTCCACAGCCTGAGAAAGGTTTGAAGATCTTGCCAAATGATCTGTCTGTCGCTGCCTCATTCAAAGACACCAGCTGTGGTCACAGTAAGACAGGTAATAGCAACACACATGCACCCATTAAGCCTTCAAGCACATTAGCCTATTTATTTATTTATTTACTTACTTACTTTAATATTACATTTTCACAATTATATTTTAGTATAAAAACAGGCCTATTACAGGATTTACAACTTGAGCTTTATTCTGCTACTGATTAAAGTGCCCCTATTAGGGATTTTTGAAAATTACCTTTCATGTAGTGTGTAACATAGTTCTAAGTGAATGAAAACATCCTGCAAAGTTTTAAATCTGAAAGTGCACCATATATAAAGTTATTGTCTCTTAAAAGTAAGAGTCGACTCTGAGTCAATTAAACGAATCGTTTTTTAAACGAGTCCTAAGCCGTTTCGTTGTGATGTCAAGACGAAACATTAACATACTGCCCGTCCACTTATTGCACACGCAGACACCAGGGAAACCTTGAACCCCGTCAAACACTGCAGCGGATACTGGATAGCATCATGCCGAGAAGACGCTGTGCTCTACAATGTGTTTATTGTGTTTCATATTGTGTAGGTATCTGGCTAACCGGTTAACTCACCACAATAAATTAGAAACACACACACACACACACACACACTTGTTAATTCTGATGGTGAGGAATTACATTTGAAACATCTCATAATGTACCTCAAACTGAGTAGCATCACTGAGAAACGTCCTGCTCAAGGTTCGGGTTGAATAACTAGTTCTTCCAATGTTTCATCAATTCGAACTCGCGCTGGGATTGGTGCAAAATCGACGTCCTCATTCCTGTCTTTACAGTGTGTACTATCGGAAGCCTCCGGATGCTGGACAGAGCTGGAGTTCAGTTATGGTAATGGGCATTTGTTTCCGAAATACACGCTGTACGCGGTAGACCAATCACAACAGACTGGGCCATCTGACCAATCAGAGCAGAGTAGGCTCGCGAAAAGGAGGGATTTAGAGAGACTTATTCATCCATCGAGTCGTTTGAGAATCATTGGACATTGTGGTGATGTGCAATGTATATTATGAGAAAATTAAACAGTTTTTTGACCTTTGATGCATGTTGGAGACCTCAAAAACTAAATTAGGAAACTTTAAAATAGCATAATAGGGGAATCTTAATTCACTTTAAGAAAGCAAACAATCCCTTGTTAGCTCTGACATTTAAAACCAAAGAAACACGTGCGTTTTTTTCTTCTTCATTGTGGGGATCAAATTTCCCCAGAAATATAGCACAACCTGAACTCACCCACAGCCAATGTGGGTCAGACAACTAGGAAAAGGCTTCCCAGACAGTAACATAGTGTCGGCCTAGATCCGGCCCACATCTGGTTTGCGTTGAACCGGATGTGTCCCGGATCTGGGCCGACACTATGTTGCTGTCTGGGTTACTATGCATACTAGCAGCGTTAAAATTATAATCCAATAATGCTTAAAGATTCTTGTGAAGGATATGTTTAAGTTTAAATAATAGAAAATAACTTTGGTCAATTAAAAGTCAATGGAAAGTTAAAACTTGTATCTGAGTGTATGTGTATCACCTCAAAGTTATCATCCCTGAAGCAGGTACAAGGTACACATGGTCCCGCTATCTTAAATATCGGTTCACCTCGTTCATTCTCAACGGTGAATTTAGGTTGCCAAACACCCCAGATATGTCGAACATGTCCGATGACAGTGCCCGGTGGAGACTGAACCTCCAGCTAAAATATACATACAACATATAATATACAGTACAACAATCAAGGGCTAAACAAAGCAAGGACAATGTTCATACCTCATGGCTGATGCAGGTGCCACAAACAAACGGGTGCACCAGTCTGATGATCTCTTTATTTGAGTCATTAATAACATTCATTATGAATGAACGTCTTGCAGATAAATGCCTATTACAATAATCGTTGTCCTCAAGAATATTAAAAACTTTGTTCCCGATGTCATCCTTCACCTTATATCTGGTGTTAGAGGTTATTCCACAGCAAACTTTAAGAAATTAAAAGGAAGGAGATTAGGGTGTCGTTCGTTTGATTTTGCTGTATTTCATTCATGAAATGCTGATGAACACACCTTCGTCAAAACATTCGTCCAGATGTTGTTCTTTGTAGACAAACAACTGATCAATCTAAATAAACATAAAAATAACAGGCTTCTTGCAGTTAAAATCACTGCGAAATAAATGCATTTGTAAGAGTAACATACACATAGCAGGGGTTGATGCATACTTTTTTCCCAAGTAGCATGTTTTCCATTAATAAAAAAGACATGTACAAACAAAATGATTTAATTTATTAGATTACAAAAAGTACACTAGGTTTTTTAATATATTCCTGCTTCAAACTGTATTTAAAAACTTTAATTTATTTATTAAACTGCAATAAACGGAGTAATGTACCGATACTAACTTATAGAATCATGTGTTAAATAATGTTCTTAGTGTCATGGTTCTGTCACTCTGGTCTGTCAGTGTGTTTTGGTTTTGTTTTCCCTGTTCTCGTTGTGCCTGTGTTCCCAGTCATTGTTAAATTACATTACTCATTAGTTCAACACCTGTTCTTTGTTCTGTTAATTATTCCCTGTGTATTTAAACCCTGAGTTCTGTCAGTTCATTAATCAATGTCATCTTTGTATTATGTGGTTGTGTTCCCTTTCAAAAGCTACACTCAATGCTGCGCTGATGATGTCCCAGTCCGAAAAGATGCTTGCGGGTTAACTCTTCTCTGGGAGCTCATCGTCACTTAAAAAGTCAGCGCTCCTCACCAAGCCATGCAGAATAACATCCACGCTGGCAGGGAAGGCGTTTCAGTCAGCCAGTTGGGCTGGTGCTGCTCTGCACACTATGACAGGCGTACCAGGCTGACCTGCTGAAAGAAAGGCTCAAAAGCAGAGTGTGACGAGTCGCGCTTCCCCTCATAAAGACTGGAGACCGGTGCGTAATGCTCAGCAGCCTCAGAAAGACCTGACATCAGGACTACCATCTCTTAAAAGAGGAAATCCTGATGGCTTTGCGCCCAGGTCTGTGGGGGTGGCCCTCTTCGGGACGGGGTGTGTAAAAATACATCAACCAGCTCTTTTCCGGCACCCTCACGAAACCACTGTTACCTCCCTGCCACCTCTGGTGATTCGGGGGGCAGCGGTTTCCAGTTTAATGTTGGATGTTCTGTTGCTTCCTGTTATCGCCCAGGACACAGAACATTCAACATCCCCCCAACAGGAAGTATTAAAATTGGTACCCCTTTAAAGAGACCTTGGCAGCGTGGAAGCGTCTGCCGGGTGTCTCTCCTTGGGTCCTAAGGACAGTAGGAAAAGGAATACACTGCCTTCCTCGTTTCATTGGCGTGGTCCCCACTACCATGAAACCGGAGCAGGTGTATCTGCTGTCACAAGAGAATCTCTTCTGGGAAAAGGGGCCATAGAACATGTTCCCCTCCCGGAGAGAGAATCACAACTGTTTCCCGCTCGTGTCGAGTCCATTTTAAACACCCTAAGCAACATCAGGATGGGTCAGGACATTACTGTTTAGAAAATCCTTGGTCTCATGGCACCTGTGTCCATGGTGATCCCTATGGGCCTTTTGCATGAGACCGCTTCAGGTTACGCACTGCGGCTTCTTTCCCTTTCTATGTGGTTAAGACCCCGGTTCTTCACCTTGGGTCCCACTCTAGGTGCGTGTTGTCGTCGCAAGATGCTAACGACAGACACTTCTCCTACGGGCTGGGGAGCGGTCTTAGGTGGCTGTCCAGCACAGGGGATCTGGTGAGGTCATTTCGATTGGCACACCAATTGCTTCGAATTGATGGCTGTATTTCAGGCCCTGAAGTACTTCCTCCACCAGTTAAGAGGTTAACATGCCCTAGTGCGGGTGGACAACAATGTGGTAGTCTCCTATACAAATCGCCAGGGCGGTCTGCATTCGCTCCCTCTAAACAGGCTAGCGCAGCAGATTTTTCTTTGGGCTCAGGACAAGTTCCTGTCGCTCAAAGCAGTATATATATATATATATATATATATATATCAATGCAGTTTATGGACATCTGAATGTGGGAGCAGACTTACTGTCCAGACAGAAAATACAGACGGGGCAGTGGAGACCCCACCCTGAGTTCTAGCCAGACTTCCCCAACAAGGGTCTTGCCTCTTACTGATAGCACCGTGTTGGCCTGTACAGGAGGGACCTTATGTCTCAAGCGCAGGGGACAATATTTCATCCCCGGACCGAGCTGTGGAACCTTCACGTTTGGCCCCTGAAGGGTACCAACTGAGGGACATAGGGCTTTCACATGAAGTCATAGAGACCATTCTCGGTGCTAGGGCTCCCTTCAATAAAAGAATTTGCCAGATTGTTTCAGTTCTGGACTTACTGCAGGAAAAGTTATCAGCAGGCACATGACCCGCCAGTCTCAGGGTTTATTTCACCACTATATTGGCTTGCCATGCCTTGATTGACGGGGTACCACTCTGGAAGCATCCTCTGCTTGCTCGCTTCATCCATGGGGCCAGGCGACTAAGGCCTCCCGCTAGAACCAAGATTCCTTCATGGGACTTAGCTATAGTCCTTGAGGGGCTGGTAGAGACCCCCTTTGAACCACTAGAGAATTGGGTATTTGCAGGCTCTGTCTGTCTCGCCACCCTGCTTAGACTTTGCCTCTGGAATGGTGAAAACTATTTTGCATCCTCATCCTGACTACCTGCCTAAGGCCTACGTACATCGCACTAACCAGTGGTGTAAATCAGAGCAACCAATCGTTTGTCATGAGGGCCAAAACAGGGGGGCGGCCGCCACTAAACAAATTGGGTGAGGGATGCTATTGCCCTTGTAAAAGTAAATCCAGGCAAAACTGATAAATCCAGACACAGTCAAGGAAGGCAAACAAAATTGACAACAAGCACACACGTAACATCCATTGATAGACAACACCAGACAAAGAACATGAGAAACACTGAGGTATATATACACAAGGGGTGATAGGCAAACAAGACACACTTGGGAACAATCAGGAACTAATCAACAAGAAAAACTACAAAGGACTACACAACATGGTGCAATACAGGAAATAACAAAAGTCCACACAAGACCAGGGGAACACAAGACAGGAATCATGACAGAGCACCCCTTTTAAGGGGTGGATTCCAGACACTCCACATAGAAAAAAAAAAAAGTCCAGGAGGGCGGTGGAGCGAAGGCGGAACGGGGGAAGGATGGAGGGCCAGGCCCGTGGAGTGGAAGTAGGCCTGAAGATTGAGGCAGAGCAGGAGGCCAGGGTGGAGCAGGCGGCAAGGGCAGAGCCGACAACCACCAGAGCCAGGCAGATGGGACCAGAAATTCCCAAGGCGGATCAGTGGCGGACCAGAAATTCCCAAGGCGGATCAGTGGCGGATCAGTGGCGAACCAGGGCCACGCAGACTTCTCAAAACTGAAGAGGCATACAGATTCAGTAACAGACTCAGGACTAGCCTCTGGGGAAGAAACGGGCTCTGGACCGGACTCATGGATTGAAGCCAGTTCTGGAGTGAACTCAAGGGCTGCAGTGGACTCTGGAGCAGGTTCTCATCTCTGGACTCTGGACAGGGACTGGAGTCGATGTGTGCACTGCCCAAACACACCACATAGCTGTGGCCACAATGGTCAGTGCTGCACACTCTGAAGACGACTCTGGGATTGGAGACTCTGGCGTGGCAGCCATCTTGGTTGAGGGCTCTGGCGTGGCGGCCATCTTGGCTATGCAGTCCGAGTCAGGTCCCTGCACTCCGCTGCGCTGCCCCACTGCGGGTACGTCTGTGGTGCCATTGGTCCCGCTGGTTCGGTCGCTGGGAGCCTGGCTAGGGCTTCCCAGCCCGTCCCGCTGGCTCATCCGTACTATCAGACTCGGCTATGCGATTCAGTTCGCCCGGTGGCCCCCCAAGTTCAGGGGCGTTCACTTCACCTCCGTGTCGAAGGAGGACGCCCCGTGCTACGGGCGGAGATCGCAGTCCTACTGGCGAAGGACGCGATAGAGCCAGTCCCTCCAGCCGATATGAAGACAGGCTTCTACAGCCCGTACTTCATTGTACCCAAGAAAGGCAGCGGGTTACAGCCAATCTTGGATCTGCGGTTCTTGAATCGGTCCCTTCACAGGCTGCCGTTCAGAATGCTGACGCAGAAACGCATCTTCAGGTGCATCTGTCCCCAGGATTGGTTTGCAGCAATCGACCTGAAGGACGCGTACTTTCATGTCTCGATTCTCCCTCGACACAGACCGTTCCTACGCTTTGCGTTCGAGGGACGGGCATATCAGTACAGAGTCCTACCCTTCGGGCTGTCCCTGTCTCCCCGAAAATCGCGGAGGCGGCCATTGCTCCCATGAGAGAGCATGGGGTTCGCATCCTCAACTACCTCGACGACTGGCTGATCCTAGCTCAGTCGCGAGCGCAGTTGCGCGAACACAGGGACATGGTGCTCAGTCACCTCAGCCGGTTGGGACTTCGGGTCAACTGGGAAAAGAGCAAACTCTGCCCCGTGCAGAGGATCTCTTTTCTCGGTATGGAGCTGGACTCGGTCAATCTGACAGCACGACTCACAGAGGAGCGCGTCCAGTCGGTGTTGAACTGCTTGAATTCGTTCAAAAGCAGGACAGCGGTAACACTGAAACATTTTCAGAGGCTCCTGGGGCATATGGCATCCGCAGCCGCAGTGACGCCGCTCGGATTGCTTCATATGAGGCCGCTTCAACACTGGCTACACGACCGAGTCCCAAGATGGGCGTGGCAGAGTGGCTCGTTCCGTGTCTCAGTAACACCGATGTGCCGCCAAACCTTCAGTCCGTGGTCGGACCCTTCGTTTCTACGGGCAGGAGTTCCCCTAGAACAAGTGTCCAGGCATGCTGTTGTCTCCACGGATGCCTCATCCACCGGCTGGGGGGCCACGTACAACGGGCTTGCAGTTTCGGGTCTGTGGACGGGGCCTCAACTGCAATGGCATATCAACTGCCTCGAGTTGTTAGCAGTTTGTCTTGCGCTGGGCCGCCTCAAAGGGCTGCTACGAGGCAAGCGCGTTCTGGTCCGTACGGACAACACTGCGGCCGTTGCGTACGTCAACAAACAGGGTGGTCTACGCTCCCGCCGCATGTCACAACTCGCCCGCCATCTCCTCCTCTGGAGTCAGAAGCATCTGAGGTCGCTTTGTGCCACTCACATTCCGGGCCTGCTGAATCGTGCAGCCGATGAGCTCTCACGACAGCAAGTGCTCCCGGGAGAGTGGAGACTCCATCCCCACGTCTCACTGCCAGTTGTTCTATTCCCTGACCGGGGGGACCCTCGGCTCGGATGCACTGGCACACAGCTGGCCCCGGGGCCTACGCAAATATGCGTTTCCCCCAGTGAGCCTTCTTGCGCAGACACTGTGCAAGGTCAGGGAGGACGAGGAGCAGGTCCTGTTGGTTGCTCCGTACTGGCCCAATCGGACCTGGTTCCCGGAACTAGTGCTCCCGGAACCTCCTTGGCCCATTCCTCTGAGGAAGGACCTTCTGACCTCCTCCCCTATGGCACCCGCGTCCGGACCTCTGGAAACTCCATGTCTGGTCCCTGGACGGGACGCGGAGGTTCTAGGTGGCCTACCACAGGCTGTGGTAGACACCATCACTTCCGCTAGAGCCCCCTCTACAAGGCGCCTCTATGCGTTGAAGTGGAACCTGTTCGTCGAATGGTGTTCTTCTCGACGAGAAGACCCCCGAAGATGTTCGATCAGTTCTGTGCTTTCCTTCCTGCAAGAAGGGTTGGAGCGAAGGCTGTCTCCCTCCACCCTCAAGGTGTATGTTGCCGCTATCACCGCAAATCACGACATGGTTGATGGTAAGTCCTTAGGGAAGCAAGATCTGATCATCAGGTTCCTGAGGGGGGCGAGGTGAATAAATCCGCCTCGCCCTCACTCTATACCCTCTTGGAACTTATCTCTAACCGCACTGCAGAGGGCTCCCTTTGAACCTTTGCAGTCAGCAGAGTTAAAAATCCTGTCTTGGAAGACAGTACTCCTGACTGCATTGGCTTCCATCAAGAGGGTAGGGGACCTGCAGGCATTTTCGGGCGACGAATCGTGCCTGGAATTCGGGGCGGGTAACTCTCATGTAATCCTGGGACCCCGGCCCGGATATGTGCCCAAGGTTCCCACCACTCCCTTTCGGGACCAGGTGGTGAACCTGCAAGCGCTGCCTTTGGAGGAGGCAGACCCAGCCCTGGCTTTTCTCTGTCCCGTTCGCGCTCTGCGGACTTACGTGGACAGAACGCAAAGCTTCAGGACCTCAGAACAGCTCTTCATTTGTTACGGAGGCCAGCAGAAGGGAAAGGCTGTCTCCAAGCAGAGGATGGCTCACTGGATAGTGGATGCCATCGCCTTGGCGTATGAAACCCAAGGCGTGCCTTGCCCGCTCGGGTTGAGGGCCCACTCCACTAGGAGTGTGGCCTCTTCCTGGGCGCTGGCGCATGGCGCCTCACTGACAGATATATGTAGAGCTGCGGGCTGGGCGACACCTAACACGTTCGCTAGATTCTATAGCCTCCGTGTAGAGCCGGTTTCTTCCCGTGTGCTCGCTTCAAATAGCCAGTAACATCGAAGTGCCCGCTCTTGTGTCGGCTTTCTGCGCCATTCCCCTCCTCATGGACCGGATACGTGCGCTGATATACTCCAGTCGAGTTCCCCAGGTTGGCGAACCCTGTTGAGTTCCTCTGCAACCCGCGGAAGTCAGACGTGGCGGAGCGTCCGACGCCAGGTGTAACACTCGTATGCATTGGTGGAACTTGTGTTAGGCTGGGTATCCATATGTTGTGACCCCTACAGCGGTCCCATATGTGTATTCTTCCACGGTACGGCTCCCTACAGCGAGCCCGTGTCTTTCCCTTGGCAGAGCTCGCTCTGCCGTCTCTGTGCGGTGTAGTCCCCTGCCTGTATTGGCTGTATGTTGTACTGCCCACGGCCAGTCCATATGTGTATATTCCACATGATACCTCCCTACGGGTAGGATGTGGCTTCAGCATTTTGTACAGTTCGCGCATTTAGATGCAAATGTGAGTGAAACAATCAGACTATTGAGAAGGTAGGCTAAAGCTGGGTTCACACTGTCCAATTTTGGCTACGATTTGGCCGTATGAGACAAATTTTGTGAATACTAAAAGATTCCTCGGATCCTAGGCCAAAATCTGAAGTCATTGATCGTTCGTTTGGCATGTTCACAGACAGCCGATTAACAATGCAATCAATCAAAATTTCGACCATTGCAATCTAATTTTACCTCTGACGAAGTTCTGGCAGTGTCCAAAGATTTGACGCACAGTCCTGTATGAGGATTCTCCTACGACAACCGTCAAATCAAAAACTAAATGTTTTATTAACAAAGTTCAGGAGGAGCACGTTCAAATGATCTATCCAAAACAACTTTCATCAGCAATTACCACATCTATCCTATCAGCATGAAAGGAAACCTATATATACTATATATACTGATTTGTAAGTGTGAACTTCTGAATAGGAACACAGAACCTGATGACGCAATTAGTGAGACAACAACAAACCAGCACTTGCTCCACACACATTGCCTTCAATTTTTTCCAGTTTTCTTTTCAAGAGAAGCCATGATCAAAATTGATGCTAGAGATTGTTTTTGTTTGCTAGCCACCATTTCTATCCCGCATGTACAGTGGGGAGAACAAGTATTTGATACACTGCCAATTTTGCAGGTTTTCCTACTTACAAAGAATGTAGAGGTCTGTAATTTGTATCATAGGTACACTTCATCTGTGAGAGACGGAATCTAAAACAAAAATCCAGAAAATCACATTGTATGATTTTTAAATAATTAATTTGCATTTTATTGCATGACATAAGTATTTGATCACCTACCAACCAGTAAGAATTCCGGCTCTCACAGACCTGTTAGTTTTTCTTAATGAAGCCCTCCTGTTCTCCACTCATTACCTGTATTAACTGCACCTGTTTGAACTCGTTACCTGTATAAAAGACACCTGTCCACACACTCAATCAAACAGACTCCAACCTCTCCACAATGGCCAAGACCAGAGAGCTGTGCAAGGACATCAGGGATAAAATTGTAGACCTGCACAAGGCTGGGATGGGCTACAGGACAATAGACAAGCAGCTTGGTGAGAAGGCAACAACTGTTGACGCAATTATTAGAAAATGGAAGAAGTTCAAGATGACGGTCAATCTCCCTCGGTCTGGGGCACCAAGCAAGATCTTACCTCGTGGGGCATCAATGATCATGAGGAAGGTGAGGGATCAGCCCAGAACTACAAACCCGATTCCAAAAAAGTTGGGACACTCTACAAATTGTGAATAAAAACAGAATGCAATGATGTGGAAGTTTCAAATTTCAATATTTTATTCAGAATACAACATAGATGACATATCAAATGTTTAAACTGAGAAAATGTATCATTTTAAGGGGAAAATAAGTTGATTTTAAATTTCATGGCATCAACACATCTCAAAAAAGTTGGGACAAGGCCATGTTTACCACTGTGTGGCATCCCCTCTTCTTTTTATAACAGTCTGCAAACGTCTGGGGACTGAGGAGACAAGTTGCTCAAGTTTAGGAATAGGAATGTTGTCCCATTCTTGTCTAATACAGGCTTCTAGTTGCTCAACTGTCTTAGGTCTTCTTTGTCGCATCTTCCTCTTTATGATGCGCCAAATGTTTTCTATGGGTGAAAGATCTGGACTGCAGGCTGGCCATTTCAGTACCCGGATCCTTCTTCTACGCAGCCATGATGTTGTAATTGATGCAGTATGTGGTCTGGCATTGTCATGTTGGAAAATGCAAGGTCTTCCCTAAAAGAGACGACGTCTGGATGGGAGCATATGTTGTTCTAGAACTTGGATATACCTTTCAGCATTGATGGTGCCTTTCCAGATGTGTAAGCTGCCCATGCCACACACACTCATGCAACCCCATACCATCAGAGATGCAGGCTTCTGAACTGAGCGCTGATAACAACTTGGGTTGTCCTTGTCCTCTTTAGTCCGGATGACATGGCGTCCCAGTTTTCCAAAAAGAACTTCAAATTTTGATTCGTCTGACCACAGAACAGTTTTCCACTTTGCCACAGTCCATTTTAAATGAGCCTTGGCCCAGAGAAAACGCCTGCGCTTCTGGATCATGTTTAGATATGGCTTCTTTTTTGACCTATAGAGTTTTAGCCGACAACGGCAAATGGCACGGTGGATTGTGTTCACCGACAATGTTTTCTGGAAGTATTCCTGAGTCCATGTTGTGATTTCCATTACAATAGCATTCCTGTATGTGATGCAGTGCCGTCTAAGGGCCCGAAGATCACGGGCATCCAGTATGGTTTTCCGGCCTTGACCCTTACGCACAGAGATTGTTCCAGATTCTCTGAATCTTTGGATGATATTATGCACTGTAGATGATGATAACTTCAAACTCTTTACAATTTTTCTCTGAGAAACTCCTTTCTGATATTGCTCCACTATTTTTCGCCGCAGCATTGGGGGAATTGGTGATCCGCTGCCCATCTTGACTTCTGAGAGACACTGCCACTCTGAGAGGCTCTTTTTATACCCAATCATGTTGCCTGTTGACCTAATAAGTTGCAAATTGGTCCTCCAGCTGTTCCTTATATGCACATTTAACTTTTCCGGCCTCTTATTGCTACCTGTCCCAACTTTTTTGGAATGTGTAGCTCTCATGAAATCCAAAATGAGCCAATATTTGGCATGACATTTCAAAATGTCTCACTTTCAACATTTGATATGTTATCTATATTCTATTGTGAATAAAATATAAGTTTATGAGATTTGTAAATTATTGCATTCCTTTTTTATTCACAATTTGTACAGTGTCCCAACTTTTTTGGAATCGGGTTTGTACACGGCAGGACCTGGTCAATGACCTGAAGAGAGCTGGGACCACAGTCTCAAAGAAAATCATTAGTAACACACTACGCCGTCATGGATTAAAATCCTGCAGCGCACGCAAGGTCCCCCTGCTCAAGCCAGCGCATGTCCAGGCCCGTCTGAAGTTTGCCAATGACCATCTGGATGATCCAGAGGAGGAATGGGAGAAGGTCATGTGGTCTGATGAGACAAAAATAGAGCTTTTTGGTCTAAACTCCACTCGCCATGTTTGGAGGAAGAAGAAGGATGAGTACAACCCCAAGAACACCATCCCAACCGTGAAGCATGGAGGTGGAAACATCATTCTTTGGGGATGCTTTTCTGCAAAGGGGACAGGATGACTGCACCGTATTGAGGGGAGGGTGGATGGGCCCATGTATCGCGAGATCTTGGCCAACAACCTCCTTCCCTCAGTAAGAGCATTGAAGATGGGTCGTGGCTGGGTCTTCCAGCATGACAACGACCTGAAACACACAGCCAGGGCAACTAAGGAGTGGCTCTGTAAGAAGCATCTCAAGGTCCTGGAGTGGCCTAGCCAGTCTCCAGACCTGAACCCAATAGAAAATCTTTGGAGGGAGCTGAAAGTCCGTATTGTCCAGCGACAGCCCCGAAGCCTGAAGGATCTGGAGAAGGTCTGTATGGAGGAGTGGGCCAAAATCCCTGCTGCAGTGCGTGCAAACCTGGTCAAGAACTACAGGAAACGTATGATCTCTGTAATTGCAAACAAAGGTTTCTGTACCAAATATTAAGTTCTGCTTTTCTGATGTATCAAATACTTATGTCATACAATAAAATGCAAATTAATGACTTAAAAATCATACAATGTGATTTTCTGGATTTTTTTGGAAAATTACAGACTTCTACATGCTTTGTAAGTGGGCAAACCTGCACAATCGGCAGTGTATCAAATACTTGTTCTCCCCACTGTAAATGCAGCTCACATCGCTAAACGTCATGGATAGATGATGTAAACTCTGGCTGAGTCTTCTTACATCCGTCCATTTTTAACACGTCTTGACTGCCGTACAGTCTGACATTAATAACAACTGATATCCTACAGTGTGACATGACTTACAGCTGGGATCATGTTTGTACAGTCTGACAAGGAACAGGCATGAAGGACTATTATAAATCATACAGTATGCACCCGGCTTAACGATAAACATTGCTATTAATAATAAACATATCTAGTCTTATCTGACCCATGTCAAGGTCTCCAGATGACAAGGAAAGTGGTACGGGTCTGGGCAAGGTATCGTTGCGGTGTCCTCTAGTGGAGCATAAACAGACATGTATCATACAGTTTTGTAAAACAAATTATTACACACTGAAATCTTGTGTATTACCAATAAAAATGGATGTCATCCTTCCTACACAACATTCAATCAGGTTTATGAACACTTAAGAACGCTTAAGTACACTTAAAAAGTACACTTACATTTTAGATTCATATTTTACAATTTTAAATGTAGGCCTACTAAATTGCAACTTCATCATTACAAAAGTGTAATTACAAATATATTTAAATATATACAAGTTTTAATATAAATTACATTTTAGTTTACTATAAATGCTTGTCAGTACATTTGACAGTACACTTTAACCAAACTTCAAAGACAATAAAAGTAATTATGAAATTACATATAAAAATGTACTAAAGTACTATAAGTGGTTCAAAAAAGCACTTTTAAGTTCTGCATTTAAATTAAACTATAATACTTATTCTATCAATTGTGAATAACATGTAATTAAATGTCCAAAAACATTACATTAGGTTTGCATTTATTCTTTTAAAGAGTGTTATTTCTGTAATGAGCTAAAGCTAAAGTTAACTTTTTTTTCACAAGGGGTCATATCTGGCTCAGCCATAGTCTGAATCCACACAGTGCCTGTTGCAGTTAAACAATCAAAACAGACATAGATAAACACCCCCACCCTTAACAAACTCACCTGACATTTCCATATTTGATTTTATCTGGGAAGAGAGAACACATACATACATACATACATACATACATACATACATACATACATACATAATGACATCAATATTGTTTAGTGTTACATTTTCTTCTCCTTCAATATTTATTCATTGTAAATAAATAAATGTTAAAAACTTCATAAGACTTTATAAAACTGTACATTCATATATAAAATAAAAATGAAAACATGAATTAAAAAATTATCATATATTGAGAGACATACCATATATACCAGTAAGATACAAATCGTCTGTTTGGTAGCAGCACTGATAAGTACAGGAAATGTTTCTTAAGAGGGGGGGGGGGGGGGGAGCATGATGTTTGTGGTTGAACAGGGGTTTGACACACTTTCAAAATGTATTTACTTCTGGTTTAACAGCTTGAAAATGTTCCGTTAATTCTGGTATATGCGATAATTGCAGGCATTTTTTCCACTTTTGGATATCAGCTTTATCAAATGTCTAGACATTTTTTGCAGTTTGGACCACATTCAGGCTATGAGGCATATGGGACCAGCATGCTAGGGGGCCCCAAATCACGATTTTGGATTATTTTATTTTATATTTATATTTTTATTTTATATATATTTTTAAAATGTTTTCTTACATACACAAAAACGTTGACTAATAATATTGTAGTAAAATAAAATTAAAATCTGTGAATTATAGAAAGTAAGAAGTAAACGTGAGCACGCTCCCTCGTCACTTCAAAATACAGCGCATGACAATAACAGCACAAAAAAACAACACGATGGATGGAAAGAAGCACGTGTCAGGAGCACAAAAGCGAAAACGTAAAAGAAAAGTAGGAATGAAGACGTTAAAATGATGAAATTTTCCCTTATGAATTGGGTGTTTAAAGGATTAGTTCACTTCAAAATGAAAATTTACTGATAATTTACTCACCCCCATCTCATCCAAGATGTTCATGTCTTTCTTTCTTCAGTCGTAAAGAAATTAAGTTTTTTTGAGGAAAACATTCCAGGATTTTTCTCCACATAATAGACTTCAATGGCAACCAACCGGGTTGAAGGTCCAAATCAATGCAGTTTCAAAGGGCTTCGAAGGGCTTCAGAGGCTCTGCACGATCCCAGTCGAGGAATAGAGTCTTATTTAGCGAAACGATCTGTCATTTTTAAAAAAAATTTAAATGTATATACTTTTTAATCTAAATTGCTCATCTTGCGCTGGTCTGCGGCGCGCCAGTGATTACATAATCACGTCGGAAAGGTCATGGGCAGAAGTACCGCCTCCGTGTTTACAAAGCGCACATGCGAAGACTAATACAAACGTCCTTTAGCAAAAAAAGGTAAAACAACGATGTTGGATGATTTTGAAGTTGAAGATGGAGTGTTTTTTGGTAAAGGGCATTTGTATTAGTCTTCACACATTCGCTTGGGCCGGTACTTCCGCCTACATCTACATCCGCGCCGCAGAGCAGTGCAAGATGAGCAATTTAGGTTAAAAAGTCAGAATAAACCAAATACAGTGGGGAGAACAAGTATTTGATACACTGCCGATTTTGCAGGTTTTCCTACTTGCAAAGCATGCAGAGGTCTATAATTTTTATCATAGGTACACTTCAACTCTGAGAGACGGAATCTAAAACAAAAATCCAGAAAATCACATTGTATGATTTTTAAGTAATTAATTTGCATTTTATTGCATGACATAAGTATTTGATACATCAGAAAAGCAGAACTTAATATTTGGTACAGAAACCTTTGTTTGCAATTACAGAGATCATACGTTTCCTGTAGTTCTTGACCAGGATTGCACACACTGCAGCAGGGATTTTGGCCCACTCCTCCATACAGACCTTCTCCAGATCCTTCAGGTTTCGGGGCTGTCGCTGGCCAATACAGACTTTCAGCTCCCTCCAAAGATTTTCTATTGGATTTTTAAATAATTGATTTGCATTGTATTGCATGACATAAGTATTTGATCACCAACCAATCAGTAAGAATTCCGGCTCTCACAGACCTGTTAGTTTTTCTTAAAGAAGCCCTCCTGTTCTCCACTCATTACCTGTATTAACTGCACCTGTTTGAACTTGTTACCTGTATAAAAGACACCTGTCCACACACTCAATCAAACAGACTCCAACCTCTCCACAATGGCCAAGACCAGAGAGCTGTGTAAGGACATCAGGGATAAAATTGTAGACATGCACAAGGCTGGGATGGGCTACAGGACAATAGGCAAGCAGCTTGGTGAGAAGGCAACAACTGTTGGCGCAATTATTAGAAAATGGAAGAAGTTCAAGATGACGGTCAATCTCCCTCGGTCTGGGGCACCATGCAAGATCTCACCTCGTGGGGCATCAATGATCATGAGGAAGGTGAGGGATCAGCCCAGAACTACATGGTAGGACCTGGTCAATGACCTGAAGAGAGCTGGGACCACAGTCTCAAAGAAAACCATTAGTAACACACTACGCCGTCATGGATTCAAATCCTGCAGCGCACGCAAGGTCCCCCTGCTCAAGCCAGCGCATGTCCAGGCCCATCTGAAGTTTGCCACTGACCATCTGGATGATCCAGAGGAGGAATGGGAGAAAGTCATGTGGTCTGATGAGACAAAAATAGAGCTTTTTGGTCTAAACTCCACTTGCCGTGTTTGGAGGAAGAAGAAGGATGAGTACAACCCCAAGAACACCATCCCAACCGTGAAGCATGGAGGTGGAAACATCATTCTTTGGGGATGCTTTTCTGCAAAGGGGACAGGACGACTGCACCGTATTGAGGGGAGGATGGATGGGGCCATGTATCGCGAGATCTTAGCCAACAACCTCCTTCCCTCAGTAAGAGCACTGAAGATGGGTCGTGGCTGGGTCTTCCAGCATGACAACGACCTGAAACACACAGCCAGGGCAACTAAGGAGTGGCTCCGTAAGAAGCATCTCAAGGTCCTGGAGTGGCCTATCCAGTCCCCAGACCTGAACCCAATAGAAAATCTTTGGAGGGAGCTGAAAGTCTGTATTGCCCAGCGACAGCCCCGAAACCTGCAGGATCTGGAGAAGGTCTGTATGGAGGAGTGGGCCAAAATCCCTGCTGCAGTGTGTGCAAACCTGGTCAAGAACTACAGGAAACGTATGATCTCTGTAATTGCAAACAAAGGTTTCTGTACCAAATATTAAGTTCTGCTTTTCTGATGTATCAAATACTTATGTCATGCAATAAAATGCAAATTAATTACTTAAAAATCATACAATGTGATTTTCTGGATTTTTGTTTTAGATTCCGTCACTCACAGTTGAAGTGTACCTATGATAAAAATTACAGACTTCTACATGCTTTGTAAGTGGGCAAACCTGCAAAATCGGCAGTGTATCCAATACTTGTTCTCCACACTGTAGTGGAGACGATTGTAGTGACAGACAGGGAAAGATTGGAGATGGTAATTGTTACAGCCTCCGTGCGGACACTAGCAGCGAAACAGGACAGCAGATTAGCAATAAACAAGCAACAATCTGCAGAGACGAAACAGTACGAAAGGACAGTATTCAAGTCAGCGGCAGCGGCAGCGGCAGCACACGCACCAGCGATGACGACCTCAGAGAGACAGAACTACAGGTTAGCGAGAGTAAGGCAGCCACATTTCACATTGATGGCGCCAATATACAAACTATACCAACTATCGGTGAGAGTGAAGCAGTACAGCCCGCCAGTAGACCGAGAACGCCCAGTGTCACTGCGTGGAACAGCTAAGTGAAGCAGACAATGTAAATATCGATGTGTTGCTCGATCATGATCCAGATCCCTCAAACTGGCCTTGCCCAGATAAAGTCACTGATTCATTCCGTATGATGCTGACCGAGAATGGTCCTCCGAAATTCCCAGATGGTCCATTCCCAAGATCACAAGACATTAACAGATGTTTTTTCAAAAGCCTACTGCTATAGACGATTAACAAATGGGGAACGAGTGGAACGGGCCTGGTTGATGTTAAAGCAAACAAAGTATACTGCTCTGTGCGCAAAGTTTTTGGTGGAGAAAAAAAAAAACACACAACAGCCGCTTCATGAAAGAATACAGTAACTGGCGATACCTGTCAAGTAGATTAAAGCAACATAAAACAGGACCCAACCACACTGACGCTTACCTAGCATGGAAATAACTTGAAACTAGGTTAAGACTGGGAAAATGCATTGACAATCAACTACAAGCTGTGATGGAGGAAGAAAGGACGAGATGGAAGAAAGGGCTGACCAGGGTGCTGGACTGCATATTGTTCCTCGCAGAGAGGAACTTACTTTTACGAGGTAAAAATGCCCTGACCGGAAATCCAAGAAATGGAATCTTACACAAAAAAAAAAAAAAAAATTAAAAAAAGTGTACTTCACATTTAAGTTGGTGTGCACAAAATGAATTCTTAAAATGCATCGCAGATTGTGTGTTAGATAAAATCAGCAAACAAGTGAGAGATGCGAAATATTATGCTGTTGAATTTGACTCCACACCCGACATCGAAGCAAGAGCAGGCTTCAATTATAATTCGACATAATGTTGACATTGATGAGAACAAAGAAGCTAAGATAGAGGAATTATTTGTGGGATTCAGTGCAGGTCAAGGACTTGCAGAGACTTTAATTGCCACATTGGAAAACCTAGGATTGACCTATTGAACTGTCGCGGTCAAAGTTATTCATAGAGGAGTGCAAGCTTTGATTCTGGAAAAGAATCCAGTTTATGCCATGTGCGAGTCACAGCCTTAATTTGCTATTGTGCGATGCTGCCTCAACAAACAGAGCATGTTTGAATTTTTTCGGAACTGTTCAAAGACTGTACACTGTGTTTGTATCATCAGTGAAATGCTGGGACATTCTGGGCCTGTTTACACCTGGTCACTTCATGCGTTTTCTCTGATCGGATAGCCATCCGATCGTGAAAAGACCTGGTGTAAATGCCCTCCAAAACGGATTTAAATCCGATCGCTCAAATCACTTCAGGAGGTGATCTGGGCCGCAGAATGTCTAAATGCATCTGGTTTTTGAAACCACATATGTAAATTTTACTCCTCCCAACAATGCTAAAAAAGAAACGTGTGAGAGCGTTAGAGGCAATATGACATTATATGATAGCGCTACTGCAGGACGCATCGCCGCAGACGAGCAGCTGAGTAGCCGATCTCTTCATCAAGCCAACGCACAAACTACCGCAAATAAAACCGAAAGTAAGTCGCAGATGCTCAATACACAATCATCTTCATTAAAAGTAAAGAAACAAAGTGATCTTACCAGTGCTGTTGCCGCGCTCTCTCCTGTTGTGGTCGTTGAGTTTGAAATTAGCTGATAATTAATAAAATGCAGCTCATATCTGCTGTGTTTCGGAGACGTGAACTCCATTAAATCTTCATATAGCGTGGGAATTTAAGATCGGATTTATATCCGTTTTGCGGAGACACATTTATGTGACCGAGTGTAAATGGAATCGTTTTGATAAATCAGATAGCTATCTTATCTGTAAAAACACATGAAGTGACCAGGTGTAAACAGGCCCTCTGAAACAGTTTGTGGACATAACATTAAAACCCCTTAGCGAAACGAGATGGGAGGCAAAACTGGACTCGGCCAAAGCTCTGAGGTATCAGCTCGGTGGTGTAAACCTGAACATGAATCTAAAGATGGCAAAATTTCTTCAGAGGCACATGCACTGTCTAATGAAATACAAACTATGGACTTTATGACTCGTCTTGTTATTTGGAATGACATGCTGACTGAAATCACACGCGCCAGCACCGCCGTGCAATCTGCCGACATTTCGCTGGATACAGCTGTTTTGTTGATCGACAGCCTGAAAAGGTTCTTTTCCCAGTACAGAGAGGATGGGTTTGAAAAGTCTGTGTCAGACGCTCGATCGTCTTTTAGCGAATGAATGTGATGCCTCTACAGAGTTCGCACAGAAGCGCAACAGAAAGCAATGAAGTGAGCGCTGGCAAACCAGGCCACCAGGACGCCCAACTTCTTTTCAAACAAACAGTGCTTTATATAATGGTTGACACCATAAGCCGTGAACTTAACACCAGATTTGAAATTCTGGGGCAGATTTCAGAGAAATTTAGTTTTATTCTGCAAATGAACGAAATGTCAAAGGAGGATTTGGAAGAATCCGCAAGGTGCTATGCGGCAACGTCGCGGGATGTGTCGAAAGTCCTTATTCAAGAGGTCTGTAGTGCAAGGGGTCTTCTGTGTGGGTGCATTATTCCCTAATTTGGTTGTTGCATTAAGAGTGTTCCTTACCATCCCTGTTACAGTCTCATCTGCAGAGAGATCATTCAGTAAACTCAAATTTATAAAAAATTATCTGCAATCTACAATGGACCAAGACCGATTAGTGCATCTGGCACTCATATCAATAGAGCACGCAACTGCAAGATCCACACCCTTTGATGAAATGTTAGAAAATGGGCAAGCATGAAAACAAGACATGTTCAAATTTAATTGTGTGTTACCTTTATGTCTGAAAAGTTTAGGACAAGAAGCTCTTAACTTTGATGGCTACTTAAAGGGTCCTGGCTCTTCCAAGCTTTATAATGACAGTGAATGGCTGTTTCTGTTTTGAAGTCCATAAAAGTGCATCTATCCATCATAAAAGTAATCCACATGGCTCTGGGGGATTAATAAAGGCCTTCTGGAGCAAAGCGATGTGTTAAAAATGATTTTTTTGTAATGATGATTCAAAAAACAATGAATGTAAAATAATGAGGTTTGTCAAATTAGACTGGTTAAAACTCATACGATAGATGGAAGCAGGGTTATATATACACAACTAAAATTAAAAACTTAAACATTTGTTACTCGACAAAATAAACGTTACTTGAAATAAAATATTTCAATGTTAATTCAAATAATATAAATGTTAACTAATAAATTATTTAAATTTCTCATTAAACGCATTAATGTGGAAGAAGGGGGCCCAAAATTCTGTCTTGCATACCCCCCTTAAATCTCTCAATGGCACCCCTGGTCATCACGGTTTGTTTTTTGCTTGCTTCATTTTATATTTCCACATATAGCCTAGTCATTGCTGATACTATCAGGCAACAGAGAGAGTGAGTGAAATCAGATAACACTTTATTTATAAATGCAGAGGTTGGAGGTGAAGCAGGGGAAGCACAGGTGAGTCTGAACACTGATGATAAGTTCCGGAGGGTAGACTGTGAGTAACTTGCGTGTTCTGGGTTGCAGGAGCTTAACTGGAGATGATGGCTGATCAAGAGGATCCTCGAGGCTGGCAGTGGGAGACAGATGACAGAAGACAGGACGATACGAGCAGGTAAGTGGTAAGTGTTGCAGGAGGAGTTTGTTGCGTGCATTATAGACAAGACCAGACACTTGTAAGGTGGAAGGTGACTGCTTAAATACAGAGTGTGATGACGAGGGTCATTGCTGGCAGGTGCAGGTGATGGTAGAGTGTGTGCAGGTGGTGAGCAAAGAGGATTATGGGAAGTGTAGTGCTGAGGGTGAGTGAGCTGGTGACTGTTACAGATGCATGTTGGCCTAAGCTTCACTGTTATTTTTTTGTCTGTAGTATGTTGTATTGAGCACTGACTGGAAGTGCTATAAAAAGTAAAAATATTATTATTATCAATAGCAGTAATAGTAGGCTTATCAGTAATCATCTGGTCAACATGGTGCTGCGACCAGAGGGGACGACCATCACATGTAAGTTTAAATCAGCATTTTCTAGAAGACTGAAATGGCTGGAGTCTTCAAAAGTACTATCCTTTATCCATTTTTTTTTTTAAATGGGCATAAATGCTAATTAAAAAACTCACTAATGTCTGAAAAAATAAATAACAAATTTCCTACACACACACACACACACAAACATACACACATATTACTTTTGACCCAACTTGTTTATCACTTAGATTTGAATGGTATTATTGTGCTCCATATTAATATATATATATAAAAAATTAAATAAAAAAGAGAGAAAGAAAATATTTTCCATTCTTTGTTATCAACAACATGAAATGCATTACATTATGCCAGGGTTTCCCAAACTGGGAATTATATACTGGATACTGACTGACAACAATATGCCCGTCTATGCAAAAGCCTGGCTCTTTGTTGGTGTATATAGCACTACAAAATTGCTTAAAATAGGAAAATTAAACAAGATTGCTAGATTACTTTGGCTAAGATTTGATGAGAAAAATGCATCATGTACATTATAGTACATTATACTGTATAACCGCCTTTATAATGATCTTTATCTTTAATTTTATGTGAAATAGGCAATGGAACATTTAAAATGCACAATATCCAGATCTTTATTGCATATAATGTAAATATAATATAAATCTTTATTTTGGTGAATGGTCTGAAATTATTGACAGCACATTAAAAAAGAAGAAAATATAGACTGTGCAATGAATTTTGCCCATCAAGACAGCAGAGAATAATTTCTCATTTTAAAGTAGGAGCATTCGGTGTGGATTTTCCATGACAAGCAAGCCAGAGTGCCAGCTGGGGTGGTTTTTCACATCACCAGCACCTACTAAGAACTTCAGCTGTCAGTGTTTGTGGTTACTGCTTTGTTTGCTTCACTTTAAGATAACACATTCAGCCTTTGTGTCACCTTTCTAGAAAGAGCCAAAAACCGAAACAACATGTGATAACTTGTAATTTGTCACTTTTGATTTAAAAAATTAATAAACAGAAGATATTTATGTGCCCCAGAAAAAGAGACATATTGTTAGCAACTTCAACAGCATTTACAGTACAATGTGAAAGGGTTTTTCTTTTTCTTTTTTTCAGAAAGAAATGCAAAAAAGCAATTAAAAAGCAATGTTTGGCCATATAGAGTAACTATCATTCTTTTCTCTTCTGCCTTTATTGGAGGATAATTTGTCAAGCAGTCTGTAGACATTTTTCTTCCTTCTGTCTTCTTTCTGAAGTAGGCCTACAGTATCCAAGAAATACAAGTACATGTGTTACATGCACACAAATATAAAAAAAAAAATGCCACCTTGTTAACTTTACACACAATTCTAAAGGTCCTAAATACCATTCTATACAAATAAAAATACCAGATCTCTTCACAGTATTATGTCAGGATTAAGGTTAGTTTAGTTCACCATTTGTTAGTTTTCATTTTGTTCTTGTGTTTCTGTTTCTTTGTTTCCTTTCAGTTTAGTGCTTGATTAACCCCTTAGTTAGTTTCCATGGTTTCTCGTCCTCTCTTTTGCGGAATACTGGCTGAGCTCCATTAAAGGAGACAGTATTGTCACTGTCAAAGAGACACTGTTTTCTCCACCCCGTTTCCAAAACTTATTTGTTTGACCTTCCCAAGGCTGACGAACTTAGAGTCGTTAAATTTATTTTAAACACTGTTCTGAACATTAAAACTCAAACGTTTATCTGTGTGCTACACATTTTATGGAGAACAACTTGTTTTCTGTAGCTTCTGTAAGCTTCCGCTTTTGTGAGACGGTTCACCGCTCCTTAGGAAAATTAGCCATGGTTTTGTGAACGATTACTGTTTGTATTACCTTAGTTTTCCGACAAATATCACGATTAAATGGTGGATAACAACGTATCTATAATGTATAAAGAAATGACAAAAAACATACCACTCTGAAACATCCTGTGAAATCGGTGCTTGCAAAGTCTGTGCATGAAATCAGTTCTGCACGATCCTCTTGTTTGTTAACATTGTCAGGGTCTCAATTGTGCTCTAATTGGTTTGAAATTGGTTTGAAATATCATTAATATTTACACTATTTACTCTTCCATTGAAGTAAGTGAAGGCGCCAGTGTCCAAATTTGGCGTGGAGCCGCGATATCAAGGTCCAGATGTGAGAACATATATGGCACGATGGATCCTGTCATGTTTCATGGGACTCTTGTCTTATGACATTTCGGAGTTACGCACAATACACGGACATACGTAATCAAATTCTCTGGCAAGGGTCCGATCTACCACGTCATGTATATGTGAAGCAGATATTATAAAATTCATAAATATAAAATAGAGTAACCATCTGGTTCTTGGTCACCTCCCTGACTAAGGCCTTTCTCCCCCGATCACTTAGTTTGGCCAGGCGGCCAGCTCTAGGAAGAGTCCTGGTGGTTCCAAACTTCTTCCATTTACGGATGATGAAGGCCACTGTGCTCATTGGGACCTTCAATGCTGCAGAAATTTTTCTGTACCCTTCCCCAGATCTGTGCCTTGATACAATCCTGTCTCGGAGGTCTACGGACAATTCCTTGAACTTCATGGCTTGGTTTGTGCTCTGACATGCATTGTTAACTGTGGGACCTTATGTAGACAGGTGTGTGCCTTTCCAAATCATGTTCAATCAACTGAATTTACCACAGGTGGACTCCAATCAAGTTGTAGAAACATCTCATGGATGATCAGTGGAAACAGGATACACCTGAGCTCAATTTTGAGTGTCATGCCAAAAGCTGTGAATACTAATGTACATGTGATTTTTTTTTTGTTTTTTATTTTTAATAAATTTGCAAAGATTTCAAACAAACTTCTTTCATGTTGTCATTATGGAGTATTGTTTGTAGAATTGAGGAAAAAAATAATGAATTTAATCCCATTTTAGAATAAGGCTGTAACATAAAAAAAAGTGGAAAAAGTGAACCGCTGTGAATACTTTCCGGATGCACTGTAGTGCTTTCCCCTGGCACACCTGTTATCCAGAGTGACTGTGTCAGCTTCAGCCGAATATTATTCGGCAGAATTATTCATTATTCGTTATTCGTTTTGAAGCCATTATCCGTGTCTTTCCGAATAAGGGTTGAAGGTTGCAGTCCCTGGAGGTAGTGGTACTACCAAAGGTCAAGATATTCTCCCTTTGGTCAGATCTCATCACGAGAAAAGAAGCTGAATATCTTAGCCATTATCCCTAGGGCTCTGCTCTCAGGGGCCTTATTAGGCTATGCCTGTCCTGTGAGGGAGGGAGGAAGGTTGTAAAGGCCAGGATTTCCTTTGCTACAGAGCATAGAAGCTTGTGTATCTTTTCCTACTATTGGAAGATATTGGCCTAGGGAGTGGTGTCACTATACAGTCTATGTGAGTCATCTGGAATGCACCTTATTGGTGATTGACGCACTCTGACTTCAGCTATCCGTAGAGTCAAACCTTGCTATGCCCACTTTTTTGTGCATATTTGAAGCTTAGTGAGGCAGGCTTTCCCTCAGCATGGCGTAGTGGGTATTGGTTCCCCATAGCACCATATCAGATGTGACGTCGAAGATTCACTTTGAAAGGGAACGTCTTCGGTTGCGTATGCCAATGAATTGGCATGTTTGTCACACATGCTTCAGACACAGGTCACTATAATGGTGTTCCCCATACAGAGGAAAAAAGAAACTACACTCTAAAAAATGCTGGGTCAAAAACAACCAATTCTGGGTTATTTGGCAACTCAGCGCTGGGTAAATATTGGACAGAACACATGCTGGGTTATTTTTACCCAGCTTGTTGGGTTTTATACATTAACCCATTTGCTGGGTTGTTTTTTGAAAGTGCTAGTCAGTCAATTTGTAGGGGTGTAACAATACATCGTATATCGATATATCACAATATATAGATATGATTCGCGATATAGAGTTGTTTTATCTAAGGCTCAGCTTACTGTATTTATAAGGTATAATTCACCCAAAAATTTAAATTCTGTCATCATGTACTCACCCTCATGTCGTTTCGTAAACTTCCAAACACAAATGAAGATATCCATTCCTCTAAAACTTAAAAGATCCAAAAAAATGTATAAAGGCATTGTAAAAAATACCTAATTGTGTGGTCTAATCCAAATCCAAGTCTTCTGAAGAGACAAGATGGCTTTATAATGAACAGATTTACAATGCACATACTGTAGTAAACACGGACATTCAAATGCTTGTGTGGCGCACGAAAACAACACAAGAGTGAGTAAATGCAGAGTTAACATTTTTGGATGAGCTAAACATTTAAAGTTTGGGTATATTTAGTCAGAGCTACGGTACTTTTCTCCTTGGAACTACAGTATGTAGGGTTTGTTTCTGGTGGGACACTCATTAGTGGCGCACTCTAGGTGATCGCTTGGCGCATTCGTTGTGTTGTTACGGTGATGTTGGCATTTTAATCTAATAAATGGTGACTGCTTTGGTAAACCGAATGAATAATTAAAGACATGTTTGCATGTATGTTGTACTGCGATTTTTCAGGAGGTTATGTACAGTAATTAACTATTTTTGTTGTTTAAATGTATATGCTTCAATTAGCATTAGCTTATGGACACGCATGTAAATGTGCCTTGTGTGTGTCTTTACAGGTATGTTTGGGTCCATATATGTTTAATTATATAAATAAAAATAAAAGTACTACAAACAATTTGTATCTTTGTTTTTTTGTACCAGGGTGTAAAGGAATATGGATGGCACTCTTGTATATGTTTATTCATATTGTAGTTAATGATTTGTAAGTGCATCGTGTCATGACCTTACTTGAGGAGGCACATCATAATTAACTTATTATTAACTAACCATACACTAACATTAAACTAATGGCTTGTTAATGCATGACTGTGTCATGACTTACCAAATTCAGCTTATGATTTATGATAAATTTACTATAAAATACACATGTACTACAGCTAGTATTCAGCCCAGTTAAGTGATGTTGTGTGGCTTTTCAAAAAGTCAGAGAACGGAGGAACAGCATCATCACAGTCTGTGTCTGGATGGAGAGTGAACTGTACTGATCCCAGCAAACGTTCCCCTGACCTTAGTTCATGTTTCCTGATGTAACTGTTGTAAGTCACAGTAGGCTGAGTTTGATGGGAAAGAATATCACAAAACAGATTAAGACCTTTTAAGATAAAGTATTAGTGGATTTAGTATTTTCTGTTTGATAAAGAGGACCAGTAAAAATAATGACAAACTAATCCTGTGCCTTTCAGTAAAGTAATGTTTATGACGAAGCTGCTGATGTCAATAGTTTAAATTATGACAATAATAAATTGTTTACATTTATTTCAAAGTCAAAATATTTCTTATTCCTTCTTACAGAGCCTGATTGTTTTAATTAATGCATTAACTATCAAACATGTAGTTAGTTACGGCTGCTGTTATTCATGCATGAATTCTTATGACTCCTGTCGTAGTTAAGGATCGGAGTTAAAGCTCTTCATTGGTTCATATCTTCGCTAACCATGAGTTCATGCTGAAGTAACTATTAATTCAACAAATGATTATTGTTAAATGTTACCGCTATTGCCGTAGATATTCTTGTTATACAATGTAACATTTAAATACCAAGCGTTAAGTTATTCTCCTGATGTCTGAAAATAGAACATGAAGGAAAATGTACAGCTCATTCGGTCAAAATGACGGATAAGGATTATTTATACCACAACCTTATGATTTGAAATTATCTGTTTCAGTCTATTTAAGTCTATCTAAAACAAAGTATATCGTTAAGAAAAAGGTGGATCAGACTTTTCAGTTGTCTTTGTTGGTTCTCGTTAGTGGTGGTCTCGTTTTGGTTCATTAATAAAGAATGTGAATATTGTGGATTTACCTTGTTATCTTCTGTGCATGGTCACCTCAAGAAACACTGAAATAGTTCACATGGTAACGGTTTTTGACTCTTTTCATAATACAGGCAGTCCTGAAAATAAATTGAGTTATAATTAATAATAATAAATAGAAAAATGTCTTATATTACAAAACTGAAAAACAATATTTTTAACAATATTTACAATAAGTATGCAGGCCCCCAAAAGTGTGGTTTTCATTTTGATTTCCAGGTTGCTTGGAAACCTCAGCACAAAATCTGCTCCTGCATTTGGTCCACTGAATGAGAAAGGTTTGAAGATCTTGCCAAATGATCTGTCTGTCGCTGCCTCATTCAAAGACACCAGCTGTAGTATAAGACAGGTAATAGCAGCACACATGCACTCATTCAAGCAATTCATGCAAAGTTGGTTACTAGCTAGTCCTCCTCTAAAGTATGTTTTTTTTAAAGTATGTATGTTTTTATATTTATCTTAGATAAAGGTTTTTAAAGGAGCACTACACACTGAAAAACCTGCTTGTTCAGCGTGCATTAATTAAAGGAGTAGTTCACTTTAAAATGAAAATGACCCCATGATTTACTCACCCTTAAGCCATCCTAGGTGTATATGACTTTCTTCTTTCTGATGAACGCAATCAGAGTTATATTAATAAATATCCTGACGCTTCCACGCTTTATAATGGCAGTGACGGGGTCCAATGAGTTTGAAGCTCAAACAAGTGCATCCATCCTTCATAAACGTACTCCACACGACTCCGGGGTGTTAATAAAGGCCTTCTGAAGCAAATCGATGGGGTTTTGTAAGAAAAATATCCATATTTAAAACTTTATAAAGTAAAATATCTAGCTTCCGCCAGACCACCTTCCGTATTCAACCTGTAACTGGCGTGACGTATGACATCAGACATAGCGTAAGCGTTTTGAACTGCGAGAGGCATTACACTTTCTGCGTAAGTTGAATACGGAAGGCGGTCTGGCGGAAGCTATATATTTTACTTTATAACGTGTTAAATATGGATATTTTTCTTACAAAACCCCATCGATTCGCTTCAGAAGGCCTTTATTAACCCCTCGGAGCCGTGTGGAGTACTTTTATGAAGGATGGATGCACTTTTTTGAGATTCAAACTCCATGGACCCCATCACTGCCATTATAAAGCTTGGAAAAGTCAGGATATTTATTAATATAACTAATATAACGATTGAGATCATCAGAAGGAAGAAAATCATATACACCTAGGATGGCTTAAGGGTGAGTAAATCATAGGGTCATTTTCATTTTAAACTGAACTAAAAAGCTAATGAGCTTTTAATGTGTGACAGTAAAATATATGAAATTGAATTGGATGAATGAATATATGAAATGTAATGCCTGAATCATGTCAGGGAGCCATATAAAATTCACCTTGAGACTACTTAATTGGGTCACTTAAAATGACTTCATTCCATGATGTTGAAGTTACATGAACAAATTATGTTTGTTTAACATAATTTATTAATGTTGGACCAATGTACAAGATTAAATCATGTAAATCCAACACACTTGGTTTTTTTTTTGTGCATTTACAACTTAAGCTTCATTCTGCTACCCTTTATAAGAAAGCATGTTAGCACTGACATTTAAAACCAAAGAAACGTGTGTGGGTCAGGTTGTTTCCTTCATTGCGGGGATCAAATTTCCCCAGAAATATACCACAACCTGAAATCACCTACAGCCAATGTGGGTCAAGCAACAAGGAAAATGGCTTAGTAAGCATACTAAAGAGCATTATAAATATAATCTAAAAATGCTAAAAGTTTTATGTGGTGGTGAATGTTATGTTTAATGTTACAGGATAGAAAATATCTTTGGTCAATTTCTAAACAATAAAAGTCAATAGAAAGTTTAAACTTGTATCTGAGTGTATATGTGCATCACCTCAAAGTTCTGATCCGTGCAGCAGGTACAAGGTACACATGGTCCCGCAATCTTAAATGCCGGCTCACCTCGTTCATTCTCAATGGTGAATTTAGGTAGGCAAATATGACAGTTTTGTCGAACATGTCCGATGGCAACGCCTGGTGGAGACTGAACCTCCAGCTAAAATGTACATACAACATATAATATGCAGAACAACATAATTAAGGGCTAAACCATATAGAGATAACATTCATACCTCATGGCTGCAGCAGTTGCAAACATATGGCCGCACCAGTCTGATGATCTCTTGATTTGAGTCATTGAAAACATTCATTATGAAGGAACGTCTTCCAGCACAGTAAGTCCTGTTACAACAATCGTTGTCCTCAAGAATACTAAAAATCTTCTTCCCAGTGTAATCCTTCACCTCATATCTGTTGTTAGACTTTATTCCACAGCAACCTTTAAGAAATGAATAGGTAGGAGATAAGGGTGGTGCTTGTTTGATTTCGCTGTATTTCATTTATGAAATGCTGATGAACAAACCTTCTGCAACACATTCATCCAGACTTTGTTCTTTGTGGACAAACAATTGATCAATCTAAAATAAACATGAAAATTACATGCAGTGGAAATTGCTGTGAAATAAATGCATTTGTCAGAGTAACATGCCCATGATGAATTATAAGCATTAATAATAATAATGATAAATAATAAGCATCTCCAATCTTTTCTGACCCAGATCAAGGTCTCCAGATGAGAAGGACAGTGGTACGGGTCTGGGGAAGGTATCACTGCGGTGTCCTCTAGAGGAGCATAACCATAACCATCTGTATGCATCAAACAGCTTTGTTAAACAGATGATTACACACTGAAATCCATTGTGCATTATCTGTGAAAATGGATGTCATCCTTCCTACACAACATTCAATCAGGTTTATTAACTTCATATCTGCAGATCACAACTTTCGTGTTCACCCCTTTAAGTTTTATAATACACTGATGCATATTTTAATGCAAGAAACATTGCATTAAAACTTAATTATTTGAGTCAATGCACTTACATTTGTCTTTCATAAGCAGTTCTTTTGTGAAAAATTATAAAAAGTATTTAAAAAAAGTATATTTTTACAGATATAATATTAAATAAAACGGTAACACTTTACATTAAGGTTCCTTTTGTAAAGGGTTTATAAAGGTGTTTGTTAATGACTAATAACTCGTTTACAAATGCATTATTGCGTTGATTATTGCACAAATGCGCTGATAAGCAGTTATAACGGCATGAATAAAAAGGGTGACTTTAACGCGATACCTGCCAAATAGTGAGCCCTTTTTAACTCACATGTTATAAATGCTTAATGAATGTATTTATTCACACTTATTACAAATACCTAGGGTTGTGTTTGTTTTCTTCTAAGTCGAGAAATAAGCAGATCTAGCAGTTTTTAGGGCCTTTCTGTATGCAATAATGCTCTCTTTCCACGAAATGCGAAAAACTTCTAGTTTTGTTTTCTTCCAGCTGCGCTCCATTTTTCTGGTTGCTGTTTTAAGGGCCCGGGTGTGCTCGTTGTACCACGGCGTTGGACTATTTTCTTTAATCTTCTTTAAGCGCCGGGGAGCAACTGTGTCTAAAGTGCTGGAAAAGAGAGAGTCAATAGTTTCTGTTGCAACATCGAGTTCCTCTAGGCTATCTGGGATGCTGAGGAGATGAAACTGATGAGGAAGATTATTTACAAAGAAATCTTTAGTCGCAGCAGTGATAGTCCTGCCATATTTGAAGCGAGGGGACGGCTTTGCAGCCTTTGCTAAATTAAGTGTACATGATACTAGGTAATGATCTGAGATGTCATCGCTCTGCTGCAGAATTTCAATGGTATCAACATTTATGCCATGTGACAGTATTAGGTCTAACGTATGATTACGGCGATGAGTGGGTCCTGACACGTGTTGCCTTACTCCAATAGAGTTTAGAATGTCTCTAAATGCCAATCCCAATGCGTCTTTTTCACTGTCTACATGGATATTAAAATCACCAACAATTAGGACTTTATCTGCAGCCAGTACTAACTCTGATAGAAAATCAGGTAATTCTAAATTATTTGGTAATTTGGCTAAATTTGGTATTTTGGTAATACAGAAACCTTTGTTTGCAATTACAGAGATCATACGTTTCCTGTAGTTCTTGACCAGGTTTGCACATACTACAGCAGGGATTTTGGCCCACTCCTCCATACAGACCTTCTCCAGATCCTTCAGGTTTCGGGGCTGTCACTGGGCAATACGGACTTTCAGCTCCCTCCAAAGATTTTCTATTGGGTTCAGGTCTGGAGACTGGCTAGGCCACTCCAGGACCTTGAGATACGGAGCCACTCCTTAGTTGCCCTGGCTGTGTGTTTCGGGTCGTTGTCATACTGGAAGACCCAGCCACGACTCATCTTCAATGCTCTTACTGAGGGAAGGAGGTTGTTGGCTAAGATCTCGCGATACATGGCCCCATCCATCCTCCCCTCAATACGGTGCAGTCGTCCTGTCCCCTTTGCAGAAAAGCATCCCCAAAGAATGATGTTTCCACCTCCATGCTTCACGGTTGGGATGGTGTTCTTGGGGTTGTACTCATCCTTCTTCTTCCTCCAAACACGGCGAGTGGAGTTCAGACCAAAAAGCTCTATTTTTGTCTCATCAGACCACATGACCTTCTCCCATTCCTCCTCTGGATCATCCAGATGGTCATTGGCAAACTTCAGACGGGCCTGGACATGCGCTGGCTTGAGCAGGGGGACCTTGCGTGCGCTGCAGGATTTTAATCCATGACAGCGTAGTGTGTTACTAATGGTTTTCTTTGAGACTGTGGTCCCAGCTCTTCTCAGGTCATTGACCAGGTCCTGCCGTGTAGTTCTGGGCTGATCCCTCACCTTCCTCATGCTTATTGATGCCCCACGAGGTGAGATCTTGCATGGTGCCCCAGACCGAGGGAGATTGACCGTCATCTTGAACTTCTTCCATTTTCTAATAATTGCGCCAACAGTTGTTGCCTTCTCACCAAGCTGCTTGCCTATTGTCCTGTAGCCCATCCCAGCCTTGTGCAGGTCTACAATTTTATCCCTGATGTCCTTACACAGCTCTCTGGTCTTGGCCATTGTGGAGAGGTTGGAGTCTGTTTGATTGAGTGTGTGGACAGGTGTCTTTTATACAGGTAACGAGTTCAAACAGGCGTAGTTAATACAGGTAATGAGTGGAGAACAGGAGAGCTTCTTTAAGAAAAACTAACAGGTCTGTGAGAGCCTGAATTCTTACTGGTTGGTAGGTGATCAAATACTTATGTCATGCAATAAAATGCAAATTAATTATTTAAAAATCATACAATGTGATTTTCTGGATTTTTAGATTCCGTCTCTCACAGTTGAAGTGTACCTATGATAAAAATTACAGACCTCTACATGCTTTGTAAGTAGGAAAACCTGCAAAATCGGCAGTGTATCAAAAAATGTTCTCCCACTGTATATATATATATATATATATATATATATATAATTTCATCTTGATAAGCAAGAAATCAGTTTTATAAACTGCTGTGGATAGGCATGAGCCTTTTGTGGAATATCATGGGTAAGACATTAACTTCTGGTAAGGAACATCTTAAGAAAAGTGGCAGTCATGAGATATTAATGAGAAAACCACAAATACAACACCCTTCAGTCTCACTAAGATAGTCTATTTTTGCTGCATCATGAAATAAATCAGGAATCTGGTTTTGAGTTAAATAAGTGTGAATAAATACATTCATTAAGCATTTATAACGTGAGTTAAAAAGGGCTCACTATTTGGCAGGTATAGCGTTAAAGTCACCCTTTTTATTCATGCAGTTATAACTGCTTATCAATTATCTAGAATGCATTTGTAAATTAGTTATTAGTCATTAACAAACACCTTTATAAACCCTTTACTAAGGGAACCTTAATGTAAAGTGTTACCAATAAAACTCTTAAATGTACACTTCAAAATAAAAGACATGACACATGAACATGAATCAACAACAGACATGACAAACCCCCACCCCCTCCTCTAACATAAGACCCACCCAAAACCAAAAGGTCCAGGAGGGTGGTAGAGTTGAGGAGATCATGGGGGAGAGATGGTGGGCCAGGATCGTAAAGCAGAGCGCCATGGAGCAATGGCGGACTTGGGCCATAGTGCAGTGGTGGGTCCGAGCCGTGGTGCAGTGGCGGGGCAGGAGACCAAAAGACAGCCCTCTTGACCATGACATGGGGCATGGACAGTTCGTGACTGGCCTCCGTGGCAATGACAGTTCGTGACCGGCCTCTGTGGCCGTGACATGGGGCATGGACAGTTTGTGACCAGCCTCCGTGGCCATGACATGGGGCATGGACAGTTCGTGACCAGCTTTCGTGGCCATGACATGGGGCATGGACAGTTTGTGACCAGCTTCCGTGGCCGTGACAGGGGGCATGGACAGTTCATGACCGGCCTCCATGGCTGTGGCATGAGGCACTGAAAGTCCTTGAATGGCCTCCATGGCTGTGACATGGCTCAGAGAGAGCTGTGGTGGTTGGCATCGCCTCTGGAGGAGCTGAAGCAGTCACTGCCACCTTTGGGGAAGTGTATGCAGCCCACACAAGATGGCGGTGGCCATTGCAGGAAGCACCGTGGACACTGGCTGTTAATCTTCTCCATCTTGGTCCGCATCTGCTGGAGCTTGGGTACTACAGCCCCCCTCCAAAAAATCTCTAGGGGAGACTTGAACGGCCATTAAGTTAGGGGACTCTAATGTGGCAGCCATGACGTGACGTGGCTCTGCCGTGGTGGCCATGCTGGCTGATGGCTCTGGCTTGGCAGGCATACAGTGAAGGGACTCTGGCATGGCGGCCATGACGTGAAGATGCTCTGGCGTGGCGGCCATGACATGAAGAGGCTCTGGTGTGGCGGCCATGACATGAAGAGGCCCTGGCTCTGGCGTGGCAGCCATGACATGAAGAGGCTCTGGAGTGGTGGCCATGATGTGTCGGGACTCTGGCATTTTGCGTACTGTGGGATTGCAGGGTTGCTCGTCAACAATTCCCACCGTAAATGAGGAACCGCTCAATAACAATGCAAAGTCAATGTACTGGGTCAGATTCCACGGAACAGTGCTCTTAGGCATTAAATAAGCAATGTGCTTATTTAGACCACAATGGAAAATGTCCTTGAGTGCCTTGTTATTATAATCCACTTTGTCATAAAGTCCACAAAACTCCTCAACATATTCTTCAAGGGTCCGGTCACCTTGACGAAGGCGCAATAAACAAACTGCTGGGTTCATTAGGTCTAGCTTTCTGTAATAAAGTCCACTGAAGGTGAGCTTGACGACCCCAAGTGCAGTGTTTATTTAACATAAACGTACAAGATATACAAAGACTTGACTTGACTTGACATTCACCAAACAGTAGTTACAGGGAACAAAGCTAGACAAGAGACAATGGTAACATAAGGGTAATATATACACATGGACTAATGACTTAACAAGACACACCTGTAAACAATCAAGACATTCAACCAATAAGAACATGACACATAAGACTAGGAAAGCATTAGGCTTGTTTGAGATGAACTACACCAGCCTACCACTGGCTGGCAAGATCTGCCGGTTGCAGGCAGGGGAGGAGTACAGACACGGCCGTCAAGTTGGACACTTCGTGCTTTCTGTAGTGTACTGAACCAACGTCATTCATGGCAGACCACGCGATTTTTTCCAAATATAAGCAATAGGTTAACCAGAATGTTTTCTTCCAAACTGCTCACTACTGTTTGGTTCATTGTTGATTATTCACAGGTGTGTCTTGTTAAGTCATTAGTCTTTGTGTATATATAGCCCTCATGTTACCATTGTCTCTTGTCTAGCTTTGATGTTGTCCATGAAACTCCTGTTAGTGATTTTCTAGTTCATGTTTAAGTTACTGTTTTGTACCATGTCAAGCCAAGTCTTTGTTTATTTTTACAGCTCACAAATGGATTTAATAAAGCTGCACTTGGGTTTATCTACACTCGCCTTCAGTGGACTCTATTACAGAAAGCTAGACCGCTAATATGAAACCAGCATTTGCTCTCCTGTGTTTGCACAAGAGGGATCGTCTCATGGAAACTTATGTGAACTTTGTGATGTGGCGGATTTTAATGATGCTACACTAAAAGGCATTTTTCTAAATGGATTGAATGACTTTTTGAATGATCTAATCCCCGAAAGTGACATTCCATGGACCCTTGCTGAATATATTGACTTTGCCTTTTTGCTGAGCGGTTCATCATTTACTGTTGGAATTGCAGATGAGGAGCTCTGCAATCCTGCAGTACCTTCCACAGCAGAGCCATGTCCTGCAACAGCAGCCACGCCAGAGTCCTCAGCCTTCGGCCAAGATGGCCACCAAGACTGAGCCTTTGGCCAAGATGGCCACCACGCCTGAGCTAAACTTCATCTACACCCGCCTTCATTTTACAACACATTTTAAATAACTATGTTTTAATAATCTTTAAAGATGTACACTTATTATAGCCTAATGTGTTGATTAACATACTAAAGCACATGCAACGTATGGCCAACTTCATTATAATTTTAACAGAAGTGTGTTATTTGATATTAAAATATATATTTTAAAAGTTAATATATTTTAAATGTACTGAATTGCAACTACGTAATTACAACATGTAATTACAAATAAACTTAAATACATAACATACAAGTTTAATAGAAATTACATTATATTTTAGTTTACCATGTCAGTACATTTAACAGCACACTTTAACCATACTTCAAAGACAATAGAATTAATTATGAAATTACACATTAAGGTGCACTTAAATTTTACTTAAGTGGGTCAAAAAAGCACTCTTAAGTTCAACTACTGCATTTAATATAAATTCAAACTACAATACGTTTTCATTTAATTGTAAATAACATTCAATTAAATGTCTGAAAACATTACATTAAGTTTGCATTTATTCTTTTAAAATATGTTTTTTCTGTAATAAGTACTCTTTTTAAAAGGATGCTAAAGTGTACTTTTTATATATCTTTCCTTAGCCATAGTATGAATCCACACAGTGCCAGTTGTAAACAAACAAAACGGGCATAGATAAACATCCCCCCCTTAACAAACTCACCTGACAATTCCATATTTGATTCTATCTGGAAAGAGAGGATAAATAAATAAATATTGTTTAGTGTTAACAATATTTATTCTTCTCTTTCATTATTTATTTATTGTAAATAAATAAATAAATGGTAAAAATGCCATAAACTTTATAAAACTTTAAGACTTTATAAAGATTATAAAACTGAACATTCATACATAAAATACAAAATTAAAATCAATGATCGTATATTGTGAAATATGCCATACACACCAGTGTGATACGAATCGTCTGTTCGGCAGTGGCACTGTTAAGTAAAAAAAAATGTTTCTCTCACGACAAACAAGTAAGCCTACCTACTTAGTTGTAGGCCTTTTTTTTGCAAGCATGGTGGTTGAACAGTGGTTTGAACGTTTGACCCACTTTCAAATTTAGTTACTTCTTCTACTCCGGTTTTAACAGCTTGAAAATGTTTCTATTAATTCTATTAACTTTATGTAAGTAAATAAATATGCCATAAATAATTGCAAGCATTTTTCTCTTGATCCCTGATTTGCAACTGTTGGAAATCAGTTTTATCAAATTTCTAGACATTTTTTTGCAGCATAAGTGTCTGCATTGTTCCTGTTCCCTGCCATTTGTATTTTGAAAGCTGCTACATCCCAATTCGTCTACTTATACTATAAGTATGTACTGTTTTTGTGAAGATAAAGTACATACTTTTGAGTGTGTAGCAGAATAGTAGGCAAGCTTTGGGACATACTACTTTGTCATAACTGTGTCTTTAACAGGCCGCTCTGTCGTTTATGTGCATCCTGTCACCGTTTAAATTGCCCTGTCAATCATCTTGCCACAGTTTAAATCCTCCATTTTAATTTAATTAAATTTCCCCAACCATTTCGGAGAGAAATGTAGTAGCACATTGATCTGCCAGTTGTGGGTCTGAAGAACTCTCCTCATGTGTTAGTAATTTGCATAATGATGCATTTAAAAGTGAATGACCAAACATATCTTTACAAAAGTTCAAAGTGCTGTTTCAGATTAAATATAATGTGAATAACACTGAATAAATATCTTTTCATCAGGTTGGATACTGATATTAAATCACTCAAATCCCTTTATCTAAACTTCTGTACTTAACCACGGACTCGCACATCCGCCATGTTTGTAGTGTTTTTTTTACACTTTTTATTTGTGTTTGTAGTTCTATCCTTTTATCCATTTATTTTTTTCCAGTTTCGGTTAGTTTTCTTTGGGTTTTGCTGAAACAAACAAAGATTTGAACAGATTTAGTACTTTTTTATATAAAAAAATCCTATTAAAAGGTACAATATGTAAGATTTTTGAATGAAAATATCCAAAAACCACTAAAACAATGTTATATATTTTGTTTACTTGTGTACTTACATTATCCCAAATGTTTCCAACAATGTTTAAATCAGCTATTTTAACCAGTTTAACGACCTGTGTCATTGTGTCGCTTTTCAATGACGCTTATATAGCTCAACGGTTAATCTTATTGTTTGAATCTCGTTTTCTTGATTTACCCCAAGTAACATGTTTGTACCATGCTTCAGAGACAACACTATTTTCTCAATTGGCTAACATAGTTTACTCAGAAAGAGGTTCATTTGTAGCAACAGTAATACAGCATTTTCACCGCCATACAATATATTTTTAAAATGAATTGCATGCCATCCAACACAAGTCATTTTTTGATATTCTAATATCGATCTAGTAACAGCGCTGCATTACCCCCCAATTTTATTTCATCAAATAAAGTGACATTTATGAGTAAAATCTCCCAGGCTCTCGGCCCCGCCATATCATATCACATATTCATATCACAGTAATGTTAATAAAAATTTAAAGGCACAGTATGCAAGTTTTGCTGGTAGAGGTTGCTTTTTCAAAACAAAGGCACAGCTTGATGATGCTGTGAATGAGCATGCAATCATGGGAGTTGTTGTCTTCACCTCCACAATCAATGGAAAGCAATCCGACGGGACTCAGGCAGAAATCATGTTCATGGGTGAGCTAACGTATTAAAGTTTTCTGGAGCAGTCCAAAGAAGGTACATTGCACCACACAAACCAGATAGTCACTGATAACTTCTTACAGGTAGCTGGAGAACACACTTGGAGATTGGGAGACAGGAGGAATCAGTGACCGGGCTCAGGGGTTGGAACGGACTCTGGGATTTCACTCGCTGGAACAGACTCTGGACGTAGGGACCAAAGAGTGGAGTTCTTCCTTAGGGCTGTCCTAACGGACCTGATGGGAGGATCCGCAAATTTGGCTGTCAGGTCTGCACTGTTGGACACAACCTTTCTGGGCCCGGGGAAAGACTGGAGATGTTGGCTTGACAGTCCCGACGACTGCAGAAGCAGAGTCTCAGGGAGTGGGCTCTGGAATTAATTTCTCTGGAAACGGTTCTGGGGCTGATATGAGGAGTGATGAAAATGGGAAGAGTTTTGAGATAGCTGGGGGTTCAGTCAAGATCGCTGGTGCCAGGATGAGTGGTGATAGCATCTTAATCCACCTCGCTAACCGTGAAGGAAGAACCACTCAGCCACAGCACATACTCAATATAATGTGTGAGGGAACACATGGTAGTTGCTGCTAGTACCTGATGGAAGAGAGGTCCAACCCAGACCAGATGTTGTTCTTCTGGGAACCATCGCTTCAAGGCACCAAATAGGCAACCTCAAGGAACATAACATAATCCACTATAGGGTGGCCATCTTGGGTCAGGGAGAGAGGCAGATCGGCGGCGTACCATTTAATAGTTGTTAATATAAATATTTTTAATATTTGTACATATACTATGTTTACTATGGGCATTTCATACATGGTATAAACTTATATAAAACATAAAATCCTATATAAGCATACTGAATGTTTGCATACATGTTGTTTAAATAGAATATAATTTTTACATACACCGATCAGGCATAACATTATGACATAATATCATCTATTATATCTAATATTAATATTACATCATTCCTAATATTGCGTTGGTCCCCCTTTTGCTGCCAAAACAACCCTGATCCGTCGAGGCATGGACTCCACTAGACCCCTAAAGGTGTGCTGTGGTATCTGGCACCAAGATGTTAGCAGCAGATCCTTTAAGTCCTGTAAGTTGTGAGGTGGGGCCTTCATGGATCGGACTTGTTTGTTCAGCACATCCCACAGATGCTCGATTGGATTGAGATCTGAGGAATTTGGAGGCCAAGTCAACACCTCAAACTCGTTGTTGTGTTCCTCAAACCATTCCTGAACCATTTTTGCTTTGTGGCAGGGCACATTATCCTGCTGAAAGAGGCCACAGCCACCTGGGAATACCGTTTCCATGAAAGGGTGTACATGGTCTGCAACAATTTTTAGGTAAGTAATACGTGTCAAAGTAACATCCACATGGATGGCAGGACCCAAGGTTTCCCAGCAGAACATTGCCCAAAGGATCACACTGCCTCCGCCGGCTTGCCTTCTTCCCATAGTGCATTCTGGTGCCATGTGTTCCCCAGGTAAGCGACGCACAGGCACCCAGCCATCCACGTGATGTAAAAGAAAATGTGATTCATCAAACTAGGCCACCTTCTTCCATTGCTCTGTGGTCCAGTTCTGATGCTCACGTGCCCACTGTTGGCGCTTTCGGCGGTGGCATGGGCACCCTGACTGGTCTGCAGCTATGCAGCCCCATACGCAACAAACTATGATGCACTGTGTATTCTGACACCTTTCTATCAGAACCAGCATTAACTTCTTAAGCAATTTGAGCTACAGTAGCTCGTCTGTTTGATCGGACCACACGGGCCAGCCTTCACTCCCCACGTGCATCAATGAGCCTTGGCCCCCCCATGACCCTGTCGCCAGTTCACCACTGTTCATTCCTTGGACCACTTTTGATAGAGACTGACCACTGCAGACCGGGAACACCCCACAAGAGCTGCAGTTTTGGAGATGCTCTGACCCAGTTGTCTGCCATCACAATTTGGCCCTTGTTAAACTCACTCAAATCCTTACGCTTGCCTATTTTTCCTGCTTCTAACACATCAACTTTGAGGACAAAATGTTCACTTGCTGCCTAATATATCCCACCCACTAACAGGTGTGGATTTGGAGGGGTGTCCCAATACTTTTGGCAATATAGTGTATATGGTCTTTTCATACAGTAGGCTACCATATAAATAATTTTAATATACTGTATGTATGTATAATTATTCTACTATGGGAATTTCATACGTGTGTAGCGACAACAATCAGACACAATTATTTGTCCAATTTAACAAATAATCTTTAAAACTCACTCTGGGGTCTATGGACCCATCCCCCAAAAGACCACTAAGAGCATGAAGAGGCCTCTGGTTACAGGACACATGGGAACTGATAAGGTTTATGACCAGAAGGAATTTGCCTGAGACTTGTGATTCTCTTAATTCTTTTTGAAAAGGACAAATAAACCATCTTAAACCCATATGTCCTATATATAACCACTTGAGAAATATATATAAACATATATCCATCTCATGATTTTTCTTTTATAGGGTTTGGCCTATGTATTAATTCAATCTCTGTTAGATTTATGTTTCAGAATTGCATACTATGGTTAACTAAAATCATGTGTATGGCATGTTTGGTCTCTATAAATTTGTACTTGAAGATTGAAATGATCATGTATATGGTGTGTCGATAGCTACGCAACATATTAGTATTACAAGAATCTTTAATAGTTTCTTCATCGACAACCAATCCAGATGCACATGCAAATGAGCACACTGAAACAAAGAGCCATAAAATCTCCAACAGAGGAATCTTCCCGCTTGGAAATTTAATCTTTCTCATTGGTCAAGTCAACCCTGAGAGGTGTGACCTTTCCCAGACCTTTAAAGAGAGACACTCTTCAACGTCTCACTCTTCTTTTTGACCGACACATCACCTTTGCTGTCTCTCAGCTGGCCAAGCAGGCCAGGCTGGTAAGGCCTACACACACATCAAGCCATGTGTGTGTGTGGGACAGGAAACCCCGATCACACGGTTGCGGGCCAGCAGGCCCAACACCACAAGCCGTGTGCAACTTCCTCGACCTTGATGGAGTCGAAATAACTGCAAGTTCATCATATCTTCTTCAGTCAACGCAGAAGAAATCGTTTGCAACTTCAACACCATCGGACCGAACTATCAAGATTTTCTGCTGTGATTTTATATCGGACACTCTTCAACAGCTCAGGCTAAATGCAAGTAGTGTGCGATATAAAAAAATCGCTGTGTAGTTAGTAAAAGCTATAAACCCCTTTGTTCCGACAAAGGAGTTTGGAGTCACTGATGGTTCTCCCAGGTGTTTTCATAGTTTCATCCCTCTGTTCCGATCCAGTTCTTTATTCTGTCACTTCCCATCTTACCCATGTATGTATGATTTGTATGTATGCGTTTGTTAGTTTAGTCGTGTTCATGATTTAGTCAATAACATTTGTGCGCAATACATATTTGGTTCTGACTCCCTGCCTGCAAACAAATTGTCACTTAAATGATCGATCTTGTTACACGCTCTAAGCGCTGTAAATGCAAAGAAAGAATTATTTTTCTGTGGCCATGAAAAATAGCCTTTGTTGTACTGTCACTTAGCTTTACAAAACAATAAAAAATAAGATGGCACAAGAATTCCTTGGATTATCACTCTTTAATCCAGACCGAACTCTTCCATGTGTATGTACACCTGTCTCCTCTCTTTTTCGTTACATCTCCCCCTAGTGTTCGTTATTTGTAATAACAGTCTATATAGACACAACATCCCCCCAACACGTACGATATTTTCCTCACTACCTTAATCTTACCACTTAGCAATGAAGTAACAATAAGAAAAAATTTAAATAACAAGCAGCTGAACATGGATCCAAGGATTATTCGATTTTTTTTTTCTTTGTATTAACTTCCTGAATAGAATATTGCTTGAGCACACAAAAAACAAGTGTATATTAATTATAACAGGCAACAGAACGTATAGGCAATGTATAACTATACGTTTACGTCTTTAAATCTTTTTTAAAGATTTAAATCTTTGAGCCATGAGGGAGGTTTGCGCGTTCTTGATGGATGTCCCTCGGCCAGCTGAGAGTTCTCAGTTTCATTACAGGTGGAGGTTTCCTTCACAAGCTCAGGTGCAGGATCAGGCATCTGATAAGCTTGTGCCAGTTGCGAAGAATGCCATTTCCTTCCATCCTCTAGTAAGTAGGTATTCGGACCCACTTGTTCCTGAATTTCAACGGGGTCTGAGAATTTGCAGTGTCCCTTCGGCACATGAAAGGGCTTGCGCACTCGCACCCTGTCCCCCTTTTTGAGGATTATCAGTTTTGCGCCCCGCTTTGCGTCTGTGTAGCACTTCATCTGAGATTGTTTAAGAACAACTCGCTTGCGAACAGCCGCTGGCTGAAGAGTACTGGCAGGGGAATGAAGGGTAACGTTCAGTCTAGTTCTCATCTTCCGCCCATGGAGCAATTCAAAGGATGAAACTCCCGTGGTGGCATGTGGGGTAGAGCGGTAAACTTGGAGAAAGTCTGTCACAGTACGCTTCCATGGCTTGGACTGTACTATAGCCGACTGTACACAGCCCTTAAGAACTCTGTTAAAGCGTTCTATGGCACCATTCACCGCTGGATGATACACAGCCGTGCGGATTGCCGTAATGTCCCTTTCTCACAGAAAGGTTGTGAAAGCATCCGACATGAATTGTGGCCCATTGTCCGTAACCAACTCTACTGGGTAACCATGGCGACTAAAGACGCCACTGAGAAAGTCAATCACAACCCCTGTGGTCACTGACGATGTAAAAGCAACTTCAGGCCATTTGGAATAGTAATCAGTTAAGGTAATAGCGTACTTACAGTCCCAAACAGCAGTGTCAAACGGGCCAACAATGTCCATGCCCAGTTTACTCCATGGTGCATCTGGGAAAGGTACTGGTTGGAAGGGGGCGGTACCAGTCCGAGCAGATTTATCCAGCTTTTGACAGAAATCACACGAGGAGACTTGAGTCTGGATCACTTTATCCATTCCAGGGAACACAGTACAGTTCGCGTAAGCACTGCTTTGTTCGCACGATTCCCTGGTGACTCTCGTGCGCAAGCGCTATTACTGTATGTTGCAATGTCACTGGAACTACAAGACAAGTGTCTCTGAATATCACCTTGTCCTTGACACTCAGTTCATTCCTTACATGATAGTAGGGTTGAAAGTCGATATGCACAGCTTTTACAGAAACAGGCCATCCTTTTTTGATTTGAGTGCGCACAGCGGTCAGTTCAGGACACGAGGCTGCAGCAGTTTTGAACTCGGATGGTGAAATCGCAGTCAAGGCAGTACACAGTAGAGCGTCAAGCTCCGGCTCATCATCGGAGTTGAAAGCAGAAGTAAGAGGAAGGGGTAACCGTGTAAAGCAGTCAGCAGCGTGATTTGACGAGCCAGCACGATACACAATGTCATACGTGAAGCACAGAAGGCGAGCTGACCACCGAGCAATGCCCATCCTGGCACGTCCAGCTCCCCGTGTGGACAGCAGAGTTGTTAGCGCCTGATGATCAATGCGCAGCGTGAAACGTCTGCCCCAGAGGTATGTGCGCCACTTCTCAATGGCCCAAACACACGCTAAAGCCTCTTTCTCCACAGTTGAATAACGCCTATCAGCTGGGGTTAAAGTTCGTGACGCAAATGCCACTGTGCGTTCACTGTGATCTGGGTGCACTTGCGATAATATCGCTCCCAGACCATAATCTGATGCATCAGTGGACACAATGACACGAAGTTCCAGGTTGAACAGGGCCAGTGCTGGACTGTCCACTAAGCATTTCTTAACATCCACAAAGCTTTGCTGGGCCTCATCAGTCAATTCAAATCCAGAATCCTGGCGCAGGCATGCACACAACGGCTCAACGAGAGTGGCATAATTAGGTATGAACTTGTTATACCAGGACAACATACCCAGAAAAGAGCACAGACTGGTGACATCAGTTGGGGCTGGGGCCTGCATTATTGCTTGCAGATGTTCTCCATCAGGTTGGATACCGTTTCCATTCACCATGTGTCCGAGAAAACGCAGACAGGACTGGCGGAAATTGCACTTTTTCTCATTCATTTGTAAACCAGCCTCGCTGAGCACAGCATCCAAAGCAATGTTATGTTCTTGCTGTGTATGTCCGAAACAGATAATGTCATCTAAGTATTTCTGAACATTGGGAGTGCCTTTGAGTATTATTGACATCATTTGAACTGCTTGCACGGGAATGCTCCTTTCTCCTATGGCCTTCGCTTGTTCTGATGCAGACTCCACTTGGGTCGCAGTTGCGGTAGCTTCTAGCAATGTGAGGTTAAGTTTTAAGAGCAGTCTCTCGCGAATCCAGGGATCCGACACATGCTCAATCAGTTGGTCTCGGATCATGTTCTCTGTATTAGGAAAGTCACAAGTTGCTGCTAACTGTCTGAGTGCAGCAATATAATTCACTATGGACTTGTGAGCACCTTGCACTCTTTTGCGGAAATTGTGTCGTTCTACCACGACATTAATGGCAGGTGTGAAATGTTTACTCAATGCAGTGATAGCAGAGTCTAGTGTATCTCCAGTCTCTGGTAAAGTATAAAAAATCCTTTGCCCTTCAGTTCCTAAGCAGTAAGGCTCTTTTCCTTCCCTCCGGCCAAGCATCCCCTGTAGCTCCCACGACGAGGAGATAGTTGCGGAACATCTTGATCCACGTTGTGAATGCAATGCTGGGCTCAACCGGGCAAGGCAGAAATAAGTCTGGGAATGGAGCATTCAGTGTAGCCATCGCCACGCAATATAGATGCAGACCACCTCGTCGCCAATTTGTTGTACTGTCACTTAACTTTACAAAACAATAAAAAATACAATGGCACAAGAATTCCTTGGATTATCACTCTTTAATCCAGACGAACTCTTCCATGTGTATGTACACCTGTCTCCTCTCTTTTTCGTTACATCTCCCCCTAGTGTTCGTTATTTGTAATAACAGTCTATATAGACACAAACACCCTTTTCTTAGAATTAAATAATTAATACTGAGTGTTCACAGGATGAACTGATTGATTGATTGTAATGTTAATGTAGCTACATCAAGTTAATCTCATTAACTGATTCAAATATTCATAATTAATCATAATGAATAATCATAATGAGTTATGAATAATTATTAATATTTCCCCTTTGAGCTAATTCGCTACAGTGGTATAAACTTATATCTTCATCTATCCTGAGGATGTATGATACAAATATATTTCCTTATAATGTATATGACAACACTAATCGGATATAGGAACATATATTACATTTCCATATGGATATCCAAAGTTGGTGAGACGTGTTGCCTTTTGTTTTTTGGTCTCTTCTTGGGTTTATTCACACACTAGTTCCTCGACTGTGCAATTTTCACTTTTCTCATTTTTTCCTCTTAAAACTGTTATCATACGGTTTAAAAACATATAGTGCACTCTAGTTTCAAAAATAAAGATTCTCATTATTTACTTATCCTAATGCCACCCAAGGTGTATATGAGAGGTTCAAGCTCTGTAGGATGCATACAATGCAAGAAAATGGATTCCACCATTATGATTAATGTAAGAAACAAATTAATAAGTAAAACATACTCTACTTTAAATTAGTGCTTCTGACCAGGGCTCTGATACTGTTTGAAATGTCTGAACTTTCACGTGATGTTCATTTTTCTATTGCAATCAAAGCATCGCTTTCTATTAAGTTCTCACATGAACATGCCAACATACTTGCGTTACACAGCTACGCGAATTGAGTGCAGACAGGAAGAGATTTTTTTATTATGGATTTATTTAGGTTTTTCATATACAAACCTATTGTTTTGCTACATAAGACATTAACTGATAAGGTTGTGCAGGCATCTACAGATCTTGAATTTCTTCCTAAACATGTTTGTGTTCTGCTGAAGAAAGGTAGTTGTACACATCTGTGATAGCATCAGGGTAAAACAATAATGAGAACTAAATTTAACAAATTATTTTTTCTTTTTTAACAAAGGATTTGTGTTTTCAGCCAAGTTGTCAATAAATAGAAAATAATGTACCATAATCTGTTTGTCCTTGTCTGTATTATATTCTTGTCACGGGTGGTTGCAGGCAGACAGACGAAGACTATGAATGAGTTCAACAACAGGTTTTCATATTATTATTATTAATATTAATAATAATAATAATAATAATAATAATAATAATATTCCTTGGACAGACAAAAAGGCACAACACACACTAAACATAACGGAGATCAGACAACTGTGGTGAGGATGGTGACTGCTGATATAGGGAGTGCTGATGAGTGATAATGAGGGTGATGACTTGCAGGTGCAGGAGATTGATGAATGGATGCAGGTGGTGAGCCGGAGGGATTCTGGGAAGTGTAGTGTTGAGGGTGACTGAGCTGGTGACTGTGACAATACTACATATACTAGAGAATAGAGATGTTAATTATATATTGTTTATGTAATGTATTACCATTTTTATATTGTAGAATTATAGCTGTAACCATTGCTGCAAGTACTTTACTGTGAAATTACAGTAAAGCTGTAAAATGGAAAAACGGTGTTGAAACCGTAAAATTACAGAACCTCAGCTGTAGGTGTTTGTGGTTACTGTGGTGTTTGCTTCACTTTCAGATAAAACATGTTACCTTCCTATAAGAGAGGGCCACAAACTGAAACAATTATGTGCAATTTGTAAGTTTTGAATTTAAGGATTTTACAAAATAAATAAACAGAAGAGATTTATGCACCAGAAAAGGAGATGATTTAATGTTAGAAATTTGCGATGTGAAAGTATGTTTTTTTACAGAGAGAGATACAATACAAAAAAATCTATATTGGCCATGATTCTTCTTTCTTCAGCCTTTATTGGTATTGATAATTTGGCAAGCAGTCTGTCTTTTCTTCTTTTTGTCTTCCACCTTGTCTTGTTTCTGAAGTAGGCCTACTGTAACCAAAAAAGAAAAAGATGTGTTACATGCACAAAAAGATTTTTTAAAATGTCATAACTATACACTTACATATCTTTTGTGCAAATAAAAATACCAGAATACTCCTCTTCACACTATTATCAAAATACACCAGTGCACTTGCTACTCACAGTTTCACGTTATTGTAGCTCTTCATAATACATGCAGTCCTAAAAATGAATTATATAATTAATAATTAATAGAAAATTAGTGATAGTAAATTAATAGTATAATAGATTAATAGTAAATACAAAAAGTACTATATTAGAACACTGGGAAGTAACATTTTTAGGTATTTTTAACAATATTTACAATAAGTATGCAGGCTCCCAAAAGTGTAGCTTTCATTTTGACTTCCAAGCTTCTTGGAAACCTCAGCACAAAATCTGCTCCTGCATTTGGTCCACTGAATGAGAATGGTTTGAAGATCTTGCCAAATGATCTGTCTATCGCAGCCCCATTCAAAGACACCAGCTGTGGTCACAGTATAAGACAGGTATTACAACACACATTTCATTTTTGGGTGAACTATCCTTTTAACGCAGTTTTGGTTGCAAGCTAAATGTTTTCAGAAAACAGCACTAGATTTACAACTTAAACTTCATTCTGCTACTGTTCAAAAAAGCAACAAGACCATGTTAGCTATGACATTTAAAACCAAAGAAACGTGTTTGTAGGTCAGGTTTTTTTCCCCGTCATTGTGGGGATCAATTTTCCCCAGAAATATAGCTTAACCTGAAATCACCTACAGCCAATGTGGGTCAGGTAATGAGGAAAATGGCTTAAAAAAGCATACTAAAAAGAATTTTCTAAAAATGCTAAAAAGGTTTGTGTTAAAGGTTAGAGGACAGACAATATCTGCTCACACTTTATATTAGGTGTCTTTAACGACTATGCACTATCCCCAAAAGATTATTGTTAGGTACAATGTACTTATTGTTGTATTGCTGCTATTAAAGGGATAGTTCACCCAAAAATGAAAATTACACCATGATTTACTCACCCTCAATCCATCCTAGGTGTATAGGACATTCTTCTTTTAGACGAATACAATCAGAGTTATATTAAAAAAATGAATGGCTGCACAAAAGTTGAAGCCCAAAAAAGTGCATCCATCCATTATGATAATTATAAATTATAATAGTAATCCACACGGCTCCGGGGGTTAATAAAGGCCTTCTGAAGCGAAGCGATTGGTTTGTGTAAGGAAAATATCCATATTTAAAACGTTATAAAGTAAAATATCTAGCTTCCGCCAGACCGCCTTACGAACTTACGAAAAAAGCATAACTGGCACAACGTATGACGTTGGACGTAGCGTAAGCATTTTGAACTGCTAGAGGCGTTACACTTTCTTCGTAAGCTGAATACGGAAAGTACTTTTTCAGCTTCAAATTTTGGGCTGCCATTCACTGCCATTATAAAGCTTGGATTAGTCAGGAAATGTTTTAACATAAATCCGATTGTATTCGCCTAAAAGAAGAATGTCATACACCTAGGATGTATGCTAATCAAAACCAGCCCAATTATGGCCAAAACTAGCCAAAGGGGGGTAAAAGTAGCACATCTGATAATGTAACAATCTGTAACAATTGACAATCAGTAAGTCCCGCCCCCTCAGTTACTGTTGCTAACCATTTTACAATGGCTGTCCGTGTGAAAACCTTGTCCCAAGATGTTTTTGAAAAACTCATTTGAAAAACACAGAAGGACCACCTCTCGTCGAGGAGCATTCAAGTGGGACTTAAATATGCCATGGAGGGATATATAAAAGATTTTAAAATAAATATGGTGGGTAACAAGATTAATTTGGAAGTGAGGGTTTACAGATCACAATGCAAGCGTGAGAAGCCTCATGTTATGGTCATCGTGACTGCAGATCAATCCAGGATCAACACTGTTCATGTACCGCAGCAGGGTAAGATTAAATTAATTTACATTTAACCAGTTTACTATGGAGAGAGGCTGAAATGTAGACCTTCATTTATGTGTTTTTGACCTACACTGTACATGACGTGAGAACAGTTCCCTTTCGAAAACGGTTCCTCGTATTGCGTCGCTAGACGCCTATGAGAAAACTCCTTTTCTCGAAATATTGAAGCCTTTATTTTAAAACGCAGTGCAGCTGCACAGCCAACATAGTGCAGAGCTATAAGCTCGCTGATTGGTTGGGCTGCAGGAACCGCATGAACCTATGGCGAGGCGGCGTATCTGCGCGAACCAATAGGGTTCGACGAGCTGTCGAGACAGTTCCCCCCTCACAGAGCAAGTCAGGCTTCTACAGCCGCTACTTCCTCGTGCCGAAAAGGGACGGCGGCCTCAGGCCTATCCTGGATCTCAGACACCAGAACAAGGCCCTCATGAGACGGCCATTCAGGATGTTAACAGCCAAACAAATCCTCTCGCAAATTCACCCAGGGGATTGGTTTTTATCGGTGGATCTGAAAGATGCATACTTTCACATGCAAATAGCCCACCATCACAGACCGTTCTTGAGATTCACGTTCGAGGGGGTGGCTTATCAGTACACAGTCGTGTCCTGGTACCAAGCTGGTGTAAGCATGGGTCTAGTCTCGAGGAGGAAGGTCATTTCAACAGACGCCTCCAACCTAGGTTTGGGAGCTCTGTACGAGGGCAGACCAACCTCTGGCCTCTGGTCGAGCCCGGAGAAACAGCTACATATCAACTGCCTCGAGATAAGAGCAGTCCCCTTAGCCCTAGAAACTTTCCTCCCGTACCTGCGCCAGCTCGCTTATAGCGCTGCACTATGTTGGCTGTGCAGCTGCACTGCGTTTTAAAATAAAGGATTCAATATTTCGAGAAAAGGAGTTTTCCCACAGGCGTCTAGCAACGCAATACTCGTTCCTGTTATTCTCAGGGAACCGAGGTTACGTGAGTAACCGGGATGTTAGCTATTTAGGTTTATACGTAGAATGGACTCACTAACTTTAATTGTAACTTAATGAGAGTATGACACCCAGAAAATCCTCTCAGGATACCTGGAATCAGTGTTATAAGTACCCCAGGCACATCATTTTACCATTTTTGTAGCATAAACACCATTCTTCCAGTGTTTCTCTATGGCGCTGAAACCTAAAGATGTCCGAGTTCCGGTCCACGTGCAACTGATACTTAACTGCCATTGGCTCATCTGCGTTCGAGGGGAGGGGCTTACCAATAGGTAAATTCCACGTAAAACGCTGGCAACACTGTGTGGGATCATAGACTGTATAAAACAATGGACGTAGTGTCCGTGACGTCACCCGTAGGTTTCTGAAGAGCATTTTTGAATCGCAAAGTGGGTGGAGCTGTCTGTCACCATCTTGGCAGCGCATCATCACGTGTCACTCCCGGATAACTGAAAATGGGCAAAGAGGCAGGACATGGATGGAGCTGAGGTGCCTGGTTGCAAGTAGCAATCCACCTATCATTCAAGTGGCCACGCCCTTAATTATGCAGAACTTTAAGGCTTAATATAATTTAAACGGATGAGTTATAAAAAAAATTCACCCCCCTCACAGTTGTCATGAAGGGCAAAATATATATAGACCAAAACCACTTTTTGTACCAGGCTGTAAACAATTTTTTTTTTTTTGCTGTAAAGTTAGGCATTTTAACATGGGGGGTCAATGGGATTGACTCCCTTTTGGAGCCTGTCTCTAGCGGCCAGTCGATGAATTGCAGTTTAAGTCACTTCCGTGTTAGATTCAAGAGAGAGACCGGAAGGTTACCGCTTGGGTGGGATACGGGTAAGGTTAGGGACAGGTTTGGTGTTATGGTTAGGTTTAAGGGTTGGTTAGGTGTAGGGTCAAAAGTATAATTATAGATATAATTTATTACAGCTATAATTAGGTTTTTTTTTCAAAGTACAATTTAAAAATATGTATGTACACAATACGTGCATTGTATCAAATGATTAACTTAAGTGACCAAATTTTATTTGGTAATTTAAAAGGCTACAAGTCAATGGAAAGTTGTGCATTTGTGGGTCACCTCAAAGTTCTGATCCGTGCAGCAGGTACAAGGTACACATGGTCCCGCAATCTTAAATGCCGGTTCACCTCGTTCATTCTCAATGGTGAATTTAGGTAGACAAACATGCCAGTTTTGTCGAACATGTCCGATGGCAACGCCCGGTGGAGACTGAACCTCCAGCTAAAATGTACATACAACATATAATATGCAGAACAACATAATTAGGGGCTAAACCATATAGAGATAACATTCATACCTCACGGCTGAAGCAGTTGCAAACATATGGCCGCACCAGTCTGATGATCTCTTGATTTGAGTCATTGAAAACATTCATTATGAAGGAACGTGCTGCAGCAAAGCAAGTCCTGTTACAACAATCGTTGTCCTCAAGAATACTAAAAATCTTCTTCCCAGTGTCATCCTTCACCTCATATCTGTTGTTAGACTTTATTCCAAAGCAAGCTTTAAGAAATTAAAAGTAAGGAAATTAGGGTGTCACTCGTTTGATTTCACTGTATTTCATTCATTAAATGCTGATGAACAAACCTTCTCCAAGCCTTTCTTCCAGAGTCTTTTCTTTGTAGACAAACAATTGATCAATCTAAAATAAACATGAAAATTACAGTCTTCTTGCTGTGAAAATCACTTTGAAATAAATGCATTTGTCTAAATCAGAGTAACATTCACATGATTAATTATTAATATTAATAAGCATCTCCAGTCTTATCTGACCCAGGTCAAGGTCTCCAGATGAGAAGGACAGTGGTACGGGTCTGAGGAAGGTATCATTGCAGTGTCCTCTTGTGGAGCATAAACAGACATGTGTATGTATCAAACAGCTTTGTTAAACAAATTATTACAGACTGATATCTATTGTGTATTATTAATAAAAATGTATGTCATCCTTCCTACACAACATTCAATCAGGTTTATGAGTGTTTTATAATACACTGATGCATATTTTTTCAATGCTAGAAAATTTGAATAACGTAATGATTTGATTCAGTACACTTTCATGGTCCCTTGTGAAAAATGCTTCATTGTATTGAATGTGCACTTGTAATGTACTTAAAATCCTGAAAGTATAGTTGTTGCCAAGTTAAAATATTTTACATTTAAATTGCAACTTCATCATTACAAATGTGCAATTACAAATAGACACAAGTTTAATAGAAATTAGATTATATTTTAGTTTACTATAAATGCCTGTCAATGTGGCAGTGCACTTTAGACAATACAAGTAATTTTGAAATTACAAATAAAGATGTACATAAGTCCTAAAGTGGGTCAAAAAAGCACTCTTAAGTTCACCTGCATGATATAACTTAATTTAATTGTAAATAACATGCAATATGTAAATACAATGTGTCCGAAAACATTAGCCTACATTCATTTCACACCTTTTCTTTTAAAGTATGTTATTTCCATAGTGAGTACTTAAAAAAATTTTTTGCTAAAGTGTGTACTTCTTATATATCTTGTCTCAGTCTGAATCCACACAGTGCCTGTTGTGGTCAAACAAACAAAACGGGCATATATAAACATCCTCCCTTAAATACTCACCTGACAATTCCATATTTGATTTAATCTGGGAATTAAAAAGGACATCAATATCGTTTATACACTGTTAAAGTTCATTTTTTTATTTATATATAGAAAATCAAATGGTAAAAACTTCATAACCCATAAAATTGCATTCATATACAAATATTTAAATGATCGTATATTGAGAGATAAACAATACATACCAGTGAGATACAAATCTTTTGTTCGGCTGTGGCGCTGATAAGTACAGTAAATGTTTCTCTCATGACAAACAATCTAGAGTACCTACCTTTTTTGTCAGGGTGATGTTTGTGGTTGAACGGTGGTTTGACACACTTTCAAGTTTAGTTACTTCTGGTTTTAACAGCTTAAAAATGTTCCATTAATTCTGGTAATTTTATCTACGTAAATAAATATACCATATATAATTGGAGGTCTTTTTTCCTTGATTTTCTTGTTTGCAACTGTTGCATATCGGCTTTATCAAATTTCTAGTCATTTTTGCAGTTTGGACCACATCCAGGCCGTAGCCTAAGGCAATTCACTATTTTTTATAGTGCAGGTGCTCGTCTTTATAAATGGGCACATGTTTCTCATCAGCCTCCATTTGTCACTTGTCACTTCATAACACTCAACTGTGTTTCTGAAACTAATACTAAGCCACAATGTACAGTAGCATTTGGTGACTAGTTCTTCTTTTTATTGGGTTTTGTTGAAACAAACAAATGTTTTGAACAAATTAAGTAGTTTTTAAAATAATAATAAAAAAATATATTAAGCCTCATAACCAAAACATTAGACAAGACATTAAATAAATTATTTTATTATAGTAAAAGTGTAGTAACCATGTTTTTTGGTGGATTGATTACATTTGTATAACCACAGTTTTACTACAAATACCATGGTTAAACTATGGTTGCAAAACCGTGTATAATAGTATAACCAACTATAGTAACCATGTGTTTTTTTTTTTTTTGGTAGTAAAACCATGGTTAATTTTCATAAGGGTTTGTTCCATCAGTGACTTGCTTGTTCAATTTATATTCCCACATATAGTAACTGCTGAAACATGCTGACCTGAGCTTCATTGTTATTTTTGTATGTTGTTGTTACATTGTATGGTTTACGTATTTAGAAGAATTTTCAAGTTTGTGCTTTGTAAAGTGTTTTGAGCACTGGAAGTGCTATACAAAGTAAAGATATTATCAGTAGTAGCAGTAATAGGCCTATCAATAGTCATGTGATGTCAACATGGTGGTGCCCGAGAGGGGGCGACCCTCTACTAGTGGGCGCATTCGAAACACTTTAAGCTTCGAAACCTTTGTGAATCTTTTGTTTGGAACCAGTGATTCAGAGCGCATACAAAGTCCCTTTAAGAAAGGGTAACTGTTAATACATAATCATAATACATGCATATCTGTTTCGAAATGTTACGCTAGGGGCAATTAACCAAAGAACCATTGTCTATAATTGGCTTTTAATCTCTGACAATCGTCTCTGATCGATTTTATACATTTGCAGACATTTTTGTTGTTTCATTTGTATAGTAAAAAGGAAGAATTGTAGTTAATAGTCTCTTATTGGCCTGATTAACCAATAAAAAAACAAGAACAATTAAACCGACACCATATTTAATGGTATTAGATTATTTGTTAATTGCATTTAATAGATTACACGTTCAATAAAACATTTGTAATTGGTTTGTAAAAGGTTTTCATGCACGTTTGGGCCATAGACCGTAAAAAATATGGATGACGCATCTTCACTATCTTCCACTGAAGAAAAGTGAAGCCGCCAACGTCCGAATATGGCGCTGACATCTTGCACAGATTTGGGACCGAGTCTGAACAGTAGTAAACGCGGGACCAGAGTCTGCGCAGTAGTGAGCAGGAAGTAGAGACGCGATATCAAAAGCCAGTCCACACTCTCACGGATGCAGAACAACTCATTATGTTGGTGTGAAATAAACAGTTATGGAAATGTAGAAATTAAAGCTAAAGCTCCAATCTCCTCCCGAAAATCCCGAAAAAGTCTGTTAGTGCCTCAGTGATACTTCGCTCAGAGAAGCTCTCAATCACAGCTGTCAATCATGACGTCACACCCCACTTTTTATAGCCTCAAATAACTAACTAAAATCAAACTTATTTAAAAAACAAACACTTGAAATTAAATCATCGTAATAAAAACTACCTAAAATGACAGAAGCCATCTTCGGGGAAAAATTATTTGAAGTGTAATTTGATTGTTTAGTTTGTCTCACGTCCATTAGAATACATGGAGGGGCGGGGGTTATGAGCTATACTGGGACCAACCACCTGGGGGCGATCGAGACGCTTTGGCTTCAGTTTTTAACACGAGTGCGGCAGGCTTGGTTTGGGCTGAGTTTTCGATGCATTTACACTGTTTTGACCAGTAGGCGTGTGCCGTTTCGAATAATTTTTTCTCCCATCACTAACCACCGCCTACATGTAGTTTAAAAAAGCATTTTTTAGAAGACTGATATGACCGGAGTCTGCATCTCATGTGAGTGTACATCATTCAGTCACATTTCTCAGTTGTCATATATGATAACTGTAGTAATAATTATGTTGTACATAATTATTATGTTGTACAATAATTATATAATAATTATTGTAGAAACAACAGTAGGAGCCACAGTACATTTTGTTCTTCTTCTTCTTCTTCTTCTTCTTTCTTATTTTACGGCGGTTGGCATCCAGCTTATTGGTGCATTATCGCCACCTTCTGCTCCGGAGTGTGGATCAGATAATAGATTTACAATCTACTTTTTCCTTACCATCGTTCCCCATTGATACATTCAAATTACCCATTCACTCATACCCTTGCCCACATACCAAAAGATAGAAAAATAAATAAATAAATAAAAACATACTATTTCATTTTTCAAAATACCTAGCTCTATTATTCTATACTCTACTTATATCCCTTTACAATATAGTACGTTTTGGAAGGAAGTAGTAAAGACTTTTATTCTATTTCCGCTGTAGCGTGCCGACCGGAAGTTGGATCAGGATCGAGGCGGTTGCAGTCAGTTCTCTTCATCACTCTCGCGCGTAACGGCCATCTTCCTTCAGCTCGAGAAGACTCTTCCTGCAGACATGGCCGACTATTCTAACGTGGCTCCGCCGTCCTCAAACTCCGGTGGAGGGATGAACGATGCTTTTAAAGACGCCCTTCAGAGGGCCAGACAAGTGAGTGTTTCGAAAGAGTCTGAAAATGTTTTGTATCTTCAAGCCTTCCGCGTAAAAACCAATATGAAGCCCAACGAGCTCGTTTGCTAATGCGAGGCCTCGATGCGTTGCAACAAAGAGGTTTCAGTTTCGCGTTTTCTTCTTTTTTACTTACTTACTTCAAGGTTTAACGGAAGAAGAGTGGCATTTTATAAATAATACGTATGTTTCACACATCTTCCTTTAGAGTAAAGAGCAAACGAGTAGTTTTAGCTCCACATTATTAGATATTTACGTGAGCTGTAATTTACATACACACAAACAGGCACTTATAGCTGGAATTAGGCCCTATGGGATGGCCTTAATACATTCCATCGTTTCGTTTCAGCCATTTCTATAAGTAAGCGAAGTTTCTACTAATATATATATAGGGAAGCGAAACTTTGTATTTCATTTTTTGGTGCTGCTGACTCGGAACTAGTTTTGTTCAGGACAACAGAAGAGACTCTTGACTGTGTAGGCCTCATACTGTTACAGCTTTGTTGTGATTTTACAGAATAATCGGAAACCGTTTAACTTTGTAATTTATATCTTTTTAGATAGCTGCAAAAATAGGAGGTGATGGTGTACCCCCTTCTCCATCCTCCAATGAGTTTAGTTATGGAGGACAGAAGAGACCCCTTGAAGATGGAGGTAAGTGCATAGGAACCAGGTTTTGGCTTTGTGCATATTGGTCAGTGTAAACCACAATATTACTCACCTTTTTAACCTGCTTGTATTCTTAACTTGTGATCCCAGCTGATTGAAGTCAAATGAATGTGCTATAGTGTAGTTAAATATTTTAGTTTTTCTGTATTTTATATTTTGACCCAAACCTTCACCTTTAAGTTATGCCCCATGTGTTTTGTTTCATAAAACAATAAAAACATTAACACATTTTTATACTACTTTTACCGCAAAGTCAGCATTAAACAAAAGTTGCGGTTGCTTTCAGAGATTATATTTATATTAGTACCTTTTGAGGACTGCTTGCATTTGCTTAAAATAAAATTAACAAATATTTAAATCTTAACTACATTCGAGCACTAAGTTGTGTGTCCGCAACTTTCTGTAAAACTGCTTTGAAAGAGTTATACCAAAAAGATGACAAATAAAGCAAATGCAAGATTTCTTACCAAGAGATGTACAAAAACAATGGGCCTGATCCGTACAAACACAAAGGGTGCTTGGATGATCTCATTGAGCTCCTTCAAATAACTTTTCCAGGTGTATTTTCCTACCTTTTTTGTTGTGTAAGTGCTTATTCTTTTAAGCAGTACGGAAATTATAAATCTGTATAACTATAATATATTATAAATCTATAAGTAAAATCACAAAGCCACATTTTGGTTATTTTCCTCAGAGTTTCACTTTCACCTGAGTTCCACTGTGTTGCTTCTATGTTGGAAAGCTGGAAAAAAAAAATTTCCATGCCAGTCGTGAGAACGGCTATGGCAATTGATGATACAGCAAGCGTTCACCATTCCAACATGTTCTTATGTTGGATAAAATAAATATAAAATTCACTCACTACTAGTCAGTCTGTACCGTTTTATCTGTGTCCTAAAACATATGTACATACTTACAGGGTTGTGCAATCTCTAGTTGATAAGAACTGTTTTAAATATATTAACCTTTAATAGGTTCTGCATTTGGATATATAATTTATTTTTTTTCAAAGGCTGATTTGTACTCCCTAAAATGCTTTCTTTTTTTCTTTCGCATTTCCCTCTCATTTTCTACGTGTGTTTTGTTTTTTGTTTTTTAAACCACTTTGCCACAGTTTTATGCCATTCCAATTAGGCAAAACAAAGTTCAATTCAAAATCACAATTTTTCTGCCTGAAAGGACTTTATAGGCTATGTAGTAATTATATGGTTAGTGATGCTACACAGTTGGTAGCATTGTTTTGGTTTAAACTTGGCCTTTTTTTCCTCTTTAGATCAACCAGAAACCAAGAAAGTTCCACCAAGCGATCGTAAGCATTGATTGTTATGCACTGAACTGATTACCTATTAAATGTGTTGTTTAACTGTTTCAAAGATGTGGCTATGTTGTTTGCTCATCTCATAACTTCATGCTTTTTATTTGCATCAGCTTTTCAATCTGTAATGGGAGGCATGGGTGGCCCACCAAGGTACATTTATTTCTTTTTAAAAAAGTATTAAATGCAAAACTTAACCTGTATTTAAAAAAAAAAAAAAAATCAAGTACATTTCTGCTTTGTGTCTTTCGTCTAATGATGGCTATCATGTCTATGTGCAGGTCTATATCAGAAGAATACAAGGTTCCAGATGGCATGGTTGGCTTCAGTAAGTTGACCAATCTGTTTTTTCCAAATTCATATCCAAGACTAGAGGCATTTTTGAGGACTTGCCTTTAAAGTTCATCAATAATGCAGTGTTTATTAATCACCCATTTGCAGTCATTGGAAGAGGAGGAGAACAGATTTCAAGAATCCAACAGGACTCAGGCTGCAAAATACAGATTGCTCCTGGTGAGTCAAAATGCTGTGCCCTGACATTGTGTATCTGAGGCTCTTTGGAGCATAAATGAAAAGACTCTTTTTCTGCACTCTACCCAACAGACAGTGGTGGCATGCCTGAGAGGTCAGTGACATTAACAGGCTCACCTGATGCCATCCAGTGAGTATCTCCCCATGTTTAAAATTTGTTTTCATGGTTAAAATGGGTACGGTATTTTAGAAGTGGGTGAAAACAAATGTACATTTTCCATAATAGGGCTGCAAAGAGGTTGCTTTCCGAGATCGTAGAGAAAGGCAGACCTTCTCCAGCATTCCACCACAATGATGGACCAGGGATGTCTGTTCAGGAGATTATGGTCCCAGCCTCTAAAGCAGGTCTGGTTATTGGAAAGGGAGGAGAAACAATCAAACAGTTACAGGTAATGTGCACAGATGTGGTTTATTTAGTGTTCATTCAAAGCTGCTTTGGGATTCCTACTTATTCTTTGACTTTGGACCATAAAAGCTTTGATCTCTTTACATGTTTTTTTATACATTTAATTACTAAATTAACTGAATCCTGCTGAGAGAGAGGGGAAAAAAACATCTATGCTCTCACTATTCTTTAGTCCCTCCCTAGCTTGTACTATTCTAAACAATGTCTGAAACATTTTTATTACTAAGTGCTTCTTGTGTTTATTGCCTCTTTAAGATGAATTGCTTGTTGTATTCCCCTTTTGTGAGTCTCTTTGGATAAAAGCTAAATGATTAAATGTAAAATGTAATTGTGCAAAACTTGTTTAACAGGAACGTGCTGGAGTCAAAATGGTCATGATTCAAGATGGACCCCAAAACACAGGTGCTGATAAACCACTCAGGATCTCCGGCGATCCTTTTAAAGTTCAGGTGAGTACACTGAGGCATTCACATTGCAATGTCGAATTATACCGAAAATATATCTAAATATTTTTAAATGGCATGTCTTGATCTGTACAGCAAGCTAAAGACATGGTGATGGATCTGATTAGAGATCAGGGTTTCCGGGAACAGAGAGGAGAATATGGTTCTAGAGCTAGCGGTGGAGAAGGTGGTCTGGATGTAAGTACTGTTTGATGAGATGAACCTAATATTTTGACTCTGTGATTTTATAGATTTAAATGAATTTTGAAGGGCAATTGACTCTATTGAAACTGTTTTGCTGTTGCTTTAGGTCCCTGTGCCAAGGTTTGCAGTGGGAATTGTGATTGGCAGGAATGGTGAAATGATCAAGAAGATTCAGAATGACACTGGTGTGAGGATTCAGTTCAAACCAGGTGAATAATTTTGTATGCACATCAATGTAAAAGCAAAAACTAAATCGGTTTCAGATCTTTGACACAAATGCTTGTTCTTTGCTTCAGATGATGGCACCACACCAGAGAGGATCGCTCAGATTATGGGGCCTCCAGACAGGGCACAGCACGCAGCAGATATCATATCTGACCTACTGAGAAGTGTGCAGGCAGGAGGCCCCCCTGGTCACGGCGGGGGCAGAGGGAGAGGCCGCGGCCAGGGAAACTGGAACATGGGCCCTCCTGGAGGCCTTCAAGAATTCACTTTCACTGTGCCTTCCATGAAGACCGGCCTCATTATTGGCAAAGGTTAGTTGCTGATAATTACTTTACCTTTGAAAGGATATGCAATTTTATGTGATTAATTGAAAAAATGAGTGAACATTTTTGATAATTTTTTTCTCTCTCTCCAGGGGGTGAAACAATTAAGAGCATCAGCCAGCAGTCCGGAGCCAGGATAGAGTTACAAAGAAACCCTCCACCTAATTCAGACCCTAATATAAAGATCTTCACAGTCCGTGGATCACCCCAACAGATTGATTACGCCAGGCAGCTGGTTGAGGAAAAAATTGGAGTTGAGTGCCTTGGGTTCCTAACAAAATTTTTTTTTTTTTTTTTTTTTTTTTTTGGTGGACATGAAATGCTGCTCAGACATTTTTTGCCTGTTTATTTCTTGCTTGTGTGAGGGAGGTTATGAGATGGCTTCAACTTTAGTTAAAAAAAAATACAAAGACTTTATCGGTCATAACTTCTGGAGAAAAATAGCGCAGACACTGGACAAAGATTAAACGTTTTAATGCGCACGTATCGACCTCCTGCCGTATACTTTGAAAGGCTACACATTCGACTGTACACGTTAGCGTGTACGTATACTTTGGGCTTCAGTTCCACCCTCCACCGAGTCAAATGTCATGAAGAGAACAGACGTTGTTTTGGGGGGCAGGTTAATGTTTTTGGTTAAAGATTATGAGGGCATATGAATTAAGTACTGCAACATTCTGTAAAAAATGAGAATTGTCCATTTTGATTTCATAATGACTTTAAAATGTTTATTTTGGTTTATCTTAGGGTCCAGTTAGCCCTATGGGTGGCCCTCATGGTCCTCCTGGGCCCCACGGAGGTCCTTCTCATGGCCCTCCTGGTCCACCAGGACCTCCTGCTCCCATGGGCCCATACAACCCTGGGCCCTATGGCCAGGGCCCTCCTGGACCACAGTAAGTACTTTCTGCTTCATGGTGTTTAGCATGTGTCAGTGTTTTCACTTGAGTCAGTTCAATTTGAGATGAACTAAGTGTATCTTATTTTTTTTTATCCTTAGTGGTCCTCCAGCACCTTACCAGCCTCAAGGTTGGGGCAACGGATACCCCCACTGGCAGCAAGGGCAGCCAGATCCCAGTAAGTGCCCATAGATATGCTAATCAGGGTTGATTCTGAGTGTTTTCCTCATTACTAGTCAAAGTCAGTACCATTTCAGTTGTCTGTTGGATGAAAAATTAATCTGGCTAAGGTGTTGGTTGTTCTCCAGATAAAGCAGCAGCTGATGCTAATGCTGCTGCATGGGCAGCCTATTATTCTCAGTACCAGCAGCAGCCCCAGGGCCCCATGACACCCACCTCAGCAGCCCCAGGCACAACCCAGTCCAACGGACAAGGTATGTCTTTACCTGCACTCCACAAAACCGCCACCCTTCCTTCACTCTAGACCTACAGTCTGTTGTACAGTAGTACTTAGTAGCCTTTCAGTGTAGTCATCACCACACAGTACAATGTTCCTTTTTCTTTTTTATAAATGGTCTTTATCCGTTGATCTGGGGTGGCCTTTTTCGACTAGCACTCATGGACAGGGCAGTTTCTGAGACACTCAACCTGTTTGTGCAAAGTGCGCCACCTAGCCAGGTGGAGGACTTTCTGCAGCCTTTTTAAAGAATGGTTGTCAAATTCTCAAATTGTACCATTTTTAACAGGTGACCCGCAAGCTCCAGGTCAAAGTGGACAGGCAGATTACACCAAGGCCTGGGAGGAATATTACAAGAAATTGGGTATAAATATTTTGCCAAATGTAGCTTCAGGTTATTTTTTTGTTTTTGAGAGAGATCAGATTAAATAGCAGCAGGGCTTGAATAGCCAATCAGTCCTGTTTTACCTTTGGAGTCTTGCGAGGGAAATTAGTGGAGAATTTTGTTTTTGGTGCTTGTCCACAGAGATATTGGTCTCAAACCCTGCTGTTCAGAATGAGGAGCTGTAGTGTCTCAACAGGTAGAATAGGATTAACAGATTGAAAACTATGAATGAGATTGTACTGCTCATTTTCATATATGCCTATAATGGATAAATATATGCATTTCCAAATTTTTGCCTGATATTACTGTATTTCAATGCCAGTTGCACTTATAAATGGGGCTGGGCGATAACGATAATTATCGCGATATATGAGAATTCAGACGGCAGCGCAGCGTGATCTTACTAGAGCAGGTGACTTGTTTTCTTACTGATCGGTCTCGTATCATGTGACCACTAAACAGCGCTGTGAGATCCAGTGAGAAGTGCTTGAATTCAGTGAACACTGTCACAGTGATTTAACTAGATTTAACCAGATAAAACAGCACTGACATTCTCAACAGCACTGACAAACATGAGAAACATTGTGCCATGAACGATCCAGTTAGGCTTTTCTATCCACACATCACCATCTTTTACCATGGATTTACCATAGTAACGCTAACCGGCCGGCCCACATTGTACAGCGGCCCACCGGGAAAACTCCTGGTGCTCCTGGTATTCACATGGCAGAAATGTGGTATATTCATATAAAATTTTATTATATTAATAATACATTTGAAAGGCTACGTGTTCGACTGTACACATACATAATGCATTTGTGCAGTTGTAGTTCTAGTACAAAATGTATTTAGGCTACTGTTTTTCATAACAAATAGCATAGAAACATAGTTACATTTTACCATGGTAGTGAGGTGCTAGTATATGTGCGTGTGGTTTTACCCATGGTTATTATGATCTAAATGAATGAATCTATGGATGACCAATGGTTAATTTTAATAAAAGTAGAGTCCTAACTCAAACAGTCAGAATATTAATTTTACCCTGAGGTTTTTTTATTTTTACAGACGTGATGTTTTTTGTTAATGAACAAATTTACATTTGCATCCTAACTCAAGCTACTGCTACTGTCAAGTGTGCATTTCTAGAAGACAAAACATACTAATATTAATATTGCAGTCTGCTCTGCAAACTCTACCAAAGTTATGCATCAAACTATTATCACCTGTAGAACATGCAGAAATTAAGAAATTAATAATAATAATAAATAATAGGGCTGTAACGGTACACAAAACTGACGGTTCCGTACGTTCCTCGGTTTTGAAGTCACGGTTCGGTACAGCAGGGGAGAGAGAACTAAATATAAAATTGCTTTTTATTTATTTTTATCAAACAGTGGTTTACTGAACAAATTGTGTCTGTCCTTAAATGAACTCAGTTATAACTAAAAGTTTCTTAACGATAATGCTGTAAACTATATAGGGAGCCCTTACTTTCACATTACTATAATATTAAAGGTTAACAACAGAGCCCAAACTCTTAGCCTAAATTCAGTTGCTATTTATTTTTAGATATAATAAACACTCAAATAACATTGTATGTAAACTTCACATAAGGCAGTTTTTGCATTAACTTCTAAATCTAATTATACAATTTTTACTCCAATTAGTTGTTGAAATAATCATTTATACACAGTGGCTGTCATTTTCATGATGGATTTATTTCAACATTCATTAATCAAGACATCACTAACAGGTGAAGTAGAATATAATGAATATATAGGCTAAAAAAAGTGACTATTTAGCGAAAGAGTTAATTTCTCTAGTGAACTAACCTGTAGACTTGCCTGAGGTAAATGTAATGCTATGCGACTGTTTACAAGCTGTTTTATTGACATCTTTCCGCCGTTGAAACGGTGATTTAGCGATTACACGACATGTTTCAGTAAGTTGTGATGTATCCTCAACATACCTTCAGCTGTTGATTCATGTTTATTCTTTGACTAGGACGAGATCGCGTTCACTCGTGCGCCGCGCTGCTGCTTGAGCTGACGCGCCTATACAGTGATCTGTCACATCACATTAAAGAGCGTCAAAACTGCATTTATCAGTTGAGTTTTGTGATAAAATGGACGGAACACTTAATATTTTCGTGTGGGAACGGTTAATACACCCCTAATAAAAAATTATTTAAAAAGACTGAAAAAGGATTTTACTGTCTACCTTAGATTTGTGAAATGTTCTGACAGAGTAGTTTAAAACCCCAATTAACTGCCTAGTATCTACAACTTTCACTCAGGAGCAAAAATCTGCCTCTAAATTTGAAAAAAATAAAGATTTGATATGTATCGTGATAATTATCGATATTGACTGAAATGAAAAAATTTGAATACTTTTTTGTTGTCATATCGCCCAGCCCTATTTATAAATATTAAATTTGAAATTACTGAAATTTGAAAGTCTTGATACTACATTTATCTTAAATGATTGTTTTAATTGAACTGTTATTCTAATGTCAAATTTAGATTTTTTTTTTTTTTTTTTTTTTTTTTGTGTATAATGAATTTGGTGGTAGACTTATAGTATAGTTGCATGTTTTTAACAGAATTGTCAGTAGATAATTGAGCAATATGTTATCTTCAATGTGATTGATCTGCGTAGGCTCATGATTAACGTCTGTTTGATCTTGTCTCTTCAGGTCAAGGACAGCCTCAGCAGGACTACACGAAGGCATGGGAAGAGTACTATAAGAAACAAGGTGAGACATGGATGTGAATGTAGATGCCTCGATTTTCTAAAAGTTTTGGGCAGCTGCAACTCTTTCACAGTCCTCTGCAGTAGAGCTGCTGTGGACTCGGCTGCCCTAGAGTAAAGTAGTGGGTTTCTGTCCCGGCTATTGGAGGTTGTGTGGCCGGGGTCGTTCCCCCACTTACAAACATTGTCATGGACTTACTTGGCTTTAACCATGTGCTAAGTGGTGATTTATTGTTCCTCAGCTTCATCTTCTATCTTTAATGCTTTGGGTTTTATTTACTCTCAGGTCAAGCTGCTCCCCAGGCAGCGGCAGCAGCGGCGACGTCTCAGCCGGGAGGTCAGCCAGATTACAGTGCAGCGTGGGCAGAGTACTACCGCCAACAGGCAGCGTACTACGGCCAAGGCGCCCCTCAGGCGATGGGAGCTGCACCCCAGGCTCAGCAGGTACACTCCCGCTAAAACTCTGTTCTCTTCAGATGTGCATGTGTACGGTTTTTGTTCCCCCTCTTTTTTTTTTTTTCTCTAACATTTACTTCCACAGGTTCAGCAGGTTTCCAGACGAGTCGTCGATACAACACTTAACCAAACACTTTCCTCCTCAAACAGGCTTCTTTTATCTATTTTCTTTTATTTATTTAATTTTTTTTATTTTGGGAGGGTGTTGCATAAATGTTTCTGCTCTTAACATGTTGTGTATTTCTTATGTATTTCTTCTGCACAGGGCCAGTAATGTGAAGTGGACATAAAGTAAATGCTACATTGTCAGAAAAAAACCTTTGTTAAATGTTTGGATGCAGACGCCATGATGAAGATCTTAATTTCATTGGTTTGAGTGTTTAAGCTAGATCGCAGACCGGCTCAAGTCAAGTATATATATATTATATATTTTTTTTCCTTTTTGTTTTGCCACTCTTGTAAATTAACGGTTTGTTTTTAGTCGGGTAATATTGGTCATTCCAGCTCCTGTATCTCCTGTATCTCATGTAGTTTTGAGTCTAAACTATAGTCATTTCCATGTAAATCATCTCAGTTTTAATATGATATGCCTGTTGTGTTTTGCAATAAAACAATGAAACCTCCTGTGTTGGTAAGTGGGGTGCAAAGGTGGGGAATGTTTTGTGAATTTCATTTTGGGAGGGGTCTTGTATGCAAATTTACAGAAAGAAAATGTTGCGCTTTTTTTTTTTTTTTTTTTTTCTTCCTCTCTCCAACTGTCTATTACACTTGATTTTTAGTTTGATTCCTGGTCTATTTTAAAGTCAAGTAAGAGATCATTGATCATTTGACATTGCTTGTTTGACAAATGGACAGCGGGTTTTTTTTTTTGTTTTTTTTTTTTTATATATACTGGTCATTGCTGTGGATGTAGGTTTAGGCAGGTTATCTAAGGCAAAGTGGCTTGGTGTTGGCAAGGTATGTGATTAATTCAATAACTCTTCAGTGCTGTAGTGTTGCTCATCCTTGTACTGCATTTCACCTGGTTTGTTGAGGTAGTCTGCACTGTTAATGAGAGACATTTCCTCCCTCACAGGCAAGATTAGGAAGGCGGTAAGCAAGTATGCGTCTTTACATAAACTGTTCCTTTTATATATATTGTGATTGCAATCATGTTGCAAGTATTTTAGTTTGTTCTCCAAGTTTGCTGCTTTTTTACAGGGCAGGTCAAGTGTTCTGATCAACAGTTATGCCTTGCGAAAATACTTGTCCCCATCATATATTTTTAAATGTCTAAAATCCACCATTTGTGTATATATTTATATCAATATTGCTGGCATTTCTCAAACGTTTTGATACGATTAAAAGCTCAAATGCGAACGTGGACTACTTTTTTGTCTGCCCATTGTTTGTTAGCATTTTTCCAATATAGGCCTGTAGGTTTTTGGAGACTCTGGCCTTCCACACCAGTGAAATGAGCTCTCCACTGTAAGTACAAAATGTACATGACTTTGCGGCCCAATTTGTTTTGCTGTCAATGCATTGTCTTTGACTGACTGTAGCGCAATGTATTTAAATATCTAAATGTTGCCCTTTTGGGGTAAGTATGTCAGGGCTGTAACTTTGACTTTACATGCATTCAAGATAATGACTACCCTTTTTCACATTGGACTGTTATTTTTGCCATAACAGCATTGTGTGATATTTACAAATTGAGTCATTGCTATGTTGACACTGCTTTAGTCTCAGACTTTTCATATGAAACTGTGAACTGTATCACTGTGTTTAAGTCAGGACGTCTGTAGAAACAGCATATTTTTCCCATCTGACTTAACACTGACTAGACATTTTTGTGAATTGTACTGCCAAGTGTTTTGTACTGCATATAGACCCATAAAGACCCTCAGCAAATGACCTCTTTCAGATGTTAAGTAGTATTAATGTCCAATTTCTAAATCTGTGCCTGACCTGTTTGTGTGATTTTGAGGTCATTTGAGGCTGTCAATTTGATTCAAGTGATTTGACTGTTCATTAGTGAACAGTGCAATGTCTAATTTTGCAGTGTCATCCCTGACCTTGCACCTTAGGTTCTGCAGCAATAACACAGGTAAGAATATCCTAAGAAATCAAAACAATTGAACCTGTGATCTAGTGCAATGCTTTTCACATATGAAACCAAGGTCAATATGTGCGCTTTTTTTAATTAAGGATGTCTCTTGTAGTAAATAGACTGGCGTACGCCACAAATGTCGGAATTTAGGTCTGATGGAAGTATGTTTTTGTCCATATGAATTGCATGGCATTGACCTGTAGCTCACAAAACAATGTTTTTCCCTTTGTTGACATTAACTAGAATTGTTATGCTTTTCTAAATGAACCCAATGTGATTAAAAAAAAAAAAAATTTGAAAAAAAAAATGATTGCCAATTTATTAGCTTCCTGGTAAGTCTGTTAAGTGTGGTCCTGTTCTACTGTTAATGCAATGCATGCAGATGCGAAATGATCCAGAGCTAGTCCTATGAATGCACTCACTGATAACTGACGTATACTGTATGTATGCTCATGTTTCATTGGTTTGCAAGCTTTCTTAATGCCCCTCTGTAGTGCTAATGTTTGTCCCACATTGCTGCCTTCATTCTCACTCACAGTGTTGAAGATGCTGCAGGCGTAGTTCGTAGAATCAGGTCCTAGTTTGTCCGTAAGGAGGAATCCTTTGAGTCTGTGCCTCCGCTGAACGTAGACTGTTCAAGGGCTCCAATTATAAGGTAAAAATATATCATGAGGAATCTGTCATTGCAAAGTCAATGTTTCTGTTAGTTTAGGGTGATGCCAGTTAGTTTTGATTATAGAAATGTAGCCATGTTTCTGTATTATTGGTTGAGTAATGGTTCTATGAAATGTTCGAGTACATGCTTTGCCTTTTGTTGACAAGCGTAGGGATTTAATGTACATCAATGCTGTACAGGTGGACCATGACCAGACCAGGAACTTTTTTTTTTTTTTCGTTTTAGTTGATATATTTGCCAAACTGGTTTCAGTTAAAGAGTTTCTTTAAACCTAGTCTTTGTCCATTGCTGCATATCTTTTCATATGCATGCAAGATGTGCTTTCCTTTTGAGCAAATTGTTCACAACAGAATTCGTGGGGGTCTAAAAACGAAGAGAAAATCGGAGGCTAGCTGAGAAATTTGGAGCATGCCTTTGAGGTAAAACAAGCTATCATGAACTGTTAAAGCTGTTGAATGTACTTTTGATTTTTGCTGAGAATTGTTGGTCTGAAATGTTGAAGATTGTTGCCATTGTCATCAATAAAATTGTAATCTTTACAAATGGCTCAGGTTTTTATTTCTCATGTAGTGACTTCAGTGTTTCTTTATACAATACATTTATACTGCATTAGTTAAACACAAGCAGCCTTAACTTAAGCATATTACAGGACAAAATACTTGAACTTCAGGTCACAATACATGGCTTATAATAGATCATGTAATGACTTGCATTCATAACATTCATGTGCTTCTCATGGTATCACTAAGAATGTCAAATTCAGTGTTGAATATTAATTTCAATAAAGTGACCTACAGGAAAACAAATGAATAACATCCTTTTTAGATCTATCAAAATACTTCCAATAAAGCTTTCAAGTCTCAACATCAAGGACCTTAAATTCAGATCATTGTGCAAATCATTCATAAGTCAAAATTACTACTGAAACGCATCATCTTTTTATCCACTTCATTTTAAACTTTACACTGCATTGGCATGGCATTAATAATGACTTGGAAGACAATAGTCATGATGTGCGCTGGACTCAGCAAATGTAGGAGATAAGTACACGTCCATTAAAATGTGGGGATGTGACATATGGGTGTAGCTCACTGAACCTGTGCCTCCAGCAAAGCACTGGGTACCAGGTGCAAAGGTGTGCCACTACAGCCGTTCAGGTGATGCATCGTGTCAGTACTCAGGTAGGCCAGAAGCAGCTCAGAGCGACGGTGAAGCAGGTGCAGGATATCTTCAGATAGAGTGTCCAGACTAGAGTAACGCACTTTATCCAGGTCAAAGATGTCCTTCAGGAAGAACAGCACCTGCTCCTATGGGACAAAAGATAAACCATTTTGTTCCTGAATTACTATATTCAACAAAGCTGAAGTTGAAGGCATTTAGTGAAGACTATACCTTGGTAGTCTCACATGACCATCAGTATTAAATTTGGACCTGCAGTTTAAATTCATCCCTAATCAAAAACACCAGAACAAGCTAATCAAGGTATTCAGCTTTACTAGACAATTACAGGTAGGTGAGTTTGATCTAAACTCATCAGGGCAGCGGACCTCCAGGCCATATTCGAGCAACCCTATGCTACTTGGACAAAGCTAGCAGAATCTTTTATCCATGGGTGTCTAAACCTGCTCTTGGAGGGCCACGGTCCAGTAGAGTTCAGCTTTAACTGGTTCTGGTGTGTTTAATTCAGTGTTTCCCAACCCTGTTCCTGTAGGCACACCAACAGTACACATTTTGGATGTCTCCCTTATCTGACACAGTCATTCCAGGTCTTGGGCTGCGTTCCAGTTCGTTTTTTTTTTATGCCCTTCCCTCCGTCTCGTTGACTCAGATGTACGTCATTGCTTACATTGCATGAGTGCCCAATACTGACAGAACCCTTGCAATGGGCTGAATTGGAACATCCTAAGCCCTTGATCACTTGGAATCTGCTATGGAGTTTATTATGTTTATTTACTCTTTTTCCCTTATGAACTTGTTTAATGCAGCATTATATGTATATAGATGTGTTTCAGTTGTTTTAAATAAAAATAAAAAAATATATGTATCAGTTGTTTGTGGTGGGGTAAATTAAACGAGATCTGCGGTGACGTCACAATCATGTTGCATTGTGGTATATGGAGCCGCCTGAAGTGTACATATGTAGTAGACTCACTCCCTCGGTCAAAATTGAGGGGTCGAGGGTCTGTCCATAAAAACTTCAAGAAGTGGAACGCACTTCAAAATGGGAAGTTTGCGAGTGTATGTCTAAAAGCAAAATGGAACGCAGCCCAGAAGTCTCTTCTAACAAGCTGATGAGTTGAATCAGGTGTTTCATTAGAAAGAGTTCAAAAAGGTGTAGTGTTGGGGTGCTTCTCAATACTCAAATTATTGCTTCCTCGTTCCTCCGTCTTCTAACCTGTGACCTGAAAAATGATAGAATCCAGCCATCTTAAAGGGCATCTCAATTCTCTAATTGCACCGGGAGGAGCGAGGAAGCTTCCTGAGGAGTGATGAGCGAGGAAAGTGTACACTTCCCTCACGTTCTAAGGGGGTGGAGCTAAGATGGGAGGATGCACAAATGAGAAATGAGAAGCACCCTTGGAGTGCCTCCAGGAACAGGGTTACTAGCAACTTCTAGTCAGGTAGGTTAGAGCTAAACTCTGCAGGAAAGTGGCTCTCCAGAAGCAAGATTGGACACCCCTGCTTTTATCCAAAGAGATTTAAGGGACACTCCCTCTGGACCAAGGGTGTCCAATCCTGCTCCTTAACCCCTAATTAGATACACCTGAAGCAGCTAAAATGGGTTGACTTGGCCACCTAGTTGCTATCAGATGCATTACAATTTTTCTGTCAACAAACTTATAAGTTGTTTCCTCCAGTGCAACTCTTGGAAAGGTCAAAGATTCAATGCCATGAAACTTGGCAAATCCATCAACTAGTTCTTGCTTGGAAGTGTGCAGTGCAAAGCTTGAGCATCCTGATTCCTGCTAGTTGCACAGAAGGCCAGCTAAACAAACTCAATCTGGGTCACCATTTCTTCCCAACTTAGTGTAAATTATGGGACATTCTCAAATCACATGGTTCTTCAATTCTGGCCCTGGAGGGCCACAGTACTGTAAAGTTTAGTTCCAACCATATCAAACACACTTGCCTATAGCTTTAAGTAATCTTGAAGACTTTGATTAGGGTTAGAGCTAAACTCTGCTCTATCAATTTTATCATAAAAATAAATTCCATTGTACTTTTAAATGTGGTGACATGCATCAGGCAGTCAGTGTATGTAGGCATGCCCTTTGAGACTGACATGCTTTAGGATACAGAGATCATCAAATTACACCTCACCTTGAAGAAGCCGCAGAAATCGTGCAGGGAATTTTTTGGACCTAGAAACCCCCAGGCCAAGACAGGACTTATGTGTTCACACACTGCATAGAAATGTGCAATGAAACCATCTTGAACCTGCACACACAAAATTAAATTTAAATACCACCCGGCTAAAAAAAAAGTCGCTGTTTGGATTTAAATAGGCAAATGCTTTTTTTATGTTTTTTATAGCAAATGCTGAGTTTATGAAAAGAAAGTAAATTTTATTGCAAGGAATTTTATTTCCATCAAGATGTGCATCAATTTTTGGTCAAGATCTTGTATTGACAATGCAAGAGTCAAGCACTCTGTCAAGTCTCCTCCAGCACATCCCAAAGACTTTCAATGAATTTAAGGTCTGGACTCAGAGGTGCTGATTCATGTGTGAAAATGATTCTTCATGCTCCCTCCCAACCATTCTTTCATAGTTTGAGCCTGATGAATCTTGACATTATCATCCTGGAATATGGCCATGATGTGTCTTCCTACAGTGGGGAGAACAAGTATTTGATACACTGCTGATTTTGCAGGTTTGCCCACTTACAAAGCATGTAGAGGTCTGTCATTTTTATCATAGGTACTCTTCAACTGTGAGTGACAGAATCTAAAACAAAAATCCAGAAAATCACATTGTATGATTTTTAAGTAATTAATTTGTATTGCATGACATAAGTATTTGATACATCAGAAAAGCAGAACTTAATATTTGGTACAGAAACCTTTGTTTGCAATTACAGAGATCATACGTTTCCTGTAGTTCTTGACCAGGTTTGCACACACTGCAGCAGGGATTTTGGCCCACTCCTCCATACAGACCTTCTCTAGATCCTTCAGGTTTCGAGGCTGTCGCTGGGCAATACGGACTTTCAGCTCCCTCCAAAGATTTTCTATTGGGTTCAGGTCTGGAGACTGGCTAGGCCACTCCAGCACCTTGAGATGCTTCTTACGGAGCCACTCCTTAGTTGCCCTGGCTGTGTGTTTCGGGTCGTTGTCATGCTGGAAGACCCAGCCACGACCCGTCTTCAATGGTCTTACTGAGGGAAGGAGGTTGTTGGCCAAGATCTCACGATACATGGCCCCATCCATCCTCCCCTCAATACGGTGCAGTCGTCCTGTCCCCTTTGCAGAAAAGCATCCCCAAAGATGATTGATGCCCCACGAGGTGAGATCTTGCATGGTGCCCCAGACCGAGGGAGATTGACCGTCATCTTGAACTTCTTCCATTTTCTAATAATTGCGCCAACAGTTGTTGCCTTCTTACCAAGCTGCTTGCCTATTGTCCTGTAGCCCATCCCAGCCTTGTGCAGGTCTACAATTTTATCCCTGATGTCCTTACACAGCTCTCTGGTCTTGGCCATTGTGGAGAGGTTGGAGTCTGTTTGATTGAGTGTGTGGACAGGTGTCTTTTATACAGGTAACGAGTTCAAACAGGTGCAGTTAATACAGGTAATGAGTGGAGAACAGGAGGGCTTCTTAAAGAAAAACTAACAGGTCTGTGAGAGCCGGAATTCTTACTGGTTGGTAGGTGATCAAATACATATGTCATGCAATAAAATGCAAATTAATTATTTAAAAATCATACAATGTGATTTTCTGGATTTTTGTTTTAGATTCCGTCTCTCACAGTTGAAGTGTACCTATGATAAAAATTACAGACCTCTACATGCTTTGTAAGTAGGAAAACCTGCAAAATCGGCAGTGTATCAAATACTTGTTCTCCCCACTGTACATGCTTGTTTAAGAAATGAAAAGCTACACACTCCATCAATTAGGGTTAGAAGAACTGTTAACAAACATAACATGCTAGAAACATAATAATCACTGCAATAATGATCCAATCATAGACTCTTAAGCATTTACCTATTTAAATCCAAACAGCCGGGCAGTATAAGATCTTACAATTCAGATTCACACTGAATTAATAATAAAAAATAAAAAAAGAAGAGAGAGATGGAAGTATAAACACATTTCAAGCCAAACTGCAGGCCTTGTCATTACTGGTTGCACATCTCAACAATACCTTCATATGTTGTCTCTTCTGCTTCAGAACGGACCAACAACTTGATGCAACAGCCTATGAAAGTAAAATAAAGTCTTATGAAATATCATTTTGTAACTGAAATGTCATTTTGTCGAATGATCAGATGCTAGAAATTCTGTACACACTGTCTCTTTGAAGGAATTGTTGAGCCAACGATTGTTAACCACATTTTGGATTGAGACTGGTGGATTCTCAAGATCCTCAAATGAATCCATAAGGATAAAGTCAAGAACGATGTCATAGAAGTTCAGATGTTTAACCTGAAGAGAAAAAAACCCAAACTTCTTAATCAAGATAAGGTGTGTTAAAAATTTGACTGAAGATAGATTTTCAGGACAGGTCTTGTATCTCTATAAAATGAGATCTCTCACCCCTCTTGCAGAAAGCTCCATTTCTGTGTTCTCCCAGTGGTCTGTTTGCTCCATGAAGCTGATCATTTCTTCGAACACCTCCTCAAATCTCCTTGGGCTCTGCAAACCACATAACACAGGTCTGTTAGGTTGGGGACTGTTCATATATGATCACATGAAACAGAAAGGACACTCACCTTTCTTGCTTTAACAATTATTGAAGACAATATCCTCTTTCCTGTGTCAGCCAGAAATGCTCTAGTTACTCTTTCACATAAGATGACCTGAATAAAAATAAAAGGTACAGTTTAAAAGTTTTCCCTACACTTGCAGTCTTGTGCACTTCACAGACGTGCATGTGGCAGCCATTGTTAAGTCAACAAGACCTCAGGATGTCATTTTAGGTTTCAGATGTGTCCTCTTGAATGCCCCCTTTATGGCCTCACCCTTGATGTGTTTCTGCCAAGCCCACACTGAGGCGAGTGCCATGGCAGACTTCAATATGACAGTCAATGTGGCATTATGTCACAAAAGTGTGGACTCGGAGGAAGACTGCGAGGGCTTTAGGGTTCCATTTGGACATGACTACTTAAGACTCTGCCTCATGCAAGTAGGGTTGGGAATCATTTGAATTTGAACGATTCCGTTTCTGCTTAATCGATTCCAATAAGGTAAAAACAACTTGGATATCATTCACATTTAAGTCTTATTGCAAAACATTTTATTGTAGCTGAATACAAAAATCAACAGGCTAAAGAACACTTACACAATGAGCTTTTGCCTATGGTTAAAAATGCTATTGCAAAAACAACTAGCCTTACTAATAAAAATTAAGCATTATTAAAGACAAGTAAACACCCAGTAATTAAAAAAGAACAAATAAACAAATTGGCAATCGCACAAATAAATACAGCTGAACAAAGATACGATTAAAATAGGTTTCCAGGTATTCAGGTACAGAAACAAATCGAATGTAAAATAACACTGCACTTTATAAATAAATTATACATTACAAATATAGTTACAAAAGTTATTCAGTCAAGAACAACTTAATTTTCTCTTTGTCTTTTGTTGTTTGATTAACGTTATTATAGAGAAGGCAGCAGGGATATTAGGCTGCTGTCACTTTAAGAGCTGCACGGATCCAATATACTGTTACACATGCGTTTTCTTTGTTAACTGTTTACATTCACTTAAGACATAACCGACTGTGTTTACGAGAATATTTTGACATTTTTGTGTGTATTTGTCCGTTGAAGTGCAAAAAGAGAAGAGAACTCAGTATCGCGAACTATATAGTATGAGAGGCGGCTTTCTGTGTGCACGTGTGAGTCTTCTTGCAATTGAATGGTATAAAATCACATTAAAAAATCACTCTTCTGTGTGTGTGCTTTGGATGTGTGTGCAGGACAGAAAACAGTACGTGGGTTTTCTTACGCTTGAATGGTTGAAAGTCAAATTTAAATGCGCACACAGGAATCGATAAGTGGAATCGAAATGCACGTGTCTTATCGAATCCAGGGTTCTTGGAAATTTGGAACTGGTTTAAAATGGAACCGACTCTTGATACACAACCCCGAAATGCAAGACCATTAACATGGACTGAATTTAATACTTCAGGCTGTCAATTTAACACAACGAAACAAACAAATGCAGTAAACCCCTCGGTGTTAATCAAAGGCTATATTCATGGCAAAAAAAAAGTTAAATTACAATATAGAATTAAACATTGCAACATTACAATAAAAACTACCAGTATATAAAGTCTTCCAGTTTGATATTTGATAGAAATTCAAATTTTTTTCCAAAACTAAGTCTAATAACATTTATTAAATTGAAATTTCTGAATAGAACCACTACCTAGTAACATTAAAAATAGGTAATCCAGAAAATAGTGCTTAATATTCAATGGACTAAAGCCCACAAAGCTGAATTTTGCATTCAGGACATGAGAAAGGAATCCTTTACCTGACACGCCTCCCGTATACAGTGCAGTTTCGCCAGGAAGTCAGTGTCTCCAAGGCATTCAAGCATTTCTGTTCTGATTAAAGAAGATTACCAATGAACAACACAGTCTGCATGAAACAAGCAATATTTTCAGGAATATTTGCAAACTATTGCAAATTTTTTTTAAACAGATCTGTTCAGCCACATTCAAATAACCAATACACACGTATCTGTGAACATGACTGAACTTTGTTAAAAGTCTATGTCGACAATATTATCTACAGCTAGTCTAGTGGACTATATGAATTAAATAATTGATTATTGTGATTATCATTATTACATTTATACTTGCATTAAAGCAATCTATTGTATAAAGTGGTATATAAATAAACCAAGTGCAGAGCTCATGCAAACATATCTCTATGATCAGATGCTTTCTTAACAGCTGTTTTCTCACCGATTTTGTAATTGAGAGGAAAGCGTGCAGCACATATTTACATATTAATGTAAACGGCACTCTCAGCACCATGTGCGGTGTAGAGATGTTCATTAACAGTATACTGCTTCAAGAATACTTTTCTAACTTTTTACCCATAAGCGAAGAACGGAAAAGCACTTCACCATGGCCTTGACACACTTGACTCACCGTAGCACTCGACAGGAGATCTTGCCCTCCTCAGCCATCTGCAGGGCGTCCTCATAGAAGGGGTGATATGAGAGTGCATGGACACTCCTCAACTCTCTGTGCTCAGATAACTGCAACAGATTGCAAGATTTAAGATGTTTTTTGCATAATTCTTTCAAAATTGTATACATTTTATGTTTAATATATTCTATTTCTTATATTTCTTCCAACCAGATTGAGTGTTGACTAGGGATGTGCACCATGACTAATTTTATAAAGTTTAAATGGACATTTTGTAACCAACTTGTCTTAAACCCCCAGAAGACAAAAGACAGTCTATATAAGCAATCCACTTAAAATAGCTCACTTAAATGGATAGTTCACTCAAAAATTAAAATTATCTGCTGGAAGCTAGTTATTTTAGTGTATAAAGTTTTAAATATGGATATTTTTCTTACAAAAATCCATCGCTTTGCTTCAGAAGGCCTTCATTAACCCCCTGGAGCCATATGGATTACTTATATGATAAGAATATCATATACACCTATGATGGCTTGAGGGTGAGTAAATCATGGGGTCATTTTCATTTTTAGGTGAACTATCCCTTTAATCTATGAATCAAACATTAAAAACCCATACTGAATGCTGCTGAAAAATAGGTCATATACATGGGCAGTGTAACAAAATATTTAAGGGTATTTTATAAAAATAAATACAAAAGTCACTGTTTGGATTTAAATAGGCAAATGCTTAAGAGATTGGATCATTATTGCAGTGATTATTATGTTTCTAGCATGTTTTATGTTTGGCAACAGTTCTTCTAACGGTTCTGCTCTTGCATTGTATTGACAAAGCAAGAGTCCAGCACTCTGTAAAGTCTCCTCCAGCACATCCCAAAGACTTTCACTGAATTTAGGTCTGGACTCAGAGGTGCCAATTCATGTGAGGAAATTATTCTTCATGCTCTCTCCCAACCATTCTTTCACAATTTGAGCCTGATGAATCTTGACAGTGTCATCCTGGAATATGACCATGATGTGTCTTCCAACATGGTTGTTTAAGAAATGAAAAGCTACACACTCTAATTAGGGTTAGAAGAACTGTTAACAGACATATAACATGCTAGAAACATAATCACTGCAATAATGATCCAATCATTGACTCTTAAGCATTTGACTATTTAAATACAAACAAAAAAAATGGTAAACGACTAGTACTTCCCATGTCGGCTAGTCTGATGACAGTGTTTCACAGGGTGATCAATGGATGGGGAAAAGGGGGGCAGATTTAAATTACCTAGGATTATTACCCTTAAATACTCTTGCAGTACCATGGTCAAGTTGTGGTAGCAGATGGTAAAACCAAGGATTACTTAGATATATTTAGTATGATACATGATACAGGTCCAATACCATTATACTTTTTTTTATTTTTGTTGACTACACATGATGGGATGTTGACGGCGAACATGATCTGAAGCCTGTGCTGGCAAACCTGAGTGCCAAACAGCCCAAAATAGAACATATTCATGTTGAATCCCATAATAAATGAAGGTCTGTGAGATGTTAGGAAGGTTCAAACTGTCCAGCATGCGCCACACGAGCTGACTGGCACAAAGACTTTCCTCTCACCTCTGCGGCAGACACGAAGGAATCTGTCGAGGCGATGCTGACTGAATCTCTGAGACAGGTATCCTCCAAGTCCTCCCGCACGGAGAGATCCATGTGCTTGTCTGCCAGAGGAAATGAGGGAAGATTAGAATGAAGTGCCCTTATCTCACATGGGTGAGCAAACTGGCCTAATTCCAAAACAGCAGACAGCATAAACAAGAAAGTCACATGGAGAGATCCAATGGAATTGAAGGACAAACGTGCCAATGGGTTTACATGTGGAAGGGTGTGAACTGAGCGTATAATGGCTTGAGAGCTTGGGAGTGGGTAAGAGGTAGAGCTGTAAACAGCTGTAAGGAAACTTTGGACCATGGCCAGCTGCTTTATTTAGATACAGAACATGAGATGAGCCTCAGTAATATGCAGCAGCACAAAGCAGAAAGTGCAAATTTGCACATCTACTGTGTCCAGTTCGTTGTTTGATAAAAGACTTAAGGCATAGTTCACTCAAAAAAGAAAATTCTGTTGTTCCAAACCTGTATGACTTTCTTTTCTTCTGTAGAACACAAAAGATATTTTGAAAATGTATCTTTGATCATACAATAAAAGTCAGTGTCTACTGTGTTGTTTTGGATCCCAAAGATGTTCATTGTATGGATTAAAATGATTGAAACATTCAAATCGTCTTTTGTGTTCCACAGAAGAAAGTAACTCACAGGTTTGCGTTAACATGAGAAAAAACAAGTCACCATAGTCCATTTACACTTACGGCTAGGGTTGCCAACTTCAGTAAAGGAAAATAAAGAACAATCTTGGTTCTTTATAGAAAAATAAGTGACAGTTAATGGGACACTCAAAATATAGTTATTTACAAGGTATAAGTTCAAACTAAGGGTGTTCAACACTTGCAGTTCAGTTCTCTTGGTTTTTTTTGTTTGGACCCAAAAATAATTGATGTATTTAGTCCTGGTTCGCTTAGAGTTAAATTCACAGTCATTTTTAACACTGAACCTAAAAACACAATACAAAACTGTCTTTATGACCTACATTTTGCAACGGAACTTACCGAACACTCAAAACAATGCTGTGTGCTAAACGTGCTCATTGTATTGTGCACATATGGTATTTTTACCAGCGGAGAACTCATGAAGAGCTTGTGAAATGTGTAAAGAAGTCAAAACAGCACCAATAATTCCTCCGTCACACACAAATGAAGATTTGCAGCATGAAGACACAGTTGTACTGAACTGTAATGGGCAACATCTATGACGAGAAAAAACAGGTTTGCTTGAGCATTCTGTTCTTTTTAGGGTTGCATTTTGTGACATCACATCCTGTTTTTGGTTCGTTTAGATTGGTCCGTGTTACGTTCATATTTCAGTCAAACTGCACCAGAGTTCATTTGGAAGCGGACCGAGACCCATCTTTTCAGGGGTCTCGGTCCGCTTGTTTGGTTTGGATGGCACACTTATTCAAATGAACCGCACAGACTAATCGTTTTTATGGAACCAACAGTGACGTCATCGTCTAGTTCTCATACAATACTCTCAGTAGAGTCAAATCAATAATATTGCAGAATATTAAGTGTCCCTAACTAAGCAAGCCAAAAGGCGACAGTGACAAGGAACCCAAACATCGGTGACCAAAATGGAGAAAAAACCTTGGGAGAAACCAGGCTCAGTCTGGGGACCAGTTCTCCTCTCCTCTATCATTATTTTACTGCTCGTTAACGCAAATATCTAATCAGACATCACATGACAGCAACTCAATGCATTTAGGCATGTAGACATGGGCTGTTTCTCAATTCCAAAAACGCAAAGAAAGGACTTGCGTTCTCGTGGAGACTGGTCTTGCCAGGCTACCTTGAAAGAACGAACTCGGAAAGTGAGTATATGAATCCATTTGAAGTTATGGTTTAATAAAAAAATACACATTGTGAGGCACACTGCTTATGCAATGGATCAATGCCACACACCAATAAAAAAAGTCAATTTTTAGAGTACAGTCATGGTTAACAGAGCCAAGCCCAGTAATAAATGTTGCACAAGACCATTAATTCACGCTAACCTATTGACTTTACATGACTTTCTTTAGTTTAACACTCACCGTTAATAGGACGTGTTGAAGGGTCTGTCATTCCCAGGGCTCCCTCAAACTCCTCCTGGAGCCGATAGGCTCTCTGTAGCAGAGACTCCAGCTTTCGGATGAAATCTGCACTGATGATGTCCTAATAAAGAGTAAAAATCATGAATATAGAGTTGCAGCTTAGGAAACATGACTGAGTAAACTGCACATTAACAGTGCTTTTACATTATTAAGAGTTTTTAATTGAGCATTAGTGTCAAAGGTAACCTAAATGCAAAACTAGGGGAAATGAGCATGAACAATTACATTTCCAATATCAATAAATTACAAAAATGCCTAGTATTGGCTGATAACAAATATGGTACCAATATCCATCTTATTTTTAATGTAAGAGCATTTGTAACTTGAATGTGCAAGGCTTCTTTTGCAATCCACTTCCAGTTACAGAAACAAGATTGTGCTGCTTGATATTGCAAACTGGAATTTGTATCATATTAGTTTAATTATTATCGTAATCATGAACACATTAGTTTGTAGTGCAAATAGTTTTACTGCACTGTTATTTTTCTAGTTATTTACCTATGAATCGGATGTCTCACATTCACAGAAAATAGATTACGTCCGCATTGCAAAATAGGGTGGATATTATGCATGCCTACTGAGACTACAGTGGTTGGTGAGTAATACCTCCAAGCTTTCTTCTGCGATGGCATCTCCAGCTCCCAGCTTCACAGACGCACAGCTCTCCTCATCTTCCGCTTGCCTGCTGCGGAACGTTAGTGCCTGCTCCCAGCGCCGCAGGGCCTCCTCGAACAACTCCATTCCTGTGGGAGAACAAAAATACATCTATTCAACCTGTGTATTCCTCTGCAAAAACTCCCACATCAGATTTAGAATGACAGTTATGATTGTGAACATACATGATTACACTTTTTTTTTTAAGATCAACATCAGGTGTATGTATGCTTTGTGGACAATGAGCTTTTTCTGGGCTCTCATTTGTGTCTTAAAAGGCCCACTGAAGTGCCTTGAAACACGCAGCATTATTCAATGTGTTGATGTAATTTCCACTGAAACAGGAAGACAGGGCGGAACATATTGAACAGCTCCTCCCCTTTTAATAAAATAACCAATAGAAACAGAGCACCACGCGTCATAATCTGAAAACCACGCCCACCGGGGGGGTACAATCCAACCCTCTCCATTGACTTTGTATTGCATGAAGTGGTCTCCTTTTCAGCTTGTTTGCTGTACACCCTGTCACATAGCAGCTTTTAGACATTGTTCAGTTTTTTTGTCAGAAATGACAAGGAGGCCGCTTCACGCAATACAAAGTCAATTGAGAGGGTTGCCCCCGGTGCGGGAGTGGCCTAAACGCGCTCTGTCTCTATAGCTTTTAGTTTATATCACAGCTCGTCCAGAGCCGTTGAGCTCATTAAAGCCTCCAAATCTCTAACCGTTTCTCTTCCTCTTCCTCCTCCATATCGCTTTAAAATATAGCATTCTGTGCAGAATTCAAAGGATCTGATACTTTTCTGCCGACTCGTGCAAATGATCCGCTCTGTGCTATCGTGTCTCTGGACCGGAGCAGGCTCTGTGCGCGCTGTGGCGGTTCGCTTCATTCGACTTCATTCGCCCCAATGGAAAGCACAGAAAGTCTGAATCGTTCCCTATTCCCTATATAGTGCACTATGTGACATTCACCATGTAGAAAATAGTAAATGTGTGAACAAGTGACCAATTTTAGCTGCAGCTTCAGCATCTATTTACAGAGTAGGGGGTGAGACTCTTCAGATTCTAGAGATCATTTGATTGGGCAGAAAATCTGATGAGAAGCTGAAGTGCAGAGTGATGCCATCAAAACCATTGATCCATATTGGCAGAAGTGAGAGACTAAGTTTTGAATGCTTATATCTTCTAAATGGGAATTAAAAGCCAAAAAAAACCTTTTGATTTAATGGGGACTTGATTTAATTTTGATTTCATGATATACTTCAAGCTAAATCAAAGAAAGAACTGGTGTGAAGTCACTCTGAACAAAATCAGGCTAAAACAAAGTTTGTTTGGAGTTCATTTCGGGAGTTCGCTTGCCAAAAAGTTAGCTCTGGCTGGTAAACATTAAACCATTGGTTCGTGGCGATTATCTAATAGGTAGGTGTAGGGGTGGGCGATTTTACCAAAATCTAATTTCACGGTATGAGAAATTATATTTCACGATAACAATATACATCTCGATATAGCTATATATAACTCGATATAGCTATTTTTATTTATTTTTATTATTATTATTATTAAAAATAACAGACACAAATTACAAACAGACACTGAATAATCAAGCGTATAACTAAAACACTGCATAGTCTTCACTGTATGAATCAAATATGAACTGATTCTTTTTATGCTCATTCAAGACATAACCGACTGTTTACGTGAACACTCCACACAACAGGCATTTTGACATTATTGCACATCTATCTGACCATTCAAGCGCAATAAGACGTAAAAGAGAATTGAATTCGTGATCGCATGCTGCCTGAGAGAGGCGGCTTTCTGTGCGTGCGCTTCAGCTGTGTCATACAGCACGAGCACCAACCGCATTGAGTTTTTTTTCACAGCTACATCAAGCACGCCCCACTTTTTATTTTCTCATGCATGCATGTTTCGTTGTCACTCTTACGTGTATATAACTTTAAGTAGTACTGTACTACGCAGATACAGTGGGGAGAACAAGAATTTGATACACTGCTGATTTTGCAGGTTTGCCCACTTACAAAGCATGTAGAGGTCTGTAATTTTTATCATAGGTACACTTCAACTGTGAGAGACAGAATCTAAAACAAAAATCCAGAAAATCACATTGTATGATTTTTAAGTAATTAATTTGCATCTGACATAAGTATTTGATACATCAGAAAAGCAGAACTTAATATTTGGTACAGAAACCTTTGTTTGCAATTACAGAGATCATATGTTTCCTGTAGTTCTTGACCAGGTTTGCACACACTGCAGCAGGGATTTTGGCCCACTCCTCCATACAGACCTTCTCCAGATCCTTCAGGTTTCGGGGCTGTCGCTGGGCAATACAGACTTTCAGCTCCCTCCAAAGATTTTCTATTGGGTTCAGGTCTGGAGACTGGCTAGGCCATTCCAGGACCTTGAGATGCTTCTTACGGAGCCACTCCTCAGTTGCCCTGGCTGTGTGTTTCAGGTCGTTGTCATGCTGGAAGACCCAGCCATGACCCATCTTCAATGCTCTTACTGAGGGAAGGAGGTTTTTGGCCAAGATCTCACAATACATGGCCCCATCCATCCTCCCCTCAATACGGTGCAGTCGTCCTGTCCCCTTTGCAGAAAAGCATCCCCAAAGAATGATGTTTCCACCTCCATGCTTCACGGTTGGGATGGTGTTCTTGGGGTTGTACTCATCCTTCTTCCTCCAAAAACGGTGAGTGGAGTTTAGACCAAAAAGCTCTATTTTTGTCTCATCAGACCACATGACCTTCTCCCATTCCTCCTCTGTATCATCCAGATGGTCATTGGCAAACTTCAGACGGGCCTGGACATGCGCTGGCTTGAGCAGGGGGACCTTGTGTGCGCTGCAGGATTTTAATCCATGACGGCGTAGTGTATTACTAATGGTTTTCTTTGAGACTGTGGTCCCAGCTCTCTTCAGGTCATTGACCAGGTAGTTCTGGGCTGATCCCTCACCTTCCTCATGATCATCGACGCCCCACGAGGTCTTGCATGGTGCCCCAGACCGAGGGAGATTGACCGTCATCTTGAACTTCTTCCATTTTCTAATAATTGCGCCAACAGTTGTTGCCTTCTCACCAAGCTGCTTGCCTATTGTCCTGTAGCCCATCCCAGCCTTGTGCAGGTCTACAATTTTATCCCTAATGTCCTTACACAGCTCTCTGGTCTTGGCCATTGTGGAGAGGTTGGAGTCTGTTTGTTTGATTGAGTGTGTGGACAGGTGTCTTTTATACAGGTAATGAGTTCAAACAGGTGCAGTTAATACAGGTAATGAGTGGAGAACAGGAGGGCTTCTTAAAGAAAAACTAACAGGTCTGTGAGAGCCGGAATTCTTACTGGTTGGTAGGTGATCAAATACTTATGTCATGCAATAAAATGCAAATTAATTATTTAAAAATCATACAATGTGATTTTCTGGATTTTTGTTTTAGATTCCGTCTCTCACAGTTGAAGAGTACCTATGATAAAAATTACAGACCTCTACATGCTTTGTAAGTAGGAAAACCTGCAAAATCGGCAGTGTATCAAATACTTGTTCTCCCCACTGTATATTTACATACCGCGAAATTTAAAAAGTAAAATATAGTAGAGATTTATGCCGTGGTCACGATATATACTGTCATACCGCTCAGCCCTAGGTAGGTGTGCTCTGTAAATCTTCTCTGGTTCATTTCTCCTTTTCGGTCAGATGCAAGTAAAAACATGAACACACTCGAGAGCTGCTTTATAGTAAAAATTGAAGTTGTAATTTTAATTGAAAGCGACACTGACACTGTTTTTAATGTTTAATACTGAAAAGCTGCTTTCTTTAAAGCAATATTTTGTATAAATTGGTATATAAATAAAAATGATGTGAGTGCCGAATTGCAGAGCTGGTGCAAACATATCTACATCCCTATGATCGGATGCTTTCTTAACTGCTGTTTTCTCACCGCTGTCATTTTTGTTGTGTTTATTTTATCATTGAGAGGAAAGTGCACAGCACATATTTACATATTCATCTAAACGCCACTTTAGCAGCGTGGGCGGCACTGATATGTTCACTAACAGTATATCGCTACAAAGGTATTTTGAACTTCTTTTTGATCTTTTTGAGTGGAGAATGAGAACTCTGCCGTGAGTATATTGGGGCCTTTATGACACTGAGGAGAGAAGATGCATCAATTCTGCTGTGTGCTGGTTCTTACCCATCAGGTAGAGATTCTCTGGAGTGGCAACGGGGATGCTGAGCAGATTACAGACGTCACCGTCATCTCCTGCTCCGTCCCAGCAGCTGAAGCCATTAGCACAAGTGGAGCTACTTGAGGAGTGCCTGCTCCTCACCTGAAAGATGATGTGACATTTTAACATCTCAATGGTGAAAAAAATGCCAAAAGGCACACATTTTACAAGACTACTTTTTGTCAAAGCAGGGCTCCAGACTAACATTTAAGAGCAGTAGCACTGGTGCCACGAAGTTCTACAGATGGTGGCACAAGCACCTGATTTGGTAGCACTGGGGGGGGATTTTTAATCATAATGTTAATTTAATTAAAAAATAAATAAATTATTGTTTTGCATTAATATGTGCAGTTACTAAAAATATTACATGTTTGTTTATTGGAAATTTGACAGTAAAGAACTAAGCTTAAATTAAGATGCAGATAAAATTAACTTTTATTAACAACAGTAATGTGCAAAAACCTGATTTTTAAAGGGCAAAATTAAAATATTCTACTCTTATTAAATGAACCATTATTCTTTTATACTGAACTGACCGACAGCTTCAGTGATTATAAAAGGAGCACTCTTTACTTGTTTTCTGCATAATTCAGTCACAATCTGAAGACTCCCTACTTTTTTCCATATATTAGGGAGTGGAAATTGCCATGCCAATAAGTGCTCCTCTGCCACCATCTACTGGTTATAGTAATTATTTCATGTCTTTTTTAAAAAAAAAATAAAAGTATTTGTTTGCCACAAAGTTTTAGTTTTTCTACATCTTTAAAGTTTTAGTTTTACAAATCTTCACATTCAAAATAAGTTATTTTTTAGAAGTTAGAAAATAGTGTGAAGCACTTAAAATCCCTTGAAAAATTTCACTCTCAAAAGGAAATCCATGGTGAATGTTGGTGATTTGTGGACTAAAAAGCCTTCTATAACTTGTTCGTTCATGGCACAATGTTTCTCCTGGTTTCCACGTCAGTACAGTTTAAGCTGATATGGTTTATAACAGAATTCTGCACTGAATTTGAATGCTTCTCACTAGATCTCGCTGCGATGTTGTTAATTCTGCTCAGGTCTGCTTGAGGTCTGGAGCCCTGCAATGGCTTTTTTGGTGCATATTATACCACCATCCAAAGATGACAATAAAAAATGTTGCTTACGGAGGCCAGGCTTTGCAAGGAGCCTGAATGCTTGCCGTACAGGCCGCCACTGGAAACCACATTACATGAGTAGCAGTTCTTTGAGTTCAGAGGCAGATTTTGACAGTCAACATCTGAAATAAAAGAGAGAACAGCCACTATACAATTACATAATGTCTTATGTTCTACTATAAACATACTGTTCAAAAATGTTTGGTTGGTAAGTTTCATGTTTCTTAAAATAGTCTCTTACGCTTACCAAGTCTGTATTTATTTGTTTATAAATAAAGTTATGGAAGTAAAATAACGCCAAATGTTTTTGAAACAAAAAAACTTGTTGAATTGCACTACTTGAAAAAATATGCATTGCATTAACCATGTTTGCATTTTAATGCATTGTATTTTTAGGGCTTGCATTTTTATGGGCTGAAATTCAACATGGTTATATATTTAAGATGTGAACATTTCAATTCAAAACATTTCACACACATTTTCATTATTAAAAATTCAATAATACATATTCACCTCTCAGATTTCACTTCCAAAATATAAATTCTGTTTAAAAATACAACTTTATTCGACAGGCAATTTTTGGTCCATTTTATTTCGCTTTACAAATTCGCTTCCACAAATTCAGTGGTTCAAATTCGACAGAAAATTCAACAGTCTGGGAACTGCAGTAGATTACTGAGCATAATCTCCATCTGCTGTTAGTCGACCTCACCAGCAGGTGGTGCAAGCGGCTGTTGACGAAGACCAGAGCAATGCGTAGAGAGAGTCATTCAGTCATTAAATGGATTTACAGAAATGGAGCAAGCGATACGTATTTGTGATGATTATCAGGGCCAGTATACACTCACCTAAAGGATTATTAGGAACACCATACTAATACTGTGTTTGACCCCCTTTCGCCTTCAGAACTGCCTTAATTCTACGTGGCATTGATTCAACAAGGTGCTGAAAGCATTCTTTAGAAATGTTGGCCCATATTGATAGGATAGCATCTTGCAGTTGATGGAGATTTGTGGGATGCACATCCAGGGCACGAAGCTCCCGTTCCACCACATCCCAAAGATGCTCTATTGGGTTGAGATCTGGTGACTGTGGGGGCCATTTTAGTACAGTGAACTCATTGTCATGTTCAAGAAACCAATTTGAAATGATTCGAGCTTTGTGACATGGTGCATTATCCTGCTGGAAGTAGCCATCAGAGGATGGGTACATGGTGGTCATAAAGGGATGGACATGGTCAGAAACAATGCTCAGGTAGGCCGTGGCATTTAAACGATGCCCAATTGGCACTAAAGGGCCTAAAGTGTGCCAAGAAAACATCCCCCACACCATTACACCACCACCACCAGCCTGCACAGTGGTAACAATCCATGTTCTCATTCTGTTTACGCCAAATTCTGACTCTACCATCTGAATGTCTCAACAGAAATCGAGACTCATCAGACCAGGCAACATTTTTCCAGTCTTCAACTGTCCAATTTTGGTGAGCTCGTGCAAATTGTAGCCTCTTTTTCCTATTTGTAGTGGAGATGAGTGGTACCCGGTGGGGTCTTCTGCTGTTGTAGCCCATCCGCCTCAAGGTTGTGCGTGTTGTGGCTTCACAAATGCTTTGCTGCATACCTCGGTTGTAACGAGTGGTTATTTCAGTCAAAGTTGCTCTTCTATCAGCTTGAATCAGTCGGTCCATTCTCCTCTGACCTCTAGCATCAACAAGGCATTTTCGCCCACAGGACTGCCGCATACTGGATGTTTTTCCCTTTTCACACCATTCTTTGTAAACTCTAGAAATGGTTGTGCGTGAAAATCCCAGTAACTGAGCAGATTGTGAAATACTCAGACCGGCCCGTCTGGCACCAACAACCATGCCACGCTCAAAATTGCTTAAATCACCTTTCTTTCCCATTCTGACATTCAGTTTGGAGTTCAGGAGATTGTCTTGACCAGGACCACACCCCTAAATGCATTGAAGCAACTGCCATGTGATTGGTTGATTAGATAATTGCATTATTGAGAAATTGAACAGGTGTTCCTAATAATCCTTTAGGTGAGTGTATATATGGAAAAGCTGATAAAGACACAAAAGCTGTGTTTACATTTCAGTCTTCACAGTTACAGTCATAAAACCAACTGTAAAGTGTTCATGTACAGTGGGGAGAACAAGTATTTGATACACTGCCGATTTTGCAGGTTTTCCTACTTACAAAGCATGTAGAAGTCTGTAATTTTTATCATAGGTACTCTTCAACTCTGAGTGACGGAATCTAAAACAAAAATCCAGAAAATCACATTGTATGATTTTTAAGTCATTAATTTGCATTTTATTGCATGACATAAGTATTTGATCACCTACCAACCAGTAAGAATTCCGGCTCTCGCAGACCTGTTAGTTTTTCTTTAAGAAGCCCTCCTGTTCTCCACTCATTACCTGTATTAATCATTGCACCTGTTTGAACTCGTTACCTGTATAAAAGACACCTGTCCACACACTCAATCAAACAGACTCCAACCTCTCCACAATGGCCAAGACCAGAGAGCTGTGTAAGGATATCAGGGATAAAATTGTAGACCTGCACAAGGCTGGGATGGGCTACAGGACAATAGGCAAGCAGCTTGGTGAGAAGGCAACAACTGTTGGCGCACTTATTAGAAAATGGAAGAAGTTCAAGATGACGGTCAATCTCCCTCGGTCTGGGGCACCATGCAAGATCTCACCTCGTGGGGCATCAACGATCATGAGGAAGGTGAGGGATCAGCCCAGAACTACACGGCAGGACCTGGTCAATGACCTGAAGAGAGCTGGGACCACAGTCTCAAAGAAAACCATTAGTAACACACTACGCCGTCATGGATTAAAATCCTGCAGCGCATGCAAGGTCCCCCTGCTCAAGCCAGCGCATGTCCAGGCCCGTCTGAAGTTTGCCAATGACCATCTGGATGATCCAGAGGAGGAATGGGAGAAGGTCATGTGGTCTGATGAGACAAAAATAGAGCTTTTTGGTCTAAACTCCACTCGCCGTGTTTGGAGAAAGAAGAAGGATGTGTACAACCCCAAGAACACCATCCCAACCGTGAAGCATGGAGGTGGAAACATCATTCTTTGGGGATGCTTTTCTGCAAAGGGGACAGGACGACTGCACCGTATTGAGGGGAGGATGAATGGGGCCATGTATCGCGAGATCTTGGCCAACAACCTCCTTCCCTTAGTAAGAGCATTGAAGATGGGTCGTGGCTGGGTCTTCCAGCATGACAACGACCCGAAACACACAGCCAGGGCAACTAAGGAGTGGCTCCGTAATAAGCATCTCAAGGTCCTGGAGTGGCCTAGCCAGTCTCCAGACCTGAACCCAATAGAAAATCTTTGGAGGGAGCTGAAAGTCCGTATTGCCCAGCGACAGCCCCTAAACCTGAAGGATCTGGAGAAGGTCTGTATGGAGGAGTGGGCCAAAATCCCTGCTGCAATGTGTGCAAACCTGGTCAAGAACTACAGGAAACGTATGATCTCTGTAATTGCAAACAAAGGTTTCTGTACCAAATATTAAGTACTGCTTTTCTGATGTATCAAATACTTATGTCATGCAATAAAATGCAAATTAATTACTTAAAAATCATACAATGTGATTTTCTGGATTTTTGTTGATAAAAATTGATAATTACAGACTTCTACATGCTTTGTAAGTGGGCAAACCTGCAAAATCGGCAGTGTATCAAATACTTGTTCTCCCCACTGTAGGTGTCAGGCATGATGCACACCTTTTAAATTTTAGAAATTAAAGAAATTAGAAACATGTATACACGTCGTATGTAACTTTAGAGACGGTCCCTAAATGTGCGACTATCGTCCAATGTCATTGTCAAGCCAACTTTATGCCAGTATATCACCGGGAAACGCTTAGCGTGAAACATTGTGTGTTATGTTCATATTCTGAGTCCACCTGCTTGCCTGTAGCCTATATAGTATACCCTACAACCCCAATAAGGTGCGAGTGTGTACACATACACACACACACACAGGCCCTAATAATCATCACAAATACGTATCGCTTGCTCCATTTCTGTAAATCCATTTAATGACTGAATGACTCTCTCTACGCATTGCTCTGGTCTTCGTCAACAGCCGCTTACACCACCTGCTGGTGAGGTCGACTAACAGCAGATGGAGATTATGCTCGGTAACCACCTGCTATTCCTGCAGTTCCCGGATGTGAACTGTTGAATTTTCTGTCGAATTTGAACCACTGAATTTGTGGAAGCGAATTTGTAAAGCGAAATAAAATGGACCGAAAATTGCCTGTCAAATATTATAGGTTGTATTTTTAAACAGAATTAATATTTTGGAAGTGAAATCTGAGAGGTGAATATGGATTATTAAATTTTTAATAATGAAAATGTGTGTGAAATGTTTTGAATTGAAATATTCACATCTTAAATATACAACCATGTTGAATTTCAGCCCATAAAAATGCAAGCCCTAAAAATACAATGCATTAAAATGCAAACATGGTTAATGCAATGCATATTTTTTCCAAGTAGTGCAATTCAACAAGCTTTTTTGTTTCAAAAACATTTGGCATTATTTTACTTCCATATACAGTGAAAAGAGTAATATTGTGAAATATTATTACAATTTTAAATAGCTGTTTCTATTAACCAACATTCCATGTCGTTTGGAGGTGATTAGCGATCTGTTTTTACCTTTTTTCAGGGGGACAGTGGTGAGGAACTCAAATGTTTCCTGCTCAATGGGCGAACTGGCTTTTTTCTTGCTCTTCCTCCTCCTGAAGCGTCGTGCGAGGAAAATGAGGGACACTGCGCCGAAGGCAGTGGCAGCAAAGAGCTTCTTGGTGCCGGTGCTCAGACTCACCTGCTCAGAGAGGAAATGGAGAGACATAAGGCAATGTTTAACTTTGAATCAAGAGCTCAGCTCAAGGCACACAGAGACCAGAGTGACAAACGCAGACAGGGAGAGGGTGAGATAGTCAGACAGGGTGACAGCAAGGATTACATGACTGGACATGACCGGCTGGCATTTGGCTGGCCATGTGTTGATTGGCCTGAGGGATCTGATCTACTGAGCAAGTTTAAGCTAATCACAGGCACATATTACTATTAAATAGTGTCTGTGTGAATGACCTAAACATTGCTAAAGAGCTAAATAAAACACTTTCCTCAATTCATGGCTTCCATTAGAAAACCAAGAGGATCTTTCAAAAGCATGTAACATGTAACAGGACCTATTATTAGCAAACAACGCTGTCTTATTTATCCTGGCTGCTATATGAAGCACAGCTACCCATGCCTCCCAGAGCTTTGCCTACTTTGGCACCAAAAAATTTAACTTCCCTTAGCCATACAATGAAACCATATAGTGATCAGGTGATCAAGTTCCATAAAAGTTCCACATACGTTTTCTGAAGGTATAAAACAGAGAGCCTGATCACACCAGGTTTGAATATGTGCAAGCCTGAATGAGATTTGAAAGCTATGGCAGAGATTTAAACTAAAATGTTTGTCTGTTTGTCACACAAAGCTATCATACAGCTTCAGAAGACAGTGCTTGACTGAAATATAGTGCCACTTTTATGTGCTTTTTTTGTCCTTTTTAGAGCTTGACAGCTTATCCACGACCGTGAGCTAATTGCATGCAACTCACGTATCCCAACACTTAAGATCAAACAGGCTCAGCTGCAAAATTCAGCACATAGTAAACATAACTAATTTAATGCTTCGCTTTCTCAAAAAGGAGATCAAAACCATGACAACGTGGTGAAAAGCCAAGTATTAAAGCTCATAAATTAAGCTGTGCATTTTCACATTTATTACTAAAATAACTAACTGAATGCCATTTTTTTTCCACAAAAAAACTCTTAATTTTATAGGCTACATTTATTTCATCAACAATACAGTAAAAACAGTAATATTGTAAAATATTATTAGAATTTAAAATAATTGTTTTCTATTTAAATAGATTTAAAAATGTAATTTATTCCTGTGATGCAAAGCTGAATTTTCAGCATCATTATTCCAGTCTTATGATCCTTCAGAAATCATTCTAATATGACGATTTGATGCTTATTATTATTAATGTCGAAAACAGTTTTTGCTGACTAACATTTTTTTGTGGAAACAATGATACCATTCAAAAATTTGTAGTAAGAGTTAAAAAAGAGTGAAGAGTGAAATTAATTTTCTTTTAAGATTAAATATTGATTCATTTGATCAAAAGTGGCAGTGAAGACATTTAATAAATGCTTTAACACATTTAATAAATACATTTGGTAAATGCTGTTCATTTAACTTTCTACTCCTCAAAGAATCCTGAAAAAAGTATCACCATTTCCACATAAATATTAAGCAGCACAACTGTTTTCAACATTCAGCTTTGCATCACAAGAATAAATTACATTTTAAAATATATTCAAATAGAAAACTTTACATTTGTAATAATATTTTGCAATAACAGTGTTTTTACTGTATTTTTGATTAAATAAATGCAGCTGAGACCTATTTCTACACACACACACACGGGGAAAATAAAAAAAACTTTCCCTAATATCAAATATCTCCTATATAAAAAGCGGTAACACTTTATAATAACTTTCAATAACGGTAACATTGAAGCTAAAGTGTGTACTTGCTGCACCATGGAATAGCAAAAAGTAAAGATTTCACACAGGTTTCCCCAAACACTCCTCCTGTCACTGTCAGGGCAAACAGAGAATTCTGCCACAAATTCAATGTTGAACAAAGCACTTAGTTTTGATAGCACCCATTGCTATAGTGTTTACACTGTTTGGGGGAAGCAACCTACAAATAGCTGGCTTATGCCGCCTTCATGTTCTATCGAAAATTTCGTACTTCCCACTTCTGAAGTCGTGATTACGAGCTCATCGCATAAAAAATTTTGACTTGAGAGGGCGGTCATGTCCAATTTATTAACTAGGAAGCTAGTATTTACGATAATTCCGATATCTCGTGAAGGCAGCATTACAGTCCTTGCACATCACATGACATCACAGCAATTGCAAACTACAAGCATCCAATGAGCCAATCAAATCCACATTGACAATCAAGTCCTGCCCCTTTTCTTGTTTGTGTGTTGTTTGTAAAAAAAATAAAAATAAATAAAAAGTGTATTAAAAAAAAAAAACCCCTAAATTATACATATCTGAGCCCAGGGCTGCATTTCCCCAAAAGTATCGTAAGCATGAGTAGATTGTAGAACCATTGCCACCAATGGACTCTATGATCAACTTAACTCACAATGCTTTTGAGAAACGCAGCCCAGGTTGACAACCCTGTATTTAAAACCAATAAGCTTATAAAACAGAAGTGTCTGGCTTTATTTCTGTCCACTGTTGGTCAGATTACCTGTGGAAGAGAGTAATAAACTGACAGTGGCAGGTCCACAAAGTGCAAAGCAGCCACCTTCATGGACACGCCTGAGCTTCTGAACACGTCCTCCGTCATGATGGCATAATCCCTCAGGATGAATCTTAACCACTGCTCATTCTCCACTTCACCAATACAACCTAGAGAAAGAAACACACATCACTTTTGTTATATGTATGTTATATGTAAATAAACATCTATCAATGGAAATGAGAAATGGCCACCTGACCTGCCAAAACACACGTCTGGTTCACTATCTTTGTGGGGACTCCCCATAGACGTAATGGTTTTTATTCTGTACAAACTGTATATTCTCTCCCCTTACACTAGCCATAACCCTAAACCTACCCATCACACAAAACTTTCTGCATTTTACATTTTCAAAAAACTTATTCTGTATGATATATAAGCTTGTTTCCTCATGGGGACCTCAATTTCCCCATGATGTCCCCACCGGGATAGAAAAACATGCACACACACACACACACACACACACATACACACATACACACATATATATACATATATATATATATATATATATATATATATATACACACACATACATATATACACATACATATATACACATACATATATACACATACATATATACACATACATATACACTCACCTAAAGGATTATTAGGAACACCTGTTCAATTTCTCATTAATGCAATTATCTAATCAACCAATCACATGGCAGTTGCTTCAATGCATTTAGGGGTGTGGTCCTGGTCAAGACAATCTCCTGAACTCCAAACTGAATGTCAGAATGGGAAAGAAAGGTGATTTAAGCAATTTTGAGCGTGGCATGGTTGTTGGTGCCAGACGGGCCGGTCTGAGTATTTCACAATCTGCTCAGTTACTGGGATTTTCACGCACAACCATTTCTAGAGTTTACAAAGAATGGTGTGAAAAGGGAAAAACATCCAGTATGCGGCAGTCCTGTGGGCGAAAATGCCTTGTTGATGCTAGAGGTCAGAGGAGAATGGGCCGACTGATTCAAGCTGATAGAAGAGCAACTTTGACTACAATTTGCACGAGCTCACCAAAATTGGACAGTTGAAGACTGGAAAAATGTTGCCTGGTCTGATGAGTCTCGATTTCTGTTGAGACATTCAGATGGTAGAGTCAGAATTTGGCGTAAACAGAATGAGAACATTGATCCATCATGCCTTGTTACCACTGTGCAGGCTGGTGGTGGTGGTGTAATGGTGTGGGGGATGTTTTCTTGGCACACTTTAGGCCCCTTAGTGCCAATTGGGCATCGTTTAAATGCCACGGCCTACCTGAGCATTGTTTCTGACCATGTCCATCCCTTTATGACCACCATGTACCCATCCTCTGATGGCTACTTCCAGCAGGATAATGCACCATGTCACAAAGCTCGAATCATTTCAAATTGGTTTCTTGAACATGACAATGAGTTCACTGTACTAAAATGGCCCCCACAGTCACCAGATCTCAACCCAATAGAGCATCTTTGGGATGTGGTGGAACGGGAGCTTCGTACCCTGGATGTGCATCCCACAAATCTCCATCAACTGCAAGATGCTATCCTATCAATATGGGCCAACATTTCTAAAGAATGCTTTCAGCACCTTGTTGAATCAATGCCACGTAGAATTAAGGCAGTTCTGAAGGCGAAAGGGGGTCAAACAGTATTAGTATGGTGTTCCTAATAATCCTTTAGGTGTGTGTGTGTGTGTGTGTGTATATATATATATATATATATATATATATATATATATATATATATATATATATATATATATATATATATATATATATATACACACACACACACAATTATTTTAAAGAGTTTTGAACTATTATTCTCTATTGATCATATTATGAACTCTACGTAACAGCCCAAAATCAAGAAATCAAGAATGAAGAAAACACGCTTGCGTTGTGCAATAAAGATTTTTAAACCAACCAACAGAGGATACCGGTCATGTTAACGGCGTAATTCAATGTTTGTTAAAAACACAAACGATCATGGCCATAAAAACTATGACCTTTATAAAAAAAAAAAATGACCCACATTTATCATTTTTAATATTTCGATCGTCGCTCGTAATGGTTAACTTAACTCTGTGTTAAACAAACTAATAACAAGCAACATCATACATTCTGATAGTAATGGCACTAAATGTGGGCTATAATCTTAGGACAACAACACTATAAACATAGGGTAATGCTTACATTTTTTACGCCTTATATCGGGGACAAACCATCTGTCCTCTATCAATGCGATAACTGCGCGTGTCGAGTGTGCGTTGCGTTCGCATGGAGGAGAACAGGCGCCGGTGGCTAGAACTCACTTCCGGTGCCACTGCGAGTTTTCAAAATAAAGGTTTTCAAATTGGGGCGCTAGAGGGTCCGTAGAAAAGTTTAGAGAAAGTAGTGAAAGCAGTGTTACAAAATAAATAAATAAACTAAATATCTAACTAAATAAACAGACCAATATGATTAAAAATAAATAACATTTTATTGAAACGAAATTTCTATATTTATATTTTCTATATTTATTGAAAATTGTAATAAATAAATAAATTAATACATTTATTAAATATTTTAATAAATAATTTTTTTGATTTAAATAAATAAAAATTATTCAAATGAATAATACAATTTGATATAAATAATTCAAAAAATAATACGTTTGATTAAAAGAAATTATTAAAATAAATATATAAAAACAATTTGATTTAAATTAAATTACACTACATAAATAAACAACATTTTAAAATAATAAATTAATACATTGGATTAAAATAAGTAAATATAATTTTATTTAAATAAAATCAACAAATAGATAACGTGATTTAAATAACTGAAAAATATTAAAATGAATACATTTGATATACAAAACTATAAATTAATACATTTGATTAAAATAAATTACTAAAATAAATCAAATTGGGTTTAAATAAAAATAACCTACACAAATAAAAAAACATTTGATGGAAATACATAAATGATTAAAATAAGTAAATTGAATTTAAATAAATAAATATAAACATATGATTTAAATACAAGCCTTGGTGTTATTTTAGACTCAGATTCAAGTTTTGACTCCCATATTAACAAGGTAATAAAATCTTCATTTTTTCATCTAAGAAATATAGCTAAAATAAGACCTTTTTTTAAACCAGAAAGATGCAGAAAAACTAATCCATGCTCTTATCTCAAGTAGACTAGACTATTGTAATGCACTTTTTACTGGTCTCCCACAAAAATCAATAAACAGATTTCAGCTTATTCAAAACTCAGCAGCTCGGTTACTAACCAGAACTAAAAAGAGAGAACATAACACCAGTATTAGCTGCACTGCACTGGCTTCCAATAAAATTTAGAATAGATTTTAAAGTCCTCCTCATCACATACAAAGCTCTTAACAGACAAGGACCTAACTATATTGCCAGTTCTCTTGTTAATTATATTCCATCAAGAACCCTAAGATCATCTAGTGCAAGTCTATTAGAGGTTCCCAGTTATCAACGAAAGAAAATCTGTGATGCGGCCTTTGCAAATTATGCACGAAAATTAAGGAACACGCTACCATTAGATATTAGGGAAGCTAGTACACTTAGTATTTTCAAAAGAAAGCTAAAAACGTATCTTTTTACCCTGGCATTTAATTAGTTACTCTATACTGTGCTTATAATAAATTATGTCCTATGTGCTTAGCATTCCCTGTCAGATATGTTGTGGATGATTATTTTTATTTTTATGTTGGTTCATCAATTTTGTATTTTATCCTGTATGTTGTATTTGACCTTTTTTAATCTCTTATGTTGTCACAGTTACGTTCTGTTTTGTTCCATGGACTTCCTGTGTGTTTTCTTCCTGTCACATGTCTCCTTGTTCAGTTTTCCCACCATTTCTCTGTCCCCATGGTAACCCTCATTAGGTAAGTTCCTTCCAGCTGTGTCCTGTTAATTATCTCGTTTGTATTCCCTATTTAGTTCTCCCCTTTCTCTCAGTCTGGGTCTGGTTGCTGTTATAGTAAGTGTGTGTTGCTACCTGCTTGTATTGCTCACCTGAGATTCTGTTGTCATTAAAGTCTCCTTTGGTATTTTATCTGCCTGTCTTCGTCTTTCTGCCTACAACACTGTGACATGTTTGATGTACATGTTTTTATTGAAGGTGATTTTTTTTTTATTTTTTATGTAAAGTACTTTGAACTGCATTATATTCCTGAAAAGTGCTATATAAATTTTAGTATTATTTTAAATAACTAAAAATTATTCAAATGAATAAATACGATTTGGTATAAAAAATACATTTGATTAAAATAAATGACTAAATAAATCTATACATAAAAATAAACTACGCAAATAAAAAAATTAAAATAACATTTGATATAAATAAAAAAAAAATGCACTTGATAAAACTAAATAACTAAAACTTGTTTTAAATAAAAATAAGAAAGGAAATATAAAAATAAATAAAAACATGATTATTTAACTAAATAAGTTACAATAAAATTGAATAAAATATATTAAATGCGATATAAATAAATTATAAATTAATAAATATTTTGATCAAAATAAATATATTATTAAAATACATCTAACATACATATATCAGTACAGTGTGATTAGATGTATTACAATGTAATGTAATAGAAACTAAATATTTCACACATTTATAATATTAATTTTAAATTGGGTCTTTATATATGGAAATATATAGCTTCCATTTAAATTTTAGGATGGGATTGGGGGTCTGTGGCATCTTGAAAAGCCCTGGTGTGCATCGCTCTGTGACCGCACGGGGGCGTCTGGGCTGGGATAGATCCCGCTCTGTCTTCAGGGGATCAATGGAGAAATGCGCTTCTGTGAGTCGTTCCGCTCGTACACACTAGGCGGCGCCGCAGCTGCCCGATGCTTCCCCATTCACTCTCAGCTCCGCACAACCGGAAGAAGCTGTTTGAATGTGTCATACCATGTAGCTCCAGTCTGAAGTTAAAGAGTCCGATGCCAGGCGTTTGAAAACCCGCTGTCTGCAAACGGAAGAATACTACAGTTATGTAGCCGACAAAGCCGAGAGACCGCCATCTTTCAACCGCCAGTCTCTTCATCTGCAGAATCGATCCATATTTAAACCATCGTCCATTTCCCTAGAGGTGAGCTACTATTATATCCGCGGCTGTGTGCGAACTGAAATATGGCGTATGTAAAGCTTTCCATCTAGCTGAGTGAATATTAACCTGCGCATTGATTCTGTGCAGTAATAACTGTGATGTTGTGATATGAGCTGATGCAGGGGCAGAGCTGTCAGATGATGTGACTTTAGCTTTAGCCCGCCGCATTTACACGCCTTCTGTCTGCTCTCCATTAACATTAAACGCCTCATTCACTGACAGTCTGCAGGGATTTCAGCTGTGCTTGTGGTTGTAACTATAGAAAGATTTGTAATCGTAGGAAAAACTGCGTTGAAGTATGTGCGTGACAGGCAGCAAGCAGCTAGTTGCTAACTAGCCTAGCGAATATTCTGGCTTATGCTGACGCGTTGCTGGAGTGACGTCACACACAGCTGTATAGGCCCTTTACTGTACATTAATATACTGTAGATTTACATTAAACCCCTCCAACTGTTTGTTACATTTATTATGTATTTTCTTGTATTCTTTAATATTTGTAACACCTTTTTTGTTAATAAAAGACGTGACTGTACATTAATGCACAATGCTATGTGAGTTTAATGAACAACATAATAATAATAATAATAATAATAATAATAATAATAATTATTCACTATCTGGAATTCCCAAACTAAATTAAAACACGTTTGCATGTTTGCAGTTTTTTGATGTCGGTTAATGTTCATGCAAGTAAACAAATATAATATTTTATTTACAATACGTTTTTTTATTTTGATTAGTTTTTATTTAAAAAATATTAAATAAATACATAAATAATAAAATTAAATAAGATTAAAATATAGAATAAAATAAGTAAATAAGTGAGTAAATAATAAATACAGTATAACAGTACTATAATGAGTAGAAAAAAACATGACGATGCAACTTAATTGAAAAAAAAAAAAAATCCAAATAATATTTGATATACATTTATATTATTAATTGTTCACAGAATAAATGGGGTCTTTTATACAAGAAACTATAGATGCTGGGGGTCCCTCACACAAAGATGATCATATTTGGAGGTCCGCTCCGTGGCATCTAAAAGATTGAAAACCCCTGATTTAATAAATGTTTATCTTTTTATAAACTCACTAACCCCCTACTGTTCCCTTGTGAACCCCAGTTTGGGAAATCCAGCCATAGATAATGTAGCAGTGCTATTCAGTAACAATACACACGGATTTATTGTCTTATGCTTACAGGATATTTTCAGAGCAGTTAATAATATTTTCTAGGTATCTCATCTAACAGCTATCTGGCCTTATTAAAACTCCCACCTGCTCTTTTTGCATCCATTTATCTGGGTAGTCTTGTAAACAGCCTTTTCTGCAAAACTGGTTAGTCAGTAGATTTTTAAAGATAACATTTTATGATCTTATTTTTGCTTTTGGTTTGTATAAGGTAAGAATGCTGTGAGATTGTAAAGTATGTGCAGGCCATACAGACCGTATGCTCATGCTCTCTCGTGTCACGTGGTTATAGATTGAGTACTAAAGGTTTATGTCAGAAGTCCAAGACATGGCAGTGTTGTTTTTGTGTGTGTGTGTGTGTGTGTGTGTGTGTTTAGCAAAACATGTCTTGACCTTCACCCTGGATTAGCCTGCACTCATTGACCACTGAGACTTTTGTACACAATTTAGAAAATTAATGATAGATGATGAATGACTGCTCCTTTTTTTTAATTTTTTTTTTATATCTAACATTTACAGAAAGTAAAATGATCGTAGTTATTAAATGGAAAGTTTTACCAACTGAGGGCTGTGCTGCTGTGTTTGGTTCATTTTTGTGAGGCGCGGCGCTCCTCAAACAAGTTCACGGAAAGAAAACCCAGACGACAGAAAGCACGTCTTGTTTTCTTTATTTTACAATAGCACACTTTAAGTAAACACTTTGCAGTTTTGAACGATGTCCTACTCTTATTATCTGTATGACCAAAATGACGGAGTATTTATTGTTTCCTCTGCTCGATCGCGCCGACGCCTCACGCTCACACACAACATATTACAGCATTGCAAACTAGCTATGTTTGTAGTTTCTATAATGTTTGTAGTAGGCCTACATTATAACATTTCGCTTTATTTACCGGTATTATTTCTGAATGCAATCAAATGCGACTTATACGTGACTTACCTGTTTTTTTCTCTCTCAAAAACATAAAAAAAATATATTTGTAGTGTATTTTGAAGCATGCAGCAAACGATTAATTGGTTAAAATTATTGTTGGTTAACTGTTAACCAGTTAAATAGCGTCCCATATATAGGCCTATAGCTAGATCAAATTAGTGCAGAATCAACTTTGCGTTGCGAACGCATCAAGGATCAAAAGCGGTTGTGTGGAAAAGTGCTGAGCTGAATGTGTGCCATCTAGTGGTTTAATGGAGAATACAGTCAAATGGCCCATTGTATATAAGTATTCTTATGCTTGGCTTGACTTGTTTGAATGTAAATGGTTGTAGGCCTATATATGGGTTGCGACAAAAAAAAGAAAAGAAAAGAGGGTCGCTCTTAAAGTTTGAAAACCACTGGTTTAGATAGATAGATAGACTGTAAACCCTAATGCTCAAAATATTTAATTGGTTTGAGTAGAGCCAACTCAAATTAAACAAATTAGTGTTTAATAGGGCTGTGAATATTTGGGTATAGGCAGCCAATCGATTTGATTCACGATTCATAGGTTTTCAATTCAAGAATGATTTTTGCAAATTCAGAACGATTCGATTCGAGACGATTCACATTAAAATTTGATGCGATTCTGCATTTTTTTTTTTTTTTTTATATGCATTCATAGGATTATTAAAATGCTTCCCCCAATGTGTCTTAGTCAGGGTGTGAATTACCCAGCGGCCTTCAGGGGTCAGAGAGTGGGCAAAAAAAGACTTTTGTCCATTGTTAATGTTAGTTCATGTTATTACTTTATTATTTTATTATTATTATTATTACACACTTTATTTTAATAGCCTATAAACATTGGCATTTATAGAAATTTACATCAGCCAAAATTTAAAAAGGCTTTAAAAGTATTGTTAGTTCATGCTAACTATTGTGTAGGATAGTGTTAATGGCTACACAACCTTATTAAAGTGTTCCAGGTACATTAAACATGCAATGCTTCCATGGAGAGACTAGAATATTATGCACTTTTCCAACTAATCCTAAACTAACTTTTCTTCGCGGAATAGAAAGAAAAGCCCTCTTTGTTCTCTTTATACAGAACATTTTCCTTATGATGATTCTGAAAGAACGCGCCGTGTCTACTGTTGCAACTTTAATGCGCATCTGATTGATAGATAAACCGCGCGCTCTTATTTCAGTGTTGTTAATGTTGTAGTTATTTCAGCACTTTCCTTCGTACATTCAGTTAAACGACATTAAGTTAAATTGCATTTATCATTCATCAGAACTGTGCGTATGCATTTTAGACACTTACATTATGTGTTTGCTCCGTCCATGCAATAAATGTGCATCCTTGAATAAGCGGGGTTTTACTTCAACTGCTCAGGTATTGTATGACCCATTTCCGTAAAACTTAAGTATTTTTTTTGTATACGTTTCCACGCAATGAAAGCGTTTTATTTCAACAGTAGTGACCACGGTGACTTGGCAGTTGAGAATAGCTTGAGCGGTTTGACTCAGGACTGTTGCTGTCTCGACAGAGAGCTGTCATCTTCTCATGTGATAGCAGTGGCCGTCCCGAGGAGAGCTCAAATGTGGGCTGCTCAAAAATGTGTCAATGAGAGCTACGGACAGAGCACGAGCGCAATCCAGTGAAAGGCGATAAAGAGTGCAGCGCGTGTCTGTGAAGGAGAGCTGTGAGGGCGTGGATGACGGCGCAACGTCTCCATTAATTCATGCATGTAGTATAATGTTTATTTTAAAGCACTGAATCGCTATCGAATCGCGATTAATTCGATTCTTAGCATTTTAAATCGATTATTGACCTCCTAAATCAACGATTCACGAATCAAAAATACATTTTTTAAGATCGATGCATATGCATCATCAGGATTTGTAATCGATGCATCGAGAAAACGAGTGAACCGTTACACCCCTAGTGTTTAATGTTTTGTTATGCTAGTTTAGAAATCTGTATTATATTGCTGTCCTCATTCAGCAAGTGCTATGCTAATGCTATCAAAGCATTGTGTAACCAATTAGCAAGGTGGCATTTATTGAATTAGCTATTAGTTAAAGCTAGTCATGTTAATTCTGTTAAATTTGTGATATTACATATTTTTAAATGTATGAATTAGCTTACTCAAATATTTCAAGTTTAGAGCAATTAAAAGGTATGATTACAAAATAAAAATCTGTAAGTTCTGCTTACTTTAAACTTTAAAGTAAGTGATTACTTAACTGATTGCCTCAATTTTTTTGAGTTTTGCCAACTTATTCGGGTTTACAGTGTAGATAGATAGACTTTGGTTTTGATTTGGTTTTGCACTGTCAAAATAAAAGTTTTACTTTAAAGTACATTTTAGTTAGTCATGCTTTAAAGAAGTACAGTTATTTTGATGTGGCGACTAACATACTAAAGCACATGTTAAGTACTTGATTATATTTTGAACTCTAGTGTGTTATTTGATATTCAGAGTTTATGTATTTTAATTTGCAATTTCATCATTATGTAATTACATACTCTATATGTTTAAATACATGACAAATTTCAATAGAAATGGCATTACATTTTAATTTACCACTATTGTTTGTCAGTACAGTCGGCAGTAGTACACTATAAAAGACAAGTAATTATGAAATTACATATAAAAATGTCTTAAATGTGTCAAGTGAGCACTCTTAAGTTCAACTATTTGCATTTAATATAAATTCAAACTAGAATAAATTTTCTTGCAAATCCCATGCAATTAAGTTTCAGAGAACATTACATTCGTTTTACACTGAAGTATATTTATTTAAAGTGTATTATTTCCATATACAAGACAAGTACAAGACAATTTTTTTTTTTTTTTTTTTTTTTATATATAAAGTTTGATAAAGTGTACTTTTTCACAAGGGTACACTTCATAAACATGTTTTTGTTTGACGCTATGCAAAGTGGCATTGTATTGTATTGATAACATTTCTTTGTGCATATCTTTGTGAACTTTACCAATAATTTCTGTTATCAGTGAGATGTTTTCATAATATATAAAGTTTGACACATGGTCAGAGAGTGATTGATGTATTGCTGTTGATAATCACTCAGCGTAGTCCTGGTCTAACTCGCTTCTGGCGTAATACTTATTCTACCCAAGAGTGTGTAATATAGTGTGTTCATTTAGTCCAGTGTATTTAACCCTGATACAGACGTCTCTGTTGCGTAAAGTGACAGATCATATGTGCTGCAGAGATGCACAAAACCTTGTATTGCTTTTTCTCTGTGGTTTTATTCTGTTAAAGAACTAAACATTTATTGAAAACCTTATTGAAAAAAGTAATTTGTTTTACAGTTGTGTTGGGAAATGAACAAAGCAATTAACTATTTTTGTTTTTGGTGAACTTTGTGTTTTAAAACTATAAAATGTTTAGTGATAGAAAATGGGTTTTAACATATGAATTTAGCTTTATTGCTTAAAATAAGCAATATTAAAGGAATATTTTAACTAAAAGTGAAAATTTTGGACTTGGTTCATATGAGTCATTATCTATATGTAAGCAGCCATTATGTATTTATTTATTTATGTCTCTGTTTTGTGTGCGTGTGCGTGTGTGTGTGTTGTTATATCTTGTGTACATTCCTGGGCAAAAAAAAAAGCCCAAAATGGCTAAACACTAAGCTTTTAATTGTCTTAACCACAAATTATTGGTCAGGAAATTAACAAAATAAATACGCTACTTAAAAAGCCCTTGCTGTCTCAGAAAAACATCAAAGACAGAATGAAGTTTTTGGCAGAATATGTGAAGTTGTGTGTGGAGTGATGAATCACAATGAAACATAGTGATGCTCCAGAACGATGTCTTCAAAAATCTGCTGAGAAATGTAATAATAAATGCATCTCTATCACAGTGAATCATGGAGGAAGCAGGGCCCTATGATTTCCGCGATGCAGAAAACACGGAATCCAGTCATAAAAACGGAATTTAGTGTATAACGCTGAATTTCACGGAATTTGTCAAATTTTTGATGAATAAATAAAAAGCAGGTCCGTACACTTAAATCAAATTGCGATATAGACGTGTCTGTGAATATTAAACCGCAAAAAGACAAATTAAATACGAATCCTGCATGTCCTTAATGAAACACGGTTTTACACACACACACACACACACATGCACTGTGTTTTCAGCCTCTGTAGCCTTACTATATGAGGACATGATGAACTCCACAGCTGCGCTGAGAGTCACTTCATGAACATTATATTTAATGTTTTAATTAATGTTTTATGTCTTCAGTCTTCATTTGATTACCAGAAAATACACAACACAGAAATTGTGAAAAAAAAAAAATATATTAAAATAGTTGTTTTTATGAATTTTATTAATTAGACATGATTATTAGAATTTAATTAAATGATTAAAATGGAATCCAAAAAAACTTAAAACAGAAAACAATGGTAAAAATAAAACGGAATTGGATGGGGGGAAAAAAAGTATTTCATAGGACCCTAAACATGTCATTTTTTGTTAAGCTTTTAATAAATTGTTGTTAAATTGTTTCATTATTTCAATTAATTAGACATGCTATTTGATTACTAAAAATTTAATTTAACCATTAAAATGGAGTCCAAAAAAATTAAAAAACAGAATCCAGAAAAATTAAAACGGAATTAAGAAAAAAATTAAAACAGAATTTGGGAAAAAATAAATGGATTTCATAGGGCCCTAATGAAGAGACTGTGTCATTGAGCCTTTTAGCTGCTGGTGTTGGTGAGATACTTCACTGTGTAATTTAATGCTTTGGAGTACAGGAGAATATTGCAGAATGTCTTGCTTCCCAAAAATGAAAAGTTGTTATCTAAAAGAGGAATGAGCAGATGTTATTTTTCAATGCTCCTGCCCAAATTGCCACAAGGGCAACCAAGAAGTGGCTTGAGAACAAGTCCATCAGGCTCATGTTTTGGCCTGGTCAGAGTCCAGATTTGAACCCTATAGTGAATATTTGGTCTCATATTAAACTCAGACAAACAGGGAGACATTTTTTTAACTACTCATGAACTGTTTGAAGCCATCAACATTGAGTGGAACTGGAACAACACTGACTCTTCTTCCTGTAAAAAGCTGTCTGCTAGTTGGGGCTATTCCATGCTAAGTTACTTTATTTATAGTATTTGTGCAGTTCTTGCTAATTTCCTGACCAGTCAGGGCTCGACAATAAGGACTGCCCGATGGCCCGGGGGCCAGCGTAAAAGGCACTTAGAATGCAACTGTTACTTGCCCGATCGGGCCAGTGCTGCATCACGAAAGTTTATCAATGCACGTTTTTAAGCCTTGCCGATTTAAATATTCAAGCGCAAGAAGACGCAAAAGAGAACTCAATTCAATAGTGTGAGAAGTTTTGTCTATGGTTATATCTTAAGTGAACATAAACAGTTAATTTAACGCATGTGTAACAATATATTGGATCTGTGCAGCTCTTAAAGTGACAGCAGCCTAATATTCCTGCTGCTGTCTTTGTCCTTTGTTGTTTGATTAACATTAAAGGGGTCATCAACTTACGACGTTCGTGTGTTTTTTACATTCAAAAATATCATAATGAAATAGTAATAGGCTATTTTCTACCCTGGTTTTGAGCCTAGCTCTTGAAACGCTCGGTTTTTATGGGCGTGCCGCATTGAAGACTTGAAAGTAAACGCCCACTGCTATGATAGGATAACAGTTTTGCATATTATAATGAGCTTCGGCTCCCTTACACCTGAGGAATTGTTTTGAAAACTTCCAATGTGGAGAAACGGGAATGATTCGCCCACAGGGCTTGCAAAATGTCTTTATCAAACAAACACATTGATTTATCTCTCATTCACCCGCAATTAATTGTAATGTTATTTTTTATTACTTGGCCTGCCTGATCGGTGGATATAACCGCGAACCGTGCATATGACACAGACACACACACGTGCGCGCGCACCCACAAGCCAGTACGTGCATCAGCAAAACTTAACCTCAGACAAATCAGCATGTTCAAAACTTCCGCGATTGTATTTTTCCTTCAAATTACCAGTCAACAGAGTGAACAACGCACATCAAGAAACGAATGTTATATCACTATTTAAGATGGCGTGAGCCCTGACCCATACATGTTCGAGTCTGATCACGAATCGCAGCACAATGAACCAACAACACCTCAAATTTAAAGGATACTTCAGCCTGTGACAGCGTGGAAGTTATGTTTAGTTAGACACGTACATAATCACTAGATATCAAACGTAACAATGCAATATTATCACATATAAAAAACATTTTTTACTCACATAATTGTGTTGCATCATTCCTGTCAGATCCAGAAGCCACAGCATACGTTTTTTTAAGCCAGCTGTCAATAAAAGCTTTTATTTGACTAACAAGGAAGTTTTCAACTCTGAAACTTACAGGATATTCTTATATTACGATGACTTTTTATATATCAAAAGCTCAAGGGAAAGTTGATTTCTCAATTCATGACCCCTTTAAAACAAAGGGAAAAAATCACTCCCTGCTCTTGACTGCATAACTTTAATAAGGATTAATCTACTGTAATGCGGTGCTATTTTGCATTTGATTATTAATTTTCTCTACCTGAAAATTATTGTTAGACTTGAAAAACATGAAAGGCAGTGTTTATTTTATTTGTATGTTTGTTCTATTGTATTTGTGCTATTGCTTGTATTTTGATTTATTTGTTCTTATTTTATTATTGACAGTTTACTTATTTGAAATATTTGAAATTTATATGAGTTAGGCTAGTAGTTTATTATTTATTAAGGTTATGGGTCAAAAACAATGAAGACAATAACTAGGCCTATTTTATTTATTACTTTTTTGAACCAAAAATTGAACCACTGGCCCAACCGGGCCAGCAGAACAAATCCTTAGCGTTGAGCCCTGCAGTGATTTGTGATTAAAATTAAGAAGACCATTAAAAGACTTAATATTTTGCTAATTTTGGCTTGGCCCATTTTTTTATGCTCAGGAGTGTAGGCTATATCTTGGTCATTTATGATGTCTCCATTGTCCACTTGTGTTCGGGTTTCGAGGGGATGGTCTCTGGTTTCATTTGAGAGACACACAATGACTTATTGTTTACACTACAAATGCAATGCGTTTCTAACAACTTCTGGTGTGTTTTTTTAATAATCAAATCCTAGCTGATATTGAAATAATAGTTTACTAATGTGTTCATCTTTCTCTCTTTTTTTCCAAAAGAGTGATGTCTGGAGTGTCAGGCAATGACTGCCCACACTTGGAGTGTGTGGGGGAGATCACCAAGGAAGAACTCATCCAGAAGTCTCACGTGAGTCTAAACCAAGACCCAGTCACAACCAAACATTTTATAGCTCAAATACATTTTATAGCTCAAATGTATTGTGCATTATTGAGAAAGCAATAACCCCTCTTTTGGAGTTCACAACGTTGCACTAATAATGCGTGGCTTCCTTACAAATAAGAGCTTAGGCTATAAACAGTGCATGCTGTCGGGTGGAATCAATGTGCAATTATACATTATAGCTGTTTAAAAGCATCTGAGGTTGATGCACCACTAATTGCTTGCCAGAAAAAGATAGAATGCATGTTTTCAGTATTTTTTTCTTACGTTAATGTTGCAGAGCTGTGAGCTACAGTCAGTAAGGGGTCAGTAAGATTTTTTTTTTATGTTTTTGAAAGAAGTCTCCTATCCTCACCAAGGCTGCATTTATTTGATCAAAATACAATGATAACAGTTATATTGTAAAATGTAATTTATTTCTGTAATGGTTGAATTTTCAGTATCATTACACCAGTCTTCAGTGTTACATCATCCTTCAGAAATCATTCTAATATCGTTTTTGGTCACTTTAGATTAGGGTCCAATTCCCAATGCTCCAGTTTATTAAAGGCAAAAGTCGTAGTTAATAGTTAGTTAATAATCTAACTATTAACTACGACTTTTGCCTTTAAAAAAAACTCCTAATTACTGCTTATTAATAATTAGTAAGGTAGTTGTTAAGTTGAGGTATTGGATGAATACTATGCAGAATAAGGCTTTTATATGTGCTTTATAAGTACTAATAAACAGCCAAAATCCTAGTAATATGCTAATAAGCAACTAGTTAATGGTGAGAATTCAACCCTAAACTAAAGTGTTATCCATTAAAAAAATGAAATGATTCTAATGTGCTGATTTGTTGCTCAAGTAAAAACAAATGTTGTTCTGCTTAATATTTTTGTGGTTATAGTGTTTTTTGTTTTTTTGTTTTTTCCCCTCAGGATTCTTTGTTGAATAAAAAGCTCATGAGAACAGCATTTATTTGAAATAGTAATCTTGGTAACACATTAGTTTAGGGTTCAATTCTCACCATTAACTAGTTGCTTATTAACATGCATATTACTAGGTTATTGGCTGTTTATTAGTACTTATAAAGCACATATTAATGCCTTATTCTGCATGACCTTATTCTCCATCCCTTAACCCTACCCAATACCTAAACTTAACAACTACCTTACTAACTATTAACAAGCAGTAATTAGAAGTTTGAGGCAAAAGTCGTAGTTCATAGTTAGTTAATAGTGAGAATTGGACCCTAATCTAAAATGTGACCAAAATATTTAACATTATAAATGTCTTTACTGTCACATTTGATCAATTTAATGCATCCTTACTGAATAAAGTATACATTTATTTGTTTACAGGGTCAGTGTCAGGACTGTAAAGTCGGGGGACCAAACCTTTGGGCCTGTCTAGAGGTAAGTTCATTTTCTATTAATTGTGTTCAATACGGATGCAGATTTTAAAATACTGCACCTTTTGTGATTTAGTTAAGTGTTATGATGTTATACCTTATAAACCTAACTAATAAATGGCTTGTGTGTGTGTGTGTGTGTGTGTGTGTGTGTGTGTGTGTGTGTATGTGTGTATATATATATATATATATATATATATATATATATATATATATATATATATATATATATATATATATATATATATATATTTAGTGCTGTCAATGTTAACACATGCGATTTAATTTTTTCCAGTTTAACGCTAAAAATATTTAACGCAATTTCCGCAGCATCCGTTTTTTTCTGTCATCCTTTGGCTATCATTACAATATATGATCACGCTCTTATTCATGCAAATGCTTTTGAACCATTCAAGCGCGACAAGACAAAAGAGAACTCGCTGTCTGTTAATGTCATGACCGTAGACTGTAAATGTCATGACACAAAACGTTAAATTCTCTTAAACGTTAAATTTTTTTTAAAAAATTGATAGCTTTCAATTACACTGTAATGTTGAATGGCTATAATTAATGTTTAAAATTGGGGGAAAAATCTATTTCATAGAGACATCAGCAGCAGTATTAGTATCAGTGATACTGGCCTTCATTTATAAAAAGATGCTGTTAAACAAATATTTTAAATATACTGTCTTTATGTTTTTATACATTGATTTGGAGAGTAACTGTGAAAGTATTACATTATAAAATATATTAAAAACGTATAAAAACGTGTTTTTAATTGCGATTAATCACAGAAAAATTTTTATTCATCTAGTTAATTTTTTTTTAATCGATTGACAGCACTAATTTATATACACCGATCAGGCATAACATTATGACCACTGACAGGTGAAGTGAATAACACTGATTATCTCTTCATCACGGCACCTGTTAGTGGGTGGGATATATTAGGCAGCAAGTGAACATTTTGTCCTCAAAGTTGATGTGTTAGAAGCAGGAAAAATGGACAAGCGTATGGATTTGAGCGAGTTTGACAAGGGCCAAATTGTGATGGCTAGACCACTGGGTCAGAGCATCTCCAAAACTGCAGCTCTTGTGGGATGTTCCCGGTCTGCAGTGGTCAGTATCTATCAAAAGTGGTCCAAGGAAGGAACAGTGGTGAACCGGCGACAGGGTCATGAGCGGCCATGGCTCATTGATGCACGTGGGGCGCGAAGGATGGCCCGTGTGGTCTGATCAAACAGACGAGCTACTGTAGCTCAAATTGCTCAAGAAGTTAATGCTGGTTCTGATAGAAAGGTGTCAGAATACACAGTGCATCGCAGTTTGTTGCATATGGGGCTGCATTAGGGATGCACCGAAATTTCGGCCGAAAATGGCATTTTCGTTTTTTGGCCGAAAGACAAAAATATGCCGCCCCGCCCATCCGTATTCGGCGATCAGGTTTCACTCTCTTGCAGCACTTTGCAAGCGGCTCCGCTTCCGAAGATGCACAGCTTCGAAACGACTGCTCCGTGTTCCGCTCCGTGTGTGGGCCGCGTGCAGACATGACATTTCTCTAGACTTGTTTCTGTTTGCACTAGTCTGTGCTGTAATATGGTATGGTATAGCCGTGCTGGGGTAAAATGACGCTACCCTCTCATTCATTGACCCGCTCCTCGCTCTCTGCTCACATGCTCTGATAATAATAGTTTTCTAGGACTATACATTATTTTGATAATTGGTCAAAAAATAAATCTGTTAAATCTGATTCTGTTGCATAGAACTGAATGAAGAATAATATATTGATATTAATTAGTGCTGGGGGAAAATTAATCGTGATTAATCGCGTCCAAAAAAAAAGTTTGTGTTTACATAATATATGTGTGTGTACTGTGTATAATTATTATGTATATATAAATACACACACATGCATGTATATATTTAAGAAATATTTGCATGTATATACTGTATATATAATTTATCTTATATATAAATATAATTTTTTATAAAAAATATAACATTTTTCTTAAATATATACATGCATGTGTGTGTATTTCTATATACATAATAATTATACACAGTACACACACATATATTATGTAAACACAAACTTTTATTTTGGATGCGATTAATCACGATTAATTTTTCCCCAGCACTAATATTAATATATTGATATTTAATATTATTTGAATATGTGTTACTTTAAATAAAAGTGTGGTTATTTTATTTTATTGGCTTGTATTTTTTAAATTCAGATTCAGTAAAATGATTGAATTTAATTAAAACATCTAATAATAATACAATTATACAAAAAACTAATTTAAAATAAATTAATAATTATTTAAAAAAAGTAATTTTCTGTTTCGGTTTTCGGCCAAGTGTATCCAGAATTTTCGGTTTCGTTTTCGGCCCAGAATTTTCATTTCGGTGCATCCCTAGGCTGCATAGTCGCAGATCAGTCAGGGTGCCCATGCTGACCCCTGTCCACCGCCAAAAGTGCCAACAGTGGGCACTTGAGCATCAGAACTGGACCACGGAGCAATGGAAGAAGGTAGCCTGGTCTGATGAATCACGTTTTCTTTTACATCACGTGGATGGCCGGGTGTGTGTGTGTCGCTTACCTGGGGAACACATGGCACGAGAATGCACTATGGGTAGAAGGCAAGCTGGCGGAGGCAGTGTGATGCTTTGGGCAATGTTCTTTTGGGAAAACTTGCCATCCATGTGGATGTTACTTTGACACGTACCACCTAACTAAGCATTGTTGCAGACCATGTACACCCTTTCATGGAAACAGTATTCCCTGGTGGCTGTGGCCTCTTTCAGCAGAATAATGCGCCCTGCCACAAAGCAAAAATGGTTCAGGAATAATTTGAGGAGCACAACAACGAGTTTGAGGTGTTGACTTGGCCTCCAGATTCCCCAGATCTCAATGCAGTCGAGCATCTGGGATTTGCTGAACAAACAAGTCCAATCCATGGAGACCCCACCTCGCAACTTACAGGACTTAAAGGATCTGGTGCTAACATCTGGGTGCCAGATACCACAGCACACCTTCAGGGGTCTAGTGGAGTCCATGCCTCGACCGGTCAGGGCTGTTTTGGCAGCAAAAGGGGGACCAACAGAATATTAGGAAGGTGGTCATAATGTTATGCCTGATATATATATATATATATATATATGTGTGTGTATATATATATATGTATATGTGTGTGTGTGTATATATATATATATATATATATATATATATATATGTGTATGTGTATGTGTATGTGTGTGTGTGTGTGTGTGTGTGTGTGAGATTTATTTATTTATTTAATTAATTAATTTTTAAATAAAAAAAATGACTTTGAAATGACTGCATCTGCCTGGGTGAAAAAAAAACATCTCTTATGAATGGTGACGTGAAATTCTTAATTATTGAATGCTAGTTTATAATGCAGGCTGCAGAGTGTAATTTCTTTTTATGTTTATGACTCTTTCAGAACGGCTGTTCATATGTTGGCTGTGGAGAGTCACATGCGGATCACAGCACTGTCCACTCTCAGGTTAGTCATCATATTCTCTACCATTTCTTAGCTGTGCAATAATTATTTAAAATCATGTTTTGAAAATGTCTAAACATTTTGTGTATTAATAACTACTTTATTTTACAGTGTCCTTGTTACACTTGTTACATGTAGTTACTGTAGTAATAACTATAAATTATGCATAATTACATGCAACTAACCCTAAACCAAACCCCAGTCCTAACCCTAACCCTATAGTAAATACATGTAGTTAATTACTATTACTCAGTACTTAAATGTATAATTACACTAACACGGACACCTTAAAATAATGTGAAATAAATAAATATTTTATTTAGTTTAATACATGTACTTACAGCATGGGACATTTTCACCCACAGTGAGCTGTCATTGTACATTTCAGACATGTGTGACCCCTGTAGCATTACAGCTCTAGGATTACATTTGTATGTGGATTTAGACCGATGGATCTGATCCCTGATCACACGTGTCACTCTGCGTTGATTTGAAGGCTGTTATTTTGAATGTGACCTGAATGATGAAATGACCTGAATTCAGTAAATGCAACTGAAGTGTTTTGAATCCCAGCCTGGCCTGTGGCTGAACTCCTCCATTATTAATCAGCACTCCAGTGGAGATCTCCTATCCCACTAAAGCCCACTCTGATTACCCATTACCAAAACCCCACAATGCTGTCTGTGTGAACACCACTGAGAGAAGACAGCCATCAGACATACTTCCTCCACAATAACCTGCATTTATTGCAGTAAACAAAATGCAGGCCATGTTTTTTCTTCCACAAAATGGTTTTCCTCTGGCAGGGGGCTTGTGGGTATAGAGTACTGCAGTGATAATGTATTTTTGTAGACCAACTCTGAATATTATCACCCTGGTTCCCTCGACAAAAACCCAATAGGATTTTTCCATTGGCTTTTGGATTATTGCAGAAAATAAGCTCTGCGACAAACAAAAGTTTATAATTCTAATTTGGTTCATCAAAATAATCTTCACAAATGAACACAACTTTTATGAGTTTTAAAGTGTAAATGCAATACATAGGCTGTAATCGAACTACATCACGGCCACATGACTTCAATGTCACAACCTTTAAGCTTCCAACAACTCTTTCACACTTTATTTAAAATAATATATAATAATTTTAAGTTTGAATAATTTGTAAGATCACACTGTTATAAACACAAGAAGTCTGTGAATGCGGATTAGTGAGTAGATGAGTTTTTATGTTTGGCTGGTGATGTTTAATGTCCCCAGCAACCTCTGTAGTCCCATTTAGCCACTTGCTACCAACCGCCTTTTTCAAGAGTAAAATCTTTGAAGTAATCACATTCACAAAGGGATATTACTGATGTGTTTAATGTCATAGAATAAAACTCAACTTAACTCTATAAAGCACTTTTAAAACCATACTCTAGTAGCATAAAATAACTACACAAAACACAACAAACAGCCATATCATACATCATGCTACATATCACTCACAATGATCAGACTAGAGGTCGACCGATAGTGGATTTTACCGATAACTAGGTTGTACCACGCTGGCCGATAACCGATTAATCAACTGATAGTTTTTAAAATGGATACTGAATGAAAACAAGCATAAGACATAAAATAGTGCTTTATTATAAAAATGTTTAAAACCGTACTGAACCATGAAAATGTACTGTACTTTTTAAAATTAAAAAATATTAATATAGTAATTATACCTTGATCATTCATGTTAGTTCATAGTGCGTTAACTAATGTTAAGAGACACAACTTTAAAATGTGAAAATTGATTAGTAAATGTTAAAATCAACAAATGAACAATACATTTAATAATCTTAGTTAGTTACAAATGGACTCTTATTGTAAAGTGTTGCCATTTTATATAAATCCAGACAGTCATGCTTTAAATATCTACACAAACGCTGTAGCATTAAAATTAGACACACATGTATATTGTATGTATATGCTCACACTTTGGGTCCTATTGTAATGATCTGAGCGCATGGTCTGAAGTGCATGGCGCAGGTGCATTTAGGGCGTGTCCGAATCCACTTTTGCTAGTTTAACGACGAAAAAAACGGTCGGCGTGCCAGGTGCATGGACCAAAGGGGTTGTACCTAGTCTCTTAATGAGTCATGGGTGTATTTAGGGCGTAACGTGCAATAAACCAAACAGAGTCTCATCTCCCATTCCCTTTAAAAGCCAGTTACGCTTGCACCATGGCGGATTCGCTATTTACATGGTGGAATTTGCGAGCAGAAAGACTGAACGTTTTATTTTTAAAACGTTCATTTTATCTTTTTATAAAATGAATCATTTCATTTTATAAAAAGAATCATTTTATTTTTAATATTTGGCATGTTTGTGTGCTGCTGCGCATCCCTGTGTGTGTAATAAGCAGAGTGTACGCACGTTGTGCACCCGCCTATAGGCACACATTACTAAAGCGTCCTTTAAATAACACAAAAAATTGTCGTTTTTCAGTTACCTCAAAATAGCAATGCGCCAACAATTCGCCTGAACTAGGGCTGCACGATTTGGGGAAAATATCTAATTGCGATTTATTCTGGTTAAAATTGTGATTTGCAATTTTTTATTTTTTTTTATTTATTTTTTTTACAAATGAAAAGTGTGTGTATATTATTAGCAATAATAATAATCATAATAATTATTATTAGTCATATAAGCACAATATATATATAACATTTTGTGCTTATATATTATGACTAATAATAATTATTATGATTATTATTATTGCTAATAATATATATAATAATATTTAACAAAAGAAATATTACTATCACAATAACATTTTCATTATTAAAAATAAAAAAATACAGTATTTAAGAATAAATATAACAAAATTCATAGATATAAAACACTTCAAGCATATCACAATGTTAGTTTAAACTTTTACTATCACCACCACAGTAAAAAGGCATTTCTGACAAGCTGAGGCAGGCTGCTGCTGCTCGCAACGGCGCTCGCAAACGAAACGGGCTATAGGCCTACGATCTACTAATAAACTAAATAAAAATAAAAAAAAAACATGCAGGTTGTCTTACCTTACACCTCTCCGCAAAATGAATATAAATCCGATCTTCAATTCCCGCGCTATAGGCTATGCAAATTTAACGGAGTTCACGTCAACGAAAGCAAAAGATTCAAGCTGCATTTTATTTATCATCAGCTCATTTCAAGATCAAAGACAGCAATAGGAGAAAGAGCGACCTAAGCACTGGTAAGAGCATTTAGTCTCATTAGTTATAATGAAGATGATTGTGTTTTTGAGCATCTGAGGCTACTTTCAGTTTCACTGGCGGCCGTTTGCGTGTTGGCTTAATGCTTTAATGATAGTTTGCGGTGATGCGTGTTGCAGTAGTGCCGTCATATCTGTTTATGTCATATATAGCCTATAACACGCTCTCACACGTTTATTTTTAACAATTTGCCAGGAGTAAAATGTATATATGTGGTTTAAACAACCAGATGCATTCACACTTGTCCGGTTTCGTCTGAAATGCGTCCCAGACCACCTTCTGAATTGATTTGTTTGAGTGATCGGATTTAAATCCGCCATTTACTCCTTATCTTTTGAAAATATGATAGATATCTGATCAGAGATGCGCTGAAGGAACGTTCGCTACTGTTGCTGGCGGGGACTCTAAACACCAGTCAGAGCCAGTCTTGACGGTCGCGGTAGCATGGTCTCGTGTTGTTTCCACCAGTGCAGCACATCTCATAGTTTCTTTTAATTAATGAATGTCTATTTATATAATGTATATTTTTGTATTTGCAATCTAGTCATGGCCAATACAGCCTGTTCGTAGCACTTGATTTTTTTTTTTTTTTTTTTAAATGTTTTGTTCAAATCTATTACACGATTAAAACGGATCTAGAAAAACTGTGCGATCACATTGCTACATTAAACTCTGTAAAATGTTTCGTTGGTCGCAGTGCCATGCACTTAATGTCTCATCTGCGGCCGTTCTAGGTGCACATTAAAACTGAATTAGCAGCGCGCTTACTGTATATGACTTCCTTGGCGCCGGCGCAACGATAGGTTAAAGAGCTTAAAATACGGGTACACAAGTTAACAGGTTAAAGTATCAATTTTGATGTTAATATTATTCATCATACTGTTGAACTTGACAGTTTTTTTCTCTCTTGTTATTTCATAGGGAGCTTCAAAGAAGATGCATGTGCCCTGTGTTTATCAGTATCCAATTATGTTTGTTGGGTAAAAAAGAAAAACGAAATAAACAAAGTAAAAATTAATTTGATAACTTTCCCCCCAGGGTTTCTATAGATATTGCGATATATCGATATCGTGAATTCTTTTGGCCACAATAACCGTGGTGTGAAAAATCTAATATCGTGACAGCCCTAATCCAAATGATTTTTGGCATAAAAGAAAAATTGATAATTTTGACCCATACAATGTATTGTTGGCTATTGCCACAAATATACCAGTACTTATGACTGGTTTTGTGGTCCATGGTCACAAATTAATTACTTCATAATGATATGAAAACACATACAGTAGTGTACTGTATACATACAGTTTCATTGTCTGTTTTAAATCCGTATCTGAAGTGTCCCGCTCCGTCTCGCGTGTCAAAACAAACTCCATGAGTGATAGTTTTTTTTTGGGCCTCTAGAGGTCACTCTCGTATTGTATAATAACAGCGTACCCTTGTCAGCAGCTCCAGCAACAGACGCAACCTGGAAAAACTATCTGTATGGATTTTTGCAGATAACCGATTGTTAATGGTGCCAATTAGTCAGCAAAACTGATCAATCGGTTGACCTCTAGATCAGACCTAGTCAAAAGCCAAAGAGAATAATGCTGCATTCACACAGGGCGTCGACGCTTGACGGAGGGCGTGTCCGAAGCATGGTTCTGCCGCGACCGTCATAGTGACAACAGCCAATCACATTACTTTTCAGGTGTTGCATGAACGCAATTGGCTAGCGTCTGCGCTAGGGTATTTGCGGTATGTGCTTGAAAAATTGAAAAATTTTCAGCTTCTGCCACGAGCAACGCCAGACTTCCAAATACGCTTCAGACAAGACTGTGAAAAATGAGAAAATTATAATGAGCTTGTTTTTATTTCAGGCATTTAACCAGTGCTAATATGCTAACTCGTTTCTGGGTTTTGGCCTACAAAAATACATCACCGCAGCACCGTCTGTTAATGAGAAATGCCTGATAGTAGTGCATATGTCATATGTAGACGCATAAAGATTATTATTTTTATTATTATTATTATTATTTCAATCGTGTAAATTCCCAGTGTCATGAGTGTATTGTGCGTACCACGATTTATAATGTAGATGAGTTTTCTATTGTGTTAGCCTGCTGTTCTGGGAGTTAGAATTGATATGAGCATGTATTACTTCCTGTCCGTCACTGTAATGGTCGGAGTGGCAGATGTTGGCAGGGCTTGTCTTTGGCGCAGTTCTCATAAATGTTTTATCTGCCCCTGTCTGGCTGCAGTTGCACCAGTTGTAGTGCCGCAGTGAAAGCCAATCCAGACACATGAATAATGCAGAGAGCCCTTAGACACCGCTGTGTGCGCAAACCTTGGCCTAATGTCACCCCTCCCCATTTCCCCTACTACATTTTCATTCTTGAAACACACTTTTGTTTCACCCTAAATTTTGAAGAGTCTTTCTGTTGCATTATATGTAGAGAAGGAGATCTGCACTCAAGCTGCCTTTATTTGAGAAGCAGAAAGGCTCTGATATAGAAGTTTTGGCTGAAACCACTAGCGGAAAAATGGCTGAGGCTATTCAAACATTTACTTACAGTGGGGAGAACAAGTATTTGATACACTGCCGATTTTGCAGGTTTGTCCACTTACAAAGCATGTAGAAGTCTGTAATTTTTATCATAGGTACTCTTCAACTGTGAGTGACGGAATCCAATACAGACCTTCTCCAGATCCTTCAGGTTTCAGGGCTGTCGCTGGGCAATACGGACTTTCAGCTCCCTCCAAAGATTTTCTATTGGGTTCAGGTCTGGAGACTGGCTAGGCCACTCCAGGACCTTGAGATGCTTCTTACGGAGCCACTCCTTAGTTGCCCTGGGGATGGCGTTCTTGGGGTTGTACTCATCCTTCTTCTTCCTCCAAACACGGCGAGTGGAGTTTAGACCAAAAGGCTCTATTTTTGTCTCATCAGACCACATGACCTTCTCCCATTCATCCTCTGGATCATCCAGATGGTCATTGGCAAACTTCAGACGGGCCTGGACATGCGCTGGCTTGAGCAGGGGGACCTTGCGTGCGCTGCAGGATTTTAATCCATGACGGCGTAGTGTGTTACTAATGGTTTTCTTTGAGACTGTGGTCCCAGCTCTCTTCAGGTCATTGACCAGGTCCTGCCATGTAGTTCTGGGCTGATCCCTCACCTTCCTCATGATCACTGATGCCCCACGAGGTGAGATCTTGCATGGTGCCCCAGACCGAGGGAGATTGACCGTCATCTTGAACTTCAGTTGTTGCCTTCTTACCAAGCTGCTTGCCTATTGTCCTGTAGCCCATCCCAGCCTTGTGCAGGTCTACAATTGCATCCCTGATGTCCTTACACAGCTCTCTGGTCTTGGCCATTGTGGAGAGGTTGGAGTCTGTTTGATTGAGTGTGTGGACAGGTGTCTTTTATACAGGTAACGAGTTCAAACAGGTGCAGTTAATACAGATAATGAGTGGAGAACAGGAGGGCTTCTTAAAGAAAAACTAACAGGTCTGTGAGAGCCGGAATTCTTACTGGTTGGTAGGTGATCAAATACTTATGTCATGCAATAGAATGCAAATTAATTATTTAAAAATCATACAATGTGATTTTCTGGATTTTTGTTTTAGATTCCGTCTCTCACAGTTGAAGTGTACCTATGATAAAAATTACAGACCTCTACATGCTTTGTAAGTGGGCAAACCTGGAAAAACGGCAGTGTATCAAATACTTGTTCTCCCCACTGTATTATTATTGTAGATACACAATATTTCCCCACAGTCGTCAAAGTCACACCTTTTGGTGAATTTAGCAATTTTCAAGCTGAAATATGACATTTAGCCTTTTTAATTTGTGCAGAACCAGTGAGTTAGTTGTTGTGTGTGGGTGGTTGGGTTAATTATAACAGCGTATATTTTATAAGGATTAGAACCCAGCCCCCATGCATTACACCTCTTGATTATCATGACTCAGTCTTTAAATGAAATTAGTCATCAAAAATAGGTAACTGGCATAAAAAAGCTTGCTTGTTGAATTGTGGAAAGTCCTGAATTTTTATTTCTATCTTTCAATTCTTCTTCTTCCTCTCCTCCTCCTCCTCCTCCTTTTCCTTTTCCTCCTTCTCCTCCTCCTCCTCATTCTCATTATTCTTCTCCTTCTTTTCCTTCCTCTTTCTCCTCCTCCTCATTTTCATTATTATTATTCTTCTTCTCCTTCTTTCTTCTCCTTCTCCTCCTCCTCCTCATTCTCATTATTCTTCTCCTTCCTCTTCTCCTCCTCCTCCTCCTTCTTCTTCTTCTCCCCCTCCTCATTCTTCTTCTCCCCCTCCTCATTCTTCTTCTCCCCCTCCTCATTCTTCTTCTCCCCCTCCTCATTCTTCTTCTCCCCCTCCTCATACTTCTTCTCCTTATTCTCTTCCTTCTCCTGTTCTTCGCCTCCTCCTCCTCATTCTAATTATTCTTCTCCTTATCTTCCTTCCTCTTCTTCTTCTTCTTCTCCTTCTCCTTCTCCTCCTCGTTCTCCTCTTTCTTCTTGTTCTCCTTCTTCTCTTCCTTCTCCTGTTCTTTCTTTGCCGCCTCCTACTCCTCATTCTCATTCTTCTTGTTCTTCTTTTCCTTCTCCTTCTCCTTTTCCTCCCCCTTCTCAAAGCTGATATATATAGGGTCATCAATATATTGTGCATCTAGTTATTGCAATTGGTAACACTTTAATTTAAGGTGATGTTACTACATGTTCTTACTATAGTAATAACAGTAAATTATACATAATTACAAGTAACTAACCCTAAACCAAACCCTAACCGTAACTCTATAGTAAGCACATGTAGTTAATTAATATTACTCAGTACTTATCTGAGTAAGTACAATGTAACTACGTCACCTTTTAATAAAGTGTAACCTTGTAATTTTTTCAGGACTTTGTCTTTATATGTGGTTTAAAGTTGTGGTTTATTTTATTTATTTTTATTTTTTTGCATTAGGAATGTTAAACTCGCAAATTCATTTTATTTTCATTCACATGTCCACCTAAACACTGTGCCTTTTTCTTCCAGGAGACGCGGCACAACCTGACGGTGAATCTGACCACTTTGAGAGTGTGGTGCTATGCCTGCACCAAGGAGGTTTTCCTGGAAAGAAAACTGGGCCCACACACACACTTTCCCAGCGCTGCCAAACCCATCTCTCCAGTACAGACCCCCAGTCAGGTCAGAGCTCTAACGCAGCCTAATACACTGCAGAGGCGACGTTGCATATACACTCACCTAAAGGATTATTAGGAACACCATACTAATACTGTGTTTGACCCTCTTTCGCCTTCAGAACTGCCTTAATTCTACGTGGCATTGATTCAACAAGGTGCTGAAAGCATTCTTTAGAAATGTTGGCCCATATTGATAGGATAGCATCTTGCAGTTGATGGAGATTTGCGGGATGCACATCCAGGGCACGAAGCTCCCGTTCCACCACATCCCAAAGATGCTCTATTGGGTTGAGATCTGGTGACTGTGGGGGCCATTTTAGTACAGTGAACTCATTGTCATGTTCAAGAAACCAATTTGAAATTATTCGAGCTTTGTGACATGGTGCATTATCCTGCTGGAAGTAGCCATCAGAGGATGGGTACATGGTGGTCATAAAGGGATGGACATGGTCAGAAACAATGCTCAGGTAGGCCGTGGCATTTAAACGATGCCCAATTGGCACTAAGGGGCCTAAAGTGTGCCAAGAAAACATCCCCCACACCATTACACCACCACCACCAGCCTGCACAGTGGTAACAAGGCATGATGGATCCATGTTCTCATTCTGTTTACGCCAAATTCTGACTCTACCATCTGAATGTCTCAACAGAAATCGAGACTCATCAGACCAGGCAACATTTTTCCAGTCTTCAACTGTCCAATTTTGGTGAGCTCGTGCAAATTGTAGCCTCTTTTTCCTATTTGTAGTGGAGATGAGTGGTACCCGGTGGGGTCTTCTGCTGTTGTAGCCCATCCGCCTCAAGGTTGTGCGTGTTGTGGCTTCACAAATGCTTTGCTGCATACCTCGGTTGTAACGAGTGGTTATTTCAGTCAAAGTTGCTCTTCTATCAGCTTGAATCAGTCGGCCCATTCTCCTCTGACCTCTAGCATCAACAAGGCATTTTCGCCCACAGGACTGCCGCATACTGGATGTTTTTCCCTTTTCACACCATTCTTTGTAAACTCTAGAAATGGTTGTGCGTGAAAATCCCAGTAACTGAGCAGATTGTGAAATACTCAGACCAGCCCGTCTGGCACCAACAACCATGCCACGCTCAAAATTGCTTAAATCACCTTTCTTTCCCATTCTGACATTCAGTTTGGAGTTCAGGAGATTGTCTTGACCAGGACCACACCCCTAAATGCATTGAAGTAACTGCCATGTGATTGGTTGATTAGATAATTGCATTAATGAGAAATTGAACAGGTGTTCCTAATAATCCTTTAGGTGAGTGTATATATATATATATATATATATATATATATATATATGCAACGTCGTCTTTGCAGTGTAAACTTGCCTATAAATGTTTGCAAGAAAAACAAGACCAATCACAGTCTCGGAATGCAAATAGATATAAGACAGAAGACCAATCATAATTCAGTATGTACATTTTACAGTGACATAATATTTGTCAGTTGGAATGTTCCAGAGGTGGAAAGAGTACTGAAAATTTGTACTCAAGTACAAGTACTGTTACATTGCTGAAATAATACTCAATTACAAGTAAAAGTACTGGTGTCAAAAAAGTACTTTAGTAGAAGTACAAATTACTCAAAAACTACTCAGAGTACTAATTACTAGTTACTTTTTAGCTGGCGATATTTAATGAATTACCAATATATATTTAATCAAATATCTATTTAGAATAGAATAGCTACTTTCAACAAAACACACTTTTACCTTATTGACGAAGGACATGAATTAGTGGTCATGATACTGGAATTTCTAACTTCAATACGATACCTTGAAAAATATCAATATTCAGAATCATTTTCAATACCATTTCAAAACGCCACATACTGTATACTTCCATATAAATATTTTGATATCTCAATTTTTGTCCATCCATTTTGTCAAGGCAATCATTTTCAAGCTTCAAAAAGCACAAGACTCATTGTAAAACTAATCCATTTGAATGGAGTGGTTTAATTTCAAGTCTTCTCAAGAGACATGTCTGCTTTATACGATGAACAGATCTTAATTTAGGCTTTTGTTTACATATTTTAACATTGATTATCTATCCATTACAATAATCTCACTTAAACATTTGCTCACGTGTAGTTGTGCCTTTTACAATAGGGTAACTTTGTTGCAATAGCTTACACGCAGCACAAAGAAGCTTGATATCAAACCTGATTTCAAACTGAATTGAATTTACAAAAAAAGACAAGTAAACAGTCAGTAATAAAATAAGAACAAATAAAACAAATTACCTCAATTCTGAATTTTTATATGCAGTGTCTTAAGAGCCATATAATATGTTGTTTATTTAGATAAATCGAACAGAGCGGTTTGACCTGTAATGTCTGTACAATGTAGAGATGCAGTTAGACAGACTAGGTTATTTATATGTACAAATCACACAAACGCCCCATTCCGAAACATTTCTAACATTTACATTATAAAGAAATTAAAGGTCCACCTTTGATTGTTGAAAGACTTCCTGGTGCATTTCACTTACAGCCAATAAGATTTCCTGTAGCATTTCCAACGGTCAGGCGTGGAGGTCTATTCTGATTGGTTGATAACTTTTGACAATGTTTAATCCAGGAGCAAAGAGAATTAAAGGGATAGTTCACCCAAAGGCCATCTGAGATGTAGGAGACTTTTTTCTTCAGTAGTACAGTAAAGAAGGTTTTTAGCTGAAACCGTGGACCTTGCTGATTCATATAATGGAAGTCGATGGGTGCCATCATTTGAGAGTCAAAAAAAAAAAACATATACAGACAAAACAAAATGAATGCCATCACACGTGGCTCCGGACAATACATTGGGGTCTTATGAAGTTAAACGATCGGTCTGTGCAAGTAACTGAGCACATTAACAATACAACATGCGCTTCCACCCTCTCTGCTGTAAAAAAACAGAGTCAGCTCCCGCGCAAGTTTGCTCCCGCGCATACGTCATAATGTGACAGGAAGCTCGAGCTCCAGACTATTGTGAACGCGCTCAGGACTGTTTGCTGAGGCTGTGGATTACAGGTAATGATGTTGTAAATAATGTTCAGTTTCTTAGACCAATCGCTTCGTTTTATAAAACCTCAGTGTATGGTCAGGAGCCACGGGTATAAATTTTGTTTTGTCTGTAAACGTTTTTTTGACTCTGAAAGTGACACCCATTGACTTGCATTATATGAATCAGCAAGGCCCACGGTTTCAGCTAAAAATCTTCTTTACTGTTCTACTGAAGAAAAAAGTCACCTACATCTCGGATGGCCTGAGGGTGAGTAAATCAACAGCAAATTAAACTTTTTTTGGGTGAACTATCCCTTTAATTTCTAGTTCAAGAGCACAAAGAATCGCGATTGCACGGGACACAGTGAGAGCACGCACAGGAGAGGCAGTTCATTTGTATATTTGAGAGCTCGCGTCCAGTTTTCTGCGATTACACGAACGCGCTCTCGACATTTGTCATTTAAATACGCCATAGAAACCTATGAAAAATTTTAAATGATTAAAATTATGCGCAATACCTGCAATCCTGCACTGACATTCAGGCTCTGAACTGAGGCGGGTGTCAAACTCACTGTCAGAGGGGAGAGAGCGAGAACGCGCAGCTGGTATCGATGTGTATATATACTGCAAACAACGAGTATTGGAACCGTGTCAGATATTTCAGTATCGATATGTATCAAAATATAGATATTATTTTTGACAACACTACCATGCAATTTGTTTCTCCAAACTTTCAGTCCATAAATCACTCTGATCTCCTTCACTGTGCGGTTATGATCAGCTCTCCAGAAGCTGCTGCTGTGCCGCAGGCGCTTTTTTCACTTCAAATATCAGGCCTTTTATTGGTCCGTTTACGATCGGATATCTTTATTGGCTACCGAAATGCCGGTGGTAAAATGTTTGAATATTGATTAAAATTGTAGGCGTACTCAGTAACGAATTGTGATTTTTAAAAGTAACGAAGTAGATTATTTAGCTTAATTTGTACTTAAGTACAAGTAAAATTACATATTTAAAAATGTACTTAAAACAGTACAAATACCCGAAAAAACTACTTAATTACAGTAACGTGAGTAGTTGTAATTCGTTACTTCCACCTCTGGAATGTTCAGCATTCAAAACATTACTTTTTTTTTTTTTCAGTCTTTTATTTTATTTTAAACAGGCACACCTGTTAATTTTGAGACCACAGATTTTCTGAACATCATTTAGGGGCAAACAAGTAATCTTATTTGCCGCTTTGCATAATCATTTGCTGATCATCTCTCTGTTCTCTCAGGATCCCAAAGCTCCCGGGAGCCCCACCTCCCTGAGAATTCCTCCAGCGGGAACCTGTGATGACCTGGACATGGAAACTGAGGAGGAGGACGAACTGAGGACCAGAGGTCCTTATTCTCTCATGTCTAGAGTTTTGTGAATTTGCTCTGCATTGTAAGTGCTGTTATTCTGAACCTGGTCATCTGTTTCTCCTCACAGGTCTGACTGGACTGAAGAACATTGGCAATACCTGCTACATGAACGCAGCGCTCCAGGCGCTCTCTAACTGGTGAGAACCACAGAAATCGCTAATGTGTTCTAATTGTTCTCTTCCAGTCTCTTTCACTCTCGCTTTCTGGTTTCTCTTCTAGTCCTCCACTGACTCAGTTTTTCCTGGACTGTGGTGGTCTGGTGAAGACAGACAAGAAGCCAGCGCTATGCAAGAGCTATCAGAAACTCATTACAGACCTGTGGCACAAAAACAGGTACATGTCTCTTGTGCCATTTCCTGTTTTATTCTCATTTTCAGGCATTTTTTCCCTCAAGAAACAAGTTTTCATTATAACTTTCATTGCTTTTGTTTTGTGTGGTTGCAGGAACTCCTATGTTGTTCCCACAAATCTATTCCAGGGCATTAAGGCTGTAAACCCAATGTTTCGTGGTTATTCCCAACAGGTATGTTTTGTTACAGTGATTTGTTAAAAAATGTAGGGGTCGTTCAATATTGTTCAAAAGTTTGGGGCCAGTAAGGTCAGTTTTATTTATACTTTTTATTTATTTTTTTTACTCCGAGGATACATTATATTGATTTGTGATTGTTTAATGAAACGTGTCAGTAAAGACATTTATAATGTTTCATAATTCAATTTTAAATAAATGCAGTTTTTTCTATGCATTATTGAAACAAGACAGTTGTTTTTTAAAATGAATTATTACTCTATTTTTGATCAAATAAAAGCAGTCTTGGTGAGCATAAGAAACTTCTTTCAAAAACATAAAAAAAATCTTACAGACTTTTTGAGTTTTTGAACTTGAGTGTATTTTAAATTATTGGTGCTATTTTGCAAAAAGAAAATAAATAAATAAATAAAACACTGAAAATAAAATCATTAGCTTTTAAATGCTACAAGTGAATTTAGGCATCACAACATTATAATGTATCCAGTCATTAAAATGGAATTTATAAGCCAAAATGTTTTGGAATTTTGCGTTTTTTTTTTTTAAGGAATATCACAAGATATATATATATTTTTTTTTATATCCATGTATTAATTTATAGTAAAACTCTGTTGGGCATGCTATGTTTTATTGTATTTTCATTGTATTTCACAATTTTCATTGATTACATTTTAAAAGATTTAATTATTCATGTTTTATAGGGCCCTAGAATTCCTATAGAAATATTCATAGAAGACTAGCCTCATCCTGACCAGCCCAACTTAGTCAACCAATGGCATGAGTTTGTGGCGGGACTGTCCTTTCGTTTCGACCAATGACAGATGAGGTCAAACTCAAATGATCCTGCTAGCAGAGGGAATTGCATCTGTTAGAGCCTCCGTTTTACTTTAGTTCTTTTTCTTTTTCACCCTTTCTCTTGCATTACTTTGTCCTCTAGCTGCATTTAAAAAGAAAAGTCCGAGTTTTATTCTTGATTATGAGAGATCGTGTTCTCCTATATGGAGCACAAACTGATTCAGAGTCTCTCTGTATGTTTGATCTCCTCAGTGATCAACAGTGGCGTACATCCATTGTCATGCCTGGCTGGAGAGGAAGGCCGTTTGGAGAATTAGAGTTGACATGAATAAGCCATCACAGGCTTTTCAGAGACTGTAGGAAGCATTCATCTCATTTTCAGACTTTTTTAAAGTTCAGTTAGACTGTGGACTCCTGTAGAAGGGGCATTCAGTCAAAGTCAATGAATGCCTTGTTTTAAAGTCTGAAGAGTAAGAAGGGAAATGGGCATTGTTTAACATAATACAGCGAAGGCCTTCTGGTCTAATGTGCTGTGTACTGTTGTTGGAAACTTGTTTGCCTACCAGGATTCTTAATACCAGGATGTTAGAATGGCTGTTGGCCATGTTGCCATGTGGATGAGCTAGTAATGACTAATGTTCTCATAAGCTTCAGCTGTTCCTATGGCGATGGGGTCCCTGTGGGTCCCTGGCTAATATGTGGTTTACAAAGTGATGCTTCATGAATGTTGCATTCTTTTGATAATACCTGGAAATGTTTGGTCACAGAGTCCCTGACTGTCAATGCTCAATGTGTCAGAGCACATGACAGGATTTGACCGCCTCGTTTAATGGACAGGTCTACAAAGCTAATTTAATTGAACCCAGTTCACCCTAAAATGAATATTCTGTAATGTACTGGCCGAGATATTGGGACTGGCAGATATATCTGGTTATTTTTTCACAGTAACCACCTGTTATTGGACAGCTAGACTTGCAGAATAATTATTGGTTGATTTATAAATTGGGGCTTTCGCACCAGAGGAACATTTTCATATTTCCTATAACTATTGGCGGAAGTACCTGCGTTTTGGCATGTTCACACATGCAACAATTTTAGTTATCAGAACGCCTTTCAGAGATCCTACTTCAGAGTAGGATCTAACCAACACGATAGGACCCATCAATGATGTAAGTGTACGTTGACTGGCTGAAAACACCGCCACACGCCATTTTTTTTAAAAGCTGTGTAAACACACAGTTTACATATACTTACTTCACGAACATGGGAAACAGCGATAGATAGACCAACGCTGAAGTACAGGCACTTCTCAGCCTTTTTACGCTAAGGATTAAATCCACGTGACTTTGAAAGGACCAAGCGAAACATGATTATGCACTTCTGCTCAGCTAGTGACATAGCTTTTGCTGTGTGGTTGATGCTCAATAACCGAGTTCCTATAACTACCTGGTGCGAAAGCCACTAATAATACAGAGCCCCACACATGACGTGGAAGGGAAAAATATCATGCCCACGAATGAAGAATTTGCTCCCACCACTTAATTCATTCCCTCACTTTAGTTACATTATAGGGAAAATTTTACTAAATTCAAACAAGGAAATAAATTAGTACCACATGACCATGATTTAACTTAAACTAGGGAACAAATTAATAAAATTACACCAAGTTAATAAAACGGCGGGACGTGTTCTTAAATTGTGGCCACAATAACTATTTTTCTTCCATGTGTCATGTGCAGGGCTATGTAAAATAATGTGTTTCAGGGACTGGAAATGTTTGATTTTATGTGATGCGTCATCCACACCACTAGATGTCAGTGTAAGTCCAAGATACTGCTACATTGGCCAGCGCAACATAAACAAAAAATTGCTGCGTGCACCTTTAAAGGCAGGTTAACACCAAGATATAAAGATAACTATAATTATATTAGCCTCTATGCCGACGCACGAAAACGTTCTGTTTATTATAAGCATGCACTGCATTTTTGTCGTCTGCTGCTTTAAATGCTCGAACTGGGTGGATTCTGGTTGTCAAGGTTTTTATCTTTCATCAGCTTGGAAAAAAAAAAGCATTCTGAAAGTGATTCTAATGATATTGTTCCTCTGTATTGTTATCGTTATAGCTGTGGTGTGAACCCTATTCTTACAGAATTAGAACGATTATTACAACTTTAAAGTTATAATTATAGTTAAATGCCTTAGCATGAATGTGCCTTAACATAGAGTTTGTTAAACGTTCTTATTTTGTAAAACATTAAAATCTCTCTCAATCCTTAGGACTCTCAGGAGTTCCTGCGTTGTCTGATGGACCAACTCCATGAGGAGCTCAAGGAGCCCATTCCTGAACCCGAGGACCCAAACCAGCCTGTGGCCATGGATGATAGTCCCGACGAGGACAACCACAGCCAATCAGATGACTTCCAGTCCTGCGAGTCGTGTGGCAGCAGCGATCGTGCTGAAAACGAAGGCCCTAGAGTCCCAGAAGACATCAACGAAGCTGAGATGCTGATGTCAGAGCAGAACCAAAACAACCGGGACTGGCAGAAAGAGAAAAATCTCATCAACAACCTGTACCGTGCCGGTTCCCATTGCGACCTGGATAAAGACGTGGACACGACCACTGAGTCAAGGTCTATTATCAGCAGCCAAGGAGCCATTAAAGCTCAGGGCCGAACTTCAGGTGAACGTAAGGCAATTAATTAAATGCAGTTAATCATACTAACATGTCAGACTGACAAATTCACTGAAAAGGTTTTTTTTCGTTCTTTGCTCAGAGGTAAAAAGTTTGAAATGGCTGCTCAATGGTAGACTGTTTGCAAACATAGCGAAAGCTTCTGATCTCAGGGATGTGGATATGTTTGCACCAGCTCTGCAATTCGGCACTCCAGCGTTTTCATGATTTTACTTGTGTCTAACCTCGATGGAATGAGGAAATTTTGGCCAGATTTTGTTCGAAATGACATCAAATACATTCATTCTTTAATTTCGACTGATGTATGTCAGGGCCTTACTTGGAATAAATTGTGGTCTGTGGTTGTTTTGCTTGCTTTTATTGACTGAATTCTGTTTCATCTTTGTTCAGATTCAAACCCTGAAAACCATGTCAGCAGTAGCATCAGACCGCAGAGTCCCAGTGGAAATGAGGGAATCACATCTAGACTGTCCAGCAGTCCCCCTAAATCGTCAATGTGGCCAAACCTGAGCTCCACTCATAAGAAAGGTACCAGAAATCACTTCGGGAATATACTACCTTTTTGGGTTATGTACTAGTTTAATTAAATGTATTATTTTTATTGTTGTTAGCTCATTTTCATAATCTGAACGGAAACAGATTTGGCATTGATCCTAAATGGTTGTGGTATGTTGTGTTGACAGTACCCTCGTTCACCCCACCTAAGAGCAAGCGGCAGAGGAAATATCGCAGCATCATCTCTGAAGTGTTCGATGGCACCATTGTCAGCTCAGTTCAGTGCCTGACCTGCGACCGGGTGAGTGACCTGTGTTTTTCACCCAGACATGCACCCAAGCAACCTCACTTTGACAAAGTGAACGCAAGCATTTGATCCTTCAGTTAGCAGAGAAAGGCATTTTAAAAATAACAGAGGACAAAGTACTTGTGATTAAACTGATATGAAGTTCCTGCAAATAAGCTGCTACACTTTAATTTAGTATGATGATGTTATTAGTGACACTAGAAAAAACAAGGTCAAGGTTTGATAGGGCCTGCATGGTAAATAAACAGAGATATAAACTAAAGGTTGCACATTGTCAGAAAACCCTAATAATTTTGTGTAAATATTGTGTAAAATAATTTGGACCCACTTTATATTAGGTGGCCTTAACTACTATGTACTAACATTTAAATTAATCATTTGAAACCATGCACTTATTGTGTACATGTTTTTACATTGTACTTACATTTTTAAAAATACCTGCATGTAATTACATCTGCAATTAATTTCTGTAATTAAATTTATAATTACACTGCTGACCCTTCCCTTACACCTAACCCTACCCTTAAACTTACGCATACCACCACACATGTCCCTAACTTTACCTGTATCCACCTCAATATCAGCAAAGGTGTTTTGCAACACAATATGAACACAATAAGTACATTATACTTATTTTTTGATGTAAGTACATAGTAGTTAAGGCCACCGAATATAAAGTGGGACCAATACTTTTAATGTAATTTTGTAGCAAGTGTAGTGTATGAATATGCTACCATTTAAAGCTAATTATTCTTAAAGCAAAATAGTCTTAAGGAACCTTTAACACATCAAATGAGTATTGAGCCATTGACTTAATTCATACAGTGTTGATTTTTAAACAGTTGTGTAATAATAATATATATATATATATATATATATATATATATATATATATATATATATAATATAAAATATATTAGGGGTGTAACAATATTCAAACCGAACCAAAAAACCATAATACACCACCCATGGAACTCCCCCCACCCCATGCTGCCCCGGCCCATTGTTGAGGTTGACCTCACGTTACCTTATGTCACAAAACAAATTTTTCTTCCTTGACATTTGATTAAATAGTAATTAGGGGTGTAACGGTACACATGTTCGTCCCGCGAATACAGCGTTGTAGCCTAACCACTATTAACCACCAATAATCACCATAAGCTGCGCGTTTTGTTACTTTCGATAAGAAACTAAGGGCCAGATTTACTAAACAGGGCAAATTAGCGCGAGAGCGCAATTCCACAAAAGCGCCGATGAGAGTGGAAAGTTCTGCTCGGGATCTACTGACGACGTGCAAATTAACGCACACAGACGGATTCCATTTCCATAATGACCAGCTCAATTTACCAAGAGCAGCGCAAATTAACTCTGGTTTAAGACATGGGCGGTAGATTTTTGGGCGGTAAATAATGGCACAAATACCTGTAAATTGACTAGCGCAATCCTTAGTAAATCACCTTGCATGATTTATTTAAATAATCTCCTCCCATAAATTTTGCGTCTGAAAGGGAAACTCCTACAAATGAAAATAACCCTGTCCACACCTTTTCAGTGCTCATTTTTCTCTGCGTGTCTTTAGTAAAAAATGCCAAAAGAGGGTTTGTCTGGTTCAAGCTGTTAGTAAATCTGTCCCAAAGTGTCATCTTTCGAATTCTGTCAATTTTATCACGAAATTCAAACAATAAATGCCGTTTTGACGCTCTTTAATGTGGCATGACAGATCACTGTATAGGAGCGCGAGTGAACGCGATCATCTCTTCCTCTTTAATACTAGTTACAGAATAAACATGAATGAACATGTGATGGTATGTTGGCAGATACCGTACAACTTACTGAAACGTATCATGTCTCGTGTAATCGCTCAATCAGTGTTTCAACGGCGGAAATAAATCAATAAAACACCTTGTAAACAATATAAGCATTTACCTCAAGCAAGTCATTCAGTGTCCTCAGCTTGTTAGTTTGCCAGAGAAATGAACTCTTTTGCTAAATATATGCACTATATTAGCCTATATATTCCTTATGTTTTACTTAACCTGTTAGTGATGTCTTGATTAATGTATGTTTAAATAAATCTGTCAGCCACTGTGTATAAAGATTATTATTATTATTATTATTATTATTATTATTATTATTATTCAACAACGGATTGGAGTCACAACATGTACTTTTTTAATTATAATTGAATTCATTTAAAGACAGAGACACAATTTCTTCAGTAAACCACTGTTTAATAAAAAAAGCAATTTTATGTTTAGTTTTCTCCCCCCTGCTGTACTGAACCCGTACCGAACCGTGTCTTCAAAACTGAGGTACGTACCGAACCGTCAGTTTGGTGTACCGTTACACCCCTAATGTATACAGTTTGTGTGTGTGTGTGTGTGTGTGTGTGTGTGTGTGTGTGTGTGTGTGTGTGTGTGTGTGTGTGTGTGTGTGTGTGTGTGTGTGTGTGTGTGTGTGTGTGTGTGTTTATTTATTTATTTATTTATTTATTTGAAAGAAATTAATATTTTTAGTGCTCGAATTTCGGCATGGTATTGCGCATAATTCCCACAAGATCTCACGCTTATAATGCAGGAAATTCCTGCAAACATTTATTCACTTTAGCATGTAGGTTGTATGAGTAAATGAATCCAGAGTACTCAGAGTTTTCTCTGCGCGCATACATACAGTAAAGCCGCATCACAAACAGCTCGCGAGTAACAAAACGAGTTCTTTTTCGCGCATTATAGTGCTTTAACGGTAAAAAACACACAACATTATGTCAAAATTCCGGTCTTGGCAAGTATCCGCTGAAACACAGTCGGTTATATCTTAAATAAACATGTCTAACAGTATAATGGATCTGTGCACTAGCTCTTAAAGTGACAGCAGCCTAATATGTGTCTGTCATCAATGTATTTAAAAAACTATTTTCTCTATTTCATTTATATCTTTATTTTATTGTATTTATTTGTGCTACCTTGTAAAACACAAATACGAGTGAGCAAATATTTAGGTGAGATAAATATAATTTGTTTTTACTGTATTTGTGATCAAATAAATGCAGCATAAGAGACGACTTTTAAAAACATTTTAAAAAATCAAATTTTTGAATGGTAGTGCACATTATATGTACTTTTTTATGATAATGTTAAAATGGTTTGATCATATGAAAAAAATGAACAACATTTTTAGTATTCACTTCATTGTTTATGCAGATGTAAGTAATATTACATTAATTAAATATTTTGTTTATAATGTTGTTAATTAAATCAACACCGCTTGCATATGAAAAATGATCAGTGATAATAGAGGAAATTGGACAAAGCTTGACATCATGATGACAGTTGTGTTACAAAAGAGTTATTTTCATCACAGTTGTTTTAATGGCTCTGTTATTGTTCGTGGCAGTAGTTGCAGTTACAGATTAGCATTTTAAATTAGGCTCCTCTGTTACTCGTCCTTCCTTTCTCAGGTATCGGTGACTTTGGAGAACTTCCAGGACATCTCTCTGCCCATCCCAGGGAAAGAGGACCTTGCCAAGCTGCACTCTTCCTCCCACCAGACGGCTCTTGTCAAGGCTGGTTCCTGTGGAGAAGCCTATGCCCCTCAAGGCTGGATTGCTTTCGTCATGGAATATATCAAGAGGTATTATTTGTGCGCACGTTTTTCTTGTGTGAAAGTGTACCCTTGTGAAAAAAAAAAAACACTTTAGGATACTTTTAAAAAGAGCACTTATTATGGAAATAGTGTGAACTGAATGTTCATTGCAATTAAAAGTGAAAATGTGTAAATCATGCATACATTATACATTTTTAAATGATACTAAATTCAATTAGTTGACCTTAAAGTCCCCCTGCAGTCACTCATTTTATCCTTTAAAACTCATCTTTGATAATCAGAATGACATATTTAATGAATCTCTTATTTACATTGTGTCTACAGTTTAAAAAATAAATACAAATAAATAAATAAAAACTTTAAAGGGTTAGTTCACCCAAAAATGAGAACTCTCATTAATTACTCACCCTCATGTCGTTCTAAACCCTTAAGACTTTCATTCATCTTCAAAACACAAATGAAGATCTTTTTGATGAAATCCGAGAGATTTCTGTCCCTCCATTAACAGCTATGCAACTACCACTTTGACGCTTCAAAAAGTTCATAAAGAGATTGTTAAACTAATCCATATGAATTGAGTAGTTTAGTACAAATTTTCTGAAGAGACACAATCCCTTTATATGATGAACAGATTAAATTTAGGCTTTTATTCACATTAATGACAGAGTAATTAATGACAATTTTCATTTTTGGGTGAACTATCCCTTTAAAGTTTTTATTTATTTTTTAAACTGTAGACACGATGTCAATAAGAGATTCATTGTGCAGTGTAGACAACTTCATTGGTTGTAATGGTTATAATGTGAGATGTCGAACTGACATGAGTGATGGCTTTTTAGTGATTATATAGGGAGCCGTCTTTGTGTTCTTTCTAGGCTATAATCCATTCAGAATTTCAACACATAATGGTAATTGATATGATTAGCCTTTGGCTTGACTACATTATCAAACAGCTAATAATGCGTTGCTAATGTTACACAAACCATGTTCCCGTTCGCCATCTCAGAGTCAGACAGCTGCCTTCTATCTGCCTTCATCCTTAGAAATAATGATAGGAAAAGCCCCCCCCACACGTTGACGGGATTGGTTACATGGTTGTGACGGAAAAGAAATATCTTTGACTATCTTTAGTTTTTGAGACTATCTTTGGAAATTGGTCCACTGCCGTTTAAAGGAGAAAATACTCCGTAATTGTGTTGGCTAATGATTTTGCACATAGTTTATCAATTTTAAGTAATTTACAAACACCACACAGACAAATTAAAAACTTGATTTTCACCACAGGGGGTCTTTTTAAGAGTGTGTTTTTTTTTTTTTTGGACCCACTTAAGTAGGAATTGCCAAGATGGGCATTTTGACATCATTTTGTTTGAATATGTCTGTTCAAGCACAAGAAGACGTGAAAGAGTATTTGCGCTGTCTGAGACGCAGATTTCTGGCCGCGTGCTTCCCACACAGCGCGCGAGTAATGAATTGAGTTCCCTTTCATGTCTTCTTGCACTTGAATATTTAAATTGGCAAGACTTAAACTGTTCACGTTCATGTTCTCACAATTTTGCATTGTTAGAATTCATAAAAATGTTACTGGCCAACTGGCGATTGACACGGTTTCATATACTCGTCAACACAGATTTTTACTCTCATTTGGAGCGTGGTGAGTGTTAAAGGGTTAGTTCACCCAAAAAGGAAATTCTGTCATTAATTACTCACCCTCTTGACGTTCCAAACCCGTAAAACCTTCGTTCATCTTCGGAACACAAATTAAGATATTTTTGATGAAATCCGTGAGCACTACGACACACCCTTTACGGCATTGATCCTGCCTTTTGTTCACACGGCACGTTCCGGGACTAATCCAGGCAATGTTACTAGGATCCCAGGACGTGTTTGCGTTCACACAGAAGGTACGCTAGCAATTTTATGGGATCAACGCTCTGTGTGAAAGGGGCTTATAATATTGTAGACCAAAGAAAATGACTTAACTTGTTTGTTTTGAATGATTGGTTATTTTTGCTTCTTGATTTTAGTTGGTTCTGGGGGCCTGTGGTCACGCTGCAGGACTGTCTGGCTGCCTTTTTTGCCAGGGATGAACTAAAAGGTTTGACGGCTTTACATGTCATTCAAACTAACCAATAGCTGATCTAAAAAAAAAAAAAGAAGATAAATATGGAAATCTTTCACTTTATAGAACTTAGTGTTTATATTTAACACATCAATGGTGCAATTCTTACTGGCTTTGTGTTTGTTTTTTTGTTTTTTTTGTTTTTTTCAGGAGACAACATGTACAGCTGTGAAAAATGCAAGAAGTGAGTATGAGCTTGTTGTCGAACTTCTTGAATATGATGGCTGCAGAAATGAAAGTGTTAATGTTGACTCTTTGGTTGTTTCAGGTTACGGAATGGGGTCAAATTCTGCAAAGTTCAGAGTTTGCCAGAGGTAAGCGACCAGATGAGCTATTATGGTTATTATACATGGTTCAGAAACCACATTATTTAATTCCGGTGCTTGAAAAACAAACACAAAACACACCACAAATGAAGTCCACTATGTCTTGGCCTTGTATCAAGGCTGCCTGAAACGAGCACAAAACTTGGACCCTTGAGAAATAATAGTAATAACAATGGGTAATAAGGTCTGCTGAGTCATCCGTTTCCTACATCCAGTGGATTTATGTTTGGAGAGAGTCTAAGGATGCCTTTAACCCACAATATCTGCTGCCATCTGGTAAATATGCTCAGGGATCTGTAATGGCAAGCGCAGCCATCTTATGGGAGTCATTAGATCTGATGATTGTTCAGTACATCTGTTGAAGGGCCAAAGCAGTTTGCTGATGGAAACCCACAACTGGTAGTACTAAACAGCCATGCTGTAAAATAGTGTTGTAGTACTCAAGACTGGTCTCGAGACCATTTTTTGAAGGTCTTGGTCTTTTCTCGGTCTCAGACTAAGAGGACTCGGGATATTATTTCAAGACCGGTCAAGACCACAACTGCAAGGATATCACAAATTGTCGGTGCATTGTCTGATTTATTTGTTAACATCATTTACGTGGTCGGATGTAAAACTTCCTGCTTCAAATGCAATCACTAACTCATTTCTAATTTGATTTCATGCTGTTGTGCCAGGTCAAAAATGTCACCAAAATTAATACAAATGGCCACAAAAAAGTACTTGTATGAGTGCTTGTTTTTTATATTATAACATATGTAATTAAGCGATATCAGCAAGAGTGCTGCTACATTTCTACATTTCTCAGGCAATAGATATGGATCTTTCAGATGAATTTGAGGAGTGCTGGTCTGGTCTTGGTCTTGTCTTGATCTCAACACACACTGGTCTTGACTCGGTCTCGGTTTAGGTGGTCTTGACTACAACACTACTGTTAAAATTGCCCAGGTAGTTATATTTTTATATGAACAGGCATGATACATTCTTGCTGTTTTTTTTTTTTTTTTTTTTATTATTGTAGGAAACTGACAGCAGACTTTCCTGCTTTGTTCAAATTCTCTTTACTGTTTCCCCAACAGATTTTGTGCATTCACCTCAAGCGCTTCAGACATGAGCTTATGTTCTCCACCAAAATCAGCACTCATGTGTCCTTCCCTTTGGAAGGCCTCGAAATGCAGCCCTTTCTGGCCAAGGACAGCTCCGCCCAGACCACCACCTATGACCTGCTGTCCGTCATCTGTCACCACGGCACTGCCAGCAGTAAGTCAGAGCTTTTCGACGAGGGAGATGGTCATAAAAGTATTATTGTCATTTTTAGTAGTTATAAAAAGTAGTATTCAATTTTATTATTCATATTATTATCATTTGAATAATTATAGAAGCTTGTTTCCACCATGGAATAAAAGAAATTAAAAAAGGTAATTGCGACTTGTTCATATAACTTGCAATTGTGTTTACATCTCACAATTCTTAGAAAATAAAACAGAATTATAGATATAAACTCGCAATTCTGGCTTTTTTCTTGCAATTGCGAGTGTATTTCTAAAGTCATTTCAGAGTTTATAACTTGCAATTCTGACTTTTTTTCCTCACAATTATGAGTTTAGATTGACTTTAGAATTCTGAGAAAATGTCAGAATTGTGAGATATGAATTTGTATTTGCAAGAAAAAAGTCCAAATAAAAAAAAAAACAAGCTTCCATAATAAATACTTAGCCACATAAATTATTTTACATTAGTGAAAGAGATTTGTAAGTGTTTTCAAGTGGTGAATGTTGAATCTCTTTTTGATCACTTGTGTCATTTAAACCTAAAATACACTACACCACTAATGGCTCGTTTCCACCGAGCGGTACGGTTCAGTACAGTTCAGTATGGTATGCAACTTTTGCCGTTTCTATTGTCAGAGGTTGTGAATGGTACCCTAATTCCGAACCATACCGTACCACTTTTTTGGCACCCTTCCGTTGGGGTACCTAGCACAGTAGTCCGGTACTAAAGGGTGGAGCTAGACTCACTGCAGAATAGGGCTGGGTATTGACACAAATTTCACAATTCGATTCGATTTCTATTCACAAGCTTTCGATTCTATTCGATTTGATATAGATTATTTTGGATATATATCAGATACAATACATGGCAAAAAATCTCTCAACTTATGCTGTAAACTAGGCTATACACCGGTGTCAGTTGGTACTACATTACTGTAATATTGAAGGTTAAAATTAAATTTGTTACACTTAAATTACACAGTTTTTTATAATAATAAAGTTATAATACTAACTTTACAGTTACATAATCATATTTCTACTCCAATTGTTTTCTTGAAATATAAACATTTAAATGGTGGCTGTCATAAAAACTTGACTGATTTATTCAAACGTGCATTAAATATTGAAGAACATTCAAAATTATAATAAACATGTAATGTGGTGCATATATTTATCAAAATGCTCCTATTTAATTTTCTACCTCACTAATGAGTTTATGGTCACTGGATATGGCTTTTCTGAGGTAAATGTGACACTACATGACATTTGTTTATAAGCTGTTTTACTGATGTCTTTCCGCGGTTGAAACACTTATTGAGCGATTACATGTGATCTGATACGGATTTCGGTAAGTTGTACTGTATCTTTTAACATACCTTCAGATGTTGATTCATGTTTATTTCGCGGATGAGTTCACGTGCTGCCGCTTCACTTGAACTGACTCTGAGGCGCTACTGCGATCTGTCGCCACATTAAACTGCGCCAAAGCGGTATTTATTTTTTAAATTTCGTAATAAAATGGATGTAATTTGAAATCTGAGACATTGTTTCATATCAAAAGTAACAAAGCACAAAGATTATTGCGATTTATTGGATGGGAGGCGGGCTATAATGTTCTGTTCATTCATCAACTGAAAACAGGATAGACTAATCGATTCTTGGGATTTAAGAATCGATATCGGTTCATAAAAATAAGAATCGATTAAAATCGAGAAATCAATATATATTTTTTTTTTTACCCAGCCCTACTGCAGATTGTTGATTGGTTGACAGAGAATCGTCACTTGCGCTTGCTTTTTCGGCTGTGTTTTCCCTTGCAGCCTTGGCTCAAATAAACCGTGTCGTCTTCTTGTGAAAACAGCCACATGCCAAGAAGCAAGAACAAGATCTGCTGTATGTTGTCCATTTGT